>JALGPY010000001.1:176836351-178189684 GCA_023055425.1 Linanthus parryae | reverse complement strand
GTGCAAAGCTGTCTCAACTGTAACTCCCAATTGGATGAAGGAACTGATAGCTAGCTATAACAATGATAGCTGGGCATTGGAATTGATCAGCTCCATGGCTATTGATTCTGCTTCTCATTCAGGTTACAAACTGCAAGATGGGGTTATTAGACAAGGAAATTTGATTTATGTGGGAGAAGCTTCAGATCTCAGGGAGAAGATCATCAAAGAGCTACATGACACTGGAGTGGGAGGACATTCTGGTATTTTGGGGACTTATAAGAGGGTGAAACAGTTGTTCTTTTGGCCAAAATTGAAGCAACAAGTTAAGAAATGGGTTCTAGCTTGTGATATATGTCAAAGAATGAAGTCAGAACACTTGCCCTACCCTGGTCTCTTGCAACCTCTTCCTATTCCTAACCAACCCTGGGAACATATTGCTATGGACTTCATTGATGGATTGCCAAAGTCAGAAGGCAAGACCACCATTCTTGTGGTGATAGACAGGTTTACTAAATATGGGCATTTCATTGCTCTCACTCACCCATATACAGCTGAGACTGTGGCTGCTGTTTTCTTCCAAAATATCTGCAAGCTGCATGGACTACCATGTTCTATAGTGAGTGATAGAGACACTGTGTTTTTGAGCTCTTTTTGGCACACTCTCTTTAAAACTGCAGGCACACAGTTGAAGTATACTACTGCATATCACCCTCAGACAGATGGACAGAGTGAGAGGCTAAACCAATGCTTAGAGGTGTATTTGAGGTGTCTAAGTGCAGACAGACCTTACAAATGGGTTAAGTGGTTGGGCTTAGCTGAATGGTGGTATAATACAAATCATCACACAGCTTTGCAGCTGACTCCCTTTGAGGCATTATATGGATACAAACCCCAGCATTTCAATTTTCACCAGCTCAACAAAACTGGTAATGCAGAGGTGGATCTCTTTATTGCTGATAGAGCCAAACTCTTACAACTGTTAAAGGACAATTTGTTGAAGGCTCAAGAAAGAATGGTTCATTATGCTAACAAGCACAGGACAGAGAGGGAATTTGCTGCAGGAGACTGGGTATTTCTCAAACTCCAACCTTACAGGCAGAGCTCAGTGCAGTTGAGATCCAACTATAAACTTTCTCCCAGATTTTATGGTCCATTTCAGATACTTTTGAGAATTGGGAAAGTTGCTTACAAATTGCAATTGCCTTCTCATTCCAAGATCCATCCAGTTTTCCATGTGTCTCAGCTGAAGAAGGCAATTGGCAACTACTCTGTTACTGCACAACTCCCTGCAGTGGGTCCTGAAGGCCAATTCTTGGTTGAACCCATTGCAATTCTGGACAGAAAATTGGCCAAAAAGGGAAATTCCTCTACTGTCATGGTTTTAGTTCAATGGATGAATCTCTCCCCAGCTGAAGCAACCTGGGAGGATTACTATGACCTTAAAGCTCAATTTCCATCCTTTGATTCATGAGGGCATGAATCATTTTAGAGGGGGGCATTGTTATGATTTCAGCAGTTGGACCATTTTGCAATCATGTCCAAATTGATGACATGAAGTGGAAGAGTAGCAGTAACCGTAGGATTAGAATTATCGGTGTAATCGGGGCCGTACAATTCTTCTTGCCGTTGGATTCAAATGGGAGAGTGGAACGCTGTCGTTCCACTAAATGTGACAGCCGGCTAGTATACGTGGCAGAGGGAAGCTTCAGGATTGGTCCGGATGGTCACCAGATGCTGACGTGGAGATGAGCTGTCCAAACCGTTACATATTTCCTTTTATTATGTTTGCACCCCTATCTGTAAGTTTAGATAATTACATTTAGTACCTATACTATATATACATGTAATTACAGAGAGACCCACTTGTTGAATGAAATATCTTTCTCTCTCAAATTCAATTCCCTCCTTTCTCTCTTCTCTTCTTCTCCGATCTTCTTCTAGTTCAAATTCTCTGTAGTCTCTCAAATTCAGGTGAGATCCAAGCTTGAGGACCTCACATCTTAAGACTGCCGGCCGAGTCAGTGGCACGATTCAGATTCGTCTGCAAGAACTTGTATGACCTAATCCGATCTCCTTATTTCGTCAACCTCTACGAAAACAGAAACTTTAAGAAGAAGAAAGTCTCTTTGTATTTTCGTTCTTGTGACCCTCTTCCTTGCGGTACTCGTTCCACAATCTCCTTCCGTTTTTACGACCACATCGTTGATCTAACCCTCCCCATCGTTTCAAAAAAGGTAGAAATTGTGGGTTGTTCGAATGGAGTAATTTGCCTGTCCCTCTCCTATAAGCAAGTCAGGTTTTTAATTTGGAACCCTGCCACAAATGAATTGAAGCGTATTCCCAAACTGTTGAATATTGTATCAAAATGGCCGACGACAGAGTCCACTTCCGGTTTTTGGTTCGATCATGCTGCTAATAGTTTTAAGGTTGCGAGGGTTGAATTTGCACAACAAGGGAATATTACCGCACAAGTCCACATATTCTCCTCTATTGATGATTCGTGGAGGTTGAACGAATTCGTCCTGTCTGAAGTACCGGTCTGCAAATGCATTAAGCTTCAGACCGAAACTCGAGTAACATGTGTCAAGAGATGCATGTATTGGTTAACAGGTAGGTTTGAAGGAGTTGTGGATGGGGAAATTTCGGACCACACTTGCGTTATATGTTTCGACGTGGTTGAGGAGGTGTTTAAGCCAGTTGAGTTGCCACCCTACTTTCCACTTCAATGTTTTATGCTTGCTAGTTACAAGGAGGACTCTCTTGCAATGTTTGCTCGCCTTGAGGATCAGCACACTGTTTACTATGATATGTGGGTAATGAATGACTGCGATGGCAGAAATCAAGCATGGGCTAAACAACAAACCTTCAGTGATTTACATTTGCCGCTTGGATTTTACGGTGCGGATGAAAATAACTGGAAACTTCTCTATCGTTATTTTGGTGGTGAATGTTCCATTCGATTGTATACTGAACAAAGTGGAAAGTGGGAGGCTTTTATTGAAAGTGAATGTCCCAATCAATTGTTGGCGTACCGTGAGACTCTTGCTCCAGTTCGTTGATCAGGTAATGAACAAAGTTGATTTATCTTGTCTCTCCGCACCAGAGTTTTGTGACTCTGAACCCGCCACAGGGGAGTTTAAGATTATTCAAACATTAATGACCTTAACATTACGGTTGAGAACCTGATAAATACTGTAGGAATGATTCATTTGCAAGACATGAAGCAGTAGTGTTTCAAATAGGCAAAAGTTGCAACTTGACAAATTCTCATTTACCTGAATGAGAGTATAATAGAATAGGCCAGACGTTACTAAATTTTCTGTCCATAAAGAGTGTAGGAAAAGGGTATTGACACGATCATTATTTAAATTCAATTTACTTGAATTACATTTTGCGAGGTGTTCCATGGAACTCTACTCTTATGATCTATAATATGTTCATAGATTATCTTGCGTCCCAACTCCAATGGCAGGACCCTATTCGGAACATAAAAAGATGGTGTCCAAATTCTGGGACGACCTCATCCTTTCACCTCGATGAAGATAAATTTAAATTTTGTGGGTTGTTCATTGTGGGGGGTTTTGAACCCTGCCCCTCTGGAGGCTTTAGGAGGCTCAATGGCTTATTTGTTTGCTTTTTACAACACCTTCCTGTGAAATTTTATTAGTTTTCTTTTTGTATGATCCCGTTGCTAATACTTTTTAGGGTCAATTACGTATATCCAGTGTATGGTAATGATCAATTTCCCCCTCCCAGTTTAAAACCCTACACAATGCCAACTTCAGTTGTTACTTAATTGCATCCAATCTACAACTGGAAAACTTTTAACTCTCTGAAGGGTATATTGTATTACTTGTGCATAAATAATAAAACTAAATAAAATTGTGCAAAAGATAGGAAAACTAAGAAACGTGGAATTTGCCCCGTTTTTTGATCGGGGTCATTCGTACTGGGAACGCGGTATGTTTTCGACCCGGATCGCTAATCATGACGTCCCTAAGATTCCAGACAGTGAGGGAAGAAGAACTTGTATGTTTTATCCATCACATTCATCTTCTGCTTCGTCGTCTCCAGTGGCTCTGTTTTCTTATTTATTGACGTCAGTTCCTTATCTAGTCTAGGTTAGGAAATGATATATATGCTGTAATAAGGAGAGGAAGAGTTGTGATAGGATTATATTATATTATTTATTACTATATTAATAAAGTAGTAGTAGATAATATAATAGAATCCTATCACACACCTGGGTTAGCCCTCAATCTGTAGTTTCCCTCTCTGCCCCTCTCTCTAATAGCAAAACAAAAGATTCGGTTGGAGCGTAAGCTTGGGTGTACTCGATTCAGGATGCGGATTTAGGGGTTTGACTGATTTTTTCTCTTAATTGGTTTGCAATTTGATCTGGGTTTGGGAGGGTTTTGCAAATTTAGTGGTGTGTTGTCAGAGAGTTTCGGGCTGTTGGGGATTTGGGGTTTGGCCAGAATTAATGGTGGCATGGCTGGAATTTGCTCTCTGTCAATTGGTTTCTGGTTAGTTATGGATTCAAGAGGGTTTTGCTGGTTGGGTGTGAGTTTTCAGAGGCTTTCGGGGTATGTAGGGGACTAGGGGATTGGCCGGAATCAATGGTGGTTTGGGCGGGGTCTGTTGTGGTTTGCCCAGAATAGTGGATTGGGCAGTGAAGACAGCGGTGCTTGAAAATGAGCTCCTCTGTTGGTGTTGAACAGTTAGTTGAAGTGGCGGTGATGTTGGTGCTTGTCGGAATCTCGGTTTTAAGGGCGGAGCACTGTTCGTGTTCATACTTCATCATTGCGATTCTGAAATTAACAGAGTATTTCCGGAATCAATTTCGCTAATTTGAGCCTATTGCTATTGTGTTTGGAATTTTCAGTGTGGGAATTTAATTTGTTAAAGTTATTGTTATTTGATTGCATACCTGCATAATCTGTAGTTGTGATTTGAATTTTTGTTTGGAATTTTCAGTACTTAGCTGTAGCTAAGATGAATCTGTTACTTAATTTGTTTTGGATTTGTTACACCCTCAATAACGATGGAGTCTGTGTTATTCTTCTGTGTCATTCGCATCTTACAAGACCTGATTATGGATGATTTATAATCAGAACACAGAAGTAGTGTCAGTTTCCTACCTCTTGCATGGTGAACTGACTTCATTCTTCCACCAGTTGATTGCCTGGACTGTTTACCAGAATTTCGGTCTATAGTCTGAAGGGAGTGTCTTGGCAAATGCTGTTCAGCTAGAGTAGTACTAGTTACTACTTGGAGAATGCGGAACCATGCATCTGATGGGATTTCAGTATATAGGGTCAAGTACGTCTTAGCCAATCTCAGTTTGGAATAATAATCCACATGGCACTCCCACTTTCAAATCATTCTTATTACCACTCCCAGTTTACGATTGTTGGCAATCAACAACTGGGGTCTTTTCCGTCAATAAGAGTTGACAAAAGGGCTTTTATGTCAATAATCATTCGCCTTACTCATTGGCTGCTTAATTTGATTGACTTAGTCAGTTGATCCCATCTGAGTAGATAGATACCTTTCAACTGTGCTAATTATGATTGCACTTTCTTGGGTGTACTAGCTTGTTTAAAGCCTAATAGTAGCTTTTGTTGAAAACAAATGCTAGTAATGAGTTGTCGTTGTTGCTCTATGTACCTTTTCTTTAAGTTTACACTTGAATTTTAGAGCCTGTCATCGTCGCTCTTAGCGACTTTAGATTACTAGTTCAAAATGTTCTCCCATGCCAGGGAGTTTTAAGCGCACGCCTGTAAACGTTTTCCCATGTCAGGTAAGCAAAACTGTACCAGACTCTTTCTGTTTTGACTTTTGTGCTTCAATGTCTTTTTTGGTTACCGAAGTACTTGTTTTCTGATTTCTGAAAATTCTCCGATTGTGAACTCTGCTTTTGCTAAATATTATGTGCATCCCGCTTGGACTGCATCTTAAATGCATGCATTTTAGCACTTTGATCACATTTGCTTGTTCCATATATACACCTTAATTCTTCAATTTATAGTAACTGTTTACATGTTATTTGTGATAGTATGATATCTTTGCTGGGTTCAGACATCAGCATCTGATTCTTGGTTGCTGTAACTGTTGCATGCTGCATTATGTCGTCTTCATTGCCTTTCTGTTCATCATCGAATAAACTTGCTAGCTGTTTATTTATGCATGTTACAATATACTGCAATGACCCATCAATATCCAACCTTTTACATCTTTTGTCATTTTCTCCTTCCTTTTTTTCCTGTATATCTGAAGTCAGAAATGTGAATTTTTGAACATTAATTTCCGGGTCATGTTTCCCATCTTAGTGATTAAAAGTTTTACATTCATTCCCGGGGTTACATTCCCTCCTGTTATGAGATAAATTTGTGTAATCTTTTATTCCTGTGCCGAGTGTGGGATTAGAGTTGTTGGACCTTGGTATCTCTAGCAATGGACAGGGTACGTGATGCTAAGAAGGTGTTTCCTGATCAGTACTTCGACTGGTTTGTGTAACTTTCTGATCAGAATTGTGTAATTTTGACAGGTACGGGATACTAAGATGTAAGAAGACGTTTTATGATCAGTACTCTGACAGGTTTGTGTAATTTTCTGATATCCATCCCAGTGTGTGCAGCGTTACTGCTTGTTTGTTTTTATGTGAAGTGTTACTGATCAGATTTGTGAATTGAGTCTGTGCTAGTGGTGGGATCAATATATTCACCTGCTACCAAAAAAAATATCAGATTTGTGAATTTGATGAAGCTGGCCCAAATATGTTGTTAACATTAATATGCTTTTCCTATTGCAGCTGGTTTTGCTGCTATTGTTGTTGCTCGCCCATGCCGATGTTGCTGCTTTGCTTGCTGTTGATGTCGCTGCCAAGTTCTTGATGTTTGTCTTGGCTGTGTTTTAATTATTTCTACTTCATCTGTATCGATGGATGTTCCAAACTATGAGAACGGTAGTAAATTTTTCGTCGTACTTCCTCCTATGTGTTTGTGATGATGAGTAGACACCGATCACTGATGCAAATGGAGTAGCTGAAGTATGTAAGTCACTTGTCTAAGTTTATCTACTATGTTGTGTTGGCAGCCGTTTTGTTTATGTCCTGTCCATGTTGTATGTAGGTAGCTAGTGTTGAACTTATGAGATGGATGTTAATGCTAATGTATGTCTTTTGGATGTAATGGTAAGCACACATTATCAGGAATGTGAATGGTTTGTGAACTCAGACCTTGTCAAGAATGT
The DNA here is from genome assembly GCA_023055425.1 of Linanthus parryae. Taxonomy (NCBI): domain Eukaryota; kingdom Viridiplantae; phylum Streptophyta; class Magnoliopsida; order Ericales; family Polemoniaceae; genus Linanthus; species Linanthus parryae. Next base: position 178,182,448 of record JALGPY010000001.1, on the reverse strand, counting down.
TAATGTGACATGTTAGTTTGTGTGTTATCATTGGCATGCCTTGAATCGAAATCAGCAAATCAACAGGCTTGGATGGGAAATGAGACCAATTGCAGCAAGTGCTGCAGGAATTCTGGAGCCGTGCAGGAACTCCCGAGAGCATGTTTCTACTCGCCGTGTTCGTAAAGTGAACAATACTATCGCCGTGTTCATAAAGTGAAAAGCTCTGTCATCGTGTTCGTAGAGTGAACAACTCTATAAGAGACTACCTTATGAAATAAATATGAACCATAGTAAGCACATTATAGACAATACTAAGAATCCTAGACCTACATGTTCAAGTATTGACTCTAAGAAAATATCAGAGCAATACACAATGAAACGACCCTATGATAAGAGGGTAATACTAATACACTTAGATCTGAAAGATAATGAAACAACCCTAACTCGTAAATGAACATTCTAATACTAAGAGACGCACACGTATCTATCTACCTATATGTGTGTGTATTATATCGATTGATTGATTTATCATGACTGATGATATTATTGATTTATGTGATTTTTTTTGACTTTTTGAAGCCTAATTGGGGAGTAGTTTGTTACATTTCTGATTTGCATAATTGAGGTTGCATTCCCCCCTCACCTACGCTTTTTAGATGCAAATTTAATCCATCGGACATTATCGTCTTTTTAATTGAGTGTTGATGACATTATCGTCATTTTTATCATTTGGAGAAAAAAGTCATAAGAATTATCATCAAGCCTAATTTTTTCTTCCACCAATTTTACACTACAAAATGAAAATCCACTCAAAAAATTCATGTCAAACCCTTAAAAATGGGATTGGATCCAGTCCCCTCATTTTTCCCTCCCCCCATCTCCCCCATTGTTGAAAGGGAAGCTCAAAATGAAGGAGCCTCAAGTAGCAATTTTTCTCTTTGGAGGAAGCTCCGGAGTGTCCCTGTTCAACCAAAGATTAAATCGTTTTTTTGGAAGCTGCTAAATAATGCCATTCCCACAGGAGTTTCATTGGCAGCTAAACATGTTGACATTGACAAGGTATGCAGATTGTGTGGTGAAAATGAAGAAAGTGTCATTCATTTATTTGTTAGCTGTTGTTTTGCAAAATTAATATGGAAAATCTTCCCCACTAAGATTGGTTTATGATGATCTGGATTTTGGAAGCTTGATGAGGTGGTGGGAATATATAATTCATTTAGCTACTGCTTGTGATTGCAGTAGTGATTATCTGGGCATCTTTCTGTCGCTTTGCTGTTTTTTGTGGAAGGCCAGAAATGATTTCTGGTTTCATGAAGTTAGTTGGCAACCAGATCAGATTGTTAAGAAAGCTCTGGCTTCTTTCATTGAATTCAGTAATTTTAATATAATTGGTAAAATTTTCAAGCCATCTGCAGGCACATCTGTTAATCAAGCGCCTAATTTTGTGGAAGGGAGATCAATAGCTACTGATGCTACAGTGGATACCTGCAAAAACAAATGTGGTTTAGCTGCAGTCAAATTGGATGCTTTTGGTGAAGTTATTAGCAGTATGCGATGTCCAGTTGAACGAATTGTGGATGCAACAACTTTGGAGTGTTTGGCCATAAGAGAAGCTCTGCTTTTATCTGATTGTGAAGTGGTAGTAAATTGCATTTCTAAAAAAAGCAATGCTTGTATGGGAAAAATTGGAGCAGTGGTAGAGGATTGTCTGGACATTGCCTGCTCATTTGATGTTTGTAACTTTTTGTTTATTCCCACGTCAAGGAACTCTAAAGCTCATAGCTAAAGGTTCCTTGCTCTTGGAGTCTATGTTCTGTTCAGATCCTGGGTGGTCTGTTTGTGTATGTTTTTTGTGGCCGTGATGGTCCTTCTTTAATGATATGCTTCAGATGCTGTTTAAAAAAAAAATGTTATAATATAACATTAGAACAAATTTTAGCATCCAGTTGGAGATTCTCTTAGAAATATGGTAAATATAAACACCATTTTTGTGCTGCCTTGAATCTCTCTCTCTGGAAAAAATATGGGTGGGTTTGATATTGATTTTTTGAATTTTAAGTTATCTTAGAAGATAGTATGAAAAAGTTTGTGACACAAAATTTAAAAAGAAAAAATCCATGTGTAATGTAAAAAAAATCGGTGCTTTACTAGAAATAAGTGATGTTCTTAATGTAATAAGGGCCGGCCCAAAATACTTGGGCCTAAGGCAAGAAATGAATTTGGGGTCCCAAATTTTGAAAAAATATACGTAAAATAGTATGTTAAATTAAACATTTGTAGACTTCTAATAATTATGTTTAATATATGAGAATCATGTTAGCTTGAATTAATGTTCTTCAACCTTGTTATTTTCCGATAAAAAAAATTAAATTTTTCATATTAGACATCAACGAGATTCGAACTTGGATCAAATTTGTGGCAAAATTGTTGATCACCACTAAACTGACACAATCTTCATTAAATATTCACATTAAATTATACAATTAATTGAACTATAGCTATAATAAAAAAAAAGTTAGTACACGGGGGCCTGCCGACCCGGGGGCCTATGGCGGCCGCTCGGCTGCCTAGCTATAGGGCCGGCCCTTAATGTAATTTGTGTAGACCATGTAAGAAGTAGCTAATCCATCTATTTGGAAAGAGAAGTCTCTTGTTAAGGAGCCCGCTGAAATTGAGCGAAGTAGATTTGTAGATGGTGCTTTCCAGACAGACATCTCACAGCCACGTGGCAGCCATCCAGCACACCTAGTTGTGCTCCATGTATATCGGATAACTACCTATGCTTATCCACTTGGGGGCTGCGAGACAGGGCCCTCGCGTACCAACACGGGACTTGTAGGGACTTAGTGGTTTGGAGGCTAGAGTAAGGCCCGTCGCGCGGGAGCGACAACCAAGCTCGCGCGCGACCTCTGGTAACTGACTGAGAGGTTTAAGGCTCGTGCATCCCTTAAATGCGGACGATCACATAAAGGTCTCCGATATATGCAGGCAGTTGCGTAACGGTCACTATATATGCGGTCGAACGTATCGTTGCAGGGGCTATCATTAAGCCGCCATTTATGGTGCATTATCCCCCTTCACAAATGTCACTTCCCGACTATATATAGGATCGTTAGCTCCCTATTGCAAGACTCTTAGACACTTCAATCTCTTGCTAGTCCACTGTCTCACTTCCAAGAGTAGTTGCCTTTGCTTACTCTCTCCCTACTCACACCCTGCATCTTTATGTGTTCAAACTCTTTGATCCCCTACTTGAGGTGTACACTTGGATCTCTCCTGAGGATTTCCTTGTACCCAATTTGGTGAGCCCGACGTGAATCCATCCACCTTCAACCTTTTCAAGCCAATCAACCTAGCTACCATGTCTCTTGAAACCAGTCGCCGTGCTGGAGACCAATCCCCTTTGAGAGATGACACTCAAGGGGAAGAGACCCCAACACCAACACTCAGACGGTTAGGGAAAATCGGCCCTCTCTAGAGGTGTTGCAAGCCACAATTCAGAGCCAGGCGGAAGCCATGCAGGCTCAGTCCATTCAGATCGCCCAGATCATGGCAATCTTGGGAGGCCTTGTTCAGAACACCGCCCAATCCCGTCACCGGCAACTCAGTTGGCTCCATCAGGGGCACTTGCCACCTCCGTTGTGCACACGCCCGTCCTTCCAAACCCGCAAGCTTTCCTGCCCAATGGCCCTACGTCTCAGTCGCCAAGGCTTCAATGAGGCTCGTCCTTGCCATCCACCGGGAATCCTTCTACGCACTCCGTGTTTCCCGCGCACACGAACGGAGCTCAGGGGAGTTACGTGACACGCTCCAACTGCAAGTGTACAGCTGTCGGGTGTAGTAATAAATTCCGGAAATCCGGGTTGTCGAACCCAAGAGACTTCGTAAATTAGCGATTAAATTCGTTCTTTATGTGGGCAAAGCGCAGTTGTGTTGTTCTATTGATCCTACTAAAATTAAAAACAAGTATCTCAATTAATCAATTGAATTGCTTCACGATTAATAAAGATGAACGATTATAAAATTTGTCAAAGTTTGGAAAAGTCAGAATATCTCTACGGGTCACTAGGTATTTCACACGATATTGGATTTATGTTTTGTTAACACGATTAACATTTATCTAGCTAAACGAGCACAATTACGTTGAAGATGTCTCAACCAACTCCTATGTTTAAACTATTAAAAACTGATTTCTCTAGCCTAATTGAGTTTAAACACGCATTACGAGAATTTGTCTACTCTTTGTTCTAGCTAACTAGCAAGATTTCTCAACCCTAGATACGACTAGTGTGTATTTCAATTTTCCGGGCAATGAATATTGATGTCTCTAACATTCATAACCTAGCTCTATCCTAACAATACGTCTATTGATAGCAAAGATGAATTAAACACATAAAATACACATAGCTAGATAAAAAGTTCATCAATTAAGCCAAAAGCATGAAATCAAATCCATAAATCACAAATATCGTGATCAAACCCTAGCTCCCTACGAGATACCCTGAGAAAAGTGTTTAGCTACTCAAAAACATGATTCACGTACAAAGTTTCGTGATCAAATAACAAGAATAGAGAAGAAACGGAGTTTTAGAGATCAAACGAATGATTCCAAGCCTCCTTGATCGTCTCCTAAGCTCCAAGCTCTCTTCAATGTGATAGAGTACGTGATAATCCCCAAAAACATGCCCTAACCAAGTCTAATACGTTCTCCCAATGTTTAAAACAAGTTAGGAGTAATTACAAAGCAACCCCAAAAAGTTACAAAACAAATCTGCCCGAACTAGGTCGTGTGACCTAGTTAAGTAGGTCATGCGACCTACTGTGCTGCCCAGAACAGGTCGTGTGACCTGTATAGTAGGTCGCATGACCTATTGAAACAAGCTGAAATCGCTAACTAGGTCGTGTGACCTAGTAACTAGGTCATGCGACCTAGTTGCTTCATCAAATTTTTCCATCTTCTTCCCACTTGTTCCTCTTGCTTCCGAATCACTTCCCGGGCATCGTTTCTTCATTCAATCCTCCATTTTGAGCTATCCTCATGCCTCAACACTCGTATCATCTTCTCTTGAGCCTCACTAGCACTTGATCCATCAACTCTCGCTTTCCTTCCCAAATCTCGAGCTCGCATCACTTCCGAAGTTCGTTTCCTCTATCCACTTGCTCCTCGCGTGCTCCGGCCCTGAAAATCACAACACGAACACCCCGCGAAGATCAAATGTGACAAAATAAGATAAATAGCACGTAAAACAATGCAAGAAACGCCCGGACTTCACATTTTAGCATACGAACTCATTTTCTCAAATAAACACATGATTTACTCGAAAAGACGCAACATTCTCCATTATAAGCGCACAAAATGTAGCAAAATAAGCAATAAAATAACTCCGAAAACGGAGTTATCAACTACCCCCACACTACATTTTTCTCGTCCCGAGCAAATCCCAACTTTCACATCATGCCCAATCCACAAAATCAACTACCTTTCAACCCACCATATTGCATACATAACCAAATATTAGCCGACTTGACGCAAACAAGACTCAATTCACAACTCGATTCATGCAACAATATGATGCAATGCAAATTAGACTCGATCCTAATCACATATATTTACACACACACACACACAAAACTAAACTTTTTGTCTTTTTGGCGAGATCGGGCAATCTCAAGTCCTTAAACCGGTTCTCATGGAGTGATGATCAATTTAGATACAAGGCGTGAATTGAAACTAAACTTGACAACAAGAATTTCCCTTAGATCGTATAGAGAACCTAACCTTACTAAATACAAGAGTATCCTACCTCTTCGCGTGTGCCGATAAGTAAGAGGCTACGCTAGGCTAAGCCACATCCAAGGTACGAGCTCCTAATCCGCTAACGGATTTAGAATGTTGAGGCTTAGGGACATAAGAATAATCATGATGAAACACGTCCTAAAGCGTCACATTCTCACATTGTAACCCACATCTCACACACCCTCACCACGATGATAGAAACCGCAACCTGAAACTCACCGTCTCCGGCCCTCGATTCCCTCAAAACCCCGGTACAGTTACGATCCCGTGGCCACCGTCTTGAGTCGTGCACAAAATTCAAACCGTCGTTACCGAAATAGTTGCTTCCTCCACTCGATTTCCGTAAGCTCAATCTCTTTCCTTTATTCCATCTCTCCTTTTTTTCTCTTTTTTTTTTTCTCTTTTTTTTCATTTTTTTTTCATTTTTTTTTTCTCTCTCATTTTTTTTTTAAATTCCACAATCAACGCAATCCTTTCAAATGTACGAGTGGTCTTCCAAGAGTAGTCAAACGAGTATGTTAGGGGAAGAAAACAAACAATCCAATAAATGAGTATCACATATAAAATTCCTCCTCCCCTAACTCTATGTAGTACATGGTGCCACTAAACAAAGCCGCAAACAAATCAAATCACATGTGTGGGGATGGAGTCGTCGCAAGCTCGATCTCGATGTCCGTGGTCAAAAGTCGACACCCCCACACTCGAATGTAGTCACATCCCCTCTCAAGTAATCAAAACAATGTAAGTCTCGTGCCTAATCCAACCAAACCTCCTACACCACGATGAATGAGATCCAGTACCTAGCACGATCCACCAATTAAATCACCCAACCCAATTTGTGCGTATTAGATGTCACGCACTCACGGCTCTCCACAACTGTGTCCATGATGTAACGACATGGAACACCGCCACACCGAAGTGCGCAAGCCTACTCTCACTCACCCTCGCATTCCCCTCGATAATCATAAATGAAGTACATGCGATACGTAAGACTCACACAAATATATCATGAAGTACTCCCTCATCGAACCCCCTCAACTACAAACACCCTCGTGACGCACTAAAGCGGTGATTCTAACCAATCAATGATGAATGCCAAGAATCGTCACCCTAAGTCGAGAGGTTATCAAAGAATCCAAGGTTCGAAACAGGGTTTACTAGTGGTCCTACAAGGTAAGTTCTATAAGCAGTGAGTGCTCTAATACACACCTCGCACAGCTGTTCTGTGTGCCACTACGAGGCGGGTTGACGACTACCTAAGACGTACACATGAATGTTCGGCTTGTTTAGCTCACACCTAGCTCAACTCTTGTAAGAAAACTAGGCACACACTTTTAGATTTGAAAATCAAGTAAGTGTAAAAAAAAATAGGTAGGCACTCCCGTAAAGAAAGTTTCTCTATACGTACTAAGGGGAACTCACATTGTCTATCTCGGTCGCAAGTCACGCCCTATGCCTAAATTTCTCACACTCCTCGATTTTACCAATACTAAGATCTTTTTGATTGCCTTTTCTCAAATTTTTAAATTTTTAATTTTTAATTTTTTTTTTTTTACTTTTTCTGTTTTTTTTTAGATAATATTTCCTACTCTATATGCATGGGCCGACTCAAAAGAAGACTCGAAACTAACTCAATTTGGGTAGGTGGACTCAAAGTAAGAAAACGTGCAATCAAATAATACGAACACATATATATATCACACAACACTATGACACAAACACACTCTACGACAAAGACTACGAAACACACTACGACACAAACATCCTATATACAATTGGTTCATGCAGACACGGACTTGGCTAATATTCAGAAAATCTCACCCCCACACTAGAATGCTTCGTTGTCCCCCAACGAATTCAGAGATAAAACAAAGGGACTCAGCATTCCAATGCGAGGGCGGGCTGGTCTACTCGCTCTCCTCCGAGCCATCCGAGTGGTCACTCGACAAATACATCAAAATCTAAGGTTCCGGAGTCAGTGTCACCCCGCCTGCCCTGCCAAGCTCGTGTAACCACTGATTCTGCCTATGCAAAATGTCACCGAGCTTGCGCTGGTTCCGTCGCGCATGCATAGCCCTTGACTTGGCTTTCCTCTCTGCTTCCTGCCCTCGAGCCACGACCTTTTTCTCATTTGCAATCATCATCCTTTGCATGGCCTGCAAAGTGGCCTCGAGGCTAGCATTAGGTGCGACAGACGGACTCGACTCCTCACTCACAGCCGGGGTCTTACCCTTACCGCCCCTCTGAGCCCCCTTTTTTGGTGGGGGCCGGCTGGTCTCTACGACTACCTCATCTTTCTTCGGGTCGGGTACCTGAGTCCAGTATCACGGGGGTTCGGCTGCACGGTCTCCACCATAGAACGCAGCACCAGCCTTAGTGGCCAAATGCTTTAGCAAATATCCAAACCCGGCTGCCCGACGGTTAGAGTCCCGAAGTCTCGATCGAAAACTCAAATAAATGCGCTTCGGGACGTTGAATCGATGGCCCTCATACCAACACATAGCCATAACACACCACTCAAACCGTATGTCGGTCTGGGTCGAAACGCCCTCAACCCATGCCTCCACTATGTTAACTAAATAACGCGCTCGACGAAGTAAGTGTCTGGCCGAAACCGTCCACTTTCTAACGTCCTGACTCGCATGAGTATCCCACGGCGCTCCCGTCACCCCACCAAAGGCAAAGATTGACACTGCGGTCACTAACTCCTCTACGTTCATTTTCATGGTGGTCTCAAAGTGACAGTCGCCCTCGAGTGGTGGCCATTGTAGGGCCGCGGCTATGCTAGCCGGAGAGAAAACAAAAAAATTCCTGCGGGCGTATATGATCCTACGATCATCTAACTCTCCATCCTCCCCATACCCAGACCACTCGGCGTTTGAGTAAATCTCCCACATGAGCTCCGAACTCGCGTTCTCCGCGTTCTCCTTGACGAGCTCACACCACCCTGCAAGATTCTCTCTTTTCATGAACTCTTGGATTTGTTGGGGCATCTCAGTTTGGAACGGGAAATGCTTTTCTACATTTTTCCCCCCTGAACACACTCCCCTCCCGCTTGGCGTACCTAGAATGCGCTAGAAGGGTGATAAACCGATAGTCACAAAACACTCCTTTCGCCGGGTCAAGGTCCCTAGGACTAGACTCTCTCGTGGCCCTCGCTATTGGCACTCTATCAGGTTCCGCACTTGCTAACTCATCAGGGTCCGGGGGGGCTGGTGAAACCATGCTCCCCACAACCCAAAAGGTCGCATTCTTAGCTAGGTTATCACCCGCGTCCCCCGTCTCTCTCACTTCTCCCTCGGGGATATATTTGTCATCACTATCGACGACTACTTTTTGTTTCTTCCTTTCCCCCCCCCCCCCGGTTATATTCTGACTCGTAGCTACCCCCGTTCCTTTAGCTACGGCCTTTCCCTTATCTTTTCGACTAGACATGGCACAAGAAGGTAGCACAAATTGACAACTAAATTGACAAAAAGAATTAAGCTACGTGCTCAGTGTCAGGATGTGTGTACGGAAAAGAAACAGTTACGCAATTAACAAATAAGTCATAGGACTCTAGTCAATCGCCCCCAAGCGCGCTACTAAGCGCAACAATAAAATTGGGCTTTTACTCAATCGTGCCTAAGACTCGATAAAAATTAATTGCGAGGGAGAGAAGAGTGTACCTACGTGCCCGGAGCAAGTCTTACGGGCACAATTTTCAGATTCGTCCGACAAGAAGGACCGATTTTGGTCGTCGGAAAATTTTTTCTTCTAATTGTGCAATCAAGGTGTGCCTTTTGCTCCTTGCGGTGTCCTCTTCGAAAGCCCCAAGTCAATTTTGCCGAATTCAGCCTCAATTTGCCCAATTTCAGAGGTTCACTCGAAACCCTAACTGCCCCCTTCTTCAATTCACCACCTATCAACCAGTCCTGATCAATGGCGTGCTCTCTCTCTCGCCGGCGATTTACCGTGGTGGTGACGTGAGTGGAGAGGCGTCGGAGATTGGGGGAGGAGTATGGTGAAGAAGGCTGACTGGTTGCGGTTGTTGGGTCTGCGACCGTGGGTTCGCAAGGAGGTGGTGGTCGCGGGTTTCAGCACTGGTAGTGGTGAATCTGTGAGGGCGGCGAGGAGGTTGGGTGGCGGCGTTGTATCTGTGAGGGCGGCGGCGATGGTGGTCTGCGATGGAGGTGGCTGGAGATGGTGAAGGTGGAGGGTTTGGAGTGATGCGTTGCCGCGGGTTGCGGTGCTGCGGTGGTCGGGTGGCAGAGGAGGTAGGGTGGCGGCGGTGGTGATTGAAGTTAGGACGGACGGCGATGGTGGTTTTGGTCGGAGGTAGAAGAGATGGAGGTCGTGGAGGGTTGCGTCGGGTGAGATGGGTATGAGCAGCTCCTGGTTTTGCCCGATGATGAAGAAGATATGGCCTCTTTTTTTTTTTTTTTTTTTTTTTTTTTTTTTTTTTTTTTACACTCAGCTCCCCCATAAAGTTTCAATAAATTTCATAAACCCCCCCCCCCCGCTGGACCAATTTGAAACCATCCGAGCACTAGGTCGTGCGACCTAGTAGGCAGGTCGTGCGACCTAGTCAAACAACCTGTTTTGGCTAAGTAGGTCGTGCGACCTAGTAACTAGGTCGTGCGACCTACTAACCAGCACGCAAAACTTTTAACTTCGCCCGGCTTGCTTTTTCTTAAACTTTGAGCTCGAAACAACTCCCGATAAGCTCAACCATGATATTTCACCCCTACACTTGGTCTCCAATATGCCTACTCACCATCTCGACCCGTAGCTCATGATTTTAACCTCTTTCGCCATTTCCGGATGCTTTTTATCGCTTTTTCTTCACGAAAACATCCTTTCTCGCCTTTTTGACCGTGCCTTTACTTTTTTCATGGATCTCCTCGACCTCGAGACTCCATTTTGAATATAAACAATTCCCAATGTCCGGGGAATTCTTTATTCCTCAAATTTGCTCTTCTAAAGGCCCTTTTGGCGATTCCGGATGCTTTTCGTCACTTTTTCTTCGCGAAAACATCCAAATGGCCATAACTCTCGCGTCCGGACTCCGATGCATGCGATCCACCTATCAACAGAAACCTCTCGACGACCCCCACCTAATGGCACTCTTCAATTTAGCTCACGGTCTTGTTTGCAAAAATTTGCCTCGTAATCCGTGCCAATGTGTCTACTTTCTCGATTTCGCTATACATTCTTCGCTTGCATCAAGAGGGGGAGTCCGGATACGCGCCTCCCCTCAGGTGCGTGTGTTGAGTGCGTGTTGGTGCATCATTTTTTCCCCAATTCTTCATTCCGGATCCCGATACGCCTTTTAGCTGTTTTTTTCTCGATTTTTGTGAACTTTTCTCCGTGCGCATCAAGAAGGGGGATCCGGAATAGGCCTTTCACCTAGGAATCCTGCACATACTCATTATAAACATTAAATCCACTCTCCCGCACCTCTCATATAAATCAAACAAAATACAATAACAAAACAGAATTGAAAAAAAACTATACTTAAGCAGTAAATAGGTTGGGTTGCCTCCCAACAAGCGCTTTGTAATTTAAGGTCGACGGCCCGACCCAGTTACCTCAAAAGAGCTCAAATATCGGGAATTGCTTTGAGGCGCTCAATCACCCCAATGAAATTCCCGTCCACGTATGGCTTTGCTCGCTGTCCGTTCACCTTGAATCGGTCCCCATTCTCAGCTTCTACCTCAAGTGATCCCCATGGGTAAACCTCAGTAATTGTGAATGGACCACTCCATCTTGACTTCAGCTTGCCCGGAAATAATTTCAGACGTGCATTGAAGATCAGTACCCTTTGGCCCACTCTGAAGTCTCGTGGAATGATGTGCTTGTCATGCCATTGCTTGGTCCTCTCTTTGTAGATCTTGGCACTTTGATATGCCATCAGTCTGAATTCTTCTAACTCCAGCAATGTCTGCTTCCTTTTCTCACCAGAGAGCTTGGCGTCCATGTTCAACTTCTTTAGCGCCCAAAACGCTTTGTGCTCAAGTTCAACCGGGAGATGGCACGATTTCCCAAAAACGAGTTGGTAGGGAGACATGCCCAAGGGAGTCTTGTACGCAGTTCGATAGGCCCATAAACTATCATCCAAGTGTAGGGACCAATCTTTGCGTCCCGGATTGACAGTCTTTTCTAAAATTCCCTTGATCTCTCGATTGGACACTTCCGCTTGCCCATTAGACTGCGGATGGTAAGCCAATGATATCTTGTGCGTATTCACTCCATACTTGCTCAACACATTGGAAAAGAGCTTGTTAACAAAATGAGATCCCTCATCGCTGATAATCGCTCTAGGTGTCCCGAATCGTGTGAAGATATTCTTGCGCAAAAATCTCTCAACTGTAGCACCATCATTTTTCGGGCATGCCACTGCCTCAACCCACTTGGTCACATAATCCACAGCAAGAAGTATATAAAGATTGCCAAGTGAGGGAGGAAATGGCCCCATAAAGTCAATTCCCCACACATCGAACAGTTCTACCTCTAACACGAAATTCTGAGGCATTTCATTTCGGTTAGAAATATTACCTGTTCTCTGACACCGGTCACACTGCTGCACAAATAGATGGGCGTCTTTATGTAAAGTTGGCCAAAAGAAACCACTCTGAAGTAACTTAGCAACTGTGCGTGATTTGCCGAAATGTCCCCCACAGTTCAACTCGTGGCAATGTCTGAGGATCTCTAACGTGTCCGGCTCCGCAACACACCTCCGCAATACATTATCCGCTCCCAGCTTGAACAGATAGGGATCATCCCAGAAGTATTGTCGCGCATCTGCAAAAAAATTCTTCCTCTGGTGGTAAGTCATGTCCTTGGGTACAATGTTGAGTGCCTTGAAATTTGCCAAGTCAGCAAACCAAGGCACAGCTGCAACCACAACCATAAGCTGCTCATCTGGAAAATCCTCTCGAATAGGCAAATCTTCCTGCTTACCGTTCTCCAGTCTTGACAAGTGGTCCGCAACCACATTCTCTACCCCCTTTTTATCTTTGATCACCACATCGAACTCTTGCATCAATAAAACCCACCGGATCAATCTTGGCTTGGCGTCCTTCTTGGTGAGAAGGTACTTGAGGGCTGAATGGTCCGTGAAAATCGTCACCTGAGAACCCACAAGATATGGACGAAACTTGTCCAATGCAAATATGATGGCCAACATCTCTTTCTCCGTGGTCGCATAATTAACCTGTGCATCATTAAGAGTACGACTGGCATAATAAATGACGTGAGCTACCTTATCCTTCCGCTGGCCCAGAACTGCTCCCACCGCATAGTCACTAGCATCGCACATGAGCTCAAATGGTAGGGTCCAGTCTGGTGTGGTGATGATAGGCGCGCTAATCAGCTTTTCCTTGAGCAAATCAAAAGCTGACTTGCACTCCGCATTAAAATCAAAGACTGCATCCTTCTCAAGCAATCCACACAAAGGCTTCGTGATCTTCGAGAAGTCCTTAATGAAGCGCCGATAGAACTCTGCATGTCCCAAGAAATTCCTTACCCCTTTGACAGAGGTAGGGTAAGGAAGCTTCTCAATCACCTCGATCTTGGCTCTATCCACCTCTAAACCTTTGCTGGAGATCTTGTGGCCCAAAACAATACCCTCAGTAACCATGAAGTGACACTTCTCCCAGTTGAGCACTAGGTTGGTGTCAATGCATCTATCCAAAACCCGGGCCAACTGTTGCAGGCAGTCCTCAAATCCATCACCATAGAGCGAGAAGTCATCCATGAATACCTCAAAATTCTGCTCCATCATGTCAGAGAAGATCGACATCATACACCTCTGAAATGTAGCAAGTGCGTTGCATAACCCAAAAGGCATCCGCCTAAAAGCGAAGGTCCCATAAGGACACGTGAATGTCGTCTTCTCCTGGTCAGCTGGCTCAATTGCTATCTGGTTGTACCCGGAGTACCCATCCAAAAAGCAATAATGAGAATGGCGTGCCAGCCTATCAAGCATCTGATCAACGAATGGGAGGGGAAAATGATCCTTCAAAGTGGCATCATTGAGCTTGCGGTAATCCATGCAAAATCTCCACCCAGTAACAGTACGAGTAGCAATCTGATCACCTTTTTCCCCTTCCACCACAGTTATACCTCCCTTCTTGGGGACACACTGCACCGGGCTAGTCCATGTGCTGTCGGAAATGGGATAAATGATGCCCGCCTCCAACCATTTAAGCACCTCTTTCTTCACCACCTCCTGCATGTGAGGATTGAGGCGGCGCTGAAACTGAACTACCGGCTTCTTATCTTCCATGAGCCGAATCTTGTGCTGGCAAATTGTGGGGCTGATCCCCTTGATATCTTCTATGGTCCATCCCATAGCTGCCTTTCTCTCCTGTAGTACCTTGAGAAGCTGCTCCTCCTGTTCCCTGTCCAAACATGCAGACACAATCACAGGTAAAGTCTCATTAGATCCCAAGTACAAATATTTCAAATGAACAGGTAAAGGCTTTAATTCTAAAACAGGAGCAGTAATAAGAGAAGGAGTGAGAATCTTCCTGCTTCCCTCATTAAAGAGGGGTAATGGTTGGCGCCAATGAACATCTAAGGCTTGCTCTTTCTCGCTGGAATCAAGTAGAGCAAGCTCCTCATATAGTTGCTCCAACAAAATATCGTCCTCTTCGTCCGGTGTGTATGCCTCCACCCCAAAGCACTGCTCGCTCACCGCGTATGCGGGAAACTTCATAGCCTCAAATACATTGAAGGCCACCTTCTCATCGTTGATCTGCATAGTCAGCTCTCCATTGGCCACATCAATGATAGTTCTCCCAGTAGCCAGGAATGGGCGGCCCAAAATAAGAGGAACATCTTCGTCAGCCTCCATGTCTAAGATCACAAAATCCGCTGGGAAGATGAGTCCTTCAACTCTCACTAATACATCCTCTAAAACACCCCTGGGGCGTTTTATAGTGCGATCAGCCATCTGCAAGCACATCCTGGTAGGCTTAGGATCTCCCACACCAAGTTGCTCAAAAACCGATGTGGGCATCAAATTAATACTTGCACCAAGATCACATAATGCCCTCCCATGAAACGCATCTCCCAACGTAACAGGAATGATAAAACAGCCCGGATCTTTCATCTTCTTTGGTAACGCCTTTTGCACAACTGCGCTACACTCCTCATTCAGAGTCACGGTTTCAAAATCATCCATGCGCCTCCTATTATAAAGGAGGTCCTTGAGAAATTTGGCATATTTAGGCATTTGTGAAATGGCCTCCGCAAAAGGTATATTAATGTGCAATTTCTTGAAGATATCCACAAACTTCTTGAAATGCTTGGCGTCCTCTTGACTCTTCAATCTCTGCGGGTATGGCACTCGCACACTGTATTCCTCCCTTGGCTTCTGTTTCTCATCCGACTTCCTCACCGTGTCCTTTGATTGGGGAATCACGGTAGGCACGGGAATCTCTTCATCCAAGGCTTTTTCAGTGGCCTTAGTCGCCTCAGCTCGCGCATGGGTAGGATACGGGGGGTCCTGGGTAGTGGTCCCACTGCGAGTAGTAATAGCCTTCAATTGCTCAGTTGGAGTAATAGTGTTGGACGGAAGTATACCTGGTGGAAGTCGAGGATTCTGATTAGCTATTTGGCCAATTTGTGTTTCATGGCTCTTTAGCGAAGCTTCCATTGCGACAATCTTGCTCTCAATCTTATCATTGCTAGCTAACAGTTTCCTCAACATCGCATTTGTATCCTGTTCTTCTGAGAGTGGAGGTGGAGCCTGTTGTTGTGGAACCTGTCTCTGAGCTTGGTAAGGAACATTTGGCCTATGACCTGGCGCATATAATCCACTATTCGGATTGGCATAGCTGAAGTTGGGGTGATTGCGATTGTTGGGATGATAGGTGTTTGGCCATTGCTGCTGTCTTTGTTGACCCATGTAATTCACGTCTTCAATGCCATCCCCATATCCCTGATTTGCATCTGCTACCATCTCTCCCACTGACTTCACCTGTGCCGATGGATTCAAATTACTGAAAGCCGAAGTCATCACTGCCATCTGATGTTCAAATTTTTGTTCCACCATAGACTCTATCTTACTAACCAATGCCCCATTTGATTTCGTGTTCCTACGAGTCTCAGACCTCGTGGATTCACGTTTTGCTACATTATCTAGCAGATCACGACATCTCTGTAGTCCCATTCCCATAAAATTTCCTTGAGCCATCATGTCCAGCTCACTAGCAGTCTCTCTGTCCAAAGCATTATAAAAGTAGTGGAGAAGTTTATACCATGGCTCTCCGTGAGTAGGGCATCTGCGCAGGAGCTGGTTGAACTTTCTCCACGTGTCACCCAGAGAATCATCTTCCTGCTGTGTAAATTTGGTTATGTCAGCCATCCGTTGAGCAACCTTAGATGGCGGAAGATACTTCCTGAGAAACTCTCTGCTACAATCTGCCCATGTAACTATGCTGCCTGCTGGAAGTTCCATAAGCCATGTCTTTGCCTTTCCCGATAAAGAGAAGGGAAAAAGCATGAGCTTTATCGTCTCGATTGGAACTCTCTGGTCATACATGGTAGAAGTAATCTGCTCGAAATTGAGCAAGTGTTGATGTGGATCATCACTCGGGGCTCCAGTGAATAAGCATTCATCCCTAACCATATTGATCAACGGTTGGCGAATCTCGAAATGCGCGACATTAATCTGCGTCCTGACAATGGTAGGCTGATATCCCTCCGGTGTAGTCCTGAAGTAATCCACCAAAGGACGTTCATCCTCCTCAGCATTGTTGACTTGCTCTACCGCATTCCGGCCGTTATTGTTCCGATTATTGCCCCCATTATTACCATTGCCCCCGTTATTTCTCCCAACTACCTCCGCACCACGAAGTTGTTGTGGATTTGGAGGGTTCATGCGATCAATCATCGCCTGCATCTCAGCCATTTGAGCCCTAATTTGCTCAGTTTCCGCGTCTCTGTTTGCAGCCTCCTCTACAGCTGCAGCCCTAGCTGCTTCCGCATCTTGCAGGTCTTTGCGGACCCTCTCAAGCTCAGCTCTAGTTTGCTCGTCCATCTGAACTGAATTTGCTTTCCGCTTGTCTCTACGTTCTGCACGCAATAACGATTCCGGATCCTCAAGTACTGGATGCAAAGGCTCGTCTCTAGAACGGGACATGCACCAAGTAAATCAAACCTGAAAACACAAACCACACGCAGAAAATAGGTGAGTAACAGATATAAACTGAAAAAGTAAATCCCTAAAGAGAAAAATAATAACTAATTTATTTGAAGTCCCCGGCAACGGCGCCAAAAACTTGACACGCTCCAACTGCAAGTGTACAGCTGTCGTGTGTAGTAATAAATTCCGGAAATCCGGGTTGTCGAACCCAAGAGACTTCGTCGTAATTAGCGATTAAATTCGTTCTTTATGTGGGCAAAGCGCAGTTGTGTTGTTCTATTGATCCTACTAAAATTAAAAACAAGTATCTCAATTAATCAATTGAATTGCTTCACGATTAATAAAGATGAACGATTATAAAATTTCTCAAAGTTTGGAAAAGTCAGGATATCTCTACGGGTCACTAGGTATTTCACACGATATTGGATTTATGTTTTGTTAACACGATTAACATTTATCTAGCTAAACGAGCACAATTACGTTGAAGATGTCTCAACCAACTCCTATGTTTAAACTATTAAAAACTGATTTCTCTAGCCTAATTGAGTTTAAACATGCATTACGAGAATTTGTCTACTCTTTGTTCTAGCTAACTAGCAAGATTTCTCAACCCTAGATACGGCTAGTGTGTATTTCAATTTTCCGGGCAATGAATATTGATGTCTCTAACATTCATAACCTAGCTCTATCCTAACAATACGTCTCTTGATATCAAAGATGAATTAAACTCATAAAATACACATAGCTAGATAAAAAGTTCATCAATTAAGCCAAAAGCATGAAATCAAATCCATAAATCACAAATATCGTGATCAAACCCTAGCTCCCTACGAGATACCCTGAGAAAAGTGTTTAGCTACTCAAAAACATGATTCACGTACAAAGTTTCGTGATCAAATAACAAGAATAGAGAAGAAACGGAGTTTTAGAGATCAAACGAATGATTCCAAGCCTCCTTGATCGTCTCCTAAGCTCCAAGCTCTCTTCAATGTGATAGAGTACGTGATAATCCCCAAAACATGCCCTAACCAAGTCTAATACGTTCTCCCAATGTTTAAAACAAGTTAGGAGTAATTACAAAGCAACCCCAAAAAGTTACAAAACAAATCTGCCCGAACTAGGTCGTGTGACCTAGTTAAGTAGGTCGTGCGACCTACTGTGCTGCCCAGAACAGGTCGTGTGACCTGTATAGTAGGTCGCATGACCTACTGAAACAAGCTGAAATCGCTAACTAGGTCGCGTGACCTAGTAACTAGGTCATGCGACCTAGTTGCTTCATCAAATTTTTCCATCTTCTTCCCACTTGTTCCTCTTGCTTCCGAATCACTTCCCGGGCATCGTTTCTTCATTCAATCCTCCATTTTGAGCTCTCCTCATGCCTCAACACTCGTATCATCTTCTCTTGAGCCTCTCTAGCACTTGATCCATCAACTCTCGCTTTCCTTCCCAAATCTCGAGCTCGCATCACTTCCGAAGTTCGTTTCCTCTATCCACTTGCTCCTCGCGTGCTCCGGCCCTGAAAATCACAACACGAACACCCCGCGAAGATCAAATGTGACAAAATAAGAAAAATAGCACGTAAAACAATGCAAGAAACGCCCGGACTTCACATTTTAGCATACGAACTCATTTTCTCAAATAAACACATGATTTACTCGAAAAGACGCAACATTCTCCATTATAAGCGCACAAAATGTAGCAAAATAAGCAATAAAATAACTCCGAAAACGGAGTTATCATTACGCACTCCCGCCTCCGCCTAACTATGATCCAAATATGTCCTACATCCCGGGCTTCGCCAGGACACCGTCATTAACTTCCGGGGGAAGTACTTCTGCCAACGTCGCGGCCCTGGAACAACGAATAGACAACATCATTCCTAACCAGAGCTTTGCGGATACTGTCATCCCGAAGGTTGACAATGCACCTCCCATTCCGCGAGACATATATCTGATGCCCAATCATGCTGGGTACAAAGCTCCCATATGGGAAAAATTCGATGAAGCAGGCGGGAATGCGTACGAGCATGTGATGAGGTTCATCGACTTGATGGACCCGCATGGAATCGATACCAGGCTACTAATGCGCAAATTTCCAAAATTCCTGGGGACTGTGAAGTACAAATGGTACAGAAATCTAGAGGCAGGCTCCATCAGAACCTGGGAAGACATGGTCAAGAAGTTTTACACCAGTTTCTTCCAGGTTGAGGAGAAGGTTACGACGATACACCTGTCGCGCATGCACCAGAAACATGACGAAGAAGGCGTCGCATTCATAAAAAATTATAGAACCAAGTCGCTGGAATGCGCGGATGAGGTGGTCGAGAGCCGCCTCGTTGGAATCTGTCTCCAAGGCATGTGAGGCGAATACAAAGGTAAATTAATTAATTTGCAGATGCCTACTTTCTCTAAATTAATTGACTGTACTAGGAACATCGAGCCCATCGCAGAGAAGCAAAAGACGAGATACTCGAATGATCGAGGATCGGGGGGTTCCGATCCAACTGAAGACGCGCGCAGTAATCCATTGCCGTCTCACTCTGAAAAGGAGCCCAAAGGGAAAGAAATCGCATATTAACATGGTATGAAGAAGTACTATCCTTAGAACTTTGCTTGCCCAAACTTGCACTCTAGTGCTTTCCTCCCATATGTGGACTACAATAACGATCGTTTTACTTGTGTCATTCGCTTCATTGTCCCTTATGATTTGCAATCAATCGCTTGATTCATAAAACAAAGCCTATTTGTTTAGATAGCAGCGATATTTAAGCCTATCTGTCTAGATAGCAGTAAACTTAAGCCTATCTGTCTAGATAGCAGTAAACTTAAGCCTATATGTTTAGATAGCAACAAACATAAGCCTATTTGTTTAGATAGTAGCAAACATAAGCCTATTTGTTTAGATATCAACGATATTTAAGCCTAACTGTTTAGATAGCATCTAAGTTAAGCCAATCTGTGTAGATTGTAGCAAACTTAAGCCTATATGTTTAGATAGCAGCAAACTTAAGCCACATAGCGATAGTATAAAAAAGTTTGTGACACAAAATTTAAAGAGAAAAAATGCATGTGTAATGTAAAAAGAATCGGTGCTTTACTAGAAATAAGTGATGTTCTTAATGTAATCAGGGCCGGCCCAAAACACTTGGGCCTAAGGCAAGAAATGAATTTGGGGTCCCAAATTTTGAAAAAATATACGTAAAATAGTATGTTAAAATAGTATGTTAAATTAAACATTTGTAGACTTCTAATAATTATGTTTATTATATGAGATTCATGTTAGCTTAAATTAATGTTCTTCAACCTTGTTATTTTCCGATAAAAAAATTAAATTTTTCATATTAGACATCAACGAGATTCGAACTTGGATCAAACTTGTGGCAAAAGTGTTAATCACCACTAAACTGACACAATCTTCATTAAATATTCACATTATATTTTATATAATTAACTGAACTATAGCTATAATAAAAAACAGTTAGTACACGGGGGCCTGCCGGCCCGAGGGCCTATGGCGGCCGCTCGGCTGCCTAGCTATAGGGCCGGCCCTTAATGTAATTTGTGTAGACCAGGTAAGAAGTAGCTCATCCATCTATCTGGAAAGAGAAGTCTCTTGTTAAGGAGCCCGCTGAAATTGAGCAAAGTAGATTTGTAGATGGTGCTTTCCAGACAGACATCTCACAGCCACGTGGCAGTCATCCAACACACCTAGTTGTGCTCCATGTATACCGGATAACTACCTATGCTTATTCACTTGGGGGTTTCGAGACAGGGCCCTCACGTACCAACACGGGACTTGTAGGGACGTAGTGGTTTGGAGGCTAGAGTAAGGTCCGTCGCCCGGGAGCGACAACCAAGCTCGTGCGCGACCTCTGGTAACTGACTGAGAGGTTTAAGGCTCGTGCATCCCATAAATGCGGACGATCTCATAACGGTCTACGATATGTGCGGGCACGTGCGTAACGGTCCCTATATATGCGGTCGAACGTGCCGTTACAGGGGCTATCATTAAGAATGTGGGATCTCAAGTTGCTGTCCAACCTTCCCTGCCCTTCCAAGGACGAGGTGGACAATTGTACATTGAACCAGTAGTTGTGCTTGATCAGCGAACCATCACCAGAGATTCTACACAGGTGCCTCAAGTGCTCATCCAATGGGCAAATACATTGCCTCATGAAGCTACTTGGAGGATTTAGCTTCTCTCCAGCAGCATTTCCCTAACTTTCATCCATGAGGACATGGATGTTCTCAAGCAGGAGGGAGTTGTCATGATCCTTTTCCTTTCTCATATATTTTGTTTTTTGTTTTTTCCAGATTCCGGCACCGGTGACAAAATAAGACACTCCGGTGACCAAATTGTTGCCGGTTTTTACCAATTTGGTCACCGACGGCGGGGTTTAATCAAAACACTGTCGTTACACTTAATCTTAAGTGTAACGACGCCGTATTAGGGTAATGTCTGACTGAGAGAACATGGGTAATTTAGTTACAAGTTTCGCTGTGCTTACGAGGGTAAATCCGTCTTTTTCCGTGTAACGGATTATAAATCCGAGATAACAATCATTTGGGTTTTTTATCTGTTATGGATGAATCTGAAGCAATTTTCGTTTTCTCTTTCCTCTTTTCTGCCATCTATTGTTTTGTGAATCCTGTTGAGTTCCATTAATGTTCGTAGTATTTTAAGCTCGGAATCGTTATCCTCGTCGAGAGACGGTCCTAACGAGCCCGAACTCGAGGTATTTTGGGTCATCGGAACCCTAATCAGATCTTTTTCTTCGCCGGAGTTTCGGTAGTCTTGACAAGTGTAAGTTTGTGAAGGTGTCGAACTGCATACATGGTCATCCTCTAGATCTAACTTCAGAATTTTTTGTGGATGGGTCATTTTTGGATGCGAAAGAGTGTAGGAAGAAGAGTTGGTTCCATTATCGAGAGGGGTGAGATGAAATAAAGGACACCAATCAATCATTTAGGGTTTCGACATCAACTCACACAGTATTGGACTCCTCCTCAATGGCCCATTTTTCAAGAGTGGGCTGTTACAGCGCCTCTTGGATCGAAACGTTTCTCCTCCTCCACCAGCAGCACAGTTAGTTGCTTGTACTCCTTCACTACGACCACCAGCTCTGCGTCCATGGAGATCCGAAAGCGGGCGGCGATGGCGGAAGAATGGAAAGATCTGATTGTTGAGATCCTCTTAAGACTGCCGGCTGAGTCCGTGGCAAGATTCAAGTTTGTCTGCAAAAACTGGTATCACCTAATCCGATCTCCTTATTTCATCAACATGTACGGAAACAGAAACTTTAACCCCAAGAAGAAAGTCTCTTTGTATTGTCGTTCCTGTAACCCTCTTCCTTGCGGTACTCGTACCAAAGTCTCCTTCCGTTTTTACCACAAGATCGTCGACTTAACCCTCCCCATCGTTGAACATTTTGTACAAATTGTGGGTTGTTCGAATGGAATAGTTTGCCTATCTCTATCCTACAATCAAGATGAGTTCTTACTTTGGAACCCTGCCACAAAAGAATTGAAGCATATTTCCAAACTATTGAATCTAGTCTCAAAAAGGCCGGCCACAATGTCCACTTCCGGTTTTTGGTTCAATACTACTACTACTACTACTACTACTACTACTACTTTTAAGGTTGTGAGGGTTGAATTTTGTAATTCAAATGCACAACAAGGGAATATGGCTGCACAAGTCCGTATATTCTCCTCTATCGACAATTCGTGGAGGCTGAAGGAATTCGTCCTGCCTCATGTACCCATCTGCAAATGCATTGAGCTTCAAACTCAAATGCAAGTAACATGTGTGAAGACATGCATGTATTGGTTAACGGGTAGGTTTGAAGGAGTTGTGGATGGGGTTCTTTTGGACCACACCTGCATTGTATGTTTCGACATGGTTGAGGAGGTGTTTAAGCCAGTTGAGTTACCCTGTTTTCCAATTGACTTTGCTCGGCTTCCTAGTTACAAGGAGTCTCTTGCAATGTTTGTTTTCCGCGAGGTTGAACACACTTTTTACTATGATATGTGGCTAATGAATGATTGCGATAGCAGAAATCAATCATGGACTAAACAACAAACCTTCAGAGATGTACATTTGCCGATTGGATTTTACGGCGACGATGAAAATAACTGGAAACTCCTCCATAAACTTCTCCGTTATACTGGTCGTGAACATCCCCATAAATTGTATGATGAAGAAACTGGGAAGAGTGAGGCTTTTTTTGCAAGTGAATGTCCCTTTCCATTGTTGGCGTACTATGAGACTCTTGCTCCAATTCATTGATCAGGTAATGAACTAGTTAGATATCAATACGGTTTGCATCAATTACTCTTTTGCACTCTATTTGTTCTTATAGAGTATCATGCAGAGTACTTTGTCCAAGAGTGTTTTTTAACGCACAGTTTTCTGCTGCTTTGTTGTCTCTACGCCCCACAGTTTTGTGACTTTGAAGTTTGAACCCACCACAGGAGGGTTTAAGATTGTTCAAACATTAATGACCTTGAATGTGTTGATTATTCAAACATTACGGTTGAGAACCTGATAAAAAGTGTAGGAACCTTAAATATAGTTGATATTCATTTTTCTTGATGCGGGTTGAGAACCTGATAAACATTGTAGGAATGATTCATTTGCAAGACATGAAGCACCAGGGTTTCAAATAGTGAAATAGGTTAAAGTAGCAACTTGACAACTTCTCTTTTACCTGAATGACAGTATAATAGTTAAGGCCAGACGTGACTAAATTTTCTGCTGATAAAGAGTGCAGGAAAAGGGTATTGACTATAATGATCTTCATTTACGTTCAGTTTATTTGAATTACATTTTGCAAGGTGTTCCATAGAACTCTACTCTTATAACCTATGGTACTGCATTCATATATTATCTTGCGTCCCAACTCCATCAATGGCAGAACCCTGTTCGGAACATAAAAGGATGGTCTCCAAATTCTGGGACGACCTCATCCTTTCACCTCGATGAAGATAAATTTAAATTTTGTGGGTTGTTAATTGTGGGGTTTTGAACCCTGCCCCTCTGGAGGCTTTAGGAGGCTCAATGGCTTATTCGTTTGCTTTTAACAACAGCTTCATGTATAATTTCATTATTTTTCTTCTTGAATGATCCCGCTGCTAATACTTTTTAGGGTCAATTACGTATAACCAGTAATTCGTCTTGTAAATAATTAAACAATAATTAAACCTAAGTAACTCCTACATAACCCACATCCAGTATATGGTAATGATCAATATCCCCCTTCCAGTTTAAAACCCCAAACAATGCCACCTTCAGTTGTTAATTGCATCCAATCTACAACTGGGTAACTTTTAACTCTCGTAAGGGTATATTGTGTATAAATAATAAAAACTAAATAAAATTGTAAAAAGAAAGGAAAACTAAGAAATTTGGAAATTGCCCGGTTTTCTGATCGGGGTCGTTTGTACAGGGAACGTGCTATGTTTTCGACCCGGATCGCTAAACAGGACGTTCCCAAATTTTGAGACAGTGAGGGAAGAAGAACTTGTATGTTTATCCATCAGATTCATCTTCTGCTTTATAGTCTCTTGTTGCTATGTTTTCTTAGTCATGGGCGTCTGTTGGTTATCTACTCCAGGTTAGGAAATAATACATATGCTGTAATAGGGAGAGGAAGAGTTGTGATAGGGCGTTCTTGGAATCTGGGTTTACAGCGGTGGTGAAACTTGTCTGTGATATGCATTGTGATTATGTGCTTGATGTTATTGACTGTGCTGTATCTGTGAACTTATATGTCAATGTCTCTGCCAGCCATACCATGGATCCTCTTCTAAATGAATGCAGGTCATTGGCCTCTAGGCTGCGTCTCTTCTAAATCAAGTATGAACTAAGGCTATGTTTGGTTCTTTGAAAATGTAAATAAAAGAAAAACAATTTTCGTATAAGCATTGGTGGTGTAACTATATTAGGAAAAGAAACAAGATGAAAATAGAATGAAATCTTTTATTAAGACAACGGAAAATCTATTTTTTCATCCGGAAATGAATGGAAAAGCAAAAGGATTTTTTTTTTAATGGAGTTGATTGCCTTGACTGTTTACTAGAATTTTGGTCTATAGCATGAAGGGAGTGTCTGCATAAATGCTGTTCAGCTAGAGTAGTTAATATTTAGAGAATGTGAAACCATGCATCTGATTGAAATTTTAGTGTATATTACATTAATATGCCGACTTTTGAAGGTCGTTGTATGCTGGAAGATTCTAATTGGTGCCAGATTCCTGATATAAGACCATGTAGAATATGTTTCTTGCTTAATTATGTTCTGGGGAGATCACATGGTTAAGTTTGTCGAATAGGACTCTACAGTTAGCAATATAAGTTAGAGGTTCTGGTTATGGCTTTGATCGCACAATGGCAACCTGGGATTGATTGCGTTCCAGAAAAATAATAGGATTGTGTCAGGTGACTAGTCTGACAGATGTAGTCGACTGAAAATGTATCAGCTGCTTAATTCCGGTTAGTTCCAGAATAGCGGTGGAAATTGGGGAAAAATCCCGTACGCCGGCTAACTCATTGGCTGCTTAATTTGGTTGACTTAGTCAGTTGATCTCATCTGAGCATATACTTTTCAACTTTGCTAATTCTGATTGCACTTTCTTTGCTATACTAGCTTGTCCAAAGCCTAATATGTTAATCCTCTGCGACAAAAAACACACAAATAAACATTAGCATTATCAATTAAAATAATTTAGATAACTCATAAAAAGATTAAATAGAATAAAACACAATAACAAAGAATATGATATGAGAGAGGCATGTTATGTAGGACATTGTCCTACAACGTAGATCCTCCCCACGTGAGGGTGCTACCGGTATGCTACGAAGTAGGATTCAACCCACACACGAGTCAGCTCCTACAAGCGTCACGCCGGTTGTAGGACTTGTGAACCGTCGCGAACCGTTGTTGCCCAAGAACAAGAGTATCATACTATACTATATAGAATACTTAAAATAGTTTCATGAGAAGTACACTCTAATACTTTTCTATGTGAGCTCTCATCACATATACTCTCTATCCATCTCCCATACAAATGATATTCACATATATATAGCCTTACAAAATTAAATAGTAACTCCTAGTAATTATATGGAATTATGGCTATAATAAACACCACCAACTAATACACATTTATACCAAATATTTCATATTGAATACCCCAATAATGTGGGAGTTACAAATAGAAAATAATAACATCTCAATTATGATTAAAATATAAATATTATTATAAATAATAATTAAGTTTTGGAATTTTCCTTAACAGTCCCCCACAAATTTTAAAACTTTAAAATGACCTCAATAAGCACAAATAAATAAAATAATAGAATAATGTATGTAACACTAAAATAATGGGCAACTTTCATACTGCGCAATAGGTCAGGTGTCTTCCGACTTGAACCTCATTTAGTGATGACAATCTCACCCGGAAGGATCATAGTGGACTAAGCCTTGAACTATTTAAGCCCGAGTTCAATTGAAACACACACAATACCGACATTGGACATAGTCCGCGGGTTAGTGCGTTACGGCCATGCACTCGAATCAAATCATGAGAGCCTCTAGGGAATAGCCCAATCCCATAGCCCCCGCCTCAAGGCGACTCTCACTTAGGTGAATCCTCCAAGGGTACGTGTGACCCATACCTTGCGACAAATTACTCGCCTTGAATCCATTAAGGGTTAAAATCCAACCTTAACGTCACGAATTTTTTTTCCATCACAGCACAATGCCATAGGGATGGGAGGAGAGTCTTAGGCTTCTCCTATAAATAAGTACTGGAAATCTCCGTCACTCATCGTGGATTGTTTCTACCCATTGAATCTCCTTCATGGGATCTCCAGTCACAGAGATTGGGTTACCTACGGCGGTGACTATATTTTGGGCTTAGCTCATCCCCCTCGACATATCTAGGACTTCACTCCTAGATTTATTAGACCCTCAATGGTCATTTAAACAAATCTTAGCCATGATAATTTTTAAAAATATTTTTCATTTTTCAATGGTGGAATCCATCAGGAGTTTTCAAACTCCATCCCAGGACTTAGGGACTACAGAACCAATATCATTTTTTTTATTTCTAATCTTTCGGTTTGTTCGCTTCTCTGATTTCCCTTTCACATTGCTCCATCAATAGTATGCCATACATGAACGCGGTGTACACTAAATTTCACATGTGATGCACAACATTTGTACTGCAAAATCAGTAATTTGACAGAGCACAAACAAAATCTCTTTAAAGGATTACCAAATCATCAACAACATAGCAAGTCAAAAATACACAATTCATATCATATTTCATACGTATCCTTTTGTAACCCTTCACATTATTTCACATTTATTAAAACACTTAATGTAAAAAATTAATTCACAAAATGATAACATGTTAAATCTCCACAACATTGCTATTAGCTAAGTCACATGAGTATAAGATTATGATAAACAATTTCCATTTTCAACTCCCACATTTTCCCTTAACCATGGAGTCATATAAATTGCACTAAATAAAAAAACCCAACGAGGCAATTAGAATGAGATAGTATTGACAATACAAATTTTGAGACATTATAACAATATTTTTACTTGACCACAATATTACACTATCACATTAAACCCACATTTAATTCATCATGAAATTAGTTTCTATATTTCTCCTTATGTAACTTCCTCGTATCAAAATTCAAATTAATCATCTTTATGTAACCCTCACATTTCAAAACATCACAAATAGATGTGATCAAGTAATCCTCGATGAAATAATCGATCACTTACTATATTCAAAAAAATATATAATCCTTCCATCACTTTTTGCAAATTATTGCTTAATTTGTGAGAGCAATTCAAATTGATTCATGGCTATTTCATGATTTTGGTTCTGTATAATAAACTAAAGTTTAAAATTATCTCTCGATTAACGCATATTTAACTTCTCAAGCAATCACCTTTTCCTAAGTGTGTATTTACCTTAATAAGATTGAGTAATATAAGCTACTTAGTTTATGCATGAAATATTCTGGAATCTCAATAAACAAACAATGTAAATAAATAAATGAATGCAGTGAAATAGTTCAAGGAATCGAGCCTGTATCATTTCGTGCGTGTGATTCTCCTCTTCTTTAGCAACATCAAAGATATACTCCGATATTCCAAATAACATGGACTTTGTGATAGTAATAATAAGCTCATATGAAAACCAACAACCATCAGTGCTCCTTAATACAAAAAAAATGGCTGCTAGCAGTACCCTCCAAAATATATTTGAGATGAATTCAAATAGGTATATTATCTTAATGGAAAATAAATACATTATCCCCATACTTGTGTTCATGAGCGATTGCTGGACAACTCCTTCGGCTAATCGTATGATGTGAGAGCGATAAATCCTGCACTAATAGATGATCTCCGAAACAAGTCAATCAACAAAATAATCCTCCAATTACTATATAAGACTCCCAAGAAGGGGCATATAAATAAAATGTAATTTTTAAATGAAACCTGCAAGAATAAGATAAAAATGATAAATAAGACGCTTATCTCTACTACTAAAAAGAGTGAAGGACCTCTTAGTGTTTAACCACTTCAAGTGTTTTTTCACTTGAGCTGTTTCCTTCTTTTTACAGATGCCCAAAATACCCCTATATGTCATTATTGTTTTTTACATGAAACGGAATGTATTGAATTAAATGTCATTATTTTTTTACATGAAATGATGATAACAATTAATATATCATTTTTAAAATAAATGTCATTTTTGGATTGTAACGGAAAACATTAATATTCTCAAATTAACTTTTTTTAGGGTTTAATACATCCATGCATCTTTACCAAGATAACAACTAATATTTCATTTTTGAAATAAATGTCATTTTTGGATTGTAACGGAAAACATTAATATTCTCAAATTAACTTTTTTTAGGGTTTAATATGTAATTGGACTGATGTGAATATCCACCACATAGTTGGGTGTATTTTCTATTATTATATTCTGGTCCAAAGCCCACCTAATGCCTATATAAGGAGGCTTAGGGTTGGAGAATAATACACCTCTGAATACTCTTCTCCCTACATCCTGTCTCTCTATTTATTTCTCGTCTCTCTCGTCTTCTCTCGATTCACAACACGTTATCAGCACGATAGTGCTCTTAATGGAGGATCGAAAATCAAGAACAAAAATACACGACGCTCTCCAAGATCCTCTGATCCAAATTATTAGAAGGTATGATTCATTGTTTATTTCTCGTACTGTGGAAGAGAGGCTCTAGACATGTTGCTACCATGTGGTAGTCAAACTATCCTTTGAAACATCTGAAACCCTACTGTTTGTAAAGGACAAACCCTACGGCACATGTTAAACAATTGGTTTTTACATCTAAAACTTTTTGTTGCCTTTATGTACCACTACGAATGAAAAAGAATAACCGGAAGCTTTAAGAAAAAGAACTTCTTTAAGGTTTCAGTATACCCCTCCATGATATACAAAGTCTACTTCATTATTATTGGATATTTACACTTCCCTCATGGGTTTACTGGTCTAGTTAGGTGTATATGTGACTCAAACATGGACTACTAGCAGATTTACCATGACATGATTAGTATGCATAATATTTATTTATCACTTAATCATACTTTATCTACGAGTGTACCCTATTATTATTATTTTTTGGGTACTGATTGTTAAATAATTTTATTTGATGTATATGTTTGTTCACTTTTTGCAAAGAAAAGAAACAAAATTCTGCAGCGTTTCAATTCGTACAAAGACCAACAATTAAACAAATACTATCATTGTTCATTAATAATTTGGTTTTCTCAATATGTTATTTATCTGTCATGAGAACCCTCCAGAAGAGGTTTTACGTGACCACTAATTGGTCTGCATTGTTGTTATTTCCACACCTGAAGTTGTGAATTACATAAATTTTTACGAATTGAAGTCGTAGTAGAACTCCAGAAGAGGTCTGTAAATTACAAATTGAACCAATTTTTACCATGCCTGAAGTTATGGAACAATAAATTTTCATCGTAACCCGAAGTTACGACAATTTTCTTATGACCTGAAGTCATACTTTTAGTTACATCTCCTGAAGAGATGTCCTATAATTTCCGTGTAAACCTCCCGAAGAGGTCATACTTTGTTACTTCAATTTATTTATTTATTTTTTATGCATTTTTTTTGCTACTTCTATTCTTCTGTTCTCTCATTATGGATCAAAAACGAACCTCCTGAAGAGCATTTGTAATCGCCATCGATGTTAAATCTGGCAATGTCATATGTACCCGAAGTTACATATTACATGATATCACTCATAACCAGCAGTTATGACTCATAACCTGAAGTTATGAAATATTAGAAACAATTATCTCGTGAAGAGATTGTACAATTCAAATAATGATCCACCCTCCTGAAGAGGTTATATTATGTTTATTTCTTGTATCACTCATTTATTTTTTTAATCTTGTCTAGTATTTTTTCGTTCATACACTTGTTATTGATTTAAGTAGAACATCCAGAAGATGTTCCTAGTCCATGAGGGTTTATTGGACAAACGCATTTTATATGCGTAAAAAGTTATTTTCATACCAGAAGTTATGAAAAATAATCTTATAACCCGGAATTATAAAATAACATCAAAAGATCTCCCTGAAGAGAGAATCTACAACCACTCACTTTTAAATAAAAGTGTTGACATTTACGTCTCTTTTTGGGTTTCTGCGAGAAACTTTGATTAGAGAACTACGGCGTCCAAGAGATTGCTTATTGTCAATGTTTTTATTTTAATTTGAGGATTGGTTTATACAAAGTACCTATGAGACAAATTGATGCCTGAAGCATCAACAAAGTATCATTATGGTTATGATCATATTGCTCACGTCATGAGGGGGAATGGGTCCTATTGCATGACGTGAGCCAAACTATTATTGTCTCTACGGGTATGTACTGATGCAAAATCCCAATAAAATGGATAGCTTCTCGACAAATGGGTGTCGGTTTGGGTATACACTTTAAGCATAAAAGGCTTGCTTGTGTACATATGTTGATCCTCCAAAAGAGGAACATAAATCAAAGCATCCAAAATAATTTGGGATATGGTTAACATGCTCTACAAATTAAGAACACAAGATTCTGGAGAAATCTTGGGGGTTCATATATACATCATCATAATGGATCAAAACCAACGTTGGTAATTGAATAGCCGTAGGAGAGGCTCATAGCTCTGGAAGTAGCTAAAGGTACCGTAATACAATAGTATGATCCTATTAATAATGATGATACAATTGAGGAAGCGCTATATAAATCATGTGATTATTTTATGGGAAAAAAATGTTGACTAAATAGTTATTGGCCAAAACAAAGTCAACAAGTGCATAGAAAATTGCTGGGTTACAATCATTTTGAATATGTAGAGCATACAAACAACCCGAAGCAGAATTTATATACTATGCAGTGACTACATATCCGCCGGTAAGCGTGGGAGCTTTGTAGTTATTATATGGTCGCTATTAAGCGTGAGACTCATATTAAGGGTATATGTCCGCTGTAATGCGTGGGACTCATATCGAGGTTTATGTCCGCTTTTAAGCGTGGGACTTGTAAAATGAGAAACATGATATATGGGTCATGATAAATTCTAATTAATACAATCATCTCGTGGTGAGAATGATGACGATGTTGTATTAGTCTCAGGGACTAAGGAACAACAAAAGGTGGGTTGAAACGTAACTAGTTACAAATACGATCGTATGAATCACAAAATTTGTGAAATTCCATGGAGGTTGGTTCCCATGAGAAATATTATTTTCCTGAAGCAAATCAAAAGTGTACACTCGCGAGTAGTATTAGGTGCATATGCATTTTATCAATCATGATTGTTAATTATTTCTTTTAGCTTGTTGTTTTTGCAATGGATTTTGTTTGTCAGGTACAAGGATATTCCAATGAGGGGGAGATCAAATGAAATGCTAAAAGCGCGGCACTCTTTTTCCTTCGCTACGGTTTTTGTCCCACAGGGTTTTTCCTAGCAAGGTTTTAACGAGGCTTGCGAAGATTATCCAGATGCGTTCCAGAAGAATGCCATCACCAACTGAGCAAATAGGGTTCACCGATGTACTCTTTTTCCTTAGTCATTGATTTTTCCCACTGGGTTTTTCATGACAAGGTTTTAACGAGGCATCGTAGTGGTGAATATTCAAGGGGGAGTGTTATGAAATATGTAATTGGACTGATGTGAATATCCACCACATAGTTGGGTGTATTTTCTATTATTATATTCTGGTCCAAAGCCCACCTAATGCCTATATAAGGAGGCTTAGGGTTGGAGAATAATACACCTCTGAATACTCTTCTCCCTACATCCTGTCTCTCTATTTATTTCTCGTCTCTCTCGTCTTCTCTCGATTCACAACACTTATCTCATTATGCGAATCTTGTACTCACTAGAAGTATTTGGCTGGATACTTCTTAGCACAATTGTAACCTATTAAATTATATAGAAATGTTGGAGTATTAATATTCAAACATTAAATATATATATATAACATAAATTTTGAGGGGGGTGAACTAATTTATAAACACATTTGTAACTCCAAACATGATATATCATGAGACCAGCAACATTACCTTTGCACGAGAAGGAATAAAATTGAAAGTCCTTCTATTTTTTACATTAATAATTTATTTATTTGTGTGCTACATCATCCGACATTTAAGGCGAAGTACATACCTGCACAACACCTTGATTTTTGCAATTATAAAATAATATACGATGATAATAAAGGAAAATATGTAAACCATGTATGGATGTTTGAAATTCTCTGCTAAGGGGTATCACATCACTTCGAGATCGATCTAACTGAACACTAACATTTCGTATGCAATTTTATATAACCACATTTCAGATTCCGAGCCAGTAACTATTTTTCCACCAAAAAATCTCACATTGGCAGACTTACAAACATTAACGTTTTTAACATAAATCGGGTTGATGTAGAAGACAACAAATTAACAAAACTAATAATAAAAGTAGGAGTGATATATTTCAAGCCTGGATAAATATCTCGAAGATTTTCTTTCTGAAAACATTGTAGCATTCCGAGATCGATATCTCTACACGCCATCTACAAATATAAACACAAATTATTAATAAATCTACGTTGTAGATTGTTATTCCTCTGCGACCAAAAACACACAAATAAACATTAGCATTATCAATTAAATAATTTAGATAACTCATAAAAAGATCAAATAGAATAAAACACAATAACAAAGAATATGATATTGATGGCCTGGGTGTGAGAGGCATGTTATGTAGGACATTGTCCTACAACGTAGATCCTCCCCACGTTAGGGTGCTACCGGTATGCTACGAAATAGGATTCAACCCACACTCGAGCCAGTTCCTACAAGCGTCACGCCGGTTGTAGGACTTGTGAACCGTCACGAACCGTTGTTGCCCAAGAACAAGAGTATCATACTATACTATATAGAATACTTAAAATATGTTTCATGAGAAGTACACTCTAATACTTTTCTATGTGAGCTCT
Organism: Linanthus parryae; assembly: GCA_023055425.1. Classification (NCBI taxonomy): domain Eukaryota; kingdom Viridiplantae; phylum Streptophyta; class Magnoliopsida; order Ericales; family Polemoniaceae; genus Linanthus; species Linanthus parryae. The sequence goes on along the minus strand of JALGPY010000001.1, from coordinate 178,148,963 downwards.
CATCACATATACTCTCTATCCATCTCCCATACAAATGATATTCACATATATATAGTCTTACAAAATCAAATAGTAACTCCTAGTATTTATATGGAATTATGGCTATAATAAACACCACCAACTAATACACATTTATACCAAATATTTCATATTGAATACCCCAATAATGTGGGAGTTACAAAAAGAAAATAATAACATCTCAAATATGATTCAAATATAAATATAATTATAAATAATAATTAAGTTTTGAAATTTTCCTTAACATAATATTAGCTTTTGTTGAAAACGAATGCAAGTAATAAATTGTCGTTGTCACTATTTGCACTTTTGCTTTAAGTTTACAGTTGAATTATAGAGTCTGTCATCGTCACTCTTAGCGGCTTTAGATTAGATTACTAGTTCATAATGTTCTCACATGTAAGGGAGTTTTAAGTGCACTCCTATAATGCTTATTATCAGCTGTTATAATTGCTGTTGTCACTTGCGCGTTTAATAAAGTATGTAAATTGAGAGCTATTATAATTTGATGAAGCTGGCCCAAATATATTGTTAAACATTGAAATGGTTTTCCTATTGCAGATTTTACCGCTATTGTTGTTGCTCACCCTTGCTGCTGTTGATGTCCCTGCCAAGTTCTTGATGTTTGTCTCGGCTGTGTTATATTTATTTGTACTTCATCTTTACCTGAAGTATCCAAGTCGCTTATCTAAGTTTATCTACCTTGTGTAGGCAGCCGTTTTGTTTATGTCATGTCCATATTGTATATAGCTAGCTAGTGATGGAACTCACCTCAGTAAGCTACTAAAAGCTCTAGGAACTCAGTTATTATCAATGAAGTTCTCCCTTTTGAGCGAAAACATTTGTAGTAATGTTGATGTTAGTGTTAATGTTAATGGTAACTAAGGTTTTCAGGAATGTGATCCTTTGTAGGAATGTGGAGTGGCCCACATGATCGAGGATCGTAGGATCGGATCGGATCGTAAGATCCTACCAAAAATATAATTTTATTTTTTATTGATATTGTTACTACTTAAATGACTTATTTTCAGGTTCTTAATGTCATAAAGTATTTAATACACAAGCTCAAGACCTAATATACCATAGAGACATATTATTTGGGTAATTTAAGACATCAATATCCCTGCTAATTTTCACATCAATCTCTGCCCTTGCATATGATGTTGAATCTTTGAAGTTTCAAAATTAGGCGTACAAAATTAGACTTCAATAAACATTTTTGCGGCACGATGAAGCCATGAGAAGTGAAAAAAAAAATTATAAAAAGAATTTTTTTTAAAGGTAGGATTGTTGGATCGTAGAATCGTAGGATCGGTTGATCCTACGCGCAATCCCACCTGATCCTATCAGAAAACAATTTTCTAACCGATCCGGATCGCCACCCGCCCTCAGGATCGAATGATCGTACGATACTATGATCCGGATCGCGATCCTGACAACCACGATGATAACCACAAATTATCAGGAATGTGAATGGTTTGAGAACTCAAGACCTTTTCAAGAAATGTGAACGTGAATGTGATATGTTAGTCTGTGTTTAATATTGTTGTGTTGAATTTGAAGTTTCAAATTTTTTTTAACCCATGGATTAAACCAGATCGCTCCACGGATTAATTGGACGGACTGGATCCGTAATGCCGATCGAATTGTTGGAGTGTGTCAAACAAGTTGGTTTCATTTAGTTTTTCTTTTTCAAGTTTAGGTTAACCAAAAAGAAAAGACTTAATAACTTAATGCATACCTCCAGTTTGTCAAAACTATCACATTACAACCCTCAATTCTAGAATTAGCTGATTGCATCCTCCATTTGCAAAAAATACGTCAATGTGCAACTGGAAACAGAATTTCATCGCAAAATTACTACAGTCTTTTTTCACGTCAAGACAACTTACAACCATCTCCTCGATCCCTATTACTGATCAAACTCACAACGACGTCATGGTTTGGAACCAGACTTCTTCTAGACTCTTCACTGTTAAGTCCGCTTATGGGCTAGAGCTGACTAGGTCACATTCGTCATCATCTAACTCCCGCAACGACACGGTTGGACAGTTAATGATTTCTTTGCGAAAACTTCGACTACAACCTAAATTATATTACTTCATGTGGAAGCTTTTGACAAACTGCCTGGCAGTCAAAGCCAATCTTCAGACACCTGATGAACTATCCGAGCACATTGGAAGCATGCTTCATACCCTCCCTTCCGATGTTGAGAGAACTCGATTTGTTCTCACCCTCCGACAAATTTGGCTATCCAGGAACGCGATTACAATGAACCATAAGTTCGTCACAACCGTGCAATCCTTAGCAGTCATTGACACAGCTCTAACCACTCATCACTATCGCAACAAAACCAGACCCCAAATCCGCCCTCCACCTGTGGCTCCTTCTACTTCGGACACAGTTTTCGTTGCAACTCGAGATACGTTACGACCAACTGCCTCTTCCGTTAAGGTTTTCTTTGAAGTAGATGTGGCATGGAAGACAAAATCCTGTTCAGCCGCTGTTTGGGTGGATCATCACGACCACACTTGTTATGCTCAAACCTCATTCGTGGCACATACGCCATTACAGGCAGAGGTACGAGGCTATTGCAGCACTTAAATGGTTACTTTATCATGGGTACACAACCATTGAGCTCCGCACAGACTGCTAGAACCTGATCAGAGGGCTCACCGACCAACAATGTCCTCCAGACATCCTCATGCTTCTAAAGGATCTACATGCACTAGCCTCTTCTTTTCAGTCATGTGAGATTAGATTTGTGGGTCGGGACAATGTTAGAAGGGTCAATTACTTATTACCCACTTCCAGTATATGATAATAATCCAAGTACACCTCCCAGTTTGTTTTTTACAAACTACCCACCTCCAGTTGTTAAATGAAATCAATTCAAAACTGGGGTAAAAAATCTGTTAAAAAGTTAACCCTGTTAGGGGTATTTCCGTCTATGAAAATAAACTTTTTGACATAAATGAAAAGAAAACAAAAACTGAAAGAATAAAAGAAAAAGAAAAAATGAAAAAGACGATGATGAAGAGGAAGGGACGAATGGAAACTGAGATCTGGTCTCTTTCTCTCTCAAATATGAGGAAGGGACGAATGAATCTACTCCCTTTCTCTTGTCTCTCGGCCTATCTCTTTCTCTCTCAAATATGTTCCCTCTCGTTCCCCATTGATATTCCCTCTATGTGATTGGCGTGAGCTTGCCACCGACAATCATGGTGGGCTGGTGGTGGTGCGTTGCGCACGGAGCCGGAGAGACCCATGGAGGACAGAGCTTCTCTTTCCCAAACTCTATGCATTTTCTCAATCGGAAAACCCATTGAGGACAGAGCTTTGCGCTATTTTGTATGGGTTCTTGAATTGGGGGCTGAAGATTTATAAGTGTTAATCAGTGTTTATTCCCTCTCGATCTCCTCACTCCCTCCTCGTTCTTTATCTCTCTCGCCCTCTCAATTTTCATCTGTCGATTTGGGAATTGATGTTCTTAGAATCGATATTTTAGAAGTAAAAATATGGGCTTTTTTGTGTGGGTATCTCAATTTCATATGGCGATGTTTTGAATCTGGGATCTGGGTGTTTATTTGGTTTCAACTTGTGAAATTTCTGTGTGGTAGTGACAGTGGTTGTAGCCGAAGTGGTGGTAGTGGTCGGAGTTCGGAAATGGAAGTGGCTGAGTTTGTTAAAGACTAAGAGTGGGCTGGAATGGGTTTGCTTTGGGTGTTGAGATGGCTGTGGTGGTGGAGGTTTTGGCCGGTAAGGGTGATGGGTGTAGCGGTGATTGTCGCTGAATTCTGAGTTTGTGGTGGCAGTGAAGGTGGTGCTATGGCGGTGGAGGTCATGTGTTCTTCGTGTTCATATTTTTTACGAGTAGACCAATTTACCCCTAAATTACCGTTAACTAACGGAATTTTTTGGATGGAATTTATCCCCGTTGTTGATTGATTTCAATCACCAACTGAAGGTGGCAATAAGATAATTTTAAAATTGGAAGTGGTAGATAAATTATTACCCTATACTGGAAGTGGGTAATATGTAATTGACCCATGTTAAAATGGCCCACTATTTAGCATCACAATATTATCGTACTTATAATCGTACTTGTAGCTCTGCTGTTTAAGTAATAATATTGTTTTTTTAAAAAAAAAAAAGAAAAAGAAAAAAAAAAAAAACTCACTCGCACGTGGGCTCCTCATAGATGATGGCCCATCTTTTCAAGAGTGGGCCTGTTACAGTGGAAGTGCGCCTGTTGAATCGGATACAACTTTGATCGAAACGGTTCTATCAAAGCTAGCACAGCAACTCCACCAGCAGTACAGTTGCTGTGGATAAGGCTGTTCTCCCCACTCCCACACCTCCTTCACCACCACGAGATCTGCGTCTATGATGATCCGAAAGCGGGCGGCGATGGCGGATTGGAACGATCTGATCATTGAGATCCTCTTAAGAGTGCCGGCCGAGTCCGTTGCACGATTCAAATTCGTCTGCAAAAACTGGTACAACCTAATCCGTTCTCCTTATTTCATCAACCTCTACGAAAACAAAAACCTTAAACCCACCAAGAAGAAGAAAGTCTCTTTATATTGTCGTTCCTGGAACCCTCTTCCTTGTGGTACTCGTACTAAACTCTCCTTCCGTTTTTACGACAAGATCGTTAATCTAAGCCTCCCCATCTTTGCAAAAAAGGTAGAAATTGTGGGTTGTTCGAACGGAGTAGTTTGCCTGGCTCTCTACTTAATGCAACATGAGTTCTTACTCTGGAACCCTGCCACAAATGAATTAAGGCGTGTTCCCAAACTATTGAATCGAGTAATAATTTGGCCCTATTCCGGTTTTTGGTTCGATCATGCTGATAATAGTTTTAAGGTTGCGAGGGTTGAATTTCGTAATTCAAATGCACAGCAAGGGAATATTACTGCACAAGTCCGTATATTCTCCTCTATTGACGATTCGTGGAGGTTGAAGGAATTCGTCCTGAATGATTTTCCCATCTGCGACTGCATTATGTTTCACTCTGAAAAAACTCAAGTAACATGTGTGAAGAGATGCATGTATTGGTTAACTGGTAGTAGGTTTGAAGGAGTTGTGGATGGGGCAAATTTGGACCACACTTGCATTATATGCTTCGACATGGTTGAGGAGGTGTTTAAGCGAGTTGCGTTGCCAAACTATTCTCCACTTCTTTTGCCTCAGCTTGCTAGTTACAAGGAGGACTCTCTTGCAATGTTTGTTATGCGCAAGGATGGACGTACTGATTACTTCGATATGTGGGTATTGAATGATTGTGATGGCAGAAATCAAGCATGGACTATACAACAAACCTTCAGAAATGTACATTGGCCGATTGGATTTTACGGTGAGGATGAAAGTAACTGGAAACTTTTCCATTTTATTGGTGGTGAACGTCCCCATCAATTGCATGATGAAGAAACTGGAAAGAACGAGGCTTTTTTTGCTAGTGAAGGTCCTGAGAAATTGTTGGCGTACCATGAGACTCTTGCTCCAGTTAATTGATCAGGTAATGAACCAAATTAGATATCAGTCCGGTTGTGCATCCGTGACTCTTTTACACTTTATTTGTTCTTATAGACTATAATGCAGAGTACTTTGTCCAAGAGAATTCTTACGCTGCTTTGTTGGTGTACTGTTGTTGTTCCCTACATAGTCGATTATCTTGTCTCTCCGCACCACAATTTTGTGACTTTAAACCCGCCACCGCAGGGTTTAAGACTATTCAAACATTAATGATCATAAGTATGTTGACTATTCAAACATTATGGTTGAGAACCTGATAAACAGTGTGGGAACCTTAAATATACTTTTACTATTTTTTTTCTTGAAAACCTGATAAACAGTGTAGGAATGATTCATTCGCAAGATATGAAGCATTAAGGTTTTGAATAGGTAAAAGTTGCAACTTGACACCTTCTCTTTTATCGGAATGACAATATTATAGTAGAGGCCAGACGTTACTAAATAGGGTAAAAGACAAAAACCTCCCTCCGAATATGGGTTAAATACAAATAAGCCCCCTCGTCTATGGGGATATACCATTACCTCACCTGTCAGAGTCAGGAGGTAACGGTGCAATAACGGAGGGGCAAAATACCCCTGAAATTTTACGAAATTACCCCACTATAAATACCTTTCCTTCCATTCTCCTCCTCATTTCTTAACCCAAATCCACAAAATACCCCTGGTTCTTCATCTTAACTGGTTTTCAATTAGATCTGGGTTTCGGAGGGTTTTGCAAATTGGGTGGTGTTTTTTCAGAGAGTGTCGGGCTGTTGGGCATTTGGGGTTTGGCCAGAGTTATTTGTGGTTTTGCTGGAATTTGTTCTCTGTCAATTGGTTTCCAGTCAGTTATGGATTCCAGAGGGTTTTGCTGGTTGGGGTCCAGGGAATTGGCCGGAGGTGGGGTCTGTTGTGGTTTGCCCAGAATCAATGGCTTCGGCAGTGAAGACAGCGGTTCTTGAAAATGAGCTCATGGGTTGGTGTTGAACAGTTAGTTGAAGTTGCGGTGATGTTGGTGCTTGTCGGAATTTGGGTTTATAGCTGTGGAGCACTCTTCGTGTTCATATTTTTTATTATACCATTTTACTCCTCGTATTCCGTTAACTAACGGAAAAACTTGAACATGAATCAGCCCAGTTTCTAGTTGCTTGCATTCAAGAAGAGGAGGTGGCAATATGTGGGTTTCGAAACTGGAGGGAGGAAAGGGATTATTACCATATATTGGACGTGGGTTATAACTTATATATAATTGGCTATACGTATGGTTGTATGGGTTAAGTTTAGTTCATATATGAATGAAGTTAAATTACAGGAATAATTAAAGTATTAGTTCGATAATTCCGTTAATAATAATGCAAGTGTTGAAACTTGCCTGTGATGTGCAATGTGATTATGTGCTTGATGTTATTGACTGTGCGGAATCTATAAATTTCTTTGTCAATGTCTCTGCAACCAATACAGTGGAGGCTCTGCACAATATGTAGTTGTAATTTGAGTGTGTGTGTGTGTGTGTGTTTCTTTTCTTTTCTCTTTTTTTTTTTTTTGGAATTGATTGAAGTATGGCTTGCGGGACTACCTGGTATAGAAGGTGGGTTTTTCGGGGGTGGGAAAACAGCAGTTCTTATGGCAAGCCAGGCTGATTGATTTTTTCCAGATATGATGCATTTTCATGTTATGTCAATACTTACCTGTAGCTAGGATGGATATGTTAATCTGATTTGGATTTGTTATACCCTCAATGCCCATGGAGTCGTTTGAGTTATTCTTCTGTGTCATTCGCGCCTTACAAGACTTGATTATGGATGATATATAATTAGAACACAGAAGTAGTGTCAGTTTCCTACCTCTTGTATGGTGAACTGACTTCATTCTTCCCCCTGATCTGCATTCTCTGTCAATGGAGTCGATGCCCTTACCAGAATTTTAGTCTATGGTATGAAGGGAGTGTCTTGGCAAATGCTGTTCAGCTAGAGTAGTTACTATTTAGAGGATGTGGAACCATGCATCTGATGGGATTTTAGTATATAGGGTCAATTACTCATTAGCAACTCCCTGTTTGAGATCATAATCCACATGCCACCCCCACTCATTACGATTGCTGGCAATCAACAACTGGGGTCTTTTCCATCCACAAGAGTTAACGGGTAAAAGGGGCTTTTATGTTAATAATTATTTCACCTAACTCATTGGCTACTTAATTTTGACTTAGTCAGTTGAGCTCATCTGAGTAGATACCTTTCAACTGGGCTAATTCTGATTGCACTTTCTTGGCTATACTAGCTTGTTCAAAGCCCAACAGTAGCTTTTGTTGAAAACAAATGAAAGTAATAAGTTGTCGCTCTTAGCGACTTTCGATTACTAGTTCAAAATGTTCTCCCATGTCAGGGAGTTGTAAGTGTACACCTGTAAACATTTTCCCATTTCAGGTAAGCAAAACTGTACCTGACTCTTTCGGTTTTGACTTTTGAGTGCGTTTTTGTTTGATCTTCTGTAGGACTTGCTATGTGTTTGTGCTTCAGATAAAAAGCTAATGTCTTTTTTGGTTACCAAGGTACTTGTTTTCTGATTCTGAAAATGCTCTGATTGCGAACTCTGCTTTTCCTAAATATTATGTGCACCCCGCTTCGACTGCATCTGCGATGCATGCGTTTTAGCACTTTGATCACATTTGCTTGTTCCATATATACACCTTAATTCTTCATGTTATAGTAAATGTTAACATGTTATTTGTGATGGTATGATATCTTTACTAGGTTCAGACTTGAACATCTGAGTCGTGGTTGTAACTGTTGCATGCTGCACTTTGTCGTTGATTGCATTCTATTCATCATTGATCTCACGGAGTTAAGTGAATAAACTTGCTAGCTGTTTATTTATGCACAACACCATATACTTGCAGTGACCCATCAATATCCGACCTTTTACATCTTTTGTCATTTTCTCCTTCCTTTTTTTTGTATACTTGAGGTCAGAAATGTGAATTTTTGAACATTCATTTCCAGGTCATGTTTCTCATCTCAGTGATTAGAAGTTTTACATTCATTCCCGGGGTCACATTCATTCCTGTAATGAGATAAATTTGTGTAATCTTTTGTTTCTATGCCGCTTGTGGGATTAGAGTTGGTTGACCTTGGTATCTCTAGCAATGGACAGGGTTCGTGATGCTTTTCTGATCAGTACTTTGACTGGTTTGTGTAATTTTCTGATCAGAATTGTGTAATTTTGACAGGTACGGGATACTAAGATGTAAGAAGATGTTTTAAGATCAGTTCTCTGACAGGTTTGTGTAATTTTCTGATTACCCATCCCAATGTATGCAGTGTTACTGTTTATTTGCGTTTATATAGTATTATTTTTGTGAAATGAGTCTGTGAAGTGTTACTGATGCAGCTTAATTTGCTAGGCTAGACTGAATTGTGAATAGCCCTTTCCCCTAATCCTTGGATGTTGATATTCTCAAATGACATTTTATTTGCTATACTCTGTTTCTTTTGGCCAAAAATATCCCCTTCATAGTTTCTTGCAATCCACGTTCTGTGAAACACAAGCTACACAGAATAATACATTTCGCAAGAAATGTTATACAGGTAGATGATAAAGACTGTTGTAACTGGATATCCAAATCATCAGTGCTCGAAAATGCTTATTATCAGCATTATAATTGATGTTGCCACTTGTGAGTTTAATAAACTATGTAAATTGAGAGCTATTATAATTTGATGAAGCTGGCCCAAATATATTATTGTTAAACATTGAAATGGTTTTCCTATTGCAGATGATTTTGCTGCTAGTGTTGTTGCTCGCCCTTGCTGATGTTGCTGCTTTGCTTGCTGTTGATGTCCCTGCCAAGTTCTTGATGTTTGTCTCGGCTGTGTTATATTTATTTGTATTTCATCTTTGCCTGATGTATCCAAGTCACTTATGTAAGTTTATCTACCTTGTGTAGGCAGCTGTTTTGTTTATGTCCTGTCCATGTTGTATATAGCTAGCTAGTGATGGAGCTCAGCTCAGTAAGCTACTAAAAGCTCTAGGAACTCAGTTATTATCAATGAAGTTTTGAGCAAAAAACCTTGGAGTAGTGTTGATGTTAATGTTAATGTTAATGTGTGACTTTTGAATGTAATGGTAACCATACACTATCAGGAATGTGAATGGTATGTGAACTCAGACCTTGTCAGGAATGTGAACGTGAATGTGATGTGTTCGTTTGTGTTTTAAAATTATTTCATTGAATTTGAAGTTTTCAAGTTTTTTTAACCCGTGGATTAAACCCGATCGCTCCACGGATTAATTGGACGGACTGGATCCGTAATGCTGATCGGACAAGTTGGTTTCATGTAGTTTTTTCTTTTTCAGGTTTAGAGTAACCGAAAAGAAAAAGAAGAATCGGATAAAGTTGTATTTTTTAGTTTTCTTTTGTTTTCTTTTTGTTTGTTTGTCCTCTTCATTTTCCAGCTACCGAACAAGGCTAGGGAGACCAATAGACCTGCTTTAGCCATCCGTCGCAAGAGGGATTTTCAAAGTACTGTTATCATTATTTGGCCTCCACACCGTTATTCTTATTTGGCCCTCATGTAACTTCTTAAATATCACATAATTGACATATAACAAGCACTGCAAAAGCCATCACTCAGATTCCTCTTCCTCAATTGACATACCAGGAGAGATTCATTTGGCCTTTTTTACCAAAAATAGAAAGTACATTGTCAAGTCAGGCTACATTGAACCACTATTAGGGATGACAGCATATCGGATTTGGATCGGATTAGTCTAGATCCGATCCATAAGATTTTGGATCGGATCGGATTTGAATCGTAGTATTTATCGGATCATGGCGAATTATATATTTTTTCCTTCTAACCTAAGATTATTATGAATTAAAATCAAAATTGGGTTAACCCCAAAACCCCACCGGAGGGGTGGACCCTAGTCATCACCGATGTCGCATGGAACCCGAAGTTGGGAACGGCAGCCATCAGAGCTATCATCAGAGATTGTACAAGACTCTTCATGGTCGGAGTTTCAAAACGAATCCCTCTCTCTCTCTGTATCAACCAAAGCACCTGAAGCAGAAGCCATGCAAGAGGGGATCAAGCTTGCTACAAATCTTGGCTTTGAACAGGTCTGGGTAGAGTCAGATTCACTATCTCTAGTGAGAGAAATGAATCGAGTTCTGCAGAGAGAGACTCTGAGGAAGTGGAAAGTTTTCTGGAAGAATGCACCGAGCTCCTGGGTTTCTCAAAGGACACGTCTTCGCTTCGTCCCAAGAAAATGGACATTTGTGCCCACAAAGGCACAAATTTGTGCAGGAGGGTCTCAAAAATCCCAACGTTTCTTTCTGGCACCATCGTCCGTCGGATTGGGCCTCTAATTTTATTGTTGCTGATGTAATGGTCCGTTTTAAGCCCGAAACTTTGGCTTAGTTTGAATGGATTTCTTTCACAAAAAAATTGGGTTAACATACACTTTACATATAATTTTATCTATTTATCCACAGTATATATATATATAATATAATATAATATAATATAATATAATATAATATAATATAATATAATATAATATAATATAATATATATATATAATATAATATATATATATATATATAATATAATATATATATATATATTGTCCTACGACGTTATCTGAAGTAAACATAACAAACAATGATCTTTAAATATGAAATTATATCAATACATGTACATTATTGAATTTATTATGATAACCTAATCGGATCGGATCGAGTCTCACGGATCACAATCCATATTCGATCCATTTGTAAACGGATCGGATCGGATATGCTCCATTAGGGTTGGCTCATGTCAGATATCGGATCGAACTCAATTGCTATTCCTAACCACTATGGATCCTAGTTCAAATCAGATTAACGATAGCTCTCATAACCTTACAGAGTGGAAGTTCTTGTGGGCTATGGACATCAAAGCCAAAGTCAAACAGTTCATATGGAGGCTAAAACAGAATGCTATAGCTACAACAGAAGGTCTGTGCAGAAGAAAATGCTATACAAACCCCTGATGCCCTAGTTGTGGTACAGAAGCGGAGTCTATTATGCATTTGTTGTCCCAATGTGGCCGGACTGGGTTGGTTTGGCACTGTGGGGCAAGAATTGAGAGCATTGCAGGCTTTTCTCTTTCAGACAATGGCTCAAAGACATGGTGGAAAGAGAAAAACAGGAGATTCTTTAACTACACTCTCACTATATGTTGGCAGATATGGAAGGGGAGAAATAAGGTTGTCTTCCTACAATAAACAATCAACCGTGCTTATTTGATCAACAATGTCAATGAAGAATTCCCCAGAAGTTCTGCCAACAAAAGAATTTGCCAGAGGCCTAAGGCTACTTCTCTTTATGCAATTAATTACCTACTGAGAGAATTGAGTTCAGAATACCGATTGATACTTCCAGCTTCAACGCTAATTTGTCATTCATGTGGGGGATTGTTGGAAAATACGGTTTTGACCCGACTTCAAACCCGGGTTCTAGAAAGCTCACTTGAGAGCTTACATAAAATTATAGAAGTACAGAGTTTAGTTCTTGATCTCATCCGTCAAAACCGTTGATTGATGAATGAAAAATGAGACATTGAAGGTTAACGTCTCTCAGTTGAGGAATGTAAATTAGTTGCGCGTTCTAATTAGAATTGAAAAGTTGTAACCTTTCAATTTGACATGAACAATTGCAACTATTAGTAATAGGTGTCTTATTTCTATAAATAGCAGTCTCTCCTCTCATTCTAGTAGAGAAGAATAACTCCCCGATAGAAGGCAATGTTCCCGTTGGATTGGATCAAAGCTAACTTATATGGTCTATTGGATGGTCGGTGTTGCTTCTGTAATGCTATTTCTGCACATATGGCTAAGATTATAGCGTTAAGAATGGTGGTTTGCGGTACCAAAAGACTTGAGAGAAGGAATTATCTTTTGAAGTTGACTGTCAAGAATTTGGGTGAGTTTGGTATGACTTATTTGCAACTTAAGTAGACTTATAAGTTCATGTAAAAAAAAGTCTATGACAAAAAAATAAACAAAAAAGTCGTATGTGTTTGGTGAAAAAGATGTTAAGTCAAAAAGTTCAAAAAAAGCTTGAAGAACTCAACTTTTTCTAGACTCAATTTTTACACTATGGACTTATAAGTCGAACACAAACTTTTCAGCTTATAAGTCCATACTAAACCCCACTTATAAGTTGGCATGAACTTATAATCCAAAACTGACTTATAAGCTGCTTATAAGTCATACCAAACCCCTCCTTTGTGAAGTAGCTCAACTTTGTTTCCCATGCCCCTAGGAGGTGAGTGCAATTTTGAATGGTATAGAGCACCACATGTCATGCTGACGTGGTGCTCTTGGAGCAAATAAAAAATTCTCCCTATGTTGTTAACATTCATACTTTGTTGGTAGCAATTTGAGAAATGCTAGAGAACCACTAATATTTTCCACTCATCTCTCACGTTCTTTCTAGACAGATATGCAATCATGTCAAATGAATATTTATGTTTTCAATTTTGCATTTGGGTGGTGGAAATAAGTCGGAGATATAGGTAAGTTCCCTAGCATTTTTCAATTCAGTTGTCTCTTCATTTTCAGTTTAATGAAAGATCTTGTTTTAATCAAAAGACTCTCACAGAGTATTGGACTTGGACCCATTTTTTGAAGAGTGGGGCTGTTACATTCGAATGGGCCATACTAGATCGAAACGTTTCTATCAAAGCTAGCACAGCTGTCTCTACTCTCCTCCTCCAGCAGCACAGTTGCTGTGGATAAGGTTAAACCCTAAACCCTCACCTCCGCCCCCTACTCTCCTTCACTACCACCAGCTCTGCGTCTATGGTGCGGCGATGGCGGAAGAATGGAAGGATCTGATCATTGAGATCCTCTTAAGACTGCCGGCCGAGTCAGTCCCGAGATTCAAATTCGTCTGCAAGAACTGGTACAACCTAATCCGATCTCCTTATTTCATCAACCTCTACGGCAACATAAACTTTAACCCCACCAAGAAGAAAGTCTCCTTGTATTGTCGTTCCTGTAACCCTCTTCTTTGCGGTACTCGTACCACAATCTCCTTCCGTTTTTACCACAAGATCGTCAATTTGACCCTCCCCATCCTTGCAAAAAATGTAGAAATTGTGGGTTGTTCGAATGGACTAGTTTGCTTGGCTCTCTCCTATAAGAAGCATAATGAGTTTTTACTTTGGAACCCTGCCACAAATGAATTGAGGCGTATTCCCAAACTATGGAACCCTGCCACAATGTCCACCTCCGGTTTTTGGTTCGATCATGCCGATAATAGTTTCAAGGTTGTGAGGGTTGAATTTTACTCAAATGCACAACAAGGGAATATGGCTGCACAAGTCCATATATTATCCTCTATTGACAATTCGTGGAGGCTCAAGGAATTTGTCCTGGCTCATGTACCCATCTGCAAATGCATTAAGCTTCAAACCGAAACACGAGTAACATGTGTCAAGAGATGCATGTATTGGTTAACAGGTCGCATCGATGGAGTTGTGGATGGGGTTCTTTTGGACCACAATTGCATTGTATGTTTCGACATGGTTGAGGAGGTGTTTAAGCCAGTTGAGTTGCCACCCCTTTTTCCAATTAGATTTGCTCAGCTTGCTAGTTACAAGGACTCTCTTGCAATGTTTGTGTCGAGAAGCGAGGGACGCACTGCCTTCTTTGATATGTGGGTATTGAATGATTGCGGTGGCAGTAATCAAGCATGGACTATACAACAAACCTTCAGGGATTTACATCCGATTGGATTTTACGGTGAGGATGAAAATAACTGGAAGCTTCTCCATTATGTTAGCTATAAACTTCCCTATCAAATTTATGATGAACAAACTGGAGAGAGTGAGGCTTTTTTTGCAAGTGAACGTCCCCATCCATTGTTGGCGTACCATGAGACTCTTGCGCCAGTTCGTTGATCAGGTAATGAACCAAGTTGATTTATCTTGTCTCTCCGCACCACAGTTTTGTGACTCTGAACCCGCCACAGGGGGGTTTAAGATTATTCAAACATTAATGACCTTAAATATGTTGATTATTCAAACGTTACGCTTGAGAACCTGATAAATACTGTAGGAATGATTCATTTGCAAGACATGAAGCAGTAGTGTTTCAAATAGGCAAAAGTTGCAACTTGACAAATTCTCATTTACCTGAATGAGAGTATAATGGGATGGCCAGACGTTACTAAATTTTCTGTCCATAAAGAGTGTAGGAAAAGGGTATTGACATGATCATCATTTAAATTCAATTTACTTGAATTACATTTTGCAAGGTGTTCCATAGAACTCTACTCTTATGATCTATAATGTGTTCATAGATTATCTTGCGTCCCAACTCCAATGGCAGGACCCTAGTCAGAACATAAAAAGATGGTCTCCAAATTCTGGGACGACCTCATCCTTTCACCTCGATGAAGATATATATTGTGGGTTGTTGATTGTGGGTTTTTGAACCCTGCCCCTCTGGAGGCTTTAGGAGGCTCAATGGCTTATTTTATTTTTTTTTCTTTTTCTTTTTATATGATCCTGTTGCTAATACTTTTTTGGGTCAATTACGTATAACCCACATCCTGAATATGGTAATGATTGATTTGCCCCTTCCATTTTAAAGACCCACACAATGTCACCTTCTGTTGTTAATTGCATCCAATATACAATTAGGAAACTTTTAAGTCTCTCAAGGGTATAATGTCTATGTCTATATTAATTAAACTAAATAAAAGTGTAGAAAAGAAGGGAAAACTAAGAAACGTGGAAATAGCCGCGTTTTTCGATCGGGATCGTTCGTACAGTGAACGCGGTTGTTTTCGACCCGGATCGCTAAACACGGCGTTCCCAAATCTCCAGACAGTGAGGGATTCGGACAGTGAGGGAAGTAGAACTTATGTGTCTATCCATCAAATTCATCTCCTGCTTCATCTTCTCTAGTTCCTCTGTTTTCTTATTCATGGAAGTCTGTTCGTTTCCTAGTCAAGGTAAGGAAATAATATTTATTCTGTAATAGGGAGAGGAAGAGTTGTGATAGGATGATGTATTATTTATTACTATGTTAATAAAATAGATAACATTTTTCTAAAATCTGCCAGTTAATTGGTAAACTGAATCAATAATTATAAAATATAAATTTTCTTAAAAGGAAACAAAAGCACAATTTTCCAAGAGTCATTGATTAATACAATGACTAAGGCTTTAGTAGAATCCAACATATTATAGCCAGAAAAAATACTTATTAACAGTTCATACTCAGAATTTTTTGGAGACTCGAACGGATGATAGCAAAATGTTTTGTTATTATTATGGTAATTGGTTCGGAGAATGCAAGTATTATTAGGACTTTATAAATAGATGTAGGACAAATCGTCTCAATTAGCGTTTCTCGTTCTTAAAAATTGGTTTTTGTCCCGAATAGCGGCAATGTTAGGGAAGTGTTAAATGTAACACTAACTCTTTCTAAGGAGTTAAATATTGTTGCTAGCAGCGGCTGCAGCCTTCCACACAGATAGACACCAACAAGAACAGAGACCACAAGTGGCGTCCATGCCGTGTTGGTCGATGCATGGAGAGTTTATTGCCATTGTATTGACAGATAAAGAGAAATAAGTGGCACCTAGCTCACTAGGTGACGTCCATGCCGTGTGATGATTGTTGCATGGAGATTTTGCTTTTGCAATGACAGCTAAAGAGCTAGAAATGGCATGTAACTCACTAAGTGGCATCCATGCCTTGAATCAGTCGCTGCATGGCACTTTCTTTTCTTTTCTAATGACAGCTGATGAGAAATAAATGGCACGTAGCTCACTAGGAGTTTCGATACGATCGAAGTTTATTGCCTTTTTATCAGCTTTCCCCTTTTCTCCCCCTTCACATTGGTAGAATCGACTGCCTTCATATCTGCTTTCCCCTTTCTTCCTTTTCCAGTCGAGGTAACCCAAACATGTCAGACTACATACCCCAGGAGCTGCTGCTGAAAATCTTCTCAAAATTACAGGTGAAATCACTAGTTCGTTTCATGTCCGTATCAAAACATTGGTACACCATGATCTCCAACCATGATTTCATCGAAACCCACCGCACTGAATCCTCCAAGAGACCATACTTTCTGCTTAATGGCTTTACTTTGATCCCACCATTGCCATGATGAAACAGTCAGCGACTATAAGTAAGATGAGTCTTTAATTTGGATGGAGTAGAAATTGTGGGTTGTTCAGATGGAGTAGTTTGCCTGGCTCTCTCTTATAAGCAAGTTGAGTTTTTAATTTGGAACCCTGCCACAAAAGAATTGAAGCATATTCCGAAACTATTGAATCTAGTATTTTAATGACCGGCCAAAAAGTCCTCCTCTGGTTTTTGTTTCAGTCTTGCTGCTGCTAATACTACTACTACTTTTATGGTTGTGAGGGTTGAATTTAGTTCAAATGCACAAGGGAATATGGCTGCACAAGTCCGTATATTCTCCTCTATTGATGATTCGTGGAGGTTGAAGGAATTCGTCCTGGCTGATATACCCATCTGCGAATGCATTAAGCTTCAAACTCATCCTCGAGTAACATGTGTGAATAGGTGCATGTATTGGTTAACTGGTTATCTTGAAAGGAGTTAAGGATGGGGAACTTTTGGACCACACCCACCTTGTATGTTTAGACATGGTTGATGAGGTGAGTAAGCGAGTTGAGTTGCCAGTTGCCACCCTACTCTCCACCTTTCTTTATTAAGATTGCTAGCAACAGGGAGTCTCTTGCAACCTTTATAATGCGTGAGGATGGACACACTCGTTACTTTGAAATCTGGGTATTGAATGATTGTGGTGGCAGAAATCAAGCATGGACTAAACAACAAACCTTCAGAGATGTACATTTTCCGATTGGATTTTACGGTGAGGATGAAAATAACTGGACACTTCTTGATACTGTTGGTAGTAAATGTGCCCATCAGTTGTATGATGAACAAACTGGAAAGAGCGAGGATTTTTTTGCAAGTGAACGTCCCTTTCAATTGTTGGTGTACTGTGAGACTCTAGCTCCAGTTCGTTGATCAGGTAATGAACATTATAGAATTCAGTCGGGATTGCATCAATGACTTGTCTGCTCTTTATTTGTTCTTACAGAGAATCATGCGAAATACTTAGTGCAGGAGTGTTTTATGGCGCACAGTTTGATGCTGCTACGTAATGTTCCAGGAGTGTTCTTTTTTGGTTTACTGTTGTTGTTCCCTTTATAGTTGATTGTCTTGTCTCTCTGGACCATTTTGTGCCTTTGGACCCGCCGCTAGAGGGTTTAAGGTTATTCAAACTGAATGACCTTAAATAATGTCAACAGAACCCAGTTCTGGTTTTAAGGTCGAGAACTGATAAATAGTGTAGGAAACTTAATATCGGGGATTGTCTTTTTGCGGGTTGAGAACCTGATAAACAGTGTAGGAATGATTCATTTGCAAGATATGCAGCACTAGGGTTCCAAATAGGTTACACTGCAATTTGACACCTTCTCTTTTACATGAATGACACAGTTTAGGCCAGACGTAACTATTTCTTTTTGCTGTTTCAATTTTTTTTAATTACATTTAACCTCTAGTCCTATGGTCTATGGTACTGCATTCATAGATTATCTTGCGTCCCGAATCCATCGATGGAAACCTATTTGGCACGTAAAAGGATGGTCTCCAAATTCTGGGACGACCTCATCCTTTCACCTCGATGAAGATAAATATTGTGGGTTGTTGATTGAACCCTGCCACTCTGGAGGCTTTAGGAGGCTTATTCCATTCCTTTTTACGACACCTTCTTGGGAAATTTTTATTCTTTTTATGATCCTGTTGCTAATACTTTATAATTTTTTTGGTTGTATGGATTAACTTTAGTTCTTATACAAGTGAAATTAGATTACAGGAATAATTGAAGTAATAATTCGATAATTCGGTTACTAATGATGTGGGTGTTGAAACTTGCCTGTGATATGCATTGTGATTATGTGCTTGATGTTATTGACTGTGCTGAACCGGTAAACTTATTTGTCAAGACGGATCTTCACGTAGATATGCAAAAGTTTGGGTCCCGGTTCTACCCAGCAGGTCACTTTTCTGGTCCGGTTTTGTTGTTGTTGGGTCTGGGTTTTGTGGTGAGGTTCTAGTCCGGGTCTTATAATATTCGGGTCCTTCCGGGTCCGGTTTGTGTCTACCCAGACCCGGGGCCTAATATAGAATATGTTTCTTGCTAAATCATGTTCTGGGGGTTCACATGGTTAAGTTTGTCGAATAAGACTCTACAGATGGCAGTATAAGTTAAGAGGTTCTGGTAATGGGTTTGATCGCACAATGGCAACCTGGGTTTGATTTTGTTTCAGGAAAATAATAGGATTGTGTCAGGTGACTAGTCTGACAGATTTAGTCGACTGAAATGCATCAGCTGCTTAATTGCGGTTGGTTCCAGAGTAGTGATAGTGGCAGAAATTGGGAGAAATCCAGTAAGGCGGTTAACTCATTAGCTGCTTAGTTTGATTGACTTAGTCGGTTGATCTTGTCCGGTTCGATACCTTTTATTAATAAGCTTCCGTTGTCGCTCTTTTTACTTTTGCATTAAGTTTACTTTTGAATCTTAGAGCCTGTCGTCGTCGCTCTTAGCGACTTTAGATTACTAGTTCAAAATGTTCTCCCATGTCAGGGAGTTTTAAGTGCACACCTATAAACGTTTTCCCATGTCAGGTAAGCAAAACTCTGTACCTTACTCTTCCAGTTTTGACTTTTGAGTGCGTTTTTGTTTGATCTTCTGTAGGAGTTTGCTATATGTTTGATCTTCAGCTAAAAAGCTAAAAAGCTAATGCTTTGATTGTGAACTCCGCTTTTGCTAAATATTATGTGTACCACTCTTTAACTGCATCTGCGATGCATGCATTTTATCAGTTTGATCACATTTGCTTGTTCCATATATACACCTTAATTCTTCATGTTATAGTAACTGTTGACATGTTATTTATGATAGTATGATGTCTTTTCTAGGTTTAGACTTCAGCATCTGATTCGTTGTTGCTGTAACTGTTGCATGCTGCATTCTGTCGTCTTAATTGCCTTTCTATTCATCATTGGTCTCACGGAGTTGACTGAATAAACTTGCTAGCTGTTTATTTTTGCATGACACGGACTGCAGTGACCCATCAATATCCAATCTTTCACATATTTTGTCATTTTCTTATTCCTTTTTTCTGTATATTTGAGGTCAGAAATGTGAATTTTTGAACATTCATTTCCGGGGTCATGTTTCTCATCTCAGTGATTAGAAGTTTTACATTCATTCTCGGGGTCACAATGAGATAAATTTGTGCAATCTTTTGCTTCTGTGCCGATTGTGGGATTAGAGTCGGTTAACCTTGGTATCTCTAGCAATGGACAGGGTACGTGATGCTTTTCTGATCAGTACTTTGACTGGTTTGTGTAATTTTCTGATCAGAATTGTGTAATTTTGACAGGTACGGGATACTAAGAAGTAAAAAGCCGTTTTATGATCAGTACTCTGACAGGTTTGTGTAATTTTCTGATATCCATCCCAGTGTGGGCAGTGTTACTGCTTGTTTGTTTTTATGTGAAGTGTTATCAGATTTGTGAATTGAGTCTGTGCTAGTGGTGGGATGAACAGTCACCTGCTACCAAAAAAAAAAAAGATTTGTGAATTTGATGAAGCTGGCCCAAATATGTTAACATTAATATGGTTTTCCTATTGCAGCTGGTTTTGCTGCTATTGTTGTTGCTCGCGCATGCCGATGTTGCTGCTTTGCTTGCTGTTGATGTCCCTGCCAAGTTCTTGATGTTTGTCTCGGCTGTGTTTTAATTACTTCTGCTTCATCTTTGTCGATGGATGTTCCAAACTATGAGAACGATAGTAATTTGTCGTCGTACTTCCTCGTGTGTTTGTGATGATGAGTAGACACTGCTACATAAGGAAGGAGTACCTGAAGTGCCTAATGCCACTTATCTAAGTTTATCTACCTTGTTGTGTAGGCAGCCCGTTTTGTTTATGTCCTGTCCATATCGCTAGCTAGTGAAGAATATATGAGATTGATGTTAGCTCAGTAAGCTACTTGAAGCTCTTGCAACTCAGTTATTATCAATGAAGTTATCCCTTTTGAGCGAAAAAGCCTTGTAGTAATGTTCATGTTAATGTTAATGTGACTTTTGGATGTAATGGTAAGCACACATTATCAGGAATGTGAATGGTTTGTGAGCAGAGAGCTTGTCAGGAATGTTAATGTGATATGTTAGTTTGTGTGTTATCGTTGGCATGCATTGATTCGAAATCAGCAAATCAACATGCTTGGATGGGAGAGGAGACTAATTGCAGCAAGTGCTGCAGCAATTCTGGAGCTGTGCAAGAACTCAGAGGAGCATGTTTTCTGCTTGCCGTGTTCGTAAAGGGAACAATATTATCTCCGTGTTCGTAAAGTGAAAAGCTCTGTTCGTAGAGTGTACAACTCTATACAAAGACTACCTTATGAAATAGAATATGAACCAGATATATAATACTAATCGGATGTCCCCGAAGGGACAGATATATAATACTAAGAATCTTAGACTTAAATGTTCAAGTATTGACTCAAGGAATCAAGAGCAATATACCATGAACCCTAACACAAGAGGGTATACACTCAGATCTGAACACTCTAATACTGTGATACATATATCTATCCACACACACACACACACACACACATATATTTATATGTACATAGATTTATGATAGATTTATAATGACTGATGGTATTTGATTGACGCGAATAATTTTGAATTTTAAAAAGCCTAATTTGTTAGTAGTTTGTTACATTTCTGATTTGCATAATTGAGGTTGCATTCCCCCTCACCTACGATTTTTAGATGTAAATTTAATTCATTGGACAAACTATAACGTGGTTATTTAACGATTATTAATTCTCGCCGCGTTGGTATGCCATTCACTTAATTCTCACCACTCTTGTTAGAGAGTCACTATAGGGAATCCGGAATCGGCTGTGAATTATAATAAATTGGTTCGAAAGTATTAAGGATGACAACGAGTCGAATTCGGATTAGATTGACATATATTCATATTCATTTCCGAATACAAATGGGAGATTCATGTCCGATCCAGATCCTGTCGGATCTTAATGGAATTTGAATAAACTACTATATCCATATCTGATTTGAAGATCCACCGTGCGAAAAGATGGATCGGATTCGGTTCGTACTTCCGAAGAACTCTAAATATAAAGTCGAATGAAAGAACTTAGAAACTTGAGATAAAAAAAAAAAAAAAAACAACAAACAAACAAAAAGATTTAGATACGTATCAACGGAACTCAACAACTTAATCAAATTTTTTTAAAGTCACTTCAATCTTCAATGCACCACTAGATCAAAAAAAAAATTACCAAAATCAACCCACCAGAAATTATCACAATTCATTGTTAATTGCTCATAAGTTTGATGATTTTTGTGAGTATTGTTTGTAGTATTATTGAGAAGGGTAGTGATAATTACAGAACACTATTTTATAGTTACAGCACAAAATTTCAGTACATGACGGTTTTACCCTTAATTTTTGTAACCAACTATCTTCTACATTCATGCTCACAGATTCCAATTAAGATAAATTGCCACCATCCTTCCATATCACCTTCGCTTCTCACTCATATACGTTCCCAACACACAACACTTCTATTGGATGAATTGCTACTACAACCATCTCTAAACACACAACACTGGTAGCAGTCTTGCTTGGGGGGCGTGATTGCCATCTAGAGTAACGAATATTCTAGAGCAAACCCAGCCCTTGTCGTGGAAACAAATGTTAGCCCCATTCTTTCCCGATCAACAGAGCTTTCTCCAATTGTTTCATCTTCTCATGAGAGAACAAGTGAACTTAATACTAAGATCGATTATTGTGAAAGTGAACTCAATATTTTAGGTATGGATATTAAGGCTATACCCAACAGAAATCCATCGAAGCAGAAGCATGTAAATTGGTCATTGATGAAAGTGATGATTGGGACCAATCGACCCTCAAACCAACCACCGCCTCCATCACTTCCGACCAACTCCATGGCTGCCGCCATCTGCAAAACAAAACCCAACCCAACCCAACCTCGCTGTCAGTCACCCATCCACCACGGACTCTGATACGAACAACGCCGAATACCCACACTCAGGAAATCACCATAGCCAACCACCTCTTCCCTCAACCAAACACACAACCACAACTAAACCGGCGGCTATTCTCTCGATCACCAAGCCCTAGCATCCCGAACCAATCTCAGATCTTGATTTCCGATTGAGAACCAAACCAAAATCAAATCGAAGAAATCCAATCGAAACCGAGCCAAGTTTAGGGCAGAAGAGAGGGTGAGAGGGACGGTTGCATATCATGAAATTTAACTTATGAAGCATTGAGTACTAGGGGTATTGTGGACCTTTAAGAATTTGTTGTGGTGTAATTAGTATTTTTTGTGCTGTAATCATCACCACCCTATTGAGAAAATGAGTTTATAATCTATATAATCTTGAGCGTGTTTTGTGAAATAGTGAGTACTCCGATCCCAATAGATCGTGTATCAATTGGATTTGCACTATGATCCATATTCGGATCCAATGTCATTCAGATTCTACTTTTATGAATCATATCCGATCCAATTCAAATTAGATTGGATTTGGACTCGGTCAATTGGGATTGGATCACTCCGATATCAGACCAAACGGAACTAGGTCGTCGTTCATAATAAAAATCTGTTTTTTATAGCTTCTCAAAAATTACATGGGACAACAGTTGAGTAACATTTACCAAACATAGAAAGACATTTTTCCCAAGAAATAGTGTAGATAAAAGGACTATTTTGCGCTGCCTCGAACACCGCTTTTTTTCTTTTTCTTTTTAAGAAAAGTTATGGGTGGGTTAGGTATAGATTTATTTTTTTTTTTTTTTTTTTTTTTTTTTTTTTTAATTCGGAACTGTGTTGAAATATAGTGTAAAAAAAAGTCTGTGATAGAAAAATTAAAAGAGAAAAATGTATATATGTTCAGTGGAAAAGGTTTCAGTTGTAAAAAGTGAGTGAGGTGAGAATTTGTTCCTTAGTGATTTTTACCAATAAGCCACTTTTGTCTATTAAGCAAATAAAATAATGTGTAATTTTAATTGACTGTTGATGACATTATCGTCATCTATATATACTATTTGAGAATGTCATCTCAAGTTTTGCGTGAGGAAATGCCCCGTGAAATTTTAATTAATTAATCAATATATAATAAATAAAATGTGAGAATTCATATATGGAAATTGTGATTAAATGTTAATATAATTGATTCATTTGTCTATTCCGTTTGTCTTAAATAAAAATAAAACATTTTGTAACTTCTAATTACCTCATGTTTTTTTTAGGAGAAATTACATCATGTTTGGTGACGTTTGTAAGTAACGACCAACATGAAAAACGATGTAAAAGTTGTCATATAAAAATAGACGATCCATCCCCAA
Organism: Linanthus parryae; assembly: GCA_023055425.1. Lineage (NCBI taxonomy): Eukaryota > Viridiplantae > Streptophyta > Magnoliopsida > Ericales > Polemoniaceae > Linanthus > Linanthus parryae. The sequence continues at coordinate 178,124,909 of JALGPY010000001.1, read as the reverse complement.
ATCTGTTTTATAAAGGAAATGTGAAACAATGCGGTTTAAATTTTTACTCAAAATAGAAATATACTATAATAAAAATAATTTAATTGCATCAATCAAACCAATGTAGTAACAAAAAGTCAAATGTGACTGGTTCAAATATTTATGTATAAATCAACTTTGGTTTACTGGAGAAAGCCCCACTTCTTCCAAACCCAATTTGTTTCAAATTCCATGTTTCAGAAAAAACTTTGCGAGAGAAACTCAAACCTGTCCAGAGCAGCCACCCCCCCCCCCTCTCACTCCGCCTCCTCCAAGAAACTCAGGCAGCGACCAGCGGCAACCTCAGGCGGTCTCTAGCAGCATTGACTCACACATACCCATGTCATATTAATGACCCCTTCCATATACGAGTCCCGATCAGGCGAACCAACCATGCCATCGATCCTACTCTGAGCGAAAATTCGATTCTCGATCGATTGTGTTTCTGTTACCATTTGTCTCTGTGTATCTTTTAATATGTATGACAAAGAATATGAAACTGAATTTTTACCTTTCCTCTTTCTCTTAATTGTTTATCTTGGTAGGGTGGTCTTTGATCTGTTAAGAAACTCATTGGGAATTCTTTTCAGTCTTTATCTTCGATGGCTAGCAAAATGTTTGTTTCATTTCGCTATTTTGGTACTTTCTTTTGGTTCTATCTTATGTCTAATGCACTCTGTATTGTGCCTCAAGTTTGTTATTTGGCTTTTGGTAGATCATTTGCCGAAAAGACGACTCGAGGTGAAGGTGCAAAAAGCCTGGATCTTTACATTGCTATGTTCCGGCAAGTGCATGTTCTGGCAAGCTTATGAAACATTGATAGTGCAGCACAGCTTGGTAGAGCCATGCTTTAGGAAATTGAACTGTATTTTCAAAGAAATGTGTGGAGTTGAAATCCCATCTCTGGGTTTATGAGGTTTTTTTATGTTCAACCATTTTCATTAATTTCTCAGTTAAATTGATTGTACGAGATATAATTAATTCGTCATTTTTATTGAAACCATTTACATGTTGATGTACCTTCTTTATGTCGCGAATCACTTATTGATATTCACATATAACAACATGTACTTCTAATTTACTTTAGTATAAATAATGTTCATACAACTTTATTTTAAAGTTTTGTGTTTCTAAAAGTAAATGAGCAGTGAGTGAAAACCACGTGTGTAAAATAAAATGAGTGATATGGAAAACTTTGCAAATGCAAAAATTATTTGAAACAAGGTCTATCATTTCTTATTTAATGAGAGAATTACTCTCTAACTTTTGGAATTCACATAAACATATAAATATCTTAACTTAGTACATTTTTGATGAGAAAAAGAAAATGATAGGTTAATTAAGATAAAAATCAAGTTAGTAACTAAGAAATGCTAACATTGGACCTATGTAAAAGTAACAAATTTGGTGACCCTTATATTAGTTACGTTTGTTTAAGAATCTGAAATACATTTTTAGTCAAAATATATATTGATATTTTTTTTTTCAAAATTGAAAATATATATAATACATATAGATATGGATTGTGTAATTGTTCTATCCGTTTTCGTTGGGAGTACTACCTTCGTCCCTCTTAAGTCTGAAACATCATATAGTACACTAGAGTATTGCCCGTGCCCGAGGGCACTATCTCTAAATTGGATAGTTTTTGAATTTATGAGTGTTTTTTTTTTATGAATTTAGAGGTGTTATCCAAAAATTATATTTACAAATGTGGTGGCAAAAAAAAAAAAAAAAATCTTCCAGTATGGGATGAACATTATAATGTATGTGGGAATCACTCACAACCTATCTCCTATTAGTTAGGGATGTAGTTGAGAAAGACATGTCTCCTATTAGTTAGGGATGTCCAAGGAGAGTGGGTAGTTAGAGATGTAATAAGTAGGTGAGATCTAATGGTGAGGATGAGGTTGATTTAATCTAACGGTTGAAAATTCATAAGTTAGTTAAACCATGCTATTTTATAATATAGATTGATGACCTTGCTTCTACAGAAGTCATGTTTTCGTGCATCGCACGGGTTCAAGGCTAGTGTTTGCTATTTGAAGGAAAAGTCAAACTTAATTTTGTTTTTGATTTTTTTGTTGAACTTAATTTTGTTTTCTTCCACCAATTTTACAATACAACCTAAAATTTCAAAATCAAAATCCACTCAAAAAATTCATATCAAACCCTTAAAAAATTGAAAAACGAATAATAAATAAAATTTAGATTAAAATCCAGAAATATAAATTGACTCCAAAACCCAACCCTTCTGGATGGCCCATCCTCCAAATGGGGTTTCATCATCAACTCTAGTGGACGACAGTTCTCTCTCTTCGCCTCGGTCACTCCGCTACCTTCACTACCACCAGAGCTCTGCGTCCATGGCGGAAGAATGGAAAGATCTGATCATTGAGATCCTCTTAAGACTGCCGGCTGAGTCAGTGGCCCGATTCAAGTTCGTCTGCAAAAACTGGTACGACCTAATCCGATCTCCTTATTTCACCAACCTATACGAAAACAGAAACCTAAACCCAACGAAGAAGAAAGTCTCTTTGTATTGTCGCTCCTGTGACCTTCTTCCTTGCGGTACTCGTACTATAATCTCCTTCCGGTTCTACGACAAGATAGTTGGTTTAAACTTCCCTGTTGTTGCTGCAAAGTCTTTAAAAATCGTGGGTTGTTCGAATGGAGTAGTTTGCCTGGCTCTATCCGACAAGCAAGACGAGTTTTTAATTTGGAACCCTGCCACAAATGAATTGAAGCGAATTCCCAAACCATTGAATTTAGTAATAAAGTGGTCGAAGACAAAGTCCACTTCTGGGTTTTGGTTCGATCATGCCGATAATAGTTTTAAGCTTGCAAGGGTCGAATTTGGTAATTCAAATGCACAGAAAGGGAATGTGGCTGCACAAGTCTGTATATTCTCCTCTATTGACAATTCGTGGCGGCTGAAAGAATTCGTCCTGCCTGATGTACCCATCTGCAAATGCATTAAGCTTCAAACCAAAACCGGAGTAAACATGTGTGAAGAGATGCATGTATTGGTTACTGGTGGCATCGATGGAGTTAAGGATGGGGTTCTTTTGGATCACACTTGCATTGTATGCTTCGACATGGTTGAGGAGGTGTTTAAGCGAGTTGACCTGCCACCCTATTTTACCTTTATTCAGCTTGCTAGTTACAAGGGGGAGTCTCTTGTAATGTTTGTTATGCGTGAGGGTGGACGTGCTGTTTACTTTGATATGTTGGTAATGAATGATTGCGACGGCAGAAATCAAGCGTGGACTTCACAACAAACCTTCAGAGATTTACATCTGCCGCTTGGATTTTACGGTGAGGATGAAAACAACTGGAAGCTTCTCCATTATGTTGGCAGCGAACCTCCCTATCGCTTGTATGATGAAGAAACTGGAAAGAGTGAGGCTTTTTCTGCAAGTGAACGTCCCTATCAATTGTTTGCGTACCATGAGACTCTTGCTCCAGTTAATTGATCAGGTAATGAACCAAGTTGATTTATTTTATCTCTCCGCACCACAATTTTGTGACTTTGAACAGGAGGGTTTAAGATTATTCAAACATTAATGACCTTAAATATGTTGATTATTCAAACATTAAGCTTGAGAAACTGATAAACATCGTAGAAAACTTTTCATGTAGTTGATTATCTTTTTTCTTTTTGCGGGTTGAGAACCTGATATACAATGTAGGGATGATTCATTTGCAAGGCATGAACCACCAGGGTTTCAAATAGGTAAAAGCATGGCCGTCTCTTCCATTAGGCTGAATTTGTCTTTGCCTAGGGCCCCCAAATTGAGAAGGGCCTCATATTTTGTAAAACATGTAGGAGTGTTTTATAAATAATTTATATATATTTACACAAATTATGAGTAACTTAAATAGGTAGAATATTACTTTTCTAAAAAAAGATAAAATATTACATAAACAATAAGCAAAATATTGAAGATATTTTCATACTTTCCTAGAAAATAAATAATATATTCAAACTTTAAATAACCCTTAACAAGTTTCTTAAAAAAAAAAGAACCCTTAACAAGTTAACAACCTTGTTATTTTTCAAAATCAGAAGTTCACAATTTTATAAAGAAATCAGGATTTCCCTTATAGTTAGATAAAAATTATATAAGCTGTCAAAATAATTTTCGAGAAACAATTATAATTAAGTTGAAAATGAACATGTCGTGTAGCAATTATATCGTAAGTATGAAGAACTGTTGTAATAAATAATATCGACAATATTTCATATCATTATACGTACACACACACACACATATACATACACACACACACACACACTTACATACACATCATAATTTCTTGTCATTAACGTGGTGAATGGCATAACATGTAGGAGAGTATTGAATAATGGGGCCTCGAAAGAGAAACTCGCCTAAGGCCACATAATAGGTAGAGACGGCCCTGGGTAAAAGATGTTACTTGATAACTTCTGTTTTACCTGAATGACAGTATAATAGTATAGGCTAGACGTTACTAAATTTTCTGCTGATAAAGAGTGTAGGAAAAGGGTATTGAGTCACCTAAAACCTCTCGAAGGGGCATCGCTTCCGCTCCCAAACCTCGCTCTGGCGCTTTCGAGACCAAACCTCGCTCTAAAGGCGCTCGAGAAAATAGAGAGCTCGTTTTCGTAGGCGAATTACTTTTTAAGGCCAATTTACCATTAGTTTGGACTATACTTGATGATTAATCTGAACTTATTATGTTTCAGTATGATAATTCAACTATTTAAACATTATTCTTCCTTAGTGAAGCAACCTATTTGACAAATGAATACTGACAACCCCTTTAATAAAAAATATTCACATGTGTAAAATCACATTATCACATGTATATTAGTTTTCTTCATAAAATTATAGTAAATAAATATTATATATAGACGCTCTCGTGACACTCTCAAATGCAATCCTTCTGAAATTAGACGTTTTTCCGCTCCCGCTCCAGTTCGCGCTCCCGCTTTGCTCCCGCTCTAGGTGACTTAGGTATTGACCATCATTTAAATTCAACTTATTTGAATTGCATTTTGCTAGGTGGTTCCATAGAACTCTACTCTTATGACCTACGGTACTGCATACATATCCTGCATCCCAACTCCATCAACGGCAGAACCCTATTTGGAACATAAAAATATGGTCTCCAAATTCTGGGACGACCTCATCATTGTGGGTGGGGGGGGGGGGGGGTTGAATTCTGCCCCTCTGGAGGCTTTAGGAGGCTCAATGGCTTGTTCAACCACTTTTTTACAACACCTTCCTGTGAATTTTTATTCCTTTTCTTTTTGTGTGATCCTGTTGCTATTACTTTTAAGGGTAAATTACGTATAACCCACATCCAGTATATGGTAATGATCGATCCCCCCCCCCCACCCCCAGTTTAGAAACCACACAATGCCACCTTCAGTTGTTATTTGCATCTACAGCTGGGAAACTTTTAACTCTCTTAAGGGTATAATTGTCTATCAATAGTAAAACTAAATAGAAGTGTAAAAAAGAAAGGAAATTTAAGAAACGTGGAAATAGCCGGGTTTTTCTATCGGGGTTGTTCGTAGAGGGAACATTGTACGTTTTCGACCCAGAACGCCTAAACACGGCGTTCCCAAATCTCCAGACAGTGAGGGATTCAGACTGTGATGGAAGAAGAACTTATTTGCCTATCCATCAGATTCATCTTCTCTGGTTGCTCTGTTTTCTTATTCATGGACGTCAGTTCGTTATCGAGTTTAGGTTTGAAAATTAATATTTATGCTGTAATTGGGAGAGGAAGAGTTGTGATAGGATTCTGTCATATTATTTATTACTATATTAATAAAATAGATAATATTTTTCTAAAATTTTCCAGTTAATTGGTAAACTAAATCAATAATTATAAAATATATTTTATCTAAAAAGGAAACAAAACCTGAATTTTCCAAGAGTCATTGGTTAATACAATAACTAAGCTCTTTAGTAGAATTCAACATATTATAGCCAAAAAAGTACTTATTAACAGTTCATACCTCACAATTTTTTGGAGACTCCAACAGATTATCGCAAAAAAATTGGTTATTATCATGGTAATTGGTTTGGAAAATGCGAGTATTATTAGGGACTTTATAAATAAATGTAACACAAATCGTCTCAATTAGCGTTTCTCGTTCTTAAAAAATGTTTTTTTTGGTCCCGAATAGCGAAGCTAGTGCAATGTTAGGGAATTGTTAAATGTAACACTAACTCTTTGTAAGGAGTTAAATATTGTTGCTAGTAGCGGCTGCAGCTTTCCATATGGATAGACACCAACAAGAACAGAGACCACAAGTGGCGTGTCCATGCCCCGTTGGTGGATGCATGGAGAGTTAATTGCCATTGTATTGACATATAACGAGAAATAAGTGGCATGTAGCTCGCTAGGTGGCGTTCATTCCGTGTGATGATTGTTGCATGGAGAGTTTTGTATTTGTAATGACAGCTAAAGAGCAAGAAACGGCTTGTAACTCACAAAGTGGCGTCCATGCCCTGAATTGGTCGCTGCATGGAGCTTTTTTTGCTTTTGTAATGACAGCTGTGAGAAATAAATTGCACGTAGCTCACTAGGAGTTTCGATACTGCAGAGTTTATTGCCTTCATATAAGCTTTCGCCTTTTCTCCCCCTTCACATTGGTAGAATTGACTACTTTCATATTTGCTTTCCCGTTTCTTCCCTTTCCATTCAAGGTAACCCAAACGTGTCAGACTGCATACCCCAGAGCTGCTGCTGAAGATCTTCTCAAAATTACCAGTGAAATCAGTAGTTCGTTTCAGGTCCGTATCAAAACATTGGTACACCATGATCTCCAATCCGAATTTCATCGGAACCCACCACACTGAATCCTCCAACAGACCATACTTTCTACTTAACGGCTTTACTTATGTTGATCCCACCATGGAACCCACCATCGGACAATTCACTTTTTGTAACCATGATGGAACAATCAGCGACTACGCCCAGGGGCGGAGCTACATGGGGGCAAGGGGGGGCAACTGCCCCCCCCTGAAATTTGAAAATTTCTACTAGTACCCGTTGTTTTATAGATTTTTAATGAGTATACTTGTAAACATATACAATATTGCCCCCCCTGGTTTACTGATCTGCCCGCTTGCCCAAGTGGTAAGAAAAAAAAAATCAGTTTCAGATTGAGGAAACGAAGAGACGGGAGAAGACGACGAAGAACGAAGTAGCGGAGATCAAGAGCCAGCGGAATCGCTGGTCCAGGCCACCAACCTCCTCGCCGCCGGTCGTCCTTCAGGCCGGGGCGTCTGCGGTCTGCCACTTGGGTGGCTGCGGCGCTTCCCCACGCGGCCACGCCTACGCCGCCTCTGCTTCCGGTTTCTCTCTTCTTCAGTTCTTCTAAATTGAATCGGCCAGGTTCTTCGCTTCTTTTCCTCTCCTTTATTCTTAGCAATTGATGAAGTAATTGATGAATGGTGAACATGAACAAAACTAGGGTTTGTAGTCTTTAAAGAGGAATGACTTGATTGATGAATGAGTTCCTTGTCACTTCTTCTCCATTGCGGCAAGATTTTAGATTGGGATATGATGATATCAATTTCTTTCTGAAAATATCAAATCAACAAATTAGTGTAATTGAACTTGATTTGGGAATTAGGTAATTAACTTGATTGTAGGAACGATCATTGGATTGCTTTGCAGTGGTTGTTCTTGTTGGTTGGGTGGGTGTGTTAGCGGATGATAATCATGAATGCCTTTGTGCGATAACGTAGTTTTTTTACTTGATTCATCAATGGAGAATGGTCATTCAGTAATGTTATAGCAATTATAATTTGATACCGAGTATTGTTTATTGTGTGCAGTTGTTAATTGTGTATTGTGAGTATTGTGTGTATTATTAATTTGATGTTTGTGTGTATAATTGCTTATGGATAATTTTTTGATAAAGAAGTCGAGAGTAGAATCGACACCTCAATGACTTTTATAATGAAAAGTCATGAAATATCACGACTGTTGACTTTTGACTTTGACTTTGACTTTTGGCTTCGTGAATCTTGCCCCGGCTGACTTGATTTCCTGGCTTCGCCACTGACTACGCCAAACTTGACTGCCCACTGAAAACGGAGTTCTGGCCTCGATTTGCGGGTGCCTGTAATGGCTTGTTCTGTCTGTGCGATGAAGGGTCCCTGAAAAACAAACCATTGTTCTCTGGAACCCCTCAATTGGGAGGCATTTGACCCTTCTCACCAACAATCCCCATAAAAAACAAAAGGCATCACATTTGTTTCAATCGATCGATTGTTTTATCCTTTTTCAGCGTCCTTTCTTACGAATTTCTATTCTTTTCTATCGAAGTTAGTAATGTCTAATTCAGCAAGTAATGAGATTGTTCCTTCTAGTTAGGGGTGTAAATGAGCCTAGTCGGGCAGAATATTATTGGATTGTGCTCAACAAAATATGCTAGGTTCCGTGTTGGTTGATAAGAGCTGTAAATTGTAAGGTGTTCTGGCACAAGAACTGTTCTGTGTTAAGCTCGGCCTGAGCGTGCTTAAATGCTTGTGAGGTTTGAGAGCTCAACCACAAACACTTTATTCAAAATTCAGCTTTAAACCGAGATGTACTTTGCTGTGAGCTTATAGGCATTAAGAACTGTATAGTGTTAGACACAAAGAATTATTGATGAAGAATTGTGGAGGTGCTTTGGTGTCTTTTACAGAAGCCTTGTTGCTGCTGCTAAAGAGAGGAGATCTTCTGGGGTCTTTTTCACATTTCCAAAAGGTCATTTTGTAAGACCATACAAACTTGCTGCCATCTATGTATTTTGTCTCTTTTGCTAGTTTCATCCAACGGCTCAAAATGAGTCCGTTGGATTTCTTGTATAAATCATCTCTTCTCCCTCAATTAGGGTCAAGTTGATTTGCCTCATTATGTGTTAGCCAAATTTCTGGCGATTTTCTCTCAATGAAAAAGGCTGTTCATCTTCCCCATTTTCTGGGTTTCAATCTATGAATTTCACTGTTGTTCTTGAATCTCTTTGATTCTTTCATGGTATCAGAGCCATGACACTATCCATGGCCTCTGCTTCATCTAATCCGCTCCTTTTACTGTCTAATATCAATCATCTTGTCCCATTCAAGTTGGACAATTCCAACTATGTTCTCTGGAAATACCAGATCTCTTCTCTCCTACAAACACAGTCCCTTTACGGTTTTGTTGATGGTTCAAACCCTAGGCCGCCGGAGTTTCTTTCCTCTGCCGCTATCTCAGATCCGCCTCTTCGCAACCCTTCCTATGACGCTTGGGTTTCTACTGATCAGGCGGTTCGGACTCTTCTGACGGCGACTCTCTCTCAAGAAGCCCTTATTCAGGTAATCGGGAAGATCACTTCCCGCGAGGTATGGCTAGCTCTTGAACATCGCTATGCTTCCCTTACTCGCCCTAATATTATGCAACTTAAGAGTGATCTACAAACTATTCGGAAGAAAGGAGATTCTATTGATCTTTACATGCAGAAGTTGAAATCTCTTCGTGATAAGTTATCCACTGCTTTGGTTCATATACCTGATGATGATATGATTTTACATGCTGTGAATGGTCTTCCTCCTGAATATAATCCTTTTAGATCTGCTTTACGCATTCAAAATGCTTCTCTTAATTTTGAAGAGCTTCATGTGCTTCTAAGAGCTGAAGAACAAATGTTGGAATCTCAACTTATTTCACCCTCTGATATGACTGGTTCTACTGCTTTTCTATCTGCTACTGGTATGTCTGGTCCAGGACGTGGTACCTCTGTTGCTAAAAACCCTAATCCCCCATATTCGTCCCAATTCTCTAACCAGTTTTCCTCTTACCCAAACCAATATGGTAGAGGTAGAGGACGAGGTGACAATAGAGGGGGTAGATCAGGTGGAAACAGGGGAGGTTATGGTTATAAAGGAAATCAATCCAATGTTTTTGGGTATACTCATCAATCTAATCAAGGGTTTAATCCCAATGTGGCTTATTCCAACCCTCCTAATCAAGGTTATTCTCTTAATGCTATGAATGGGACTGGTTCTGGTTTAACAAATCTCAATGTCAATGATACCTCCAACAATAATGGAATGAGGAATGGTCCTTCTGCACCTATTATATGTCAAATCTGTGGCAACAAATATCACTCTGCTGTGGATTGTTGGCACAGAATGAACCTTGCTTATCAAGGAAAGAGACCTTCACCTCAGCTTACTGCTATGACTGCTACTTCTTCACAGCCTCAATCACCTACTCATACCTCTTCTATCATACCTGATTATTGGTTGTCTGATTCTGGAGCTACCAATCATATGACTGCTGATTTTGGAAATTTAAACTTGGGTTCTACTTCTCCCACTGTTGGTCAAGATCAAGTCTCCATTGGAAATGGTCAAACTCTTCCTATTACTGGTTCTGGTATTGCTACTATTCACACACCATCTCATTCTTTTAAATTACACAATACTCTTCATGTCCCTTCACTTGCATATAATCTTTTCTGTTTATCAACTTTGCAAACAATACAATTGTTTCTTTTATTTTGATGCTGAATCTTTTTATATTCAGGACAAGGCTTTGGGAACAATCCTTTACAAGGGTTTGAGTCATAATGGATTATACCCCATTTCATCTTTTTCTCCCAAACAGTCCTCATCATCTGAGTCCAAAATTGGTTGTCTAGGCAAAACAGTCAAGTCTCCTCTATGGCATGCAAGGCTGGGACATCCATCTGAAGACATTCTCAAAACAATTTTTCATACTTGTTCTTACTTGTGCAAAGACATGTCATTATCTGATATTCATACTGGTTCTGTTTGTCAATCTTGTTTAAAAGGCAAAATGCATAAGTTGCCTTTTTCTGCTTCTACTACTAGTACTGAATCTCCTTTGCAATTACTTCATAGTGATTTATGGGGTCCTGCTTCTGTTAAATCTTTGCATGGATATAGGTTCTATGTGTTGTTTATTGATGACTTCTCTAAATACACTTGGCTTTTTCCTCTATTTAACAAATCTGATCTTGCTAAACTTTTTCCTACTTATAAATCTGAAGTTGAAAAACAACTTGGTACCTCTCTTAAGATTCTAAGAACTGATGGAGGTGGTGAATATATGTCTTATATCTTTCAAACCTTTTTACAAACTCATGGCATTGTTCATCAGAAATCTTGTCCTTATACTCCACAACAAAATGGAGTTGCAGAAAGGAAAAACAGACATATTATTGAAACTGCAGTCACTCTTCTAGAACAAGCATCTCTTCCCAAATTCTTTTGGTATCATGCCTGTGCTGCTGCAGTTTATTTGATCAATTGTATGCCTAGTAAAAATACTAATTTAAAGTCTCCACATGAATTATTATTTAAGACTAAACCAAACTACTCTTTGTTCAAAGTCTTTGGCTGTGCCTGTTATCCCTACCTTAGACATTACAACAAATCTAAACTTGATCCTAAAACTGCACAATGTGTCTTTCTTGGATATGCTTTGAATTATAAGGGTTACATTTGCTATGATAAAATTCATAAAAAAACTTATGTTAGTAGAGATGTTGTCTTTGATGAAACTTCTTTTCCATATTCAGTTTCTACTACCTGTGAAACATCTACTTGTATTCCTCCTACTAACATTGCTCCTATTTTATTTTCAGGCAATCATGAACAGAACTACACTTTTTCTAATGCTGGTTTAACTGATGAGAACAGAACTACTCCTGCTTCTTCATTGTCTCCAGATCTGGATAGATCTGTTGAAGATCATGAGTTGCAGAACACTGGAAATGATGATCCAAACACTCTGATTTCTGAAGAGCAGCCAGATAGTGCAGTGTCTCACAACCCTAGGATGGCTACTCAGCTTCCAGATGTAAGCACTGTTCCTATTTCTGGCATGGCTCCTCAACATCAGACACAAACTCAATCTGATCCAGTCACCCCTACTGAACAAGTTTCAAATTCAGGACACCCTATGCAAACCAGAAGCAAATCTGGTATATTCAAAAAGAAAGTCATGGGCTTCACAGCTGAATCTGGTAATTCTGTTCCTTTTTTATGTGCTGAACCAACATGTTTTTCTGATGCAAAGAAGCATGTTCAATGGCAAAAAGCTATGACTGAAGAATATCAAAGTCTTATTAAACAGCAAACTTGGTCTCTTGTTCCAAAACCCAGTAATGCTAACATTGTTGGCAGCAAATGGGTTTATAAAACAAAATTTTTGCCAAATGGTAACATTTCTAGATTCAAAGCTAGACTTGTAGCCAAGGGTTTTCATCAAACCCCTGGTGTTGACTTTGACTTTGATGAAACTTTTAGTCCTGTTGTTAAACATGAGACTGTTAGAACTATTTTAGCTTTAGCTGCTTCTTTCAAATGGCCATTACAACAATTAGATGTAAAAAATGCCTTTTTACATGGATACCTAAAAGAAGATGTTTTTATGCAACAGCCTCAAGGTTTTGTTCACCCTCAACACCCAGATTTTGTCTGCAAATTGCATAAATCTATTTATGGTTTAAAACAAGCTCCTAGAGCTTGGTTTGATAGGTTTACTACATATTTACACTCTGTTGGATTTCTGTCATTTCTTGCTGATACTTCACTTTTTATTAGATATAGTACTCCTCACAAAGTTACTATATTACTTCTTTATGTGGATGATATCATCTTGACTGGTAATGACAGTGATTATATCAAAGTACTAGTCTCCAATTTGCATACTGAATTTGAAATGACAAATTTGGGACCATTGACTTATTTTCTGGGTTTGGAAGTTGCTAGAAATTCCAAAGGAATTTTCATTAGTCAACACAAATATGTGACTGATCTTTTGCACAAACATAATATGCATAACTGCAAATCTTGTCCTACCCCTCAAGCTTCTGGCACTAAACTACATTTGAATGATGGTGTTATCTTGCCAAATCCAACTCCTTATAGACAACTTCTTGGTGCTTTGCAATATCTCACATTCACTAGACCAGATATCTCATATACTGTTAATTTTTTGTGTCAATTCATGCATGCCCCTACTGATCAACACTTGTTTGCTGCAAAAAGAGTTCTTAGATATCTACAAGGCACCAAAAATCATGGCATTTTATATGACAGCTCCTTTTTAGACTTGCATGCTTATTCTGATGCTGACTGGGCTGGTAACCCATCAGACAGAAGAAGCACCACTGGTTTTATTATATATTTGGGATCTAATCCTATTCATTGGGGATCTAGAAAACAACCAACTGTTTCTAGATCCTCCACAGAAGCTGAATATAGAGCTTTAGCTACTACTGCTGCAGAATTGACTTGGTTTCAGTATCTGTTCAAAGAGCTAAATATATTTCTTCATCCTCCTCATTTATATTGTGATAACTCTTCTGCTATTGCAATGACAGCTAATCCTATCATGCATAACAAAACTAAACACATTGAACTTGACTATCATTTTATTAGAGAAAAAGTTTTGAAGAAACATTTACTTGTTCAATTTGTCTCAAGTGCAGATCAATTGGGAGACATTTTTACCAAAAACTTGGGAGTTGCTGCTTTCCAGAATTTCAAAACCAAACTTATGGTGCAACAACCCCCATAAGTTTGAGGGAGGCTGTTAGACACAAAGAATTATTGATGAAGAATTGTGGAGGTGCTTTGGTGTCTTTTACAGAAGCCTTGTTGCTGCTGCTAAAGAGAGGAGATCTTCTGGGGTCTTTTTCACATTTCCAAAAGGTCATTTTGTAAGACCATACAAACTTGCTGCCATCTATGTATTTTGTCTCTTTTGCTAGTTTCATCCAACGGCTCAAAATGAGTCCGTTGGATTTCTTGTATAAATCATCTCTTCTCCCTCAATTAGGGTCAAGTTGATTTGCCTCATTATGTGTTAGCCAAATTTCTGGCGATTTTCTCTCAATGAAAAAGGCTGTTCATCTTCCCCATTTTCTGGGTTTCAATCTATGAATTTCACTGTTGTTCTTGAATCTCTTTGATTCTTTCATATAGCATATTGGTAATGTATAGGATCTCACTCTCTGAATGACAATATTTCTATACGTCTCACAGGGGTTGTAATTGTTGTTGCTGTGAGCTTATAGACTTTTCTCGTTTTTTGTTCCAGAGAATCCTACCCCCAGAGTATCTCGTACCGCAGCCTACCGTGTTTCCCTTCTCGTTCCCGTTCCACATACCGCAGCGTTCCACTTTTGTGGTAACATAGGGTTAGCTCTCAATCTGTAGTCTCTCTCTCTCTCTCTCTCTCTCTCTCTGTCTCACACACACAGACAGCAAAACAGAAGGTTTGGTTAGAGCGTAAGCTTGGGTGTAATCGATTTAGGGGTTTGACTGATTCTCTCTTAATTGGTTTTCAATTAGATCTGGGTTTCGGTGGTTTTCCAAATTGAGTGGTGTGGTGTGTTGTCAGAGTGTTTCGGGCTGTTGGGGATTTGGGGTTTGGCCAGAATTAATGGTGGCTTGGCTGGAATTCGTTCTCTTTCAATTTGTTTCTGGTTAGTTATGGATTCAAGAGGGTTTTTGCTGGTTGGGTGTGTGTTTTCAGAGGCTTTCGGTGTTTGTTGGGGACTAGGGGATTGGCTGGAATCAATGGTAATTTGGGCGGGGTTTGTTGGGGTTTGCCCAGAATTAATGGCTTGGGCTGTGAAGACAGCGGTGCTTGAAAATGAGCTCCTGGGTTGGTGCTGAACAGTTAGTTGAAGTGGCGGTGATGTTGGTGCTTGTCAGAATCTGGGTTTATGGCGAGGGAGCACTCTTCGTGTTCATATTTTTTTATTGGACCATTCAAGTAGAGGAGGTGGCAGTATGTGGGTTTCAAAAATGGAGGGAGGAAGTGGATTATTAAACATAGGCAAAAAATTCTGTGCGTCCCTATGGTAACCGGCTAAGCCGGTACTAGCCGGTTATTACGAAAATGCCAGCTACCGGACGAAAAAAGTGGTCCCAGAGGCCAGCTACGGGACAAAAAAAGTGGTCCCAGGAAGATTCCTTTTTAACCTAGATAGTATTGTTAACACTATAGAATGAACTAAGCTGAATAAGATAACACAGTGATATCTTTGATTAATCTTTAGTTAGTTTGTTTAACAGTTGTGACATTAACCCTTACATTTAAGATAAACCCGGAGATATCATTGTTAACAAAACTTGAATCCTTAGCTAATCACAGCAGAATTAGAATTAAATACAGGATAAACTATCATACATTGAAATTAGAATGTTGAAAATGACAAAAATCACAACATACAACAGTTTCACACGAAAATAGTGGGCTTTTGAAGCATTCTCGGCCCCTTCGAGTCTCACACTTAACTGAACACAACAGAATAGAGAAGGAAACTATCTTACTTTGAAATTAAAACGATGAGAAGGACAAAAATCACAACATACAGCAGTTTCACATGAAAAGAGTGGGCTTTGGAAGCATTCTCGGCCCCTACGACTCTCCTACTCAACGTTGTTACCTCCTCCTGAAGTTGTTGGAGATCTGGAGCACAGCACGGACTAGGAAATTCATCTTCCCAGTAGAAATAGTTGCATTGTTGACCTCTAGGCTTGGCACAAGTCCAAAACACGCGTCCGTCATTTCCGGGCGTATGTGCGGTACGACTTACCGGGTAACGGCCACATAAACACTGCCCAGGCCTACACCCTGACCTCCGGGATGAATCTCCTCTTGAATATGAAGGTGGATTGCTTGGTGAGGGTGAAGAGCTTACACTATGTCGAGACATTTCTTAGAGAGAAAGAAGAGAAGGGTGAAAGAGAATGAGAACTGATGAGATCTGAGAGTGAAGAGAGAAATAAAGAGTTAGTTGAGTGTGGTTGGAGATTGTATTAAAAGCGGGCAGTGGGTAGGTTGGCTGATATAATGCAGGTATCTAACGTTAAGATAGAGAACTTAACAATTTAGAATGGGTACCTAATAACGTAGTAGTGCATTTATTAATTCAGTTTTGGTAGGTGAGGGTAGTTGGCCAACACCAAATGCACCTTAAATAAAACTAACTGTACAGTTTGTGTTCACAAAAAAGTACAGGCAATTTTTCAGAAAACAACACAAGTCATCAAATCATAAGCAAACAAACATTGCCTAATCATCATTGGGAAACATTGTTCATAACATACACTCTCAAACATACAACCCACAAAATTTACTGACATAAACATTGTTCATATTACAAATTCCCAAACAACATAACAGACAAATTCACTTTTTTCCATTCTTCCCCGACGACTTTCGCGCCGACCTCCTCGTCTTCGCCCCGGATTCCAATGGAACAGTAGGAAAAGAAGGGAAATTATACATCCTTTCAAACTCATGAACATTCTCATCAATAGACTTGAAGCTCAGTAACTCTTCAAACATCTTGGCCTTGTGGATGTTGTAGTCTGATCTAGCCATTTCATTGGCTATCCAGATTCTCAGATGCTTCACTTGAATAGAGAAGTTCTTCTTTGGATTAGGAATCAGGTCCCTCAAGTGGGTCATGAAGAAGCATACAAAAGGGCCACAATCACACCTGAGAGATTAAAATAGAATGAGTTGTGATGTATAAGATAGTGTGTTTAAGAAAATGGTGAGTGGAGTTAATGAATAAGTTTTTTTACCCGTTTGGTTGTTGGGGAACGTCGTCATTCATGTACCACACATCCCACTTTGTGATGTCATCATGGTACTCTGGATAGGAGGATAGCACCTTGTGAATTTGATTAACTTTTCTAGCCACATCCCTCTCAACATACCCAAGTCCAGAAAACGAGTCCAAGACGTATATTTCCTTGTCGACAAAGGAAATAACCATCATGAACCAGTGGGTGCGATGTACATTCATGGGCAGGGCAATCTATTTCATTAACAATTCAACATAAAATAAGTTCAACAAAATATGAATGTATAAAGCAGATTGCATTGATAGAAATCGTAAATCTTACGTAGCCCATCTCGCTCCACGTTCCTCCGTATTTATCGGACACTTGGAAATATCGATTACCCTTCGTGGGCTGAACAAGAATTAAAATTAATGATGTCATTTTGTGGAAGAATTTTAAATTGAGTTTTTATCCAATGAAAAGGGAATGAACTTACGGCATAATGTGTTCCGAGGTACCAAATGCGAGGGATTCCACCAAATTGTCGGCTTCTTTCTTTCAGATGAAGCAATTGCAAATATGCATCGATGACCTAATTGTTTAAAAAGTGAATAGAAAAGTGTTATGATGATGATGGGAGAATGTCTTAAGAAACTACGTTAAATCAACAAAAAGAAATACTTACTTCGTTGTCAAACCATTTACCATCCATGAAGCGCCACACGGCATACCTCGTCACCTTCTCATAATCAGCAATGTTAATAACCAACTCACTGCAGATATAATAACAAATCAAACCATAAGTAAAAACAAAATTTGTGTCTTGTACAGCTTATTTAGGAAATTTGAATGTAAATAACACTTACTCTCGCAAGCTTAGTGCAATTGATTTTATGTATGGTTGTATCAGTTAAATTTAGTTCATATATGAATGAAGTTAAATTACAGGAATAGTTAAAATAATAATTCGATAATTCCGTTTCTAATAATGTAAGTCTTGAAACTTGCCTGTAAGATGCATTGTGATTATGTGCTTGATGTTATTGACTGTGCTGAATCTGTAAACTTATTTGTCAATGAATGTAGTATTATGATTAGGGTTTTTTTCTGTTTGGCAATTTGAATTGATTGAATATAGCTCGTGGCACTACCTGGTATTTAGGCGGGTTTTCGTGGGCGGGAAACAATAGTTCTTATGGCAAACCAGGCTGATTGATTTTTTCCGGATATGATGCATTTTCATGTTATGTCAGTACCTACCTGTAGCTAGGATGAATGTGTTACTTCATTTGTTTTGAATCTGTTATGCCCTCAGTGCCCATGGAGTGATTTGTGTTGTTCTTCCGTGTCATTCATGCCTTAGAAGACTTAATTATGGATTATGTATAAATAGAATACTGAAGTAGTGTCAGTTTCGTGTATGGTGAACAGATTTCATTCTTCCACCTGATCTACATTGTCTTTTCATGGTGTTGATTGCCGTGACTGTTTACCAGAATTTCGGTTTACAGTACGAAGGGGGTGTCTTCCCAAATGCTGTTCAGCTAGAGTAGTTACTATTGAGAATGTGGAACCATGCATCTTATTGAAGATTTTAATTGTTGTCAGATTCCTGATACAAGACCATATAGAATATGCTTCTTGCTTAATTATGTTCTCGGGAGTTCACATGGTTAAGTTTGTTGAATAAGACTCTACAGTTAGCAGTATTAAGTTAGAGGTTCTGGTAATGACTTTGATCGCACACTAGCAACCTGGGATTGATTGCATTCCAGAACAATAATAGGATTGTGTCAGATGACTACTCTGACAGATTTAGTGAAATGTATCAGCTGCTTAGTTGCGGTTGGTTCATGAGTAGTGGTGGTGGTGGAAATTGGGAAAAATCCAGTAAGGCGTTTAACTCATTGACTGCTTAAGTTGGTTGACTTAGTCAGTTGATCTCATCTGTGTAGATACCTTTCAACTGTGCTAATTCTGATTGCACTTTCTAGGCTATACTAGCTAGTTCGAAGCCTAATAGTAGCTTTTGTTGAAAACGAATCTCTTTGTACTTCTGCCTTATGTTCATACTAGAATTTTAGAGCCTGTCGTTGTCGCTGTTAGCGACTTTAGATTACTAGTTCAAAACGTTCTCCCATGTCAGGGAGTTTCAAGCGCATACCTGTAAACGTTTTCCCATGTCAGGTAAGCAAAACTGTACCTGACTCTTTCTGTTTTGACTTTTTAGTGTGTTATTTGTTTGATCTTCTGTAGGACGTGCTATATGTTTGTGCTTCAGCTAAAAGCTGTCTTTTTTTATTACCGAGGTACTTGTTTTCTGATTCTGTAAATGTGAAAGCTTTTGCTTCAGCTAAAATGCTTTTGCTAAATATTGCACCTAGCTTTGACTGCATCTGCGATGCATGCAGCTTAGAACTTTGATCACATTTGCTTGTTCCATATATACCTTAAATCTTCATTTTATAGTAACTTTTAAGTTTTAACATGTTATTTGTGATATCTTTGCTGGGTTCAGACTTCAGCATCTGATTTGTGGTTGCTGTAACTGTTGCTTGCTGCACTCTGTCGTCTTAGTTGCCTTTCTATTCATCATTGATCTCACGGTTGACTGAATAAACTTGCCAGCTGCTTATTTATGCACGACATGATATACTCCAATGACCCATCAATATCCGACCTTTTGCATCTTTTATCATTTTCTCCTTCATTTTTTTCTGTATATTTGAGGTCAGAAATGTGAAGATTTACATTAGTGGTAATTTGATCTTAGTTTTTGTTTGTCATGGGATGCTCAGTTTGATCTAAAACTTCTGCTTCAAGAATGGAAGTTGTCTTGGTTTTCCAGTATATCAATAGCTGGTGCTGTTTTCAAAAGGAAAAATGGCTAAATCATAGAGTCTCTCAGTATTAGAAGTTTTACCTTCATTCCCGGGGTCACATTCCCTCCTGTTAAGAGTTGTGTGTGTGTGTGTGTGTGTTTTTTTTTTTTTTTTTTTTTTTTTTTTTTTTTTGTGCCGAGTGGGATTAGAGTCGTTGGACCTTGGTATATCTAGCAATGGACAGGGTAAGTGATGCC
Organism: Linanthus parryae; assembly: GCA_023055425.1. Lineage (NCBI taxonomy): Eukaryota > Viridiplantae > Streptophyta > Magnoliopsida > Ericales > Polemoniaceae > Linanthus > Linanthus parryae. Next base: position 178,105,217 of record JALGPY010000001.1, on the reverse strand, counting down.
GAGGTGTTTTTTTGATCACTACTTTGACTGGTTTGTGTAATTTTCTGATCAGATTTGTGTAATTTTGACAGGTACGGGATACTAAGAAGTAAGAAGATGTTTTATGATCAGTACTTTGAGAGCTTTGTGTAATTTTCTGATATCCATCCCAATTTGTGCAGTGTTACTGCTTGTTTGTTTTTTGGATGGCATTATTTTTGTGGAATGAGTTTGTGAAGTGTTACTGATTAACTTATCAGACTTGTGTGCAGTGTTACTGATCAGATTTGTGATTTGAGTCTGTGCTAGTGGTATCAACATATTCACCTGCTACCAAATTTTTTATTTTAGTTAATTCTAAGCTTATGGAATGAAATTGCACATCATATAGACAACTTGATGAATTCAAAATTTGGAAGTTCATATCACTTGTATCTTGATGGTTCATTCATTCTCTGGATCTTCAAATACACAGGTGAAATGAAGGTGCAATACTTAGTAGCATGGGAGCAGCCTCAAGGTTTATAGAGACTTTCTACACCAATGTTTCTAATAAAAAACTTCTGTTGTTTGAGTAAGTTACAGTTGATCTTGATGGTATAGGTTCCATTTGCCTAGGAATCATCTGAAATTTGCAGCTTAGTTTGCTAGGCTAGACTGAATAGTGAATAGCCCTTTCCCCTTAATCCTTGGATGTTGATCTTCTCAAATGACATTTTATTTGATCTATTATGTTTCTCTTTGCCAAAATATCCCCTTCATAGTTTACATATTGTAATCCATTTTATGTGAAAAACAAGCTACACAGAATAATACATTTCACAAGAAATGGAGTACAGGAAGATGATAAAGACAGTTGTAATTGAATTTCCAAATCATCAATGCTCGAAAATGCTTATTGTCAACTGTTATAATTGCTGTTGTCACTTGTGAGTTTAATAAACTATGTAAATTGAGAGCTATTATAATTATGAAGCTGGCCCAAATATGTTGTTAAACATTGAAATGGTTTTCCTATTGCAGACGGTTTTGCTGCTATTGCTGTTGCTCGCGCTTGCTGATGTTGCTGCTTTGCTTGCTGTTGATGTCATTGCCAAGTTCTTGATGCTTGTCTCCGCTGTGTTTCTTAATTATTTGTACTTCATCTTTATCGATGGAAACTGTGAAAATGGTAGTAATGTGTCGTCGTACTTCCTCCTATGTGTTTGTGATGAGTAGACACTGCGGCGAAAATGGAGTACCTGAAGTATGTAAGTCTCTTATCTAAGTTTATCTACCTTGTGGGCAGCTGTTTGGTTTATGTCCTGTCCATGTTGTATAGTGATGGAGCTCAGCTCAGTAAGCTACTAGAAGCTTCTAGGAACTCAGTAAACTTGTAATGTTGATGTTAATGTAAATGTTAATGTGTGACTTTTGAATGTGAATGGTGTTTGAACTCGGACCTTTTTAAGAATGTGGATGTGAACACGAACGTGATGTGGTAGTTGGTGTGCTAAAATTGTGAATGTGATGTGTTAGTTTGTGTGTTAAAATTGTTGCATTGAATTTGAAGTGTTCAAGTTAGTTTAACCCGTGGATTAAACTAGAGCGCTCCACGGACTAATTGGACGGACTGGATAGATGGCATTGTTTGAGTGTGTCAAACAGGTTGGGTTTTCATCAAGTTTTTCTTTTCCAAGTTTCGGGTAACCAAAAAGAAAAAAAAAAAGGTTTTCGAAACAGTTGTATTTTTCTTTTTGTTTTGTTTGTTTTTCCTCGAGACCAATGGAGCTGCTTTCGCCATCCGTAGTAAGAGGGATTTCCGAAGCACTGTTATCATTGTTTGGCCTCCGCATCGTTATCCTTATTTGACCCTCACCCAACTTCTTATTACCGAATTGACACATTACACCCAACAAAGAAAATTCTTCGAGGAGACATCTGCTAACATAATATTTCATAGGCTCGTTCAACAATTACTTTTAAATGATCACATATAGTTCCTAAAATATTTTATAGATACAATATTTAAATACAACATATATTTATTTCGTTATTGTATAGTTGTAGACAGAGATTGCTGATGGGGATTATCAAAAACGCGTTCTTGCAATAGAGAGCAAAACCACAACAGTACAAGCAACCAAGTTTGGAACCACAGAGATGAGTGATGGTGGGAATAGAAATAACCCAAGTGTATTACAGAGAGGAGAGACTGCTTGCTAGAGTTTCGAATGAAAATCGACCTTTATGAAGAGGATGACATCTATATATACATGCCAGGTAGAAGCGGTTATGGGGGAGCTGCGCGATTATGTGGAGCTACACGACTCCCCACTAAGCAGTCATGGCGGATATCTCTGGAAATCGTGGATAAGGCCACATCAGATAATCGTTCAGAACTTTCATGTATAGACAGAGGGGTGCACAAGCTTTCCCTATGACATACAAGGGTTGCGGATGGGACAGGAACCACCAACGACGAGCCTTATTCCAGCCTCCAAACCACTCGATCCTCTGATTCCCGCGTGAGCTGCTATCTGCGAAGGGACCATGACTCATGGTCTCAGTGAATGAACGTTTGTTTCGTCTCGGTACAATATTAAACTTTGTATCTCTTCAATTGATTCATCGTTTTATCCTTTTCAGTGTCCTTTCTTACGACTTGCTATTCTTTTCTATCGAAGTTAGTAATGTGTAAACTAGCAAGTAATGAGATTGTTCCTTCTAGTTAGGGGTTTAAACGAGCGAGTTAGGCAGAATATTATTGGATTGTGCTCACAAAAATATGGCAGGTTCCGTGTTGGCACTTCTTTATAATACACATAAGAGAATATATTTCATTCAGAACGTGATTGAATTGAAAATAATGAAAGGACAGCAGAAAACAAGAACATGACGAGATTTAAACCAAATGGTGAAAAATCATTGTACTTGTCCAAAAAGTTTATCAAACCTTCAGTGGAAAGGAGAGTTCTCCCTCGCACAGCTTGCAAATGGTTCAGATAAGTTATTTGCACAACTAGAAAGTTCTTTTGTGCTAGAAGTTTTTGAATGTGGGTAGTTGAGACTTGTCAAAAATCTCTAGCATCAACCCGTTTCCCTGAGTGAAAACACCCAAAAACCTCGGCCTATCAAGCAAATTCTACGAATTAATTTGAATGAATAGTATATAAATAAGCCGGAGAAGTAAAATTAACAACAAACAAACACAGCAACTCTGCAAAAATAAGTCCAGGAGGTCACTACTGCAACATAAAGTTCGATTATTCAGTTTGAAAAAACTTCAAAACCAAAGCTCCATCACTGGACACAGCTTACAACGCGTTGACCACAAACACTCAGACTATCTTAGTTGGGAAGTCGAAACTCCACTAGGTTACCAAATGTGGACGTAAGAGAAAGTATGAACTTCTTATTTGCGTTGACCACCATGGGTCAACAGATGAGAGGGTCTTCCAGCAGCCACTTGTCAGTGCATAAACCTCTGCCCTAGGAGAAGCAAGTCATGGGGTGCGGGAGTAAACAATTCTAACAACCTTATAGTCTTTACTTTTCAAATCGAAACCGAAGGAAATTGAACAAATGTGATGCCTCCTTTTTTTATGGGGATTGTTGGTGAAGGAAGGGTCAAATGCCTCCTAATTGAGGGGCTCCCGAGAACAATGGTTTGTTTTTCAGGGAACCATTCATCACAGAACAAGCCATTACAGGCACCCACAAATCGAGGCCAGAACTCCGTTTTCAGCGGGCAGTCAAGTTTGGCGTAGTCGCTAACAAAAAGTGAATTGTCCTATGGTGTGTTCCATGGGGGGATCAACATAAGTAAAGCCGTTAAGCAGAAAGTATGGTCTGTTAGAGGATTTAGTGTGGTGGGTTTCAAAAAAATTAGGATTAAAGATCATGGTGTACCAATGTTTTGATACCACTACAAGAAATATGAGTTTTTGCGAGGGCAGAATACTCTCGCAAAATTTTGTCACAAAAATACATATTTCTTGTAGTGTACGGACATGAAACGAACAACTGATTTCACTTGTAATTTTGAGAAGATCTTCAGCATCAGCTCTGGGGTATGTAGTTTGACATGTTTGGGTTACCTCGAATGGAAGGGGAGAAAGGGGAAAGCAAATATGAAGGCAGCCAATTCTACCAATGTGAAGGGGGAGAAAAGGGGAAAGCTAATGTAAAGGCATTAAACTCCAACCGTATCGAAACTCCTAGTGAGCTACGTGCTATTTATTTCTCACAACTGTCATTACAAAAGCAAAAAAAGCTCCATGCAGCGACCAATTCAGGGCATGGATGCCACTTTGTTAGTTACAAGCCGTTTCTTGCTCTTTAGTTGTCATTACAAACGCAAAACTCTCCACGCAACAATCATCACATGGAATGGACGCCACCAAGTGAGCTACATGCCACTTATTTCTCTTTATCTGTCAATACAATTGCAATTAACTCTCCATGCATCCACCAAAACGGCATGGACGTCACTTGTGATCTCTGTTCTTGTTGGCGTCTATCCGTATGGAAAGCTGCAGCCGCTACTAGCAACAATATTTAACTCCTTAAAAAGAGTTAGTATTTTTTTTTGTTAGTGTTACATTTAACACTTCCCTAACATTGCATTAGCTTCGCTATTCGGGACAAAAAAACAATTTTTAAGAACGAGAAATGCAAATTGAGACCTTTTGTCCTACATTTATTTAAAACGTCCCTAATAATAGTTGCTTTTCCAAATCAATTACCATAATAATAACCAATTGTTTTGCTATAATCCGTTGGAGTCTCCAAAAAATTCTGAGGTATGAACTGTTAATAAGTACCATTCTGGTTATAATCTGTTGGATTCTACTAAAGACCTTAGTTATTGAATTAACCAATGACTCTTGAAGAATTCTAGTTTTGTTTCCTTTTAAGAAAAAATATATTTTATAATTATTGATTTGATTTACCAATTAACTGGCAAATTTTAGTAAAATATTGTCTATTTTATTAATCTATATTATAAAATAGCATGGTTTAACTAATATGATTTTTCAACCGTCAGATTAAATCAACCCCATCCCCATCATTAGATCTCACCTACTTATTAAACCTCTAACTACCCACTTTCCTTGGATATTCCTAATTACCCACTCTCTTTGAACATCCCTAACTAATAGGAGAGAGGTTTTTCTCAATTACATCTCTAACTAATAGGAGATAGGTTGTGAGTGATTCCCACATAATGCTCATTCCAAACTTGGAAATTGTATTCTAAAAAAAAAAAAAATTGGAACTTTTCTTTTTTTCATATATTTTTTTTCACCACATTCATAAATATAATTTTTAGATAACACCTCTAAATTTATTTTTAAAAATATATCTAAAATAAAAAACTATCTAATTTAGAGATAGTGCGCTCGAGCACGGACAATACTCTAGTATAGTAATAAGTAATATGACAAAATCCTATCACAATTCTTCCTCTCCCTATTACAACATAAATATTAAGTTCCAAACCTAGACTAGATCATGAACGGACGTCCATGAATAAGAAAACAGAGCAACTAGAGAAGATGAAGCAGAAGATGAATCTGATGGATAGACATATACCAGTCTGTCCCAGCTCTTTCTTCCCAATTTGACTTTTGTCACTATTTACTGGGTCACTTTGACCCGGTGATTTGAATAGCAAACAGATGTAATTTTTTGGTAGTTTTTTCATGGTATTGTAGAGTAAAAGGTCCTCTATAATATGGTAAAAAATTATCAAAAAATCGTATTATTTTACTATCCAAATCACCCGGTCAAAGTGACCCAGATACGAGTCAAAAAAGTCAGATGGGAAGAAAGAGCTGGGACGGACTGGTAAGTTTGTCTTCTCTCACTGTCTGAATCCCTCACTGTCTGGCGATTTGGGAACGCCGTGTTTAGCGTTCCGGGTCAAAAACATACAGCGTTCCCTGTACAAGCGACCCCGATCGAAAAAGGAGGCTGTTTCCACGTTTTTTAGTTTTCCTTTCTTTCTTACACTTTTATTTAGTTTTACTATTTATAGACAATTATACCCTTAAGAGAGTTAAACGTTTCCCAGTTGTAGATTGGATGCAAATAACAACTGAAGGTGGCATGTGTGGTTTTTAAACTGTAAGGGAGAAATCGATCATTACCATATACTGGATGTGGGTTAAACGTAATTTACCCTAAAAAGTAATAGCAACAGGATCACACAAAAAGAACAAGAATAAAAATTCACAGGAAGGTGTTGTAAAAACGCGGTTGAATAAGCCATTGAGCCTCCTCAAGCCTCCAGAGGGGCAGAATTCAAAACCCCCCACAATGTTGAGGTCGACCCAGAATTTGGAGACTGTATTTTTATGTTCCAAATAGGGTTCTGCCGTTGATGGAGTTGCGGCGCAGGATATGTATGAATGCAGTAGCATAGGTCATAAGAGTAGAGTTCTATGGAACCTCCTTGCAAAATGTAATTCAAACAAATTGAATTTAAATGATGGTCAATACCCTCTTCCTACACTCTTTATCAGCAGAAAATTTAGTAACGTCTAGCCTATACTATTATACTGTCATTCAGGTAAAAAGAAGTTGTCAAGTAACAACTTTTACCTATTCGAAACCCTGGTGCTTCATGCCTTTCAAATGAATCATCCCTACAGTGTTTACCGGGTTCTAAACCCGCAAAAAGAAAAAAGATAATCAACTACATTAAAAAATTTCTACGATGTTTATCAGCTTCTCAAGCTTAATGTTTGAATAATCAACATATTTAAGGTCATTAATGTTTGAATAATCTTAAACCCTCCTGTGGCGGGTTCAAAGTCACAAAATTGTGGTGCGGAGAGACAAGATAATCAACTATGTAGGGAACAGTTAAGTGAAGAAACAAAGAAACATAAAATAGTGAGTGAAGAAACACTCTTGGACAAAGTACTTGGCACGATACTCTATGAGAACAAATAAAGTGTAAAAGAGTCGTTGATGTAAACAGGACTGATATCTAACTTGGTTCATTACCTGATCAATGAACTGGAGCAAGAGTCTCATGGTACGCAAACAATTGATAGGGACGTTCACTTGCAGAAAAAGCCTCACTCTTTCCAGTTTCTTCATCATACAAGCGATAGGGATGTTCACCGCCAACATAATGGAGAAGCTTCCAGTTATTTTCATCCTCACCGTAAAATCCAATTAGGAAAAATACATCTCTGAAGGTTTGTTGTTTAGCCCATGCTTGATTTCTGCCATCGCAATCACTCATTACCCACATATCATTGTAAACAGTGGGTCCATCATCACTGATAACAAACATTGCAAGAGAGTCCTCCTTGTAACTAGCAAGCTTAAAACCTTTAAGTGGAAAGTAGGGTGGCAACTCAACTCGCTTAAACAGCTCCTCAACCATGTCGAAACATATAATGCAAGTGTGGTCTGAAATTTCCCCATCCACAACTCCTCTTTCAAGCCTACCAGTTAACCAATACATGCATCTCTTGACACATGTTACTCGAGTTTCGCTTTGAAGCTTAATGCATGCGCAGATGAGTAAATCATTCAGGACGAATTCCTTTAACTGCCACGAATTGTCAATAGAGGAGAATGTACGGACTTGTGCAGCCACATTCCCTTGCTGTGCATTTGAATTACCAAATTCAACCCTCACAACCTTAAAACTATTATCAGCATGATTGAACCAAAAACCGGAAATGGACTTTGTGGCCGGCCATTTTGATACTAGATTCAACAGTTTGGGAATACGCCTTAATTCATTTGTGGCAGGGTTCCAAAGTAAAAACTCGTCTTGCTTGTCGGATAGAGACAGGCAAACTAGTCCATTCGAACAACTCACGATTTTTAAAGACTTTGCAGCAACGATAGGGAAGGTCAAATCAACGATCTTGTCGTAAAAGCGGAAGGAGATTGTGGTGCGAGTACCGCAAGGAAGAAGGTCACAGGAGCGACAATACAAAGAGACTTTCTTCTTCTTGGTGGGGTTAAAGTTTCTGTTTCCGTAGAGGTTGATGAAATAAGGAGATCGGATTAGGTCGTACCAGTTTTTGCAGACGAACTTGAATCGGGCCATGGAATCGGCCGGCAGTCTTAAAAGGATCTCAATAATCAGATCATTCCATTCCGCCATCGCCACTTTCGGATCTCGATTAGACGCAGAGCTAGTGGTAGTGAAGGAGATAAGGGCTCGGAGTGATCGAGTTGATGATTAAACCCCATTTGGAGATCCGATGTAGCCGTTTAATATCGGGTGGGTTCCGAGTACATACTATTTTACAAATACACCCTTAAGATTATAAATTCATTTTCCTCTGCAATACTAATAACCATATCCTCACAAAAAGGCTTAATTACTTAATGCATATCTCTAGTTTAACGAAACTATCATATTGCAACTCCTAATTCTAAAACTAGCAGATTGCATCTCTCATTTATAAAAAATACATCAATGTGCAAATGGGAACGAAATTCAACCATCAAACCAAACACAACGAGAGTATTTTTCATAAAATTCACATCGTCTATATTACAATCGCATCACAATTTTTCAGGTAATGCCCTTCGAGTAAGTTAATTTTGCGATGAAATGTCGTTCTCAGTTGCACATTGACGTATTTTTTGCAAATGAGGGATGCAATCAGCTAGTTTTAGAACTGAGGGTTGCAATGTGATAGTTTCGATAAACTGGGGGTATGCATTAAGTAATTAAGCCTCACAAAAATCATCTAAACAAGGCAAAATTGCATTGTAGGTACCCATATTTTGCAAAACCGGCAAGTGGATATCTAAATTTTCAAATCGTGCACCACGAGTACCTAAATTTTCAAAATTGTACACCGGAGGTGCCAAACACTAACTGCCCTTAACTTTCCATCCAAATTGGACGGAAAAGTATAAAAAGACTATTGTACCCATTATTTTCACCTCCGACTTTTTTTAAAACTACAACTGCTGCTAACGAATCTAAAAAAATTAAAAATAATAAAATTTTAATTTAATAATTTGATATATGTATGATAATGCAATATATTTCATCAAAATTACATATTTTTACGTCATTTCAAGACATGGAAATATATTTTTATTAACATATATCCGTCAATCTTAAAGTCTCTAACTTTTTTTAAACACAAATATCAAAATTTCATAATTTCAAATGTAAAACTAACAGAAGAGTACATGTGAAATTATCAAAGATACTTGTATGTTATTCTTTTATTAAAAAATCATGTGAAATTATAAAATTTTGAGATTTTTTTAAAATTGTTAAGAAAAAGTTAAAAGAATTTAAGATTGACAGATATTTGTTAAGAAAAATAATCTCAAAATTTCATATTTTCACATATATATTTTTAATAAAACAATATCTTTGATAATTTCACATATACCCTCCCGTCAATTTTTCATTTTGATATTATGAAATTTTGATATTTTTGTTAAAAAAAGTTAAAGACTTTAAGATTGACGAATATATGTTCGTAAAACATATTTCATATCTTTAAATGATGTAAAAATATCTAATTTTGACGAAATGTATTATATTATCAGACATATATCAAATTATTAAATAAAAATTTTATTATTTTTAATTTTTTTTTGGATTCGTTAGTAGCATTGGTATTTTAAAAAAAGTTGGAGGTGAAAAATGGTATAATAGTCTTTTTATACTTTTCCGTCCAATTTGGATGGAAAGTTAATAGAAAGTTAAAAGGAGTTAGCGTTGGGTACCTCCGGTGCACGATTTTGAAAATTTGGGTACCCGTAGTGCATGATTTGAAAATTTAGGTACCCACTTGCCGGTTTTGACAAAATATGGGTACCTCCGGTGCAATTTTGCCTATAAACAATTGACGATGAACGGTGATAATTTTCTTGTGTGTTGATTTTTGTAAAATTTGTATTGAAGTTTGAAGTGACTTTACATTTCTGATTTCTCGATTGAAAGTTGTTGAGGTCCCGTTGATAGGAATCCAAATATTGTTTTCATGTTATATTAAGTTTTTAAGTTCTTTCAATCTTCTTTATATCTGGAGTTGTTTGGAAGTTTGAACCGAATCCGATCAACTTATTGGCATGGTGGATCTTCAAATCGGATATGGATATGGCAGTTCAGATCCTATCCAAATTCGATTAAGATCCGACAGAATCTGGATCGGATATGAATCTTTCCATATTATTCGGAAATGAATATGGACATAGATGAATCTAAACCGAATCCGACCTGTTGCCATCCATAGTTTTTATGTAATACTTTCAAACCAATTTATTATAATTCACACGCGATCCTCTATAGTGACTCCCTAACAAGAGTGGTGAGAATTAAGTGAATGCCATACCAATGCGTTGAGAATTAGTAATCGGTAAAATAACCACGTTATAGTTTGTCTAATGGATTAAATTTACATCTAATAATCGTAAATCAGGGAGAATGCAACCTCAATTATGCAAATCAGAAATGTAACAAACTACTACCTCATTAAGCTTCAAAAATTGAAAAATATTCTCATCAATCAATAATATCATTAGTTCATTTCAAAAATAATAACAATATCATCACTCATCATAAATCAATCAATCGATATAATACACACACATATGGGTAGATAGATATGTGTGTAGTAGTTTACCCTCTTGTGTTAGTGTTATGGTTGTTTCATTATCTTTCAGACCGAGTGTATTCCCTCTTGTGTTAGGATTGTTTCATTGGATATTGCTCTTCATCTTTTCCTTCAGTCAATACTTGAACATGTGAGTCCAGGATTCTTAGTATTGTCTATAAGTTGCCTACTCTGGTGCATATTATTTTTGATACGGTAGTCTCTTACATAGTTGTTCACTCTACGAACATGATGACAGAGCTTTTCAGTTTACGAACACAGTGATAGTATTGTTCACTTTACGAACATAGTGATAGTATTGTTCACTTTACAAACACGGAGAGCAGAAACATGCTCATGCGAGTTCCTGCACAGCTCCACAATTCCTGCAGCACTTGTTGCAATTGGTCTCCTTTTCTGTCCAAGCCTGTTGATTTGCTGATTTTGATCCCCATTCAAGGCATGCCGAAGATCGATATAATAAGGGACTACGGGGAACTAATTATCCCCAAAACAAGACACCTCTACGAAACGAAAAACAAGTCTTCCGAACAACAAATTTGAAGAAAAAACTCACTTTTCATTTGTTGTCCCAAAATAAAGACTTGAATAGCCTATCCATTATCTCTCATCAATGGGCCCAACCACTTACTCTACCATTATCCAAACCATCACACAAATGAACAGGCTTGGAACATATACGTCGATGGGGCTTGGAACAGCATTTCCCTATAAGGGGGCATTGGTCTCTTCACAATTCTTTGTAAGGGGAGCTTTGGATCATCGGCAAGAAGATTCACCTGTCCACTCCATATGAATTTTTAGCTATTGAGCACGGCATCCATTTTGCCTCACATCATGGTTTAGCTCATATCAATATCATACTGATAGTGGTTCTGTTGTGTCTGTCGGCTTACCAGGATGCCCTTATTTGCACTGGGATTAAGAAGGCGATGGAGGATTTGTCCTTTTGTTGTATCACCAAAGTCTCTCGCTCTGCGGTTCTGAATACGCACAATGCTGCCAAAAAGTGCGTCCTTTGACAAACACCCTTTGTAAGTATGGTTGTAGTTTCTTTCTCCTAGTGTTTGTAGTAGGTTATCATTCTTTGTTTGTGTAGTGCTAGCTCTAGTAGTTGCTTGTTTTCTTGTTCCTAGTTATGTTTGGGTTGTAGACTATTGGCTTTTCTGTGTTAAGGTTGATCTTATTTTCAAAAAGAAAAATAAAAAATTGTCCACTATTTTTCTCTCTCATCAAAGGTAAACACAAGCTTTTATTCTTCCTCTCACTCCTCTTTTAACTTCGCCCAATATTACAATGATGTAACAAAACATGATAGCTCATCAATTACCATCAACACCCCTAATTTCTTCAAACACCAGTTGGATGAAATTTTCTCGTTACACCGATTGTTGAGGGATAGTGCCCTGAGAACACGGGGCATGCACTACAAACTAACATATCACAGGTCTGAGTTCACAAACCATTCACATTCCTGATGATGTGTGCTTACCATTACATCCAAAAGTCGCACATTAACATTAACAATACTACAAGGCTTTTTCGCTCAAAAGGGATATTTTCATTGATAATAACTGAGTTCCTAGAGCTTCTAGTAGCTTACTGAGCTGAGCTCCATCACTAGCAAGCTATATACATGGACAGGAACGGCTGCCTACACAATTAGGTAAATAAACTTAGATAAATGACTTACAACTCCAGCTACTCCTTTTGCATCAGAGTCTACTCATAATCATAAACACATAGGAGGAAGTACGACGACAAATTACTACCGTTCTCATAGTTTGGAACATCCATCGATAAAGATGAAGTAGAAATAATTAAAACACGGCCGAGACAAACACAAGAACTTGGCAGGGACATCAACAGCAAGCAAAGCAGCAACATCGGCATGCGCGAGCAACAACAATAGCAGCAAAACCAGCTGCAATAGGAAAACCATATCAATGTAAACAACATATTCGGGCCAGCTTCATCAAATTCACTATCTGATTTTATTTTATTTTTTTGGTAGCAGGTGAGAATATTTTGATCCCACCACTGGCACAGACTCAATTCACAAATCTGATCAGTGACACTTCACAAACTCATTTCACAAAAATAATACCATCTCAAAACAAACAAGCAGTAACACTGCACACACTGGGATGGATATCAGAAAATTACACAAACCTATGAGAGTACCGGTCATAAAACTTATCCTTACTTCTTAGTATCCCGTATCTGTCAAAATTACACAATTCTGATCAGAAAATTACGCAAACCAGTCGAAGTACTGATCAGAAAACACCTTCTTAGCATGTACCCTGTCCATTGCTAGAGATACCAAGGTCAACCGACTCTAATCCCACAGTCGGCAGACAAACAAAAGATTACACAAATTTATCTGATTACGGGAGGGAATGTGACCCCGGCAATGAATGTAAAACTTGTAATCACTGAGATGAGAAACATGACCCGGAAATGAATGTTCAAAACTTCACATTTCTAACCTTAAGTATACAGAAAAAAGGAAGGAGAAAATGACAAAAGATGTGAAAGATCGGATGTTGATGGTCACTGTAGTATACCGTGTTGTGCATAAATAAACAGCTAGCAAGTTTATTCAGTCAACTCCGTGAGACCAATGATGAATAGAAAGGCTATTAACCACGAATCAGATGCTGAAATCTGAACCTAGAAAAGATATCATACTATCACAAATAACATGTCAACAGTTACTATAACATGAAGAATTAAGGTGTATATATGGAACAAGAAAATGTGATGAAAGTGCTAAAATGCATGCATCACAGATGCAGTTAAAGCGGGGTACACATAATATTAAGCAAAAGCAGAGTTCACAATCAGAGCATTTTCAGAATCAGAGAACAAGTACCTCAGTAACCAAAACAGACATTAGCTTTTTAGGTGAAGCACAAACATATAGCAAGTCCTACAGAAGATCAAACAAAAACGTACTCAAAACTGGAAGAGTCAGGTACAGTTTTGCTTACCTGACATGGGAGAACATTTGGAACTAGTAATCTGAAGTCGCTAAGAGCGATGATGACAGGCTCTAAAATTCAAGTGTGAACTTAAAAGCAAAAGTACAAAGAGCGACAGCGATAACTTATTACTTGCATTTGTTTTCAACCAGAGCAACTATTAGGGTTTGAACAAGCTAGTATAGTATAGCCAAGAAAGTGCAATCAGAATTAGCACATTTGAAAGGTATCTACTCAGTGGAGATCCACTGACTAAGTCAACCAAATTAAGCAGCCAATGAGTTAGCCGGCTAATGAAATTGAATGAACATTTCAGTAGTTGACATCTGCAGACCTGTTAATCCCATGTTGCCATTGTGCGATCAAAGCCATTACCAGAGCCTCCCCAGAAATCAATACTGCTAAACTGTAGAGTCCTATTAGACAAACTTAACCATGTGAACTCCCAGAACATAATTAAGCAAGAACCATATTCTATATGGTCTTGTATCAGGAATCTGACACCAATTAGAATCTTCGAGAATACGATGACCTTAAGAAGTCTGCCAGTCATGTAATATACGCTAAAACTTCAATCAGATGCATGGTTCCACATTCTCCAAACAGTAAATACTCCCTTCATAGACCATGCTACTATATACCAAAATTCTGGTAAACAGTCAAGGCTATCAACTTCATTAACAGACTTTAGAGGTCGGGTGGAAGAATGAAGTCAGTTTACCATATAAGAGGAAACTGACACTACTTCTATGTTCTAATTATATATCATCCACAATCAATTCTTGTAAGGCATGAATGACACAGAAGAATAACACAAATGACTCCATGGACACTGATGGTATAATAAATTCAAAACAAATGAAGCAACACATTCATCCTAGCTACAGGTAAGTACTCACATAACATGAAAATGCATCATATCTGGAAAAAAGAATCAGCTTGGCTTGCCATAAGAAATATTGTCTCCCACCCACGAAAACTCGCCTTATACACCAGGTCGTGCCACGAGCCATATTCAATCAATTCAACTTGCCAAACAGAAAAAAAACCCTAATCATAATAATACTTTCATTGACAAATAAGTTTACAGATTCAGCAGTCAATAACATCAAGCACATAATCACAATGCATATTACAGGCAAGTTTCAACACTTACATTATTAATAACGGAAATATTGAATTACTACTTTAATTATTCCCGCGATTTAAAATCATTCATATATGAACTAAATTCAATCTATACAACCAGGCATAAAGTCAATTACACATAAACCACGTCCAATATATAGTAATAATCCACTTCCTCCCTCCAGTTTTGAAATATACTGCCACCTCCTCTTCTTGAATGCAAGCAATTAGAAACTGGGCTGATTCCTATCCAAGTTTTTCAGTTTGTTAACGTAATATGAGGGGTAAAATGGTCCAGTAAGAAAATATGAACACGAAGAGTGCTCCGTCGCTATAAACCCAGATTCCGACAAGCACCGACATCACCGCCACTTCAACTAACTGTTCAACACCAACCCAAGAGCTCCTTTTCGAGCACCGCTGTCCTCACTGCCCAAGCCATTAATTATGGGCAAACCCCAACAGACCCCGCCCAAACCACCATTGATTCCGGCCAATCCCCTAGTCCCCAAGAGGCACCAAAAGCTTCTGAAAACACACCCAACCAGCAAAAACCCTCTTGAATCCATAACTAACCAGAAACCAATTGACAGGACACAAAGTCCAGCCAAGCCACCATTAATTCTGGCCAAACCCCAAATCCCCAACAGCCCGAAACTCTCTGACAACAAACCACTCAATTTGGAAAACCCACCGAAACCCAGATCTAATTGAAAACCAATTAAGAGAAAGAATCAGTCAAACCCCTAAATCGATTACACCCAAGCTTACGCTCCAACCGAACCTTCTGTTTTGCTGTGTGTGCGTGTGTGTGTGTGTGTGAGAGAGAGAGAGAGAGTCTACAGATTGAGAGCTAACCCTATGTTACCAGAAACGTGGAACGCTGCGGTACGTGGAACGGGAACGGGAAGGGAAACACGGTATGGGGTACGGGGGTAGGATTCTCCGGAACAAAAAACGAGAAATGTCTACAAGCTCACAGCAACAAGAAATTCAACCCCTGTGCAGACGTATAGAAATATTGTCATTCAGAGAGTGAGATCCTATACATTACCATTAAGCTATACAGTTTTTATTGCCTATAAGCTCACAGCAAAATACGTCTCCATTTAAAGCTGAGTTTTGAATAAAGTGTTAGTGCTTGAGCTCTCGTATCTGACAAGCTTAAAAGCACGCTCAGGCCGAGCTTAACACAGAACAGTTCTTGTTCCAGAACACCTTATAATTTACAGCTCTTATCAACCAACACGGAACCTAGCATATTTTGTTGAGCACAATCCATTAATATTCTGCCCGACTCGGCTCATTTACACCCCTAACTAGAAAGAACAATATCATTACTTGCTGATTTAGACATTACTAACTTCTATAGAAGAGAATAGCAAGTCGTAAGAAAGGACGCTGTAATAGAATAAAACAATTGATCAATTGTAGGGAAAAAAAGTTAAAATTGTACCGAGACGAAATGTTAAAATCGTTCAATCATTCTGTCTCAGAAACCTTGCAAACAAGGTTTTATTATTAATTAAAGCAAAGCTCACAATGTCTTGCTTCATATGAGCCCCGAACTAAGATGATCTTAGGATGCCAGGAGGGACTCCACTAGGTTACCGGTCACGGATATAACTAAAAATCCGAAATTCTTGTTTGCAGCCATCCTGATTGCATCTCCCCCACCACCTTCTCATTCTACATTAAATCGAGTTTAATGTAGCCCCCGACTGTTCCATCATGTGAATCAAGAGTCCAATGTTCTATGTGGGAAGAATCACTAGAAAAGCAACTTAGCATAAAAGATGGTCTATTGGAGGAATTGGTGAGGTGGGAATCAAATCTAGGGCTGGATATTAAGGATCTCTAATGTTTAGAAACAGACCTGCAACAAAGAAGTGATTTGAGTGGCAATCTCGAGAAAATCGCCGCCAACACTTACGGTGGCAAGTAGTCGGACATCTTAGGGTACCTCGAATGGAAGAGGGAAGAAGCAGAGATGCTGATACGAAGTCGATCGACTTCTCGATCTTATCGAATTTTCTAGTGCGATCATAAACGCCAAATTTCTCTCTTTTAGCGCTTAATCACACCGCACATTACAGAACACCACACGTGCTCTCTGTTCTTCTCACATCGCACGGATCAAGATGGAAAGTTAGAGTCTATTTCTACCATAGATCTTACAAATATCGACATATATTTACACATCAGTAAAAGCATTTTTCTCTCTATATGTCAAGAAACTCATAATCATGCATCGATTGCTATTTACACATCAGTACAAGCATTTTTATCAATGAAACACACTTTCAAGAGTTGCACTTCTACCAATTACCCCCAAGTCCCCCTAACAATGAATTAATACTACTAAATCCTTGAGCTAATAACACTTTCAATATCTTTATTTAATTAACTAGTAATACTTTAAATAGATCTACTACTTCACTGCAGCGCCGTGTCCTGCACCGTGTCTGTTGTTGGATACTCGTATCATAGTGGTATACCAGATTATGCTCACCACTTTTTATATGATAGCTAATTGCATATCCTTATTTACCAGATTAATTTCTTGTCTTATTGCCAATCTATTTTGCTAGCCGTGAAGGAAATATTAGCCATTGTATATATTTGCATGTGTTTCATTGATAACAATCTTGATTCTTGAGCGTGTTGTCTGACATATCGAATGACCTGTAGGCTTAACGTTTAAACACAATTGAGCCTTATTTTACTCTATGGATGTTGCAGGGATTGGCAATCACGGGTGGCTTCCATGGTGGTGCTTATATAGGATATCTCAGTTAATGCAGCCTCAGAGAAGATGGCTGCGAAGAAGACTTTCACACGTTTAGCTATATTCATAACAGGTAACTTGTTTCCTAGAAATTTGTTTCCACCTTCTTATAGAATAATGTCTGAGAATTGAGACCATGTTTTCTTTAACGGGATTTCTCATTGGAATGTGCTTGAATCCCTCAAAAATAGTGGTTATCACAATATGATGTAGACATTGGGTGTTTGTTTGTTCTGTAACGTGATATTTAATAAGCTGATACAATTCCTTTTTACCCACTATGGTCAATACTTAGAGTTTTCCTAATTTAGACAATCATAGTAATCGATGCATGATTATGAATTTATTGACATATTTTGAGCAATGCTGTTACTGATAACATATAACATGTGTGGTGTCCTGTACCGTGTGATGTGATTAAGCGCTAAAAGAGAGACATTTGGTGTTTATGATCTCACTAGAGAATTTGATAAGATCAAGTCGATCGGCTTCATATCAGCATTTCCCCCTTCTTCCCTCTTCCATTAGAGGTACCCTAAGATGTCCGAATACTTGCCACCGGAAGTGTTGGCGGCGATCTTCTCGAGATTGCTAGTCAAATCACTACTTCGTTGCAGGTCTGTTTCTAAACATTGGAGATCCATAATATCCAGCCCTAGATTCATTGATTCTAACCTCACCAATTCCTCCAGCGGACCCTCTTTTCTGCTAAGTTTTTTCTAGTGATTGTTCTCGCATAAAACATTGGACTCTTGATTCTCATGATGGAACAATCGGCGGCTACATTAAACTCGATTTCCAATTGAAAACGCAGTTCCCAGCTCGGTTTGTCGGTGTCTGCAATGGCTTGATATGTTTAGCCAATCTGGGTTCGCTGTCGAGCAAACTATACTAAGCAAGATAAATTTTTTACTTTGGAACCATGGTTGTTAGGATCGCTATACGGATCCTACGATCCTGAGGGCGAGTAACGAGCAGGATCGGTTAAAAAATCATTTTCTAATAGGATCCGGTGGGATCACACGTAGGATGGTAGGATCGGTTATGATGCTACGATCCTACATTTCATTTTTTAAAATTTTCTTTTAATTTTTTTGTTGTTTTTAATTTTCTTTTAAGGTTGTGAGGGTTGAATTTGGTTCAGATGCACAAGAAAGGATGGTTGCACAAGTCCGTACATTCTCCTCTATTGACGATTCGTGGACGTTGAAGGAATGGGTCCTGGATGATGAACCCATCTGCAAATGCATTAAGCTTCATACGCAAACTCGAGTAACGTGTGTGAATAGGTGCCTGTATTGGTTGACAGGTAGCCTCGAAGGAGTTGTGGTTGATGAGGTTATTAACCACACCTGCCTTGTATGTTTCGACATGGTTGATGAGGTTATTAAGCGAGTTGAGTGGCAAACACTCAAGTCCATTTCTAGGTCAAGATAATCATTTCGATTTAGGTTTAGGAAATACGAACATAAATATTTACTAGGTAAAATAATTGCAGTGACACTGTATCTTGTGTATGAAATTCGGACAGTTTTTAGTTGAGTCCCCAAATCCAAAATTTCTACGAGTGGGGGAATCTAATTCTCGAATACACACCTGACATGACAGGTTTGAAGGCAGTAATTGTAATCAGCTTTTCTCCAAGAGATTTATTGTGTAGGTGGAAGAGAACCTGGCGCTGCAGAGGAAAAGGTGGTATGATTACGTGAATTGTGAAACACGTTTTCCTTTTTTATTTTTTCTTTTACCGTATCACATATGGGGTCCTGATCAGCATTTAAGCAAACAACCTAGCAAAACAACGGTGGCTGCAAAAGATACAGAACCGAGTAAAGAGCTACATTCACGAATATATCACAGGTTAGCGATATATCAAACGTTCTTTAATGCTACTAATGCACATAACCATTAAGAACCAAGGCTGACAATATAAACCACAACCTTAAGAGTCTCATTAACCGCGATGGTAATTTCTCAATTTGGACCAGGTGACTGCACACACACACACACACAACAATCGACATGTAAGGCACATCACTAAATGAAAAACTTAATGCGGTATGCCATCAGCCACCACACAGAAGGAGATAAACATAAAGTGGAATACAACAACCAAAACAGGAAAAACTCTGAACAATAGTTTGCATTGCAGTAAGCTGTTCTATATAAAACACATAAGAGTATATTATTCATTCAAAACATGATTGAATTAAAAATAATGTAAGGACAGATGAAAACAAGAACATGACGAGATTCAAACCAAATGGTGAAAATCAGTGTACAAACATGTCCCAGAAATTTATCAAACCTTCAGTGGAAAAGAGAGTTATCCCTCGCACAGCTAGCAAACGGTTCATATAAGTTATTTGCACAACTAGAAAGTTCTTTTGTGCCAGAAGTTTATAAATGTGAGTAGTTGAGACTTACCAAAAATCTCTAGCATCAACAAGTGCCTGAGTGAAAACACCCAGAAACCTCAGCCTATCAAGCAACTTCTGTTCAAACAAATTAATTTGAAAGTGAGATGCATTGCAACTGACAAGTTATTCCAAAATAGTATATAAATAAGCTCGAGAAGTAAAATAACAACAAACGAACACAATAAAACTGCAAAAATAAGTCCAAGAGGTCACTACTGCAACATAAAGTTCGATTATTCAGTTTGAACAAACTTAGAAACCAAAGCTCCATCACTGGACACAGCTTACGATGCCTTGACCACAAAAACTCAGACTATCTTAGTTTTGAACCAGGAGACTATCTTAGTTGGGAAGTACAAACTCCGCTAGGTTACCAAATGCGGTGGTAAGAGAAAGTATGAACTTCTTATTTACATGTTCTTCCTGCCCATTGCCTCCTTTCGTAGCCCAAGTAGGTAAAACAAAGTCACCACCATGTACTGGAGCTTGTAAGTCCTTGCTATATCCACTAAGCAAAGCAAGGCACTCCACATGCCTACAAAAGAAGAAATGACACCGCGTCGACACGTCCAATTCTCCTTACAAAATTGAAGCAATATTGCTTGGTCCAGGATTCCACCACACCAAACTCTTTCATCACCCATATGGAAAGAGTTGAACCATTCTCTGTCTGTTGAACTCTATACACTGAAACCATATTCTGGAACACGTGAACACTTTTAGTCTCACAAAATCCAGGACCATTCATCACGTCTGGGGTTTCAATTACCCGCAGTTTCTCATCTCCCATATCAAATGACAAAAGCACGAGACGGAAAGCATCAACGGCATATTGCACACTCCCAATGCGAACACAAGCCCCGTAAACGCAAACGTGGTACCACAAACTACTTGATAAACACCATGATGGGTCAACAGAGGAGAGGGTCTTCCAGCAGCCACTCCTCAGTGCATAAACCTCTGCCCTAGGAGAAGAAAGTCCTGGGGTGCGGGAGTAAACAATTCTAACAACCTTATAGTCTTTACTTTTCAAATCGAAACCAAAGGAAATGGAACAAATGTGATGCCTCCTGTCTTTTATGGGGATTGTTGGTGAAGGAAGGGTCAAATGCCTCCTAATTGAGGGGTTCCAGAGAACAATTGTTTGATTTTCAGGGAACCCTTCATCGCACAAACAGAACAAGCCATTACAGGCACCCACAAATCGAGGCCAGAACTCCGTTTTCAGCGGGCAGTCAAATTTGGCGTAGTCGCTGACTGTTCCATCATGGTAACGAAAAGTGAATTGTCCTATGGTGGGTTCCATGGTGGGATCAACATAAGTAAAGCCATTAAGCAGAAAGTATGGTCTGTTGGAGGATTCAATGCGGTAGGTTTCGATGAAATTAGGGTTGGAGATCATGGTGTACCAATGTTCTGATACGGACATGAAACGAACTAGTGATTTCATCGATAATTTTGAGAAGATCTTCAGCAGCAGCTCCGGGGGAACGTAATCTGACATGTTTGGGTTACCTCGAATGGAAGGGGAAGAAAGGGGAAAGCAGATATGAAGGCAGTCGATTCTACCAATGTGAAGGGGGAGAAAAGGGGAAAGATGATATAAAGGCAATAAACTTCGACCGTATCGAAACTCCTAGTGAGCTACGTGTCATTAAAAAGGCAAAAAAAGTAGGACCAATTCAGGGCATGGATGCCACATAGTGAGTTACGAGACGTTTCTTGCTCTTAGCTGTCATTACAAACGCAAAACTCTCCATGCAACAATCATCATACGGCATGGACACCACCTAGTGAGCTACATGTCACTTATTTCTCTTTAGCTGTCAATACAATGGCGATAAACTCTGCATCGACCAACATGGCATGGACGCCACTTGTGGTCTATGTTCTTGTTGGTGTCTATCCATATGGAAAGCTGCAGCCGCTACTAGCAACAATATTTAACTCCTTAAAAAGAGTTAGTAATGCATTTAACACTTCCCTAACATTGCATTATCTTCGCTATTCGGGACAAAACACGATTTCCAAGAACGATAAAGGCTAATTAAGACGATTTGTCCTACATTTATTTATAAAGTCCCTAATAATACTTGCATTCTCCAAACCAACTACCATAATAATAACCAAACTTTTTGCTATAATCTGTTGGAGTCTCCAAAAAAATCTGAGTATGAACTGTTTATAAGTATTTTTTCTGGCTATAATATGTTAAATTCTACTAAAGACCTTAGATATTGTATTAATCAAGAAAATTGTGGTTTTGTTTCCTTTTAAGAAAAAAATAATTTTATAATTATTGATTTAGTTTACCAATTAACAGGCAGATTTTAGGAAAATGTGATCTATTTTATTAATATAGTAATAAATAATATGACAGAATCCTATCACAACTCTTCCTCTCCCTATTACAGCATAAATATTATTTCCTAACCTAGAATAGATAACGAATGGACGTCCATGAATAAGAAAACAGAGCAACAAGAGAAGATGAATCTGATAGATAGGCAAATAAGTTCTTCTTCCCGCACTGTCTGAATCCCTCACTGTCTCGAGATTTGGGAACGCCGTGTTTAGCGATCCGGGTCGAATTTAGGTACGAACGACCCCGATCGAAAAACACGGCTATTTCAACGTTTCTTAGTTTTCTTTTCTTTTCTAATTTGTTTTTAGTTTTATTATTTATAGACAATAGACAATTATACCCTTAAGAGAGTTAAAAGTTACCCAACTGTAGATTGGATGCAATTAACAACGGAAGGTGGCATTGTGTGGGTTTTTATACTGGAAGGGGGAAATTGGTCATTACCATATACTGGATGTGGGTTATACGTATTTTACCCTAAAAAGCATTAGCAACAGGATCACACAAAAAGAGAAAGAATAGAAAATTCACGGGAAGGTGTTGTAAAAAGCAAGGGAATAAGCCTCCTAAAGCCTCCAGAAGGGCAGGGTTCAAAACCCCACAATGATGAGGTCGTCCCAGAATTTGGAGACCATATTTTTATGTTCCAAATAGGGTTCTGCCGTCAATGGAGTTGGGACGCAAGATAACGTATGAATGCAGTACCATAGGTCATAAGAGTAGAGTTCTATGGAACACCTTGCAATATTCAATTCAAATAAAATGAATTTAATTGATGATTATGTCAATCCCTTTTCCAACACTCTTTATCAGCAGAAAATTTAGTAACGCCTGCCTATACTATTATACTGTCATTCAGGTAAAAACGAAGTTGTCAAGTAACATTTTTTACCTATTCGAAACCCCAGTGATTCATGTCTTCCAAATGAATCATTACGCTTATTAGGTTGTTCACCCGCAAAAGAAAAAAGATGGCCGACTATATTTAAGGTTCCTACAGTGTTTATCAGGTGACAACAACAGTAGAGCAATAAAGCAGCATAAAACTGTGCGTGAAGAAACACTCTTGGACAAAGTACACAGCATGATAATCTATAAGAACAAATAAAAGAGTCATTGATGCAAACTGGACTGATATCTAACTTGGTTAATTACCTGATCAATTAAGTGGAGCAAGAGTCTCATGGTATGCCAACAATGGATAGGGACGTTCACTTGCAAAAAAATACTCACTCTTGCCAGTTTCTTCATCATATAATTGACGGCGTTTAACACCCAAAGAATGCAGAAGCTTCCAGTTATTTTCATCCTCACCGTAAAATCCAATCGGGAAAATTACATCTCTGAAGGTTTGTTGTTTGGCCCATGACTGATTTCTGCCTTCGCAATCACTCATTACCCACATATCATAGTAAACAGATGGTCCATCCGCACCGATAACAAACATTGCAAGAGAGTCCTCCTTGTAACTAGCAAGCTTAAAACATTTAAGTGGAAAGGAGGGTGGCAACTCAACTCGCTTAAACACCTCCTCAAACATGTCGAAACATATAATGCAAGTGTGGTCTGAAATTTCGCCATCGACAACTCCTCTTTCACGCCTACCAGTTAACCAATACATGCATCTCTTCACACAAGTTACTCGAATTTCGGTCTGAAGCTGAATGCATTTGCAGATGGGTACATCAGACAGGACGAATTCCTTCAACCTCCACGAATCATCAATAGAGGAGAATATGTGGACTTGTGCGGTAATATTCCCTTGTTGTGCATTTGAATTACCAAATTCAACCCTCACAACCTTAAAACTATAATTATTAGCAGCAAGATTGAACCAAAAACCAGAAGTGGACATTGTAGCCGGCCATTTTGATACTAGATTCGATAGTTTGGGAATACGCTTCAATTCTTTTGTGGCAGGGTTCCAAAGTAAAAACTCATCTTCCTTATTGGATAGAGACAGGCAAACTACTCCGTTGGAACAACCCACAATTTTTACAAAATGTTCTACGATAGGGAGGGTCAAATCGACGATCTTGTCATAAAAGCGGAAGGAGATTATAGTACGAGTACCGCAAGGAAGAAGGTCACAGGAGCGACAATACAAGGAGACTGCCTTCTTCTTGGCGGGGTGAAGGTTTCTGTTTCCGTAGAGGTTGATGAAATAAGGAGATCGGATTAGGTTGTACCAGTTCTTGCAGACGAACTTGAATCTTGCGACTGACTCGGCCGGGAGTCTCAAGAGGATCTCAATTATCAGATCTTTCCATTCTGCCATCGTCGTTTCTTCTCCTGACGCCATCGCCGCCCGCTTTCGGATCTCCATGAACGCGCAGAGCGCTGGTGGTAGTGAAGGAGTATAATTGTGCAGCTGGAGGAGAGACAAGTTGTGCTTTCGATCAAGTTCGAATGTACATCATCACCCAAAATCCAATACTCTGTGAGTTGAGGTCGAAACCCTAAATGATTGATTGGGCCCTTAATGCCTTTTAATATGGGGTGGTTTTGGAGACTTCTCTTTCTAGATAGATGGATGAACTATTTCTTTCTTGGTCTTGGCAAATTACATTAGGAACATAACTTTTTTTGCACAGCATTAGGAACATAACTTATTTCTTAAAGCACCAGTTTTTTTTTCTTTTTTTTTTTTTAACATACATCTTTTTTTTTTTTGAGAAACATACATCTTTTTCTTTAACTTTTGTCGTCACGAACTTTTTTCATACTATATTTTGAAAATTACTTAAAATCCAAAAATTCATATCAAACTCACCCATATTTTTTCGTAAAAGAGAAAGAGAGAGAGATTCAAGGCAGCACAAAAATGATCTTTATATTTACAGTATTTTTAAAGAGGATTGTGTTTCTGCGACCTTCATCTTTTCAACCAAGCTCTCCTAGCAAAGACTGCTTACATACATCATCACCCAAAATCCATCCTCCCTCCTAAGCAAAGTCCTTACAGAAAAATATTGTCGAACCAAAAACTTCGAAGATACCTTTAAAGCGCCAATAGCGGCCACCTGGGTAAGGAAGAGCATCAAATGGGGCAAGGAGCTTCTCACTAAAGGAACGAGATGGGAACTAGGAAACGGTCTTCAAATCCATCCGACTTCAGATAAATGGATCCCCGGAAACAACTCGTCGATCCCCTCGGGTGAAAATAACTGTTTCAAGAGCATAATATGCAGCTTGTTCATCAACCATTCAACAAATATGTGGATCTACCCATTACTTTGAAGCTTCTATAATGAGAACACAACAAGAACGATGCCAAAAATCTACATTCCGCACTCTGGCCAGCAGGACAGATAAATCTGGAAAAATACTAATGACGGGGTCTTCTCAGTCAAATCTGCATACCACTTAGCAGCTGGTACACCCCGAGGTATAATCAATGACAGAAGGCATCGTCCCAAGCCGCTTCAATCTCTGCAAAAGTGGGATCGCCATCTCAACGGCCTACCCTCGGTGCAACTCCGACATGGAAACCTCGGAACACATCCTCTTACAAATGTAGCCTCTCTCATCACGTGTGGAGAGGCTCAAGACTAAGACTTAACTTTCATTCTGGCCAGCCATTCTCTGCTGCTTCAACCACCTTCAACACAATTAAATCTCTTCCAAATGAGACAGACAAAATCCTATTTGTCCTCATTCTCTGGCAATTATAGCTCCACCATAATGAAGATGCTTTCCTATCTGGGATTCAGCAGGCTCATCACACCTTGGAAGCCATCTGTCACTTGAAAGCATCAAAGTTCGAAATCCCGAGCACCTCAAAGCATTCGACTTAGAAAAAATCACACCGTCAACTGTCATATCTTTCTTAATGAAATCCTGGAAACGAACAACATAACCTTCCTCGTCGATGCGTCGTGGCATAAAGAAAATTTTTATAGCATTGCAGGATGGACTCGTAAGGATTGATGGACTCGTGAGGAATGTGACTCAATAAATGGTTTCGTCACTTTCCTGGCGCCCTCAGCACTTGCGGCCGAAAACCAAAGGAGCGCTCGAGCTCATGAAGGGGCTCCTTTCGCACGGATACCCAACATCACGATTCTCACTGACTGCCTCATCTCAATTCAAAATCTAACTAGACAGAACGGACAAAGATATCGCCACCATCGTTGCAGATATCCTTGCACTTTTTCCAGCTTTCAATAAATTTGTATTAAGCATGTCAACCGGGACATTGCATTAAAGGCACACAACATCGCACAAAACTGTCAACGTTCGTCAATATAACATATATCAACTGTTTTCTTCTCAAAAAGAAAAGAAAAGGCCTTTTATGTTTGGAATGTTATTATTTTCTCGGACAGCAATTGTTGTCCCATCTAAGAGAATCTCCAAAAGTTGTTCTAATGTTATACTTCTAACGTCTCCAATGGGGTGTTTAAAGTTGTGCTATACTTAATCTCAAATTACAGACCAAGTATAGGATTTTGCTAAAGATAGAACTAAAATTCTATCCCTAGATCTCTTGATTATTATTGTTTACATATTTACCATTTCAACTGCATTCAACCACCACTAAAAAAGCATGGACCAAACAAAACCATGTCATATCCACAAATCGTACGACGTTAATCCCTCAAGAATAATAGTTGGTTTTTTCGATGTCCGATGAATTGTCTATGCCACGCACTTGGGCAATCATTCCACTCCCAACGCATACAATCCAATCTACCCAACATACCGATTTACACAGTTTGGTAACATCCAGTGACAGAGACGGAGTAGAGATAATTAAAACACAGCTGAAACAGCATCAAGTACTAGAGAAAGCGTCTTCAAAGACAGCAGCGGCAAGCAAGCAAGCAACTGCGCACACATGAGCAGCAAACTAGCTGCAACAGGATAACCATTTCAATGTTTGACAACATATATAACCAATGTTCATCAAACTATAAAAGCTCACTTTCCATAGTTTATTAAACTGAAAAGTGACAAAAACAATTGGGTGTGTCTAGTTTGCGTCCGGGGGCATGTCTTGCAATTTTTTTTGCGGTGCCCCCCCACTACCGGACAAAAAACACGGAAAATCATGGGGTGGTGACCGGTTCTAGCAGGTCACCACCCCCAGTGGATAAAAACGCGCAGATTTGGATAAAAATGCAAAGAAACTGATTCAGAATTATCTTGAATTCACATCAGTGGATAAAAACGCAAGGAACCGGATAACACAGTAAATGATCAGACAAAAAGGGTCAAATAACGGATAAAAATGTCAAGGTACTTAACTAAAACATTCACACAGTTAATTTAATCCCTAGAATAAATCAGTTTAGTCATTCCCAACACGTCTTGAAGAGTTTTGGTCACCCATTCCCTCGGACCAGTTGTATTCGCAGTTGGAAATCATAGTTTGTTGCGACGCTTGCAATTGAGATTGGCCGACATCTTGACCGGAAACACCAACTGGAGGATTCGGGCATGTAGTTCGATTGTGTCCGTATTCTTGGCATCTCCCGCACTTCTTTCGAACATTTTTGGAGCTCCCTTTTGGTTTTGTATCACCTTTGGATGGAGGCATTACGTGGGCGTACTCTTGTGAGTTGACATTAACCACGGGCTCTTCATCATTTTCTTGCTTCAAAATAATGTCCTTGAGACCCCGTATCATCAAGTCAACATGTTTTTGCCAATAGTCGTAAGTCTCTTGTGATGTTCCACCCATGTCACTAATCATCTCCATTCGTCCCTTCATGCAACCCCGACGAAATGCCTGGGTTTTTGGATCGTCACACCGTCTTATTTTTGGCTCCTGCATGGCTGGATCATTCTTGTAGAAGTCACTATCCGTCTCCTGCCATCGTTTCGATAACAAGTATTCCGTAATGAATTGAACTCCTTTATGAAAGAGCACAAAAATAATGTGGCCACAAACCATATGTGATGACTCAAACCTCTTGCAGGAACAGTAGAGCATGGTATTATCACGTTGACAGAAAACGGTGTGCTGCCGGTACCGACCGGGTACGAGAGACCATCCCGGGTTTTGGTACGGAAACCCGAACGCAGCAGTTTATGCACCGGGATTCCAGCACAGGCCACCAGCCCAGCAGGCTCAGTCAGTCCCATCAGCACAGCAGTACGACGCTCAGATGAAAGAGATCAAGTCCATGTTCCAGACTATGGAGTCCCGGTTCAAGCACATGGACACCTTGACGGCAGATATGCAGACAACCAAAACGTCACTGCGCGCTTTGGAAGTGTAGGTGGGGCAGTTAGCACAACAGCTAACGGAGAGACAGCCAGGAAACCTACCCTCGAATACAGTAAACAATCCACGGGCTCAGATCAATGCTATCTCCACTCGGAGTGGATTGGCACTGCAGGATCCACCGTATCCCAGCCACGCACAAAATTCGAAAGAAGTAGAACGCAACTTGTCGGGCCAGGATAACAGCACAGTCGACCGCCCCCAGCCGAAGGGCTCGGTTGAGCAGGATGCAGTGCAGAACGAGACAGGTGCAGAAACTGTACCCGTCTCCAAGGAGGTCCCGTACCCCTTGCGAACACGAAAGAGGGATGACAGCAAGGACTACGCCAGGTTTCTCGAGATGTTCAAGCAGCTGCAGATTATCATACCTTTTGCCGAGGCCTTGGCTAAGATGCCCACTTACGCCAAATTCCTCAAGGACATCCTGTATGGGAGGAGGCGAATGAGCGATTTCGAGACCATAAACCTGACGGCAGAAGTGAGCAATTGTGTGAAGAATGGGCTACCGAGGAAGAGAAAGGATCCTGGCAGTTTCGTTATACCGGTTACCCTAGGGAACGCTTACACAGGAAAGGCTCTGTGCGACCTAGGGGCCAGCATCAACCTGATGCCGTTGACGATTTTAAAAAGTTTGAAAGTCGGTGAACCCCGACCCACCAGAATCATGCTGCAGATGGCAGACAGGTCCGTAAAACAGGCCTACGGGGTTATCGAGGATATTCTGGTCAAGGTCGGCGAGCTGATTTTTCCGGCAGATTTCGTCATCCTGGACATGGAGGCAGGGGAGGTACCGCTCATACTTGGCAGGCCGTTTTTGGCCACGGGCGAAGCAATGATAAACTGCAAGAGCGGGGAGCTGACAATGCAGATTAACGAGGAAAAAGTAGAATTCAACGTTTTCAAAAATCTGCAACTGCCAAACTACTACGACCACGAGGACATCTTTGCTATAGATGTGGTGGACGAAGGCTGGGAAAACGAGGAGATGGACCAATTGTGGGAAGAGATTGACAGCATGTACGGGGAAGAAAAGGAGAAGACTCGGTGCGAGCACGCCATGAGAGCCGAGGACTGGACCACCTTGCACCGAGACGAAGACGGCGGGCAAAAGATGATTCTGGTCCCGTCACTCAAAGAGCCACCCGCACTGGAGCTGAAACCGCTCCCGAGCCATCTCAGGTATGCATATATTGGTGAAAATAGTACTCTGCCCGTAATTGTTTCGTCTCGTTTATCTCAGGAACAGGAGCAGAAACTGCTGGAAGTATTGCGAGAGCATAAGGAAGCAATCGCATGGACGATTGCAGATATCAAGGGAATCAGCCCCTCCTACTGCATGCACAAGATCCGAATTGAAGAAGGCAAGAAACCGGTGATTCAGGCCCAGCGGAGACTGAATCCGAACATGAAGGATGTTGTGCGAAAAGAGGTCATGAAGTGGCTGGAAGCGGGAATCATCTACCCCATATCGGACAGCACGTGGATCAGCCCGGTCCAGTGCGTGCCCAAAAAGGGGGGTATTACGGTGGTGCAGAATAACAACCAGGAGCAGATTGCGCGGCGTACCGTTACAGGCTGGCGGATCTGCATGGACTATCGGAGGCTAAACGATGCAACACTGAAGGACCACTTCCTGCTGCCATTCATGGACCAGATGCTGGACCGGCTCGCCCACCACGCCTATTACTGTTTTCTGGACGGGTACTCCGGGTACAACCAGATTTGCATAGCCCCGGAAGATCAGGAAAAGACGACGTTTACCTGCCCGTACGGTACGTTTGCGTTTCGGCGCATGCCGTTCGGGTTGTGCAACGCTCCGGCCACGTTCCAGAGATGTATGATGGCGATTTTTTCCGACATGATCGAGAAAATCTGGAGGTCTTCATGGATGACTTTTCACTCTTCGGGGACAGTTTCGATGACTGCCTGTTCCATTTGGGCCAGGTTCTGATCCGATGCAAGAAGGCAAATTTGGTGCTCAATTGGGAAAAGTGTCACTTTATGGTCACCGAGGGGATCGTGCTGGGTCACAGAATTTCCAGCAAGGGAATCGAGGTGGACAGGGCGAAGATCGAGGTGATAAAGCAGCTTCCATACCCGACGAACGTAAGGGCGATCAAAAGTTTTCTGGGTCATGCAGGATTTTACAGAAGGTTCATCAAGGACTTTTCCAAGATCACAACGCCACTCTGCGCTTTACTCGGAAAAGACGTACCCTTTGATTTCGATGCAGCATGTCGGCAGGCTTTTGACCATTTGAAAGAGAAGCTGACCACAGCCCCGGTTATAACCACGCCAGATTGGTCACTCCCGTTTGAGTTGATGTGTGACGCCAGCGATTACGCAGTCGGGGCAGTTTTGGGCCAGCGAAAGGATAAGGTATGCCACGTCATTTATTATGCGAGCCGGGTACTCAACGATGCCCAGCTCAACTATGGCACGACAGAAAAGGAACTGCTGGCCGTGGTGTACGCCCTGGATAAATTCAGGCCCTATTTGGTCGGGTCAAAAGTTATCATTTTTACCGACCATAGTGCCCTGAAGTACCTGCTAGACAAGAAGGACGCAAAACCGAGACTGTTGAGGTGGGTACTACTGATGTAGGAATTCGATGTGGAAATCCGGGACAAGAAGGGAGTTGAGAACGTGGTAGCGGATCACCTATCTAGACTTGAGAACGTGAAGGTGGACCCAGTGCCGATCAAGGAAAACTTCCCGGACGAGCACATCATGGCAATGATTAGCGACGAGGGCTCTCACTTCATCAATCGGGTTTTTGCGAAAGTTCTGAAACAGTACGGCGTGTCAGTTCATAAAGTCTCGCTACCTTACCATCCGTAGACGAACGGGCAGGCCGAGGTGTCGAATCGAGAGATCAAGAGCATACTCGAGAAAACAGTGAATCTCGGCCGAAAGGATTGGTCTGTCAGACTGGACGATGCGCTCTGGGCCTACAGGACAGCTTTCAAAACACCGCTGGGAATGTCACCGTACCAGCTCGTTTTTGGGAAAGCGTGCCACTTACCGGTGGAACTGGAGCACAAGGCGTATTGGGCAATCAAACTGCTGAACTTGGACCAGAATCTAGCAGGAGATAAGAGGAAGATGGCGCTGCTGGAATTAGAGGAGTTCCGCAGAACGGCTTTCGAGAGCGCCAAAATTTACAAAGAGAAGACAAAGAAGTGGCATGGTATCACGCCAACGCAGTTTTACGAAGGCGACAAAGTGCTTCTCTACAATACCCGGATGCGGTTCTTTCCGGGTAAGTTGAGGTCTCGTTGGTCGGGACCGTTCATCATCAAGCAGATTTTTGCCTGGGGGGCATTCAAGCTGGAAAATCCAAAAGACAAGTCCAGTTTCAGGGTGAACGGGAACCGGATCAAGCCGTATCTCGAGACCGCCGAAGTCGTCAAAATAGACCCGGTCTATTTTGATGATCCGTAAGAGGTAACAAGGTCGGGCCGTCGACCGTAAATCACAAGGCGCTGTTTGGGAGGCAACCCAAAATTAATCGTTTATTTATTTATTTTTATTAGTTATTACGTTATTATGTCAGTTCTGAATTTTCGAGAGAGGCGAGATGAGCGGGTTTTTGACTTTGAATTTGAGAATGTGCAGATACAAAAACATCCAAAACAGTCAGAACCGGGAAAACAGGGGAAGAGAGAAGATTTAAAAAAAAAATTATTTTTGCCTCGGGCTGCGTATATACGCAGCCCTGCGTATATACGCAACCCGAGGGCAAAAATAATTTTTTTTGTTTTTTTCGTTTTGTTTTCTGGTTGGGTATATACGCAGTACTGCGTATATACGCAAACAGAAAGGAAAGAAAAAAAAATGGAATTTTTTCAAAACCCCGGGGGTATTTTGGTCATTTTGACCTTTTAGGGTTTAAATGGAAGAGGGGGCCGGCCTTTAGCCATTGTTGGCACCTCTCTTTCTCTCTCTACCTCCATTTCCTCTCACTTGAAGAACACAAATTGTGCATCGGACCTCCAAATCAAAATCCGGGCACATTTCTGGAATCCCCTCGTCGCAAGGATCAAGTTTCATCCATCAAAATCCAGAAACAAGCGAAAATCGAGTGGGCAATTCTCATCAAAAAGTGAGGTGTTCTTGAGGAAAAGTGCAGATTCGAAGGTGTTAGAGCAAGAACTAGCAAAAACCGTACAAGGGAACGTGAACGAGGAGGTCGAGGGCTTCGATTTGGTGGGCTCGGATTTCAATTCCGGGCAGTTTGGTTTTCCGGCGATTTTTCCAGCGACCGCCGGCGGCTTTCCGGCGACTTTCCGGGCAGAATCTCCGGTCTTCACCCCTGTTTAGGGAAGGTCGAAATTCTCATCCCTCGCTTTATTTTCCGTTTTGGCACGGCCCGTAGCCGGGCCCGTTATTTTCGGTAATTTTGCGTTTTGGAGCGGCACTTGCCGTGTGGACCTCTGGTAGCTCTTAGGTGGACTATCTATTGAGACACACTATTTTTGTGCACGTTTCACGTTTTTGCTTATTTTTCCCGAGTCGGCACGTTTTACGAGGTTTGGTCTGTTATGGAGTTTCACGTACCCGTCCTAGACCCCGAGCGAGGTGACATCCCGACTGACTATGAGGCGGATGAGCTTACCTCTACGCAGTTTGACAGTTTTAGGTTCGTCAACCATCATGCACAGTTTTACTTTATGACCGGAACCAAAATGGGTCATAGTCTTCCCGTAGACTACCAGTTTCAGGTAGACCATACGAGCATGCCGCCAGAGATGGCAGAGTATGCGAGTCGACCGGACATTTTCGGAACGTCCCTAGCGGGGTTTCCGGACGTTTCCAGTTGTGACTTGGTGCGTGAATTCTACGCGAACCTCATGCACAAGGGGGAGGGTGAGGCCAACGGGGATGTCCGCTGGGTGTATTTACGGCGTACGTTTCTGTTGATCACGGCGGATACCATCCGCCAGGCGTACCAGATTCCGATGCGCCATTTCTCGTGCGCATATGCTGAGTGTGCAGATTACCCGCCGAGCGATTCTGAGCTTTTGCGGGTTGTGACTGGGGGGTACCCGGGTGCCCACTTCGAGAGAGAGGGGCCAGGCGAGATAGGCAAGAAATTGCATTCTCATTTTATTACCGGCCCGCCACGGTGGTGGGCCGAGTGGGTAGTAAACAGGGTAGTGGGTATTAAGCATTTTACCTACCTTGACTTTGAGTACGTACTCTTAGTCTATTGCCTTGTTCTTAGACGAGAGGTTGACATTCCTCGTCGTATTTGGGTGTACATGCAGGAGCGGAACTGCTCCGGTAGCCACAAGGGATTGGGGTACGCCAACCTCATTGCCAAATTGGCACGGGAGTTTGAGGTTCCGATGTTTGATGTGGAGGGTGATCTACTTCCTCCTAAGCCACGGCCTTATAGGAAGCTTATCGCTCGTCACCCAGACCCACCACAGCCAGTCGTTGACCTCGATGAGGATGACGATTTTATGGAGGAGGACCCGGCTCCTGCACATGCCCCTGCCCCTGCCCCTAGGAGGCGTTCGACTCAGGAGCGACCAGTCAGTCGCCAGGCATCGGCCGGACTTCGGCGATGCCGTACTAGTCGAGAGAGTGAGCGTCCCGAGTCGAGTAGGCAGGGGACTGAGAGGAATGCCCAGCCTCAGCCTGCCCGAGAGAGCGGTGAGCCGGCCCCACGGGCCAACCCGACCCCACGAGCTAGACCGGCCCCGCCACGTAGACTGCCCCGAGTGGACGAGAGATTTGAGGGGTGTCAGGGCGGACGCAAGTCCATAGGAGAGAAGGTGTATGAGAGCGTGGGCAAGCTTTGGAGAGCGTTGACGCATAACCGCCGGACTCAGCGGAAGGTCACGAAGGACACCCAGGCTGCCCTAGCTAGTATTCGAGAGGAGCAGCGGGATGCGGCTCGGCACGCAGGCCGAGAACCGCCACTCCCGCTGTATTTTCCACCCACCTACTCCAGCAGCTTTACCGAGGGATGGTCGGATGACGGGGACCCTAGCGAGTGCACGTCTGCCCCACCACCCCCGACCCAACCACCACCCCCCGACTCAGCCATCACAGCCACCTGCCCGACAGGAGAGACGGCAGCCTGGGACACGATCCCGGCAGCCTACAGGTCGTCAGACTGGGACCCGTACCCAGCAGCCTTCGAGTGGCAGGACGACTTTGCGATCCCAGCCACCTAGCAGTTGGACTGGGTCCGAGTCGCAGTCCTCTGATTACCGGCCCCGCTCACGGGCGCGTCAGCCGGTCTTTAGGACTGATTCCGAGAGCAGCTCGCCAGGTAGCATATCTGGTACGTCCGAGACCGGGTCTGACCCGACATTTTTTCCGGACGAGTGAGTGCCATGAGGGCATGCCACCTCTTAGTGTGGGGGTGGTAGTCGTGTCTGCATTTACCCGGTCTGCACGTTTTTTCATATTTATTTGCAGTTTTTATTTTTTATTTTTGAGTCAGCATATTTTCTTTATTTGAGTCAACCCACCATAATCATTCTAGCCATGCATTGTATATAATTTAAAAAAAATGAAAAAATTAAAAAAAAATTATGCTGCTGGTTGGGTATATACGCAGACCTGCGTATATACGCAAACAGCAAGTATAAATTATTTTTCAAAAAAAAAAAAAAGTTTAAAATCAGAAAATTTTGAGAAAGGGCAATCGAGATAACGAAAACAGTGAAGAAATTGAGTTTGAATCCTTTGAAAGAGAAGAAAACTTGCACCGAGGTATAGTAGATAGGTGAGAGCCAGTGACCTTTGGAATCCGCAAGTAATTATCAACTGAGCAAAAAATCCGACTAGTTGCTACACCACCGTCACATAGGTAGTCGACAACCCGCTCACGGGCGCCGTCACGGTCATCGCATTTTTCGGTGGAGTGACTGGCTATCAAGGGACCTCACGTCCTGTTTCTTACCCCTAGGTCCAATTAGTCAACCCGTTTGAAGCCATTTACCCGCTTTCTTCGTAGCCAATTTAGCCTAGGCAGCCTTCTTTGAGACCTCATCGGTCGATAGTTGGCTATTCTACGTGTTATGACAGAGGGAGTGAGTAGGGGCAGGTTTTAGATGGGGGAGCTTCATGAGTTATCAGTTTTGGACAGTTTCGATTTTGACACGTTTTTCGAGGGAAGGACAGGGTGAGTTAGTGGCGACAGTGCATTAATTTGCGGAGGTGGATCACTTCACTACATAGTGACCACAGGAGGAGTTAGTCGCGTGCGAGCATCTTTTCGCACAAACCGGGGTTCGGGGGGGTTGTAGGGTCAATTGGTGGTTGTGCCGTTTTTCTACATCTTTGGTGATGAGGAGGTTCGGTTGGACTGCACAGTTTTATCTCGACTACAGGATCAGCGCTTCAGGATTAGTGTGGGGGTACTCCACATGAGGACATTTTACGTACCCCACGACAGAGATTTATTTCACTCACTCAGCTTTAGTCAGTTTAGTATTGTCAGTATTCGTGTACGTTTGTATATATAGTTGTGTTATAAAAAAAATATATTATTGAAAAAAAAGGAAAAAAAAGAAAAAGGAAAAAAAAATAAAAATCATGATCTAGTTTGTTTTATGTTTTTGTTATTTAAATAAAAAGCTGAGTGAGTGGCACAATTTTTCGAGACGTTTTGCACCGCTTCACATTTGTGGCCGCGAGCACGGCAAAGACACACTGGGGGACAGGAGAATTGGGAAAGCTGGAACTTAGGTGTTTCGGGCAGTTTTTCGGGATCTCGGTGAGGGGTGTGAGTTTGGTAAATTGTGAGAATGTCATAACAAGTAGGATTGTGCCGTACCCTGATATATATACTTATCCTACCTGATTAGACATAGATCCTTTCGGAAACAGCTCGGATGGTAAGTTAGCTAGGGATTTTCTCAGTTTGATAACCAAAGTAATAGTACTTCGGTCCAGTGCTTAAATCCACCATATAAATCTGTTCAGACTTACCGATCGCTTGCAGGGAAGTAAATTCTGAAAAGGATGAGATCACGAGGACACACTGTTTATGTTTTTGAGGTTGCCCGATCTCGCCAAAAAATATTTTTGTCACTAGTCTGTTTTGAGTCGTTTGAGTCTGTGTATATTCTATCTGAGTCAGTTTTTCTATCGAGTCGTCTGGTTGAAAGGTTCGGGTCGAAAGCGTATGCAACGGTAGGGTATGTACAGAGTCAGTCACGAGGACAGAAATGCAGGCTAGAGTTGGCAGGATTGCTCGGGACGAGCAATGTTTAGTGCGGGGGTATTTGATAACGCCCAATTAGGGGTTATCTTTTAGCCTGATTTCACGAGTATTTGTGTCGGAATTAGCGGTTTTTGCCGGAAAATGCCTTAGAATGCCTCGGGAATCTAGAACGAGACGTTTATTTGTACTTGCTGGATTTCTGCTTATTTCTTGCTATATTGGATATGATCGCGGGTTTTCGTTCGTGTTGCTTTTTCAGGAACAGGTTCGGGAGGTGCATCGGGAAGCGTGCCGGGACCAAGCCGGGACCGTCTCGGGAAACGTGCACAAGACCAGGACACGAGTGAAACACGGAAAAGCAGAAGTACACCGAAGAGGCAAACCGGGAGCGTCAGGCAGAAGAGTGGGACCCAGGGGACTTAACCTGGCCCACCAAAGGACCAAGTGGGGCCCACATCTCCACCCCCTGCATGCGTATATACGCAAGGCTGCGTATATACGCAGGCAGGGAGGGAAATGGGGGGTGGTTGATGGGCCCTGGTTGCGTATATACGCAACCCTGCGTATATACGCAGCCAGTTTTGACTTTTTGGTCAAAGACGGTGGACCGATGGCAGATTCCGTAATTTCAGGGACAAGCGTTTTCGGGAAACAGCACTATTTAAAGACTCGTCCAGACTCGTTTTGAAGACACAGAGACACAACACAATTCTCAGCACAACCGAAGGGCAAAGTCAGAGCATTCCCGGAGAGCACGAAAGCGCGATTCGAGATTCGAAGACTTAGTTTGATTTCGTTCTCTCTCTTTATATTCAGAAACTGCGTTTTGTATTATGTCTAGTCGTAGCTAAACTTTTCACCTAGGTTCTCGGTGAACCTAGGGTTTCGTACTCAGATTTTATGACTACTTCGTTTATGGATTCATGATGATTATCTTAATTCAGCAAGCTATATCTGTTATTCTGGTTTTGAATGTTATCGTATATGCATGATAGGATTGATCACCCAGGATTGCTATAAACCCGAGCTTGTAGGTGAAAACGTCAAGTTAGGGTTAGGAAGAAAAACCAGGATTTAGTACCTTACCCTGATAGACCAACCCGAGAAAGGGAGATAGGGCTAGCATCGAAAAACGTGAGACCAACTGTTAGAGAATTTGACCCAGGCCATTCGGACAGGTTAGAAACCCTAACAGGATTGGACCGAGACTGCAGACTTAGGCAGCTTAACAAGAATCCGAAAGTCTGCAGGATCGGGATTACGTGTGGAATCTGAAAAGTCACTGCACAACTGGTACGTTGCACAGATATCGAAACTGCTGAGTGTTTTCATAATCGAACGTAGAACTGAAATCTGTAGAAACCCTAGGGGATCCTGGAGCCTAGTCTTCATCTATTATCGTTACACCCGATTCAGCTTATTTCAGAAAACGTCACAAAAAATATTTACGTTTACGTTTTTAATTTCTGTTTTTAGTTTAGTCGCTACAATCACAACTTACTCCTCCTTGTTACTACACTTGGATAACCGAAACTGACAACGTAAGTAAACCCGAAACAGTCCTCGTGGGAACGATCACCTGAGTCTAAATTGCACCCGGTATTACAAGATTCGTACACTTGCGACAACACGTTAGTTTGCGCATCAGATATCTCTTTTGATATTATTAGGCACTCTAGGACTGAAAACAAGGGTGGACTTGTCATTACTTATCCTTTGACCCGAAGCCGGACAATAAAGATTTAAAATAGAATGGAGAGTAATAGCATTGGTGGTTTTGGCTTTTTCAAAAAGAAGGCAATCGTCAGCAAATAAAAGATGAGAAATACTTGGGCTATGCCTACTAGCTTTGACACCATTAAGAAACTTATTACCCTTAGCCCTATTGATAAGACTAGACAGACCCTCAGTACAAATAACAAACAGATAAGGACTAAGAGGATCCCCTTGACGAAGGCCACGGTTAGGATGGAAAATAGGAGTCTTTTGGCCATTTATAAGAACACTAAAAGTAATCGTGGAAACACAATTCATAATTCTATCAATAAGCATAGGAGGGAAACCAATTTTGTGAAGAACCGAAGAAAGAAAACCCCATTCAATTCTATCATAAGCTTTTGCCATGTCAAGCTTTAGAGAAAAAGACCCAGTTTTACTTCTTTGGTTATGCATGGTATGTAAAGTTTCCATAGCAATAATTGCAATGTCAGTAATAAGTCTTTGTTTAATAAAAGCAGATTGAGAATCGTGAATGATAAAAGGCAGGAAATTTCTCAATCTATTAGCTATGAATTTGGAAATAAGCTTATAAATCACATTGCATAAACTAATGGGACGAAAATCAGTAACTTTTTTAGCATCCTTCTTTTTTGGAATTAAAACAATACAAGTCTCGTTAAGTTTAGAGATGTCACAGCCCCTATTGAGAAAATTAAGACAGCAATTAATCACATCATTACCAATATCTTCCCAATAAGTTTTATAAAATAAAGCAGGAAGACCGTCTGGTCCGGGGTCTTTTAAAGGATGCATTTCGTTTAAAGCATTAATAATTTCGTCTGAAGTAAAAGGGGCTGCCAGGTCATTGAACATTTGCGGATTCATTTTATTGGAAACAGCATTAACAACATGGTCAAAGTTTTGGTTTTCACTGGTAAAAAGTTGCTTGAAATAAGTGTTAAAAATATCCCCAATTTGGACAGGATCACTAACAAAGGAATTGTCCTCCTTTTGAATGCAAGTAATAAGATTTTTCCTTCTTCTATTAGTAGCAACTTTGTGAAAAAAGGCAGTGTTTTTATCCCCTTCTTTAAGCCATATGGCACGAGATTGCTATCTCCACCTAAGTTCTTCGTTAGCATGCAACATATTTATGTCTTTAATCGTATTTTGAATTTTTTGCAGATTCGAAGCAGTGGGAGGCAAACTGTTATAGTAACTAAGTCTTTGGTGCAGATCACGAAGCATACGAGTTTTCTGTTTATGGTTTTCACGACCCCAAATACGCAAGTTATCAGTCAAAGCAGCAATTTTGGAATGTAAATCATGTAAATTAAATAAGTTAGCAGTAGGGTTTTGTAACCATACCTGTTGTATTATTTGTTTACACTCTGGAGACTTCGTCCACTCCGCGGCGAAGTGAAAGCGTCGAGGACCCAATTGCGCTGGACGAGAGGAGCTCAACTCCAATTTACCGGTATGTGATCAGACCCTGCTGTCATATAGTTTTCAACAGAAACGCTACTGAACAAATTCTCCATTACCGAGTTCATAACGACGCGATTTATTCTTTCGGCAACAAAAGCAGAACCCTGCGACGATTGTTCCAGGTAAATTCAAAACCTCTGAAACCCACATCTCTGAGATTGCAGTCCCCCAAAACACTTCGAAATTCGTGAATTTGCCTCCAGCTTCTCATTCTTCTTCCCTTCTTTTCTCTCTGCGATAAGATCTCGTTAAAATCTCCGATAACAAACCAAGGGTGAGAATAACCTGGGTTCAAACGTCTTAGCAAGTCCCATGAGAACTTTCTGTTATAGGTGATAGGATCCCCATAAAAGAAGGTCGCGAAAAAAGCTTTCTCTGAATCATCAGGAGGACGAACATAGGCATGGAAGTAGAATCTGTCCATTTTAAGAATACGCAAGTCCACGTCTTTTTTCCAGTAAAGTGACAGACCCCTAGATAAGCCTTGTCTGGGTATTGAAACACCCTGAGTAAAACCAAGTTTAAACTTACACCTTTCCGACTGAGAAGAAGTCCGCTTCGTTTCTAGGAGGAAAATGATGTCAGGAAGACTTCTTCTGCAAAGGGAAATTACTGAGTGGAATGTGCAAGGCTTTCCCATACCTTGCACATTCCAACTTATGATTTTCATTGCGGTCGGCAGGACCGGTTGTTGCCGGTCTCTGCCGATTGGTGGGTAAGAGATACGTCTCGATTACCCGTTGAAGTGTCGGAACTACTTGATTCTCCATCAGATTTCTTCTTTTTGACTTCTTTGATAGATTCAGAAACATTTTCCGCCTCCTGTTCCTGTATGTTGGAGGTGTGTTCGTCCTCTTCTGCAAATACAATCAGTTTCCTCTTCTGTCCTGCCGTAGTCTTCTTAGACAAAGATGCGGCATCTCCACGAGAGTAGGGTAAGCCGTATTTCTTTCGGAGAAGACAGGTCTCCTCCAAAATATCACACTCCTCATCTTCACCCCTATCCACAGAATTTAGTTCCCTCAACATATCCCTTCTTGACTCCTTCGCCTGCTGTTTTGCATGAAACTCTTTTTCTTCTACCGACATCCCAATATCATCTTCCTCATCCGCAAAAGAACCCCCTGTATAAGTAGACCCCAGAACGGGGGTCTTAGCAACAACCCCCGAAGACGATGGTATGGCAGCCGGTCCGAAAGCATGGGCAATATCCGTAGTCAAACCTAAAGCAAAGTTTATCATGGCCTTATTAGTCAGCCATTGCCCGTAGAGAAGAGGTGCAAGTTCCGAATCTTTATATTTTCCCCGTGCTTCTGAACAAGACTTCACATCATGCCCCATACGACTACAGTAGGAGCACACGTTTGGTAGTCTTTCGTAGCGAATCCAAACATACTTATCTCTACCCTTGTCAATTGTGACTCTTTTCGCTCTTGGAAGCGGCTCTGTGACATCAAGTACCAACTGCATCTTGATCGTTTTCCCTGCTAGAACTCCTTTCGTCTGAACCCAAGTATCTTCAACCGTACCCAAACTGTGACCAATCTCTTTCCCTATCTTCTCTGTTTGACATCCTGTTGGTAAACCCCAGACATGGACTTTGAGAGAAGTTTCAGTGAAATCCATATCAGAAATGTCCTCCATCCACGAACCCCACTTCCTCATAACGATGAGATCACCGTATAGGAACCAGGGCTTTGAATTGTACACCATCTCTACCGTGTCTTCCGAGTCGAAAGAAAATTGGTAGATATGATCTCCTTTAGGTACGACTGTCATACCAGAGGGATCCTTCCAAGCCTTTGACATTTGCAACTGCAAAACACCCATATTGATGATTTTTGCAGTAAAAATCTTACCGAAGATACTCTTCTGAAAAAGCTTTTTTGATTCCTCCCTGGCTTCAACCGAGAGTTTGGTTGCATTTTTCTCTTGTTCGGTGAGTTGCAAGTGGTTGAGAAGGTTTGTAAGATCTAGGTTGGCTATGTCAACTGAGTGACTAGAGTCCATGGTTAGAACGAAGACTTAGAGAAGATGATGAACGATTCTGGAAAAAGACGATTTATTTTAAAAAGTTATGAATCTTGGGAAGGAGGAAACTGTTGGAAACTGCCAATAACTGGCAGAATTCCAAAAATTGTGGCCAAAAAAGGATAAGAACAAATGTTTTGGATGAATATCCGAAAAGATAGGGAGATTTGCAATCTCCTTCGGAAGAAGGAAACTGCTAAGGTAGTGGGACAAACTGATCACCGAAAATTGTGGCTTAGGAGAGAGGGCAGAGCGTATATTTTCCCCGTGATTGATTTTTGTTTTTTTAAAATAATAACAATTTTATAAAATTAATCATTTTATTAAAAAAATTAGATCTTTTTCCTTATATTTCTGAGAAATCTATCTCTCTCTCATCTACAACTTCTCTTTTTTCTTCATCTGCTTCCATGGCTTCTTCCTTTCCTTCTCTGCAATTGCTTCCTCGTCTTCATCGGCTTCCATAGTCGCTATGGCCTCCGGCAAATCCATTTCCCTCTCTCCACTTGCATCGTAATGACTTAAACTCTTTGTTAAGACCTTTGATTCAAAAATTGTGGAATGATACTAGTTAGATCTAGGAGTGAGAAGAGTTAACTCAATATGGATGAAATTGAGACGACTGAGACAAACCAAATCGTCCAAGACGAAGCAAGTTGTGGCGAACAAACTAATCCCAGACGAACCAACTCATCCCAGACGAACTGGGTCGTCACAGACGAACTAGGTCGTCTGTCTATTTTTAAAAACAAAGAGATTGTATATTAAATATTTACATTACTACAGACATAGTAGCCTTAGTGGTGGAGTTGGTTACTTGATTGCTTATCACATAAGAGGTTGTGAGTTGAGTTCGATTCTTACTAGAAGTAGTTTTTTTTTCTAATTTTTTTATTATTGATAAATATTTTTAAGCGATTATATTTGTATTTTTTCTCACCCCCTTCAAACAAAATATGTTAAAGTACATGTACCAATTGAAGAGACAAACAAAAGATGTTAAGGTTATCTACCAATTGAAGAAAAATATAACAATCTTTTTTCTTTAATAGAAAATTGTCTATATCTACCAATTTAATTAATAAAAAAATATGCATATGTGATGTTGTTGAAGTTCTCAATTAAGTAAATTTACAAGACAGACGACCCTAATTGACAAACCCAGACGAATGAGATCATTTGGG
This sequence comes from Linanthus parryae, assembly GCA_023055425.1. Classification (NCBI taxonomy): domain Eukaryota; kingdom Viridiplantae; phylum Streptophyta; class Magnoliopsida; order Ericales; family Polemoniaceae; genus Linanthus; species Linanthus parryae. The sequence goes on along the minus strand of JALGPY010000001.1, from coordinate 178,062,101 downwards.
ACGAACCTAATTGACAAACCCACACGAATGAGATCGTCTCCGACGAGTTGGTTTGTTGGGGATGAGTCTTCATTTCGTTTGGGACAATTTGGATCGTCCGAGATATTTTTTGTTTTTAATTTGCATGTGAGGAGGGTAGTCTTGTAATTTAACAATTTTTTCTTTAACACTTGTGACCACTTGCCTGTTAATAATTTTGTTAGCAATCAAATACATAGCTGGGTAGATTGGAAAGACCAAGTTCAGCCAAAGATATAAAGCAAAGACATGTTCAAGGAAAGGCATATACCAAAAATCCCCCTTTCTTTACCTAAATTAATGCGACCGTCTTTAAAATAAAAAATAAAAGATTATATTACAGATACATGACATGTGGTTTGGGCAAGCCCCATTAACGCAAGCCCCGTTAACGCAATTGTCGTACCAAAAAGCACTAGATACATGATGAGTCAACAGAGGAGAGGGTCCTCCAGCAGCCACTCCTCAGTGCATAAACCTCTGCCCCAGGAGAAGCAAGTCCTGGGGTGCAGGAGTAAACATTTCTAACAACCTTATAGTCTTTACTTTTCATATTGAAACCAAAGGAAATGGAACAAATGTGATGCCTCCTGTTTTTTATGGGGATTGTTGATGAAAGAAGGGTCAAATGCCTCCTAATTGAGGGGTTTCAGAGAACAATGGTTTGTTTTTCAGGGAACCCTTCATCTACAGACAGAACAAGCCATTACAGGCACCCACAAATCGAGGCCAGAACTCCGTTTTCAGCAGGCAGTCAAGTTTGGCGTAGCGCTGATTGTTCCATCATGGTAAAAAAAAAAAGTGAATTGTCCTATGGTGGGTTCCATGGTGGGTTCAACATAAGTAAAGCCGTTGAGCAGAAAGTATGGTCTGTTGGAAGATTCAGTGCGGTGGGTTTCGATGAAATTAGGGTAGGAGATCATGGTGTACCAATGTTTTGATACGGACATGAAACGAACTAGTAATTCACCGGAAAGATCTCAGCTCTGGGGGTATGTAGTCGCACATGCTTGGGTTACCTTGAATGGAAGGGGAAGAAAGAGGAAAGCAGATATGAAGGCAGTTGATTCTACCAAAGTGAAGGGGGAGAAAAGGAGAAAGCTGATATAAGGCAATAAACTTTGACCGTATCGAAACTCCTAGTGAGCTACGTGCCATTTATTTCTCACATCTATCATTACAAAAGCAAAAAAAAGTTCCATCCAGCGACCAATTCAGGGCATGGATGCCGCTTTGTGAGTTACAAGCAGTTTCTTGCTCTTTAGCTGTCATTACAAACGCAAATCTCTCCATGCAACAATCATCACATGGAATGGACGCCACTGAGCTACGTGCCACTTATTTCTCTTTATTTGTCAATACAATAAAAATTAACTCTCCATGCATCCACCAACACGGCATGGACGCCACTTATGGTCTCTGTTCTTGTTGGTGTCTATCCATATGGAAAGCTGCAACCGCTACTAGCAACAAAATTTAACTCCTTAAAAAGAGTTAGTGTTACATTTAAAACTTTCCTCTGCACGCGCTTTTATTTCTTCTTTTGGCGGATGAGAGAACCGAAGACTAAGCTGTTTAGACTACTGTATATGCGAGTCTTCTCAGCGGATTGACAACCCGAGTGATGAAAAGAACCTCCTTCTTTGAGGCGTTTGAGGCGAGGGGCCTCCAAATCCTGCTGCACATCAGAGGGAAGGTTGGACAACCTCCTTCTCTTGATTCCACAATGACTTCTGGATATTGAGGCAGACAAATAACTCTCAATGGAAATTAAACAGGAAACACAAATAGAAGCTGAAGATATAGAAAACAGAAGTGGAAAACAGATCTGAGATACTGGGGATTCCTAAACAAGGGGAAAAAAATAGAACTAAACTGAAATAAAATAAAAAACGTGAGCTTAAGGAGAGAAAATTGAAGGATGAACACAAAGAGGGAAAGCAAATAAGCCCAGTGAAACAGAGAGAACAAGAACAAAAGCAAAGCAAGCTAAAAAGATGAATTAGAAACGCAACAGAATCCTGAAAGCAGAGGATGAGACAAAAAAAACCAAAACAGCGAGATTGGAAGACAAGATCCCACAGAATACTAATGGAAGCAGACCACGGTTGTGATGGTCTACACACATTTTATTAGGAACATGAATTATTTCTTAAAGCACCAATTTTTTTTTTTTTTGCCTTACACATACATATTTCTCTTCAACTTTGTGTCACAAACTTTTTTCAGATTTTTTTCATAAGAGAGAGAGAGAGAGAGAGAGATTCAAGGCAGCACAAAAATGGTCTTTATATACGTATTGCTAAAGAAAATGCCTTTCTACGTTTGGAATGTTACTATTTTCTCGGGCAGCAATTGTTGTCCCATCTAAGAGAATCTATAACTGGACGCTAAAAGTTGTTCTAATGTTATACTTATAAGAGTGCTCCAATGGGGTGTTAAAAGTTGTGATATACTTGGTCTCAAATTTCAGACTAAGTATAGGATTATGCTTAAGATAGAACTAAGATTCTACTCCTAGATCTCTTGATTATTATTATTGTTTACATATTTACCATTTCAACTGCATTCAACCACCACTAAAAAAGCATGGACCAAAAAAAACCATGTCATTTCCACAAATCGTATGATGTTACTCCCTCGAGAATAATAGTTGGTTTTTCCATGTCCGATGAGTTGTCTGTGCCACGCACTTGGGCAATCATTCCACTCCCAACGCATACAATCCAATCTACCCAACATACCGTTTACATAGTTTGGTAACATCCAGTGACAAAGACGGAGTAGAGATAAATAAAACACAGCTGAAACACCATCAAGTACTTCCTAGAGAAAGCATCATCAGGGACAGCAGCAGCAGCAAGCAAAGCAGCAACAGGCAACATCAGTAGCAAAACCAGCTGCAACAGGATAACCATTTCAGTGTTTGACAACATATATAACCAACCTTTATCAAACTATAAAAGCTCACTTTCCATAGTTTATCAAACTGACAAGTGACAAAAACAATTATAATAGCTCATAAAAAGCATTTCCGGCACTGATGATTTGGAAATCTAGTTACAATAGTCTTTTATCGTCTTCCTGTATACCATTTCTGGCAAAAATGTATTATTCTGCATAGCCTTGTGTTTCGCATGAAATAGATAACAATAGATAAACTATGAAGGGGATATTTGACAAAGACAAACATAATAGATCAAATAAAATGTCAATGAGAAGATCAACATCCAAGATTTATGGAACAGGGTTCATATGATACTCAGTACTTCGGTTAGCAGTTGGGGTTTCAATTTCGGTTAGCAGTTAATTCCTAGGCAAATCAAAGCTATATCATCAAGATACTGTAAAATAACTTACACAAACAACAATGTATTTTTTACTAAAACATTGGTGTAAAGTTGTTGCTTGTCACTACAAGCAACTGAAGGTCTCTCTAAACCCTGAACTGAACTTCCAATTTTGCTTGTCACTACAAGCAATCCGAAAGATAATCTGGCTCATCCAAACAGGTAGGATTAAGTGGGGGTTTAACCTATCTATCACCAATAATTCAACTCATCCAAACATACCCAAATACTTCGGTAACCAAAAAAGACATTTGCTTTTTAGATGAAGCACAAACATATAGCAAGTCCTACAGAAGATCAAACAAAAACGCACTCAAAACTGGAATAGTCAGGTACAGTTTTGCTTACCTGACATGGGAGAACATTTTGAACTAGTTATCTAAATTCGCTAAGAGCGACGGTGACAGGATCCAAAATCAAGTGTGAACTTAAAAGCAAAAGCACAAAGAGCGACAACGACAACTTATTACTTGCATTTGTTTTCAACAAGAGCAACTATTAGGGTTTGAACAAGCTAGTATAGTCAAGAACGTGCAATCAGAATTAGCACAGTTTAAAGGTATTTACTCAGATGAGATCAACTGACTAAGTCAACCAAATTAAGCAGCCAATGAGTTAGCCGGCGTACTGAAATAAATGATAACATTTTAGTCGTCGACATCTGTCAGACTAGTTAATCCCAGGTTGCCATTGTGCAATCAAAGCCATTACCAGAACCTCCCCAGAACTTAATACTGCTAACTGTAGACTCCTATTCGACAAACTTAACCATGTGAACTCCCCAGAACATAATTAAGCAAGAACCATATTCTATATGGTCTTGTATCAGGAATGTCACACCAATTAGAATCTTCGGGAATACGATGACGTTAAGAAGTCCGCAAATCATGTAATATACGCTAAAACTTCAATCAGATGCATGGTTCCACATTCTCCAAACAGTAAATACTCTAGCTGAACAGCATTTGCCAAGACACTCCCTTCATAGTTCATACTACTATATACCAAAATTCAGGTAAACAGTCATGGCTATCAACTTCATTGACAGACTTTAGAGGTCGGGTGGAAGAATGAAGTCAGTTTACCATACAAGAGGAAACAGACACTACTTCTATGTTCTAATTATATATCATCCACAATCAAGTCTTGTAAGGCATGAACGACACAGAAGAATAACACAAATGACTCCATGGGCATTGATGGTATAATAAATTCACAACAAATGAGTAACACATTCATCCTAGCTACTGGTAAGTACTGACATAACATGAAAATGCATCATATCTGGAAAATATCAATCAGCCTGGCTTGCCATAAGAACTATTGTTTCCCACCCACGAAAACCCGCCTTATACACCAGGTAGTGCCACGAGCCATATTCAATAAATTCATATTGCCAAACAGAAAAAAACCCTAATCATAATCATACTTTCATTGATCATAATAACACAAATGACTCAATGGGCATTGATGGTATAATAAAAACCCAAGTTTCAACACTTACATTATCAACAAACACGGAACCTGGCATATTTTGTTGAGCACAAATCAATAATATTCTGCCCGACTCGGCTCGTTTACACCCCTAACTAGAAGGAACAGTCTCATTACTTGCTGATTTAGACATTACTAACTTCGATAGAAAAGAATAGCAAGTCGTAAGAAAGGAAGCTGAAAAGGATAAAAAAATCTATCAATTGAAGGGGAAAAAGAAGTTGAAATTTTACCGAGACGAAACATTAAAAATCGTTCAATCATTCTGTCTTGGCAACCTCGACAAACAAGGTTATATTATTAATTAAAACAAAAGCTCACAATGTCTTGCTTCATATGACCCCAGAACTAAGATTATCTTATGATGTCAGAAGGGACTCCATAACTGCTGAAAGTCCGAAATTCTTGTTTGCAGCCGTCCTGATTGCAACTCCCCCACCACCTTCTCATTCTACATTAAATCGAGTTTAATGTAGCCACCAACTGTTTCATCATGAGAATCAAAAGTCCAATGTGGGAACAATCACAAGAAAAGCAACTTAGCAGAAAAGAGGGTCTTTTGGAGGAATTGGTGAGGTGGGAATCAATGAATCTAGTGCTGGATATTATGAATCTCCAAATGTTTAGAAACAGACCTGCAACGAAGAAGTGATTTGACTGGCAATCTCGAGAAGATCGCCGCCAACACTTCCGGTGACAAGTAGTCGGACATCTTAGGGTACCTCGAATAGAAGAGGGAAGAAGGGGAAATGCTGATATGAAGCCGATCGACTTCTCGATCTTATCGAATTTCCTAGTGAGATCATAAACGCCAAATGTCTCTCTTTTAGTGCTTAATCACATCGCACGTTACAGGACACCACACGTGCCCTCTGTTCTTCTCACATCGCACGGATCAAGATGGAAAGTTAAGAGTCTATGTCTACCATAGATCTTACAAATATCGACATATATTTACACATCAGTCAAAGCATTGCTCACAATATGTCAAGAAATTCATAATCATACATCGATTGCCATGATTGTCTAAATTAGTAAAATCATTGTTCTCCCTATATGTCAAGAAATTCATAATCATGCATCGATTGCCATTTACACATCAGTAAAAGCATTGTTATCAATGAAACACACTTTCAAGAGTTGCACTTCTACTAATTACCCCCAAGTCCCACTAACAACGAATTAATACTACTAAATCCCTGAACTAATAACACTTTCAATAACTATTTAATTAATTAATAATACTTTAAATAAATCTACTACTTCACTGCAACGCCGTGTTCGTTGTGCGATACGTATCATAGTGATTTACCAGATCATGCTCACCACTTTTTATATGATAGCTAACTGCATATCCTTATTTTCGAGATTAATGCCTAGTCTTATTGTCAATCTATTTTGCTAGCCGTGAAGGAAATATTAGCCATTGAATGTGTTTCATTTTGATAACAATCTTGAGCGTGTTGTCTGACATATTGAATGACCTGTAGGCTTAACTTTTAAACACAACTGAGCCTTATTTTGTTCTATGAATTTTGCAGGGATTGGCAATCACGAGTGGCTTCGTGGTGCATATATGGGAAACCTCTTAATGCAGCCTCACAGAAGAGGGCTGCGAAGAAGACTTTCATATGTTTAGCTATATTCATAACAGGTAATTTGTTTCCTGGAAATTTGTTTCCACTTTCTTATAAAATAATCTGAGAATTGAGACCATGTTTTCTTTATCGGGATTAGTCATTGGAATGTGCTTGAATCACGCAAAAAATAACGGTTATCACAATATGATGTAGACATTGGGTGTTTGTTTGTTCTGTAACCTGATATTTCATAAGCTGATAGAATTCCTTTTTACCAACTATGATCAATACGTAGGGTTTTTCCAATTTAGACAATCATAGCAATCGATGCATGATTATGAATTTCTTGACATATTAGAGCAATGCTTTTACTGATGTATATTTGTCAATATTTGCAAGATCTATGGAAAAAAATAGACTCTAACTTTCCATCTTGATCCGTGCTATGTGAGAAGAACAGAGAGCACGTGTGGTGTCATGTACCGTGTGATGTGATTAAGCGCTAAAGAGAGACATTTGACGTTTATGATCTCACTAGAAAATTCGATAAGATCGAGAAATCGATCGGCTTCATATCAGCATTTCCCCTTCTTCCCTCTTCCATTCGAGGTACCCTAAGATGTCCGACTACTTGCCACCGGAAGTGTTGGCGGCAATCTTCTCGAGATTGCCAGTCAAATCTCTACTTCGTTGCAGGTCTGTTTCTAAACATTGGAGATCCATAATATCCTGCCCTAGATTCATTGATTCCAACCTCACTAATTACTCCAACACACCCTCTTTTCCTAGTTGTTTTTCTAGTGATTGTTCCCGCATAGAACATTGGACTCTTGCTTCTCAAGATGTGAACAATCGCCGGCTACATTAAACTCGATTTCCCATTAAATATGCAATTCCCACCTGCAATGGCTTGATTTGTTTAGCCGATCATGGGTTCGATGACGAGCAAACCATACTACTCTGGAACCCCTCAATAAGGAGGTATGTTACCGTTCCTTTATCGAGACTCACCAGTAACAAGGGGTTGTCGTTCCTTTCCTTTGGGTTCAATTTAAAAACCAAAGACTACAAGGTTGTTAGAGTCGTTTACTTCGTTACCGAAAAAGAAACCAAAACAAGTCCTTCCATGGGGGCGGTTTACGAAAAGAGGCAATGGAGAACGAGAAGATTGTGGGGGCATGCAATCAGGACGGCTGCAAACTAGAATTTCGGACTTTCAGTTATATCCGTGACCGGTAACCTAGTGGAGTTCTCCTGACATCCTAAGATCATCTTAGCTCTGGGGTCATATGAAGCAAGACATTGCGAGCATTTGTTTAATTAATAATAAAACCTTGTTTGTCGAGGTTTCTGAGACAGAGTGATTGAACGATCATTTCGTATCGGTACAATATTAACCTTTTTATCCCTTCAATTGATCCATTGTTTTATCCTTTTCAATGTCCTTTCTTACGACTTGCTATTCTTTTCATTCGAAGTTAGTAATGTGTAAATCAGCAAGTAATGAGATTGTTCCTTTTAGTTAGGGGTGTCAACGAGCGAGTCAGGCAGAAAATTATTGGATTGTGCTCACAAAAATATGGCAGGTTCCTTGTTGGCACTTCTATATAATACACATAAGAGTATATTATTCATTCAAAACATGGCAGGTTCCGTGTTGGCACTTCTATATAATACACATAAGAGTATATTATTCATTCAAAGCATGATTGAATTGAAAATAATGAAAGTACGGCAGATAACAAGAACAGACGAGATTCAAACCAAATGGTGAAAATCAGTGTACAAACATGTCCCAGAAGTTTAACAAACCTTCAGTGGAAAAGAAAGTTCTCCCTCGCACAGCTAGCAAACGGTTCATATAAGTTATTTGCACAACTAGAAAGTTCTTTTGTGCCAGAAGTTTATGAATGTGCGTAGTTGAGACTTATCAAAAATCTCTAGCATCAACAAGTGTCTCTGAGTGAAAACACCCAGAAAGCTCAGCCTATCAAGCAACTTCTGTTCAAACGAATTAATTTGAAAGTGAGATGCATTGCAACTGACAACTAATTCCGAAATAGTATATAAAATAAGCCCGGGAAATAAAATAACAACAAACGAACACAATAACACTGCAAAAATAAGTCCAAGAGGTCACTACTGCAACATAAAGATCGATTATTCAGTTTGAAAAGACTTAGAAACCAAATCTCCATTACTGGACACAGCTTACAATGCCTTGACCACAAACACTCAGACTATCTTAGTTGGGAAGTAGAAACTCTACTATGTTACCAAATGCGGACGCAAGAGAAAGTGTGGACTTCTTATTTGCATGTTCTTCCTGCCCATTGCCCCCTTTCATAGCCCAAGCAGGTAAAACAAAGTCACCACCCTGTATTGGAGCTTGTAAGTCCTTGCTTGATCCACTAAGCAAAGCAAGGCACTCCACATGCCTACAAAAGAAGAAATGGCACCGCGTCGACACGTCCAACTCTCCTTCAAAATTGAAGCAATATTGCTTGGTCCAGGATTCCACCACACCAAACTCTTTCATCACCCATATGGAAAGAGTTGAAGCATTCTCCGTCTGCTGATTTCTATACACTGAAATCATATTTTGGAACAAGTGAACACCTTTAGTCTCACAAAATCCAGGACCATTCATCACGTCTGGGGTTTCAATTACCCGCAATTTCTCATCTCCCAAATCAAATGACAAAAGCACAATACGGAAAGCATCAACGGCATATTGCACACTCCCAATGCGAACACAAGCCCCGTTAACACAAACGTGGTACCACAAACCACTTGATAAACACCATTATGGGTCAACAGAGGAGAGGGTCTTCCAGCAGCCACTCCTCAGTGCATAAACCTCTGCCCTGGGAGAGGAAAGTCCTGGGGTGCGGGAGTAAACAGTTCTTATAGTCTTTACTTTTCAAATCGAAACAAAGGAAATGGAACAAATGTGATGCCTCCTGTTTTTTATGGGGATTGTTGGTGAAGGAAGGGTCAAATGCCTCCTAATTGAGGGGTTCCAGAGAGCAATGGTTTGATTTTCAGGGAACCCTTCATCGCACAGACAGAACAACCCATTACAGGCATCCACAAATCGCGGCCAGAACTCCGTTTTCAGCGGGCAGTCATTTTTGGCGTAGTCGCTGACTGTTCCATCATGGTAACGAAAAGTGAATTGTCCTATGGTGGGTTCCATGCTGGGATCAACATAAGTAAAGCCATTAAGCAGAAAGTATGGTCTGTTGGAGGATTTGGTGCGGTGGGTTTCGATGAAATCAGGGTTGGAGATCATGGTGTACCAATGTTTTGATACAGACATGAAACGAATTAGAAATTTCACCGGTAATTTTGAGATGATCTTCAGCAGCAGCTCCAGGGGTATGTAGTCTGACATGTATGGATTACTTCGAATGGAAGGGGAAGAAAGGGGAAAAAGGATATGAAGGCAGTCGGTTCTACCAATGTGAGGGGGGGGGGAGCTGATATAAAGGCAATAAACTCCGACCGTATCGAAACTCCTAGTGAGCTACGTGCCATTTATTTCTCATCAGCTGTCATTACAAAAGCAAAAAAATCTCCATGCAGCGACCAATTCAGGGCATGGATGCCACTTAGTGAGTTACGAGCCGTTTCTTGATCTTTAGCTGTCATTACAAACGCAAAACTCTCCATGCAACAATCTTCACACGCATGGACGCCATCTAGTGAGTACGTGCCACTTATTTATCTTTATTTGTCAATACAACGGCAATAAACTCTTCGCGCATCCACCAACACGGTACTAGCAACAATATTTAACTCCTTAAAAAGAGTTAGTGTTGCATCTAACACTTTCCCTAACGATGCCTTATCTCCGCTATTCGACGAAAAACGATGTCCAGTAACGAGAAACGCTAATTGACACGATTTGTCCTACATGTATTTAGAAAGTCCCTAACAATACTTGCATTCTCAAAACCAATTACCATAATAATAACCAAAGGTTTACTATAATCCGTTGTACTCTCCGAAAAATTCTGAGTATGAACTGCTAATAAGTATTTTTTCTGGCTATAATCTGTTGGATTCTACCAAAGACCTTAGATATTGTATTAATCGACGATTCGGAAAATTGTAATTTTGTTTCCTTTAAGAGAAATTAAATTTTATGATTATTGATTTAGTTTACCAATTAACTGGCAGATTTTAGAAAAATGTTATCTATCTTATTAATATAGCAATAAATAAGATAATAGAATCCCATCACAAGGTTTCCTCTCCCTATTACAGCATATACATTATTTCCTAACCTATACTGGAAAACGAACGGACGTCCATGAATAAGAAACCAGAGCAACTAGAGAAGATGAATCTGATGGATACATACAAGTTCTTCTTCCCTCACTCTCTGAAAATTTGGGAATGCCGTGTTTAGCGATCCGGGTCGAAAACGTATCGCGTTTCGGTATGAACGACCACAATCGAAAAACGCGGCTATTTTCATGTTTCTTAGTTTTCTTTTCTTTTTTATGCTTTTATTTAGTTTTATATTTATGGACAATTATACCCTCCAGAGAGTTAAAAGTTTCTCAGCTGTAGAGTGGATGCAATTAACAACTGAAGGTGGCATTGTGTGGGAAACAGATCATTACCATATATTGGATGTGGGTTACACGTAATTGACCCTAAAAAAGGATTAGCAACAGGATTATACAAAAAGAAAAAGAATAATACTTCACAGGAAGGTGTTGTAAAACCCCACAATCAACAACCCACAATGATGAGGTCATCCCAGAATTTGGAGACCATCTATTTTATGTTCCAAATAGGGTTCTGCCGTTGATGGAGTCGGGACGCAAGATAATGTATGAATGCAGTACCATAGTCCATAGGTCATAAGCGTAGAGTTCCATGGAACACCTTGCAAAATGCAATTCAAATATATTGAATTTAATAGATGTTCATGTCAATACCCTTTTCCTACACTCTTTATCAGCAGAAAATTTAGTAACGCCTGGCCTATACTATTATACTGTCATTCAGGTAAAAAGAAGTTGTCAAGTAACAACTTTTACCTATTTGAAACCCTAGTCATTGATGGCTTGCGAATGAATCATTCCGCTTATCAGGTTCTCAACCCGCAAAAGAAAAAAGATGACCAACTATATTTAAGGTTCCTACAGTGTTTATCAGGTTCTCAACCGTAATGTTTGAATACTCAACATATTAAAGGTCATTAATGTTTGAATAATCTTAAATCCTCCCGTGGCAGGTTCAAAGTCACAAAATTGTGGTGCGGAGAGACAAGATAATCAAACTATATAGGGAACAACAACAGTACACCAACAAAGCAGCATAAAACTGTGCGTCAAGAAACACGATAATCTATAAGAACAAATAAAGTGTAAAAGAGTAATTGATGCAAACCGGACTGATATCTAACTGGTTCATTACCTAATCAATTAACTGGAGCAAGAGTCTCACGGTACGCCAACAATGGAAAGGGATGTTCACTTGCAAAAAAAGCCTCACTCTTGCCAGTTTCTTCATCATACAATCGACGGCGTTCAACACCCATAAAATGGAGAAGTTTCCAGTTATTTTCATCCTCACCGTAAAATCCAATCGGGAAAAGTACTTCTATGAAGGTTTGTTGTTTAGCCCATGTTTGATTTCTGCCACCGCAATCACTCATTACCCACATATCACAGTATGCATTGTGTTCATCCTCACGGTAAGCAAACATTGCAAGAGACTCCTTGTAACTAGCAAGCTTAACACACTGAAATGGAAAGTTGGGTGGCAACTCAACTCGCTTAAACACCTCGTCAACCATGTCCAAACATATAATGCAAGTGTGGTCCGAAATTTCCCCATCCAAAACTCCTCTTTCACGCCTACCAGTTAACCAATACATGCATCCCTTGACACATGTTACTTGAGTTTCGGATTGAAGCCTAATGCATTTGCAGATTGGTACATCAGGGAGGACGAATTCCTTCAACCTCCACGAATCATCAATAGAGGAGAATGTACGGACTTGTGCAACAATCCTTTCTTGTGCATTTGAATCACCAAATTCAACCCTCACAACCTTAAAAGCATAATTATTAGCAGCAAGATCGAACCAAAAACCGGAAGTGGACTTTGTAGCCGGCCATTTTGTTACTAGATTCAACAGTTTGGGAATGAGCCTCAATTCATTTGTGGCAGGGTTCCAAAGTAAAAACTCATCTTGCTTATCGGATAGAGACAGGCAAACTACTCCATTCGAACAACCCACAATTTGTACAAAATGTTCAACGATGGGGAGGGTTAAGTCGACGATCTTGTGGTAAAAACGGAACGAGACTTTGGTACGAGTACCGCAAGGAAGAGGGTTACAGGAACGACAATACAAAGAGACTTTCTTCTTGTTGGTGGGTTTAAAGTTTCTGTTTTCGTACAAGTTGATGAAATAAGGAGAACGGATTAGGTTATACCAGTTTTTGCAGACAAACTTGAATCTTGCCACGGACTCAGCCGGCAGTCTTAAGAGGATCTCAATAATCAGATCTTTCCATTCTTCCGCCATCGCCGTTTCTTCTTCCGCCGCCATCGCCGCCCGCTTTCGGATCTCCATGAACGCGCAGAGCGCTGGTGGTAGTGAAGGAGTATAATTGTGCAGCTGGAGGAGAGACAAGTTGTGCTTTCGATCAAGTTCGAATGTACATCATCACCCAAAATCCAATACTCTGTGAGTTGATGTCGAAACCCTAAATGATTGATTGGGCCCTTAATGCCTTTTAATATGGGTTGGTTTTGGAGACTTCTCTTTCTAGATAGATGGATGAACTATTTCTTACACTTGGTATACACAAATTACATTAAAGCACCATTTTTTTTTTACAAACATCTTTTTCTTTAACTTTTGTTGTCACGAACTTTTTTCATACTATCTTTTGAAAATTACTTAAAATCCAAAAATCCATATCAAACTCATCCATATTTTTTCGTAAAAGAGAAGGAGAGAGAGATTCAAGGCAGCACAAAAATGGTCTTTATATTTACAGTATTTTTAAAGAGGATTGTGTTTCCGCGACCTTCATCTTTTCAACCAAGCTCTCCTAGCAAAGACTGCTTACATACATCATCACCCAAAATCCATCTCCCTCCTAAGCAAAGTCCTTACAGAAAAATATTGTCGAACCAAAAACTTCGAAGATACCTTTAAAGCGCCAACATCGGCCACCTGGGGAAGGAAGAGCATTATATGGGGCAAGGAGCTTCTCACTAAAGGAACGAGATGGGAACTAGGAAACGGTCTTCAAATCCATCCGACTTCAGATAAATGGATCCCCAGAAACAACTCGTCGATCCCCTCGGGTGAAAATAACTGTTTCAAGAGCATAATATGCAGCTTCTTCATCAACCATTCAACAAAAATGTGGATCTACCCATTACTTTGAAGCTTCTATAATGCGAACACAACAAGAACGATTCCAAAAATCTACATTCCGCACTCTGGCCAGCAGGACAGATAAATCTGGAAAAATACTAATGACGGGGTCTTCTCAGTCAAATCTGCATACCACTTAGCAGCTGGTACACCCCGAGTATAATCAATAACGGAAGGCATCGTCCCAAGCCGCTTCAATCTCTGCAAAAGTGGGATCGCCATCTCAACGGCCTACCCTCGGTGCAACTCCGACATGGAAACCTCGGAACACATCCTCTTCCCAAATGTAACCTCTCTCATCACGTGTGGAGAGGCTCAAGACTAAGACTTGACTTTCATTCTGGCGAGCCATTCTCTGCTGCTTCAACCACCTTCAACACAATTAAATCTCTTCCAAATGAGACAGACAAAATCCTATTTGTCCTCATTCTCTGGCAATTATGGATCCACCATAATGAAGATGCTTTCCTATCTAGGATTCAGCAGCCTCATCACACCTTGGAAGCCATCTGTCACTTGAAAGCATCAAAGTTCGAAATCCCGAGCACCTCAAAGCATTCGACTTAGAAAAAATCACACCGTCAACTGTCATATCTTTCCCGTTTAATGCAATCCTGGAAACGAACAACATAACCTTCCTCGTCGATGCGTCGTGGCATAAAGAAAATTTTTATAGCACTGCAGGATGGACTCGTGAGGATTGATGGACTCGTGAGGAATGTGACTCAATAAATGGTTCTGTCACTTTCCTGGCGCCCTCAGCACTTGCGGCCGAAAACCAAAGGAGCGCTCAAGCTCATGAAGTGGCTCCTTTCGCACGGATACCCAACATAACGATTCTCACTGACTGCCTCATCTCAATTCAAAATCTAACAAGACAGAACGGACAAAGATATCACCACCATCGTTGCAGATATCCTTGCACTTTTTCCAGCTTTCAATAAATTTGTATTAAGCATGTCAACCGGGACATTGCATTATAGGCACACAACATTGCTCAAAACTGTCAACGTTCGTCAATATAACATATATCAACTGTTTTCTTCTCAAAAAGAAAAGAAAAGGCCTTTCTATGTTTGGAATGTTATTATTTTCTCGGACAGCAATTTTTGTCCCATCTAAGAGAATCTCCAAAAGTTGTTCTAATGTTATACTTATAACGTCTCCAATGGGGTGTTTAAAGTTGCGCTATACTTAATCTCAAATTACAGACCAAGTATAGGATTTTGCTAAAGATAGAACTAAAATTCTATCCCTAGATCTCTTGATTATTATTGTTTACATATTTACCATTTCAACTGCATTCAACCACCACTAAAAAACATGGACCAAAAAAAACCATGTCATATCCACAAATCGTATGATGTTACTCCCTCGAGAATAAAAGTTGGTTTTTCCATGTCCGATGAATTGTCTATGTCACGCACTTGGGCAATCATTCCACTCCCAACGCATACAATCCAATCTACCCAACATACCGTTTACATAGTTTGGTAACATCCAGTGACAAAGACGGAGTAGAGATAATTAAAACACAGCTGAAACACCATCAAGTACTTCCTAGAGAAAGCATCATCAGGGACAGCAGCAGCAGCAAGCAAAGCAGCAACAGGCAACATCAGTAGCAAAACCAGCTGCAACAGGATAACCATTTCAGTGTTTGACAACATATATAACCAACCTTTATCAAACTATAAAAGCTCACTTTCCATAGTTTATTAAACTGACAAGTGACAAAAAAAAATTATAATAGCTCATAAAAAGCATTTCCGGCACTGATGATTTAGAAATCTAGTTACAATAGTCTTTTATCGTCTTCCTGTATACCATTTATAGTTCCGTAATAAAATTTGCAGTTTCCACTCAAAAAAAAAGCATGGACCAAAATAACGTCATATCCACAAATCGTATGACGTTAATCCCTCAAGAATAATAGTTGGTTTTTTCGATGTCCGATGAATTGTCTATGCCACGCACTTGGGCAATCATTCCACTCCCAACGCATACAATCCAATCTACCCAACATACCGATTTACATAGTTTGGTAACATCCAGTCACAAAGACGGAGTAGAGATAATTAAAACACAGCTGAAACAGTATCAAGTACTAGAGAACGCGTCTTCAGAGACAGCAGTAGCAAGCAAGCAAAGCAGCAACAGCGCACACATGAGCAGCAAACTAGCTGCAACAGGATAACCATTTCAGTGTTTGACAACATATATAACCAACCGTCATCAAACTATAAAAGCTCACTTTCCATAGTTTATTAAACTGACATGTGACAAATACAATTATAATAACTCATAAAAAGCATTTCCGGCACTGAGTTACAATAGTCTTTTATCATTTTCCTGTATACCATTTCTGGGAAAAATGTATTATTCTGTATAGCCTTGTGTTTCGCATGAAATAGATAACAATATATAAACTATGAAGGCGATATTTGACAAAGACAAACAGAATAGATCAAATAAATGCCAATGAGAAGATCAACATCCAAGATTTAGGGGACAGGGTTCATATGATACTCAGTACTTTGGTTAGCAGTTAATTCCTAGGTAAATCGAAGCTATATGATACAACCAGTATCGGGTACCAGTAGCTTGAGGCTACAAATCTTTACCAATAGCTCGTGAGGCTACGAAATACTACGAAACGAAACAAAATAAATTGAACGAAACAAATAATAACTTCTTATTCCCCTCCTTCAAATTGAAGAACTACACTGTTTTAATAGTAAAAACACTAACCCTAGCTAGACACTTGACCTAATGGGCTCGGCCCAATCTACTACTAATTAAATAATAAACTAATTAACTAAAGAAATGAATTAACTACTAACAATAATTAAGTAAATAAATAATAATACGTGATGACGATACGGTTAACCGTATCACTATATCATCAAGACATATACAGTGAAAATAACTTACACAAACAACAATGTCTTTTTTATTAAAACATTGGTGTAAAGTTGTTGCTTGTCACTACAAGCAACTGAAGGTCTCTATAAACCTTGAACTGAACTTCCAATTTTGAACTCATCAAGTTGTCTCAGAAAATTTCACAAAACTGTCAAAGTACTGATCAGAAAACAACACCATATTAGCATCACGTACCCTGTCCATTGCTAGAAATACCAAGGTCCACCGACTCTAATCCCACACTCAGCTTAGAAACAAAAAATTACAAAAAAATGTATCTCATGACAGGAGGAAATGTAACCCCTGAAATGACTGAAACAAGACTCCAAAAATGAATGTTAAACTTTTCATCACTGAGAGAATAGATGGGAAACATGACCCTGGAAATGAAGTGTTCCAAATTGTGGAAAAGAAAAGAGAAACTCTGTGATTTAGCCATTTTTCGGTTTGACAACGGCAAAAGCTTTATACTGGAGGTTCTTGAATCAGAAATTTTAGATCAAACTGAGCATCCCATGCCAAACTTGGACTAGATCAAATTACTAATGTGAAACATCACATTTCCAACCTGAAATATGCAGAAAAAAAGGAATGAGACAATGAAAAAAAAAAGTAAAAGGTCGGAAACATTGATGGGTCTTTTGCAGTATATTGTGTCATGCATAAATGAACAGCTAGCAAGGTCATTCAGTCAATTGTGTGACATCACTGATGAATAGAAGGCAATTGAGACGACAGAGTGCAGCAAGCAACAATTACAGTAAGCACGAATCAGATGCTGAAGTCTGAACCCAGCAAAGATATCATACTATCACAATCTATGCACAAATAACATGTAGACAGTTACTAATAAATGACGATTTATGATGTATATGGAACAAGCAAATGTGATCAAAGTGCTCAAATGCATGTATCACAAATGCAGTCAAAGCAGGGTACACATAATATTTAGCAAAAGCAGAGTTCACAATGAGAGCATCTTAAGAATCAGAAAACAAGGGCTTGGTTTGAATGAACTAAATTTTAGGATAGATAGACTTTGAATAATCTGGTTTCAATTTGTAGATTTTAAGCTAAATGAACCGGATCCGGGTAAATTCAACCCGGATCCGGCCGATAGCGTGAAATTTGTGGCCTGAGTACAAGTGTCGAATTTTTATTGGTGGGTAGGCCGCGGCTGGGTGAAATTGACCCGGATCCTGTTTAATCCAACCTGGATACTGCAAAATTCCACCCGGATCCTGCTCATTATCAAGGACAGGTGGCGGCATGCGGTTGGTTTAATCTATCTATCCGAAAGATAATCTGGCTCATCCAAAGAGGTAGGATTAATTGGGGGGTTAAATCTATCTATCACCAATAATTCAACTCATCCAAACATACCCAAATACTACGGCGACCAAAAAGGACATTAGCTTTTTTAGTTGAAGCACAAACATATAGCACGTCCTACAGATGATCAAAGAACAACGCTCTCAAAACCATAGTTTTAAAAACCGGACCGGCCAGTTCGACAGGTCGGACCAGTGTCACTGCCCCGTCCGGTACGATCATTGGATCGGTCATGCACCGAATCGGTCAAAAACGGTCAGAAACCGGTCAGTTTGCGGCCCAACCGGTGAACTGGCCGAATTTCAATTACTTCTGCAAGATGAATGCTGCATGAAATTGAGAAGAAGTTCCAACGAGCAAGACTGGGCCACAAGGCCGTTTGTGATTGTTAATTCACATTTTGATATGTACATATATACATATATATGTGTGTGTATATATATATATATATATGTTGAACCTCAGAATTTCACGTTCTTTGTTGGATGTTTTTTTTTTTATTTGTACGTTTGCTTATTTTTTTTAAACATAGCTATTATAAAGAACACTGCAATGCTAAATAAACTTAAACACTTGAATTTTATTGGATCAAATTTATAATAGCCATCTCAAAAAAAAAATCAAATTTATATAATTCTATTTGTGTGCTCAAATGTTATACGCGTACAAACAATCAACTATTATAACTTATGCAACGTTTTTTGTGTGTAATTTGATCAATACGTTTGTCACATTTAGGTATACACGTCATGTTCTATTTAAATATATTAGATATTTATATGAAAGCAAATTATTATATATTATAAAATATGGGCGGCTCAACCGGTTGGGTTGAACTGCAAACCAGTGCCTCATCGGTTCAATGACATGTCCGTTTTATAAAACTTTGCTCAAAACAGAAAGAGTCAGGTACAGCTTTACTTACCTGACATGGGAAAACCTTTATAGGTGTGCAGTTAAACTCCCCGACACCGGAGAACATTTTGAACTAATCAAAAGTCGCTAAGAGCGACAACGACAGGCTCAAAAATCAAGTGTGAACTTAAAAGCAAAAGTACAAAGAGCGACAACGATAACTTATTACTTGCATTTGCATTTGCCTTCAACAAGAGCTACTATTAGGCTTTGAACAAGCTAGCGTACCCAAGAAAGTGCAATCAGAAATAGTAGGATTAAAAGGTATCAACTCGGATATATGTCAACCAAATTTAGCAGCCAATGAGTCAGCCGCCTTACCGGATTTTTTTTTCCGATTCCCACCACCACCACCCCTAGTCCGGAACCAACCGGAATTAAGCAGCTGAAGCATTTCAGTTGTCACCATCTGTCAGACTTTTCACCTGACAAAATTCTATTATGTTTCTGGAATTCAATCAATCCCAGGTTGCGATTATGCAATCAAAACCATTACAAGAACCTCTAACTTTTACTGTTAACTGTGAAGTCCTATTTGACAAACTTAACCATTTGACAAATTCTAAATGGTCTTGTATCAGGAAGCTTGCACCGGTTAGAATCTTAGAGAATGCGATGACCTTTCAAAAGTCGGCAAATTAATATATAATTAAACTTCCGTGAGATGCCCGGTTCCACATTCTAGAAATAATAACTACTCTAGCTGAACAGTATTTGCCAAGACATTCCCTTCATACTATGTACCAACATTCTGGTATATGGAGGCAAAACAATCAACTCCATTAACAGAGAATGCAGATCAGGTGGAGAATGGAGTCAGTTCACCATACAAGAGGAAACTGACACTACTTCTGTGTTCCAATTATATATATCACCCAATCAAGTCTTGTAAGGCATGAACGACACAGAATAATAACACAAACAACTCCATGGCCATTGAGGGTACATACATTGCAAGGTCAGATAATTTAACAAGTTCAAAACAAATTAAGCAACAGATTCATCCTAGCTACAGCTACAGGTAAGTACTGAGATAATATGAAATTGTGTCATATACTCATATCTGCAGAAGAATCAATCAGCCATCAGAACTGTTGTTTCCCACCCACGAAAACCCGACTTATAGACCAGGTAGTGCCACGAGCGAAACTTCAATAAATTCAAATTGCCAGACAGAAAAAAAAAAAAAAAGGGAAAAAAATAGTAATCATAATACTACAGATTATGCAGGTATGCGATCAAGGTTACAAGGAATTAATCAATTAAACTTCCACACTGAAAATTCCAAACACTGTAGTAATAAATTCAAATTGGTAAACGATTTCCTGAAATACTCTGTAATTTCAGAATGGCAACTAAGTTCGTCTCCACTTTCACTCTTAGATATAGCCCTGGACAACGACGCATCTAAATCATCCATATCCCTACTTGGTTCGTCATCAAGTGGTGGAATTCCAAGCACAGATAGGTTTCGTGTGAAACCGCTTTGAGCCGCTGTCGTGTGAAAAAGAGTTTGTCGACGCTTGGAGGTGATTGGGTAGAGATGCAGATGAGCCGCGAAAAAGCGAGAGCTAGAGAGGGAACGAGAGTGAGGTGTCTATAAGAGACGAAGATACTCCTTGTTTCTTTGTGGGCAACAAGAAAAGATGGCTGAATATGTTTAATTCAGCTTTGCTAATTAGTTTTCTCCCTATAATCTTTGCCCACATGGATTAGTTCATTGTGAGACTAGTTTACGAGACACTTCATGGGAGCCTTGACATAAAGCAGTGGATATGTCGGATTGTTTCTGCATCGGTTCGGCAGTGAAATGTTCAATACTTTGGCACACTCTCAATGCGATATCTTTCGATTTTAGGTAGGGAAAATCTAGAAGAAAGGACTCAGAGAAGATAGGATTTTAGTTTGAGAAGGAACACGACTTTAATTCTTTTCTTTTTCCGTTCATTTTGGACAAAAACAGATTTTTTTTTTCTCCATACATTTTTCCCTTCTATTTTCATTTTGTTTTCTTTTTCCTCATACAGTTACACCACCAAATACCTTATGGAAAATTGTAAGAAAATCATTTCTCTTCTTTCACATTTTCCATGAACCAACATAGCCTTAGTTCATACACTTGATTAAGAAGAGATGAAAGCTAGAGGCCAGTAACCTGCATTCATTTAGAAGAGGCTCCAATGTATGAGTTGCAGAGACATTGACAAATAAGTTAACCAAATCAGCACAATCAATAACATAAAGCAAATAATGAGAATGCATATCACAGGCAACTTTCAACACTTCATTACTAGTAACTGAATTATTGAATTATTACTTTACTTATTCCTTTCATTTAACTTCATTCGTATATGAACTAAACTTAATCCAAACAGACATGAAATTTAATAGTACTAGCAACAAGATCATAAAAAAGAAAAAGAATATAAAGGCACAGGAAGGTGTCGTAAAACCTGCAGAGTGGCAGGGTTCAAAACCCCACAATCAACAACCCGCAATATTTATCTTCATCGAGGTCAAAGGATGAGGTCGTCCCAGAATTTGGAGACCATCTTTTTATGTTTCAAATAGGCTTCTGCCGTTGATGAAGTCGGGACGCAAGATAATCTATGAATGCAGTACCATAGGTCATAAGAGTATAGTTCTATGGTACACCTTGCTAAAATGAAATTCAAATAAATTGAATTTAAATGATGATCATGTCAGCAGACAATTTAGTAACGTCTGGCCTAAACTATTATACTGTCTATCATTAGTGCTTCATGTCTTGCAAATGAATCATCCCTACAATGTTTATCAGGTTCTCAACCCGCAAAAAAGAAAAAAGATAGTAACTACAGTTAAGACTCCTACACTGCATATCAGGTTCTCAACAACAGTACACTAACAAAGCAGCATAAAACAATGTGTCAAGAAACACTCTTGGATAAAGTACTTCACACGATACTCTATAAGATCAAATAAAGTGTAAAAGGATTCATTGATGCAAACCGGACTGATATCTAACTAGGTTCATTACCTGATCAATTAAGTGGAGCAAGAGTCTCATGGTACGCCAACAATGGATCCGGACGTTCACTTGCATAAAAAGCCTCGCTCTTTCCAGTTTGTTCATCATAAAATTGATAGGGAGGTTCGGCGCCAATATAATGGAGAAGCTTCCAGTTATTTTCATCCCCACCGTAAAATCCAGTCGGCAAATGTACATCTCTGAAGGTTTTTTGTATAGTCCATGCTTGATTTCCGCCACCGCAATCATTCAGTACCCACATATCATAGAAGGGTGTGTGTCCCTCGCTCCGCGTCACAAACATTGCAAGAGAGTCCTTGTAATTAGCAAGCCGAGCAAATTTAATTAGAAAATAGGGTGGCAACTCAACTCGCTTAAACGCCTCCCCAACCATGTCGAAACATACAATGCAAGTGTGATCCAAAAGAACCCCATCCTTAACTCCATCGATGCCACCAGTTAACCAATACATGCATCTCTTCATATCAGAAGATGAAGCCCAAATGAAGTCTTTGGGCCAGCTAATGGAAGCCCAACACAATCTCTCGCTTATTAATTGACGGCCCAAGGAAGAGTCAAGCCCATTACAATTATAGAAGATTCCAGAAGGACCAAAGTGTAACATGTACTAAACTTCTGTGGTATTAGTCATATTATCTCTTAGGTTAATGGAACGGTCATTTATCTGACCGTTCACTATCTTGTATTTATTCGATGATTCATTCATCAGCAATTAAGAAAGGTTCATTATTCCTTCTTCATCTTCTTCGTCTGTTCTTCCCTCTTTGACAAAACCCTAGAAATTATTCTAGGTTTTCATGGTATCAGAGCTGTGATGCTCGCCGCCATGGCTACACCACCATCAAACCCTCTCTATCTCCTCTCTAATATTCATAACCTCGTCCCTTACAAACTAGATAACAGCAACTATGTACTCTGGAAACATCAGCTCTCTGCGTTGTTTCGCACCCAACATCTATTTGGGTTTCTTGATGGTTCTTCCTCACCTCCACCGGAGACTCTTTCTCTACCTGACGGCAGCACAGCTCCAAACCCTTCATATCTCGACTGGTTTCAACAAGATCAAGCACTCCAGACGCTGATAAATGCTACTCTCACTCCAGAAGCTCTCACGCATGTTATTGGTAAGACCTCCTCTCGTGCCGTTTGGCTTGCTCTCGAGGCCAGGTATGCTTCCTTGACCCGATCTAATATTCTGATGCTGAAAAATGATCTTCAAACTATGAGAAAGCGCTCAGATTCAATAGATCTATACATGCAAAAGATGAAATCTGTGCGTGATAAGCTGGCTGTTGCTATGGTTCAAGTTGATGATGAAGATATGCTTCTTTACATTCTAAATGGGTTGCCTCCTGAATATAATTCGTTTCGCTCTTCTCTAAGGATTAGATCTGAACCTATGAGTCTTGAAGATCTTCATGTTTTATTAAAAGGGGAAGAACAAATGTTAGACTCTCAATCTTGTGATAATACTGTGCCTACTGCCTTCTCTGTTTCTTCTAATTTTGTCCGTGGTCGGGGTAGAGGTCAAGGGTTACTTGGTCCTGGACCAAACCCTAACAGAGGTGGTTACGGTCGAACCCAAAATCAGGGTTCTGGTGGTCGTTTTCAATCTGGATCTCATCAGGGTGGTCGTTTTGACTCCTCTCGAGGTCGTTTTGGGTCAAATCGAGGTGGTCGTTCAGGAAATGGTCGTCATAACCCTAATCAGTCTTACTCTAGAAATGGATCTGGGTCTTCTAGTCCTGTGACTTGTCAAATTTGTGGCCTAAACTACCACTCTGCTATAGACTGTTGGCACAGGATGGATTATTCCTATCAAGGAAAACCACCCTCTGATCAACTCACTGGTTATCATGCTTCTACCTCTGGCTCTTCTACACCTGATTACTGGCTTTCTGACTCTGGAGCAACTAATCACATGACTGCTGATTTAAGGAACCTTTCTCTTGCTGACACTTACACTGGGACAGATCAAGTTACCATGGGTAATGGTCAAGGTGCACATATCACACACACTGGTACTGCTTACTTAAAAACACCCAATCATAATTTTGTTTTAAACAATACTCTTCTTGTACCTAAAATAGCTACAAATTTGCTTTCTGTCTATCAACTGTGTCTTCAACATAATTGCTCTTTTAACTTCACTGCTCAATCCTTTTCTATTCAGGATCTGGATACGGGCAAAATACTTTACACAGGACTGAGTGAAAATGGGCTCTACCCTATCTATACCTCCCCTTTCTCTGCTTCTGGTTCTTCTGCTAAACCCAAGGCCTGTTTGGGAAATAAAATTGACAATATTTTGATCCATGCTAGACTTGGGCATCCTACTAATGATGTGTTATGCAGTTTATTTGGTCCTTCTTATAAATCTGTTAATGATGCTACTGTGTGTGAAGCTTGTTTGAAAGGCAAACTTACTAGACTTCCTTATTCTAAATCTGTTTCAACCACACACACTCCACTTCATTTACTTCATTCTGATGTTTGGGGACCTGCTTCAGTTAAATCTCTACATGGTTATAGATTCTATGTCCTGTTTATTGATGATTTTTCACGTTTTACTTGGTTATTTCCATTATTTCACAAATCAGAAGTATGTGCTGCATTTCAAAAATTTCATTTATACATTGAAAATTTACTTGATTCCAAAATTAAAATCATTAGAACTGATGGTGGAGGAGAATACATGGCATTTGTTTTCCAAAAACACTTACAATCACATGGCATTACTCATCAACTTTCATGTCCACACACACCTCAACAGAATGGCATTTCAGAAAGAAAGCATAGACATATACTTGAAACTGCTGTCACTCTTCTTCAATTTGCATCTCTGCCACACTTTTTCTGGTATCATGCTATTGCTGCTGCTGTCTATTTGATTAACAGAATGCCAAGCAAGAACACTAAAAACTTGTCTCCTTTTGAAATTCTTTTCAAAACTAAACCTGACTACAAATTTATGAAAGTCTTTGGTTGTGCTTGTTACCCAAATTTGAAACCTTATAATAAATCTAAACTTGATCCTAAAACTTTACAATGTGTCTTTCTTGGCTATGCAGATAATCACAAAGGGTATTTATGTTATCACAAATCCACTCAAAGATTTTACATTAGCAGAGATGTAGTGTTTAATGAATCTCTTTTTCCCTATACTAACACCTCTCCTGTTTCTCCTGTTTCAGGCACATTAACATCTGTTCCTTCACATGTCCCTATTGGAAATGATGACATACCTTACTTTTATTCTGGATCCTCTCACAATGAGAATACTGCTACCACTTCTGAGGTGCAGCCCACTGGTGAAGAAAGTCCCTCTCCAGAACAGATACAAGAACAGATATATACACAAAATTCATCACCTGCAGATGGCATGGCACCTCAAGAAGCTGGAGCAGTACCACCTCAAGTGATTGGTCATCCAATGCAAACAAGGAGCAAATCAGGAATCTTCAAAAAGAAAGTTCTTGATTTAGCTTCTACTTCTGGTATTTCTGATCCCTCCTCTCATCATAAAAGAGGATCTATTGCTGCAAAATCTGGGTTTGGTGTCTCTCCTCTTAACTCTTCTATTTCTGTAACTGCTTTTAATGCATCAGTTGGTGATCCAACTTCATACAGTGAGGCTAAGAAACACTCACAGTGGCAATCTGCTATGACTGATGAGTATCTTAGCCTCCTAAATCAAAATACATGGACTCTTGTTCCTCAACCCAGAAATGCAAACATAGTTGGTAATAAATGGGTCTATAGAACTAAATACAACCCAGATGGGAGTATTTCCAGATTTAAGGCAAGACTTGTTGCCAAGGGGTTTCATCAAACCCCTGGTGTTGATTTTGAAGAAACTTTTAGCCCAGTTATTAAACATGCAACTGTTAGAACAATTCTTGCTTTGGCTGCTTCTTACAATTGGTCTCTCAAACAATTAGATGTCAAAAATGCTTTCTTACATGGCCATCTACAAGAAACTGTTTATATGCAGCAACCTCAAGGTTTTATTGATCCTACAAAACCAAACTATGTTTGCAAACTAAATAAATCTATCTATGGGTTAAAACAAGCTCCAAGAACATGGTTTGATAGATTTACAAGCTTTATTCTTTCTCTTGGATTCATACAATCTATTGCTGATACTTCTTTATTTGTTAGAAAATCTCAAACTGGAATCACTCTTTTACTTCTTTATGTGGATGACATCATTCTCACAGGAGATGATACTACTTACTTGCATAAATTAGTGCACTCTTTAAACTTAGAATTTGAGATGACAGATTTGGGAGACTTGCATTATTTTCTGGGTTTAGAAATTACCAGAACTCCTCTTGGAATATTTGTTCATCAACAAAAATATGTGCATGATATCCTTCACAGATTCAATATGACATCTTGTAAACCTTGTCCAAATCCTATTTCTTCAATTGGTAAATTTCATGCCTTGGATGGTGAACCTCTTCAAGATCCAACTGTCTTTAGACAGTTGCTGGGTTCTCTACAATATTTGGTGTTTACAAGACCAGATATCTCATTTGCTATTAATCATCTTTGTCAATTTATGCACAATCCAACAAACTTACATTTAGTTGGAGCTAAACGCATACTTAGATACATCAAAGGCACAGCTCAACATGGGCTCTTTTATCACAAAGGGCCCGGCCCATCAGCAGGCCCAATTCAAGCCTTCTCTGATGCTGATTGGGCCGGGAACCCAACTGATAGAAGAAGTACTTCAGGCTTTGTTATTTATATTGGGCCAAACCCGGTCCATTGGGCTGCAAAGAAGCAGCCCACTGTTGCAAGGTCTTCAACCGAAGCTGAATATCGAGCTTTGGCTATTACAACTGCTGAACTCTATTGGCTGCAAATGCTGTTTCGTGACATTCACATTCCTCTCTTTTCTTCTCCTATTCTCTGGTGTGATAATGCATCTGCAATTAAAATGACTGCAAATCCTATTTTACAAGCTCGTACAAAGCACATTGAAATCGATTATCATTTTGTTAGGGAAAAAGCTCTTCGTAAACAATTGACTATTTGTTTTGTTTCCAGTTCTCACCAGGTTGCAGATATATTTACAAAAGGATTAGCAACTCCTCGGTTTCAAGAACTTAAGGACAAACTCATGGCGCATCATCCTCCATGACTTTGAAGGGGGCTATCAGAAGATGAAGCCCAAATGAAGTCTTTGGGCCAGCTAATGGAAGCCCAACACAATCTCTCGCTTATTAATTGACGGCCCAAGGAAGAGTCAAGCCCATTACAATTATAGAAGATTCCAGAAGGACCAAAGTGTAACATGTACTAAACTTCTGTGGTATTAGTCATATTATCTCTTAGGTTAATGGAACGGTCATTTATCTGACCGTTCACTATCTTGTATTTATTCGATGATTCATTCATCAGCAATTAAGAAAGGTTCATTATTCCTTCTTCATCTTCTTCGTCTGTTCTTCCCTCTTTGACAAAACCCTAGAAATTATTCTAGGTTTTCACTTCACACATGTTACTCGCATTTCGGTTTGAAGTCTAATGCATTCGCAGATGGGTACATGAGGCAGGACGAATTCCTTCAGCCTCCACGAATGGTCAATAGAGGAGAATATACGGACTTGTGCAGCCATATTCCCTTGTTTTAAATTTGAATAAAATTCAACCCTCACAACCTTAAAAGTAGTAGTACTAGTATTATCAGCAGCAAGATTGAACCAAAAACCGCAAGTGGACATTGTCTTTGGCCATTTGGATACTAGATTCAATAATAGTTTGGGAATACGCCTTAATTCATTTGTGGCAGGGTTCCAAAGTAAAAACTCATTATGCTTCTTCTGGGAGAGAGCCAAGCAAACTACTCCATCTAAACAACCCACGATTTGTGCAGTCTTTGAAACGATAGGGAGGGTTAAATCAACGATGTGGTCGTAAAAACGGAAGGAGATTGTGGTACGAGTACCGCAAGAAAGAGGG
Organism: Linanthus parryae; assembly: GCA_023055425.1. Lineage (NCBI taxonomy): Eukaryota > Viridiplantae > Streptophyta > Magnoliopsida > Ericales > Polemoniaceae > Linanthus > Linanthus parryae. The sequence continues at coordinate 178,034,063 of JALGPY010000001.1, read as the reverse complement.
TTACATGAACGACGATACAAAGAGACTTTCTTCTTCTTGGTGGGGTTAAAGTTTCTGTTGCCGTAGAGGTTGGTGAAATAAGGAGAACGGATTAGGTCGTACCAGTGTTTGCAGACAAACTTGAATCTCGCAACGGACTCGGCCGGCAGTCTTAAGAGGATCTCAATTGTCATATCATTCCATTCTCCCGCCATCGCCGCCCGCTTTGGGATCGCCGTTTCTTTCTTCGCCGTAGACGCAGAGCTGGTAGGGGACGTGAGGACAGTCCAACAACAACTGTGCAACTTTTGATTTATTTTCTTTGGCTAAATTACACCGGAGGTACTTATATTTTGCAAAAACAGACAAATGGGTATTTTAAATTTTAAAATCGTGCATCACGGATCTCAAATTTTAGATTTTCGTGCAAGTGGGTATCCTTCCGTTAACTTTCCGTTAACATTGGACAAAAAATATATAAAAAGACTATTGCACCCCTTAAAAAGTTGGAGGTGAAAAGTAAGAGGTACAATTACAATAATCTTTTTATATTTTCCGTCCAATATTGACGGAAAGTTAACAGAATGGTACCAACTTGCACGATAATACAAAATTTAAGACATGTGGTACACGATTTTAAAATTTTTGGGTACCCACTTGCCTGCTTTTGCAAAATATGGGTACAATTTAGCCATTTTCTTTTTGGGACAAAGTTAGGGTAATTTACACTTGTTACCCTCGGTTTTTGATAAATATGCAAAACATACCTTTACTGTTTGTCAATTGGCAGGGGTCACCCTTAAATTACGTCAAAATATTTACACGTACCACCCCTCCGTCAACAACTGTTAAGTGGTTGTGAGTTGGCACCTTTACGTATTTTTTCATGCCAATTATGCCATCCACGTCACTTTCACCCATTATAATATCATGTATATTACACTTATTACCCCTGAGTTTTGTTAATTAAGCAACATATACCCTTACTAATTGCTAATTGACATGAGACACATCTATTTTACGTCAATTTTTTTACAAACAACTCCCTTCCGTTAAATGGATGTGAGGTGGGGGTGGGTACACCATTTGGTGCCAATTTCACCTCCATATTGCCCCTACAAACAAATCAAATATCTATTTTAACCTTTGCCAACTTATATATTACTAATGGTGTATTTTAACTTCTTTTTCTATGACATTCTTACACTTCTTTCATACTATGTGATAAATTTTATTTGAGAAGTCATTCACTTTTACAATAAACAAAATTCGTTCTACAATTAATATTTGGTTGAAATCCCCACGACATACTAACTACCAAAACTCGGGGGTAATAAGTGTAAATTACCCACTACGCTAGCATTCATAATAGATTAACATTAATTACAAAAACAACAACCAAACTTTGAACATTTTGCTTGAGTTATTTTGTTGATGTATGATTTCTATTATATGCTCGGTGGGTTATTGACTTTTACTTTACGATATTACGTTCCAACTTTTTATATTTTTTATTATAAGCATAGACTGTTGGAGAAGGATAAAAAATGAACTGACTACTAGATGAAAATGAAATAAATATAAAGCTATAGGCTTATAAACGGATTTAAAAAATCATTATTTGTTAGGGTTTATTTCTATTTTATTTTTTGAAAAAAAATCTCTTTCATATTAACTCTAGGTTTGACAAAGGTATCTTAAACATGTATACATTACACAAATGATATATCTCATTTCAAATTAATTTTTATCTTTATTTCTGTATTACCATACAGATACAAGTAGTTTATTTTGTAGTGTCGTACGGGAACATGACATTTTCTAGTGCGTGTATATACATGTGTGTGTCTCCCTCTGATACGGAAGCGAACATCAGAAATGACTCCACCAAAATAGGGTGTCATGTGTCAATTGATGAACATTGAGGGTGCCTATTGTATATTTACCATAATAGGGGCACAAAGTGTAAATTATTCTAAAGTCTGTATTTTCAAAAATAAAAAGTACGAAGGGCAAAACTTTTATCTTTTCCGTCAAACTTTGTTACTTGCCCGCCAAAATAATAGTGTTACATGTCAATTGATGAATAGTGAGATTACTTATTGCCTATTTACCATAATTCAGGGGCACAAAGTATAAATTACCCAACAAAGTTGTGGCTTTATTGAAACGTTTCAGGGAAAGTTCAAAAGAAACAGCCCACTCTTGAAAGATGGGCCCACCCGGGAGGAGTCCAATACTGTGGGAGTTGACGTTAGAACCCATTTGGAGATCCACTGTATTTTAAAATGATTGATGGGGCCTTTAAAGCCGTTCTATAATACTTTCTTTTTTGTCAACCGAATTTTTTGTTAATGAACAGTGGGAAGATTACAAGCATCTGCAGTACAAGTTTTCAAATTATGGACTAACAAATCAGCAACCTGATTGACTTGTCTCTTCACCTAGTTGAGCTCAATCTTGTGGGGATGAAGCAGATTACTCAAGTCATCCACTTGAGTTTGAATTTCCCACCATACAGGAGTAGCACCATTCACCATCTCCACCAAGTTCTTGCAGTCATTTTCAAATACAGTATAGGAAATGATCTGAACATTCTGCAAAACTGCTTCCCTGAGAGATTTTGCCTCTGCTCCAAAAGTTGAAGTGGCAAAGTCTTTCCTCCAACAAGAATCAACCATCACCCCATATTCATTTATAGTGATCCAAGCCATATTCATAACCAGAGTGTTTTTATCCCAACTTGCATCAAAGTTACATTTTAGTTTGCCTGCACCCCAGGAGGATGCCAAATCTTCTATTGAGAGCTATTACCCCCACCAGAGACTTACAAAGATTTCTCTGTATTATGATTTGAGAGATGATTTCTGTAGAAGCTGAATAGAGAATCAACACTTCAACTGACTTGAATAGGGATGGACTCTTACCATTAAAGATGGAGTTGTTTCTCTCTTTCCATATTTGCCAACAGGTAAGTGTAATCTTCTCCAAGAACATCACATCCAGAGAGAGTGATTTGTCAATTTCCCACATTTGAAGTTGCCAAGATTTGAAGTCTGTAACTTGAGAGCACGAACTAACATCAATCAAGCCCACACTCATCCAAACTGGTCTTGTCCAGCTACAGTTTAGGATCATATGCCACATAGCTTCATTCTCTTTACCACAAATCTGGCAATTAGCATTCATAGTACAACCCCTTCTCTGCAAATTCACCGATGTGGCTAAGGAATTTTTTGAAATTCTCCACCAAAAGGCCTTCAATCTTGGAGGTAGAGCAAGTTGCCAACATCTATCCCAAAACTCACTTGGGAAGTTGAAAGAGGTAGAAGCTCTAGAATTAACATAATCTTTTAAACTAGTTCTCTTAAAAATAGTAGCAACTTCACAAAGATTTTTTGTGACTCTAACTCCAGATGTTAAACTAAACTCACCCCTTCTGGAACTAGCCCAAATTAATTTGTCTGAGCCACCTAAGCTTAAGAGAGGAGTGGCTAGAAGAGCAGCTGCTTCATACTCCTTAAAATAATTTCTGGTCAGATTTTCCTTCCAACAGCAGGCATCACCATTAATTGTAATATCACGTCCCACATCGAAATATCGTGGATTTGATGTATATATGGTTGGGGATTGTAATATCTTATCCCACATCGAAGATTTGTGAGTTTGATGTCTGGTATATGCTAAACCTTGTGGATTACTACTAGCACCTTCAAGGCTTAAGCATTTTTATCCGGTGGTACGGGTAAAGAAGTTAATGGGACACTAATCCACTCGGGTTGTTACAAATGGTATCAGAGCCACCCTAGTCCCGCAAGGGCTCCGTGGCGGTTCTCTGCCATCCAAGGGGATACGTGACTGGGCACACTTGACGAGGACGTCAGTACATAAGGTGGAGGGATTGTAATATCACGTCCCACATCGAAATATTGTGGATTTGATGTATATATGGTTGGGAATTGTAATGTCTTATCCCACATCGAAGATTTGTGAGTTTGATGTCTGGTATATGCTAAACCTTGTGGATTACTACTAGAACCTTCAAGGCTTAAGCATTTTTATCCGGTGGTACGGGTAAAGAAGTTGCTGGGACACTAATCCGCTCGGGTTGTTACATTAATGATGTCACTAACCATACTTAGCCATGCATTTAAACTTGATCTCTGAAGTTTATACCCACCCAAGTTAGGCACCCATATGTCATTAAAGATATGCACTCTTCTGCCATTTCCCACCTTCCACCAAGCACCTCTTTTGATTACCTTTAGACCCTCTAATAAGGTTCTCCATGTCCAAGATGGTGAATTCCCTAACTTAGCATCCAGAAGCTCACAATTAGGGAAAATATAGATTTTAGAACCTTAGCACGCAAACTAGAAGGATTTTGTAAAAATCTCCAATAACTTTTATCCAACATTGCCATGTTTAACAGTTTGAGATCTCTCAACGCAAGCCCGCCCTCTTTTTTAGAAGCAGACATCTCTTTCCAACTCACCCAACAAATTTTCTTTACTAAAGGATCACCACCCCAAAGGAAGTTCCTCATAAGTTTTATCAATTTTGCATAGAAGCAATTGGAGAAACTGAGACAGCTCATCACATAACTTGGCATGGCCATAGAAACTATTTTAACCATTAACTCTCTACCAGCAAAGGACATAGAGTTCATGGTCCAGCCTTGAAGCTTAGTTTCCACCCTTTCGCATATAAAACTTGCACTTTGTGATCTTGATTTACCCCCAAAAAGCAGGGATTCCCAAATACTTGGAATCCTGAGATAATTCTGGAATAGCACAAATAGCTGAGATCTTATTTATCGCTTCAACATTTGTTTTTGGAGAGAAAAGCAATCTCGATTTGTTGGAATTAATAACCATACCAGAGCCTTGGCAAATTCCCGCAAAATACACATAAAATTCTGCACTTCACCTTCAGAAGCTTCCATGAAAAGCACTGCATCATCCGCAAAAAATAAATGGTTTATCACTAAATCCCCATTTCTCAGAATAATCCCTTGTAGAGCTCCCGTGCTAACAGATTTTTGTAAATTTCTGGACAGAATTTCCATAACCAAAACAAAAGATATGGAGACAAGGGATCACCTGTGTAAGGCCCCTCTTTGGGTAAAAGACCTCTCCCAATTCACCATTAATCTTCACCCCCATAGAAACAGTGCTAATGCATTGATGTACCAAAGTAATAAAGTCCTTATCAAAACCAAAAGCATTTAACACCTGAAGAAGATATCTCCAATCAACTTTGTCGTAAGCTTTTTGAAGATCTAATTTCATTGCAAGAAGTCCTTGTTTCGACTTCTTCTGCTTTATCATTTGAAACATCTCATGAGCTTTAAAAATGTTGTCTTGAATAGCTCTCCTAGGCACAAAAGTTGATTGTTCATTAGACACAAACTTAGAAAGAACCATTTTAAGTCTATTTGCCAAGAGTTTGGCTATCACTTTGTACACAAATGTACATAGAGCAATAGGCCTAAACTCGCTTAAACATTCACGACACTTGACTTTAGGGATGAGAACTAAAACGGTATTGTTGATACTAGGCATCATGCATTTAGATTGAAATAAATGATTCACAACTGTAGCAACTTCCTCTTGAATGCTATGCCATTGGAACTGAAAGAAAGTACCTGAGTATCCATCATAGCCTGGGGCTTTGTTGGGATTAAAAGAGAAGACAACTTTGGTGATCTCTGATATATCTGGAATAGAGCAAAGAGCCTGAATCTCAAGAGTAGAGATGCTGGGAGTAAGGGGTGTTCGCAGGGCGGTTTGGGCGGGTAAAACCTAAATTTCTCCCCCAACCCAACCACCTCGGGTTGAATAAATTGCTACCCAAACCTACCCAAGTAATCGCTAAACCCAAACCTACCCGACTATTTCGGGTCGGCTCGATTCGGCTCGGTTTTGGCGGGTATTTATCAAGAAAATATAGAACATTCAGCACGCGATGAATGAACATTGGTTAAAAAGTCTTACTCGCTTAGATAACATTCAAAATAATGTCTACTAGAATAATAAATTTCTTTCAAGCGGTCTAATGTTAATGTTCACGGGACATTTTGGGGTTATTCGACTACTTTAGAAAATGAAATAGCTACATGTTTAAGGTTGATTTGCATATTATATGTCAATATGATAAAAGGTTTATAAATAATTTTTGTGCGCAAGATATCACTACTGCGATCACATATTATTAAGTTATATTAAATCATTATGTAATTGGTTATTATGATAAATATGTTGGATTAGAACTCCATAGTTACAAGTATATTATGTTGGGCGGGGCGGTTTGGGGCTAAACGGCCAAATTAATTTAATACCCATAACCAATCGATAATGGGCGGTTTGAAATTTTATGAACCCGAAATCAATCGTTTAACCCAAACCTCTTTATATATCGGGTAGGTTCGGCTTGGACCGGCCGGTTTAGGCGGGTCGCTCGGGTTTTTGAACACCCCTACTGGGAGTGCACACTTGTAAAATGTCTTGATTCTACTCAGAGTTATGACGTTGAAAAATATCTTCAAAGTAGCTCTTAGCAAGATTATGCACCTCTTCTTTATCTTCAATCCAATCCCGTAGTTGATTTTTAAGCTCGTTGATAAGAAGTTTGGAAGCTATGTTAGCTACTCTTCAAGAGGAGCAATGGTGTCGATAACTTTCTATTAGATTTATATTTCTTGCACATTTTGTACCATTTTGCGTATTTTCCGGGTTGATTATCTTACTTTCATGCTACGAATAGAGAGAAAGATAGCATGCTTGAGCGTTTGAGCACAAATGTGTAATCCGGGCATTCCGTGTGTAATTTCAAGCTTTAATTGTCGCATTTGATCTTCTGGTATTTATTTCGTGTTGTGCGTTCAGGAACCGGAGGCTCGGGAATGTGTAGAGAAAACTAACTTCGGAATGTTGGAAGGCTCAAGAACGGTGTGTGAAATGGAAGACGGGTGAAGAAAAGACCAAAGTAGTGAAGAAAAAGACTCTATTTTCCCAGACTGGTCCTTACTACCACTATACTGGTAGTAAGACCAGTCCCATACTTAGACATTTTGGCAGTCAGCAAAAATATCACCTTCTGATGGTCGTACTACCAGTAGGACTGGTAGTACGACCAGCCCGACCACCGGGACGCAAAAGTTTGGGGTTTTGTGCAATTTTGGAGACTTTTTAGGCAACAAGTGATGGGAATTACTTGTTAAAAGACATAGGGGCAGGGAGGAACGATCATTCACGTCTTTTGGGAGGAGAACACCATTGAAGAGCAAGCTTGGAGGCGGAGAATCATCAAGAATCATCAAGACTTGAAGATTATTCGTTTGATTTCCTCTCTCTTTCATCCTATTATATGATTATGGAGATTTCTTCTATGCTAAACATATCTATGTCTAGCTAAACTCTCTAAGCTAGGCAATTGATGAAGAACTAGGGTTTGATTAGGTTTTTCTGGATTGATGACTTGATTCATGTTGTGTGCTTAATTCTAGTTGATGTTCTTGTTAGCTCCCTTGTTCTTGTGCTTTAATATTTAGTATGTTTGGCTAGATCACCCGTAGTATGCTAGTTGTTGAAATAGTTGCATGATAGTGAGCTAATTGAGACGTGTTGAAGAACATATGAGGTATTCTTGTAGTTCTCTGAGACTGAGAGGAGAAGAGAACTTGAAGAACCGTGTGTGGGTTGTTTCTGTTGGTATTTGTAGGACTTAGTGAAAACGGTGGACCGACAGGACCCAGTGAGCGAGCCTAACAAACTAACTAGAACGTAACGGTAGACGACGGTGCACCGAAAGGACCCGAAATCAACCGATTACGCAAATTCATGTGAGATCGACAAAAGAACATGATGAGTGTAGCTCGGTATAACTAAATATCACTAGAGTGTTGCAAGCGTAATCCGGAAAGTGCTAAGTGCCCTAGGGATCATCAATTACCTAGTTCTCTCCATAGTCGTTTCAATCACAATTATTTTCTTTTAAAAAGAAAATCATAAAAAAATGTTACTTAGTTGTTATTTACTTTAAGTCACTTGTTTGTGGGTGACGAACCTTCAAATCAAACCACTTCTTACCGATTAATTAGTTATCATAAATTTAATTCTTAATTAGCTAATAATAGTCTATTTTCCATTGGGTTCGATATTCGGAGTCGTAAAATACTCCACTTACTACTTGACTGTACGCTTGCATTTAAACGCGTTAGTTATTCGCATCAGGTGTGAAGATGTTTGGCAAGCTCAAAGACATATTAAAGCTGAAATTAGTTAAAGATATGACTAGAAAGTTCATTAATATTTTTTTTTATATAATTACAGTGTTATTTGACTTTTGGGATCATTTTAGCCAACTAATTTAGTTAAAGATATGACTAGAAAGTTTATTAATTTAAAATCACTTGCACTCACTTAGAGTGGGTTTGGTGTAAGCCAAAAAACCGTTTGTGAGAGTTTTCTAAGTCCGAAGATTTCGGAACCCTAGGCGACGGCTTTTGCGATCAACGGCGGAACTTCCCAATCTTCGATCGTGGTCTACCACCTCTCCATCTCCCTGACGATGGCGTACCCCTCTCAACGACGACGACCCCGGTTGACCGAGGAAGAGGACAGGGTGATCGTTTTTGACTCTGAAAGATGCATGGAAGCAATCAGGGACTACGGACCCTGTTTGGTTGGTGGATTTCTTCTGCCATCCCAGGTTAATACCTGGGCGATGAAACTTTTATTCAGAAAGATCTGGTTTCAAGGTGAAGGCGTCAAGATACAGGAAACCTCCCCTAACCGGTTCATCTTCCGATTCCCGTCGACAGAAGCGATGGACAAAGCCCTTGCCGGAGGACCTTGGGTCTTAGACGGTAATCTCCTTGCCCTGAAACCGTGGATTCCAGGAAGCCGCACGGACCTAGCGGTACTCAGCTACATTGATGTCTGGGTCCAGGTTAAAAACCTCCCAGATTTCTTGTCCACTGAAGAAGACTTAAAAAGTGTGGTAATGGACATGGGGGAATTAGTTGCCACAGACAACCGCATCTTACCAGTAGTGGTGGTGATTATATGCGTGCTCGGGTAAGATTGGATGTATCAAAACCGCTGCACAGAGGGGTTTTCATTCAATTTTTTGATGAAAAGATATGGGTTGATTTCGTATACAAACGCATTCCATGCCTTTGTGAATAGTGTGGTCGGTTTACACACTTTTCTGAGAAGTGCAATTTCAAGACCCAGGCTGAGAAGGAGGCAGAAGAACCGGGTTTTGGCAAGTGGCTCACCTTCAAACCACCTCCAAAACGCAAACAAACCCGAAATAACAGTGCTGGTGACAATAAGAACGTACCTGATCAAGGTAATGGAGGCCCTGAGGAGACATCTCGGAACATGAAAGCGAACCAACCATCACCAGCAAGTCCAAGGGCCGAGACGAAACGCAAAGGAAAAGGCAAGCAAACTGATCCTTCGTCCCCACTCTCCTCCTCAGGAATGGAAACGGACTCCATGCCAGAATCACCAGCTGCGACACAAGGGAAGGGCCCGAACATATTCTCTAATCCTCTAGCTGCACCCCCTGACAGTGGGATGGCCCGACCATCTGCCGGTTCTCCCTTACACTCCATCTCGTCTATGGTTAGTCTGAATGCAGAAAACACATTGAATGGGGCTAATACTAAAGGTTCTAAGGCAAAAAGAAAAACTGGTCAGATTATCTTGAGTCCAAATCCTAAAGAAAAAGCAGCGGATCGACGACTCAGTTCAGTAAGGTTTGGCACGAATCTGAGCGGGTTAATTGATGTCATGACAGGAAGTGAGACACTTACAGGGGATGTACGCACCCTTCAATCTACAAATGAACCAATGGCGGCGGCTGCGATGCAGCCCCGCCAATCATTATGAATGTGATCAGCTGGAACATACGGGGGCTTGGGAACCTCCGTAATGTTCTTGAGCTTCAGAACCTCGTGAGAGGAAAGTCCCCCAAAATCGTCTTCTTGATGGAGACGAGACTCAACCCTGAAGAATTCGAACGAGTGAAATCTCGACTGGGGTTCAGGAAGGGCGCTTGTGTTTTGTGTGAAGGGCGTAGAGGAGGATTAGGGCTATTATAGCATGACAGTATTGATCTCATGGTTATTAATAGCTCAAAGTTTTTTTATTGATTGTATGGTTACTGACTCTAATTCTTAGGTTCAGTGACATTTAACTGGGTTCTATGGAGATCCAGTAATGAAAGGGGCAATTCTTGGGAATTATTGGGTAGACTCCGGAGTCCCAATAATATCCCTTGGTGTGTTTTATGTGATTTCAACGCCTTCACTTCGTTGGATGAGAAACAAGGAGGTCGTCCGGCTGACAGAAAACTAATGGAGGATTTCCGAAACGCGTTATCGTATAATGAATTGTTTGATTTGGGGTTCAGTGGCCCCAAATTCACTTGGACCAGCAACCCCCGTAATGGGAGGCGAATCAGGGAACGAATTGACAGAGTGGTTGCTAATTTGCCTTGGCTGGATCTTTTTGGAGGCGCCAAGATCTCTCATCTGGCGGCAGCAGTGTCGGATCATCTCCCCATTGAGCTATGTTGGATCCCTCTGCAGGCTAGAGCCCCTCGCTTTCATTTTGAAGCGATGTGGCTTTCTCATGAGGATTGCAAACCGTTTATTTCTAGGAGTTGGACTGAAATTAATCAGCTAGAGCTCAGTATCAAACTCACGACGACGGGTAAGCGTTTGAAGCATTGGGACCGCACTGTTTTCGGCAATGTGAGGCGTAAAATCGCCTATATTCGAGAAAGAATCCAACTCCTGCTAAACAATAATGATATCGATGCGGTATCTGAAAACATCTGTAAGTATAAATAAGAACTTAATTCTTTGCTCGCTAACGAAGAAATTATGTGGTTACATAGATCCAGGGTCCTCTGGCTCAAGAACGGAGACCGGAATAATAGATTTTTTCACCGAAAAGCTTCTTTGAGGAAAGCTTGGAATCATCTCTCGGGTCTTGAAGATGTAAGCGGCAGATGGTGCACGACCACTGAGGATATAGTAGCCATCTTGGATGGCCATTCAGGACGATCTTTACCTCTCAGCATCCTACGGCTCAAGACATGGAGCCGATGCTTCACTTTATTGATCCGGTGATAACTGATTCTCAAAAAGGATGGCTAGATGCACCTTTCACTCGTGCCAATATTGAGACATCCCTCTCGCAGATGGGGCCTACGAAAGCTCCGGGTCCTGATGGCTTTCCGGCGTTATTTTTCCAAGAGAATTGGGATATACTTTGTGACGAGGTTACTTCCACTTGTTTGAAGGTTTTGAATCATCATGGTTCGTTGGGGGGTTTCAATGATACTGTTATAGCCTTGATCCCCAAGGTAAAACAGGTACGTCGCCCCAGTGATTTACGCCCTATCAGTTTATGTTGTGTGATTTACAAATTGGTTACAAAGTCGATCGCTAATCGTTTGAAGGAAGTTCTTAATTGTTGCATTTCGGAGTTCCAAAGTGCCTTTGTTCCAGGAAGGCTTATCACAGACAATATTCTTGTAGCCTTTGAGATGTTGCACTCAATGCGAACCCGCAAGAAGGGGAAGATCGGTTATATGGCAGTCAAACTTGACATGGCGAAAGCGTACGATAGAGTGGAGTGGTGTTTCCTTGAAGCTACAATGTCTAAGATGGGGTTTTCGGATAGATGGGTTAAACTAATCCATGAATGTGTCTCCACTTCTACATTTTCTTTTGCCATCCCTGGCGAAACAAAAGGGAGAACAAACCCAGAAAAGGGGTTGCGTCAAGGCTGTCCTTTGAGTCCGTATCTCTTTCTGTTTATATGCGAGACCTTGTCGCGTGCTTTCTCTGCTTCGGTGAGAGAAGGGTCACTTTCGGGGATTACAGCTTCACGGGGAGGACCGAATATATTTCATATGTTCTTTGCAGACGACAGTATGGTGTTTCTTAAAGCTAACGCATATGAAATATCCCGGTTCAACAATATTCTTCATATTTATGAGGTCGCCTCGGGCCAAAAGGTAAACCTTGATAAATCTTCAGTCGTTTTCTCCTCGAATGTTCAAGTTTCTGAAAGGCCTGGTTTTTGCTCTCTTTTGGGTATCAAGGAATTTGCAAGTCACGAGAAGTACTTGGGGTTACCCACCTCAATCGGCAAGAAGTCCATCTCAAGCTTTAGTAATATGTCCGACAAGGTTGCTAATAAGCTAAAAGGATGGAAACAAAATCTCTCTTATGCAGGAAGAGAAGTTTTGATCAAAGCAGTCACCCAATCCATGCCAGTTTACACCATGAGTTGCTTCAAACTCCCGGTATCTTTATGTAACAAGTTAGAACGTTTGTCATGTCTGTTTTTCTGGGGTAAACAGACTGATCAAAGGGGTGATCATTGGATTTCATGGGAAAATTTAAAGAACGACAAATCGAAAGGGGGTATTGGCTTTAAGGACTTGGAAGATTTTAACAATGCTTTATTAGCAAAGCAATTCTGGCGTATTTTCACTTCTGATACATTGCTTAGTCGGGTTTTCAAGCATAAGTATGCTCATCAAGACACTATGTTTACTGCCTCGGTTCCTTCGAACTCTTCCTATGCTTGGCGGTCGATTTGCGGGGCTAAGAGCCTTGTGGTGAGTGGGACTCGCTGGAAAATTGGTGATGGTAGGAGCATTCAGATTAGTGCAGATCCATGGCTGAAGAAGTTTCCATCCTTTCGTACAATAATGAAGCCTCCTATCGCAGCAAACCAGCGGGTGGCGAACTACATTACCCAGGTGCGAACCTGGGATTTTGAGAAACTTGAGTCCCACGGCTTCACCCCAGACAATGCTGATATTGCCCAGGTCCCCATTTCGCCGGTTCCTTGTTCAGACTCGTAGTGCTGGCACTTTACGGAGGACGGCAACTACTCCGTTGCCACTAGGTATCATCTCAGCCGACTACTTAAGAAAACTGCTTCTACTTCGGCCTCTTCTTCAAGCTTTTCTTTGCCATGGCTGGAAACATTATGGAAAACACGAGTGCAACCAAAAATTATTTACACTGTTTGGAGGGCTTCCCCAAACTCCCTCGCAACAAAAATGAAGGTCTCCCGGTTCAAGAAGAACATCTCAGTTACTTGCCCGCTATGTTCAAATTGTCCGGAAACCGCAACACATTTTCTCATGCAATGCCCTGTTTCGCTTACATTATGGGATCGTTTTGGGAGACACTTCAGAGACAGCATGTCAGGTAATATTGAGGATTGGATTCCTTCGTTTTTTTCCCTCTCTTTCGTCCAAGGATCGTACTATTTTCTGCACCATACTGTGGAGGATCTGGGGCTACCGTAATGGCCGGACTTTTCAGAATGAGCTCCTTTCCGACGAGATGCTTTACAGGTCGGTTTGTGAGCACCTCACTCCGCTTCAGGATCAAAGATCGGGGCAGAGAAGGGGCTCTTCGGCAACCATTTTGCCGGCGTCTTGTTGGAGACCACCGGATATGGGGATCACAAAACTCAATACTGACGGGGCTTGGACGGATTCGGAGAACAAGGCAGCCTTAGGAGCAGTTCTAAGAAACCACCATGGTGAGCTACTTGCTGCTGTTGCATCCCCCCTCTTCACAGTCTCCTCGGCTTATGAGCCGGAAACAGCTGCAATCAAAGAGGGATTACTTCTCGCCCTAGAATGTGACAAAATAAAGCTCGTGGTGGAATCGGACGCTAAGAAGGTGATTGATGCCATCAACAGTACTAGAAGAGTTCAATTGGACAAGTCAGACAATGGTGATGTTCTTCGTTTCATATATAAACCTGTCAAGAAGATTCGAGTTTATTTCCTTTATCTTCAGCCATCGATCGACAAACAAAGTAGCTCATGAATTTGCTAAGTTTGGAACTACTATTCCGAATAAGTTTGTATGGCTTGGTAGTAACCCTGTTTGGGCCCAGGAGCTTCTTGATAACGATGTAATGGGGATGAATAATCCCAATACTTTACATTAATAGAAGTTGTTCTTTTCCTCAAAAAAAAGAAAGTTCATTAATTTTTTTATATAATTTCAGTGTTTAGAAATATGTAAAATATTATCAAAAGATTAACACATTTTTCTATCATGGCATTAGCTAAATTAGTCAGTCAGAGTAACCCCATAATTTTCATACTATTTATTTTTGGAATAATTCATGATTGAGATTAGGGGAGACACATAAATTTTAGCATCATACTTAATTTAATATTATTCGAAATAAGCAATATGTTAGCATATGAGTAAGTAAGGAGTAAGTTGCCACGGTTGGATGCCACAAAATGAACTCAGACGCCACCTGCACCGAGCACGGTGTGGCCACGGGCCTGGGCATGGTCCCACGCAGCGATACATGTACTTTTGTCCGAGGGAGAATGTGCAGAATTCCCCAGGTCCGCACTCCTCTATTAGTAGAGGTAGAAGCCATGATCGAAGGACTGAAATTTGCGGTTGAACTAAAGGTTAATAAGCTTGTTTTGGAATCAGACTCTCTGGTTGCTGTTTCTCTTAAATTTCGGTCGCATTCAAGGGTCAAACTCCTTATCCGAGCTTAAGGAGCTGATCAGAAATGATAGAGAACTTATGAACTGCGTTGAAGCACTGGAGATCAAACATATCAAGCGCGAAGCAAAATTTCAGCTCATACTTTTACTGGTAGAGGATTAGCTGAGAGAGATAACAGTTTTTATGCATAAATGTCATTCTGGGCTAACGATGTAATTTGAAATGATTCTATGGGTGTGACTACCCTTAATAAGATTCATTACTTTCTTCTAAAAAAAAAGGAGTAAGTTGCAACTAGGGTGGTAGCTCAAGTGGTAGAGAACTGAAAGCTCATGTATGAGGTCCCAGCACAAACACGGTTGACGACAAAATCAATTTCTCAAAAATAAGGAGTAAATTTTCTCTCAAATAAAAGAGTAAGTTCAGAATTGATACATACGATGAGATATTTTTACAAGTAGATATTAAACATTTGAAAAACATACTCTATTGCTAATTTATATATTTTCATTTTCCAAAAAAAAGGAAAAACATATGAAATTATAGCAACAAGAGATATATGGACTCATTATGTGTGTTTGCAACTCTAAAAAGGCATTCGTATTTTTAAACCCAAATGAATGACTGGTATATGAATTATACACGTACGCATAAAAAACACGAATTAATCTAATATCGTAAAAAAGATGAGCAAAGAGACTCACGAACAATCCACTCTTACCTTGCTGAAAGAGGAACAGCTAGAACTAACTATGGGTCCGACATAGAACCCCACTGGAAGGAGATTGTAGTACTATTGTCTATGCAATTCCTTCTCAAATTGTTGTGCCATTTCACTACTTTCTACAAGTCCTGGGGACGACTGTTATATGAATACTACTCTGCAAGATCTTCATATGTCTAGGGTCTCGTATCCAACAGTTCACATTGAGATTGTTTGATACCCTTTATTGGGATGCCGTAAATCAAGTTAACATCACGCTCTTTTATGAGTTAGATAGGGAAAGAGACAAATCTGGAGAAGCTGCAGGAGTTGGAGCACTGCAGCAACTCACACGAGGAGCAGCAACTCGCACGAGTTGCTACAAATTCATACGATCCGGTTCTGGGGCGGCTATTCGGTTTCCGCTACGCCGAATTAGGGTTTCCTGTGCCTATATATATATCAGTACTCTCGCATTGTCCAGAGTAGTGTTGTATATCAGTAGTTGTATTCTTTCTCACTTGGTAATAAACATCAGGTTTCTCTGTTGTGGATGTAACTTATGTGATCTTTAGTAAATCATGTTAAATTTCTTTATTCGATCGTTATACTATTTCTGTTCTTCTTTTTGAGTATATTTTACTTTTCGTCACTATTTACTTGGTCACTTTGATCTGGAGATTTGATTAGCAAAATGATACAATAATTTGGTAATTTTTGCACGCTCTTGTATATTAAACTTACTCTACAAAACCATAGAAAAAAGTCATAAAATTCCATCGTTTTAGTATCCAAATCACAGAGTCAAAGTGATCTACTTACGGATTAAAAAGTCAAACCATGTTGTTTCAGAAGAAATAGAGGTAGTAGTTTATTGTTCTAGTTCCTCACTCTCGTTACAACTCCTTGTATATAAACCATCGGATTAAAAAGTTTTGGTCTTTGCACCAAACGGACCCTTGCTCTGCCAAATTAAGTATTTTTTTTAGGAATTAAGTTTATAGTTTGAGATTTTTTTTTAGGAAATAGTTTGAGAGTTCTTCTTAAGAAGTTGTGCTAACTTGGATGATCAAAGAAAAATTAAGCTAAAATAAAATTTCGGTAATACAAACCTTAGCAATCGACAACCCTAGCATAAATTGCATGGTGTCCCCACAGAAACGGTAATGGCGCAAGGAGAAGCAGCACGAAGAGAGAAGAAGATGAAAACCGAGTTACCATAAGATCTGATAAAGATCCTCTTAAGACTGCCGCCGGGTCCGTGATATGATTTAAGTTCGTCTGCAGAACCTGGTACGATCTAATCCGTTCTACTTATTTCCGGCAACAAAAACCTTAAACCCATCATGAAAAGTGTCTTTGTATTGTCGCTCACGTAACTTCAACCCCACGCAATTTCTGTGGTACTTGCACTATTATCTCCTTCCGGTTTCACCACAACATCGTTGATTAACCCTCCGTATTGTTTCAAACGATGTAAAAATCGTGGGTAGTTCCAGTGGAGTAGTTTGCCTCATTCTTTTCCCTTACCATAAGCAAGATGAGTTTTTACTTTGGAACAAAAGAAAAGGGTAAAAGACATTTGTCAACATCAATTTATCTATTGAATATATTTTTTCCCCTGATTTATCTATAAATACATTTTGTACCCCTGTCAAAGCTAGAAACTAACACCATCCTAACGAAGGGCGAAAAAACAAAATTACCCTCAAAATTTAATGAATTTAATGAAATTACACTACTATAAATACCAAATTTTTTCCTTCTCCTCCCACTTCTAACCCTAATAGCCCCATTTTTCTCTCACATTCTCTACCATCGGTGCCACATCCTCTATGATGACGGAATTCAAGTTCATCATTTGTAGTCTAGAAGTAAATCACATACTTTGAACCATCACATACTTTGAACCATCATCAAGGATTCCGGAAACAATACCTACCCGCCAACCATCATTGTACCATGTGACGACTTTCTCAAAAGTCTGAAACGGCAGTGAAGAGGGCGACTATCTAAATCATTACGGCGTCATTTGAGCAACACCTCCCAATCTTTAATCACAGTCAGTGCCCATCTCCCAATCTTTACCCCCTTGAAAGTACAAGTCGCCCCCTTGACCTCCGTTTCAGACTTTTTGAGAAAGTCGATACATGGTACAATGATGGTTGGTGGGTAGGTATTGTTTCCAGAGTCCTTGATGATGGTTCGAAGTATGTGATTTACTTCTGGACTACAAATGATGAACTAGAATTCCGTCCTCAGAGAGGAGGTGGCAGCGATGGTAGAGAGATGGAGAAAGAGGGGGTTGTTAGGGTTAGAAGTGGGAGGCGAAGGAGAAAAAATGGTATTTATAATGGTGTAATTTCATTAAATTCTGAGGGTAATTTTGTCTTTTCTCCCCTTCATTAGGGCGGTGTTAGTTTCTAACTCTGATAGGGGTGCAAAATGTATTAATCAATAAAGCAGGGGGCAAAATGTATTTAATCGATAAATTGAGGGTAGAAAATGTCTTTTACACTTACACGCTTATTCCAAAGCCCTTAAACCTAGTAACACTCCGTCCCACCTCTTTTGCACCATTTGGACTTTTACCACTATTTCACTGTGTAACTTTGACCCGATGATTTGGACAGCAAAATTTTACAACTCTTAGATAATTTTTTCGTAGTGTTGTAGAGTAACTTTTATTCTACAAGACCATAAAATATTATCGAAAAATTGCATCGTTTCGCGATCTAAATCACCGGGTCAAAGTGACCCAGTTACGGGTGAAAAAATTCAAATGGTGTATTAGAGGAGAAAGTATTCTTTGGGGCTTGCCCCACCACTGTGGCATGCCTGTGTGGTGGGGCGCGCCATTCACTTTCTGACAAATATGCATTAGTCAGATGGAACCCACCAAATCTTGCATGCTTGTCAGAAGGTGAATGGCGCGCCCCACCACGCAGACATGCCACAGTGGTGAGGCAAGCCCCAATGAATACTTTCTCGTATTAGAGGTGGGACAGAGTGGTACTAAAATTGTCGACAAAGTACAATTCCGGTTCTGTGATTCAATCTTGATGGTTGATGCTATCGATGCTTGTTTTAAGGTTGTGACTTGTGAGGGTTGAATTTGGTAATTCAAATGCAAAAGGAAAGATGGCTGCACAAATCCCTATATTCTCATCGGTTGATGATTCGTGGAAGTCCCTTGTATTTGATAATGTACCGATCTTCAAATGCATTAGGCTTAAAACACAAACTGAATAACCTGTGTGAAGACATTCATGTATTGGTTCATGTATTGGTTAACAGGTACATTCGAAGGAGTTGTGGATGGGGATCATTTAGACCAAACTAGCATTATATGTTTCGACATGTTTGAGGAGGTGTTTAAGCGAGTTGAGTTACAACCATACGATCCACCATCTTCCAAGACTCAGCTTGCTAGTTACAATAAGGAGTCTCTTGTATTTATTTATTTATTTATTTATTTATTTTGAGAAACTTGTAATGTTAGTTATGTTTAAGGATGGAAACATAATACAATATTTGGGTTTGCCAATTCTTATTGGTAAAAATAAAGAAGGATTTTCTAAAATTTAAAACAAGAAATTGGAACAAAGTTAGTGGGTTGACATAATATTTTTTTATCTTAGGGTGGTAAAGAAATCCTTATTGAATATGTAATCCAAACTATCCCAACTTTTTTTTTTTTTTTTTTTTTTTTTGCGGTAAAAGGAGAACTTCAATAGATAGCGAATATGATAAGTACACAACGAGTAGTAGGAGTACTAAAACTACTAGCCACAACCACTAAACATCAAGACCTTAAGCTAGCTGAGGGAGCCTAGCCATGAACGATTCAGAAGCAAAAATACACCAAACTGAAAATGTTCAAAACCAACACTAGCACATGAAAGATAGAAACTGAGAGAGAGACTGAAAGATATCCACATGAAACGAGAGCTTTTAAACATCAATGAAGGGGATGACTGCAGACATGAGCTCACTATCTGGAATGGGGGGGAATTCCTCGCCAGAGACAGCACCTGAGGCACTAACACTTGAAGCTTTCTCTTACTAACTTTCTTTTGCGACGAACGTCGCAACTTTCTTCTAAATTTTGGTGGAGTAATGATTTAGATAAAAATAAAATCATTTCGAAAAAATGGGATAAAATGTGCAATCCTAAAAGTATGTGAGGTTTGGGTTTTCGTCATTTATATTTTTTTTAATATTGTTTTACTTGAAAAACAAGCTTGGAAAATTTACAACAACACAAACTCTATTCTTTCTCAAGTTCTTAAGGGCAAATATTTTAAATGATTCTACTATTACCACTGTTCAGTCAACCACTAGGTCCTCTAATGTTTGAAAAAGTATTGTGAAAGCTAAAAATATAATTTTTCAAGGAGTACGCCAAGGTATCGGAAACGGTCATAACACTTTTATTTACCACAATAGGTGGATTCCGATAGGTCTAGGCAGACCTTATTTTCCATAATTTCACTTGGAATATAGAGTTAGTCAAGTCAAAATTTTCTAAAGATGATGCGGATGTCATCATTCAAATTCCTCTTTCTTCACCACATAACCAAGACAATTTAGTTGGTCGCAGAATGGTGACTTAAAATATGCTTATCATTCGCTCTTCTATCTGGTTCAAACAATTCTTCTACTTCCAGTAATAACAAAGATTCCTTTTGGACAAATTTATGGCATCTAAACATTCCAAGTAAAATAAATAAATAAAAATTTATTTGCCGTTGTTTCATCTTTGCACTGCTACTAAAGATAATCTTTGAAAAAAAGGAATGTGCGTACCTAATGTCTGTTGTTTCTGTGTTACTGATAATGAATCAGTTAGTCATCTGTTCTGGACTGTGTTTCGGTTCGCAAAATCTTTGCTTCCCCTCTGTTAGATATGCATGTCCCTTCATCCTCTCTGTCTTTCCTCTTCGATTAAAAAAAAAATCCTTTCAACGTTGGATGTCAAGAATTAACAGATCTTGTGTTTTCTGTTATGGAATATTGGTTAGAGAGAAATAGAAGAATTTTTAGATCTAAATAAAAAAATTAATAATTTAGCTATCCAAACCATTTCTGAGAATCTAGAGTTTCAAGATGATACTTATCTTGGTTGCGAAATGTTGAGAACAAGGAATGGAGATGACACGACTGTGGATCGATGGAAACCACCGCCACCGGGGCTTCTCAAATTGAACGTGGATGTCTCTATCTCCCTAGATCAACTCAGATCTTGTGGGATATGAGTGATTAGGAACTCGGAAGGAGACTTTGTAGAGGCGATGGTGTTTCAGATCCCATACACTAGTGATTCTTTTGTAGCAGAGGCTTTTGCGATGCTAGTTGCAGTCACAGAAGCGCTAAACAGAAGATTCACAAGTTTGATTATCGAGACCGACAACAAAACCCTAGTTGACTATCTAGAGAGAGGCGTCGGCGATGGCCTTCTCTGAAAAATCTCGCCTCTCAAATGAAGTCTTCAAGAAGCTTCAAGATCTTTTATACCGTAGGGTTTTCTGGTGTAAGAAAAACCAAAATGGGCTGGCCCATTGCTTAGCTAAAATGGGCTTAGAATATACCGTTTATGCATTTTTTGGGCTATCTCATGCCCGTTCAGCTTGTACACCCATTGGGTTTATGACAATACCACTACTAAATAAAGCACATACTTTATTTCAAAGAAAAAGACGAAAAACACTACTGCTTTCTTTGATATGTGGGTAATTAATGATTATTGCGGTGGAAGAAATCAAATTTGGACTAAACAAAGAAGGACCTTCAAGGTGTACATTCGCCGATTGGATTGTAGGTGAGGAAGTAAATAACTGGAAACTTCTCCATTATATTGGTGGTAAACGTGAAGGTCCAGATCAATGTTTTGCAAGTGAAGGTCCAGATCAATTGTTGGCGTACCAGGAGACGCTTGCTCCAGTTCATTGATTAGGTAATGAACAAATTAGAGCCCGTTTAGTAATATTTTTGCTTTGAATGACTCTTTTACACTTTATTTGTACTTATAGAGTATCATGCGAATTACTTTGTCAAATAGTTTTTTTTTTTTTTGACAAACTGCTTCATAATGTTTCAATTGTGGCCGTTGATTTCTGTCTTGTGTACTGCTGTCGTTCCCTTTATAGTTGTTTATATTATCACATATTACCTCCCACATGTGCATATATTCTACACTACACTTTATCAAACTAGTAAGGAGTATGTTATTTGCACGTGGACTTTTTTTTCGTGAGAAGGATATACTTCAATTTAAGACCATTGACTGTTTGCAGGAGTGAGATTTTCCTCCATCATGACTCTTGTAGATTGCTCTAAATTAGGTGAACAGAAATAGGGTTTTTAATCTCTAAAGACGTCGCTAGAGTTCTATCATTTACTTACCTATTTGAGTTTAGCATATCAAGAAAAGTTTCAAGTGGGATTTGGGTGATTGAAGACAAATATATACCCAGAAATAAACACATAATGAGTGATAGTTGATCCTATTGACATGGAGAAACATTGACACTGG
This sequence comes from Linanthus parryae, assembly GCA_023055425.1. Lineage (NCBI taxonomy): Eukaryota > Viridiplantae > Streptophyta > Magnoliopsida > Ericales > Polemoniaceae > Linanthus > Linanthus parryae. The sequence goes on along the minus strand of JALGPY010000001.1, from coordinate 178,012,310 downwards.
TTCTCATTACTAAATACACTGAGCCAAATGTACTTTTGGGGAGACTTTCTCAAGAGTGCATTGTCTTGTGGCTTTACTATGATGATGGTAAAATGAAACATAAGGAGATTGATGAGAACATGAGTTGGTGCATTTCAGCATGCTACCAGTAGCATGCGACATTGTCAATGAAGTTGAAGTTAATTAGCTATATTGTAAATCGAACGTAACCGAGGTTTTTAGAAACTTAAACATGAATGCTGTTTTCTCCTTTTTGCCACTTCATACATAAACATACATCAAAACTCTAAAGTATAAAATAAATCTCTCAACCTACTCAACAATTTAATGAAAAAGCGCGTGTCATATCATCAGCTTTTAAAAGGGTTTAACAAAAAAATATTTATTTAAGATACATAAGAATAGTGGCACTGCAGTATTGTTGATACTCAAGAAACAAAACGAGATTTTAATTGGCATTTCGAAGAGAGCGGGATGTCTACATGTTTCAGCAAAGGAAAATCTTTCCATAAATAGAACTTCAGTGGCACAATTAGCGGGCAATTAGAACCCGAAATTGGAAGTAAAGAAGGCCCTTGTTTTTACATTGTGAAGGGTTTGGCTGGGGTTTCTTGGGGAGGCTTTCAGCGAGTTGGGGTCGCGCCGGTTGGTTGGGGCAGGATAAAGGTTTTGAGGGGTGTGGGAGGGGTTCATCTCCTCCAAGCCCGGACCAAGCCCGCACGTTGTAGGGATGAGTTAGGGAGATCGGGGGCAGGATGGGATGGGGTTGCTGTACAGGGGACGGGTTCGGTCAGATTGCAGGTTCTCAACCCCCATTGACACCTACCGAACTCTGGAGACGGAACAAGAACCACTGCTGGGCTCTTCCCATGTACTAAATGAAAGAAAAACCAAAATGCTACCTTCAGACTACGAAACACAGAGCTGCTAAGGTTTCCTTTCCCTCTTTCAACTTAGTAAGTCATAAATCAACACGGTTTAAGGCAGAAGAGAGGAGAAAAGGTATGGAAATATCTTCAAATGGATAGTTTTCATTTGTCATGAAACAAATTCCCTATGTAATTAATCAATATGTCAACATAGTCAAAACATTGAAATCCTATTTCTACTATATAAATGTCATCATAATCCTCCTATGTAATGTACAATACTAGAAACAGAGATCCTATGGGACTCTAGGTATGTTACAGATTGCCGATATATTTATATACTAGTAAATAACAAAAAAGAATTTGAAACCTGTGGTTTTCATCAGAGATTAGTATATAACCTTGTTGACTGCTTGCTATAAATAAACAACCCTCCTCCTCCTCTTCCTCTTATAGACTTTACAAAAATGGAAAGCTTCCGAAACTTGAAATGTGGAAAAGCAAACTTGCCGCGAAGCTCAATAGTAGAGCGTAGTCCAGGGTGCTTCTGCTAGAGCTGCTGCCAAACAGTCCTGCATTCACGGATTGTTTCTTGCCTGGACTTTTTGCATTTGAAACGTTAACAGCAGACGAACCTGAGAGGGGCGTAAGAGACCCAAAAAAAAGATTGTTAGCACACCGAAAGTGGAGAGAAACCGTTTGAGGTGCAAGAACTCTGGATCATAATGACAAGATAAGTTTGTTTCACCTTCTGGTAAAAACCTAACCGAGTTCAACCACATCTAAATATTTCTTCAAACTAAGTTTCTGTGATATTCTTTCCATAATATAACTTTAGTGGCACAAAGTGTCAAAGGTAACGTCCCACATCGCTGGGTTTTTAAGGAAACAAAGTGGCAAACAAATAGAGAAAATGAAAACATACCCCCCCCCCCCTCCTGTGCGCACTTCTTAGCCATTTGCATGTTCACAAGCCAAGATGATGGTAGAGATACATCCAATAACTCTGTGGTGTCGAATGGACGGGGCGGGGCGAGTTGGAGGCGGGCTGGGGTGGGTTACCGGCCGTGTGGGGGTGGGGAGGGGAGGGGAGGGGCGGGGCGGGTTCACGTGGAAGTTATCTAGCCCCTGTGATGCACGGGAACTCCATGTAGGGTGACGTCCCCGTTCCGGGAACGTCCCGCACTCCGGAACTCCGCAGGAACTCCCCGGAACGTTCCCGGAATGCCACTTGGCGTTCCGGATAAAGTAATGAGTCCGGAACTTATGCGGAACTTCTCGGAGACACGTTCCCCCTTTTGGAAACGTCCCTAGTTTAAATATAACAATCGGGTGTCTTTTAATGATTTAAGAAGATAGAGAATATTACTTGTAAAATATGATGTATATTATTAATCCTATCAAGATCCCCGACCACTAATCTAAAACCAGTTGCTTGAACTTCAACGGAGCTAAAATAATTTGAATACTTTCAAGACTTCCAAACAACCTTAAAGACTTCGAGGACCCCAAATTTTTCAAATACCTCCACATATTTATTTAGTAAATATGTTCTCCTTGTATTGATCTTAATTTTGTATTTATTTAGATTATTGTCTTTCGATTTCGTCTAATAATTTTTAAGTGTGTATTTAGGTATCATTTACATTAGAATGAAGTTGTGTGTCTATATATATACATATATGTACATATATCTATGTATAGATACATATACATATATATATATACATACGTATATCTATATATAGAATACAGATATATATATACATATCTATGTATGTATATATATACACATATGCCGTTCCCCCGGCGTTTTGTCTCCCTAATTTCTGAAAATTGCCGTTCCGGAGTCCCCGTCCCCGTTTCGTCTCGTCCACGTTCCCGTTTCAGTGCTACATAGTCTAGCCCAGACCGGTCCCAGGATCAAACCACATGGGTTTAAGGGTTAGGGGCCCCCCAAAATAACCTTTTACAAAAATGAGGGTAAAATGGTCGATTACCTAGGATTCTTTTAAAATGACCATTTTGGTAGGGGGCTGGAGTCTGGACAGGCCCGGAGGGGGCGGGTTGAGAGGGAGGGGGCGGGCCAGGCCGGGGGCCAGTTCCTCCTAACTAAAATCCTATCCGGGGCGGGTTCTAATTGAGCGGGGTTTGATTGCGGAGGGGTCGGGGACGGGTTTGGGGTATTTTGGGGGCGGGGCGGTTTGGACCATAGCAAGGCCCTATTGACACCCCCACCAATAACTGTGCCATTGGACTCTCTGACTAGTACATCAGAGCCACTTTGTTTGGTGCCTGATTTCAAGAAACCGGCTGTACTATGTTTAAGGAAAGGGGAGGCTGGTGAGGTCCAACATAAAGTAGCGGTAAGAGGACCACATCATTGGAGGTAAGCACAAGTTCTATTATAGCATACACGATTGAATGGAAAGTCATTTTCCATTGAAAAGACGAGTTTTTTGCGTTATTTTCACATACATCAGAGCAAGGTGAGAATAAGCACTGAGAAGGTTGCTAGGACAAGAAGAAGATGTGTGACTGAAGAAGGGAAGGTTTGAGGATATCATTGTCCTAGTTCTGACCATACTGAGCAAGTGAAATAGTAAATAGTCTGCTGTATCAGGTTCTAAAAAACAGAGCGGACATGTCGCACTTGATGATATATGTACTTCATAACATGGAGAACTCACAATCATAATTAGTCCATCCGATGCGCTGCCCTCCAAGATCATAAACAACAATCTTGTCTTTCAGTACAAGGTCTGCAAAAGTTACAAACAGTAATCAGTTGCTTCAATGCTGCAAAAAAGACTAATGACAAACACCATTTCGGGAAGTAATTAAATAAGTTGCTATACCTCCTAAAATTGTAATCCCTTGACCTTTTGATTTCTGGAACCCAATGCACCAAACTGAAGCACCACCCTGTGGAAGAGGTCGATGAAACTTGTTGTGAGTTAATGAAATCCAGAGAAAACAAATTCATTCAACTCGCTTATCTATGCCTGAGAAAGCACACAATTATACAAAGAATTCTCTAGTGCTTCCACAAGTTCCAATCTGTATGGAAGCAGCTAAGAATATGCAACTAAACAGGTAAAATGGAAAATCCTTACACATGATTTATAGAATGGAAAATGCAGAATTAATACTTACAATTGATTGTTGCTGTAGCATATAATCCTCAGGTTTCAGAATCATGTGAGCGTCACCGGCAAAATTTAAACTAACTGGTGGAAATACTTCGGAGACACTGCACAAGGCACATATGCTTTCAATATCAAAGTTAACTAGAATAGGATCACATAAAGTAATATATGCAGATATTTGAATACCTGGCATCAATTAGAAAACACTGGCTTCCGTTGGAAAGAACCGGGCGCACATTCTGGGAGACAGTTGCTGTAATCTGTACAGATTGTAAGGTTGTCACTTTCATGTTCTGCCACCATAGTTTCAACGAAAAATAAAGAATAAAAAGAAACAAAATAAAAATTGGAAGGGAGAAAACTTAGTTTTGGTTTATAAAAATGTACAGTGACTTACAGCATTGACAAAAGGATTGTACGCTTCTTCCGCAAGGTAAGCCAAAGTTGTACCACAATCAATTATGGTCCCTTGGTTAATCGATGTAGCAAACACAGAGGAATCTATATCCAATCTTCGCCCATTGACAGAAATGCTTTGAAGATTCAAATTATAGTGTGGCCTGAAATTTCAAAATTTAAGCTAATCAATCAAACTCGCTACGAGCAACCGATTAAACTAGCTAAACCTTCTGAAAATACCAAAAACTGACAAGGTAATAGAGTTGTTTGGAAGCTCGAGCCACTCATAATTTCAGGCATGATTTCTTCTAGTTCCATAGTAGAGTGAAGTGCTACTTTGATTTCCAATCATTTCAACCATTATCATGAGCCACAAGGTTGAAGAACGTAAAAATTCCACAACTCAACCAGATCACCACCAAGTACAAGATAGCCTTTCAGACACTCGAGTTTATCATTCTACATTACCCAATTCATTCAACTGCAAGTCTTTGTAATCTGGCCTACCAAGCTCCCACTACTTTTATGAGAAGTGAGAACCATTTTATAATTTAGTGCTGATGAATCATCAATTCAAAAGAATAAGTGTGACAGCCAGCTGATATGAATGCTCTAGACTCTAAAAGGCATAGCTACACAGTAAGTGGGAGGTGAAGTGTCACTTTATAATATCAAAAAAGGAAAACGTTGCTTTAAGCTGAAAAATCATATTGATTATTTGTACGGGGAAAAGACACTTTCACACACTCAGGTTTGACACAAAGACACACTTTCACCTCCTTCTAGTTTCAGAGATGACACTTTTACCATTTCATTTTAATAAATTTCAGAACACCGACACTCCCTAATTGTGATGCCGTGAGCCTGGGGGTGGGAGTGCAGCACTGATAGTAGTTTCTGGGATAGATTTACCCTCTTGGATTATGGAATGACACAATGTACGTTTCCTGAAGTTTGGCACACCGAAGGGGTGAAAGTGTCGTTTACCCTATATATAAGCAAAAAAATGGTTTCAAAGTTCAAGTGCCAATACACGAAGCCATGTTAGTATGTTGAGCATAGTTTCAACTCACTGAAGCCCATCAATGATAGTACTGGTATATAGTAAGTGATACATCCAAACAATGATAAAACATTTTCATTTTTATGAGCTTTAATGGCGCTGAAAGAATAAATTGAAGCTTACTGCTAGAGAAAGAAAACTTACATTGATGGTACAAGCGGACTATAAACCAGATTAGGGTGGACAATTGAACCAAAAACCAGAATACCACCACCACCATTACTCCCTTTCAAGCAATGTGAGAAAGAATTAGGGGCGATACCCTGAGAAGAAAGTTGTGAGATCACTGACAAAGCCTGCTGTCCGAAACCGAAAATTCCATCAACTGCTCTATCTGATTTCATCAAGTCCCCAGTTTGTGATGTGCTACATCTGAGTCAGGAAGCAAAACAGCAATGTTAAGTTGTTAACCAATGAATAGTCTTGTAATATATAGTAGGGTTACTTTAAGAATCCATTCAACTTTCACTAACTTATCATCCCATGATCCTCGGATACTCTTTCTAAAATTACATAAAAGTGAAGATTTACATATTTTACCAGAAATTATGTGAAAGTATATTATTTCATATTTTACCAGATTTTCTTCTCACGTATTCGTAGTTTTGTACACATAGTCTGAAACATCTCGCGGGTACTAAGAGAGATAGTAATCATCAGTTTGAAAAGTTCCTCACCCGAAGACCACAGGCACTGAGGAGTTTGAGGTTATTGAATTTCCAACCACGGTGTTAAGATGCAAAAGGTCTGCAACATAGAAGCCAGAAGTCCCACTACCATCTCCATACTGGAATCTGTAACTGCACTGGTCATTCTTACTTGAACAGACGGTGTCTGAGGACTGAGCTCCTAATTCGCATATATTGTCTGAACAAGAGACTAGTGAAGCTGTTGGAGAGCTCTTTGGATCAAAGAATTCAAGAGGGATCTGCAGAAACAGTCGTCACTTTGTCAACTCCCCTATTATCTTGAACATATAAACCAAAATGGTATGACAAGGGGAGAGAAAGGCTTATATTACCTGGAGTCCACTCGATGTGGGACAACCATTGCAGGGCTTGCAGCCAACCCACAAGACGTCACTTCCAGTATCAATTTGCACATAGAATTCTCTTGGAGGAGAACCCAATTGAACTCTTGTGAAGTAAAGCCTATAATGAACATCGAGTACAAATAAGAAATATGCATCAAATACAAATACAAATATAACCATATGCCTACTCCAATATGAAGACATTAAGAAAAAATGTCTAGAAGAAGCATATCTACGAAAGGGGCATACGAGGACTAAACTCAAAAGGTTCACATATCCTTTACACATAAAGATCGTGACAATGTTTTAAGGTTGTATAGCCATGAAGTACCATGAGAAGCAAATTAGTCTAGAACAAAGGTGTTGAAACAAACAATGGAAGACTCAAGCAATCATGGTAGGCAAAAAAAACAACAAGACGTCACTTCCAGTATCGATTTGCACGTAGAATTCTCTTGGAGGAGAACCCAATTGAACTCTTGTGAAGTAAAGCCTAAAATTAACATCGAGTCCAAATAAGAAATATGCATCAAATACAAACATAACCATATGCCTACTCCACTATGAAGACGTTAAGAGAAAATGTCTAAAAGAAGCATATCTACGAAACCGACATACAAGGACTAATCTCAAAAGTTTCACATATGCTCTTACACATAAAGATACAATGTTTTAAGGTTGTATAGCTATAGCCATTAAGTACCCTGAGAAGCAATTTAGCCTAGAATGAAGGTGTTAAAACAAACGAACGAACGCTCTAGCAATCATTGTAGGCAAAAAACATCATAATTCTTGAGTCCAAGCAGAACCAAGAGAGTACTAAGAAAACAAAGCAAGAATTCATCCAACATTTCAAGGTTCAGAAAATGCTATCAAGACTCTAGAATAGAAACCCAGAAAAGGCATAAACTTGGCAATGCCACCACTTTCCAACATCAAGAGCATCAAAATTCAAAACCATTAAAGACCCTAATACCAAAATTCAAAATCCTTGAAGACCCTAATTCCCAAATTCGAAATCCTTGAAGACCCTAATTCCCAAATTCAAAATCCTATTTAAATTCAACAATTTGCAGAAGAAGAAGAAGAAGAAAGTGATTGGATTACCCTACAAGATAAGGGTCGTATGTGCCTTCGACGGGGAAATCAACAACACCAGTATAATCTTGCAGCATTCGTCCGTGTCTTGCCACGTCACGCGCTCTGAGATGATTCAATTCGACGCCGTGACTCGTCGGGAAAGCCCTCTCGAGCGTGAGAGACGCCGGAATGCTGACCGCCGCCGGGAGAACCACGGCGGCGAAGGCGAATAGGGTCCATAAGCCGGCCGGGGAACGAGCCGACATTTAGCTTTCTTCCCTCTTGGGGTTTCCCTCTCTCTCTCTTTTGCTTTTCTGGTTTCTTTAACACCAATAGAGCAACGGACGAATTGGGATTGGGATTGGGATTGGGATTGGGATTGGGATTGTATGTATATGTTGTGTGTATAGGTGTGTCAGGTTAAAGAATGAAGAAGATGATGAGTACAGGGATGGGTTTTCCTCTGCATCTTGTGAAAGAGCACGAAAGGGGAAGGCAACAGCCTAGCAATTGAGGAAGTAGAGATTCAAAATCGGATTGCGTTCTGGTTTTTCCTTTTCTTTTTTTTTCTCTATTTTTTATTTCATATAGTATATCGTGGTATTACATTATTTTATATATTTTTTTATAAATTTATCTATTTGTCGTCTGCCAAATTCAGACCCAGGACCTCATCCCGGGGCTCTTAAACCTCTACTCAAGATGGCAATGTGGGCCGATATGAGGGTGAAAATGACCCGGCCCGCCCCGACCCCCAACCCGGCCCCGCGCGGCCCCCAGCCCGCCCGTTTAGTTTGGTACACCCTTCAACCCGACTCCGCCCGCCCCTGGGGTGGTTGAGCACCCTAAAAACAGTTTTTTCTTAATATTGGCCTGGGCGTGTGGGTTCAACTTCCCCACGCCCTGACCCGGCCCGCTCCACCCTGCCCGTACTTGGCCCCTCTCCTTCGACATGGCCTAAACGCGGCCCGGCCGCTTTCACCTTGAGGTTCTTCCATCAGAGTTAACACTAATTTGCCCTTATTTTATTCTGTTTCCATCGTATTATACTTATTTGCATTTATCTTCACCTACATTATGTTCGGGGTAATTTTATTTTTTGCTGAAAAAAAAGTATTTTTATATTTTACCCGCCTTTCCTACTCGAGCCTTCATTGAGGTTCGGAAATCGCAAACTTGTTCTTAACTTTCTGGTTTGGGGTCCCCTTTCACTTTCACTTGTGATAGTCAAAGTCAAGAGTCAAACCATTCCAATTGCTTACTTTTCTTTCCATAATGTTTTTTTATTTCTCAAATGCTTTAAACTTTAATCAATAATCAACTATCCATATGTATGATTTCGTGGAGTACAATTAAACTCTCTGCAAATTCACATATATTTGACCTTGTGGACATGACTAGCCATTTGTTTATTAGCGAAGTTGAATCAAATTTAATCTGAAAATCTATAAGTATTTACGACAACAAAACGTGTCCATGTACAATTTCTTTTACATTAATTCTGCAGTTTCTTATGAGATTTAACGATATGTTGTGGTGCCGATTCGGAGAATATGAGATCTATGCAATGAGCATGTCAAGCGTGATGTGCGGTTAGATGTCTCAACAGGAGTGATAGGACACAATGTCACAATCTCCATAATTAATAAAGAATTTTTTTAAGTAAATGGGTGTGGTTGTTGTGTTATATCCGTCTTCTTCAATATTATGAGGCAACATTTTAAATTGACACATTTTTTTTGACAATTTATGCTTTTGTTTGAGGTTGATCATACTCAATTTTTCTTCTGATTGTCTTGTTGGACTCCGAGCGCTTCAATATCATACTGAGCCAGTACTGAGGTTGTTCTCGAATCATTTTTAGATAAATTTAGTTGTCAATTCTTTTCAGTAACGTGAGAAGTCGCAGTCACTACCCTGGATAAACATATGTTCTAGTCTATTTCTTAGTGTATCTACTATCTAGTGCTAGTAAAATCACCTCCTCACAGTGTATGTGACCCCGAGGACGCCTACTATCACTTTCGCAAATGGAAACAGAGTGCGCTCAATTATTTCTTAAAGCTTGTGATGTTTCTTTAATTATGTTTTGCAACCCCGACTATTCCGTGCTTCAAGAGAAAAAAAGCATAGTGGAACGGCTTTTCCCCTGTCCCTTTTTCTTTCTCTCTTATTAGGAAAATGAAAATGTTTGCAGCATAATATTGTTATGCTATCTTTAGCAACCAAAGAATTAAAACCCACACGTAATGTGTACTGTCTGATTTGTAATTGAGCTTTTTGGTTAGTGCTACGATTTTTGCACGTTCAAGTTCAGAGTAATCGAGCGTTTCAGAGTATTTTTACAAGGCTGAAAAATCCATTGCAGCAAACAAAGGCCGTTAGATATTTATACTCTCTATTGCACCATTAATTCGGAATGTAGTTGAGGCGTTGAGCTGGTCGGTTAGCATTCTTAAGGACATTCTTCAGTTCTTAAGTTCAAACATTGGGGCAATTCAAGAGTTGTCAATATGCCACCTTAATTGCGAGCATGTTAGGCAGACTATTAGACTAAAGTGGAGATTCATCTAATGCGCTCACGAAGAGTAGTGGCTACGAGTTCCCTCCCTCATATAAAAAATTTATATTTTGTAAATCACCTCTCTATTGGTGGTTATTTACAATATATATATATGTATGTAGCATGTAAGCCAAGGAGAAAAAGTCAGTATCATGTAACACCATGCAAAAAAAAAAATCGAATGCCTATAAGAATGATGAAGTGAAAAGTCTAATTCATCACTTTGATGACTAGCGGACTAATTCAAAGAAGTCAAGTTTAGATGATTTATATTCGTTTTTATATTACAAGACAAGAATTGCTAAATCTAGTCTACTCTTTACACATACTACTACAAAAACTCAAGGGTAAAAGACAAAAACCACCCCTCGAGTATGGGATATATACAAAAAAACCCCTCGTGTTCGGGGATATACGAAATCCACCCCTGTCAGAGTTAGTGGTTAATGGCTCACTAACGGAGGTTTCAAAAGACCAAAATGCCCTTAAAACTTTAAGAAATTACCCACTATAAATACCCTTTCCTTCCATTTCTCCCCCCCCCCCCCAACCCTAAAATCTTATCTCTTCCACTCTCTCTCTCTCTCCTCTCACTTCTCACGGCAGAACAGCCCCTCACCTCAAACACCAACAGCTCCCTCACCCACCTCTAACTCACCACAACACCAAATTCCCTCACCATCGCCGTCGATCTCTTCTGCCGACCCTACGGCACCGTCAACCGCCGCCTCATGTCCTTACTCGACCCGTTGCACCGCCCTCTGCAAAACCCATCAACGGCGTCATTACCTCCGACGTCACCGTCGACGAATCGCGAAACCTCTGGTTCCGCCTCTTCACTCCAATCGCCGCTGAGGATGCCGAGCTCCCCGTCATCGTCTTCTTCCACGGCGGTGAGATAGCATAATCAGCAGAGTTCCGTTCCCGAACGCGAGAGCAGCCAGATCGGTCCATGAGAGCTTGCAAGGAACGACGTGCCGGAGAAACAGCGACGAGTATTCACTGAAATTACCGTCGAATCGAGGCATCACGAAGTCCAGCGGAGCAAACACAGTCAGATTCGGCCGATTGATGAAGAATCCTAGCATCTGCAGATCCAGAAACGAAGCCATAGCAGAGTAGCCTCTGGATCTCAGCCTTCCAGAAGCTTCGATGAAGGAACTCGCCGATCTAGCTGTTTCGGAAGCCACACATCGTAGTAGATCTGGCTCAGGTCTTCGAATCGGAGACCAGGACTGGAAGTCCATGTCGAAGCGTTCTGGGTTTGCGGTTTTGGGACATTCAATAGAAGATTCTGCAAAAAGGGCGACGAATTTGAACTGGGTTTTGGGGTTTCAGATACAATTGTGAGTGGTCGATTGGGTTGAGTTGCGGATTTTCTTCTGATTTCATTCTTAATTTGCGTATAAATTGGTCGATTTGTGTTTCGAATCGGATGTACTTCTGATGTGAATGTTCAGAAATTCAGTAATTTATCGAATTTGTTTTTTTACTGAAAAATCGTGAAAATGTTCATGCTTCTCTATAATGTAACTGGGTTCGGGAGTAGTAGTAGTAGTAGTAGTTGTTGTTGTTGTTGTTGTTGTTGTTGTTGTTGTTGTTGTTGTGGCGGTGGCGGTGTGGTGGCGGTGGCCAAGAACACCATGAACATTAATAAAATATACAAAAAATACAAATAAGGGTAAAATGGTCATAAAAAAGTCAAATTACACCCCTATACTAACTGATTGTAACTGAAGGGTGCTATTTGTCTAACGTCCATCCACTGACAGGGGTGGTTTTTGTCTCGACAGGGGTGGATTTTGTATATCCCCGAACACGAGGGGTTTTTTTGTATATACCCCATACTCGAGGGGTGGTTTTTGTCTTTTACCCAAAACTCAATTGAAGCGCACTAAGTAGTTGACGGCGTTTGTTTAAAACGGGTGCTAATTGCACATCCCCGTCCAGTTTCCGGGGTCAAACTGAAATCAACCTCCTCATGACTAGATGCTTCTCTGTCTTTCTAGTTTTGGTTTTTGCCCCAACAGTTTCTTAAAATGACGTTTCGTGTTCTTCATGTAACGTACACGAACAGATTTAACCAACTCCTCATCCTCCTCCTCCTCATCACCACCATTCACTCCTCGGTAATAATCGGAAGCCAACCGAATCCGATGCTCAAACTTCTTCTTCTTCTTCTTCTTCTTCTTATTCTTCTCTACCGCCGCAACTCCACCGCCGTCACGGCCACTCACGGCCACATCCGCACTCGATTTCACCACCAAACAGTATCTCAATGAGGCGATCATCGCGCAGACCGCGAACACGATCCACGTACATCCTTTTAGTCGGAACAGACACAGCGACTGGTTCAAACTAGCGCTGAGGAGGAAATCGAGGAGTCCAAAATCGGTACTAGGTTGGAGGAAAAAGATGACACAGACTAAATGAAATGATAGGGAGAGTAAGGTCAACAAACACGGGATCGACTTCTCGGAGAAGAAGTAGAGGCCGATGTTGCCGAAGAGCAAAATTACGTATCCGATGATTTTACCGATCCGTTCGTAGCCGTGGAAGAGACGTTTGGTTTGGTTGTTTCCGAGCATGTTGTGGAAGAGGACGGCGAGGATGATGTTGATGATTAACCACGAGAAGGCTATTGAAAGGAGGATGACGGCGGCGATGGGGTTGGTGGTTGTTTGGATGAACTGCATGTGTTCGGAGGAGAATAGCCATAGGCAGGAGGAGAGGAGACCGAGGATGTACCAGAAAAACAGGCTTGGCCAAACAGGGCGTAACATATCTTTGAAGATTAGAGTAGGTTTGGGGTTTTTTATGGAGAAATCATATTACTCTATTGACTGATTAGGAGAGAAGATAAAGTAATTTAACTGGATGTCTAGATTGACTGACTTAAGATATGTGTCTGGACTTGGAAGACTAAATTCATGTCCGCAAGCTTGTCAAAATTTAACTGGATGTCTAGATTGACTCATGTGTTGCTGGAGCTGGTATCACTTTCGCTGAGAACATCCACAGTAGACTATTCAAACGGAAGTTATCAACAAAATAGAAAGTCAATTTGAATAAGTACGGTCTGCAGTAGACTAGCTAAAGCACATACTACCTCCGTTTCTTCTCTATCACACCGGTTTGACTTTTGTCACTATTCACTGGGTCACTTTGACCCGATGATTTGGATAGGAAAACGATTGAATTTTTTGATAATCTTTTCATGGTATTGTATAGTAAAAGTTGCTCTATAACACGGTAAAAAAATTATCAAAAAATTTAATCGTTTTGCTATCTAAATCATCCGGTCAAAGTGACCCAGATACGAGTCAAAAAGTCAAACTGGTGCTATAGAGAAGAAACGGAGGTAGTACTATTTTAGCCTCCGAAATTCTTGCTAGCTAGATGTGGCAGGTCAAAGTATCCTGGCTATATTTATTTTTTTTATTTTTTATCTTAATTTTAGATATTATCGGTACACCACGACCGGAGCAAAATCACCATCTAAAATGAATAAGTTGAATTTAGACTAAAATTTAGCTAATTTGTGCATAACATTATTGTGGATGCTCTGATTTGACAGCGAGGCTAACTGTGTCAAATTCATCTCTGTAGAAGGAATTCCTTTGTTACCGGTTGGTACCTGTATTGTACATCTAAATCTAGGACAAGTCTTTAGGAATTTAGTTTGTATTTGAATGATATTAGAGATTCGTGGTTGCGAATATATATTTTTTTCTTTTTTTTGGACATATTCGTTAGTTGTTATGTTCAGAAGTCGGAATTGGAGATGTCTTAAGTCAGTTGAAGCATCAGTAGGTCCTAAATTCCTGAAAGTGAGTTACGATTATCTTTTTTTAAGAGTGAATACAAGAGCAATATGTTTCTGGAAACACACTGGCAAGCAATTAACATCCTGGAAAACAGGATGTTTCCCTATCTGAGGAGAGAGTTGTATATCAACAAATGTCATTATATATTTACAACGGCTTCTATAAGCGAGTTACTTCTGAATGATCAAATTAAGTGCTCCCATTCTATCTAGAACTAACGATACACAAAAAGGTCAGAGGTGGTGTGAAGTGTTCATCCACAACCACAATCCATTGTCATCAACAGGGAAGGAAGTAAGGTTGGGGCATTCTACCTTCTCTACGCACATCAATTTGGGAAACATAAGCTGCAGTTCACTCCAATCTATCCGTAATTTACTCAAGTGCTTCAAGCGCAGTAACTCAACATTCCAACGGCCTTCTTCCGTAGCCACAATTTCATTTTCCTTCCAATTCTCTGACAATTGACCCAAATCACAAATTGATCCACCCCTGATGTAGAGCTTCTTTAGTTTTTTGAAGTTAGGTGGCTTCAACCAGCTGCTTGTAATCGTATTAGGAACACATTGGAGGTCAAGTTTCTCCAGATTGAAGGAAAATACCTTATGACTAGTGCCCTTTGTTGTAATTGGTGCATTGTGTTGTATAGAGCATCCTCCCCAAGAAATTGTTAGGTTTCTTAGTGCTTCCATGTCTTGTAAAGCTGTTAATTGACCTTCATTTGGGAACTCCTTCACACTAGTGTAGATGTTGAGTTTTACCAGGTACTGGAAGGAGGACAAATCTTTCAGAGTACACGATTCATCCTCTTCTGTGTTCCCAATAACAAATCCCTTAAGTACTTGGAGAAAACATAGTCCTGCAAGAGCCTTGGGCATCTTGTCTACAAGGTAACACTCGGACATGTCTAGATGTGTCAAAGTGCGCCAGAGGTAGTTTATATCAGGTGGAATCGCCTCCAAGCCATGACATGCTTTTAGATCCAAGATTGCCAACCTTTCCGACTTTGTGATGAATTTGGGAAGTTCATTGATCATAGAAATCCCACGGAGACTGATATATCTCAACTTGTTCATGCTCACTACACCTTTGAAGATCAAGGACACGTTATCGAATTCAATGTGGTGTCGCGCCAGCTTCTGCCATTTCCCCAAGTGAAGAATTTTGTGATTCTTGGTAGCTGAAATTTGTGACCACTCGCTGTATATCACATCGTCCTCGTTCAAACTATGCACATGGTATCTTTCTTTCATCACCTGTGGATCGAGGTTCCAACTTGTGCCGCTGATTAGAGACCGAACAAAAGGGTCCATCCAGTAACCACTAGCTGTTGAGCTATAGTTTTTGTTTACCGGCTTGATGATGCATTTATCGATCAAGTCATTCACTATCCCATCAAACACATTTTGAAGATCACTGACGCTAATGTTGTTCGCCCTCACCCAGTCAAGCATTGTGCTTTTCTTTATTATGGCGTTTTCTAGGAAGATCAAGAAACAAAACAAGCAGTTCTTCGTCAAGTTTGGTAATGTTGTTGTCCACTCCAACAATTTTGCTCTGTAAGCGTCGTCATGGAGTGCTGGATTACTACTAAAATCTCTCAGCCGTTCTTCTGGAGCTTGCACATTATTAGCTGTGGTTGTGGCCGTGGATTGAATCGATCGACGGTTGAGATTGATTTGTGGGTTTGATTCTTGTTGTTCCTCGAAGGAGGGGATTATAAGATTGAAAGGTATCTTGTATTTCAACTTACTAACCTTCTTCTTGAGTGATTTCAGCTCTGACTCGCTTCCTCCTCTTTCTTGCAGGAAATTGAATGTGTTGCGGGCCTCATTGATCTGAATATTCACGTACTACGCGTCGCAGCTTCGAAGGACTCCTTGAGGAAATCCAGGTCTTGGAGGATCCACTGCGAGAGATCAGCAACAGCAGCTCTACTACTACAACTACCACTGTGGTGGTGGTTTTTGGTGATTTTGAGACTACTTTTGGAGGCTTGATTGGTACTACTAGTTGTTGACATGTTTTGTTTTGTTGTCCTTGCAGAGCTTAAACCAAGTGCTATGACTATGAGAGGAGGGCATCGAGCTGAAGCAGTTTTCAGAGTGCTTTTGAAGTAAATTGAATGAAGCTAGTCCAAGGGAACAAAATGTCAACATTTGTAGGCGTTTCATGTCGTCCACATGAAAACTGAATCCTTTTGGAGGAATAGAATGCAGCAAGTGGCACTAGTTTGGCCACCAAGGTCAACTTGCCAACTGGTTACATGTGCTGATATATCTACCTTATTCTTGGTATGATTCTCCAGGTACAGTATCTTTTCTCTTAATGAGCATATATAAATTACCATTTCTCACTAAAACTTATATGTTGGTTCATTTGGCGAATTAAGTCAGTACATGTTTTGTTCATCATGTTTAAAAATTCTGACATAACATAGGGTGCGAGTGTGTACCGTTTTGTTACACTTTGTCTGGTTTCTTCGGTGATCTTTTAAACTAGATAGATACGTATGTTACTTCCTAGATAATGAACATGCTCAATTTCTCTTGAATGTGGAGAGCTATCTTGGGTTTTTACAGTTTCGGTGTTAGGTGGTTGGGCCTGGGTGAAGCACTTCATAAGGTCGGAGTTAACGAGATAGGGTGGAATACAGAACTTATTATTATTATTATTATTATTATTATTATTATTATTATTATTATTATTATTATTATTATTATTATTATTATTATTATTATTTTTATTATTATTATTATTATTTTTTTTTTTGTGTGTCCACTGATTGTGTGAAAATCATCTATTGATGCACTAATTTGATTCTTAAGGATTTTTTCATTTTTTTTCATTTTTTTTACATACGGCAAAAAAAAAAGCATCCATAATATCTATTCTAAAAGTCAACTTTGTAATTTCACCCTTCTCACCACATGTGCAGTATTCATCTCTAGGGTTATCTCTAGGATGCAGGCAACACCCTGATCAAAAACATTGGGGAAATGTACATTCATTCTAAAATAAAATTTACTGTATGTAATATGCTGTGGATATAGAACATAATTTAGCTTAATAAGAATATAGAGAACAATTTGGACAAACACAGAGGGCATGTTTTCCAACAAAATTAGAAATGTTTAGCTACGATATTAATAACCTTTGTCTCAGATACATAGAGCTTGAGGTGGTTGTAGTGTTTGTACACTATTGTTATCACAGGCTAAAGGCTTTGGGCTTTTACTTTCTCCTAGAAAACCAATTCTGGGAATAGAACCGCCGTTGGAACTAGATCCATTGTTAGCTTACTCAAGCGTTTCATTAGTATCCTTAAACTCCATTTCTCATCTTCTATAGTCACTAACCCATTGCGTGTCTGGTTCTTTGACTGTTAGCCTAGATCACAAAAGAGTCCACCCCACGATGTAATGTTTATCAAGATGTAATGCGGTCAGCATTACATCTTGAGAAACATTACATCAGGTCATCCTTCAAACTCTGCAAATATTCGCTGTTGTTGAACTGTGGGCTAAGAAACACACTTTTATCGATTATTTCATGTTTACCGGCCTGATCAATGGTTTATGTATCATATGATTCATTGACCAATCAAACTCGTGATATGGGTTAGTTTGTTGTTTCGTCCAAATAAGGGAAATATTGGTTATAAGATGTTTAGGAAATATGTTCAATTTAGTAACCTTAACAACCGAGTTCTGTCTTAATCCCTCTTCATTGTTGCAGGAACAAAATTTTGCTGCGTACCTCTTTGATCTGCACGGCTTGCATAGCTGCTGCGAATGACTCCTCGAGTTGCTCCAGATCTTCAAGGATCGACATTTGAGAGATTATCAGCTATGCCATCCACTGCTACAGTTTCCTCTGTGGGGATTGATTTCGGAGACTCATTGTTGTCTGATGGCATGAACTGCAACATGATTAATTTGCTTTATTAATTAGTTTAACTTGAAATTTATGCTTTCCTTCATATTAATTCAAGTAGTCCGTCTGTCCTAATATTTTAGTCCTCTATTATTTACACACACACATACATATAATCCTTTTTCTTTTTTGTAGCTTCTCTTAGTTCTTTGGATAAAGGAGTGACAAAATCAAACAGTAAAAAAAAAGGTCTTCAACTAATAGACTTGATAAAAAGTTAGTGAGTATATAATAATTACGGTATTCAACAAACAGACTTGATAAAAAGTTAGTGTGTGTAATAACTAATTGTCCATTCAAGTAGTTGGGTTTTATGAAGGGGGCCAAAATATTGGAAGAGATGGAGTAGTTTGTTCCCAAGTTACCTAGAGCGAGAGCACGAAAGCGACAAATTTTTTTAAAAAAAGTATTTAAGAACGGCTTGAGAGCGCGTATAAATATTATATATATTTTTTTTTATAATTTTAAATATAAACATATTACACATTGAGTTTTTGTATAGTCTAGATTTTATAGAAATAGATAGAAGTTTCATATATAAAACTATAACGTCATTTACTAATAGATGTTCAGCTTGAGTGAGTGAGAATTTGACATATGGTGAGTCAGGAGGCTACCCCAAGAGGGGGTTGATGAAAACGGGCTCTGAAATCTTGGGAGCGAGGATTATACGCGAATTCGAGCTGTAAGCGCTGGAGCGAGGATTGAGAGCGGAGCAAAGCCCCTCCCACAAGTTTTAGGTGTATGTTTGTTCTCACTTCTCTCGAAAAGTAGAGATAATCAAACTCTTTGTGGCTGCTCTGTGTAGGGGTGCACACGGATCGGATCGGTCCGGATTGAGGTTGAGTTAATCCAGTCCACCGGTTTACGGATCGAAACGGATCGGATCCAATCGGATCCACAGTTTTGCGGATCGGATCGGATTAATCCGCGGATCGCCAATATTTCAAAATATTTTCGAATATGTTCAACTAACAACGTAAACATTACTATGAAATTATCATTTAGTATAATTTTTAGTTAACTTACGAAATATCATACTCTTTATATCATCAAAAATTAAAATTATTCAACCCAACATTGATAAGTAATGACATTACTAAGTTAAAGTTAGCATTAGAACAAATCATATTGATGAAATTAGTAAAAATTAACAAAATAATAAGTATAAACGGATCGAACGGATTGACGGATCGGATCGGATTTATATTTTTCGATCCTAGTCCGATCCATCACGGATCGGTCCGGACCCAATCCGTCACGGATCGAGCGGATTTGCGGGTCGGTGCGGATTGACGGATTCTTGTGCACCCCTAGCTCTGTGTGTGCAATAATTTAACGGCAAAAGACACTTTCACCCCCTCTAGTTTGGGGAAAGGACAATTTCACATGTTTGGTGTGGCGAACTTCAAGTAAATTACACTATCCGGATTGTGATTGTTAATTTGAGGCGAGATTCGTCACTAAAAATAATTTTATAGTTAAATTAGCCCCTTATATCATGCAAAAGTCTATTATATAATTTTGAGTAACCCCGATTTTGCATAATATGGGGCCACATTTGACGCACCCCAACTCCATATTAAAAGGAGTACGTTTTCTAAAGTTCGGCACAGTGGGTGAAAGTGTTTGTCTTTTACCCATAATTTGGTGGGTAGAAGGAGAACAAACGTATAACCTCTGTTTCTTCTCTTTCCTATGCGGTTGATATTTTACCCGTATCTAGGTCACTTTGACTTGGTGATTTAGATAGTAAAATGATTGACAATTTAGTAATGTTTACTCTACAAGATCATGCAAAAATTACCAAATTCGTGTATTATTTTGCTAACCAAATCACCTGGTCAAAGTGACCCAATGAATATGATCAAAAAGTGGAGTAAGGTGAAAAGAGAAGGAACTGAGGTAGTACTACCAATTTCCGTTAATTTCCGTTAGAGCGAAGGGGTGCGAGTGAAGTTTCTCAAACTAAAAGGGGTGGAAATAAAGATATTCCTAAACTGACCGGGGTGTGAGTGAATTTTACCCTGATATAGTGGTAGTACAAATTTAGGAAATGTTTTAGTACCATTTTTTACAGCAAAGTCTGCTACAATTAACCGGAGGTCGTAGAACCCTACGAAACTGCGAAGACGGGCTTTGTGACGGCGGTACACTCGCCGGCGACGGAAGCTTCCGACTAATTACGTAGCACGAGGTTGGTCTTCTTGGTTCTTCTCTACGTTTACAAGTAAATTTTATAGCTCTTTGTTAGGAGTTCTCTTTTGCCCTTTTATTGTTTGGAAAATAATTACTTGCAAAGAAGGACTCATTTCATGTGTAACCCTCCTTGTGTCAGTCTTATGGTGTTTGAATTTAGGGTAATTTAGTAACTTTATGGGTACCCTAATGAAATGATGATCATTAATTCATTATCAAAGGAAGTAGAGAAATACTAGTAGGAAGAAATTGAACTCCCTCAACAAAGTTTGTTCTCCTAGGATGTAACCCCTTGAAGATAAAAAATTGGAATGGAATTGTTTCCAGAGGGCAAAGGTGTTGAAAAGGGTAGGATATTTTATCTTGATTTCAGTCAACTAATATGAAATCTCCCTTACCCGACAACACTTGTGCTGTAAGGACTATATGTGTTGATATCCTCCAATGAGTTATCTTTTTTAGCCGGGTTTTATGTTTCTTCATGTATAATGGTTGTGAAGGACTTAAGATTACATGACTGGAGACTAAATAAGCCATCTTGCGACATGAAGATTGATATGGGGGGCAGGGGCAGGATTGGCCAAGAGGGGGGCACAATTCAGAAGTTTTCGAGTATATCTTCTTGCTAAGTTACCGAATTATCATATTCGTCAAAAGAAAACAAGATACTAAACAAAATTTTGGAAGGGGGAGGTATTTTGCATTTATTATTAGAGACTTGTCTAATATTTTCAGGGGCACAATTTCGAATAGCAGCTAAAAGAGGGAAGGTATTTGTAGTTATTGAGGGCATATATATCATTTTTCTGGGGAACTTTCTAATATGTTTAGGGGCAGAATTGAAAGTAGAAGCTAAAAGGAGGGAGGTATTCGCAGTTATAGGAAACTTTGGGGAGCACATGACCCCCTGTGCCCCCAAGTAGCCCCGTCCCGGTGCAGGGTAGAGGAACGGAGTTAATGATTTAAACATTACCACATATTTTTTTAGTTGATCTAAAAATAAGATGGCCTTTGTTTCAATTCTTTAGAGAAGGAACCATATAACAGAATTAGGTAACAGTTGTTGTAGAATATTTTTCATTTTACTCGTCTAATTCTTCATTTCTATTGTATCCGCGTAGATGGCTCGATGGGATGAGATTCTGTCCCTTCCTGTGCAGAATCCTCCAACCCTGGAAATCTCTGCTGGTGATCTTGTGTGGTCAAAGGTTGAAGGTTGGCGTGACAGTATAGATAGAGTTGCTCTGATTCCCTTTGCCAGGGTGGATGATTTTGTCCGTGGCGAATCATCTAATAAGGAATGTCCGACAAGGTTCCATGTTGAAGCAAGGAGACGTAGGCCTCTAGAAACTGCTTACAAACCAAAAGTTGATGGCATTCTTGAGTATATCCTGTAAGTTCCCTTACAAAACAGGAAACTGAGACAGTAACTTCTAAGTCTCCTTTTTCCTTTAATTAATAAGCTGTTGTTGTGTTTTTTTTTTTAGATTTAAGTCATCATGTTCATAATGTTAGGTATTGGTGTTCCTTTGGCCCTGATGATCATAGAAAGGGTGGTGTGGTTCGACCAAGCCGGAGTACTTGTGCCTCCAAAAAGAAACCCGTTGGTCGTCCAAATACCAAGAGAGGTTGTACTTGTCACTTTATCGTGAAACGTTTGATAGCTGAACCATCAGTTGCCCTTGTCATCTACAATCGAGATAAGCATGTGGATAAGAAAGGTTTGCCATGCCATGGTCCACAGGATAAGATGGCTGCTGGAACTCGTGCTATGTATGCCCCATATATTTCTGAAGATCTCCGCCTCCGTGTCATATCTTTATTACATGTTGGTGTCTCGGTGGAAACCATAATGCAAATTCACAATGAAACAGTTGAGAAGCAAGGAGGTCCCTGTAACCGCGATGACCTTTTAACTCACAGATATGTACGGAGGCAGGAGAGGAGCATAAGACGGTCGACATGTGAGTTGGATGTGGATGATGCAGTCAGCGTCAGTATGTGGGTTGAAAGCCACCAGCATCAGGTTTTCTTCTATGAGGACTTTTCAGATTCTGATCCTTTTATATTGGGTATTCAAACAGAGTGGCAATTGCAACAACTGATTCGGTTTGGCAACTGCGGCCTTTTAGCTACTCATTCGAGGTTTGGAACGAATAAAAATAAGGTCTGCTTTGCATTTCATACGTTCGAGTTGTTTTATGTGGCAATTTGTTTTTCTTTTTGATGCTTCGAATACAGACAAAGCTCACCATTGACTTTCTTTATTTGTTCAGCACCCTATCCACAGTATCATTGTCTTTAACTCTGACAACAAGGCCATCCCAGTAGGCTGGGTAATTGGACCAAGATCTTCATGTTCTGATACCCACAAATGGATGAGAGCTCTTTATAACAAAGCTCGTATGAAAGATCCTACTTGGAAACTGGCTGGTTTCATAGTCGATGATCCCTCGGCTGACATCCTTACTATCAGGTTAGCTTGATTTCACCTTGATATTTCACGTTTAGATTCAGCTATCACTACTGTTATTTGATATTCTATTTTTGTAGTCCTTTGGTTCTTTCTGATGAATAGGACCTATACATACTGATGGAAAGTGATTTGGTTCAAGCAGACATCAGTCTCCTCTTGGCATAATTTGACACACGTTTTTGTGGAATATTTCTAATACAGTGATTGCATGTTGATGAAGTTTGTTTTTTGAATTTTGAACTTGCCATGTCTATATCTACATAACTTAAGAATTGATTTTCCATGGCTGTGGACATGGGATAACTTTTCCGATAACAACCTTTTGTATAATTTTTGGCTAAGAAGATGTTTTAGTGATTGTGATTATAATCATTCAAATACGGATCCTTGAGGCGCAATCCTGTTTATGTAATGTTTAATGCATTTAGCATCTGTCAATTAATTTTTCATTTGAAGATAACTTTCTTTTTACAGATGTGGCTGTATTTTTAGGTCGACGATTTCTCATTCTAGACAGCAGGCCCTTGCATACGTAGAACTAAAGTCCCTATTTCTTTTCCAGCATATAGCTCTTGCGTGTGTTCTTATGCAATATATTTCTCTACCCATTGGCTCAGGGAAGTGTTTCAGTGCTCTGTATTAATATCCTTTTGGCGAGTTCGTCACGCATGGCATAAAAACTTAATGAAGAGATGTTTGGAAATCGGAACGCGTGTTGAGCTATCGAGAAGACTAGGTCAGGCAGTGAACAGCATCTGTCGAGGAGATGGAACTTTGACTTTGTTTGAGGATTTCATGGACGATTTCATTGATGCTGCAGATTTTATGGATTATTTTAAAGCAGTATGGTGTCCTAGACTAGGTAGTCACTTCTCTACATTATTGTGGTATGGTATTAATTTCTGCTTCTAATTCCTCAAATGTTGAATGGAATGACACTGGGTCATGTATTCCTATTGATTATGATTAGTCATTCGAAAAATCCATTGATCACATTTCAATTTCTTATTCAAACCAAATTTTGTGCAGCTTCATGGATTAATGCCTTGAAAACACTTCCACTAGCAAGCCAAGAGACTTCTGCAGCAATGGAGTTCTATCACAATCAAATGAAACTTAGGTTGTTAAATGAGGACCCTCGTGTTTTTGAAAGAGCTGATTGGTTGGTTCATAAGTTGGCTACAAAAGTGCATTCTTACTTCTGGCTTGATGAGTATTCACAAAAAGATGATTTTGCACGGTATTGGAAGGATGAATGGTTGAGTGGCTTGACAGCTTGGCGCAAGTCATTGAAGATTCCAGACTCCGATGTTATCATGGAAGGTAAATGCACAAAAGTTATTGACCAAGAAGACCGAAATCGGACGCATATTGTTTTTAACCCAGGGTCAGTATTTGCTGTCTGCGATTGCAGTTGGGCAGAAATGGGCAACTTGTGTGAGCATGTATTCAAGGTTATTAAGATTTATCGTGATAAAAGGCTTAATTTGCCTTCTATCAGCATGTTTCAATATAACAAGGCTTTGATTGATATGTTGCACTGCCCACCCAATGATTCTTTGATCCGTGACCATGCGGTTTCTCTTGCTGCTTGGGTTCAAAAGAAGCTTAGTACCCTGGTTCATCCAGGAAATGAACAGACTAGGGGATATCCTGTTGAACCTGCTAATCAAGGAAGCGAAGGAACCAATAGTGCTCATTGTGCAAATGAAAGCTCGTCCTTCCAGGAGGAAAGTTGTTCTGTGATTGGTGAGGAGGATCTGGTGCATGTCATGATTGATGCAGATGATGACTTACTTGACCAGGTAGGAAAACAGAATGGCATGTGTTGTGAAAGAGAGGGACCACATGCTTCTCTTGATATGGAAGTAGATTCCGCGCCAATCTGTACCTCCCCATCTGGATTACTTTCTACTGATATTTTCTTAGAAAATGGAGAGAATTCGTGGATTGACGCCGGTCCAGACCTTCCATCTAAAGATGATGTATTCATGAATATGAACTGTTATGAAGATGATATACTGGACAAAGAAGCTTGTGTAAGTCTCTTGGATATGGAGTTGCACTCTGCACCCACAATGTCATCTCAAAACCAGAACACGTTGGTTCATATGAATGGATTTCCCAGCAATGATGAGAATGTTTCAGTGGTGCCTCAGACATTCAATGTGGCGTCCAGGACTGACATTGGAAATGCATCTTTATCCATGACTGACATTTCAAAGGTTGCTGATATAATGGAAGCTGAAGGTGAAGGGATTTCAGAAGAAAAAGATACGGCGACACAAAATGAGAGTGGAAGAACAATTGAGAACTATGCACTCCTGGAAGATAATGATGTCGCTTTGGCAGGACTGGAAGCTACAGGAGAAGACTGTTCCGGCCTCGTATATGATGTAATGCAAAATCCTGCTTCAAGATCTGATGAAACACCTATATCTGTTTCGATTCCCTTCTCCACTGATTTTCAGTTGGTCGATAGTGGTAGTGGTGCTCCTGACATTGAAGAGAACAGAGATATCCCCGTGTTCGATGACAGTACAAGCACGACGAGCAATGTAATCCTCGTGAATGATGCCCAGACAGGAGGTTTTTGCCCCCAAATTGACAATACTTGTGCTTCTGTTCCCAGATGTGATACTGATTCAAAGCCTGTGACGTGGAGGGCTCTGCTGATGGAAGTGGAGAAAAAAGGGTTGTATTGGCAAAACAAAGGTACTTACCATGACCTCTCTGCCATAGATGATGAGGTC
Source organism: Linanthus parryae (assembly GCA_023055425.1). Classification (NCBI taxonomy): domain Eukaryota; kingdom Viridiplantae; phylum Streptophyta; class Magnoliopsida; order Ericales; family Polemoniaceae; genus Linanthus; species Linanthus parryae. Next base: position 177,986,963 of record JALGPY010000001.1, on the reverse strand, counting down.
CCATCTGTGGCAGGGGTGCAGCGAATTGGAGAAAGTAACAAACTCTCTGATCATTTTGTGAAGGAACCTAAGAGTACAGGGGATTCATGCCATGGTTCAAATAAAAGTTCTTAATCAAATTGGAACCCTAATGACATAGATATACTTGCCGTGTCTGCAAATGATGGAGCAGTTACTCCAGTCGATCTATATTGAACTTCACATGGTTGGATGTGTAATTGAAGATGAAGCCTGCAGTGGTCCTATTGACGTGCTTAGTCAACGCAAAATTCTTGAAGGCATTAAAGGTGCTCTGGTATATGAAACTGCCTTGGTGGAGTGTTCTGTACCTCCCCTGAAATGCTGTCTTATGGACCACGAGAAAACTCCTGGTGTTGTCACCCTATGATGGATAAATTTCCTATTTCTCTGTGTACATTGGGTAGATGGAGTTAAGTTTATGTCATTTATGCCACCGTAAGTTAATTTTCAGTTAAATACATACACGAAGCTGTCTTAATGAGTCAGGCTATCTAAAATACAAAACCATAGGGTGTCTTTTGGGCTGTCTGATTGAAACATCCTCAGCTGTCGAATTTTGGAAAGGAGCATTTGGTGTTGAAATTCAAAAGACCCACCAACCCAGGTCTATCTGGAACCCTCAGACTCTCTCTCTCTCTCAGCAACAAGCCAAATGATGAGTGTGATGAGATCCTGAGGGTACTACGACCACGGAATCGCTATCCAAGGATCAGCTGACAACCAAGGTACATATTAGAATGGAATGCATTTGTGTCTTTCTCTCATTAGCATTTGCACATTCAGTTTCACTAAGTTGTTTATAACTCTCTCCTTTGTGGATGTTTGTAAGGATTTGATTTTCTTTCACACCCTTCCCACATGCTTGGTCATTTCAGTTTTCTAGGGATGTTTTTCATTTTCTTTCTACTCTAAATCAGCCGTATCTTTCTCTAATTGATTATCTACGAGTGACTTAATCTTTTGCTCTCTGCATGTAAGAGTGCCATAAAAATGTGCTTATCCTTCAGTCATATGAAATTAGTTGGTGAATGTAGCTTCAAATTTTTAGTTTGTTAAGCTAACTGTGTTAAGCATCAACAAGCTGTGTTAAGATCCTCGATCTCTCAGAACATCCCCATTAATTGTGCCAATTTTTCTTAATAGGGTTTAAATCTCTATCAATTTGCAGGAACCAAACAGTCAATCAATCAGTTCGAGTCAGGAATATCAGCAACATCAGTTTTTGCACATCATGTTTGTACAGGTTTGTAATCTGATTTCCCAATGTGGCATGTAACTATAATATGGGGCTTTCTTGATGCTTATCTTGTGCGTGTCTGTGGATATGATGTTTGCTCCTGAATGTGATCCATAATAAATGACTGATTTTTGAAACATGGGTTTGATCCTGGTTGTTGTTGCTCCGGGAACTACTTGATAAAATATGAGATAGTGCACACTAAATGTTCAATAATGATACAATGGATGCCTTTGCAGTTTGCATATCCATATTGCGTCGTGTTGATTTTGGAAACATGGGTTTGATCTTGGTTTCCGTAGGCATGTTTGGTTCTCATCCAGATTAGGTTTATTTAACTTTCCAGGTTGAGGTGTGAAAGGAAAATCACAATGCATTCTCTAACCATGAACTTGTGTTTCTCAATGGCACGCCAAATGTTTGATGAAGTTTCCAAACATACATACAATCTCTTTTACCAAGAGGCACAACACACTAGAAATCTTAGCAACGCAAAGGTTCGTACTGTCAGCATGTGTGTGGACCAGATGTTTTTGTTAGTGGTTCTGATTTTTGCTAACTGATTGACAGTCTCATTTATCATTTAGGTTCGTAATCGCAGCAGTATTTAAAATAAGTGGCTCTCTTGGTCTTCTCTAAGTCAAGTTAAATAATAGGGTTGGTGAGGCTTTAGAGTTGCTTACTTGCTCATTTCTGAAATTGGTTGCTGATAGGCTTGGTGTTAAAAAGGGTAATCTTGAGTTGCTGATATGTTTCAGTCAAAGAGTCATGAAGTACCTATTTGTTACTATAGAATTAGTCTATGCACTAGAATGTTAGTAATCCCTAATGTCGTCTCACCTCAGTTACTGTGGCTCTTAGTTTAACAATTACTACAACTGATTTTCAATTCCATTAAGCACTTTGTGAAGGTATTTCAGTTGTCAGTATTACGAATTGTTTCCATTTATATGAGTGCATATTCCGCAACCCATGCGGCTGTTTCACTCTTGCATCTTACGGATACTCCACTCTGGCCTGTCTTTCTCCCTTTTTGATCTATGTCACTTGCACATTTGATCGAAGTTATTTTTCAAATAAAACAAAAGAGGATATATTTATTTCCAATCTATTGTATACAGTATATGTACAAAAATATTATGGCATTAAAAAGTTGTCAGTGTAAAGTTCATTTTTCAGCTATGGACACCAACAAAATGCAGATTAGGGCAAGTAAGTCAGGTTTGGGCATTCTACCTTCTCCATGCAAATCAATATGGGAAGCAGAAGCTCTAGATCAGTAAATCACTCCAACCTAATATCAGTTTGCGCAGGTGCGCAGAATCTTAGAAGTCTCTTCTGTTGAACCTTTTCTGTTTGATTGAGAGTAGGCCTAAATTACAGTGGCCTGCCCCTGATGCAGAGAATTTCTTTGAGTGCATCGAATTGGGCAATTCCAACATTGTCTGGGATGAATTTGAGGCTGTGTCTCTCTAGGTTGAAAGAAAATATATTGTGTTGAGCAGTTGAGTCATTATGGGTTGACGTTCTTCTGATGCTGGTGCTTGATGATGTTATGGGTGTTGATCCAAATTGAAATCACTTTGTACACAGCGCCGCATGAGGTTTCTTGACGCTTTTAGCTCTTATAATAACGGATCCTCGTGCGGGAGCTGTGTCGTTCTAGTGTAGATATTAAGTTTCACCCAGCAATGGAAAGAGGACTAATCTGTAAGAGTGAATGAATTTCCTCCTCCATCTCTCCAACAAAAAAACCCGTAATACTTGGAGAAAACGTAGGCTAGGAAGAGCTTAGGCACTTCGTCTAAAGGTAACACTCCGATATGTCTAGATGCTTTGAGAACAAGACCCACAAATATTGTACTTAGTGATATTTTGGTCGTATTGTCCATGTAAATTCCACTAGAGCTGATGTATCTGAAGATGTCTTTGCAATTTGCTAATTTACTGTAGTAGTGCCAAGAAGTGATCTTTCGCATCAGAGATTTCTGACCAGATGTTATTTACAGTAGAGTACCATCCTCCTTCAAACTCTGCAAATAGTCTTTGCTGTGCATGAACTGTTGATTAGGGAACAAACTTCTACCCCTTATTTGAGACCAGAATGAAGCATTCATCCAGTAACAACAAAAAAGCTTCTTGTTTACTACGCAAGCATTGTGTGCGTTAGTTTAGTGTTGTTCAAGTTCTATATGCAACATATCATATCATTCATTGCCCAATCAAACTCGAGTGGGCTAGTTTGTTGTTTATCAGTAGAAGGGTTTACAAGATTAATAGGAAATGGCGTTGTTGTTCAACTGAAGCTCTCTGACATGCTTTGTCTTCATCCTTGCAGGAACTCAAACGAGCTTTGGTCCCCGTTGATCTGAACTATGTAGCTAGCGCAGTGCACGAGTTGCTTATAGCTGCTTTGAATGACTCCTCCTCAAGGTATATTGAAGGATCAATTTCGAGAGTGGCAGCAGCTCTGCCCACCCTCTGGGAAATGAAATGCCATATTTTGTAGACTTTTCAACTTATGCCTACTCGGCCAGAATTTTCACGTATTTAGACTTCCTGAATTCTCTTGGCAGAGTGCCGATACAGTGTAGGAATGTACCAGTTGTACTCTGATGTTTTATTAATTTGGAAACAAATGTAATCTGAAGTGCAAAGACCATGTTGTTTAGAAGACAGAGACAAGCAAACCTATCAATCAACCCATGATCAATACGCCGTATGGAATGAGCTAGGTTCCTAAAACATGAAAGATTTTCCTGAAACATGTCTTTTGGTATTTTGGATGTTCAAGTTGCCCATTTCAGCTGGTTCCTCACGATAACCACATTGCAAGGAAGAAGTACAAATTACATTCCAATTTTCTAAGTCCAACCCTGGTTAGGCATGCAATATCCAATGCCCAGGAAACAAGTTGTTCACCAATACCCAGGAACTCAGACAAAAATGGGTCTCTCCCTAACTCTCACTGTTATGGCAATATCCAATGCCCTAACGCGGGAATATGTTCCTGTATAGGGTTCTGATTTGCAACCGAAACTGCATATCCCCACTTATCGCCACCCAGATCTGGAACCACGGTTACATACTTCTTCAGACGAGTTGCAGTCAGTTCTTGCTCTTTCCCCATCTTCACTGTCTTCCTCCTTAACAATGGAATTCATCAGAGAAACAATGGTGAATGTGAATTGGATCAGAACATGAAAACTGTGGTGGAACCCGCCAAACCTTCAGCTTGTAATGTTTCCATTCAGTGAACCGATGACTTTTGGTCGAATTGTATATCACAGGATTGAACTACTTCTGTTCAGCGGTAGATAATGCAGTGTTTAAATAGCACATATTTTGAAATTTTCGCTAGGTTCGAGTCTTGTAATGATGCCTTCTCTATGATCTTCTTGTTAAATGTGCTATGACACGCCAGCTTGTGTGCCCAACGAATGGGTTCATAGTCATAACAAAACCCTTTATTGACATCAATCCTCTTCTTGATCTATTAAAATTACTCCTACATAGCTCTAGCTAAGAAAATAAAACAGATTGAACGAAATGCAGCTCTGAAGAATCAAATGCATAGGACAACATATACATGTCAGAGCATCGACCATAAGAATCTTAGAACATCCAAACCACACTAGACGCTACGAAAAACACGAAACTTACCCATATATAGTACCTAGTCACTACCTCCGTCACAAAATGAGTGTCTTGTTGCTGCTTTCCGTGGGGGTGATTTGAGTGGGACCAACTTGTTGGATTTCAACACTATCACCAACTAGAATTGGAGCAAGACTCTCACTATAAACTGCGAGCCCGCAGCTGTAATATGTTGGATTCAAACGCACTGCAATCCTCCCGGTTTCTGGAACACACAATATTTCTCCTCGAGAAATCATCTTTACAAACAAGAAATCAGTCCCTTGATTGGTGACAAATCCTATAGGATAGTCAATTATTCCAGCATCAAATGATAGCCTCAATGTCACTTTCATAGACCAATACTGTCTGGGACTGCCACAATCATTCAGGAGCCAAACATCAAAGCCTTTCCGTGTTCCAACGGGATTTCCCTCAAGACAAATACAACAAGATTATTTTCTTGGTAATAACTAGCGAGTCTTGTTCTAAGACGGTAACAATCAGGACATGGGAAAGCAATTCGTGTAAAAACCTCATCAACCATATCAAAGCACAAGATGTATTTCTCGTCTGGTTTTCTTGGACGAAAGGAGTTTTCTTTTCTGCTGAGATTCGAAGTCCAATACATGTACCTTCCAACACAAGTTACCCCCTCCAAGAGACCGGCCACTTCGACTTTATACGGGATGAATAGTTTCTTCTCCTCGTCCCACGCATTGGAACTCGAAGTGAAGACATGAGCACGGACGATATTAAATCCTTGCCTGTTCTTTTCAATTGGTAAAATTGTAAGATGTGTCAGCTTAAAGGTGTTTTCTGCAAGGTCGAAGTAGAAGCCAGAACTAGTGATTTTATCTTTACAAAAGGTGAGGTTGGCCACAATAGGGGGGATTAGCCGAAACTGTCGCGTGGCGGGGTTCCAAATTGCAAAGTGGCGTTGGCCATAAGACAGAGACAAGCAAACCAATCCACCGGAACAACCCACGATCAGTAAGTGGTATGGGTCTATGGATCCACGGAAGGTTAATTCCACGGCAGCGTTATAAAGTCTGAAGTTGATGTTGGTTGTATTTGTAGCACGGTTGACATAATAAGACTTGCAGAACAATGAAACTTTCTTGTTGTTATTGTTGTTGCTGATATTGTTGTACAGTTTTGTGAAAAAAGGTGAGATAATTAAGTCGTACCAGGTTTTGCAGACGCACTTGAACTGAAGAAGCGACTTCACCGGGAGTTTGAACAAGATCTGGATCACTGCATCCTCAGGTAACTCTCTTGTTGTTGTTGCTTCTCCTCCTCCTCCAGCTTTTTGTTGTTGTTAGGGTTGGGGTTGGAAGAAGAGAAATACCGAAGGAATCCATAGATGACCCTTGAACCAACAACTCCACAGGCCACTAGTAAATTCGACGACGATGATGATATGTTAGGGTTCTTGTCTGATGACAATTTCTATAGACGAGGACCGGCTTTATACTATTTTTGCTTAGGGCCGCCGTTTCTCTAAAAGTAGAGGAATGCTTTTTACGCTTTTTTTAGACTTGCACCCAATAAAGGTCTACCAGAGCGTTTCTATCCTTTCACTTGTGGCAGCAGGTTTGAATAAACAGATCACGCCAATTAAAGCGTCTTGTGGTGGACCAAAAATATCACATCTTTTATTTGCTGATGATAGTATATTCTTTACAAGGGCAGTCCAATCAGAAGTATCTTCACTTTTTCAGATTTTGCAGGACTACGAGCGAGCTTCGGGACAGAAGATTAATTTGGCAAAATCAGATGCGATGTTCTCTGCGAATGTGGACACTGCACTACATCATCAGCTTTGTAACACTATTGGTGTTCCTTGTGTCCAGGTTTTTGAAAAATATTTGGGGATGCCCACGAAAGTTGGAAGGGATAGAACGGCCTCTTTCTCAAGCGTTTTAGAACGAATTAGTGCGAAAGTTAACGGATGGAATGAAAAGTTTATCTCAACAGCCGGTAAGGAGGTTCTAGTCAAGTCGGTAATCCAAGCTATCCCTACGTATATGATGTCTTGTTTTTTATTACCGTCTATGCTCTGTGCTAAAATTGAAAGTTTGATTCGAGAGTATTGGTGGAGGAGGAATGGTAAAGATAAAAGCATATGTTGGGTTGCTTGGGAAAAGATAAAAAAGTCAAAAGGGGATGGAGGATTAGGATTTCGGGACATTCACTCGTTCAATCTGGCTTTATTAGCCAAACAAGGATGGAAAATCCTCACAACCGGATTCCTTAGTAGTTCGCGTGCTGAAAGCAAAGTATTTTGCGAATTCACAGTTCATGGAAGCTAGCTTGGGATATAATCCTTCCCAGATATGGCGAGCAATTTTTGAAGGGAGAAAGGTATTGGCTCGCGGTGCTCTGTATCGAATTGGTAATGGGAAGTCAGTGGATGTTTTCCATGACAGGTGGATTCCCCGACCAACAAGTTTCAAAGTCATTTCCCAAAATGGAGGAGCTGATAGTTTACTGGTTAGTCACTTCATTAATCCGTTTACAAAATCTTGGGATAGGACGCGGATTTTGGAGGTTCTGCATGATGTGGATGCGGAGGTTGTGCAAGCTATTCCCCTCCCCATTACGGAACAAGAGGATGCATGGTCATGGTTCTATGAGAAAGATGGGAATTATACGGTAAAATCGGGGTATTTGGTAGCAGAGGACATGCGTCGCGAACAATTAGAGGAGGCACAGACGAGTAGGTGGAAGGAAAGTTGTCTTATGCGAATTTGGAACCTACCTATTCCGAGGCGTGCGATGTTACTTCTTTGGCGAGCTTATCATCTATCGTTGCCAACAACTCTCAATTTGGCGAAGCGTGGGGTTAATGTTCCACTGTTATGTGCGTGTTGTGGAAAGGAAGCTGAGTCGGATGGGCATGTTTTTTTGAGATGTAAATCTTCAAAACGATTATGGGAGATTCTCCTAGGCTCGGAATCTGTTCATGGCAAACACGTGTGTGTCAATATATGGATTGAGGAATCATTGGAAAAACTGGAGCGAGATAAGCAAGCATTGTTAGCCATAACGTTATTGGTGATTTGGCGATATCGTAACAGGCGAGTATTCCATGGAGAAATGCCAAGGGTTGAGATGATGGCGCAAGAAATTCTTAGAATTCGGAATGAGTATGCGCCTAACGGGATCATGGAAGTGGGGTTGACGGACATACCCATTCAGAACGTAGCGGCGAGAATGCCAACTACGAGCTGGGAACCTCCCCCTCACGGTTTTGTAAAACTGAATTCCGACGGTGCATGGCGGAATATGGAGGCAGGTGGTGCTTTTGGGGTGGTCTTACGTGATGAATCAAGCAAGATTCTGGCAGCCATGGCGGGACCGTTGCGACGGGCTACTTCAGCGAGTTTCACAGAGGTTACGGCACTTCGGGAAGGGTTACTGCTAGCACGAAGAATGGACATCTGGAAAATAGTGATTGAAACGGACCTTCAGAGAATAATCTCAAGTCTTACAAATGGGGAAGTTGTTTCGGACAGATCAGCGTTTGGAATGATACTTCATGATTGCCGAAAGTTCATAACAGAGTTTGAAGGGGCCAAAGTTACATGGTGCCCTAGAAAGACTAATCATCTTGCTCATCAAGCTGCTGCAGAGGGTTATGGCTTGGAACACCCAAAAGTGTGGTTAGATTGTATCCCAGTTTGGGCTCGTACTACTGATGTAAACGACTTGGGTACAATTCCCATTTGATAAATGAAAATCTTTCTTTTCAAAAAAAAAAAGAGCGGACCTATCCTTTGGGCTATCGCCCCGACACAAATGTGTGAAACTGTAATTTTACCCCACGTTATTTTTTTTTAGGAAGAGGCAGATTCTTATTCAAGAACAAAGGCAGGATTTTGCATCCTTAGTACATCATTCTCAAGAATCTGTGAGGCCCAAATCGAGTATTTATCTAGCCAAACATATCTATTTGGAACAGTCAATCCAAATTTTGCGAACTCATGTGCTGCATTATTCGTTGAACGATGGTTGTATGTGAAGGAGACTATGTCAAAACATTCTGCAATACTGATTATGTCACGGGTGATATCACCATTGTCTGATCTATCTTGGAAGAGATCCGTGTGTCTGTTGATCGTCGTCACAATGGTCTTGGCGTCCGACTCTACAATTACCTTTCTCTTCTCCATCTCCAAAGCTAACCGGAGGCCTTCTCGAATCGCCGATGATTCGACTTCAAGGGCAGAGGCTACCGTTAACAATGGTGTTGACATCCCGGCGAGAAAGGTTCCATTTTGGTCCCAGACAACGACTCCAGCTGCTGCCAAACCCGTCTCTTGAAACCATGATGCATCAGTATTGATTTTTACCGTCCCTTGCTCAGGTGGGCGCCAACACCCTGAGGGTGTGATCGAAGTTTGGCTGTTGCTTCGGGGTTGCTCACTAGTGAGCGAGATCTCTGAAAGGTATCCCAAAATTGAAGTTGTCATCTCAACTTCCGTTTTCCCTCGATTTTGAAATATCAATGCATTGCGATTGTTCCACAAGCTCCAAATAATGAGGCAAAATTTTTGACGATCCGAAGAAGACAGTTTTGTTATAATACCCGGTATCCACGTCCTTATGTCGCCCGACCTGTTGGAAACTACTTTATCCCCAAGAAAGCGTTCCCACAAGGAGATTGAGAAAGGACATTCCATGAAAATGTGAGTCGCCGTCTCACTCGCATTTCTGCAAATAGGGCACTCTGTGGGGTTATTTTTATTGAACCATTGCACCTTGTCCCTTGTAGCTAAAGAATCCTGTGGCACTCTCCAGACCACATGGTTAACCTTTGCTTGAACTTTGGTTCACCAGAAAACTTTCAGCCATTGTTTTGCCGGGTTTGACGACGAGCAGCTGGAACCGACTACAGCTTTTGCTGCACACAATGCCGAATAGCCGGAAGCTAGTGAAAAGTTTCCGTCAGTTGTGAGATGCCACGTCACATAATCTGGCCGGGTTTGTTGTGGTATAGGCACTCTTTGAATTTCTGTGATGTCACTGCCCAATCCCATTGCAGTCAATTTCTCCACATCCCATGTCCTCTCAGGTAGGATGAAGTCGGCTACTCTCAGATTGTCCGCTGTCGTTGAGGTAGCTAGCGGCCGAAAGCTCGACTGTCGCTTAAACCAAGGATCGTGTAGGACCGAAATGCTCATTGCATCACCAATCTTCCATCTTAGCCCAAGTTGGATGACCCTTTTTGAGCTAAGAATAGACCTCCATGCGTATGAACAGTTTTGACCAGCTTCAGCACTGAGAATGTCAGAATTAGCAAAATACTTATGTTTAAAGACTCTGCTTACCAAGGAGTTGGTAGTAAGGATCCTCCAAAATTATTTTGCCAACATTGCATTATTGAAATCCTCTAAGTATTTAAAACCGACGCCTTCTTCTTCTTTAAGCATCTTTAGCGAATCCCACGCAATCCAATGTCCTCATTTTCTCCGTCTTGTTTTCCCCAGAAAAAATTATTAGCCCCGGAATCAATTTATTTGCAGAGAGACAACGGTAGTCTAAACCAGCTCATCGTATAGACCAAAACAGACTGAATAACAGCTTTAATTAGGATTTCCCTTCCTGCAAAAGATAAATGATTCTGCTTCCATCCTCTGAGCTTGTTAGCCACTTTGTCATCAAGATTGCTGAAGCGGTTGATTGTCTTTTTTCCAATGGAAGTCGGCAACCCGAGATACTTCTCATGACTGGCGGATTCCTGGATTCCTAGGAGTTGACAAAGCCAGGCTCTGTCTTGCATGGGAACATTGGACGAGAAGACAACAGCAGATTTGCCTAAATTGACCTTTTGACCTGATGCCAACTCATATTGCTGCAACAATGAACTCAGAAAAGATATCTCCTCTGTGGTGGCTTTCAGAAAGACCATACTATCATCTGCAAAAAACATATGGGAAATAACAGGGCCTCCATGGGAAGCCGAAACTCCAGAATAGAGCCGTCATAAACCGCATAAGTAAGAGAGCGAGAAAGAGCTTCACAAACAAACAGAAAAAGATATGGAGATAAGGGGCATCCCTGGCGCAGGCCACGCTCGGGATTGAAACGTCCTTTCAGCTCTCCTTGAACTGCAATAGAGAAAGTTACCGTTGATATACATTCATGAATCAGTGAAACTCATCGGTGGCTGAAGCCCATCTTTGACATAACCGCTTCTAAAAAACACCATTCAACTCTATCGTAAGCCTTCGCCATATCCAGTTTCACCGCCATAAAGTCTTTTTTACCCTTCTTTCTTTACGCATAGAGTGTAACAACTCATAGGCAACAAGAATAATGCCAGTGATTAAACGCCCCGCGACAAAAGCGCTTTGGAACTCAGAAATACAATCATTAAGAGCACCTTTTAATCTATTCGCAATAGTCTTAGATACGATCGTGTAGACTACTGAGCAAAGACAAATAGGACGAAGATCGCTAGGAGTGCGCATCTGTTTGACTTTCGGTATTAAAGCAATAACAGTAGTGTTAAATCCAGCAATACTACCATTCTCGTTCAAGATATGAAGGCAAGTATTGACAACTTCATTACCCACTAAGTCCCAATTTTCCTTAAAAAACAAGGCCGGGAAGCCGTCAAGACCAGGAGCCTTCATCGGCCCCATTTGGTTAAGGGTCCTCTCTATTTCCTCTCGGGTAAAAGGATAATCCAGAATTACACGTTGATTGTTTGTGAGGACCGGATGGACGTGTGTCAGCAATGCATCCATATCATGGTCCGTGGGCCATATCGACGTGAAAATAGCTCGAAAGTGGTCCTGCAGAATGCTCGAAATACTGTCGGAGTTAGTAAACCAGTTGCCGTCCGAATCCTCCATACCCACAATGTGGTTTCTTGCTTTTCGGATCGTGGCTCTACGATGAAAAACCCGGTGTTCCGGTCTCCTTCCTTCAACCATTGAACTCGCGATCTTTGAAGCCACATAGTTTCTTCATTGGAGAGTAACACATTGAGCTCTCTTTTACGCTGCACTATCTCATCGAAGACCTCATCGACATTATCTCTCCCTTGGAGGTTTGAATTCTAGCCCGAATCGCTGCGATTTTGGTCTTGACGTGCCCGAAAACAGTATGATCCCAGGATTTCAATCTTCTTCCTGTGATTGAGAGCTTCGAACCCAACTCGTGATGATGTAGTTATGTCCAGTTTCTTTGGATAAAGGGCTTACAGTCCTCATGTTTGAGCCACATAGATTCAAAATGAAAGCGGGGAGTTTTCCTCTTCATCGGAATCCAACATAATTCAATAGGAAGGTGATCGGAGGTTGCAGCTGTGAGATGTGTAACTTTCGCACCCCTATAGATATCCACATGCTGAATTTGCCACAATTCTGTCAATCCGTTCCCGTATACGTTTTCCATTGCGAGGGTTACTTGTCCACGTAAACTTATTACCACTATAGCCCAGATCAAATAAATCATTAGAAGACAAGGCATACCAGAATTCGTCCATAAGCTGATGATCCGCGGGTCTGCCTCCCTGCTTCTCATCATCAGATAAAAATGCATTAAAATCACCCATAACGCACCAGGGGATATCATTAGGGTCCCGAAGTCGACCTAATAATTCTCAAGAATTATGTCTAGCAGTGCTATATGGGTCCCCGTAGAACCCAGTAAGCTGCCACTGAATATGTAACGAATGGTCCGTCACCATACAGTTGATGTAAAAGCGAGAACATTTTAGTACCCGAACATCAATAGTGTCATGCCAAAGTAATGCTAAACCACCGCTTCGGCCAACACAGTCTGCATACACACCAAATCTGAAACCCAACCGCTGTCTGACACGCTCCATCTCTGAAGCTTTGAGTTGGATTTCTAACAAAAACACCAATTTTGGGGACTTTCCTCTCACGAGGTTATTGAGATCTAGAACGTTACAGAGGTTCCCAAGCCCCCGTACGTTCCAGCTGATAGGATTCATGATGATTGGCGGGACTGCATCGCAGTAGCCGCCATTGGATCATTTGGACTCTGAAGGGCACTCCTTTCCCTAACTGAGTCTTCACCTTCTGTCATGATATCACTAAGGTCACCTGAGATAGTGTTGAACCTACCCAAGCTGCGTCGACGGTCGGCCACTTTTTCTTTGGGGTTGGGGCTGAGTATGATTTGGCCAGTCTTTCTCTTCGATTTTGCACTCTTTGGGTTTGTTCCCGAAGCTGACTTATCAGTATACATGCTATCGGTAGAGGACACTGAGATGCTCGAGCTTGTATTAACCTGTTGAGGTGCATGATTATTGTCGGTATTGATGGCCAAGGGATTGTTAAAAACTTTTGGCCCCTTCTTGTCCCTGACAGTTTGATCTTCCGAAACCGAATCCGTGTCCATCCCTGAAGATGAACGGGGAGAAGATGCACTACCTGCAACACCTTTCCCCTTGCGTCGCCTGCTGGATCGTGGGCTTTTTGATGAGGTGTTCACTGGTGGGCTACTGTTCTTCTCGTGCTCTACTGGCTGCTCGGGTTCCTTCATCCCCCCATCGTCTTCGTTGCTAGCCATATTATCTTTCCTCCTTCTCAGTTTTGGTGGAGGCCTAAATAGTAACCAATCCCCAAACCCTGGCTCTTCTTCATCTTTCTCGGCTTGAGATTTGTGATTAAACGCATCTGAAGTATGCGTAAAGCGGCCGCACCATTCACATACGTAGGGTATTCGTTCATACATAAAATCCAGCCAAATAACTTCGCTAAGGAATTGTATGTTAGCTCCTCTTCGCAGTGATTTGGTTACATCTAACTTGACTCGTACTCGTCTATAATCCCCACCTGATCGTGTGAAAAGTATATGATCAATGCTGATAATTTCACCCATCCCATTAACCACCTTTGCTATGTCCTCGTCCGTAGATAGGAAATCCGACAAATTTATTATTTGCACCCACACATTCAGATCGGAGAAAACAGCTAGATCCGGTCGAGCTCTGGGAATCCACTGCTTGAGAGCCAGAAGATTGTCGTCAGAAACCCAGGGGTCTCCCTCTAAGACCTTCTTCATAGATTTTTGGGACGGGAATCTGAAGATGAAATGGTTCAGCGAAACTTCCTGAATCTTGATGCCTTCTCCTTCATTCCAGATTTTCCGAAATAAGGATTTCATTGCCCATGTATTCACTCTTGTTTTCAGTAGAAACCCCCCTATCAGGCAGGGTTCGAGTTTTTCAATAGCCTCCATACATCTGTCGTCGTCGAAAACGATGATCGTATTCTCTTCTTCCGACAGTTGGGGACGCCGCTTGACAGACGGAAAAGCCATCGCACCGAAGAGAGCAACTGAAGCTATCGTCGACGAGAGCCCTTACAGAGGAGTATAGCCGTCTGAGGAGCGCCGCTGCAGAACCTTGAATCGCCTCCTTAGGTTTCCGAAGCTTTCGGAAAGAATAGAACTCTGCGTACCCCACGTTATGTTTACTAAATGATTATTTTTATCTAGAAAAAAAACTGGTTGTTTTACCCCACATTATGTTTACTAAATGAAGTTTAGCCACTGCTCAAATTCAATTATATCCCTTATTATTTGTGTTTTTTACATTCACAATTTATGTTTTTAAAATTTAGCCTCCAAAAAATATGGTTCTCCACACTCTACCACTGATCTATCACCCATTTGCTGCTTTTTATGTATTTTTATGTATTCGGCATTTTAATCATTATTTATGCAGTTAAATGCTGATGTAAATCCTTCGCCGGTTTCAAACTCATGAATCTACGATAGAGTCCTCCTTTATCTCATACTAGGATATTGCTCGTACCCTCAGGGCACTCCTTAAAAATAATAATCTTAAAATGAACTCTTGAGGTATCTTCTGTTTGGCTTTGAGTTTTCAATAAAAAACATAATTACCTCATATGTGTATGATGCCCCCCTATAATGCGGTATAATATTTAAAAAAAGTTCTATTTACCAAAGTTCTATAGCTTTAGAATTGTGTAGCCTGAAATTATTTAATACACGTAAATTTATTATTTTAGAATTTGTAACCTGAAATTTTTTGTTACACGTAAACTTATTGGGATTGACAATCTTTTCTATTCCAAAATTACATTATATATAGATCAATTTACTTATTTGAAAATCACTATTATCAATTCGAATAGGGTGCTGATAATTACAGCACATCATTTTATAATTACAGCACAATTTATTCTCGACTGACAATTATACCCTCATCACAGTCGAAGCACTTGTCCCAAAAAACTGGACCACCTCCCATTACCTCCACCACCACCAACGCTTAAATCCAGAACAATTGAATCGGTCAATTATTCCCCCAAATCAAATATCCGATTGAACCCCAACGGAGCCCCATCGTCCTTGGCGGCGTTGGCGCTGCGCATGTTCCTCTTCTCTTCTCTCTCCCTCATCTCATTATCTTCTTCTTCTTATTCTTCTTCTTCTTCTTTATGCCCCGTTAGGCCGTTAGGATTGGGAGGCGCGTGTGGGCGGATTTCGTTCAAGTTTGCTGCGTCTTGTTTCCAGATGGGTTGTTTTTGGTTTAGTATTCAATGTAGGGATTCAGATCGGCTGGATTTGGGCTCGAATCGGGATTTAATTGTATCCATTCTTTCTCGTCTTTTCACTCTGTTTTAGGTCATGATTTCAAGCTTTTAGTCTCCCGGGTTGTGTTCTTGGAAAACAATTGATTTTTAGAGATAGTAGGCATCAGGCATGGTTAAACATTTTATGATGACAGTGTGTGGTGGTGCCTGGTAGATACAACAGGTA
Organism: Linanthus parryae; assembly: GCA_023055425.1. Lineage (NCBI taxonomy): Eukaryota > Viridiplantae > Streptophyta > Magnoliopsida > Ericales > Polemoniaceae > Linanthus > Linanthus parryae. The sequence goes on along the minus strand of JALGPY010000001.1, from coordinate 177,971,290 downwards.
GTGGGGTTTAGTTTGAGACCAATTTTGAGTTTTGATGGCTTCACAGATCTGGGTTAATTTCACTCGTGGAGGTGATTGTGGTTTTTGTGATATTGGGTTTGGTTGCAATGGCAGAGGTAGTTGTGTTGGTGGTTTGTGGTGGGAAGTCACCTTCGGAAGACGGAAGCCGTGAGTTAGAGAGGAGGCAGATTTCATTAAAAAAGAGACATGAATGATGCCGAGAGAGATAAAGGATCAATAATTAGCAAAATGAAATAAGGATAATATGGTCTTTCAAACGAAATGTGTGCTGTAATTAGTATTTAGTGTTCTGTAATTATCATCACCCTTCGAATAAAGAATAAAATATACAATATACCGCATCATAAAATAGAAAATAGCCAATTGGTTTTGAAATATCCAAGTATAGTTTGTAAGTAAAAGTAACTTTTTCTAAAGTTTATCTCTCATTCTTTCTCTTTCCAAAACTCAACTCCCAAATGGTTTTGAAATATTAAGACTAGTTTCACGGGCAAAATATGATTACAGAGAGAATTGTCTTTTATGGGGCCAAAAATCTTTCACAAAAAATCTTTTTTCAAAGAAATTGCCTTAATGAGATCTCATCTAACGACTTAAAATGATTAGATCTAAATGATGGAAAGACATAAAAATATATAAAAACTGAAAGATGAAATTAAAGGATCTTTTTTTATTTTAACGCCTCTATATAGGTTATAAATTTTGAAGTACACCATATTTCGATTCTCATATTTGTGAGGTCAGTAGTTGTAAGAACCAAAAATGAAAGACAAACTTAAAAATGATGGTCCCAAGCACTCCCAAAATTTTTGTCACTACCAACAAAGTGGAAGTCAAAAGTTATGGGAACACTAAAAAATAAGCTCCCGAGACATAACTTTCAAAACTCTCATCAGTACTTGCTCTTGGAAATTGCAACTTACTTGAATAACTTTCTACTATTATTTTTCAAAAAATCTTTCTTTAATACTGTAGTAGGATGTGATCCAATGGCTGAGCTTTATTACTAGGAAGGAATGTACCAGAAAACAGGACCTAGGAACATGGCCTGGAATAACTTTAAACTTACTCCTACTAGCCAATAATGTTCATCATTTACTTATGTTCAATCACAAATCTCTTGGCCTAATCTTTCTTCTTCAGAAAATGCACGATAAAGAAATACACATGATACAATTTTCAGAACTAAAGCACAGTCAATGGATTACTACCTCGGGCGTAGCCTTTTGCGGACAGTCTCACCCACCTCAGAGCTGGATGATGAATCTTGATGGGGAAGAGATGAAGCCCCGCTGCTGAACAGCTTGGATTCTTCTGGTTTCATTACATCTCCATTCAGAATAACATTTTCTTTATCTTCAATGGCTTCAATATCAACCTCCAAATTATCATCTGTCAGAAAGTTATCCCAGTTCCGATAAGACACGTCATAGTCCTCTCTATTTCGAGTCAACAACCGGTGGTTATAATGGACATAAACCAACGATTCTGCACGCCCAGCATTCATCGCATTCTTCTTCACATTGCGGATGTACTCACAGGAAACTAATTCTCTTTCAGCACAAGTGGTGTCGACGCACTGAGACAAAACCCTGATAGCCAACGCGTAAAGCTCTGGAGCACCCACACCATATAAATGCCACCAAGTGAGTTCAGACATGGTAACCCTATCTTTTACTGCCTGAGTGCTCCCAAAAGAACCCATGTTGCTCACAAAATCACCCAGTTGGAGTCGAACTAGAGATGCTTCATTCGAGTCCCTCACGAGCCGGTCAATAACATCTAGATAAACTCTGTTAACAACTGGATCTGCATGAGGTTTGCATCTTTTCTTCAACCAGTACTCGGAATAATAGCTTGGAGTTAGTACATACGCGAGGCTATACAGAGGTGCACACACTTCCCATCTCGCAGTAAAAAGATTCTGAATTACTGCATTCAGTTCAGGATTATTACTAGGCAAAGCCGATTTCACGGATTCCAACGTATCATTGACTCGTGGATAAACTTCTCCTATTCTAGCTTTATCTGAACTACAGTAAGATATGAGATCCCAAATTGGTCTCGTGAATTTTACCACAGTCTTCAGCTTCTTCCAAAAATCATCATCCAGAATAGCTTGTTTCACTTTCATACCTTCATGATCCATATCTGAATTTGAACTACTTCTCTTGATTTTATTCCATTCCTCACTCAGAACCATGTTGATCAAACTAGCCTTTATACGAAGAATACGTTCCAGTGTTAGGAAACACTCTCCGTACTTCCTCCGCTTGACCAGCAAAACATCGAGTTCTGGAAATGTGCGGAAAAGGTATGACAAGGAAGCATGATTTCTCAAATAGTTGGTAACCCTTATTACCTTATCATAACACTGAGTTACGAAGTATAAATTAGGGTCCAGAGACTTCACCATATCTTCCAACAAGAGACTAAAAGTATGAGCTACTGAACCTGACCAGAAAATATGAGGATATGCAGTCTCTACAATTTTCCCAGCAGCCTTACATGCAGGAGAGTCATCAGTCAGGATTTGCACAACGTTAAACGCACCCACGTATTCAACCGCTTTTAACAGAACTTCTGCAATGTATTCACTAGAGATATCAGCTGACAAACAATCGCACCCACTAATGAGCATCGCCCTATGTTCTGATACCGCCATTACTTTGACAAATGATTCTTTCTCAACGTTGAACCATCCGTCTGACACTATAGAAACCCCATATGATGGCCACTTTTTCTTGATATAGATTAACTCCTGATCAAGTTTGGTTTTTTCTTTGTCAAGAAGAGTAGTCTTAATCTTCTCTGAGCTGGGTGGTTCATACCCTTTAGGTGCTTCATTGACTGCTCGAACCATATCAATCCAAAATGGAGATTTCGCCGTATTTATAGGCATTCCACAGCCATAGAAGAATCGAGCAATTGACCCATCTGCCTCATCTTTGGCGGAAGCTCTAAGCTTATCAGAAATCTCTTTTCCTTTCTCAACAGGCACATTTGTAGTTGACTTGGGGACCAGTGGAGTTACCTGACTATTAGAGATTGGAGTTTTACGATTGCATCCACCAAAAATTCTTTTGGCCTCTTCTTCTTCCTTCTTCAATCTTTCCCTATCTTGCTTGCTAATTGTAGAACACAAGGCCACTCCTTGGGATTTCTGTCCAGGTAATAGACCGATAAGGTGAGCCCTAACGCGGGAATATGTTCCAGTATAGGGTTCTGATTTGCAACCGAAACTGCATATCCACTTATTGCCACCCAGATCTGGAACTACGGTTACATACTTCTTAAGAGGAGTCGCAGTCAGTTCTCTTTCTCCATCTTCATTGTCTTCCTCCTTAACAATGGGATTCATAACTGACACCGAATCTTGTTCATTGCATTCATCCATTTCAATCCTGGCAGTGAATTTTAAGAACAAAATCAACTTTACATGAAATATTCAGAATACAGAAATTACCAGTACACCGCTTGCATATTCAAGAGCTAAGAAGCATGGACACTCCAAAATAGGGGCCATGGCGGTGTTGGACACTTGGGACACTCGTATACCAATCCCACATACGTGTCAGACACTCCAACTGGCGTACCGGTTTGTTTTCGAATTTTTTTTAGATTGGACACTTGGGTGACACGTTCAGGACACTTAATGAGGCACGACATCCATCCAGTTATGTTTATTAGGCTTCCATACGAGGTCTTTTCTGAAATATTCTTGAACAATACATGGGTTAAAGTAGATATAATACAGTAGTATCAGATTATCTGAAAGATCATTATACAAAAAGGCTGCCCTTTTAAACAAAAGATGAAGAGATCATTATACGACGGGCTTTCATAGATACAACCGTCAACTCGGGCCCAAGTATGTTACAACTCTTTATCTTCTTATTACTATTATACTTAATCTATGCTTTTATGTGATATTTAAGCTATATGTATTAAAGAAGTTGGAACCCTTGTTTTGTCATCTAAGGCCTCGTTTTGGTTAAGGGATAAAGGGAGGGGATATTGATAGTATTATACCTCTTGCTCCTTATCCCGTGTTTGGGTGCGGTATAAGGAACAAGTACAGTTTTCATTTTCTTATCCCCTCCACCATTTTTTGCCTACATATAAGCCAGGATAAGGAAATAGGGGATAAGGAGGGTAGTTGAAAAAAGACCATACTGCCCCAATATAAAAGGTACTACCGTACCGCATATCCTTGGACCATATCATATCCTGCTCTAACCAAACACTAATAGCCAAAAGTCACTTATCATGCCTTATCCCAGTACAATTTGTATCTTATTTCATATCCCCGGTATATCTCTTATCCCCGTGATTTTTATCCCTTACCAAAACAAGCCCTAATAGTATAAAAATTCAGACTATACAAATACATAGAGATGGACTAAAAAAATATGGTGATGTTTAACTCATCGACTCCCTTCATCTCCGCTGCCCTTCAAAACGATTGCTTCTTTAGACACAAGTGTTGTTGATTTGGACTCCTTAAAAGACAACATTATTTATACAGGAAGAAGCATAAATGAGAAAATGATCTAGTAAAGTAAATCCAATTTTGCTAGTTACTTTCTGTCACGAAAAGAGAAGTTGGAAAAAAATTACCTGTAAATGCGAGCACAAACCGAGAGGCGTGACTACAATAGAGATCGATTTGACAGGGGTTGGAGGAGCTTCAGAGAAGAGCCAAGAAGAAGACCGATCTTGCACCCACCGGCAAGTGCACCGCCGTCACAAACCCCGGCCGTGTTGCAGTTGACAGCGTTCCATGGCCTCCGTCCGTCCGGTCAGTGGTAGAATAGGTTGAAATGATTGTATTGTCCTGTTAAGTATTTAAAATTACTACCAGTCCGTCCCAGCTCTTTCTTCCCATCTGACTTTTTTGACTCGTATCTGGGTCGATTTGGATAGCAAAATAATACGATTTTTTGATCATTTTTTCATCATAGTATAGAGCACCTTTTACTCTACAACACCATGGAAAAATTATCAAAAAATTAGATCGATTTGCTATTCAAATCACCGGGTCAAAGTGACACAGTGAATAGTGACAAAAATCAAATTGGGAAGAAAGAGTTGGGACAGACTGGTAAGAAGTACCACTATGCGCTCTTTGTTCTCATCCTGACTATTTTATTACTCACTATTCATTGTCACTTTGACCCGATAATTTCGATAGTAAAATAATGTAATTTTTTGATAATCTTTTTGTGGTGTTGTAGAGTAACGGTGTAAAAAATATCAAAAAATCGCGTCGTTTTGCTATCCAAATCACCCGGTCAAATTGACCCAGATACGAGTCAAAAAGTCTGGATGGGAACAAAGAGCAGAGACGGAGTGGTACTCAAATCCTTACCTCCTAGCACCATTGTTTACGGTTTAAAATACTTAATTCCAAAGTAGCTATGGCAAGCGGATCGGATTTGGATCGGATCAGTAAATAATTCGTTCCGAAGCCGAAATGTACCCTCCTGATCAGAATGCGATCTAAATCCTTTCGGATTTGGATTGAGTCTTGTAATGTATCGAATGTTTGTTTTTTAATCATATCCATTAGCATAACGAATCGCAAATCGTCACGGATCAATGCCTACGGATCGAATATCCGAACCAAACAAATGGCATCTTCGTAATATCGCTAACACATGAGGTTAAACATGTTTATATTTTATAATAAATATATAAAATGTAAGAATCGGATCGGACCAACGGATATTTATAGATGTGATCCGAATCCAATCCGAAATCCAAGCGGATCACATTTCTATGATCCAATCCGATCCAATGTGTGGTTTCTTGGGAATAATATTCAAGCGGATCATATTATATGTAAGAATCTACTTGGGAATAATGTCACGCGTCAATCCGATGTGTGGTTTCTGACGCGATTTACTAAAGCGTTTAAAAGCAAGCGCACGGTCAAGTAATATAGGGGTGGTATTTCAACCCCGAGTTATCGATCCCACGAGGACAGACTTGAGACTATTTAATTAGTAGATTAATTTAGAGTACGGTGCAAGGAGGAAAATTAAGTGATTAAAAGAGTTGTCGCACACAAACAAGCGATTAAATTGAAATAACAACTAAGTAATATTTTTGGATTTTTATATTTAAGAAAGAAGATATGGAGAAACTAGGCAATCTCTAGATCACCTAGGGCTGTAGACGAATTCTGGTTCAGCTATGTAACACGTCAATTCTATTCTAGTTCAGCCGGGTAATAAAATATGACAATATCCTTTTGGTCTCATGTCACTTTACGTCTCAGTTGACTACAATATCCTCTCGGTCTCATGTTGTCTACCGGTCCGTTCTAGCAGGTCATCTACTGGTACGATAACGGGTCCTGTCGGTCCACCGTTTCACGAAACAGCTGAATAATCCTACCGAATCTACCCACTAAGGCTAATCCTAACACTTCTCCTTTTCGGTCTCGGTGATTCGAGATTGTGTTCATACACTCTTCACAACTAGGCTAAGTCACTATCGTGCACTCTCTAGTTAATTAACAAGTCCGATTCGCGAATCCGTTCTTTCTAAGGATTAAGCACAATGCATGAACATGTAAGAAGAAAAAAAATTGACATTAAGCAAGACAATGGTTCAAGAACAAACCCTAGATTCAATGACAATCAAATCCTACACTAGCCGTGTCAATACACTAGAATCATCAATTATATCATGAAACTAACAATTATTCATTGAATCAAAGACATAGGCATGAAACAAAGACTTGAATCCGGGAAATCATCCGTCTACATAACCCTAGGCTCTCATAAAGATGCCTAGAAATGGAGTTTAGCTAATAGTAATCAACCAAACACAACTTACAAGTTTCTCCATACAATGATTGAGAAGAGAAAAATAATTCAAACCCTAGAGTCCTCCAATGGTGGAGTTCGGATCTTCTTCCTCCGTCTTCGTCTTTTGCCTTCTTTTCTTCCCAAGATGCGTGTCTCCTCCCTCAAGGACGGACTCCTAGGTTAGAAGAAGTCCCCAAAGCTCAAACTCTTTAAAAATTACAAAACAGCCCAAAAATTTGCGATTTAGCCCTCTGTTCGCAAGAACAGAATTGTTGTTCGCACGAACAGCTTTTTGCTCTCTGTTCGCACGAACATAAATCTTGTTCGTACAATTTTGCAGTCCCTTTTTCACCCTTTTCGGCTGTCCCTAAAATTTTCTAAGTGCTTTTGTTCGCACGAACACAAAAAGTGTTCGCACGAACACCCCTAGAGATGAACTCAGATTTTCATTCTTTTCGACGGACCTTAATTTTCTCGTTCGATCTCCGTTTTAGCTCCGTGACCTATCGTTGGAAATCTCTTTGAGTCTACTTTCATTTTCCACTGGTCTCACTCCAAAACTTATTGTAGAAAATCAAGATACAATCAAAATAGTGGAGATTGGTCACTCTTGCTCCTCCGACTTTACTTCTCTTGCTTCCTCTTGAATTTACTTTGTTTCCGAAGTTCATTTCATGCCTCCTAGCCATCGTTTAGCATCGTTCGTGTCAAGAAAACATGAACAACCATACCAAGCGACTATATTTGACAAATAACATCGAAATATGCATCGAAACGCCCAAATTAACAATAAAGTGCTAAAAACTCAACTTTCTATGTTTTCTCAACATTCATAGTGTAAAACTCATATTTCAACCATGGAATCACGCAATACGATATAAAATATGCAAGAAATATAACTCTAATAAAGAGTTATCAAATTCCCCCACACTAGCATTTTGCGCGTCCCGAGCAAAATCAATCCTCACACTACGTTTTAATCCACGATTGCATACAACTACACTAGCCATGTGACACACACAACACACACACCCAATGCAATCTACATGACTATAAACAATGCAACTCGATTATCAAAAAATGCAAAAATTGAAACAACACAAATATTTTTTTCTTTTTCGTTAGAGATCGGGCAATCTCGCTATCACTAACCAAAATCATCAAGTTCTCACAAATCTCTTTTGCAATTCACACAACCGCAACAAGGAATTGAAAATACGATGACCCTGCGCAAGCTCACTAAGGGGTCCCCAAACATCCACCAAACTCAATCCAAGATCCGGGCACGTCCTTTAGCTCAGAGGGTCTAGACACCCTTAGTCCTATAGTATTCTTTCGTCGCCAAATCATATGAGGTTTTCACACCCTCTTGGCTGTTATTGAATTGAATGCAAGTTGTCCCATTGATGGGAGACACAACTTCGTGTAATACGGCTTGACTTTAATTTTCCTTAGACACTCTAATTGGGTTGAATCCAAATTCCCCGCGCGAACGGGGGCGCATTAGGTTGTTCACCGTAACTAATCCAAGAGACGATTTTTTATTTATTTTTTTTTTCATTCTCTTCTAACTAATTCAGCCGTGCATTTAGTATAACTAAGTGTGGGATTTTTTCGGTTAGCTCTTGAAACCGCCGTAAGGAATGGTGGTGTACGCTCCCCGACTTCGCTTAGGCCGAAGACTCATACCACATAGAACCAACTCTACACGAAGGTCCACCCCAGATTTGCAAGAGGCCACAAGTTTCTACTCGAAAACAAACTATTCAACTCCTTAGGACTAAATCCTCCTAGCACAATAAATGAACTAAAGGTATGCCCTCGTCTTCTTTCCACTTTTCCTGAATACCCGGGACTTCCTTTCGTGAAACCGGTGTGCAGGATACTAAAAGTTAAGGTTTTCCCCACTACGGTGCTTCCTATTCATTGAGACTCTTTCGCTCAACTCTCTCTAGTTTCAAGCTTCATCAATTGCCCAACTCAAAATTTCTAAATTTTTATGGATTTTCGCTTTTCTATTATTATTATTTTTAATTTATATATATATATATATATATATATATATATATTCCTAGACTCTATATGCTTTTGGCCAACTCGATTAACCACACATTTTGGGTAGGAGACTCAATAGTTAAACATGCAACAATGCAAAAATATTAAACTGGCACAGTACGACACTAAAACACCACTCTACACTAACCACACTAACACAGTACTACATAAATTACATGTAACAAGGCTATGCAAGACAAAACATGGCTGGTGAAATTATACACAAACTCCCCCACACTTAAGCGTTTCGTTGTCCTCAACGAATTTAGAGATCAAGTACGAGGTGTCCTCGCTTAAATGTGTAGGCGGTGGATTTTAACAATTATCTCTCAAACGTAGAACAGAGAGTGTTAGAGGTACTTGTGGTGCCCGGACTTACATGGGCTCCGTTGCCGCGAAACTGCATTAAGAAGGGGTCTTGTGGACCGTTGACAGTTTCCGGAAAAGTCTCATCTTGCGTCCGGATTCCGATGCGCCTACTCAGCATTCTCTACCGTACGCATCAAGAAGGGGAACCCGGAGCGTCTTCTGTACCTGTGTCCATGCACACTGATTGGAAAAATTAACAAAACGCTCTCTCACCCCTCAAAATAATATGGAGAACTAAAAGAAAGAACATAAATAAATAGCATCCTACTCTACATTCGTGACACCCCGTACTTCGTCGTGGGAGAAATACGGGATGTCGCCCCACCCAAGATCGCTCCCGAGTGTGGGGGAACAATGGTAAACAAAACAAACATCGCCATAATTATTTATTACAAACCATAAGTCTTAACAATCAAATATTACATACTATTAAACATGATGAAACATTGTTTAGGTGTTTCAATTATTTAAATACTAGATAAACTAGGTGAGTCCGCGATATCCCCTTAAGCCGAGCTTCCTTCACCTTGACCCGCGGGGGAAAGAAACAAGACCGCAGTTTTTCCAAAGTAAGCACAAAAGCTGAGCAAGTAAACACCCCAACATGTAAATAGGAAATAGGCATATTTTAATTTTAATAAAAGAGGAATAATGAGGAGATAAACCAACATATTTTTTCAAATGACCAAATATAAATTATCCAACTTAATATTTAACATTCTCAACCCATTTCCATATTTTTCCAAACTAAACCAATTCCTTCCATCATCCATATGAAAAATCAGCATTTATTATTTAGTTGTAGCGGGGAACAAACCAATCAAAAAATATAGAACCAACAATCTCGCATGCAACCAAGACCTTAAGTGTCGACACCCCCTTAAGACTCTAGCGGCCAGAAGGGTGAGTACATGGTGCGACTCGGGGCAATGGCAACCGAGCCAAATATAATAATTACAATATATAGAAGAATTTGAATAGGGTTCCGCCGCACAACTGTTTTCACTATACGTTATTACGTGTTATTAATTTCATGTGATAGTTTCCAAAAGAATCAATAAACAAGTAATTGAAATATCAAGTTAAGCACTTAAATCACAATTCACATTTGAGACGCAAAAATCATAAAAATAATTGGACACGAAAGAAGGACGGGCACGCTAGGTTAGGCACATTTACTCACCTGAAGTAGCACGACAAATATCACGATAAAGCTCCTACGGATACGTGTAGCCCTCGTCTACGAATTCGTCACCTACAATTTATAATTCCTAAATTAATTACAAGTTTAATTGTGCAAGTATGATATGCACAATGCTATATCTCCTAATGTGTCATTTAAAATTACCCCTTTACCCCATTACTTATTAGCATACAACAATTATTTATCAAACTTGTGACATTAACACTTATATTTTTCTCATAAAAATATTATAACATATACAAATACAAACCCGTAAAATTATTGAGTAATAAATCCAATACTTAAGTTTATACACTCTTTTATTTAGGAAATAATAATTTATTAGACAAACTATTTATTCATAAGTGAGTACAAAAATTAATTCAAACTAATTCAGTTATAGCTATTTATTTATTAGAAAGTATATATATACTATAAAAGAATTAAATTTACAAATAAAATTCATAAAATGTTTATTTCAATAAAATAAGTCATATATATCTATAAATTGATGTTGGAGAGGTAATTTCTACTTTCTAGGAAAAATAATCAAGTAATGTCAAATAATAGAAATATAGATTTTTATTTAAAAAGTCTACTTAATAGTTATTTCATATATTAACTTCCAACTTATTTATTTTTTCATCAATATTCTCAAAATAATCTATCTTACTCAAAATACTAGTTTACATGCACTTCAAATATTTAGTTAAACAACCCGAAATTATATAATTAAACCAAATCGTACATTTTTATCTTGCTTATTTTCAATAGAAACAACAATATTTCATATAAATATAGTCCTATGTAATTTTTACAACCTATTTACTTCTATATAGTCAAAATAATATATAGAAATATTAGCATATAACATTAATCCAAAAATCACATTTTAAATCTTATATATTATATGCAGATTCATATTATACACAAATCACCCCCAAATTTTCAGAAACTATACGTGCAGTGCACTACTCACCCTCAACTTTTCAAAAACTACATAAACAACTCCCTTCAAGAACATATGCATACAACTTCAACCCAACAAGCCCAATTAAATTTAGAGCTAACAAGATGAGATTTTGATGATTGAAAATGAACTAGATGGTGATTTAGGACTCACCTACGCGAAAAATCGCGAGAAATGGTCAAGAAACGGAGCGGGTCTCGTCTCCGAAGGTGGCGGTCGGCGGTGATGAACACCGGCGATGAATCCGACTTTATGTCCTCTGTTTGATGTTGCTAATAGACTCCTCGGATCTCCAGGAGTATTTTTGGTACCAACCGGAGAGAGTGGGTCGCTCTGGTTAGCTCGGGTGAGCTTCTCGCCGGAAAAGATGGTGGTCGGCGGCGGGTTTGGTTGTTCTGGGTACACTGCAGCGATCAGCTACTGTTCTTCTCGTACTTGGGTCGCAGCAGAGGGAGGAGGAGGCTCAGGGGTTCAAATCCGAGGGAGAGAGAGAAGGTGGAGAAGGGTGGTGGTGGTTCCCGACAGGTTGGTTCGCTGGAGTGGGTGGCGGCCTCCTCGTCGGCGGGAGCAGCTGCTGCTGCCTCTTCTTGGAACAGAGAGGGAGAGGGAGAGAGTGAGGGAGAGATGAGGAGCTGGCTGTGGTGGTGAAGGTGGTTCGAGTGGTGGTGGTGATGAAGGGTACGGTGGTGGTGGTGGTGTGTGTGCCCGTGGGTTTGCAAGAGAGAGAGACAGAAAAGCATTGTTTTGTCTGATGAGTTTTCGGTGTGTGTGTGTGTGTGTGTGAGAGAGAGAGAGAGAGGGAGAGAGAGAGAGAGAGAGAGAGAGAGATGAATTAAATAAGAATTGGATGACTTGGAGAAGTCATCTTCATCAACCGACCTTGTATTTTTTTATTTTTTTTTGTCTACTAGCTAGCTTTGTTAGGGTGTTTTAGGAGTACCAAATGGGTTTGTCAATCTAGTGGGTTGGGTACACACTTGTTATATTTAAATAAACTGCATAAAATGCTAAATAAAATACGCAATAAAAATACCGTTTTCTATAGAATTATTATATGAACTTCCTGAATAAATTTTGAACCCAAAAATAATCCAACTCGTCACTCGCAATAAAAAATAAATTTTACGTCTCAATTACCAATTTACCCTTCAAAATTAAACGGGTATTACAACATTGGGTTGCCTCCCAAGCAGCGCTTGTAATTTAAGGTTGACAGCCCGACCTGGTTACCTCAACCGAAAAGGATGGTGGAGGATGCTTTATCCCTCCACTTCTTCTTCCACCATCTATTTTCATTGAAATTTTTCCCATGAGCACCCATGTGCTCTGAAGATGGTGGATAGTTGTGGAAGCTAACTCCTTTCATTTTGCAATTGATATTCTTGATAAACTTCCACCAAGTACCACTGGGCTCAAATGAATCTCTGACCATAAAATCATCCCAGTAATACCTCATCTGTGCTAGATGCTCTTCACATGACCCATTCAATTCATCCACACCCCCACACTTGCTGACTTCCAACTCCTTGACTCTGGCATATGGATGATAAATAGAATCGCCCATAGAACAAGATATTGGAAGTTGCTCATCACGTTCTTCCCCATAAAAATCTCCATACAATAATTTTTCCAGCTCATCGCAGACTTGCGTGACATAAGATTTGGAAAATTCATTATTAATCAAAGTTGTGGCTTTTACCTCAATAGCACTGAGCACAAGTGTTTCACCAGCTTCATCGTCGACACACCACAGGCTTCCAATGTCGGTGTCCCAATCATGCCAAGGATGTGAGGGCGCCTGCGGTCTTGGCTCGCAATACGGCAGATCTTCCCATCTTGGGCACACAGGTCCACCCCAGTCTGAATCAGAGTCTGAGTCCTCATAAATGGCAGAGTCCACCAATGGTTCCTGGACATTGCAGTCTTCACTCGGCTCAGGTATATCTTCTTCCACTTGTGGTGGTGATGATGAAGGTTCAATATGAGGCTCACTGTCATGTGGCAAGGGCTCCTCTTGTGGCTCTCGAATACTAGATTCCCCTGCTGTCGACAGTTTTTCTATTCGTTTCTTTATACTCTCCATCTTCTCCCTCACGCATTCCCTACCTGTGGCAGAATCCTCTTGTGGCACTTGTGCAGCTATGGAAAAAAATCTGGCGCACACTTCGATGTCATTCATAATACTGCACCGTTCTGCCATAATCGCCGATGAGTCTTCCTGGTGCTGATGAAGTTGGGGGGCATGTACTCGACATGAGTCTCTACGGTCGTGCCAAATGTCTCATACGTAGCACCAAGTTATGCATGCGTCCTCGTCTACATGGTTACCCCTGCAGTGGAAACAGTAGGGGGGACCCGAATAATAGTCTTCGCTCCACATGCTTATATTGTATCATGCTTCGTGCGTTCCCGAAAAACAGACTCACAAGACACCCGTGAAGCACAGAGATATAGAATAAAAAAAACTAAAATAGAAGTACTCAAAACTAACTCCTAACTAAATAATCTACCGCTTTCCCCGGCAACGGCGCCAAAAACTTGACGCGATTTACTAACGCGTTTAAACGCAATCGCACGATCAAGTAATATAAGGGTGGTATTTCAACCCCGAGTTATCGATGACAGACTTGAGACTATTTAATTAGTAGATTAATTTAGAGTACGGTGCAAGGAGGAAAATTAAGTGATTAAAAGAGTTGTCGCCCACAAACAAGCAACTGAATTGAAAAACAACTAAGTAATATTTTTGGATTTAAGAAAGAAGATATGGAGAAACTAGGCAATCTCTAGATCACCTAGGGCTGTAGAAAAATTCTGTTTCAGCTATGTAACACGTCAATTCTATTCTAGTTCTGCCGGGTAATAAACTATGACAATATCCTTTCGGTCTCATGTCACTTTACGTCTCGGTTGACTACAATATCCTATAGGTCTCATGTTGTCTACCGGTCTGTTCTAGCAGGTCATCTACTGGTACAAAAACGAGTCATGTCGGTCCACCGTTTCACGAAACAGCTGAATAATCCTACCGAATCTACCCACTAAGGCCAATCATAACACTTCTCCTTTTCGGTCTCGGTGATTCGAGATTGTGTTCATACACTCTTCACAACTAGGTTAAGTCACTATCGTGCACTCTCTATTTAATTAGCAAGTCCGGGTCGCGAATCCATTCTTGCTAAGGATTAAGCACAATGCATGAACATGTAAGAAGAACAAAAATTGACATTAAGCAAGACAATGGTTCAAGAACAAACCCTACCTTCAATGACAATCAAATCCTACACTATCCGTGTCAATAGACTAGAATCATCAATTATATCATGAAACTAGCAATTATTCATTGAATCAAAGACATAGGCATGAAACAAAGACTTGAATCCGGGAAATCATCCGTCTACATAACCCTAGGCTCTCATAAAGATACCTAGCAATGGAGTTTAGCTAATAGTAATCAACCAAACAAAACTTACAAGTTTCTCCATACAATGATTGAGAAGAGAAGAAGAAATAATTCAAACCCTAGAGTCCTCCAATGGTGTAGTTCGGATCTTCTTCCTCCGTCTTCGTATTTTTCCTTCTTTTCTTCCCAAGATGCGTGTCTCCTCCCTCAAGGACGGACTCCTAGGTTAGAAGAAGTCCCCAAAGCTCAAACTCTTTAAAAATTACAAAACAGCCCAAAAAATTGCGATTTAGCCCTCTGTTCGCACGAACAAAATTGTTGTTCGCACGAACAGCTTTTTGCTCTCTGTTCGCACGAAAAGAAATCTTGTTCGTACAATTTTGCAATCCCTTCTTCACCCTTTTTGGCTGTCCCGAAAATTTTCTAAGTGTTTTTGTTCGCACGAACAACCCTGGAGATGAACTCAGATTTTCATCCTCTTCGACGGACCTTAATTTTCTCGTCCGATCTTCGTTTTAGCTCTGTGACCTATCGTTGGAAAGCTCTTTGAGTCTAATTTCATTTTCCACTGGTATCACTCAAAAATTTATTGTAGAAACCAATATACGATCAAAATAGTGGAGATTTGTCACTTTTTCTCCTCCGACTTTGCTTCTCTTGCTTCCTCTTGAATTTCTTTGTTTCCAAAGTTCATTTCATGCCTCCTAGCCATCGTTTAGCATCCGTTCCTTTCAAGACAACATGAACAACCATACCAAGCGATTATATTTGACAAATAACATCGAAATATGCATCGAAACGCCCGGATTAACAATAAAGTGCTAAAAACTCAACTTTCTACGTTTTCTCAACATTCATAGTGTAAAACGCATATTTCAACCCTGAAATCACGCAATACGATATAAAATATGCAAGAAATATAACTCTAATAAAGAATTATCAGTTTCTTGACTCAGGGGCTTCTTATTATATTTGTCTAATAAGGAGCTATTTTTGACATATAGTCGAGCAGATGGGGTAGTGTCTTTATGACAAACGGAGCTGTCTGGAAGGTGATCAAAAGCGGTTCAATTATGTTGATTCAAAGACACTTGAATGTGTTTCGGATGGTTATTGTTTTGAGTGATGAAAGACAAAGACATAAGCAACAAAGCATTTCAGATATTCCAAGGCCTTGAGATACTGACAGAGCTTCAAAGCCTTGAGAGTTGTTTTATCCTGCTATATGTTCTAACAGTTCTGTGTTGCAGATTGGAAATCTGATTATACAGATCAGGGATTTACTGCATATACTTATATTTTACACTATTTATATATCTAACACAATTGCGATGATCAGAACATGAAGAATCAAAGTTTTCTGGGTTTAACTTTGAATATCTGTGAAGCAGGTTCAGAGCTCCAAGGCCTTGAGATGTTCCTTGAGCTGCTGACAATTTTTACAGAACTAAGTTGATTCTTTCTTGGAGGAGGTGATTCTTATTATTCTTATTATTCATTGACTTCTAAGATTCTTAACTTGTTTCTCATGATTTATATGTATTAGAAGTTAAACAGATTACTGTTCTAATCTTTTAACCAGTTTTATCATAAACTGGATAACGAAACAGTCATAGCACTGTTATCATTTTGATTTTGTTGTTGTTGTTGTGTTTCAATGCTGTTGCAGGGCTGTTAAACGTGCAAGAGCAATCTCAACAAACTCCAACGGATATCCACTTTGAGCTGTTTGAATTTCAATTGAAAATAGAAGGAGGATTTGTAGGAGCTGAGATCCTAAAATCTCTCAATCAGTTGCAGTTGTGGATAAAAGAGACTGGTTTGAATTTTGAAGGTAGAGAAGCTTGCAGAATACTCAGAAAGGTGTCACAAACTCGTGAGAGATCATTCATTCAAACACACAAGATTCAAGCTTCAATCCAGATTCCAGAAGATCAAATCAATCCAGTTTCCAGAAGAACACATCCATGCTTCAATAGCTTATCTCCTCTACTGTGTTCTTCACTTATTTTGTAATATGTGTATCTTTTATATATCTTAAACCTCACTTAACCTAGTGGTTGGTTGTTCAAGTGAACAACAAGAGGTTCTTGTTAGCTCAACAGTTAGTAGCTGGAACTAGATAGGTTTGGAACCACAAGCTGTATAGGTGTAAGGGAAATCACTTAGGCTTGAAGATCTAGGGTTGTTTCTGTGTGAGTAAAAAGAAGTGTTTGCCCAATCCTGGTGGGATTAGATCCCTCAGGCAGAGATTAGGTCCATTGGGACTGAACTCTGTAAATTGCTTTGTGTTCTTTACTTTTCAGTGTGATTATTATCTGCTGCACACAACTCAAATCAGACTAGGGTTCATAAGCTGTTTAGAACTGATAATAGTTTAAGGCCTTGAAGCTTTCTAATTTGCCTTTGAAAGTTTCAGACAGTTTTCTAAAATCTCAAGGCCTTGAGATTTGAGTTTCACACAAAGCTATTCTGTTAAACTTAGAGTTTTGCAAAAAGTTTCCATACTCTATTCAACCCGCCCCCTTCTAGAGTATTTAGGTCCTATATTTAGTCTACATTACACACTTTCAATTGGTATCAGAGCTTGTGTCACTGTTATAGATCTAACAATCTGGTGACTATGAGTAATGTAAGAGATGGTGGATTCTCACAAGGAAGGGCAGCCAACAGACCTCCATTGTTCTGTGGTGATAACTTCATGCACTGGAAGGCATTGATGAAGATGTTCATCATAGATCAAGACATGGAACTGTGGTCAATAGTTCAAAATGGTCCTCATGAGTACTATACTACAATTGATGGATTCAGATGTATCTAGTCTGAGGAAAATCTTTCAGTTACTGAACTGGAAAAGGTATCAAAAAATTACAAGGCTATGAATCTGTTATACTGTTCTCTTAATGCAGATGAGTTCAACAGAGTGTCAAATTGCAAGAGTGCCAAAGAATTATGGGATAAACTGGTGGTGAGAGATGAAGGAACTAGTCAGGTTAAGCAGACCAAAATCAACATACTTCTGAGGCAATATGAGTTGTTCAAGATGAACTCAGATGAGACCATCAAGGAGATGTTGAAAAGATTAACTGATGTGGTGAACAATCTGGAGTCATTGGAAAAGAAGTTCTCAAATGAGGAGAAGGTCAGAAAGATTCTGAGAAGCTTGCCAAAAGCCAAGTGGGAGCCAAAGACAACAGCCATTGAGGAAGCTCAGGATTTAAGTCTTCTTCAGCTAGATGATCTACAAGGAAAGCTGCTCACTCATGAAATGTCTATGAATGATGTGGAAGGTGATTTGAGTGAAAACATCAGGAACTTAGCACTTAAGGCAAAAGAGAGTGAAAAGTCTCAAAGCCTTGAGACTGAAGATGAGCCTGATGATGAAGAGGCTTTAGCATTGATCTCCAAGGCCTTGGACAGGATTCTCAAGAAGAAAACAAACTCTGGTAACATGGATTACAACAGAGAGAGATCAAGACCTTCAGGCAGCAAGGACTACAAAGGTAAACCTTCATCACAGTCACATAAAACTAAAGTAATGAATTGTTTTGAGTGTGGTGATGCAGATCATTTAGTAAGGGACTGTCCACAAAAGAAGAAGAACAGGAACTTTCAGAAAAAAGACAGTGACAACAGAAGGAAGAAATCCATGATGGCTTCCTGGAGTGATTCTGATTCATCAAGTGACTTGATAACTCCATAATTGGAGTTATATTCTATTGTGATTACTTGTCGTTTCGCGTACTTTCCGATGCATTTATATGTGTTTTAGGCCGAGTTTTGATAGTTTTGAGCATACTTGAGTATTTGGACTTCATGGTGTAATCCGGGCGTTTTATGCATGTTTTATGCTTTATTTGTCGCATTTGATCTTCCGGTATTTGTTCGTGTTGTGAATTTCAGGAACCGGAAGCGTGGAGTGCGGATTTTGGAGCGGAAGCGAACTTCGGAAAGAAAGAAACTCAAGGAATGCATGAGAGAATAGAAGAAGTGGAGAAGCGAAGAGGAGAAAAAGACTTAGCCAAATTTTCAAGAGGAGTGAAAAGAAGCAAACTCACATGGAAGATCATTGTGATCCTACAAAGGTGATCCTATGATCACATGATCAAAGTGCAAGATCACATAGAAGAGTAACGTGACTCTACAACTACAAAGGTGATCCTAGGATCACAAATTGTGATCCCAAGATCACATTATTAAATCTGACGTGATTAGAAAAGGGGTAAAAAGTGTAATTTTTAAAACTTGAAAGAAGTGACGTGATTTAACAAGGAGAACAACCTAGGGCTTGTACGACTCATCTATTCTACGCCATTGGAGAGCTTGGAGCATTCTTGGGAGCTTGGAGACCATCGTTTGATTCTCTATCTTCTTCCCCTCTCTAGTTTTTGTTTATGATCATTGAAACTTTGTACTTTGATCATGTGTTTTAGTAGCTAAACTCTCTATTCGGGATATCGCATAGGGAACTAGGGTTTTGAACACCATATTTTGGTAATTTATGGATTATGCTTCATGCTTATTAGCTTAATTGGATGTTTATGCTTAGTTATGCTTGATTCATACGCGTAATTCTATCTTTCATATTGTTTGACGTCACAATAAGATTGATCTAGGTGATAATTATTAGAGGAATCAATAGTTATTGCTTGAACTGAATCTTGCACTAGTCGAATCTAGGGTTGAGGAATCTTGCTAGTTAACTAGAACTAAGAGTTGATATCAAGATCATAATGCATATTTAAACTTAAGTAGGCTAGAGGAATCAGGTACAAGAGTTTAAATATAGACTTTGGTTGAGGAATCTTCAAAGTGAAATTGCTCATTTGGCTAAGTAGAAAATATCCGTGTCGCATGAACGTAAATCATAAGTGGTGTGAATTCCCTAGTGAACCCGTAGAGATATCCTGAACTTGTCCACTTGTTAAGTAACTTAAAAATCATTCTTCGTTAATCGTGAAGCTTTTCACCTGATTAATTGAGATCTTTGTCTTTCAATTTCAGTAGAGTTAGTAGAACAAACCACTGCGCTTTGCCCACACAAGGTTAAGAACTAATAGCTAATTTACAAAGAAGTCTCTTGGGATTCGACAATCCGGACTTTTCTGATTATTACTGCACCGACAGCCATACACTTGTGGTTTGGACGTGTCAAGTTTTTGGCGCCGTTGCCGGGGACTTCGGCTAAATTAGTTATAATTCCTAGCCTTAGGGATTTATTTTATTGTTTATATCTATTACTCACCTACTTTCTGTGTGTAATCTTTGTTTTCAGGTTGAACTTCACGGTGCATGTCCCGTTCTCGAGACGAGCCTTTGCACCCAACACTTGAGGACCCGGAAACTTTGTTACGCGCACAACGTAGAGACAAGAGGAAGACAAGCTCAGTTGCTATGGATGACGAAACTAGAGCTGAGTTTGAGAGGATCCGCAAAGGTATGCAGGATGCGGAGGCAGCTAGAGCAGTAGCTGTAGAGGATGCAGCCAATAAAGCACGAGAAACTGAGGAGTTGAGGGCTCAAATGGCTGAGATGCAGGCAAGGATGGATCGCTTGGCTCCCCCAAATCCACAACCACGTCCTGGTGTGGGGGCACAAGTGGCGAACATCGGTGGGAACAATAATGGGAATAATGGGGGAAACAACAGGCAGAACAATGCCGAGATTGAAGAACGCCCTATGGTGGATTATTTCAGGACTACTCCAGCGTGTTATCAGCCTACCATTGTCAGGCCGCAGATCAATGCCCAACACTTCGAGTTGCGCCAACATATGATCAATATGGTTCGTGATGAGTGCGCATTCAACGGAGCTCCAGGAGATGATCCCAATCACCATCTACTGGTATTTGAGCAAATCACATCAACCCTGCACGACCAACGAGTTCCAGATGAAACAGTTAAGCTATTACTGTTTCCCTTCTCCTTATCTGGAAAAGCCAAGAGGTGGCTTATGGAGCTGCCAGCTGGGAGCATAGTGACATGGGCGGATTGTTGTCATGAGTTTCTGAGGAAGTATCTGCCACCATCTCGAGTCGCTCAGCAGATGGCTGAGATTGCAAAATTCACTCAGGAAGAAGACAGCTCATTGGGAGATGCTTGGAGGAAGTTTAGCCAAATTCTCCGTAGATGTCCGAATCATGGGGAGCCATGGCACAAGCTCTTCCATTATTTCTACACTGCATTAGACAAGGAGACGGCTGACCAGTTAGATATGCTAGCTGGAGGTAACTTTATGGGGCTTGGGGCACAACGAGCTCAAGATCTGCTGAATAACGTGTCGAAGAGGGAGACTACACGAGCTGAAACTCGTAGGTACTCCAAACCGGGGGATGCAGCCTTAGTCAACAAGATTGTGTCTATGGAGCAAAAGCTGGAATCCATGACCTCAGCATTTCACAGCATGCAACCTCCATCACAAGTGAAGCCCATGGGTGAGTTACTCGCGGATGAGAATCAGGGATATGGCTCCATTGAAGATGTGAATTACATGGGTCCACCACGACAGCAGCAGTGGACTAACACTTATCATCCCAACAACCGCAATCACCCCAACTTTAGCTATGCCAACCCTAACAGTGGGTTATATGCGCCCGGACAGCAGCCGAATTCTCAATATCAAGCTCAAGGGAAATTTCAACAGCAACAGGCTCAGCAACCAGAAGAGCAAGAGACAAATGCTTTATTGAGAAAGTTACTAGCTAATCAAGACAGGATGGAGAGCACGATTGTCTCACTACAAGCAACAATAAAGAGCCACGAGACTCAGATTGGGCAGATTGCCAATCAGAATGCTAAATTTCCGCCAGGTATGCTTCCTTCCAATACCATTCTTCCTACTGAGCAGCTCAAAGCTATTACTACTCGCAGTGGTGTGACTACTCAGGATCCTCCATATCCTAGCCATGCGAGAGGCGAAGCTACAAAAGCTACAGAGAAGGAATTGGGTGAAGAGTTGCCCAAGGTCGTGAGTCCCCAATCAAAGGACACGGTTGAGAAGAAAGAAGAGTCCAAGAGCACTCCAGATCCAGCTACTTATGAGCCACGGATTCCATATCCGGCGGCAATAAAGAGGAATGACGAGGAACACTTTGGGAGATTTATGGATATATTCAAACAATTGCATATCAACATTCCTCTTGTAGAAGCACTTGCTCAGATGCCCAGGTACAAGAAGTTCTTGAAAGAAATCCTTTGGGGGAAGAAGAGCATAGAACCCTATGCCACGGTTAAGCTAACAGAGACGTGTAGCACCGTCATACAAAGAGACATTCCCAAGATGAGAGATCCAGGCAGTGTCATCTTAGGCTGCACTCTTGGGGGTAGATATCATACACATGGTCTCTGTGATTTGGGCGCAAGTATTAATCTAATGCCATTGTCTCTATTTGAGAGACTGGGCATTGGTGCGCCAACCCCTGTGAAGATGGGTCTGCAATTGGCAGACAATTCTATAGTTACGGCAAATGGGGTGATTGAGAACTTGCTCGTCAAAGTGGGTGCATTTGTCTTTCCAGCTGACTTTGTGATAGTGGATATCAAGGAGGATCGCGATGTTCCACTAATCTTTGGAAGACCGTTGTTGAAGACAATGCGCGCAAATGTGGATCTAGAGACCGAGGAGTTGACTATCAAGGCTCTAGACTCATCACTCGTGTTCAAGGCATTTGTTCCGAGCAAGGGGAAGAATAAATTGGCCATGATCAAGTTTAGAGAAGATCGTGTGGATCCTTCTCTTGGGTTGCCTACAGTTTTGCATCCCGATCCACCCGAATCAGAGAAGAAGCAAAGTGTGGTGAGTGCACATGATGTGGTGCAGAAAATCAAGAGCAAGAAATTGAAGGAGGAGGCACGTCGTGCTAGACCTCCTTAGCATCTTTTGAGGTAACTGAGTCGGGCCGTCGACTTTAAATTACACGGCGCTTGTTGGGAGGCAACCCAACGTATTATTATGCTTTAGTGTAGAGTGTGTTTTTAATACTGTCGTGTGTGTTTTTCTTATTGTTTTCTTTCTGAGGGGTGAGAGAGTGAGAATCTGACATTTGAATTGAGTCGTTTCAGGAGTACAGGTTGGAGACGCGGTCCAGACTCCCCGTCTTGATGCATGTGGAAAAAAACGCACAAAAATCGAGAAAGCGACGTAATAGTCACGGAATTTGAGGTCATAAATTCTGAAGTTTACTCCGGTAATTTTAGAGTAACACAAGAAAAAGGAGAAAGAGGGCGAAACGAGCTTTCCGACGGTATATTATACGCGTGCATCGGAGTCCGGGAGCGTAAAATAGTAGAACAAGAAGAAAGACGAAGAAGAAGAAGAAGAGAAAAAAAAAAGGGGCAGCCGGTACTTAGAAAAAAAATTGACCACGCTTCTCTCTGGTAACCCACTGCTTTTGCAAGATCACAATGGGTGATCGTGTGATCAAAAATGTGATCCCAAGATCACATTTATGCTCTTACACGCTGCTTTCATTAAACAGGGGTGAATTGGTCTTTTAGTGTTTTAAGTGAAAAAAAAAAGAGCAACACGCGGTATAAAAAAAAAAAAAAGAAAAACAGAAGAAGAAGAGAAAGAAGAAGGACTGAACGACGCACAACAGACGGACGAACGCAGAGCTCTCTCACGAACCAGAGCTCTCTCACGAACGCAGAGCTCGCCGGAATTCGCCGGATTTCTGCACGGCTCCGCAGCGCCGACGACGCACAATCAAAGCTGTACTCAGAGCTTTTTTCGCAGACCCACGAAGCAGTACTCTCTTAGAACGCAGCAGCGCGCCTCCGGAGCTCCACTGGCCGTAAAATCGCCGGATGTTGACGGCGATTGGTGGGTTTTGGTCGTCTCAACAGCGCCGACGAGTTGGGTGTTGTAATTTGAAGAATCAACGAGGTTGGTGTGGGGGACGAAGGGTAAAAGCTAGGGTTTTGCTCACGCAAATCTGTCAATTCGTTCTCAACCGGTTGAAATTCGAGCAAACCGTTTGCGGGGTTATGACGGGGACAACGAGGAGAAGCTATTGAGCTAAAAATCTTAAATCGCGAAAAGTATCGAAAAATCAGTCGACTGTACGGTCACTTACTGATTTTGTCGATTCAGCCCCGTTTGAACGGAACTCCAAGGCTTAAGGTATCGCTAATCTCTCTCTTGCAATTTAATTTTATCGAGTCTAGGCACATTGAGTAAAAGCCCAAATTTGTTATTGTTGTCGCTTAGTTGCGACGTTTGGGGGCGATTGACTAGTGTCCTAGGATTTATATGCTAAATTGCTTTCTTGCTTTGATTCACTAAACACTCCTTGTCACGTGCACGTAGCGAATATAATCTCTAAATTTGAATTGCTACTTGATTGTGCAATGAGACCGTTTAGAAGTAGTTGAGGCAAAGAATGACGGTGGTTCTGAGTAGATACACCGCGCCTAGCATTAGAATTGCCGAGTCCTCTTGATTGATCTCTAAATTCGTTGAGGACAACGAAGCATTCAAGTGTGGGGAGGATTTTTAATCTTGACTAGCTAGTCCGTGTCTGCATTCACCTGTTACATTTAGGACGTTTGTGTCGTAGAGAGTCAATAGTTGTGGTCCACGTCGTGTTTGTGTCGTGTTTATATATATGGTTCGTATCGTGTCATTGTTAGTTGATGTTTGTCTTTAATATTGCACTTTTATTTAATTGAGTCTACCTACCCAAACTGAGTCAGTTTCGAGTCTTCTTTCGCGTCTGGCCTTGCATGTAGAATTAGAATAAATAAAGTAAAAATACAACAAAAAAAAAATTGAAAAATAAAAATAAAAAAAAAGAACAAAAATTTGAGAAAGGGCAATCAAAAGAAGCTTAAAATTTGGTAGAATCGAGGAGTGTGAGATTTTAGGCGTAGGGCGTGACTTGTGACCGAGAAGGACAAATTGAGTTCCCCCTAGTACGTATAGAGAGACTTCCTTTACGGGAATGTCTACCTATTTTATTACACTTACTTGATTTGCAAATTTAAAGTGTGTGTCGTTTTCTTTTACAAGAGTTGAGCTAGGTGTGAGCTAAACAAGCCGAACGTTCATGTGTACGTCTTAGGTAGTCGCCAGCCCGCCTCGTAGTGGCACACAGAACAGCTGTGCGAGGATGCGTATTAGAGCACTCACTGCTTGATAGATCTCACCTTGTAGGACCATTAGAAAGCCCAATTTGAACCTTGGTTTTATTCATAACCTCTTGACCTAGGGTGACAATTCTTGGCCTTCATCATAAACCGTTTAGAATCACCACTTTAGTGCGTCACGAGGGGGTCGTAGTTGAGGGGGTTCGATGAGGGAGAGCTGTACTGCATATACTTGTGAGTTCTACATGATCGCTTGCGTATTATTACATATCTTCGAGGGGATGCGAGGGTGAGTGAGTAGGCTTGCGCACTTCGGTGTGGCGGTGTTCCATGTCACTACACCATGGACACAGTTGTGGAGAGCCGTGAGTGCGTGACGTCTAATCCGCACAACAATGGGGTGGTTGATCTTAATTGGTGGATCGTGCTAGGTATCGTTTCTTTTTATCATCACGGTGTAGGAGGATCGGTTGGATTTGGCACAAGACTTACATACAATTGATTACTTGAGAGGGGGCATGTTTACATTCTAGTGTGGGGATGTCGACTTTTGACTACGACCATCGAGATTGAGCTTCTGACGACTACATCCCTACACACGCGCTTTGACTATTTGGCGGCTTTGTTTGGTGACACCGTGTACTTCATTGAGTAGGGGGAGATGAATTTTACTTGTGATATACATTCATTGGATCGTCTAATTCCTCCCCTTAACATATTTACTTTGCTTGATTCTTGGAAGACCACTCGGATACTTTTACGACATTTTGTTATATTGAGAGATGAAAAAGAAAAAAAGAACGAAAAAAAAAGAAAAAAAAAACAAAGAGAGAAAAAAAGGAGAGATGGAATAAAGGAGTAAATTTGAGCTTATTGGAAATTGAGTGGTGGAAAATTACTAGTTCGTTGACGACGGTTTGCATTTCGTGCACATATCGTCATGGTGGCCACGGAGATCGTTATTGTACCGGGGTTTGAGGGGATCGAGGGCCGGAGACGGTGAGTTTCGGGTTGCGGTTTCTATCATCGTGGTGAGGGTGTGTGAGATGTGGGGTTTAATGTGAGAATGTGACGCTTAGGACTTGTTACTACATAATTATCCTTTTGTCCCTAAGCCTCAACATTCTAAACCGTTAGCGGAATAGGAGCTCGGACCGTGAACGTGGCTTAGCCTAGCGTAGCCTCTTATTTTTGTCGGCACATGCGAAGAGGTAGGTATTCCTTTACATAGTAACGCTAGGCTCTCTATACTAACTAGGGGAAATTCTCGTTGTCGAGTTTAGTTGCAATTCACGTCTTGTTCCTAGATTGATCATCATTCCATGAGAACCGGTTTGAGCTAATTGAGATTGCCCAATCTCGCAAAAGAAAAGAAAAAAAAAATGTGTTATTTTGTTATGTGCATTGTATATATTGCATGTTCATATTGTTGCATCGTTGAGTCATGTATTGAGTCGTGTTTATGTCGAGTCGGCTAGTCTTGGTTTGTATGCAAGTGGTGTTTCGAAAAGTATGCAATTTGTTAGACTCATACCATGATTTGTTGGGGAGAAAGTTTGGAGATGATGGCCAGTTTTGATAGATTGCTCGGGACGCGCAAATGGTAAGTGTGGGGATATTTGATAACTCCATAATTGGAGTTATATTCTATTGTGATTACTTGTCGTTTCGCGTACTTTCCGATGCATTTATATGTGATTTAGGCCGAGTTTTGATAGTTTTGAGCATACTTGAGTATTTGGACTTCATGGTGTAATCCGGGCGTTTTATGCATGTTTTATGCTTTATTTGTCGCATTTGATCTTCCGGTATTTGTTCGTGTTGTGAATTTCAGGAACCGGAAGCGTGGAGTGCGGATTTTGGAGCGGAAGCGAACTTCAGAAAGAAAGAAACTCAAGGAATGCATGAGAGAATAGAAGAAGTGGAGAAGCGAAGAGGAGAAAAAGACTTAGCCAAATTTTCAAGAGGAGTGAAAAGAAGCAAACTCACATGGAAGATCATTGTGATCCTACAAAGGTGATCCTATGATCACAAGATCAAAGTGCAAGATCACATAGAAGAGTAACGTGACTCTACAACTACAAAGGTGATCCTAGGATCACAAATTGTGATCCCAAGATCACATTATTAAATCTGACGTGATTAGAAAAGGGGTAAAAAGTGTAATTTTTAAAAACTTGAAAGAAGTGACGTGATTTAACAAGGAGAACAACCTAGGGCTTGTACGACTCATCTATTCTACGCCATTGGAGAGCTTGGAGCATTCTTGGGAGCTTGGAGACCATCGTTTGATTCTCTATCTTCTTCCCCTCTCTAGTTTTTGTTTATGATCATTGAAACTTTGTACTTTGATCATGTGTTTTAGTAGCTAAACTCTCTATTCGGGATATCTCATAGGGAACTAGGGTTTTGAACACCATATTTTGGTAATTTATGGATTATGTTTCATGCTTATTAGCTTAATTGGATGTTTATGCTTAGTTATGCTTGATTCATACGCGTAATTCTATCTTTCATATTGTTTGACGTCACAATAAGATTGATCTATGTGATAATTATTAGAGGAATCAATAGTTATTGCTTGAACTTGAATCTTGCACTAGTCGAATCTAGGGTTGAGGAATCTTGCTAGTTAACTAGAACTAAGAGTTGATATCAAGATCATAATGCATATTTAAACTTAAGTAGGCTAGAGGAATCAGGTACAAGAGTTTAAATATAGACTTTGGTTGAGGAATCTTCAAAGTGAAATTGCTCGTTTGGCTAAGTAGAAAATATCTGTGTCGCATGAACGTAAATCATAAGTGGTGTGAATTCCCTATTGAACCCGTAGAGATATCCTGAACTTGTCCACTTGTTAAGTAACTTAAAAATCATTCTTCGTTAATCGTGAAGCTTTTCACCTGATTAATTGAGATCTTTGTCTTTCAATTTCAGTAGAGTTAGTAGAACAAACCACTGCGCTTTGCCCACACAAGGTTAAGAACTAATAGCTAATTTACAAAGAAGTCTCTTGGGATTCGAAAATCCGGACTTTTCTGATTATTACTGCACCGACAGCCATACACTTGTGGTTTGGACGTGTCATGACTCAGACACAGAAGAAGATCAAGCAAACTTATGCTTCATGGCAAAGCATGATGAGGAAAAATCATCAGACAGACATATTGAAGATATGGTAAAAAATTTACTTGCTAGTCCTTCTGATGTACTTCCTAAAATTCTCAAAAGTATGTTTTTAAATGAGGAAAGTTATAGAAATGAGATTTCTGCTTTAAAGATTAAGATTCATGAGCAGGTAAAAAAAACCTGGACCTAGTTTTTTCAAACAAAACTGTTGAAGTTTCTAAGAAAAAGCTTGAAAAGGACTTCAAGGCCTTGGACAGCAGGTTCAAAGCCTTGAAGGCACAGATAAAAGAGGTTGTTGATCAAAACACTCTTTTGACTGAAAGATATGTTAATCTAAAGACTCATTCTGAGAATTTAGAATAACAGATCTGTTCTTTGACTGAGAAACTTCAAGAGTCCAAGAAGGTCCTAGCTAGTTTTACAGGCTCAGAACATAATCTGAATCTCATTCTTGGAGGAAGTCTGAAATCAATGCATAAAAGTGGGATTGGCTATAATCCAAATTTTCCAAAGAAAGGCCACACTACTTTTGTCAAATATGGTAGCAGACATTCTCCAGAATGTCATTACTGTGGAAAAACTGGTCATGTCAAATTAACTTGTCCCTTCAGAAGATCAGAACCTCACATTATGAGGAATACTTATCCTTATCATCTTAAGGGACAGGTTAGGCAGATTTGGATTCCAAAAGGAATTAGGCCACCAAACATGGCTGATTCTGAGTATGACTCAAAGTTCTGCACTTGGTCTGACAGCCTGTTGAGGTAATGATTTGTTTTTGCAGGATGTCGCCAAGGCCTGGAAAGATCAAAAATGGATATTAGACAGTGGATGTTCCAGACATATGAGTGGAAAGAAGTCTCTCTTTACTGAACTTACAGAAAAATCTGGAGGAACAATCACACTTGCTGACAAAGCAAAATGCAATATCATTGGTATAGGTAGTATTGGTAATGGTTCTACTAATTCTATATCA
The DNA here is from genome assembly GCA_023055425.1 of Linanthus parryae. Lineage (NCBI taxonomy): Eukaryota > Viridiplantae > Streptophyta > Magnoliopsida > Ericales > Polemoniaceae > Linanthus > Linanthus parryae. The sequence goes on along the minus strand of JALGPY010000001.1, from coordinate 177,942,281 downwards.
GATGTCTATCTGGTAGATGGACTTAAGTATAATCTTCTTAGTATCTCTCAGTTATGTGATAAATGTTATAAGGCTATATTTGACAAGGAGAAATGTGTGGTGCAAGATGAGAATCTGGTGATTGCATACTCACTGCTCCTAGATCATATAATCTATATTCTATGAGTACTAACAGTGTTGCATGTGACAAGCTAAAATGCCTCAAGGCCTTGAAGGAAGATTCAAAGCTTTGGCACATAAAGCTTGGGAATATTAGTATACACACCTTGAGTAAACTCATATTAAAGGATTTGGTAAGAGATTTACCATCACAGAAATTTTCAGATGATGAGGTTTGCAAGGCATGTGTACAAGGTAAGCAAACCAGGAGCTCATTCAAGACAAAGAACTTTGTAAGTACTTCTATACCCTTAGAACTGCTGCATATGGACTTGTGTGGTCCTATGAGAGTTCAGACCCCAAAAGGTAAGAGTTATATGCTTGTTAGAATTGATGATTATTCTAGATTTACTTGGGTGATGTTTATTAGAGATAAAACTGAAGCTTTATCTGAATTTTCTAGATTGTGCAAAGAGCTTCAAACTTTGAAAAATTTACCTGTTGCATCTGTTTTGTGCAAAGCATGGCATTTCACACAAATTTTATGCACCTATAACTCCACAGCAAAATGGAGTAGTTGAAAGGAAAAATAGGACACTTGAGGATATGTCAAGAACCATGCTTCTTGAAAGTAATTTGCCAAAGTTCTTATGGGAAGAAGATGTTAACAGTGCCAATTATGTGCTGAATAGATGCTTGATTAGACCTATTTTGAAAAAGACCCCTTATGAACTGTTTAAAGGTAGAAAGCCTACTGTTTCTTATTTTAAACCTTTTAGTTGTATCTGTTTTGTGCATAATAATGGTAGAGACAAACTTGGTAAATTTGATGCTAGAAGTGACGAATGTGTATTTCTTGGATATTCTCAAACTAGTAAAGCTTATAGAGTTTATAATAGAAAAACCAAGATTGTGGAAGAGAGTATTCATGTAATCTTTGATGAAAGTACTAAGGATTCTCTGAGTGAAAGTTTTGCAGATCTAGATTTGAACAAGCATGAGTCAGATGATGATGCTGTGAAAGAAGACAAAGGCAAAACTAATGTACAGAATCAATCAGCAGAATCTCAAGGCCTTGAACCTCTTGCTGAACCAAAATCTCAAAGCCTTGAGACAGAAGCTGAAACTTTCTATGATGCTCCCTCTACTATTTCAAGAACTCAAAGCCTTGAAGGAGAATATTCATGGATACCAAGAAAGAAGTTTAAGTACCTTGCAGATCATCCAGCTGATAACATTATATCAGATCCATCAACTGGAACTCAGACAAGAGGGCAGTTGAAGAACTTGTGTGCTTTTAGTGCATTTGTATCTTTGATTGAGCCTAAAAATACCAAGGAAACACTAGAAGATGCAGACTGGATCATTGCAATGCTGAGTGAGCTAAATGAGTCTGAAAGAAACAAGGTATGGAATCTGGTTCCCAGACCTAAAGAGAAATCAGTTATTGGAACCAGATGGGTATTCAGAAACAAGCTTGATGAGAATGGCAAAGTGGTAAGAAATAAAGCCAGACTGGTGGCTCAAGGATATAATCAGGAAGAAGGTATAGATTATGAGGAGACTTTTGCTCCTGTTGCCAGGTTAGAAGCTATTAGAATACTTCTTGCATTTGAATCTCACAATCACATAAAGCTTTATCAAATGGATGTTAAATGTGCTTTTCTGAATGGATATTTACAAGAAAATGTTTTTTGTAGCACAACCACCTGGTTTTGAAGATGAAAACTTTCCTGATCATGTTTGTAAACTGGACAAAGCTCTTTATGGATTAAAACAAGCTCCAAGGGCTTGGTATGACATGCTTTCAAAATTTATACTTAAAAATAATTTCAAAAGAGACCTAGTTGACAAAAATCTTTTCATTAAACATCATCAAAGTGATTTGTTAGTAGTTCAGATTTATGTAGATGATATTTTATTTGGAGCTACTAATGATGCTCTTTCAAAAGAGTTTTCTAGTCTGATGTGCAGGGAGTTTGAGATGAGCTTAATGGGTGAACTGAATTTCTTTCTTGGACTTCATATCTTACAAATGAAGAAAGGATTTTTTGTACATCAAGGAAAGTATACCAAAGACTTATTGAATAAGTACAATATGTCACAGTACAAGGTGCTTAAGACCCCTATGAGTTCATCACTCTATTTAGATAAACATTCAAATGGTAAGAGTGTGAATCAAAAGGAATACATAGGTATGATTGGATCACTGTTTTATTTAACTTCTAGTAGACCTGATATTATGTTCAGTGTCTGTATGTGTGCTAGATTCCAAGCAGATCCTAAGGAAAGTTATTTAAATGCAGTCAAAAGAATTTTTAGATATTTGAATGGAACCAGAGACTTAAGTCTTTGGTATCCAAGAATATATAATTTTATGTTGAGTGGCTATTCAGATGCAGATTTTGCAGGATATAAAGTAGACAAGAAAAGTACTTCTGGATGTTGTCAATTTCTTGGATCTTCACTGATCAGTTGGCATTCCAAAAAACAAAATTCGGTAGCATTATCAACTGCAGAAGCTGAATACATTGCAGCTGGAGCTTGCTGTTCACAAGTGTTATGGATTGCTTAGCAACTTAGAGACCTTGGTTACAATTTCAGAAATGTGCCTATTCATTGTGACAACACAAGTGCTATTTCAATCTCTAAGAATCCAGTCCAGCACTCAGGAACCAAGCACATAGATGTGAGACATCATTTCCTTAGAGATCATGCAGAACAAGGTAATGTTATTTTAAAATTTATTTCTACTTCAATGCAGATTGCTGATATTTTCACTAAACCTTTGTCAGATGATAGGTTTTCATCTGTAAGGCTTGAATTTGGGATGTTAAACAAGGATGCATTGGTTTAGGGGGAGTATTAGTACTTATATGTGATTATGTGTTGAAACCTCAAAGCCTTGAGATTATACTTTCCAAAGCCTTGAAAGTATAGCTCAAAGCTTTGAAGTTTCTCAAGCTGCAGAAAATCTCAAGGAAAGGACATTGGAAGTTCTATTCAGATTTGTCAAAGGAGGAACTTGGAGATAAGGAGTATGTGAAGCCAAATGGGACTACATCAGGGAAAGGACAAGTCAATGAGGATTACTCTTTGTTGGTTGAGAAGTTTGAAGATCAGCAGGTTGAGATTGAAGATCTCAGACAAAGGTTATTTGATATGTCAGCTGAATTTAACCAGTTCAAGGCCTTGATGAATGTTATGAATGGAAAGATGGATGTTGTCATCAAGGGTTTGAACTTGGAGAAGATACCTTACGCTACTAGTCATGACACCAGTGTGGATTCAGATGAAAGGCTGGGAGATTTTCTGAAGAAGAAAAAGAAGTCAATACCAGTGGTGCTTACTTCAAAGGATCTGTATGAACAAACTGATGAAGAAGATGCTGGTGAAGACACAGGTGTTGATGCAGCTACAGAGGCGGATTCAGTACAGGTTAAGAAGAAAGTGGATGAGATAATTCAAGAAGTTGTTGCAGAAGTGGAAGCTGAACAAGAAGGTAATCAGTCTGCTGAAGATGCTGCAAGTGAAGAAGAAGTTGGAGAAGGCTCAGAGAAAGGCCAGACATCAAAGCAAAAGTGAAGATCAGAGAATGCCAAAGTCTTGACCTTCTATTTCTTTCTCTTCTTCTTTTCTGTTCTTAAGGCCTTGACTTTCTAGCAATAATTTTTTTAATTTTTTTTTAATGACTCTGAGTAATGATCCAACATTTCTTCATCCTTATTTGATGAAAATCAAAAAGGGGGAGAAATTATGTGTTTTTGTGTTTAGTATTTGAATAATAATAATAATACTCAGTTGTTTTGGTTTAATCAGTTGTGTTTTATTTATTATTGTGGTTATATGTAAATTTGTGGTTATATGTAAATTTTTGCTGATTATCTGTGGTATACTTGTTATCTATCTGGTATTATTGTCTATTGTATCTGCATTTTGTGGTTATCTAATTTTCATAATGAGTGGCAGGAAATCTATACAAGACTGTAGGTTTTGTCTTTCATCAAGGGGGAGATTGTTGATTCAAAGACCCTTGAATGTGTTTTGGATGGTAATTGTTTTGAGTGATGAAAGACAAAGACAAAGACATAAGCAGCAAAGCATTTCAGATATTCCAAGGCCTTGAGATACTGATAGAGCTTCAAATCCTTGAGAGTTGTTTTACCCTGCTATATGTTCTAACAGTTCTGTGTTGCAGATTGGAAATCTGATTATACAGATCAGGGATTTACTGCATATACTTATATTTTACACTATTTATATATCTAACACAATTGCAGATGATCAGAACATGAAGAATCAAAGTTTTCTGGGTTTAACTTTGAATATCTGTGAAGCAGGTTCAGAGCTCCAAGGCCTTGAGATGTTCCTTGAGCTGCTGACAGTTTTTACAGAACTAAGTTGATTCTTTCTTGCAGGTTGTGATTCTTATTATTGTTATTATTCATTGACTTCTAAGAGTCTTAAAATTCCTTTTCATGATTTATATGTATTAGAAGTTAAACAGATTACTGTTCTGATCTTTTAACCAGTTATATGTATTAGAAGTCATAGCACTGTTATCTTTTTGGATTCTGTTGTTGCTGTGTTTCAATGCTGTTGCAGGGCTGTTAAACGTGCAAGAGCAATCTCAACAAACTCCAACGGATATCCACTTTGAGTTGTTTGAATTTCAATTGAAAACTGAAGGAGGATTTGTAGGAGCTGAGATCCTAAAATCTCTCAATCAGTTGCAGCTGTGGATAAAAGAGACTGGTTTGAATTTTGAAGGTAGAGAGGCTTGCAGAATACTCAGAAAGGTGTGACAAATTCGTGGGAGATCATTCATTCAAACACACAAGGATTCAAGCTTCAATCCAGATTCCATAAGATCAAATCAATCCAGTTTCCAGAAGAACACATCCAGGCTTCAATAGCTTATCTCCTCTACTGTGTTCTTCACTTATTTTGTAATCTGTGTATCTTTTATATATCTTAAACCTCACTTAACCTAGTGGTTGGTTGTTCAAGTGAACAACAAGAGGTTCTTGTTAGCTCAACAGTTAGTAGCTGGAACTAGATAGGTTTGGAACCACAAGCTGTATAGGTGTAAGGGAAATCACTTAGGCTTGAAGATCTAGGGTTTTTTCTGTGTGAGTAATAAGAAGTGTTTGCCCAATCCTAGTGGGATTAGATCCCTCAGGCAGAGATTAGGTCCATTGGGACCGAACTCTATAAATTGCTTTGTGTTCTTTATTTTTCAGTTTGATTATTATCTGCTGCACACAACTCAAATCAGACTAAGGTTCATAAGCTGTTTAGAACTGATAATAGTTCAAGGCCTTGAAGTTTTCTATTTTGCCTTTGAAAGTTTCAGACATTTTTCTAAAATCTCAAGGCCTTGAGATTTGAGTTTCACACAAAGCTATTCTGTTAAACTTTGAGTTTTGCAAAAAGTTTCCATACTCTATTCACCCCCCCTCTAGAGTATTTAGGTCCTGTACTTAGTCTACATTACAAACTTTAAAATTAAGTTCAAGACGCATGATGGAAAGATTTCCCATTGAAGGATGTCATACAAGTTTCCCTTATCACATTGAATCTAATATCGTTGAGTCTTCTTGACAGAAAGGGTTACAGATTCAAGGGTGATGTGGAAATTTACATGTTTGCAAGGGTTCTAATGTGAATCTGAAAGGCGTCAAGAATGGGAATTTGTATGTACTACAAGGTTCACAGTTTCCTGCTCTGTGGGAGTTGCTTCAATCGAGGTTAAGGACTCTGATCAAACCAAACTATGGCAAATGAGACTCAGACATATGAGTGAATATTGGTTGCAGGTACACTCAAACAAGGAGCCTCTTGGTGGGCATCGGGCAAGAGTCTAGGTCTTTGTGGGCACTGTGTGTTTGGGAAGCTACATCGTAGCATGTTTCCTAAGGCAATTCACATGACTAAGGGCACGTTGGACTACATTCATTTAGAATGATGGGGTCCATCTTGGGTTGATTCGTTGGCCGATCACAAGTACTTTCTGAGCATCATTAATGATTACTCCAGGATGAATTGGATATTCGTAATGAAACGCAAGAGTAAAAATTCGCATTAGAGTCACAAGTACTTTCAAGGAGTGGAAGACATTAGTAGAGAATCAAGTCGAGAAGTGATAACTCTGTATTATAGTTATATTTCTCGCATGATTTTCTATCGTTACGTGTGATTTCCGGGTAGAATATGTTAGAAATACACTTTGAATGTGAAGAATTTGTGTTTGTGAAGCTTTACGTGCAAAATTGCAAATTCGGGCATTTCTCGCGTTATTTTATGTTACTTTGTCACGTTTGATCGCATGGGTGTGTTTCGTGTTATTATGACAGGGGACGGAGCTTGCGGGATTAAGCGGAGAGGAGAACGAACTTGGGAACATGATAGAGCTCAAGAAATGGACGAATTGAAGAATCGAAGCTGCCCAGTTTCAGCCTGCCAATAGAGAAGAGCCATCCTTCACCATTTACCCAACTTTAACCAACCAAACCTCCATGAAAACACCTAGAAAACTACCACCAGTATTTCAATACCCATGACCAAATACCATAGTACACCACCTGCTTCGTTACTCCACAACAAGCCACAACCATTACCTTCTACTATCCAACTCCATAACCAACCAACCTTCACCTCCAATTATCTGATCTACCCAATTAACCAGCTCATCAATTCATCATTGCCACCACCAAAACACATCAGCTACTAATTAATTCCTACAACCAAGACCCAACACCATGGCCAGATTAACGAACCTTCAATCAACAACTTCCACTGTTAATTACAAAAACCAGACCTGGCCTTCACCCTAACAACCATCTCACCTTCCTCCAATTCCAACTACAACAACCTGTTACAACCCAGCTACCTTATTTCCCGAAGTAAACCCACCCGTATGCCTATGAATTACCGTAGAAACCGTCTCTAGAAACTCACAGTCTCCATCAACGCAGCCCAAAACCATCATCGGATCCACCTGCAATCAAGCTCAGCCATGGATGCGCAAGAACGCAGGAAGAAGCAGCAGCGAATAGGGTGGAAGAAGGAGAAAAAACTGAGCAAGAAAAAAGCAGAACAGGGAGGAAAACGAAGAAAAACAAGCCCAACAGATCGCACGATCAGATTTTCTGGTCGTGCGATCAGAACCAATACTTGGATGAGTTTTTGAGCGAGGAAAATATTGAAACTCACTGATTTATACGATCTCCCTCTCGATCGCGCGATCAGAAGCCGAGGAGGACGAGATCGCACAATCACATTAGGTGATCGCACGATCTCCTGAAGCTGAAAGTCGCAGAAGAAAGGAAGCGGTGCAAGTTTGCTTTAATTTCTTAATAAGCCCTAGGCACTATTAATAATATGAGGGGTAATTGTGAAATTAATAGATCTTTACTCCAAAGGAAGCTACGGGTATTATTGAGACTAGAATTTGATTCTCATGGAATTAGTCTACACTTTATTCACTGTGAGAAGAAAAAAGAAGGAGACTACGAAGAACACAAATCAACCATTGAAACTCTAGTGTTTGATTTCTCTTAGTCCTACCTCTCTTAGTCAATTTTAATGGAGAAACTCTTGAGTATTGCTTATTTAGTTATGAGTAGCTAAACAACTCTTGCTAGGCATCTCGATTTGAGAGCATAGGGTTCATGTAAACGATGATTATTTTCCGAATTTGATCTTTGCTTCATGATTTATTGATTCCATCTTTTGAATCAATTCTAGTTTCTTATTTATGTTAGTAATCCTACTCGAGTGACAGGATTAGAGGATAAACTATGATTCACGAACTAGGGTTTATTCAATAGTTAATTCATGATTAAAGTAACTTTAATCTAATTCAATTGTTCTTGTATTGTGCTTAATACTCAGTGTTGATGGAGTAATTAACAGGAAACACTACTTAGTTAGCGAATGCACGCCAGTGATTCTAGCTAACTAGGATGAGACTTGAACATCAATCTCGTATCACTGAGACTGAGAAGAGATGTCTTAGGATTGGCTAGTGTGGGTAGATTTGGTAGGTGAGATTCAACTGTTTCGTGCAACGGTGGACTGACATGACATGTTGTCGTGCATGTCGTTAGCCTACTAGAACGGACCGGTAGATACAAGATATCGATAGGAGATTGTAGTCTACTGTAAAGTAGAATGACTTGAGACTGACAAGAGATAGTCATAGCTGTTACCCGGATTAGTTAGAATATAGTTAGCGTGTTGCTCAGATAATCCGGACATTGTGTACAACCCTAGGTGATCAACGAGATTGCCTAGTTCTCTCCATTTATTGATTAAAAGCTCTTCTTATTTTTAGTTTACGATTATTTTGTCTTTACTACAACCACTTGTTTGGGGGTGGCAACTGAAACAACCTGAGATCTCGGTTCAGGGTTCAAATGACAATCGATAACAAAAAGTAGAAATAAGTTTATGAATATTACAATTTAGCTAATAAATAAAACAATTCTGAGAAGATAAGTTTACAATTGTAATGTGATTGAAATAAGCTATGTGATCGACTAAGTGATCAAGCTTAAGCTAAAAGTCTTCGTCTCGATCCGTATTCCCACCTCCTACCTTGAGCGATGACCTGATGTTTTAAAATGGCAAAAGCTGACACAGTTTTGAAGAAAGTAATCAGTAAAAACAGAGTAAATACACAATACGACATGTAAAGCAATGAGTGGCACACAAGCATAAGTCTAAATAAACCAAGGGATTTGAAACATTAATAAGTCCAAGAGTCGGGAATTTATGAACAATTATAAGTAACTACGTAGCAAGAATTTTTCAACTTTAAAACTTGAATAAACCACGAGTATTAGAGGAAATCATAAACCAGTAGAATCTCCAGAATAAACAAGTTTCTTTGAACTGATAACAATATTAATTCATAAGTGGCCAATGTTTTTCAACTCATTTATTTCGATTAGGGCATATCTAGATCCACAAACAACATCAATAGAGTAGACAACTTTCTTTCAAGTTCAATTAAACGTTAGGGTTAGTAGAGGCATGTCCAGAGCCACCAGCAGGATCGATGTAAATGGAGGGATCACGAAGTAACCACAAAGGGTTCTTTCTAGGGTCTATCAAACCCTATTTTACCCGAGCATTAAGGGAGTCCATACGTCAATCCCGATCACAACAATAGCTAAAAGACCTTAAGTGTCGACACCCCTATACTATAGTGACCCTTACAAGTATAAGTAGCACTCTATAGCTCTACAAACCCCTTGGACTCAATACCTCGGTACATTTTGGCTCATCGGGGGCGGATTTGTGAACATTAAAGTTCTATCCAATAATATGAAGCATTGCTTCGATGGCAGTAGCCATAAGTAACGGGAGGATTGCTTGGCGCCTTCGGCCGGATCCATAAATAAACAGAACTCTGTGCATCGTCCTAAGTCTATTAGAGGTATTTTATTACCTTTATTTCTCATAACCAAAGTTGGTATACAATCTTTCACAAGTCATTTCCAAGAGTTCTCATTATAAATCAATAATCAGAATTTTCAGTATAAATGGCTTTTTATACTCTTCCAAAGGAGGACGATATTCATTTAAAACGTCACACACATGGGCACAATGTGATAAATAAAGTTCGCACATATGTATTTTATTTTTCTCTTTACCATAGACAAAATCAGATTATCAACTTATCACAAGTAAAGTTCCAAAACTTATAAAGAGGATTCATTTTATATCCAAACAATTTCGAGTATAAATTAAGAGTCTCACATATGTACTTACCACTGAGATGAAGCACACCAAAATCAAGAAATTAATCCTAGCACTCCAACGACAATCGCTCTCTCCTACGAGGTCTATGTCTACAATCACACATATAACGTACTCGTTGCAACTAATTTACACATACATAATACAAATGCAAGCCTACATGCCACATAGTCTTATATGTCACCAATGCCCATATCTTGATGTTAACTTATCAAAATAAATTAAACATTACACTTAGAATTTCAAAAATTCAAGTTTTCTAAAAACGGTGAAACTACAATTCTGGACAGAATTGTAACTATGACTTTAGAGGCATATTTGTCATATCAAAGCATCTCTTAAAATCATGAAGTTAACTTATGATCAACCTATTTGTGTCTACCTTCAGAAACATAAAGAAAATCATGTATAACTATCATAAAAATCAAGATACAAAAATAACTAACACTGCTACGCAGAGAAGAGTTTGGAAAAAACTTTCAACTTTGCAAGATGATTACAACCACTTGGAGAATAGAAATTAATCTCATATTCTTCATAATTTACCCGCAATGTGCCTAGTTACTACACAATAAAGATGAGGTGCCAAAAGTATTTGAAAATGGGGTTTTAAATCAAAATGCCAAGAATGGTCTAGAAACAGAGTTTCAGAAATTATACAACTTAAAATGAGCATGTCTCCCTAACCAAATTGGCTATGGAGTTGATTTTTTCCTCAAACTGGCCCTCTTTGAGTCTAGTTTCAGAATATGTAAGAGTTAAAATTTTCACAGAGAAAAAGTTTGGAGATAATCCATATTTTTCATAAACTGGTCAGATTGTATAAACATGCATTTTTTTCAAAATCAACAATAATGGTTGTAATGATACATGCAACTTAAGAAGACTTTATTTTTACCCAAATAACAAATTTTAAGCATGAAATAAGATTTTTACATGCTCTCGAAACAAATTATCAAAATGTTCTTGAGATTCAAGTGCAACTAAAAAAAATACACAAAGTGCATCTAGGTTTCTAGTGTGAGTTTCATGAAATTGTGTAACTTTTGAAGTCAAACACATGATCTAATCATGGAAATGAAGAATCAAGCATGGATATGAAGAAAACTAAGATGAAATTTCATTAATCAAAGGTAAAGATGGACATGCAAGCATCAATTAAAGACTAGAAGAAATATTACCCCAAGATTCAAGAAAATGGTGATGAAAAGAGTGAAATTGGCCTTCAATACTTGAGTAGAATAGTGAAAGAGCTCCCCTCCATGATCATACAACCCTTGGACTCAATTTTTTCATGCTTTAGATGCAAGAAAATGATGTTTTGATGGTGTTTTCATGAGGTCAACACCCAAAAAGGGGATGAAGTTGGGAGAGAGGAAAGAGTGCTTGTGTGAGTGCTCTTGCAGATAAACATATGAATAATTGAGAGAGATAGAGATATGAAGTGATGGAGATGAAAGAAGAGTTTAATGTGGGTGTTGATGGAAGCAATGGAGAAAAACACATGAGTGTGTATGGGAGTTTTCATATGAGTAAGTGTATGAAGACTAGACATGTGAGAATATTTTAATGTGTGTTGACTTTGGTAGTTGGGGAAGGTATGGAGTGAAAGTACAAATCTCCTAACTAGTTAGTTGTGGTAGAAATTGGAATATCAAGAAAATGAGGGTTGATATGCATATATTAGAAATTGAGGGTAACTTCAAAATTTCATATACAAGAGGGGCATAAATAGAAGATACCAAAAATTGAGGGGTAAAATAAGATTTCTATTTAATAGCTAGCACATAAATGTTAATTTCCATAAATTATAAAATCATTAAATAATTTCAAATAAATCACTTTGTATATAAATGTCAATAAATCCAGTTTTAGAAAACTACAAGTATCTCTCGAATATACAAAATAAGTTTCATATAATATTATTCAAGTTTCAAAAACTACAAAATAACCCTAAAATAAAAGTATATCATCATAGATGTCAAATGACACACTTATATGGTAAAATTAAGAAAGGTCACTAATAAGTTTGAAAAATAAATTTCTTTAAATTCTCAAATATTTTTTCCAAAATGACCAAATAACCCCTAACTTAAATACGAGGTATTACATATGGCCGAGTCATTAATCGAGTTTTGGAGGGTGGTTCGGAGCACGTCCAAAGCCTTCGAAGACGGACCATGCCAAAGGTGGGGGAGACACGACGAATGACAAAGACAAGGAGGTTCAAAGATTTAAGTCGTCAGTCAAGAAGGACCAAGGAAGCAAGGCGAGTGGTCTAAGTGGATGCTATTGGTGCAAGGGGCCGCACCGCATTCGAGATTTCCCAAACCTGTCCAAGCTCAGCTCTCTTTATTCCGAAGTTGAGGCACGAGGTCACGAAGCACGGGAGACGGAGTAGGACAGCAAGGTTGGGTCATTGCAACTTGTCAACGCCGTGCAGACCAAGGTGGAGGCCAAGACCAAGGACAAGGGGTTGATGTTCGTGGAGGTGAAGGTAACTGATAAGACGTCGAAGGTGTTGGTTGACACGGGGGCTACTAACAACTTCGTCTCAAAGGAAGAAGCAAAACGGTTAGGCTTGACCGTGGACAAGAAGAGGGAAGTGTCAAGGCAGTGAACTCGGCGGCCAAACCGTTGGAGGGAGTGGCTGGAGGCGTGCCGGTGCAACTAGAGTCGTGGAAGGAAAGTGTGGACTTCTCGGTTATCCCGATGGACGACTACGCCATGGTGCTAGGTGTGGAGTTCAAGGATAAGGTATGTGCTATTCTGATGCCACCGTTTAACTCTATGTGCATTATGGGAGATGGATCGTCTTGTATGGTGCTGGTGACTAGGGAAATAACGAAGAAGGAGAATGGATCGTTGTCGGCATTACAACTCTCTAAGGGGATCAAGAAGGGAGAAGCTCCCGTCATTGCCACAATTAAGGAGGAATCCAAAGATGTCCCTAAGGAGGAGGTGTCGGCATGTGTGGAGAAGGAGCTTGAGGAGTCTGTCGAGATGATGTTAAGGGAGTTGACAAAGCAGCTACCACCAAGGAGGGAGGTGGACCATGCCATCAAATTAGAGGGGGAAGCCAGTCGCTGGCTGAGGCGTCATATCGGATGTCTCCACGATGCAGGTAGACCTTTGCGGAGCTAAGAAAAACGGTAATGGAGGATCCGTTCCTCAAGTTGTCGGACTTTAGTCGAGAAGCGGAGTTGGCTAGAATCACTCAAGCCACTAGCACGGTGATAGATCAAGTTAAGGAGGGGTTGGTCCAAGACCCAGCAGCACGAAGCCTAGTAGAGATGACTAAAGAAGGAAGGACGAAGCGGTTTCAAGAGGAGGACGGTCTTCTTTATGCTAAGGGAGGATAGATCTACGTGCCGGAGTGGGATGGCCTACGACGAGACATCCCTAGGGAATGCAACAAATCTTGGTGGGCCGGACATCTGGGGATGCATCGTACGCTAGCTTTGGTGGAAGAAAATTATTACGGGCCCCAACTCCGCGACGAAAAAGAAGGGTACGTGAACACTTGTCTTGTGTGCCAACAAGACAAGATAGGGAAGGAGCAACGGGAATGGGCTCACGCCTATCTCCAAAAGGCCGACAAAGAAGAAAAGCGCGTGGATGAAGCATGCATAGCTCTTGGGCGAGGAACAAAACAACGTAGAAGGATGTCTACTCGTGAGCATGTCCCACAGCAACGAGGACATTGCTGGATTAGGTGCGGGAGAATTTCACGGGCGGACATCTTGGCTAGCACTTGGCGTGCAAACCGAATATCATCCCATGACCATGATTCGATTAAGTTTGGAATACTCCCTATAATTCAGGGTTTGGAGGATGATGTAGAGTGTTCTAGAAACAAGTGGAATAATCTAGAACGTGGTAGAACATTCTAGATAGGTCTAGAATGTGGAAGAAGGTTCATGAATATTCGAGAGTGTTCTCGGATGTTCTAGAAGCGGGTAAATAGTTCTGGAATGTTCTGGAACTACGGGAAATGTTTGAGAATATGGTAGATGTTTGTAGAATATTCTAGAAGCTTCCCAAGTTGTATATATGTATGAGTGTATAGGAGGCTCTAGAATCATCCATTGTAAATATCTTAGGCTAGAACATGTAGGAAGGTTCTAGGCCAATTGATCATAGCCGTTAGATCAATAGATATCTAGATCCTATAGGGAGGGGCTCATTTGCTCCATCCATCATGCAAAAGTTGTAAGCTATCTACATAGCAATACAAGCTCTCTTTCCTTCATACTCTTTCGGTGTTCTTAATCTTCCGCATAGTGTTCGAGTGAGAGGCTGACTTAGTATTTGCAGAGGGAATTGAAGACACTCAGTGCCGCACGGGAAGGTCGTGAAAAGCAGCCCGTGACACATGGCTCTATTAGTTACAAAAGTAGAAAAACAGAGAACTGACTTATTGCTAGCTGATTTCTATCTAACAGTGTCTTCCTATCCACAATATAATATTTTAATCTCTCCCCATATCTATTCCTTGTCTTCATGTTCAATATGGCAGATAGTTTTCCAATGAGGATTACCAAAGTGTTGATTGGGTGCTATCGACACCAAAGTCTCGCAGTAGTCACTCCCGTGGCACCAGGCAGATGATGTCTCCAACATAATGCTGGACTCGGTCACCAATTGGGTGAGCATGTCGTACCAATATATTATCATGCTACCGCGAACAAACAACAAGTGCTCCCCACAACTCCGATGACCCTCTGTACTGTTGACAATAAAACAATATACATCTTGTTCCAGCCGCCATTTCCTGCGCCATACCCATTCAATTTGCGTAAGAAACAACTGGCGCCAACTTCAAAATCGAATAACGAGAGGTCTTCTAGGAATTCAGCGAGACGAGGCTGCGATCGAACATCCGCGGGAAGAGAAGGAAAAATGAACGTGCCTTGCGCGAATACGAAAGCCAGAACTTGCATTGCCCCATGTGCGGAGGTCGCCAACCAATGAACCCTGCCACGGACCCCAATTGCTACGTCCGCGGTCTCCACCGATGTGATGTTCGACGACATCGATCCCGCAACCCCTTCCCACTGACCTCGACCCACCCCATAAACAGTAGAGGCATCCCACCTCTTTTCTAGAAATGTATATACAACCTTTAAACTAAAGTAAATTAGTGTTTTACACTTTGTATAATATTTATATTATGTTTTTCTTGTCAACTAAATAGCCTTATTTGTGTATATTGGAAACGAAGTCTTTTTATTAAATAACTATGTTTTTTCGTTTATAAAATTGTATTATAAAAATAGTTGAGCTTTTCATTTTCATAAAAGTATACCTCTGATAATCTGATCGTTAAATAATAACTTCATATATTAAATATTTACTTCAATTCTTTTATATTTATAAACCACTAGTTTCTTATTAAATGTATATTCTAAACGTGCAATTTATAGAAATTTATTTTTGAATAATCTTACTCAGTTTTTACTGATAAACGTTTTTCTGCGTCGGCTTCTACCATTTGAAAACCCGCAGGTTATGAATAAGCTAGCTGGGGTGAAAACACGCACGAGCTAATAATTAGGGTCAACGCTAGCAAATTCTTTTAGTAGTTGTTTCACTTGAAATTAGACAGTGTTTATCATTGCCGCACAACAATGTAAGGAGAGTTTCTACTTTTATTTTATTAAAGCGCTTTGGTTCATTGTTAAGTTGTACTAGCAGGAACCGTAGGATCCGGGTTGTTACATCAATAGCCCCCACAATTGCATATGTAGATCTGCCCCTGGGTGTATGCACATGATCCCTAAAGAGCTTGTGCCACCAGTAGAACATCCAAAAAGTTTGATCAAGACTCAGAGAAGGAAGGAAAGGGAAAGCACGATGTATGCTACTTCACCATCATCGGTGTCGCAACCGTAGGCAGTAAAGCAGTTAGTCGCTCAGTTGGAAGAGCTAGCCACAAGCTTGACTGAGCATGAAAACCAAATGCCATGCAAAAAGATCTAGTAAGGCTTTGGTGGAAAGTTTTGAGACGCCTATTGGTGGTCATGATCAAGAAATTGTAATGCGGCCTATTGAAGCAGAACATTTTGATATCATACCCTCAACGATTCAAACTATTCAGCAGCAGTTTCCATTTTAAAGGAGTTGATGAAGACCCTAACTAGTTCATAGGGAAGTTCAATGCTTATTGTAACCGCATCAAGTACAAGGGTGTGACTCACATGCTTTGCAACTAGTCTTGTTTTGCATATTGTTTGAAGGGAATAACACAGTATTGGCTTGAGTCCATGGCACCTAACTCTATCAGATCATGGGATCAGCTGGTCAATAAGTTTCTCAGCAAGTTTTATCCTACTCCGCGTGTGATTTAACTCCAGAGTGAGATGTTGGATTTCAAGCAGCATCCATGGGAGACAATTGTAGAATCTTGGGACAAATTTATGAGGATGACCAAGAAGTCTTGTAACCATGCTTTGAAGAAAACAAGATTTTGCAGGTCTTCTACCGTGGGTTTGAGCGCGAAAACATAGAAATGTTTAACAGAGAAGCTGTAGGTAATTTTCTGTATCATGTTGATAAATATGATGCTTATGAGTTGATGAAACAGATTAGCAAACAATGACACTCAACTATTGGACGATAGAAGACTCACAAAGCTATTAGAACAGCTGTAGATGAATGGAGAGAAAATGTAACTAAGATTGTTTTAGGCTTCATGAAGCAAGTCTATCATACAAAGAGAAGAAAGTTGTTGCATCAATGGAAGAGGCAGACTTAGACACGTCATTGAATCAGCACATGAATGAGTATGTCAACTATGTGGGAGCAGAGAAGTAGAACTGGTACAACAATTATAGGTTAGGCACGAGAGATCATCCAGGATTCAAATATGAGGATCAGACGATCAGTCATGAGACAACTATGCACCAGGGATTTAACACTAGCCACAAACACCACCATTTCCACCTACTCAACCAGTTGCACAAGCACCACACAATGATCTTGCAGAGCTCAAAAACTTGTGATGAAAATGGGATAGCATGTGAAAACTATAGCCACACACATGACTACAAGGAGGGCAGATTTGCAGTAAACAAAGACTTCATTTCAAACTTTGGAAGTGAAAGTAGGACAGAGAGCCACGCAGCTGACAGAGAGAGCAACGAGTGCACTCCCTTCCAACACAATGGATAATCCAAAATAGGTCAATGCAATCATTACTCGAAGGGGTTGCATTGAGTGATCCACCATATCCTTAGATATGTGTGGGGCGATGTACACCCATCTATCTACATATATACTAATGGAGCTCTATGTTTTACTGTCCACACCTCTAATGGTGGCAACATTTAGGTTGGGATGTTTTCGACAGCTCTGGTCTAACATGCTGCTATATCATCAGTAGTATCTGTCTAGTACATCACAACAGCAAATAGGAGTGGGGTAGTTTTTGAACTAGATTAAATGCTCCAAATCCATTTACGGATACAGTTTGCAAAGACTTCATACAAGTGACTCCCTGCGACATTCAAGCATTACAAAGTGTGCTCTTGGCTATTATGCCTCTCAGTGAAATCTGACATTTCAATTTATCCACAAAACTGGACACACATTTTGATCATTTCTCTTGGAGTAGAAGTGATGTGCAGGACAAAAGAGACGAAACCTCCTCTGGTGTTGCCAATCCAAAACCTTGCCACCTTATCCTACCCAAGTTGTCCAGCAAGAATATGTACCTGCAAGCAAGTAACCATTGCAAAAAGGAAAACGAACTGACAACTTATTCCGATTGGTAAAGGGAAACAAAGTATCAGTGAGTGAGAAGTTTGTTGTTACCCAGAAAGAAGATTCAGTATCTTAAGCTCTTTTCGGAAGTAATAATGGTCGCCAAACGAATAAGCAATCTGTCTCTGGACTACATCATCTCCTTCAACAGGCTTTGATTTCCTCATCATCCGTAGAAGTAGCCACTTAACTGGATTGTGCGATAGTAACCACGAGTCTATGAATGATACCTGAAAAGGGATCAGTGGGTTGATTACTTACTACTCTCAAAATGACATCAAACATTATGTACTGTTGACACTTGAAATTTCATCATAATTTCAGAGACCTTCATACAGATACCTTGCTCTAGTACATCAGTGGTTAAAGAGTAAACAAGTTAACAAAATAAACAAAGCTCTAGCAAGGACTTGATCACAATTCACAAATCATTTATAGCCTCCAATGTAAGTTCCTGTGAATGCATCTAATCATTCATCACAAATCACACATATATTTTTCTTATGTTGCTTTTGAAGCAGTTTCATTCGGTTTATGAATGCTCCATAAGCAACAAATATTGATCCATATTACCATTAAGGGTACGTTTGGTTTTTCAGTATTAGCGGTATTAGCTAGGATTGGACTAAATATAGTCCAGGTATTAGTTAATACTGTGTTTGGTTGTTCTGGACTAATTTTAATACCAGTACTAAATAGTGAAAAGATGGTGTCTAATACCCCAAATTAGTACCATCTCACATGAGGGTATTAGCTGGATTGGACTATTTATACCTTAATACTGAATTAATACTGCACAAAACCAAACACATTATTAATTATAGATCAGCTAATCCAGTCCAATCCTATCCGGAAAATTTAGTCCAGTCCAGTCCAGTACGGATAGTTCGGAAAACCAAACGTGCCATAAAAGTAAAACAAGAATACAGATATCAAATACGACGAACGAGAGATATGTATCTTCTATTATGAAGAACAACATAGCCATTTCCAGTAACAATCACACAATACAGCAGGAAGCCCGGCACACATGTAATACATCGGAGTAGTCATATCTTGATTAATAGTTTACATGATAATAAGTTAATAACTATATTCAAATACTTCACCATGCCAGTCAAAAGCGGTATCGATGATATTATATGTACCACAGACTCACAGTGAACGGGATACTCATAGAGACACTCTTGGGGCGTCTAACCAATAGTTGAAGTAAACCATTTAAAGGTGATTTTACAATTTTTAATGACACCGATATCCTCCAATGACAATGGAATATTGAATAATCAAGGTTCAGGGTCAAGGAGTGCGACTGAATGTCACGGGCTGAGCCTAGATGGTTAGGCACAAATCAGTTACTAGAGAGAAAAAATTGCTCAATAACATGAACCACGACAAAAGCATAATGCTTTATAAGTTAGTCAGTTCATTGCCATGTACACACAAAGATATCATTCAAATGGTTTAACTCACTTTTGGAGGATAATAAGTACCTCCAAACATTTAAAAGACTCACTCAATTAACTTTGCTATCTCTACACGCAGTTGCGCACCAATTTTGGTTGCAATCCTAGGTCATTTTGGCTTATGGAGACTCTAAATATTTGCTGTACTGATTCCTAAAAGGTAAACCCACTGCATTATGTAACTACTCTGCCACTAATAATTTTTCGAGCTTTGTCATCTTGAGCATGTCACCCACTCCAATTAGCTTTAGACAATGGAAGGAGGAACTTAAGGCTAGTGGTGCCCCAAATGCCACCATCTCAATTGCCACCAAAAACCGCATTTAGAAATTTCTTTACACCAGAGGCTCCCTCGAAAATCAAACATTAGAGAGATAAATGGCATGATGAGCTGGTAGTCACTTGGTCCAATGGGCCATAAGAACCATATGGTCATTCAAGGTTCTTGAGTCCATTGAACTTGAAGAATACCGACCCTAATCATCTCTCTCGAGAAACTTGCAAGTAAAAATCACTAGAAAACAATCTGGTTATTCTTTGTTGATTGAGCAATAAGGTCTTTAAACCAATACAAAGGTAATTTTTGGTTCTCATGCAAATTTAACAGGGTAACTACCACAAATTTGGCATTTGCTTTCTTCAGCAAGTTTCTTATTATAAGCTTGTCTATGTACCATGCAAACATGTGCGTTTCTAGTTTATGAACCAATAAGAAAATAGTTTCATGAGTATATAATAATAGTGTATGAACCAATAAGATTAATAGTTTCACGAGTATATAACACATTGAAAAAACAAAATGTGAACACAAGAAGCAACAATCACCTCATATATCTGAACCTTATCTGACTTACGAAAAGACTCTAGAAAAGGGATGCTCCAAGAATCAACCATTGCCTGTCAAATTGAGAAAATTTGATAAGGATTGTAACAGAGGATCTTTAAACGAAATGTGTTGAAGAATATATATTACAACCCTTGAAGCACCAGTGAGAACTAATCAAATCATTCCACGACAGTGGTATAATGGCAACAGAACCAAAAACTATCGCAAAAAGATCTCAGTTCGTAGTCGACTAACTCTGTTCAGTGAAGTCAGTGCTTGCTCATGGTGAGGATCAGCTACAGACCAACATGCAGTTCCATTTACTTAATTCATTGGATTGGAATACCAAGACATCTTCTTTGCAAGGAACTCTAAGCCTCCAAGGCTTCTTTAAGGTATTGCTTGGCTAAAATGGAATCCTGGCTCCTAGTATGAAAGCAGGCGCATAATTAATAAGAACCAGCCAACCAGGGACATATCGCATTTGCTTCCATGAGCATATGAAAAAGATCCAATTGGCATTGAGATTGATTGTTGAGTGGGAATGGCAGCTGGATGTTGTAATTGGAGAAGATGATAGATGTAAATTGGAGAAGATGATAGATATGGTTTAGTTTTTTGCAGATTTGGGTCTCCCACCTTTATTTAATAGTAGTCTTATGGTGGCTAAAGATATTGGTGGAGTAGGGACTAGTGAGGATGATGCACATGGAGGTTGAAGTGGATTCACAAGAAATTAATGAAAACATTCAACTTCTATTTCCACGTAATTTATTTCCTAGGCATCTCTAAAGCAGGTTTGTAGAATTATATCTATGGTTTCTAAATCTATTAGGTTGGAACTTAGACCAGGTAACTTTTTTTAGAGAACTTAGACCAGGTAATTTTTTATTACAATGTCCGCAGGGATTTTTCCTTCAACTACGAATGGGAGCTAAACCGAATGTACAATGATGATCTCACTGTGAACAATAACTATGGTTCAACCCTGTAATCACAAACTTCATTCAAGTAATGTCGTACCAGAGAATTTGCTCGGAATGAAACACACAGTAAAGTTGCCTTTGGCACTCCAGACACAATTGGCAGCTTAAGAGTGGAACCATCGGGATAGTTTGCTTCCATGGCCGGGAACTTGACAGCCTCTGTGACTGGGATCAAACTCTTACTCGCCATTGCAATCTACACGTAGGAACATCATTAACATTCACAGGCTCTAAATCAAACCCTGAAGCTACACTACACATTCATGTCAACTAGGGTATTAAACCAGTTGCTGAATTTACACACCTTGCCGCCGTGGGTTTTCATCTCCTTCATGTCAGCAAAGTAACCCCTAGTCATCTCATCTGCACTGCCCTAATTAACAAATCAAACTTCACTCATGTAGGAAAATTATTGAAAAATTAGGGGAAAATAAAGGCAAAACATACAGCCGAGCTCGTTCTTTCTCGATTGCAGCTTTGTTCCCAAGCTGTAACAAACAAAATGCAGCAACAGAGTTAGGGTTTTTTTAAGTTCAATTTGATCAGTCAAGCTTTAGGGTGTTTTTTTTTTTTTTTTTTGCAGTATAGACAAGTTGAATAGCTAATTTCTCCTCATTTTTGTTCTGGTAGTGAGAATCAGAGAGAGAGGGTTGACGGACCTGGTAGAAGTCGAGGAAGCGATTTGAGGTCTTTCGCGATGGATGTTGAGAGGGGATGAGAGAGATGGGGTTATTCTCCAGTGGTGGTGCTGCATAGTTTAGCCGAGAAGTGAGAATCTCCGGTGCCGGAGAGGCGAGTCGCTTCAATCGCATCATCGTCGTCGACCTACTTCGTCCTCCGCTCGCAGAATATTTCTTCTTCTTCTCTCTCTGTGTGAGTTCCAGACTGTGTTTGGGCCGATTTGCGTGAATGGGCCATAAGAAGGCCATGGCTTTCTACACCCCAGTGTCTTGAGCCCAGATTGTTTGTATTTTGATTTTGACTTTTTTCTTTTTTGATCCCGGGAGAAGAAATTTTGGGCTTGTTTGGGAATGCTGTGGCGATGTTAGAAGCTTCTGTGGGAAAACAAAAGTGGGAAAGTGGCTCTGACTTTTGGATAAAATGTTGTTTGGTAAATATTACGTGAAAGCTGCAATGGAATATTGATATAGTAATTTTGTGTTTGGTAACATCTAATGTGAAATTACTGTGAGAGGGTAAATTAAACAAAAGTACTTTCAGAAAAGTATATATTCCTCTTGCTTCTTAAGAACTGTTGTGCGATAGCAGAAGCTGTTCGGAAAATCATAAATTTTATTTACCAAACGCACTAAAAATGCTTCTACTGTCGGAAACTTGGAAAGCAACTGCATGCCAGAAGAAGCATTCCCAAACTTGCTCTTAGTATATCATTCAAACTCATTACAATCACTTTGTAACCAGACTACAAGACCTTTAGGAGGCTTGCTAAGCCAATCCCAATTCCATACGCATCTCTAAATAATCATCCAATCTTTCCTTCATTTTTATCTTTATCCCAGCTGGCATCACAATTTGCCTTCAGTGGTCCGTGAGTTGGCTCGGTCCATCCTTCTCTCACATTGGTTGCGATAACATGAAAACCCCTTCTTGGGGTAAGCATTGTTTTTGGGTTGCAGGTCTTGTTGACATCTTTGTATCACATTAGTTGGATTAGCACAAACTACAAATACTTCACTACATCGTTATCAAACTTGTACTTCTTCAACTCCTATATTGAAATATAAAATCATGAGTGAGATCTAGGGTTTAGATCGTCGAAGAAGAAGAAGAAGAAAGGAGAACTTGAAATGAAGGAGAAAACTCTGCAAATTGATTTTTCTCATTAGGAAAAATTAAATGTGCTAACGGTCTTATATATGGCCGTTAGCTGTGAAATCCAAATCATCCAATGAGAAGAAGACACGTAAGGGAGAAGAGAAGATAAATGTTGCTCTTAACAGATGAGCAAAACGACATCGTTCCAATAAACAAAAACAAACGGTCGAGATTAGAACTTGGAGAAGCAATCGTACGGCTACTGAAACATATTGTTTCATGTCATCAGTTTGGCTCCAAGTTCATTTTAGTCCAAACCCAATAAACAGAAAAACATAAAATCTGAAGTCGTGATCTTCAATACGCCCCCTCAAGTTGATGGAATGTGCACACTGCAGTCAACTTGGACATATAATGAAGAAATTGCTGAGCAGCAAGGGGTTTGGTCAAAATTTCTGCTAACTGCTCTGCTGCACAAACGTGTTGAAGATCATAGACCCCTGAAGTAACCAAATCTCTGATCAAATGAGTATCTAGATGAATGTGTTTGGTTCTTTCATGATAGATAGGGTTTCTGGCAAGCTGAATAGCAGAAGAACTCTCACTGAAGATAATGGGAGTACAATCCAAATGCACCCTTAATTCTTGAAACAAAGATAACAACCACTGAATTTCACAACCCAGTAATGCTAGCCCTCTGTATTCAGCTTCAGCAGAACTTCTGGCAACAACAGTTTGTTTCTTGGATTTCCAAGAAATTAAAGAATGACCCAAAAAGACAAAATAGCCAGAAGTAGATCTTCTTCAAAAACTGGTAAAGGAACCACAATGCCAGAACTGGCATCTGCAGAAGTGTGCATTTCCTTAAAAGGAAAAATATGCTCATGGAAGATCACATTTCTAGAAATGAAGAACTCCTTGTCTTGCAAATCATAAACCTTGTACCCTTTTGTTCGAAACACATATCCAACAAAAACACACTTAACTGCCCTTGCATCAAATTTAGATCTTCCTTGCACTAAAGTGCTAGCAAAACACAAACAGCCAAACACCTTCAACACTGTATAATCTGGTTGAGTGTTGTAGAGAAGCTCATAAGGTGATTTACCTTTGAGCTTAGGGGAAGGTGTTCTATTGATCAAGTAGGCTGCAGTCATCACACAATCACCCCAAAAAGAAATTGGTAAACCACTTTGAAATCTTATAGCTCTAGCAACATTTAACAATTGTTGATGTTTTCTTTCTGCAACTGAGTTCTTCTCTGGTGTTTCAACACAACTGTGCTCATGAATAACTCCCTTGTCTTTGAAAAATTGGAAAAGCTCCAATTCAGGTGCATTATCACTTCTAAATCTCTTGATCAAAACATGAAACTGAGTATAAATCATATTGAAGAAGGTGGGAATGATCTGTTCAACATCTGACTTATGGCTCATCAAGTAGATCCAAGTAGTCCTACTACAATCTTCAACAATTGTCAAAAAATATGTGTCCCTGGTGAGTAGGAGTTTTGTATGGACCCCATGTGTCACAATGCACCAATTCAAACAATTGACTAGTCATATGACCTAATTTTGGAAAGGGGACCTTCTTTTGCTTTGCCAAGGGACATATTTCACATTTAAAATTGACATTACCCTTCAAATTCTTGTCCAAAGAAGCAGACATATTCTGCAACTTAGAATGGGACAGATGACCTAGTCTTTGATGCCAAAGTTCTGATGAAGTAAGAGAACTATGAACTGCACAAGAAGAGCTTTGATTTTGTGAAACATCATTGTTCAAAATGTATAGGCCTCCTTGCCTCTTTCCTTTTCCAAGAACAATATCATGACTATCCTTGATCCAACAATCATTGGTAGTACAATTGAAAACACTGTCATAGTGTTGTGTTAACCTTGAAACATAAATGAGATTAAATTGGAAAGATGACACATACAAATATTGATGCAGTGTTAAAGAAGGATTGACTTTGACTTCTCCAATATGAGTAACTTCAGAAGACTTTTCATTTGGCAAGTGCACAAAAGTGTTAGACACAGTATGAATTGATTCAAAGAAATTCAAATTTGAACACATATGATCAGTTGCCCCTGTGTCCACAATCCATGAAGTTGGTGAAATATTTTCTGAAACCAAACCAGACTGAAAACTACTGATGATACCTGCCATGAAAGGATGAGTTCCATGTGTGGAACCAGCAGAGCTAGAAGGAGACTGTAAAGGTGAATCCATGCATCCACCATGACTTGAACTAGAAGATCCATAAAGAGGGGTGAAATTGGACTGTAAGTGAGTGTTGGTGAGCTGATTTCCTGCTGCATTAACAGCATTAGAAGAAAGATCACCTTTCCCAGCAATGGTTTCTGTGATGGGAAAATTCGATGAGATTTGTCCCTGACCACGTGATTTATGCAGAGAATTAATCGTAGGCATTCAAAACATTATAACGGTAAGTTAGCTAGCGGAATAAAACTTACCACAGTCCATCCGGACTGGGACGACACGAATCCCGAGACTTTGACCAGCCACTGTCGAAGCTCTGTTCTGAATCTGACACCGGGACCTATGCCATTGCGTCCGTCTCGTCGAGATACACAATTTTCATATATGGCTCGTCTTCATCCGACATCTGTAGCTCCGGTTAAGCTCCAAAAACCAAATTCAGATCCTGCTGAAAATCAACTGCGGACCAGAAACTTTGACCAGCGATATCTGGAGTTCTACAACTCCGATCGACGCGCCATTTCTTCCTGTCTCTTCGTTTTTTCGAGATCTACAACTTTCGTGTTTTATAAAAAGTGATCCGAGATCGTTATCTAGGCCTAAACACCCAAAAACGGAATCTGGTATGACCGGAAGCCTTCCGACGTATGATCCAAGCTCCGATTCAAGTTCAATGGTGATTCGAACATGAAAAGCTCATGGATGCACAGCTGGGTTTTTCTCTCTTGTGTGGAAAAGATGTATGAACAATCATCATCACTTAATAACTATGGTGTACTATTTATAGAGATATATTACTAACCCTAATATTAGGAATACCCATAATTGCACACAAGTCCCTTGTAGGAAAACTTTACATAGCAAGTCCCTCCCTACAAACTTTAGTGTAGCTTGCAATTAAGTCCTAATCATATGGTTTGTAGTAATATCCATCAACTATAAAATACCAAACATAATCTCAATTTACATTCCACACACTTGAGACTCAAAAACACTTGTGAATCACATGATCACACTTATGTTGGACTACGTCGGGGACCTCTGGAGAAAATGAATGAATCGGCTCCCAATAATATATTTGAACTCATAATTCAACCCGAATTAAATTCAAAACTAATTATTAATTATAGTTTACTCCACCATAAAACTATAATTGCACTCCGACATTTATTCTCATCATTATGTATGAGCTCCTGTTATTAATATCAGACAACTCCCCACGTTAAGATTACAGATACCCGTTAATGCTGATCTACTCTTACTGACAATTTCGATCTCATCAACATCTTATGTATTCCCTGATCTATACCGCTCAACCCTTATTTGTTATGTCTGGTTACAAATAACCAGCTGGCCAGACTTGACATAACAAAACCTAGTGAGCTCCCAGGAGGGTACATCATTCTCATACGAGACGTGGATTCCATGATTCTTTTAGCTTTCACCAAATCATAACAATCATTATCCAATATACCAGGATTGTTGACTCGCATTTGAATCTCACTCAATATATCAAAATAATAATTTATCAAGATTTGTGTCCACATAAACAATCATAGATTAAGAGTTTCCAATATTACCAATAACAATGAAATAATACATTATCTCACTTCGGTCAGTCCGAGATAATTATATTTCATATGGCGGTCCTGTTCAACATACACAAAGTATGCTAGTGTAACAAGTTGAAACTATACCGTTTCCTTGACCGAGATGTGTCACTATAATGTTACACTACAATCGTTCCGATGGTTTGTCCAAAATCATCTAGACTGTGAACCCTTACTTATATTCCATAAATAACTGACAATCAATCTCGCGCATGCCCGAACTCGTCTGCATGTCCAATTGTCTGAGGTATGGAACATTAGACTTCATAATGCATATTTATATGGCAAGCAATAAATAGCATTTGCATACTCACGTGTTTGCTAAATTAAGATGATCTATTAAGAATTATTAATTCAACCATAAATATGACTTTCTGAATACAATTCCCAACATTCTGTAGCAGCATGATTCACTCTAGACTTGGTGAATTTGAAATTAGGTGGAAATCCAATTAATCTATAGCATTTTGCTTTGACATGTCCCTCATGTCCACAGTGATGACAAACAAGCTTTCCAGTTCTATTAGAAGTTGCTGGAGAGATCTGCACACTTGGCTGTTTATACATCCCACCACTAGGTTGTTGATTGTGCACAACATTGACTATAGGAAACTTAGGTTGAGATTGAGGGAATTGCAGAAGAGGATCACATACTGAGCATACATTGCTAAATTATTTGACTGAAAAACATTGTGAGACTGCAATTCCATTTGTCTCTCTTGTTGAATAATTTTGGCAAACACTGAGTTGAGTGGTGGTAGTGGATCTGTTAGCAACAATTGATCTCTCACTGATGCAAAATGACCATTCAAACCGTTTAAAAACTGCATGATTCTCTCATGTTCCTGAGAGCTCCTCAATTGAGTGAGAATGTTACATTGACATTGAGACAAAACTCCACAACTGCAGCTAGGATTTGGTTTATAATTGGCTAATTCATCCCAAAGACTCTTCAATTGTGTGAAATAAACTGTGACAGACCTTTTTTCTTGTCTCAAAGCAGAAATCATTTGAGTTAACTGAAAAGTTCTTGGCAAATTCCCTTGAGAAAAACGTTCAATGAGATCTAACCAAATCTCTCGAGCAGTAGATCTACATACCACACTACTAACAATCTCCTTTGAGATTGAACTCAGAATCCAAGACATAACCATCCTATCACGCCTTCTCCAAAGGTCATACATATCTGAAGTAGAGAGTGGTTCTGTAATGGTGCCATCAACAAATTCAAGTTTTTTTTTAGCACGAAGAGCAACAATGATTGATTTATGCCATGTATAAAAATTTGATCCATCCAATTTTTCAGAAACCAGAATAGCACCAGGATTATCTGAGCTATGAAGAAAAAAAGGAGAAGCAGCCTCAATACCTTGCTGCGAAGCTCGAGATTGAGAACCATGACCAGTTGAATCGTGAATCGACATGAATCAGAAACTTCGAGCACCAGATCCAAATCAAAACTCAGTGAAATAGGCTTCAACAATGACAACGAAGAGAAAACCAAAGTTACAGCAGATTTGCCCAACCTGGCTCTGATACCATATTGAAAAGCAAAATCATGAGTGAGATCTAGGGTTTAGATCGAAGAATAAGAAGAAAGGAGAACTTGAAATGGAGGAGAAAACTCTGCAAATTGATTTTTCTCATTAGGAAAAATTAAATGTGCGAACGGTCTTATATATATGGCCGTTAGCTGTGAAATCCAAATCATCCAATGAGAAGAAGACACGTAAGGGAGAAGAGAAGATAAACGTTGCTCTTAACAGATAAGCAAAACGACATCGTTCCAATAAACAAAAACAAACGGTCAAGATTAGAACTTGGAGAAGCAATCGTACGGCTACTGAAACGTATTGTTTCATGTCATCAGTTTGGCTCCAAGTTCATTTTAGTCCAAACCCAGAAAACAGAAAAACATAAAATCTGAAACTGTGTTCTTCAATATCCTATATCGAACTTGTTTTTCTTCAACACTTCAACTCCTATATCGAACTTGTTTTTCTTCAACATCATGTGACTCTTCGAACCAAGCACAAGGGAAAGCAAGCATTTTTTTTTTCAAAAAAAGCAAGCAAATTCACTACATGTGTTATAGACTTACTAATCTGAATCAAGGGCAGAGCTGGGAACTCAAATGTTTTCCTGTACAATGTTTTCCCTCAAATGATGTACACATTTCAAATCCATAAGCCATTTTCCGGAGAGCGAAGGAGCACAATAACTCATACTAACACCTCCACCACCACTACCACCTACCTCCATCGCCACCCACCTTCACCGCCACCCATCACTGCCAATTTCCATCACGACCCACTGTTTTGGCAAGATTCAACCAAACACGAGAAAATAATTGCAGGGAAAGCTTTTTCACACAAAATCTTTTACGCGAAAATATTTTCCCTTGTAAAACTTTTTACTGCAAACCAAACAGAGCGTAAGAGATAGTAGTTTTCAAAATTACATAGGATACTTGTCCATATCGGCGAAGGTAACATATCCCGGGAATATTGTAATCAATTTTCACAAAATTAGATGACAGCATGGACAAGGGCAGGTCCACCTTATGACTTGTGGGGCTACAGCCGCACTCAACTTTGAGAATTTATAGTTTTATCCTATATACTGTCTACTAACTGTAATTTAGCCCCATTGAATTGCAATAATAATCATTTTCATTTATGTTTTTCACTCAATTTTTTATGTTCTTAAAATTTGGCCTCCACTGGAGAAATATCCTTAATCCACCCCTATGGGTACTCTTGTCCAAGGCTTGCTCCGCCTTACGAGCTAGAATGCAGTAGGTTCCATTCCAATACTTATACATACTAAAGACATACCGATGTCAAGCGGGAGAAGTGCAAGAAAATCACTGAGACAATAGTAATTAAAAAAGGAGAAGGAAACAACGACGAAGAACTTGTAGTACACAATTAAGAAGGTTGAACAAATATTTATTAATTATTCCATGTGAGACAGCATGTAATCATCTCTCAAACAGATGCACCAGAGTAATTTCCTCTGCAAGTTACATAATGTTAATAGTCTTTGCATGTCTATCTGTATATTTCAATTCTTTTCTTTTTCCTATACTGCTAATCTGCTGTATTCATTTCTTAATAATGAATCTACTTCTTCTTCCTCCTGATTTCCTGGAAGAGACCGGTGACTGTGTGATGGCGCCCACCATATCCAGTGCAACACATGGCTGATCCACCGGAACCTGCAAACATTAAAATCGCACAATGACTTACTATCTCCACCACCGTCCGATCAAATTCAAGGTTGAGTGCAAATCAGAGCAAATAATTTACGCCCATCTCGGATCACAATAAATGCACATAGAGCTAATGATTTACTCCATCTCCATCACAACAAATGCATTAGCTGCTCTATCTTCTCATGTACATTACGTATTAAATGCACGGCTTGTTATTGGTACAAATGAGTTACTCCTACTAAATGCGTAGACCCAATTTTCCCTGTCGTCCAAGCAATTTTTTAGGGCTCCAGGAAAGCACCACGTGGTGCTCTACAACCAAAGAGTGTCTGTCAATCAGTGACAGTTTGTTTAAATCTCGGACTTTTATTGGTTGTAAAACACCATGTTGTGCTCTAATGGAGCACTAAAAAATTTCTCCTGTAATCCATATGGCCTCGTCTGAGTAAACTATAGAAAGAGAGTTATAGGGCACATACAGGCATATAAATGTATTGGAATAAAGTTGGATATGAAAATTTGATTTTCGGCATTTGTAAGAGGAATGATAACAACCAAATTAGGTAGGTTTGTACCGAATTACGACTAGAATAAAACCTTATTATGCAATCACAGAGGCAAAAACTAATTTGAATTCAACATCATGGATTGTTGGCCGGGCGCAGGGCCGACCCATCTGCTAGACAAATTAGGTGTTCGCCTAGGACCCTCAATTTCAAGGGTGCCTGTAGTATTTTTCCAGGAGTAGGAGTAATATTTTAAATTTGTAATACGTTTAAAATAAAAAAATACGATAGATAACATTCTGAACTATTAATAAAATACGGGTTATATGCTGCCTTATCCGTTGAGTAGATTTTTTTTTATTCACAAGTATATTTATGATAAAAGGGGTCTCACTTTCAGCCCTCACCTAGGGTCCATGAAAATTTAGGGCCGGCCCTGGCGTGGCGTTAGTTCAACCGCTAACGATCTCCCATGACATATGAAACACGAGTGCACATAATCAATTGCAGAAAATTAAGATAAAAAATGGTGTTTTTGTTAACTTACAAAGTGGCCAGCACCCAGAATCCAGTAGAAGTGCAAGTTTTTATGAGACTTGGTAAAGCCCTTTGTCACTTTATTACCACCACAATAGAGAGGAGTTCTTTCCTTGATCAAGAAAGTATTCAGACCACCCCACCTAACAAAATAAAAATAAAATTACTGAATATCTAAAAAGGCTTCCCAAACACGCCCAAAAAAATTGTTGCACGGTCACGAGATGCACGTAAATAATATTGTCATATACGAATGTTCTTACTTGAGCTTCTCGACCCATGCTTCAGTTCCTTTGGTTGCACAAATCACATCAAGCTACATTACAACAACCCAGATAACTTGTCAAAATCATTGTCCTACATATTCAACATTTACTGACATCCATATGTACAATGTTCAATGAAGCTGTTGGGAACATTAACTGCATTGTCATCTTTTCAGCGAATACGCAAATTTGAAAGAGATTTAAGTATATTCTTACTTGTCCATTGTATATGGTCACATTCACTCCTTTGGCCAAGAGTTCATCAACCTATGCGCCAATGTCGTAAATAAGTAAACCAACACAATTCAACATTCGACAGTATCTTTCAAAAGTTAATAGGTATTACCTCGTTGATTCTTGGTTTCATGAAATCACCGCCGAGTGATTGGAAAACGTATCCTCCTTGTCCTCCCCATCTGAAAAAAACACCTTATAAAACTTTAGGGGTTCTGATCGCGAATACAAATCTTAATAGATATTTTTTCATTCTTATTCGACAAAAAAAATAAAAAATAAAATAAAAAATAGAATGGAGGCTTACATTACATCTGGTGGGATGATCTGCAACTTCTTTCTAAGAACAACATTCATCAGGTTATTAAGATCATCGTCGCCACCAGGAGTTGAAGTTCTCATTGAGCTCAGATATCTCGCGTAACGTCTCAAACCGGTTACTTGGGTTATCTCTGAAGCAGTTATGGACACTGGGTCCATCCCTGCATCCAACAGGAAATTATAGAAATCCTGCAAAAACCCAAGTCCAATGTTTTCATGATCAAACTAGCTGAAAATTATCTACAAATTTAGGATGGTGCAGATACTAACAACATTGTTGCTTTTGGCGAGGATCACATCCTCAAGCGATCCCCACGTTTCTGTTGCCTCCACGAACTGACCCTTTTGAATTTGCTCCTTAATTTTCTCAGCCAAACTGTGATCCAAGGAAGATGGAATCGTAAGACAACTCAACATTAATGTTCCAATATCATGGGATTAGCATTGATTTACTTGGAAGCCAACAAGGTTACCTGGTTGATTTTTGGAGACCATTAGTGTCGAGTCTCGCGACATTTTTGAGAAGAGGACCCCACGAGAACTGCACAAAAAAACATTTCATGTACTCTAGTACAACATCAGGACCCTTACCTTGAATGTGTCTGAATATCATAAAATTGAGATCAATTATTTTACAGTCAAGAATTACCACAAAGTCCTCTGGCGAAATCCAACTATCTCCCAATGCAATTCCTGCAAATCAAGAAACTCGTATCATTTCTATTGGTTTCTGACAAGGTTCGGTTTAAATTGTATGAAAAAACTTGATTGATACCTCCGAGCTTGAGCTTCAATTTGCCTGATTCGATGGCCTTCAAAGCCGATAAACCAAGAGTGACAGCATATTTGCCTCCATAGGACTCAGCAACAATGTAAAGAGGGCTCTTTTGGAGTGTCTCATTTCTGTTGAAGATTTTGATCAACAATGTTGTCAAATCAGCTGCCGCCTCTTCATCAGTTTTCACAAACAATGTCTTGTCCTCCACAAAACTGTACCCTGTCCCAACTGGATTGTCCTGTGGAGATGCATTTCACACATTTTCATAAAATAAATGTAAACCTTGGTACTTCCTCTGTTACTTCTCTTTCTTCCACTTTTGAGTTTTACCACTATTTTTCAGGTCGCTTTGACTTGATGATTTGATTAGCAATACGATGTAATTTTTTTGTGAACTTTCATGGTGTTGTAAAGTAAACTTTACTCTACAACACCATGAAAAATTACCGGAAAATTGCATCGTTTTGTTATCCAAATCACCTGGTCAAAGTGACACGCCTACGGATGAAAAAGTCAAAACTGGAAGAAAGAGAAGAAACAGACCAAGTAGTATAAGGAAAAAACACAGCAGAGTTGCACAAGGGCGAGGGGTGGCATATGCCTTTCCAAGTTTTCAAAGTCCTCAACAGTATAGTTGAGGCACATAAGCAGCAAAACAAGGGCCGAAATAAATTTATTTTGGAAAATAGGGGGTATAATAGTAGTTATTGAAACTCTAGGGGGCACCTGACCGCGTGTGCCTTTAAAGTGCTCCGCCCGTGTTATAAACGTTGCAACGACGGTAACCAATGTTGCAATGAAAAAATATAAACATCAAATTACATGAACACAATTTTAGACACAAATATAGACATAATTATTTTCTAATAAACACTATTATATAAATGTTAAACTCTTAAGAAACACTAAAATCTAATCAAAATTACTAAAATTTAAAAAATGTATAAAATTAAGTCTAAAATCTATCAGTTTAGAATTAATCTTGTTCAAATGTTCTCTCCGAGAAAACGGGTGGAGAAATCAAGCATCTGCATACCGTAAGAACCAATCAAGCCCTTAACTCCTGCGTTCCGCGTTATACAATCAAACAAAGAGAGAAGCGTACCTGGACTTAAATCTCCATTTTGGCTAATGTGTAAAGGAGTGGTAGAAGTTATTGCAGAAATTAGAAACTTAAAGATTTTGGTACTTACCACAAACAAGAGATCAGCCTTTTGCAGCCATGTTGAATTCCTTGGCTTCAAGTTAGTGTCTAATGGCCCTACTTCTTCAAAATTGCCAATGCCAACTCCTGAGGCTCCCTAATAAAATCAAACCCAAAACACAGAGTAAATACTGTACATGTACAAAACAAATAGAGTTTGACATGCTTTACTATTTTATTAATTTGTCATCCTCACATTTCATTGTTTATGTATTAATTTGACATGCACTTTTTTTTTACTTAATTAATAGGTTAAAAATTCTTTTTCCACACCAAATAAAGTTTTTGGAAAAGTCTAGGTGAATAAAAAATTATACTAAAAGTTGAAATAAAATAACGTGGATGGAGACATGTCATAAATAAAAACTCATTGATGAAGATGATGAAGAAATTAGAAATAATAAATCATGATGATTTTTGGACCATATGCCACATCAATTTTTGTTTAAATTTATGTTTGATTTTTTCATCCCTTTAACACAGCTTTTAGATATGTTAAAGTAAGGAACATTTATGTCTTCTTCTAAAGAGAAACATGAAACGTAAAAAGTCATTTACAATTATGTAAAGGATGTGCAACCTGCCTAATTTTGAGGATATTATTTATAAATCTAGAGGAAATGATGGAATACTTACTGGTCCACCTTGCAACCAGAGAATGATTGGCCATGGCTTGTTTGGATCTTCAATCCTGTTTGGACTCTTGTAGTACCACCAGAACATGTGGGCTTCTGTGTAGAAAAAGAATCAAGAAACAGAGCAATCCAATATCAGAAAAAGAACAAAAACTCAAAATTCATCATCAGAAAGAGAGAGAGTTGCGATTTTGCTTACTGGGTCTCACTTCAACGTATCCCCAGGACTCTGATCCGTCTTTAAGGGTTACGGCTAATGCTCCATGGAAGAGTGAGAGAAGGAACAGAACAGAGAAGAGTAGGAGAAAAGAATGGAGATTTTGCATTTTCTGAAGGAAATATCTCAATTTTTTGGAAACGAATGTTACAAATTTGAACGAGGATGATGAAAGGGGGGGGGCTATTTATTTATGCATGTTGGTGGAGGAATCGATGTTTTCACTCTTTGCTGCTCTGTTTTTATCTCTGAAACAAGAAGATACAAATAGGTTCTGGTTTGGGCTTGGCAGTGAGAAAGATAGAAACTGGCATGGAGCTTTTTGACTTGACAGATAAGTGTCAGATTGAGTGTCAAAGCCAATTGTGTGTAATATTTGAGAGAGAGAGAGAGAGTATTGGCTTGTGGTCTTGTGGATGATTGTGTACTAAGCTTAATTATGGCTTTGATTCATGCACTACACCTTGTAAATATCATAAATGGAAAAGGACATTTTTACAACTCATCAAATACACCTTGTAAATATCATAATGGCTATATATTTTCTTAAATAGCCATTATGACTATTTTAATTTTAACAATTAATATAAAAAATCCAAAGTGAACTTCTTAACTGAAATTGTAATACCACTCTGACTCTGCTCTTTCTACTCAATTTGACTTCTTCTTAACTGAAATTGGTGAACTTCTATGAGAAATGATGAACAAGAGAGAGAAACAGAAAGTAGAAGATGAACAGCTAGATTATCATTACCATTAACAAACTCTATTACACGAACTATATGAAACTAATCTGTAACAAACTAATTCATCATATTTGCATAATAGCCCCTGTACTTTGTATTACTACAAATATCAAAATAGTCCTTATACTTAACATCCCCCTTCAAGCTGAAGGAGATTCAGCAACTGCAGAAGATCCAGAAGCTTGGACAGAAACAATAGCAGCAAGTCTAGACCTGAGAAACTGAAATCTTGCAATTGATAGAGGTTTTGTAAAGAAATCAGCAAGCTGGAACTCAGAGGGAATGTGATCAACCCGAAGTTCTTTCTTTTGGACTCTATCTCTGACAAAATAGCAATCAGGCTCCATGTGCTTGGTTTTGCTATGAAGAACTGGGTTGAGAGAGAGCTTCAAAGCAGACACATTATCACAATATAGCAGAGGAGCTTGAACAAGAGGAATGTGAAGCTCAGTAAGAACAATTTTAAGCCATAAAACCTCAGAAGCAGTAGACCCCAAAGCCCTAAATTCAGCTTCTGTGGAGGACCTTGAAACTGTAGCTTGTTTGGTGGAACTCCAAGAAATAAGATTGTTTCCAAGATAAATGCAATTCCCAGAAACTGATTTTCTATCAAAGGTGTCTCCTGCCCAATCTGAATCAGAGAATGCAAAAAGATGGAGAGGGCCTTTAGTAAATCTAAGACCAAAGCCAGTGGTGTGCTTCACATATCTCAAGATCATGTGAACTGATTTTAAATCTGCAACAGTGGGGGAATGCATCTTTTGACAAGCACTATTGACTGCATAAGTAAGATCAGGTCTTGTAGTAGTGAGATACTGCAAGGAACCCACAAGACTCCTGTAATCTGTAGGATCAGAAAGAGGAGTAATATCTGGGCAAGTGTCAGCTTTGAGAGACATGGGAGTGGCAACTGGTTTGCAATCCAAGAAACCAGACTTGTGTAGAATTTCTTTAGCATATTTGGACTGAGAGAGCAGAAAACCAGAAGAAGATCTAGTGAAATTCATGCCAAGAAAATAAGAAAGAGGGCCTAGATCTTTGATGGAGAAAGCAGCACCCATTTTTGGAACAAGAGAAGCATTGAACTCATGATCATTTCCAGTCAGGATAAGATCATCCACATAGACAAGTAAGATGCTGAGTTTACCAAGATGATGTCTATAGAAAAGGGAGATATCAGTAGGAGAGGTGAAGTAACCTTGATCCAAAAGAAAATGGTGCAACAATTGATACCAGGCTCTTGGAGCCTGTTTTAAGCCATATAATGCTTTATGAAGCTGACACACAGCTTGAGGATGAACCTGATCTTCAAACCCAGGAGGCTGCATCATATAAACAGTTTCAAGAAGAGGCCCATGAAGAAAGGCATTTGTAACATCAAATTGTTTTAGAGGCCAATCAAAGTGACAAGCAAGAGACAACACAAGCCTTATAGTCTGAATCTTGACAACTGGACTAAATGTTTCTTGATAATCAACTCCTTCAATCTGATGAAACCCCTTTGCCACTAGTCTGGCCTTGTATCTTGCCACTGTGCCATCTGAATGTCTCTTTATTTTGAAAACCCACTTGCAACCCACTAGATTGAGAGAAGGAGATGGTGGAACAAGAGACCAAGTACCCTGGTGTTGAAGTGCAGCAAACTCTTCATGCATAGCTTTGTACCATTTGGGGTCTTGAAGAGCTTGTTTGACTGTTTTAGGCTCAGTTTATGATGAAGAGAGAGACTGAGCAGTAAGACTGAAAGGTTGTCTTGGTTTGGTGATCCCTGATTTTGATCTTGTGACCATGGGATGGTGAGAAGAAGTTGGTAAAGATGGAAGAGGTGAAAGTGATGGTGTGTAGAAGTAGAGGATGATACCTCAGTAGGAGAAGAGGCAGGAGCATTAAATGAGCCTGTAGGGTTGTCTGAAGAAGCATTAAATGGGGTTGCAGGGGTGTCTGTGGCTAAGACAGAGACAGTATTGTCTGTTGCTGAGACAAAGCCAGGGATGGTAACAAAAGGAGCAAGAGGTGTTAAGAGAGTGGACTGTGTTGACTGGTCACTTTGAGAAGAGGGAGAAAGTGACCTTTCTGTGGCTACCATAATGAAAAAGGGAAAATATTTTCTTGAAATTTGACATGTCTTGAGAGATAAATCTTGCCAGTTAGGGGATCAAGACACTTGTAACCAGTAGGATAATTGTATTCTAAGAACACACAAGCAGCAGATTTAACATCTAATTTGTTTGAAGAATAAGGTTTAGTCCAAGGGTAACATAAACACCCAAAGACCTTCAAATGAGAGTAGGTAGGAGTGGTTGAAAATAACAACTCATATGGAGAAACAAAGTTGAGAGTAGAAAGAGGTAGTCTATTTATCAAATAGACTGATGTGAGGGCTGCTTCAACCCAGAAAATTTCAGGAACAGAAGCATGAGCTAGCAATGTCCTCATAGTTTCACAGACATGTCTATTCTTTCTCTCCACAACTCCATTATGCTCTGGAGTATAAGGACAGGTCTTGTGATAGAGAATACCTCTAGATTGTAACAAATGAAGAAAGCATTTGTTATCAAATTCTCCCCCCCATATGTTCTTACAATTTGAACCTGACTAACTTTAGTAGAGAACTGAGTTTCAATTTGGTTGAGAAAAGTTTGAAAAAGAGGAAAGACTTCTAACTTGAATTCAGAGGATAGAGCCAAGAGTATCTGGTGTAATCATCTACAATAAGAAAGTAATATTTGTAACCATTAGAGGAAACAACTGGACTGGGACCCCACACATCCAAATGAAGAAGAGCTAAAGGTGCTTTAGACCTCTGTCTTGTGAAAGTGAAAGCTAGCTTGTGAGACTTAGCAAGAGAACAAGCTGAACAGTGATCAAGAACAGAAGTAGCAATTGAATATTTGGATGTAAGAGCTTTAGAAATGTCTAATGATGGATGACCTAGTCTAGCATGCCAGAAAGATGAAGAAGAAGCATGAAAAGCTAGAGAAGAAGACTTGCTAGTAGAGCTAGCAATAGAAGGAGGAAGAAAACTGTAGAGGCCATTAGAAACAGGTCCTCTAAAAATTTCTTGAGAAGTAGTCTTGTCCTGGATCACAACATAAGTGTCATCAAAGATAACTCTACAATGATTATCTTGAGCTAGTTTTTGAACAGAAATCAGGTTATGAGATAAGGAGGGAACTAGCAACATATTGTTAAGAAGAAGATTACCATGAGAAGTAGGTAAAATGCCATCTCCTCTTTGTGTAGCATGAGTGGTGGATCCATCTGCCAATGAAATTTGTTGAGAAGAAGCACCATAATTGGTAAGAGCTTGAACTTGACTAGTGAGATGATCAGTAGCACCAGAATCAAAAATCCATGGTGGTTTAGATGAGCCAGAAGATGTAGTACACATAGCCCTGGGTTGGTAATTCTCTTTAAATCTGTGCCAGCAAGTAACAGCTGTATGTCCATCCTTATTACAGATCTGGCAAACAACCAAAGCAGTAGATTTGGGCTTTGAATGCCAAGAAGAAGACTCATGAGGTTTTTGATAACCAAATTGTAATAACCGCATTTTGTGAAGTTTACAATACTTCAGTGAATTTCATAGTCAAGAATTTAGTATTCCGATGTATCCATATCTGCCAAACTATAATAGTTAAGCTCGTCCAGAAATACACCAGAAGTCCTAATATCTTCTTTAGCCGCTAAATTAAGGATAAAAATATTTAGGAAATAATCAGTACTAATCATTTGTTTAAGTGTTGATTAGCCTAATTAATCATGATTAGTACATAATGACAGGTATTATAGAGTGTGTTAGCTTGTATACACGTTAATTGCAGGAAAGACACGTAGGGGGACACGTGTCATGCTACTGGCCTTGTCTTTACATGTTTGACACACAGGTGGACACGTGTCGTAGTCTGGTGCACTGCTATGCATGCGTGACACCTAGGAGGCCGCGTGTCGCAATTTGATGACTTTCTTAGCATGCTTGACACGTAGGGGACACGTGTCAGCGTGTGGCGGCTTTTGCGCTGCATGGGTGCCACGTGTCGTGATGACTCATCGCAGCCTAATTGGTCGATCACTTCTATAAATAGAGCCAAGTGGTATAGTTATTTCTCATTCTAGATTCGATTCAAGTATTGATAAGTAAGAAAGAGGGAGAGAGAGTTATTCGGGATATTCTGAGATATTATATTTGGAGCTACTCTCATAATTTCAAAGTTGTTGTGCGGATGCTGATATTGAGGTAGGGGAATGATCGCTTTTCACGTATATTTGAAGTTGATATTATACGTGGTATTATATGGGTTTGAATGTTATTTTGGAGTTGTTTATACATGGTTTTTTGTGGTATATGATTGTATGTGTGGATTGTTATCTTGGAGCTATATGAATAATGGTATCATGTCTATATCTGCTGCATTGTAATTGGATACTTTGCGGCTACACAATCCCTACTGGGCTTTTGGCTCACCCTTTTATTTTGCAGGATTCAGACCGGATGATTTCGAGACGGTAGTGAAGCTAGATTTATAGCAATTTTGAGATGTATTACAATATGTCTGTATTCATTATTTGTATCCGAATATTGGTCATGATATAAAGTATTGATTTTCAAATTGAGAGTCACGTACCGCTCTATCAGCTTTTATAAAATAAAGGAATAAGTGTTTATTGAAATACGATGTTTGGTACCTGAGCTGATGGCTCAGAAGGTACCTGTTTGGCAGACGAGTCTTTGTTTTGGTACCCGCGGTGGTGATCCGCAGGTGGTGCCGGTTGGATCGTCGTGCCAGTTTATATTTGTCACTATTTTATCCTAAAATTGACCCCTGGGTTCCGGGGCGTCACAGCATGGTATCAGAGCACGGTAACACTCTGTTTTGGGACGACGGGATAATATGGGTTTATCTACGCTGTGTTTCTAACTGGTTTTTGAGTTGCAGATCCGATGACAAAGCTCTACCAAAGTGGGAAATGGAGTGGACTCAGTGCTTAGTTGTGGCTGTTGAGTCGTGGACTCTGTTTATTGCTGATTGTGATATCAGCTGATTAGAGATTAGGGTTGCGCAACTAAGGCTGTATGTGACACGTTCCCCAAATTGGTACGTGTTTGTCTGAGGTGATGACTCAGGTACGTGACCGATTTTGAAAAATATATATTTGGGTTTACTTTTAAATTTTGTGGACAAAATTTCTTTAAGGGGGTAGAGATGTAATAACCGCATTTTGTGAAGTTTACAATACTTCAGTGAATTTCATAGTCAAGAATTTAGTATTCCGATGTATCCATATCTGCCAAACTATAATAGTTAAGCTCGTCCAGAAATACACCAGAAGTCCTAATATCTTCTTTAGCCGCTAAATTAAGGATAAAAATATTTAGGAAATAATCAGTACTAATCATTTGTTTAAGTGTTGATTAGCCTAATTAATCATGATTAGTACATAATGACAGGTATTATAGAGTGTGTTAGCTTGTATACACGTTAATTGCAGGAAAGACACGTAGGGGGACACGTGTCATGCTACTGGCCTTGTCTTTACATGTTTGACACACAGGTGGACACGTGTCGTAGTCTGGTGCACTGCTATGCATGCGTGACACCTAGGAGGCCGCGTGTCGCAATTTGATGACTTTCTTAGCATGCTTGACACGTAGGGGACACGTGTCAGCGTGTGGCGGCTTTTGCGCTGCATGGGTGCCACGTGTCGTGATGACTCATCGCAGCCTAATTGGTCGATCACTTCTATAAATAGAGCCAAGTGGTATAGTTATTTCTCATTCTAGATTCGATTCAAGTATTGATAAGTAAGAAAGAGGGAGAGAGAGTTATTCGGGATATTCTGAGATATTATATTTGGAGCTACTCTCATAATTTCAAAGTTGTTGTGCGGATGCTGATATTGAGGTAGGGGAATGATCGCTTTTCACGTATATTTGAAGTTGATATTATACGTGGTATTATATGGGTTTGAATGTTATTTTGGAGTTGTTTATACATGGTTTTTTGTGGTATATGATTGTATGTGTGGATTGTTATCTTGGAGCTATATGAATAATGGTATCATGTCTATATCTGCTGCATTGTAATTGGATACTTTGCGGCTACACAATCCCTACTGGGCTTTTGGCTCACCCTTTTATTTTGCAGGATTCAGACCGGATGATTTCGAGACGGTAGTGAAGCTAGATTTATAGCAATTTTGAGATGTATTACAATATGTCTGTATTCATTATTTGTATCCGAATATTGGTCATGATATAAAGTATTGATTTTCAAATTGAGAGTCACGTACCGCTCTATCAGCTTTTATAAAATAAAGGAATAAGTGTTTATTGAAATACGATGTTTGGTACCTGAGCTGATGGCTCAGAAGGTACCTGTTTGGCAGACGAGTCTTTGTTTTGGTACCCGCGGTGGTGATCCGCAGGTGGTGCCGGTTGGATCGTCGTGCCAGTTTATATTTGTCACTATTTTATCCTAAAATTGACCCCTGGGTTCCGGGGCGTCACAGCATGGTATCAGAGCACGGTAACACTCTGTTTTGGGACGACGGGATAATATGGGTTTATCTACGCTGTGTTTCTAACTGGTTTTTGAGTTGCAGATCCGATGACAAAGCTCTACCAAAGTGGGAAATGGAGTGGACTCAGTGCTTAGTTGTGGCTGTTGAGTCGTGGACTCTGTTTATTGCTGATTGTGATATCAGCTGATTAGAGATTAGGGTTGCGCAACTAAGGCTGTATGTGACACGTTCCCCAAATTGGTACGTGTTTGTCTGAGGTGATGACTCAGGTACGTGACCGATTTTGAAAAATATATATTTGGGTTTACTTTTAAATTTTGTGGACAAAATTTCTTTAAGGGGGTAGAGATGTAATAACCGCATTTTGTGAAGTTTACAATACTTCAGTGAATTTCATAGTCAAGAATTTAGTATTCCGATGTATCCATATCTGCCAAACTATAATAGTTAAGCTCGTCCAGAAATACACCAGAAGTCCTAATATCTTCTTTAGCCGCTAAATTAAGGATAAAAATATTTAGGAAATAATCAGTACTAATCATTTGTTTAAGTGTTGATTAGCCTAATTAATCATGATTAGTACATAATGACAGGTATTATAGAGTGTGTTAGCTTGTATACACGTTAATTGCAGGAAAGACACGTAGGGGGACACGTGTCATGCTACTGGCCTTGTCTTTACATGTTTGACACACAGGTGGACACGTGTCGTAGTCTGGTGCACTGCTATGCATGCGTGACACCTAGGAGGCCGCGTGTCGCAATTTGATGACTTTCTTAGCATGCTTGACACGTAGGGGACACGTGTCAGCGTGTGGCGGCTTTTGCGCTGCATGGGTGCCACGTGTCGTGATGACTCATCGCAGCCTAATTGGTCGATCACTTCTATAAATAGAGCCAAGTGGTATAGTTATTTCTCATTCTAGATTCGATTCAAGTATTGATAAGTAAGAAAGAGGGAGAGAGAGTTATTCGGGATATTCTGAGATATTATATTTGGAGCTACTCTCATAATTTCAAAGTTGTTGTGCGGATGCTGATATTGAGGTAGGGGAATGATCGCTTTTCACGTATATTTGAAGTTGATATTATACGTGGTATTATATGAGTTTGAATGTTATTTTGGAGTTGTTTATACATGGTTTTTTGTGGTATATGATTGTATGTGTGGATTGTTATCTTGGAGCTATATGAATAATGGTATCATGTCTATATCTGCTGCATTGTAATTGGATACTTTGCGGCTACACAATCCCTACTGGGCTTTTGGCTCACCCTTTTATTTTGCAGGATTCAGACCGGATGATTTCGAGACGGTAGTGAAGCTAGATTTATAGCAATTTTGAGATGTATGACAATATGTCTGTATTCATTATTTGTATCCGAATATTGGTCATGATATAAAGTATTGATTTTCAAATTGAGAGTCACGTACCGCTCTATCAGCTTTTATAAAATAAAGGAATAAGTGTTTATTGAAATACGATGTTTGGTACCTGAGCTGATGGCTCAGAAGGTACCTGTTTGGCAGACGAGTCTTTGTTTTGGTACCCGCGGTGGTGATCCGCAGGTGGTGCCGGTTGGATCGTCGTGCCAGTTTATATTTGTCACTATTTTATCCTAAAATTGACCCCTGGGTTCCGGGGCGTCACACAAATTGCTTATTAGCAGAAGACACACCACCCGAGAACTTGTTGTTCCACATCTTCTTAACATAAGGTTTGGAGTGAGAGAAGGAGCTATTTGCAACCATAGCAAGAGGTGGTGCAACCTCAGAGAGTGCAGATTTGTGCTCAAGACCCAAGTGAACTGATTCAGATAAGATTCTAGCATGAATTTCATCAATATCCAGAGAGAGAGGTAAATTTCTAATAATTGGCTTAACAGGATTGAACTCAGCAGGAAGGCCTTGTAAGGAGTAAAACACAACATCAGATTTGTCAACCGGAGAACCAGCCATAGCCAATTGATCAGTGAGGTTCTTAAGAGAAATAAGAAATCCTTGCAACTAATCTGTAACAAACTAATTCCTCATATTTGCATAAAAGCCCCTGTACTTTGTATTACTACAAATATCAAAATAGTCCTTATACTTAACAAAATTGTGATATACCACTCTGGCTCTGCTCTTTCTACTCAATTTGACTTTTGACACTATTCACTTCGTCACTTTGACCCGTTGATTTGAATAGCAAACCGGTATAATTTTTTGATTTCATGGTGTTGTAGAGTTAAAGTTTTCTCCATAATAAGGTGAAAAAATAATCAAAAAATGTATTATTTTACTATCTAAATCACCCGGTCAAAGTGACCCAGATACGAGTCAAAAAATCAATTTGGGTAGAAAAAGCAGAGACAGAGTGATACGTGTGACAATTTATTATTTTAATATTATTTACCCACGTAGATCGTTAAAGCTTACTTTGATTTGTTGAGTAAGGCAATGACTACGTTGTAGAAATAACAACCAATAACTTTGAAACTGAATATTTTATTGAACACTACATCTTGACGAACTGCAAATTTTGGACGTTGTGAAGTAACAAAGCACAGGGGAAAGCAAAGAAAATTCACTAAAACGTGTTACAGAGGCAAAAATGTAACTAAATAAAATGCGTTAGGTTCATGCCAGATACTTAATATCTTGATGTCAGATAAAAGATAAACCGACATATATTTAAGACCCTGAAATACAATAAAACAACTGATAGAGACAACAGCAACAACATACAATAAGAAGGAGAT
Organism: Linanthus parryae; assembly: GCA_023055425.1. NCBI lineage: Eukaryota > Viridiplantae > Streptophyta > Magnoliopsida > Ericales > Polemoniaceae > Linanthus > Linanthus parryae. The sequence goes on along the minus strand of JALGPY010000001.1, from coordinate 177,897,832 downwards.
AACAACACAGAATTAGTACAAAATTAGAGAAGCTTAAACGAAGATTAAACATTTTTTTTTATTCCATGAGAGAGATATCGTAATAATTATATAAACAAATGCACCCGAGCAATTTCCTCCATAAGTTAGAATGTTATTAGTCACTGCATGTCTCTTGTCTCCCTATCCCTGTGTATATTTCAGTGTTCTTTCATTTCCTATTCTATTTTCATTTCTTAATAATGAATCTATTTCTTCCTCCTGAGTCCTTGGAAGAGACTGGAGACTGCGTGATGGCACTAACCATATCCAGTGCAGCGCATGGCTGATCGACCGGCACCTGCAAACATTCAAATCACGATGATACATCAACCACCGTCCGATCTCATTCCCCTCTTGAGCGCAAATGAGATCAAATGATTTTTATCTCCAATCACAATAAATACATTACTTGCTATGTCTTCGTATACATTAAGTACATATTAAATGCATAGCTTATTGGTACAAATCACAATAAATCTATAACTTGTTTTTTTTAGACTTACGTGTTGGTCGTCTACTGGGTTTAAACACAAGACCAGATGCAGGGGCTTTTTATGCTCTACAATTTGTTCTTGGTACAAAGGAGGTACTCCCTTAAATTTTTACATTCAATTTCACAACGTCAACACTATTATTTTGTAACAATAAACCTAAGAACATGTTTACTTATTGGTGGCTCTAGGTCACGCGGGGTGAGGGGCAATGTACTGTTCAAATGCTCATGTATATTTGTGTGTGTAGGGGTAGAGGCACTTGAGGGCAAGGGTGGCAATTGCCACCAAGACTTTTAGAAACTCCACTAACACTCCTCTGTTTACAGTTATTTTATATTAAGACATTTAAGAAAAATATGCAACTGTCTCGGCTAGAATTAAAAATTTCCGTCATATCTTTAAAAACCCATGATATACAATGAATTTATTTAATAACTATTGTATCATTTAATTTTGTCCGAGCTAGTTCAACTTTCTGGCTCCGCCACTGTGTGTGTATTTACACGTATGTATGTATATGAATATATAATATGGTGTGTGTTCCTATTTGTAAAAGGAGAAATGATAACAACTAAACTAGGTTGTGTTATTGTTAACTTACAAAGTGGCCAGCCCCAAGAATCCAGTAGAAGTGCAAGTTTTGATGAGACTTTGTGAAGGCCTTTGTTGCTCTATCACTGCCACAGTAGAGAGGAGTTCTTTTCTTGCTCAAGAAAGTTTTTAGACCACCCCACCTAGAAAAATATCAAGTAAAATAAAACTACATTAAAATACTAAATATCAGCTCTGTATTTGTTGCACGGTCATGAGATGCACGTAAAATAATACTGTCATATAGTACTAATGTTCTTACTTGAGCTTCTCGACCCAGGCTTCAGCTCCTTTGGTTGCACAAATGATGTCAAGCTACATTACAACAAACCAGACAACTTGTCAAAAACATTACATATTCAATAACTGCATTGTCATCTTTGCAGCCAATGCGCAACCGAATCACTTTGAGTGAATTAAATTACAAAGGAGTTTATATCCTTACTTGTCCATTGTATACTGTCACATTCACTCCCTTGGCTAAGAGTTCATCAACCTGTGAACCAAAGTGGAAAATAAGTTTAGATACTCTCAAAACATTCATCCTCTTGTTATGAATTCTGGTGCTCCATCTTAAAAATGAGGGGAGTAGCCCAAATATCTATAATAGGCACAGGTGAAACTAAAAGACAGACCGGATTGATCAACATGCTCTAATTAGGCGCAGTCGAAACATATAGAGTCCCAATGTGGGACACACGGCATTCTCAGCAGAAGTTTTTACCTCTTTGATCCTCGGTTTCATGAAATCACCAGAAAGTGCGTTGAAAACGAAATCTTGTTGTCGTCCCCATCTTAAAAAAACACCAAATAAAAGCGTAGGGTTATGATCACGATTTCAAATCCCATAAAGATATCTTCTAAAATTCTTATTCGGAAAAGAAAGAAATTCATAGGATGGAGACTCACGTTACATTGCGTGGGATGATCCTTAACTTCTTTCTAAGAACAACATTCATCAGGTCACCAAAGTCATCGCCACCGCCAGGAGTTGAAGATCTCAGTGAGCTGAGATATCTTGAGTATCGTCTGAAGGTGGTTACTTGGGATACCTCTGAAGCTGTTATGGACACCGGATCCATCCCTGAATCCAACAGAAAATTATAGAAATCCTGCAAAAAACCATATACTTCGTTAGAGGTTCTGAATATTATATATGTACTTGAAAATCCTAAAAATTTGACAAATAAAGGAGATAAATAGAAACAAATTTAGGATGTGTAGATACTAACTACATTGTTGCTGTTGGAGAGGATCACATTCTCAAGCGATCCCCACGTAAGTGTTGCCTCTTCAAATTGACCCTTGCGGATTTGCTTCTTGATTTTCTTAGCCAACCTGTTCCAAGGAAAATGGATTACAAATGTTCTTATAGTATGGGAATCATGAGAACACAATTAAGTTAATCTCGCTTTAGCTACTTCAATCAAGCTCAATCCAATCCTGGCATTGATTTTGTTTGAAGCTAGCAAAATATTATGTACCGGGTTGATTCTTGGAGACCATTTGTGTCGAGTCTCGCGACATCTTTGAGAAGAGGACCCCAAGAGAACTGCAGAAAAAAAAAACATTTCATTTACTCTACAATATCAGGATCCTTACCGTAAATGTGTCTGAATATCATAAAATTGCAATCAAAGATATAGATTCGAGAATTACCACAAAGTCCTCTGCCGAAATCCAACTATCTCCCAATGCAATTCCTGCAAATCAAGAAACTAATGTCACTTTCTAGCAATTTACGACAAGGTTTAGTTTGAATGGTCTAAAAAAATTTGATTGATACCTCCGAGCTTGAGTTTCAATTTGCCGGATTCAATGGCCTTCAAAGCCGATAAACCAAGAGTGACAGCATATTTGCCTCCATAGGATTCAGCAACAATGTAAAGAGGGCTCTTCTGGAGGCTCTTGTTTCTGTTGAAGATTTTGATCAACAATGTTGTCAAATCAGCGGCTGCCTCTTCATCAGTTTTCACAAACAGATTCTTGTCCTCCACAAAACTGTATCCTGTCCCAACTGGATTGTCCTGAGATACATTTCAAACATTTTCTTAAAATAAATTCAAACCTTGTATAATCCCCCAAGAAATTTCCCTAGTGATAAAGAGTAAAGATACTGGATATGCGGGTGTCTTCTTCAGAAGTCCGAGGTTCACACCCATGCAACCAAACCTCTGTATGAGCTGGGATAGTGGTAAGTAATGGCGGATCCACCTAGAGACAAGCGGGGTTACCCCCACTCAACTTCTGAATATCAAAATTTTATCCTTGTTTTATTTAGTATTTTCACTTTAACCCTCACAATAACTGTACTATAACTCTCACTCAACATTACAAAATTTAAAATTTTAACTTATTTTATTCATTTTGCAGTTTAGCCAGCGCTATAGTGAATTCCTAGATCCGGCCCTGGTAAGTACATAAGTATCCAGAATACCTTTATGGTTGATACTTCATGGAAGGAAAAACTGACATCTATTCTACTTGTGAAGTCGGGCATCATGACTGTCAAACTGACACCCTTTTACAAGCCGAAGCCGTGAGAATCTTGAAATCCTTAAAATGGCTTCTATCCTAGGAAGCATGGACACTACAAAGAGAGCTTGTATATGTGTCTAACATGTGTCATACATTCTAGCTGGCGTGGAATTTTAGGAATTTAATTAGCTTATGTCAGAGATTCTCCCCTTGTGTTTATTAAACTTTCACACATGTTGTTTTATGAAATATTAACACTTTAAAAGGGTTAAGATATAATTATGCTAAAGTAAATATAGTATATGTGATTAATTGTGAGCTCAATATGTGAAATGGTTTCCCTTTTGAACGCAAAGTTCAAGCAACGTTTTAAGTCCTCACATGCGACAACTTCAAGGGTTTTCACAAACTCAGCTCGTCAAACTCGAACCCACGTAAGTTCCTCCTCTTTCTCTTCTCTTTTTGTATTTAATCTAGATGTTCCGTGATATTTAAGCAAGAACTTGGAACCAATATTTTGTATCTATTGAAATATAAATTCAAATATGTATACAGATATAATATTGTTTTAGTATCCTTAGTTTTCTAGAAAGTATTGTATCTCGGGTTCGTTCTCATATGGTATCTAATAACCGTATCCATATTCCTTCTTCTTATTGGTACCAAATAGGTTTTAAAAAACGGAAGCGGCTGACGTATCGGTCGCGGTCGCGTGTAACGGGATCGGACTATATCAGAGGGACTGTAACGGAAAACGGGGATCAAATGTGTGAGTTTTAGAAAATATTCACGGACGTTTACTCCGTTTTTCCCGTTTTTCCAACACAAAACGGCCGTTTTTCCCCTTTTTCCGATGCGAAACGGCCGTTTTTCCCGTTACCGACGCGAAACGGCCGTTTTTTGTGTGAATAAAATTCACGCGACGCGTAACGGGAAAAACGGTCGCGCTCTCTGCCGTTTCCGTTACAACACGGCCGCTCCGAGCCGCTTTTGCCGTTTTTTGAAACCCTGGGTGATTTATGTGATTTATTCAGTAATGTAACCGATCATTAAAGGACAAAAGACACTTTCATCCCCTTAGCTCCTCAGGTTTGACACAAAGACACTTTAACCCTTTCTATTTTGGAAAATGACACTAATTCCCTTTTGTATGCCAAATTTTAAGACACTAATACCCTTGATTGTGTCTTTTCATACTCTCTAATAGGGCAATTTTTTGCCGAGACTACTATCAGTTAAACACCCCCCCCCACCCCAAATCAAACTGACTACGCCAAAATTAGAAAGTGTATGTGTCGTGAAATTCCGTGCATTGAAAGGGTCAAAGTGGTGTCATTTACCAAACTGAAAGGGGTGAGAGTGTCTTTCATCAAACTAGAGGGGGTGAAAATTTCCTTCACACATCATTAAATTCAGGCATGCCTTGATTATTAGTGGACATCCATCAAGCTAATCCGGATACAAAAGTTATCTAACCAAAAGGTGTGGTTGTTGAGGGAGCAAAGTAGCAATTAATGCAGAAATAGAAACTGCAGTAGTAGTAGTAGTAGAAGTAGTAGTAGTAGACTAGTAGTTTCACTCCGTCCCACCTCTTTTGTACCATTTGGACTTTTACCACTATTCACTGAGTCACTTTGACCCGATAATTTGGATAGCAAAATTTTATAATTTTTAAATAATTTTTTCATAGTATTGTAAAGTAACTCTTATTCTATAAGACAATAAAAAAATTATCAAAAAATTACATCGTTTTACGATCCAAATCACCGGGTCAAAGTGACCCGGTTACGGATTAAAAAGTCAAATGGTGCGTTCCACGTGGGACGGAGTGGTATCAGATTTTGGTACTTACCACAAACAAGAGATCAGCCTTTTGCAGCCATGTTGAATTTCTTGGCTTCAAGCTACTGTCCAATGGCCCAACTTCTAAAAAATTACCAATGCCAACTCCTGAGCCACCCTTGTAAAATAAAACCCAAAAAAATTCTAAGTTAAATATATGTATTACTAGTACCAATTATGAGTATAATTCAGGGAATATATGCAAAAAAATGCCTGATTTTGAGGAAATTAATTCTGAATCTGTAAAAAGGAGGAAATGATGGAATACTTACTGGTCCACCTTGCAACCAGAGAATGATTGGCCATGGCTTGTTTGGATGTTCAACCCTGTTTGGACTCTTGTAGTACCACCAGAACATGTGGGCTTCTGTGAAGAAGGAAAAAAACATTTCATGTACTACATCAGGACCCTTACTTTGAATGTGTCTGAATATCATATAATTGCAATCAAATATAGAGTCGAGAATTACCACAAAGTCCTCTGGCGAAATCCAACTATCTCCCAATGCAATTCCTGCAAATCAAGAAACTAGCTAGTATCATTTCTAATTATAGCAATTTACGACAAGGTTTGGTTTGAATGGTCTAACAAAATTTAATTGATACCTCCGAGCTTGAGCTTCAATTTGCCAGATTCGATGGCCTTCAAAGCCGATAAACCAAGAGTGACAGCATATTTGCCTCCATAGGATTCAGCAACAATGTAAAGAGGGCTCTTTTGGAGAGTCTCATTTCTGTTGAAGATTTTGATCAACAATGTTGTCAAATCGGCTGCCGCCTCTTCATCAGTTTTCACAAACAGATTCTTGTCCTCCACAAAACTGTACCCTGTCCCAACTGGATTGTCCTGTGAGGATGCATTTGACACATTTTCATAAATAAATGTAAACCTTGGTAGTATAAGGAAAAAACACAGCAGAGTTGCACAAGGGCGAGGGGTGGTGTATGCCTTTCCAAGTTTTCCAAAGTCCTCACCAGTATAGTATATATTTTGATAGTTTAAAACCTGCGGCCCTAAAATAAATATTATTCTGCCCCGGCTATGCAGATGGGATTTACAAATTTGACATTCATAAATATACGGTGGGCTCCACGGCCCCGAGGATAACTATTAGTATCTTATTTTAAGATGAGTTGGGGACTTTTTATGTATTTCATTGTAAGGGTGTACTAGACAGGTATAATTTTAGGCCAAAAAGTATTTTGTTGAGGCACATAAGCAGCAAAACAAGGGCCGAAATAAATTTATTTTGGGAATAGAGCGTAAAATAGTAGTTATTTAAACTCTAGGGGCACTTGACCGCGTGTGCCTTTAAAGAGCTCCGCCCGTATTCATATAACGAACGTTGCAACGACGGTAATCAGTGTTGCAATGAAAAAATATAAACATCAAATTACATGAACATAATTTTAAACACAAATGTACACATAATTTTCTAATATAGTAAAAATTAAACACTATTATAGAAATGCTAAACTCTTTAGAAACACAAAAATCTAATCAAAATTACTAAAATTTAAAATATGTCTAAAATTAAATCTAAAATTCTATCAGTTTAGAACTATTCGTGTTCAAATGTTCTCTCCGAGAAAACGTGTGGAGAAATCAAGGATATCCGCAGACCGCAAGAACCAATCAAGCCCTTAACTCCCGCATTCCGCGTGATGCAATCAAACAAAGAGAGAAGCGTACCTGGACTTAAATCTCCGTTTTGGCTAATGTGTAGAGAAGTGGTAGAAGTTATTGCAGAAATTAGATAATTGTAGATTTTGGTACTTACCACAAACAAGAGATCAGCCTTTTGCAGCCAGGTTGAATTCCTTGGCTTCAAGTTAGTGTCTAATGGCCCTACTTCTTCAAAATTGCCAATGCCGACTCCTGAGGCTCCCTAATAAAATTAAACACAAACACAAAGTAAATACTGTACATGTACAAAACAAATAGAGTTTGACATGCTTTATTATTTTATTAATTTGCCATCATCACATTTCATTATTTATGTATTAATTTGACATGCACTTTTTTTTACTTAATTAATAGGTGAAAAATTCTTTTTCACTCAACAAATAAAGTTTTTGGAAAAGTGTAGGTAAACAAAAAATTATACAAAAAGTTAAACCAAAACAACGTGAATAGAGACATGTCATAAATAAAATCTCATTGTGCAGATTATGAAGAAATTAAAAACAATAAATCATGATATTTATTGGACAATATGTCACATCAATTTTTGTTCAAATTTATATTTAATTTTTTGTCCCTACAACACAGCTTTTAGATATGTTAAAATAAGGAGCATTTATGTCTTCTTCTAAAGAGAAAACATGAAACGTAAAAAGTCATTTACAATTATGTAAAGGATGTGCAACCTGCCTAATTTTGAGGATATTATTTCTAAATCTAGAGGAAATGATGGAATACTTACTGGACCACCTTGCAACCAGAGAATGATTGGCCATGGCTTGTTTGGATCTTCAATCCTGTTTGGACTCTTGTAGTACCACCAGAACATGTGGGCTTCTGTGTAAAAAAAAATCAAGAAACAGAGCAATCACAGATCAGAAGAAGAACAAAAACTCAAAATTCATCATCAGAAAGAGAGAAAGTTGCGATTTTGCTTACTGGGTCTCACTTCAACGTATCCCCATGACTCTGATCCGTCTTTAAGGGTTACAGCTGATCCTCCATGGAAGAGTAAGAGAAGGAACAGAACAGAGCAGCAGAGTAGGAGAAAGGAATGGAGCTTTTGCATTTTCTTGAGGAAGATCTCAATTTTATGGAATGTTATGTTTGGATTTCAATGGGTTTTGTGAAAGGAGGGAGCTATTTATGCATGTTGGTGGAGGAATCGATGTTTTCACTCTTTCTTGCTCTGTTTTTATCTCTGAAACAAGAAGATACAAATAGGTTTGCTCTGTTTTTATCTCTGAAACAAGAAGATACAAATAGGTTCTGGTTTGGGCTTGGCAGTGAGAAAGATAGAAACTGGCATGGAGCTATTTGACTTCATATATAAGTGTCAGATTGAGTGTCAAAGCCAATTGTGTGTAAGAGAGAGAGCATTGCCTTGTGGTCTTGTGGATGATTGTGTACAAAGCTTAATTATGGTTTTGATTCATGTACTACACCTTATAAATATCATAAATGGAAAAGGACATTTTTACAACTCATCAAATACACCTTAAATATCATAATGGCTATATATTTTCTTAAATAGCCATTATGACTATTTAAATTTTAACAATTAATATAAAAAATCCAAAGTAAACTTCTTAATTAAAATTGTGATATACTACCTCTATTTCTTCTATTTCAGTCTACTTCACTTTTTGTCACTATTCATTGAGTCACTTTGACCTAATGATTTGATCAGTAAAATAATACAAAAAATTTGTAATTTTTGCATGTTCTCGTAGAGTTAACTTTCCACTATAAAGATTGTCAAAAAATTATATCATTTTGCTATCTAAATTATCGAGTCAAAGTGACTCAGTTATATTTTGAAAAGTCAAAGTATGACACATCAGAAGAAACAGACCAAGTATGTGACAATTTATTATTTTAATATTATTTACCCACATAGATCGTTACAACTTACTTTGATTTGTTGAGTAAAGCAATGACTACGTTGTAGAAATAACAACCAATAACTTTGAAACTGGATATTTTATTGAACACTACATCTTTGACGAACTGCAAATTTTGGACGTTGTGAAGTAACAAAGCACAGGGGAAAGCAAAGGAAATTCACTAAAATGTGTTACAGAGGCAAAAATGTAACTAAATAAAATGCGTTAGGTTCATGCCAGATACTTAATATCTTGATGTCGACAAAAGATAAACCGACATATATTAAGACCTTGAAATACAATACAACTGATAGAGACAACAGCAACAACATACAATAAGAAGGAGATAACAAACACAGAATTAGTACAAAATTAGAGAAGTTTAAACGCATTTTTTTTATTCCATGTGAAAGAGATCGTAATCATTATATAAACAAATGCACCCGAGCAATTTCCTCCATAAGTTAGAATGTTATTAGTCATTGCATGTCTCTTGTCTCCCTATCCCTGTGTATATTTCAGTGTTCTTTCATTTCCTATGGATTCTATTTTCATTTCTTAATAATGAATCTATTTCTTCCTCCTGAGTCCTTGGAAGAGACTGGAGACTGCGTGATGGCACTAACCATGTCCAGTGCAGTGCATGGCTGATCGACCGGCACCTGCAAACATTCAAATCACGATGATACATCAACCACCCTCCGATCTCATTCCCCTCTTGAGCGCAAATGAGATCAAATGATTTCTATCTCCAATCACAATAAATACATTGCTTGCTATGTCTTCGCATACATTAAGTACACACTAAATGCAGCTTATTGGTACAAAGCATAATAAATCTACAACTTGTTCTTGGTACAAAGTAGGGCTGTAAATGAACCAAGTCGTTCGTGAACAGCTCGCGTTCGATTCGGTAAAAGCTCGTTCGTGTTTGAATCGACTTATTAATCAAACAAACTCAAATATGAAAATGTGTTCGTTTACTAAACGAGCCGAACACGAGCCGAACAAGGAGTTCGTTCGTTAGTGTTCGCGAACAAATTATAGTAGTACATATGTATGTATATGTATGTATATAGTTAAAATTAATTAAATTATTTTGTTAAAATCATGCGTAATTAGTGTAAAATCTCTTTCTAATAGGAGTTTGACATCTTAATTAATTAGGATTCCAAAAGATAATTCTATAATTTAAGATATCATAAATATTTACTATATATAATAAAATTGGATGCTTTGAATATACCATTAGTATAAATAAAGATATCCTTATAATAATACATATTTTGTTATTTGCTTTCTTTAAGCCTTTTATCTTAAGTAACAACACATCGTATTTAAATTTAAGAATAACACATTGTCATGTATACTTTAGAGAAATACAAGTTCGTTGAACCGAATTCGAACCCGTAAACGAGCTAGTTAAACGAGCCACGAGCCGAACAACGAACAACTCAAGCCTAAACGAGCCGAACTCAAACAAGTTTTTTTTGTTCGACTCGAGTTCGTGTTCGACTCGTTTAGCAGCCAAGTTAAACGAGCCAAACTCAAACAAGTGATATTCTGTTTGATTCGGCTCATTTACAGCCCTAGTACGAAGGAGGTACTCCCTTAAATTTTTACATTCAATTTCACGACGTCAACACTATTATTTTGTAACAATAAACCTAAGAACATGTTTACTTATTGGTGGCTCTAGGGCACGCGGGGTGAGGGGCAATGTACTGTTCAAATGCTCATGTATATTTGTGTGTAGGGGTAGAGGGACTTGAGGACAAGGGGTGGCAATTGCCACCCCGACTTTTAGAAAACTCCAACATCTCCAATGGTTAGGTTAAAAAGTTAGTTTAGTTATAATTTACATAATTAGAAGAAATAACAAGCTCCAATGGACTAGTTAAATGACTCAATACTTTACATATTATGTATCCCGCTCTCTACTAGTAGCTAGCTAGAAAGTAGGAAGTTAAACTTTTTGTGTCTATCTCTCTCCTACTTTAATTTAATAAATAAATATTTTTATAATTTCATACCTACAAGTTATGTAATATACATGACACCATTGGAGCAAACACTAAATATTTCACTTAGTTAAAATTTATACTAGTTATAATTTAGCTAATTTGTGGTTTTACCATTGGAGATGCTCTAACACTCCTCTATTTACAGTTATTTTATATTAAGACATTTAAGAAAAATATATAACTGTCTCGGCTAGAATTAAAAATTTCTGTCATATCTTTAAAAACCCGTGATATATAATAGTTTATTTAATAACTACTGTATCATTTAATTTTGTCCGAGCTAGTTCAACTTTCTGGCCCCACCACTGTATATGTATATACACGTATGTATGTATATGAATATATAATATGGTGTGTGTTCCTATTTGTAAAAGGAGAAATGATAACTAAACTAGGTTGTGTTATTGTTAACTTACAAAGTGGCCAGCCCCAAGAATCCAGTAGAAGTGCAAGTTTTGATGAGACTTCGTGAAGGCCTTTGTTGCTCTATCACTGCCACAGTAGAGAGGAGTTCTTTTCTTGCTCAAGAAAGTTTTTAGACCACCCCACCTAGAAAAATATCAAGTAAAATAACATTACATTAAAGTACTAAATATCAGCTCTGTATTTGTTGCACAGTCTGAGATGCACATAAAATAATACTGTCATATAGTACTAATGTTCTTACTTGAGCTTCTCGACCCAGGCTTCAGCTCCTTTGGTTGCACAAATGACATCAAGCTACATTACAACAAACCAGACAACTTGTCAAAAACATTGTCCTACATATTCAATAACTGCATTGTCATCTTTGCAGCGAATGCGCAACCGAATCACTCGAGTCAATTGAATTTGAAAGAAATTTATATCCTTACTTGTCCATTGTATACGGTCACATTTACTCCCTTGGCTAAGAGTTCATCAACCTGCCAAAGTAGAAAATAAGTCTAACCAGAACTACTCAACATATCTACCCTCTTAAGAATTATGGGTTCCACCTCAAAACCAATTAGCAAGGAATACACATAAGAAACATACATGGGACAAACAACAAATTCTCAACACGCAGGGTGTAAAACTAAAAGACATGCCAGATTGATCGACAGACTATAATTAGGCACATGCGAAACAGACAGAGTCACAATGTGGGACATAGAAGAATTCTCAACAGAAGTTATTACCTCTTTGATTCTCGGTTTCATGAAATCACCAGAAAGTGCATTGAAAACGAAATCTTGTTGTCTTCCCCATCTAGAAAAACAACCAAAAAAATATATAGGTTTTATGATAGGGAATTCAAATCCCATAAAGATATTTTCTTATATTCGTAATAGGAAAAGAAAGAAATTTAGAGGATGGAGACTCACGTCACATTGCGTGGGATGATCCGTAGCTTCTTTCTAAGAACAACATTCATCAGGTCACCAAAGTCATTGTCACCGCCAGGTGTGGAAGATCTCAGTGAGCTGAGATATCTTGAGTATCGTCTCAAGGCTGTTACTTGAGATACCTCTGAAGCTGTTATGGACCCCGGATCCATCCCTGAATCCAACAGAAAGTTATAGAAATCCTGCAAAAAAACCATATACTTCGTTAGAGTTTCTAAATATTATATATGTCCTAGAAAATCCTTAAAATTTGTTAAATAAAGGAGATAAATAGAAACAAATTTAAGATGTGTAGATACTAACAACATTGTTGCTGTTGGAGAGGATCACATTCTCAAGCGATCCCCACGTAAGTGTTGCCTCTTCAAATTGACCCTTGTGGATTTGCTTCTTAATTTTCTTAGCCAAACTGTTCCAAGGAAAATGGATTACGAATGTTCTAATAGTAGGGGAATCATGATAACACAATTAAGTTAGTATCGCTCTAGCTACTTCAATCAAGCTCAATCCAATCCTGGCATTGATTTTGTTTGAAGCTAGCAATATTATCTACCTGGTTGATTCTCGGAGACCATTTGTGTCGAGTCTCGCGACATCTTTGAGAAGAGGACCCCACGAGAACTGCAGAAAAAGAAAACATTTCATGTACTCTACAATATCAGGATCCTAACCTTAAATGTGTCTGAATATCATAAAATTGCAATCAAACATATAGAGTCGAGAATTACCACAAAGTCCTCTGGCGAAATCCAACTATCTCCCAACGCAATTCCTGCAAATCAAGAAACTCGTATCATTTCTAGCTATTAACGACAAGGTTTTTCCAACAAAATTTGATTGGTACCTCCAAGCTTGAGCTTCAATTTGCCAGATTCAACGGCCTTCAAAGCCGATAAACCAAGAGTGACAGCATATTTGCCTCCATAGGATTCAGCAACAATGTAAAGAGGGCTCTTTTGGAGGGTCTTATTTCTGTTGAAGATTTTGATCAACAATGTTGTCAAATCAGCTGCTGCCTCTTCATCCGTTTTCACGAACAGATTGTCGTCCTCCACGAAACTGTACCCTGTCCCAACTGGATTGTCCTGTGGTGGAGATGCATTTCCAACAACTTCTTAAGATAAATTCAAACCTTGTATAATCCCCCAAGAAATTTCCCTAGTGATAAAGAGTAAAGATACTGGATATGCGGGTGTCTTCTTCAGAAGTCCGAGGTTCACACCCATGCAACCAAACCTCTCTATGAGCTGGGATAGTGGTAAGTAATGGCGGATCCACCTAGAGACAAGTGCGGTTTACCACCGCCCAACTTCTGAAAATTAAAATTTTATCCTTGTTTTATTTAGTATTTCACTTTAACCCTCACAATAATTGTACTATAACTCTCACTCACATTACAAAATTTTAAATTTTAACTTATTTTATTCATTTTCAGTTTAGCCCGCGCTGTAGTGAATTCCTAGATCCGGCCCTGGTAAGTACATAAGTATCCAGAATACCTTTATGGTTGATATTTCATGGAAGGAAAAAATGGCATCTATTCTACTTGTGAAGTCGGGCATCATGCCTGTCAAACTGAATTCCTTTTACAAGCCGAAGCCATGAGAATCTTGAAAGCCTTAAAATGGCTTCTATCCTAGGAAGCATGGACACTCCAAAAAGAGCCCGTATTCGCGTCGAACACTCGTACATCACTCCAAAATACGTGTCAAACATTCTAGCTGGTGTGCCTGGGAATTTAGAGAATTCCATTAATCTGGACATTGGGGGGTTAAGGACACTGAATGAGAGAGGACAGTCTCTCCTTGTGTTTATTAGACTTTCACACATGCTGTTTTATGAAATATTAGACAGTCTCCCCTCTTCTATTTTTAATATTTAATCTAGTTGTTTTGTGATATTTAAGCAAGAATTTGGAACCAATATTTTGTATCTATTAAAATTCAAATTCAAATATGTATAAAAATAAGATAAAATAATGTTGACGTATTAGTTTTCTAGAAAGTGATTTATCTCGTATCCGTTCCCATATGGTATCTGATAACCGTATCCGTAGTCGTGCTTTTAGCTTCTATCTCATGGGTACCCCAATATTCGTTGTCGGTGTTAATATGGGATGAGTTTGGCTGCGAGAGCAAGAAGTGCTGGTGGGGATTTGGTGGTGGATGTTGTTGTGGTAACCAGTGAGTTTGTTGCAAGGGTATTTGGTGGTAGTGTTCTGGTGGCTGTTGCAAGGAAGAAGATAAACATGAGAGAGAGCTTGCTAATTATTTAAAAGGTGAGGGGCAAATAAGACATTTAATTATTTATGGGCAAAATTATCTTAAAAAATTTGATAGCATAGGAAATTGACAGAAGAGTGGTTTGTGTTACAGCTTTGGCCTAACAGAAGGGTGGCGTTTTGTTTTGTTTTGTTTTGTTTTGTTTTGTTTTGTTTTGTTTTGTTTTGTTTTGTTTTGTTTTGTTTTTTTTTAAGGAAGTTATAATCTTTCTACCAAAGAGCTGGTTTATGTGATTTACCCACTAATTAACCGATCATTAAAGGATAAAAGACACTTTCACCCCCTCAGGTTTGACACACAGACAATTTCACCCCTTCTATTTTGGAGAATGAGACTAATTCCCTTTTGTGTGCCAAACTTCAAGACACTAACACCCTTGAATTTTCTTTTGAGCCTTGATTGTGTCTTTTCATAATCTAATAAGGTCAAAATTTTTGTCGAAACTACTATCAGTCAGGGCCAAACCCACCCCCCCCCCCCCCCCCGACTGACAATGCCACAATTAGAAAGTGTATGTGTCCTGAAATTTGGTGCACTGAAAGGGTGAAAATGTCATTTACCAGACTTAAAGGGGTGAGAGCGTCTTTCATCAAACTTGAGGGGGTGGAAGTTTCCTTTACACATCATTACATTCAGGCATGTCTTGATTGATTAGTCGATATCCGTCAAGCTAATCCGGATACAAAAGTTATCTAACCAAAAAGTTCCTAACTTGAGGGGGTGGAAGTTTCCTTTACACAAAAGTGTGGTTGTTGAGGGAGCAAAGTAGCAATTAATGCAGAAATAGAAACTGCAGTAGTAGTAGTAGTAGTAGTAGTAGTAGTAGTAGTAGTAGTATCAGATTTTGGTACTCACCACAAACAAGAGATCAGCCTTTTGCAGCCATGTTGAATTTCTTGGCTTCAAGCTACTGTCTAATGGCCCAACTTCTAAGAAATTACCAATGCCAACTCCTGAGCCACCCTTGTAAAATAAAACCCAAATAATATAAAAAATAAGTTTAAAATATATATTACTAGTACCAATGAGTATAGTTTAGGGAAGATATGCAAAAAAAAATGCCATATTTTGAGGAAATTAATTCTGAATCTGTAAAAGGAGGAAATGATGGAATACTTACTGGACCACCTTGCAACCAGAGAATGATTGGCCATGGCTTGTTTGGATCTTCAACCCTGTTTGGACTCTTGTAGTACCACCAGAACATGTGGGCTTCTGTGAAAAAAAAAAGAAAAAGAAAAAAACAAGAAAATCAAGAAACAGAGCAATCTCAATTTCAGCAACACAATTCAGTGATGAACAAAACTCAAAATTCATCATCAGAAAGAGAGAATGTTTCAATTTTGCTTACTGGGTCTCACTTCAACATATCCCCAGGACTCTGATCCGTCTTTAAGGGTTACGGCTGATCCTCCATGGAAGAGTGAGAGCAGGAACAGAACACAGGAGCAGAGTAGGAGAAAAGAATGGAGTTTTTGCATTTTCTGGAGGAAGATCTCAATTCTATGGAATTTTATGTTTGGATTTGAATGAGTTTGGTGAAAGGAGGGGGGCTATTTATGCATGTTGGTGGAGGAATCGATGTTTTCACTCTTTCTTGCTCTGTTTTTTGTCTTTATGATACGAATAGGTTTGTGTTTGGGTTTGGGTTTGGCAGTGAGAAAGATAGAAACTGGCCTGGGGCTTTTTGACTGCACAGACAAGTGTCAGAATGAGTGTCATAGATGATCGTGTGCAAAGCATAACTATGGGTTTGTTTTCATGCACTACTAAAATCTAAAAAAGTCGGTTTAAAAAGACCTAGGTGAAAAATAGCTGAACTGAAAATACAAATTCGTTTGGTATGAATTGAGATGGTAGATTATTAATTTGATTCATTTATCAAAATTTAAAAAGATATATAGTTAATTTTTTTGGATACACCCACATATAAATGAAGTACGATCATGCTAATCTCAAAAACACATTAATTTATTTTCTCTTAGATTTTCAGCCGCACAATCTTCGATTTTAGAGATTCTACATTGCATGTGCTGAGATTATTTTAATCTTTTAATTTTCAACTTACAATTTTGTCTCATAACAAATTATATTAAATGAAAATTGCCCATTTTAATCAACTCGGATTAAAATCCGAGTTCTCAAACATGCACTAAATAGTACTACGGTATCATAGTTAATGCATCCATTCAGTATTGGAAGGACATCAACCCCTCTAGTTTGACTGAAGGACACTTTAACCACTTCTTGTTTGGAATATGACACTTTCACTCTTTTAGTGTGCCGAACTTCAGAAAAAATGCACATCTTTATTGTGACGCCGTTAATATGGAGTTATGGTATGTCACTAACTATAGCTTTGGGGAGAAATTTGTCAGCATATTATGCAAAATTTGGGGTTAACCAATAGTATGATATTTTTTTGCATGATATTAGGGGCAAACTGATCTCCGACATTATTTTCAGTGGGCGACCTCACACCTTAGCTAATGGTTTCACAATCCGGGGGATAAGTTGAATTTCAGCACACTGGAGGGGTAAAAATACTTTTGTAAATTGGATGGGGTGAAAGTGTCTCTTACCCACAATGGACTTTTTCTTTCTTTTTAGGAACACATTGAATTTAGGTGCTTGGCATCTCCAATAGTAAAACGGAAGAGTAATACTATAAAAATTTCATCATTTTCCTATCCTAATGATCAGGTGAAAGTGGCCAAGTGAATAGTGATAAAAGACAAATTGGAGAGAAAGAGCTGGAATAGAGTGATACCTTGCTAATGAATGCAGTCCGGAAAGAATCTGAACTAGATAGCAATGAGTAAGTCTGGAACTTAATGTCTTGGTAAAAACCGTGTGTTTTGCAAACTGTAAAAGTTGAACATTTTAAAGTTAAAAGCATTACTAGTGAGTTAAGATTGAGAATCCTACTGAGTTTGGCTGGTGACAGTAGAGGAAGTAAAAGTTGCTGAAATTTTGGTTTTTCATCTGGGGAGTAAAGTTGACAATCATACGTTAAAGAGTGCCTTTTTAGGATTCACTATTTCAGGTGTGTCTCTGTAAAAAAACATATGTAGGGTGGATTTTAATTGAGAGAAGCTAAGGCTGGTTTATGTAGAAAAAGTGTTTTGGCATGCTGTAAAGAAAGGACTTTAGTTACTTTCCCCCGGTTTAGGGCATGGTCACCCGTTGGGGCACCAGGGCAGAAGGCAAGGGGCTCTGGGGCTCTGGGACAAGACACTATTCAATGCTTTTTGGAGTCAGTTTCTACCCGTCTGGGGCAGGGGGAGAGGCAAGATATTGTTCACTGTTTAAAAAAATGTAAAATGTTGTATTTAGGATTTTATAAATAATTTTACTTATCGAATGAAAACATTATGTTTCAATTACGATAAACAATGTAAAAAATATTTTTAAAATATACTTTTATATTACACTTTGTGCTTAAACTAATATACTTTTTTTTGCAAAAAAAATATATATTTCTGAATTGTAGATTTCAAAACATTTTTTTCAAAATTGTTTATTTTTAATGTTCAAAACTGGGTGTTTTCAAAACTGTTTTGTTTCTTCAAATCCAAAACAGTTTTTTTTTTTTTTTTTCTTCTAACAATTTTTCAAAACAGTTTTTTAAAAACTTTAACTAGTTTATTTCTAAACAGTTTTTTTTTTCAAAACGTTTTTTTCTTCTAAAAAAACTTTTTTTCTCAAAACTGGTATTTTCAACACTGTGTTTTTCTTCAAATCCAAAACAGTTTTTTCCCAACACTTTTTCAAAACAGTTATTAACTAGTTTATTTTAAAACTGTTCTCTTTTTTTTTTTACAAAACTGGTATTTTCAAAACTGTTTCAAAGTCTTTTTCTAACACTTTTTTCGAACAGTTTCTAAAAACAGATTTTAAAAACAATGTTTAATTTATTTATTTTTTGAAATAAAAAAAATTAATTACTTTAACTGTTTTTTCACAACAATTAATACTAATATTTTCACAACTGATTACTCAAAACAGTTTTTTTTTTAAACCAAACCAGTTTTTTCAATTATTTTTTTCGTAACTGTTTTCTAGTTGAAACATCATTTGTTTTCTTTTTTAAAAGTATGCAAAACTAGTATTTGAGGGTAAAAGTTGGGTGGAATATCTATGTGGCAATGGGGCAAGAAGGCAAGGCAAGAGGCTAGAATTGCCCAACCTCTTGCCTTGGGGCAACTCTTGCCTTGGCAAGAAAATGTGGGTGGAGAGGTGAATAGTGGAAAAAGAGGGTTGGAGAGGGCTAGGGTGAGGTGGTGCCAAGGCCAAAATCTCTTGGTGGACATGCCCTTATAGAGCTCTTTTGCTTGTGTTCTTGCTTCTTTGAAGGAAAAGTATATTCATCTCTCTTTTGTGTTGGAGAATGGATATGATCATATGACATTTTTGGAACTAACCAAAATCTTGTTGGGAAGATCCTCAGGAAGAGGAAAAAAGTTGTAATATTTTGAGGGAATAATTTGAAAAAGCTGGATTTCTTTTAACTTTCTCTTCTAAACAAGTTCTTAAAACTAGCTTGATGGTCAACTTCTGATAGATAACTAGTACAATGATAAACATCCAAAGAAAAATTATAAGAATCGGTAGAGTGTGGTTGCAAAATTAAATCGAAATATGCAAGACAGCACATGACATATAACAATATTAATAGTTAATAAATAATTTACAAACGTAGAGTTCTAAACAAGTAATTGGCCAAGGAATTACTTTTAGTGGTTTGTTTTCCTCAATATCACCATGCTACACAATCAGTCACATAGCTATGTTGCTATCATGCATAACCAACTTTACACAGAGGGGGACATTTTGTAACTACCATGTTATTGTATTGTTTTCTGGAGCAGAGCTGAGCTGAGTTGGCGTGACAGATGAACTATTGAATTCACGAAGCCCAAACCTCAAACCGAGAACACTCAACAATATTTAAAATCATCTGTACCATTTATAAGGTCCACAAAGTGAAATTAGCTAGAAAGCTCGATGGTAAGTACAAGTGGAATTGTGGATCATTAGTAGTAATTTAGTATTTCCTTGTAAATTCCTATCATTCTAAAAATATCTATGTTTCCGACATTATCATGATTAAGTAACGTGTAAAATTCACTTACACCCCCTCAGTTTTGGTTGATCTTCACTTACACCCCTTCTAGTTTGGCAAACTTCACTTACACCCCTTATAACTACCAAACATGTTGTCACTTACTCCCCCTCTATACATTCACTATGCTAGTTCTTATGGTAACTTCTCAAAATCAATTTTTTGACAAATTTACCTTTGTAGAGGCTGCAAAGGTCAATCCAACTCAATGTATAGTCGTAACACGTGCAAATTTATTGTATTTTGAACATGGTGCAGCTACTACAAGCGATTAGGATTCACTAGAGGTAGAGTTTACAAAATCAGGGGTGGATTGACCTTTATAGCATTTACAAGGGTAAATTTGTCTAAAAAACTGAATTTGAAAAGCTACGCTATCAACTAACAAAGTAAATACACGTAGGGGTGTAAGTGACAACAATGTTTGGCAGTCATAAGGGGTGTAAGTGAAATTTTCCAAACCAGAAGGTGTGTAAGTGAAGATCAACCAAAACTGAGGGGTGTAAGTGAAAATTACACTTAAGTAACGTAATCATAAGAATAACTATAAGTGATTCAAGAAAAAACAGAAAGAAAAATCAGTAACTATAAGTGTATTAATTGTATAGTGTCGTGTGACTAATTAAATGAAACTGAATCATTTCAGAAAGTTAGGAAAGTGAAAGGTATACATTACTAAATTAGTTATGTGGAATTAAGCATAACAATTGTTAATTGAATCTCAGTACTCACTTTCTTGAAAAAAAAAAAGTGAATTAGTTATGACATTCTAGAAGCCCATATCCTACAATTCTTTTCTTTTTAATCGTTATTAAAAATATTTAGAGAGTTTAAAAAGAAAAGAAGCCAACAAATTTCAATCAATAGATGGGAGTGTCACTTATTGGGACCTCTTTGGGACAACTTGGCTATGATCACATGTGCTTTCCAAGCTGTGTTCTTCTTCATGTGATCGAGTTTTGTTTTCCTGCCTCCCCCTACACCTCATGATTATATATATGTAACATGGAATTGTACAAATTTATTACTGTCCCTAATCATAAGCAATATTTGTTAATTCTTTTAAGACAACTTCAACTTTTTTCTATATATAAGAACTTCATTTTCATATAACAACATCAAAAATTCAAAAAAAAAGGTATGGAACACAAGAGTCGCAACTAAATATTCAGTAGTACAGCTTTGTAACACAGTTGTTAGTTTGTCTTCTTGTGTCATGATTTGATGGAACAACGGCAATACTAAGAAAAACTAGAAAAAGACCGCAGTTTTGTTGTTACTTGTTTAGGGTTTTCTCTAAGAGGTGTGTAAACCTCTATTTGACGAAATCGTGGTCACATCACATGAGTTGTTTTTATAACAATTATTTTAAAACAGACAAAGATTTACAAGGGAATCGAAGGACGAACACATTATTGGTAACGAAATAAATTAGTTTTAACAAGTACGACAGAAGGAAGCTCGCAATTCATTGTTTGGGGAACAAGACAATACTACTACATCACGACATGGGCACTGCACTGTGACTGTCTTCAATCGTTTTCGAGAATGGTGGTCGAAGTATGGGAGGGACCATGATTTTTGATGGATTCTAAATTGGTCATCATTTGCGTCTACAACAACAAAATAGGTCAGTTTGGTGTTCACATTCTCCATCTCCACTTTCCACGGCCCGAATTGTTCTAATCCGTCTTGGTCTTGATATCTAATCATCTTTCGCAGAATTGGAGCACAACTTAGTTTGCACTAAGAGTATCTGATATGACGCGATTTTATTTATACAGCACATCATCTATATTATAAATTAGGACGGTTGACTTTAAAATGTATTTTAGACCGTTAGATTGAATTAACCCCAGCCCTTAGATCTCACCTACCATCCACTTAATTACACACTACTTAACTATCAACTTAACTACCCACTCCTTTTATCATAATTGTAAAAAAGGGGCTTCATTTGTTCTTGATTATTTAATACAATTATTTATGTTGCCTTCGTTTTCTGCCCATGTTTGTAGATGAAAATACTCATTTTATTTATGACATTACAATAGGCCGTGAAACGTGTTTTTGGGGAAGTGCCCTCGGGCACGGGCAATCCCCTAGTACATAAATAAAAGATAATGAATTTCATACATGATCCGGTGTTAGTATGGATTCGAGCAAGTAATGGATCTCCTACAAGACATGTTTTGTATAGATGGGGTACCACAACAGATTTATATATGGAGCAAGTAATATTACTCAAGGAAGTCACCTCCACATTTTGAATAATAGATAGTTTTCTCGTAATTGTACAGTAAGACTGTTAATGATAAAGACAAGTGATACAAGGTGCTATTATGTAGTTAGTAGAGTATGTGGGGTCTGTATGTAATAAACAAGAATATGTAACAGAATTACATATAAGTAGTGTGTTAAATGTAACAAAACATCTTCTGAATATACAATTGATCTTGACTTTCTCTTTCCTCTTCTTCGTCTTCTCTCTTTCTCTTCTCTGAGTATTGAAGCTTCTTCAGTGAATTGCCATGGCTAAACATGGCTTTCTACATGGTATCAGAGCCTCTGAAGGCTAGTCGCCGCTCGCTTGAAGTTCTTTGTGCTCCGGCGCGTTCAATTTTCAGCTCCGGTGAGTTCGTCGGCCCAATTTCGTCTCAGAATTCTCTCCGACAAGGTCCTTTGCTTTCGTTACTTCATTAATGGCGTTCTCGAGTTTCGATTGCTTCTCTGCACATTAATTCTGTCCAAAGATGCTGCATTCAAGTGCTATGGCGTTTTGTATCCATTTCTGAGTCAGTTCCGTGTTGTTGCTCCGAGTTTTGCCGAGTTTTGGGTTTTGTGATCCGATTTTTACCGAGTTCAGAGGTTTTTGTCCGAGTTTTACCGAGTTCAACGGTTTGCATTCGAGTTTTGCCGAGTTAGGTGCTATTCAACCGATTCTTCTTCCAATTACTAAATGGCTGAATTCATACCACCTGGATTGAAGTTTGTGATCAGGAATCTTACCTCTCTGGTTCCAGTTAAGCTGGATTCTACTAATTACAGTGTTTGGAAAGCTCAAATAGCTACTCTACTCAAAGCTAATGATCTTCTCTCATATTTGACTGATAACAACAATGCACCTCCAGAAACTATTCTCTCAGCTTCAGGTTCACGCATTCCTAAGCCTAGCTTCCTTGTTTGGCAATCTGTTGATCAACATTTAAAGAGCTGTCTCATTGCTTCCATTTCACCTTCTGTTATACCTGTTGTGCTACATTTGGATCATGCTTATGATATTTGGCATGCTTTAGAAGTTAAGTTTGCTTCTCTATCAAGATCTCACATCCATCAGCTGAAAATGCAACTTCATACTATTCAACAACATGATTCTAGTATTGACACTTATCTCAGTCAGATCAAAGTTGTGACTGATAGTTTAGCACAAGTCAATGAGTTTGTCTCAGAAGAAGACCTCATTCTTCATATCCTCAAAGGCCTTTCTCCTCATTATGATCATTTTAAGTCTAATATATCAGAATCAGAGCTACTCCTATTTTTGTTCAAGACCTGTCTGCATTGTTAATATCTGAGGAACTTCATCTCAATCTCTCCAAACTCACATTACAAGCTCCATCTGTATTTGTTCCTACATTGGATCATGCCACTGCCTATGTTGGTCAGAAATTTTCAACACATAAGTATCCACATCATCATGGGGGTCAAATGAGACCTGCAGCTACTTCTGGCTATCCATCTAGGTTCAAAACCCCCTTTCACCATCAGCATTATTCTCAGACAGGCTACACTCCTAGACCTCAGTCTCAGGACACTTCTTCTGTTGTGTGCCAAATATGTGGTACACCTAAACACTCAGCTATTGATTGCTGGTATACACTAAATACTACCAAGTTTTCCTCTACTAAAACTCATTCCCAAAGGTTTCCAAGACCTCAGGCCTATGCAGCTGCTCATCACACTGTCTCCTCTGGGACACCTGGTTCTTCTCATTCTGGCAGTTCCTCTTCAGGCATTCTTGGCTCTTACCCTAGCCCTAGAGCTCCCTGGCTTTTTGACAGTGGGGCCAATCATCACATGACCAATTCTACAACAGCTTTTACCCCATCCCCCTGCATTTTATAATGTCAATGACTACATCCAAGTAGGCAATGGTGCTCATATGTCTATTGCTGGAGTTGGTAATGGTACTATTTCCACTCCCTCTCATACATTTTATCTTTCCAATTTGTTACATACTCCTACTGTTTCTTCCAATCTATTATCTGTTTCTAAGTTCACAGCAGACAATGATTGTTCAATTAGGTTTAATGCTTCTGGATTTCATGTTCAAGACAACAAGTCCAGGACTACTCTTTTGAAGGGCCCTTGTAGCAATGGTCTCTATCAAATACCTCCTTCATCTCCATCTTCTGAGTCTTCTCCTGCAGCTTATGTCTCAGTTTCTTCTCCCTCAGCTGGCTCCTCCACTCACTTGTGGCATCTCAGGCTTGACCATCCTTCTGCATCTAGCTCAAGTGTTTTGGCTTCTCAACTCAAGCTTCCAGCCACAACTAGTAATAGATTTTGTACTCATTGTCCAGTGTCCAAAAGCCATAAACTACCTTTTTCAATTTCTTCAGCACATGCTACTCATTGTTATGATTTGGTTCATTCAGATGTATGGGGTCCTTTCCCTTTTCCATATTTTAAACAATATAGATATTATCTTCTCTTTATTGATGATTTGTCTAGATATTGTTGGCTCTATCCTTTAGAAGCTAAGTCAGATGCTCACAATGCTTACTTGGCTTTCACCTCCTATATTTCTACTCAGTTTAATGCTACTGTTAAAGTTTTTAGGACTGATAATGGCACTGAGTATGTCAACCACACTTTTAGCTCCTATTTGCAATCGCAGGGGACTGTTCATCAAACTTCCTGTCCCCATACCCCTGAACAGAATGGGAGACTTGAGAGAAAACACAGACACCTCATTGAAACAACTCTTTGCTTGCTTCACCAAGCACATTTACCTTCATCTTTTTGGTTAGAAGCCCTAGTTACAGCAAATTTTCTTATTAATAGAATGCCTAAGAAACTTCTTCATAACAAGTCTCCACATTTAGAGTATTTGGGTGTCTTTGTTACCCCTGGCTCAGACCTTACACCTCTCACAAACTGCAGTTCAGATCCTATCCTTGTGTGTTCTTGGGTTACTGTGCTACTACAAAAGGGTATAGATGCTATGACATTTTGACACACAAAGTCTTTGTGTCCAGACATGTTCAATTTTGTGAAACTGTGTTTCCATATCAGTCGGGCTCTTCTTCTCTACCTCAAACACCTACATCTTACAAGTCACTATTTCCTCCTATTTTTATGTCTATCATCCCTCCTTCCACCATCTATATCACAACCTCCTCAAGTGTTCCCTACTTCTTCTTCACCCAACATTGCTCCTTCTCCCCCATCTATACCTCCTTCTTCATCATCTGCTTCATTACCATTGCCCTCTCATCCCATGATCACCAGACTTAGGTCTGGCATTGTCAAAC
Organism: Linanthus parryae; assembly: GCA_023055425.1. Classification (NCBI taxonomy): domain Eukaryota; kingdom Viridiplantae; phylum Streptophyta; class Magnoliopsida; order Ericales; family Polemoniaceae; genus Linanthus; species Linanthus parryae. The sequence goes on along the minus strand of JALGPY010000001.1, from coordinate 177,872,501 downwards.
CCAATCCCAAATATCAAGTTTATACAGTTGTTGCAGCTTCAGATATGGCTGAACCCTCCTCTTTCAAGCAAGCCTCTCAGCTACCTTGCTGGCAAAGAGCCATGAATGAAGAATTTCAGGCTCTTCTCAATCAACACACCTGGTCTTTAGTACCTTTGCCATATGGTAGAACACCAATTGGCTGCAAATGGGTCTACAAAATCAAGAGACATGCAGATGGTTCTGTGGCTAGACACAAGGCTAGATTTGTATCCAAAGGGTTTTTACAGACATATGGCCTTGACTACAATGAAACATTTAGTCATGTTGCCAAACATCAAACAGTCATAATAGTGTTATCACTTGCACTTCATTATGGATGGCATCTCAAGCAGCTAGATATTAGTAATGCCTTTCTACATGGTACTGTTGAAGAAGAACTTTTTATGACTCAACCACCAGGGTTTGTGAATTCTCAATACCCTCATTATGTGTGTAAGCTTCACAAATCTCTCTATGGACTGAAACAAGCTCCTAGAGCTTGGTACACCAAGTTTTCTTCTTTTCTGCTTCAGCTTGGGTTCACTTGCAGCAGAGCTAATACTTCCCTCTTTGTGTTGCATACTTCTGCTTATATGGTGGTTCTATTAGTGTATGTGGATGACATCATCTTGACTGGCAACTCTTCTACTGTGTTGACTTCCATTCTTCAAGCTCTTCAGTCTCAGTTTGCTGTTAAAGACTTGGGTAAACTGCATTATTTTCTGGGAATTGAGCTGGACTACACTGATTCTGGTGCTCTTCTTCATCAGACTAAGTATGCAACTGACCTTCTCACTAAGACCAAGTTATTGGATAGCAAACCTTGTGCTACTCCATGTGCTCAGAAGTCAAGTGGGGTTGTGTTTGGTCTTTCTCTCTACTCTGCTCCTTCTTACTATAGAAGCATTGTGGGGGCTCTTCAGTATCTTACCATTACCAGGCCTGACATTCAGTTTGCAGTCAATGCTCTTTGTCAACATATGCATTCTCCTACTCAATCTAACTTTGTTGCCATGAAAAGGGTACTGAGGTATATTAAAGGCACATTACATCAGGGTATCACCATTTCTCCTACTCATTTTTTGTTATCAGCTTATGTTGATGCTGATTGGGCTGGAGACTGCTTTGACAGAAGATCCACCACTGGTTTCTGTATCTATTTGGGTGACAATTTGGTTTCTTGGAGCTCTAAGAAATAGGACACAGTGGCCAGATCCTCCACTGAGGCAGAGTATAAGGCCTTAGCTACTACAACTTCTGAACTCAAATGGCTGCAATATCTACTATATGATCTGCACATTCTCCCATCAACTCCTCCTACTTTGTGGTGTGATAACACTTCTGCATTAGCTCTTGCCTCCAACCTGTGTTTCATGCCAGGACTAAGCATATAGAAATAGACTTCCATTTTGTCAGAGAAATGGTGGTGGCTAAGAGACTTCTTCTTGGACATGTCTCTTCTCTTGCTCAACCAGCTGATCTCTTCACAAAACCTCTTGCTGAATTCCAGTTCAACACTTTGAAGTCCAAGCTTAACTTGGCTGAAGCCAAGTTTATCTTGAGGGAGGCTGTTAATGATAAAGACAAGTGATACAAGGTGTTATTATGTAGTTAGTAGAGTATGTGGGGTCTGTATGTAATAAACAAGAATATGTAACAGAATTACATATAAGTAGTGTGTTAGTTGGTGTTAAATATAACAAAACATCTTCTGAATATACAATTGATCTTGACTTTCTCTTTCCTCTTCTTCGTCTTCTCTCTTTCTCTTCTCTGAGTATTGAAGCTTCTTCAGTGAATTGCCATGGCTAAACATGGCTTTGTACAAAGACACCGTTAAATGAATGTTCGATCGATAAAGGAACAATCTCGTCAAACGTAGTCAAATAAATAATTTTCTCCAGTCCAAATTTGGGTGAAGAGGCTAAATGAATGTTTGATAAAATTATTTTCTCTAGTCTCAAGAGTATTCAGTTATTGAGGTTTTACTGTATGTAGAACTGGTTATCTCTTCTGGTCCAAATGAAACTACTGATTCCCAGTTATTCCATGAAGCATGTATTTTCACATTACTCCGATGCGATTTTGGAAGGCATTGCCTTCGCCTTGGAACTCTTGTGTTTCTCGGTCTCTATTGTGAGCGACTCAAAGGGTCTCTGTGCATGGTTCTTGGAACTGCAGAGGACTGTTCATTTACAGGAGTTCTGCTCGAAGCGTCTCGAAGTCTTCTCTCCAACTTCCGAGACATAATAGTGGAATACAACTATCGGATTAACAATCAGGTTGCCTATAAATTGGCGAGATACGGGTCGAGACTTATGGATTTTGAATCTTGGATTGAGGATTGGCCTGCTTGGCTAATGGACAGTCCAAAAAGATTATATAAACCCAATTTCTGTTTCCAGTTAATGAAATCTCGTTTTCATTTTAAGATAAAAAGAGGGGGAAAAAAACAATTTGTTGGACTTGTTGTTTGCATCACAGCCAACTTGTTAAATCCATTTAAAAAAAAAGCCCACTTGTTAAACTAGTTTCTCAGGTTCCTCCTTATTGTCTATTTGGGCCGAATGTCCAGCATACTGGACTTTTCCTTTTAGAAATAGCCGATTCAGGCCCTAAACTGCCATCGATATATCAATAATGTCACATTTCAACATGTGTAATGTGGTGCTCCATTCCACTCACATTCAACATGTGTATAAAAGTTGGGTGAGTGGGAGAGAGAAAATAGCCAAGTAGGATTCTGGTTTTTTTTCTATAACCTATAGGGGTAGTGGTTAACTCTAGTGGGACATGTGTCTGTTAATGAATGGTGTGGAGTATCAAGTGTCGTGCTTACGTGGTGCTCTTGGAGTATCTAAAAATTTCTCCAGTTTCAGGCAGAGTACTTCATCACTTGGCTTTTTGTACACCTGTGCTACAACTGTCAATCTGTCCAAACCCCTATCCATACTCGACAGTTGAAAAAAGAAACCGTCGTCAGTTTCCCTGTTTCCTACGATTCAAAAATTAACTACTTCCATCTTCAGAAAACTACAAGTAACTGCTTCCTGAAGAAAAACACGGAAAGAAACCACCATCAACAACAGAGGGAGAGATTCAAAGAGGAGTTCAAAGATGGTGAAAGCGGTGGTAAAAGCAACCAAGAGAGTGATAAAAGAAGAAGAAATTCAAGTTTCAGTAACGGACGGCAAAGCAACTTTCCCCAACTCTGACGGCGGCGAGAACAAAGAACCCCAAGCGAAAGCCATCAACAAAAAGACCAACGGCGAGAAAAAAGAACCCCAAGCGAAAGCCATCAACAAAAAAGTCATCGCAAAGGATGCAAAGCATGGCAACAAAGGCAAGGGCGAAGAAAAGCAGAGGAAGAAAGGCAGAAGGCCAAAGCGCGGTAGCCACAGAGGGGGTGAAGGAGGTTACAAGATATACATCTACAGAGTGCTGAAACAAGTACACCCAGAGATTGGAATGTCCTCCAAGGCCATGTCTGTGATGAACACCTTTGTGAACGACATGTTCGAGAGGCTGGCGGTGGAGGCTTCCAGGCTCATGAAACAGACAGAGAGGAGGACGTTGTCATCTAGGGAGGTTCAGGCTGCGGTGAGGCTAGTCTTGCCTGGAGAGATCGCGAAGCATGCCATTGCTGAGGGTGCTAAAGCTTTGACTGCTTACATGCCATTAAAGTAGCCTCACATTGTGAAATTTGCGACAATGTTGTGCAGTGCCTCTCTTATTTATGTTTCAATAGATGTAGCAGTGTCTAGGGTTTTATCGCCTTCCATTTGCATTATCGTAGCATGCTTCATGTAATGGATTTTATGAATTTAGTTTCACTTTTCTTCCTTTTATGAATTTAGTTTCACTTTTTTTCCTTTTAATAACTTTTTTTTTTTATAATTCAATGTCCAACTTCAGAAGGGGAGGAACCGCGACCTTGATTAACTTTGTCAGAGTTCGCCTCAAGGTTTACTATTGGCCAAATTTAGTAGCCTGGAGAACATTGGCTGCATACTTTGTGGATTGAAACAGGTATTACCGGGGCTGCAAAATATAGAACCTTATAAACACGTATTTCATATACATGTTGAGCAATCGACATCATTCACAGTATTCACCAAATCAAAGACATGCCGAGAGAATTCACTACTTCTGGGAGATTTTACAATTTCTGGGACTTTGTCTGATATTTTCTTGCATCTGTCCGAGTTATTAGATCTCAATGGAAATGTTTCTGCTCTGAGACCTAACCGAGGAATCTAAAGTTTCAGTGAGATTCATTATAACTGTGTAGAGAGGGCACGGGGAGTAGATGTGTTCATGCGGATTCTTGAATTGATGTCATATGTTCATCTTTTGGCAGTTTAGTTCTTGAAGTGTCGGCCAAAACATTTGGCAAATATTTCATGAAGCAAAAACATGATCACAATTTCGGGAGACAATTCCAAATCACTTATTAGAACCTCCTATAGTTATCCTGAAGTGGCAAGACTTGGACTAGTCTATCTAAAAGAGTTTTCAAACATAAAAGGAAACGGGACAATGCATAGAAGAGTGCAAACATATACTACAATCGCAAGTGTTGAGAATTGATAATTAGTTGATCCTCCTTCGAGTGATTGCCAAAAGTTTTTACAAATCAGTGGTCATCGCAAACTTGATGCTAAACAAGCACACACGTGGAAGGAAATAATAAAAATACAAAAGGGCGAGAATGCTCATTAGCCCCCAGCAAACTAATGTAACACCCTAAACAAACGACCCACTCAGCGAATCTTCAGGAGAAAACATCATCAGGTCTCTCTTATCATTTGAATATAGGGTTGCTCCGTCACTGTACAATCAAATACGGGAACTGGCAAAGGGTGCACCATTTCTATATATCTATATATATAACTTAGGATTGGCCAATATCAACAAACTTGAAGGAAAAATTTCACCTGCAGGAGCGGGTCAAGCCATCAGCTCCATAACTTATTCTGTTTTAAGCTACGGGTTACACACGCTACCTGCTATTCCAAACTACAGGTTATTCCTTGTCACATGAAAATGCATATGTAAGCTATTCATAATGAGTCAGTCAATTTACAACTTACATAACATGTGGGTAAGGAATATTAATACCACTGATATGGAAGGAATAGTACTACAAATAGCAGGTGAGGCTGAGATTTCAACACCTAATCAAATTTTAATAAACTCGCCGTTCTATAATTTTCATCATTTTTTTACAAAATGATGGCAGAAAAAGTTATGTTGGAAGTTAAACACGGAGGATTAGTTAATTCCATATCTTTGTTCCGATCCACGTCTTAAAACTTCATTGTTGGCCGGAATGAGGAAGTTCTAAAAGATAGTTTTTCTACATTTGTTCTTTCTTTTTATATCATGAGTGGGGGTCTGCGTAACTGATATGTGGGATACAAGTGTATGACTTTGCTAGGAAATCAAGTGAGTGCACAAATACACTTGTTTCAAGGTTCAGAACGGGCATAAACGAGTTTACCTGATGGAGTGCCACAGGAGCAACAACTGAAAGCTATAGAAAATTAGTATCCTCTTTCATTTCTCCATCCTGTGTTTATTCTTGAATAGAATAGGCCCGTACTGCCTCAACTACAGGTGCTCGGCACATTGGACATCTTCCTTTTTCTTTTACCAGTCTCTCAGCACAACCTGAACATGTGCACAAGTGTCCACACCTGCAACGGGAGAGCAAATTGAATAGAGTGTTTATACGAGTATAAAACTAGAACCTAGATCTTCACCAGAAATGAATGGTTTGAGACCATGCCAAACATTACCTGTAAAGCAAAGAGTTTATACTCTGATCAGAACATATGCAACAGATCCCTTTCCTCAGGTTATTCCAGTTAGGCTCGTGATTTGGCCGAATCTTTTTGTTGCCTGCAGAACGTAAAATAGACTACTTCAGTGACATGAGTCAGGGAGGCCAAAAAAAAAGAAACAATCGCTCAATACTATACAAATCAAACAGAGGCAGTAGAAGCTAGTTGCAACCACTAACTGATAATTTAGAGGAAGCTGAAGTACAAAAATGACAAGGCAGTAAAAATAAATTGGATTCATGTCCGTGATGGCTGAGATGCCAGGAATAATAAGAAATTCATGAATGGCAAGTAACACATTTTGCATGGACATTCTGAAACCTGACAAAAGACTGTGGCCAGGTCATTTACTAGATGCATGCTGATCTTAAATAGAAAGGACAAACCTGTTGAGACAGCATCCCTATTCAGAGCTGCAGAAACCTCTTGTCGGATTGAGCGCTGCAGCTCAATTTGCATGTCCATGCAAGCCTCTATCATTCTCTGCATGCTGTTCATTCTCTGCTGAAGCATTGCCATATCTATCCTCAAATCATTGATTGTTTCCCATTCCTGTTCCAAAGTGATCGCAACGTCTCTTTAAGATAATTAAGTACACAAAAATGCAACAGAAGAGATGGCCTTTGAACAGGGGGAAAAAAAGCACCGCCACACCCCCACCAAAAAGTCCCACATGAATGCCATCAAGATGTGTACTAGTGTACTACCCACATCAATGGCAGTTATAAATAGGTCTACAAAGAAAATGTGTGATCTGGATCACTTGAACCAGACCACTGGCATACAGGAATTTCTTGAAATGATAAAAGTTAAAGCGCTACTATGTGCCTAAAATCACTATCAAAGTTCAAAGGACTGGTATGCAAATGTTATCTTACAACTCCAAAGTCTTGATGATGCAAGCTACTCTGAGGCCAACGGACATTCTGAAACTCCCTTTCCCAGAAAGTTTGAGAAAAGGCGACTGTAGGTGAAGAGAGAACAAATGGATCCCCCTCATCTTCACGAGAACCATGGTGGTCAGACCCACCATGCTGCCCAGCTTGCTCAACAATTGCAGGAGATTGTATGTCAATATCTGCTTCATCATCGAAAGAAGCTGGGGGTTGCCTTTCTGCATATGACTGAATCAGCAAGTCTAGGCTCTCGCGAAAATCACTTTGAAGAACATTGGTTACGTTTCTCCTGAAATACGAACAAAGTTTCTGACAATGTTTACTCATTTCAAGTGACTTTAGTACTTGAGCATTTAGTAATCAAACAACAAAGTACCTGCTCAAAAGCTCTTCGATCTCGGTGCTGTATACATTTTCATCATCTGGAAAATAGAAGGTATTACCAAAGCTTCTAACTGGCGCACCTCTTTGAGAAGTTTCTTCTGACGAATCATCCAGAGGTGCAACTCTTTGAGAAGTTTCTTGTGACGAATCATCCAGAGTCTCCTGCCTTTCATTGGCAATCCATCCTTCATGCAGTTCTTGCAGATAATGGTGTTCATCACCTTCACTTCCTAACGGTTCCTGGTACAATTCATCAACAGAATTGTCTCTCAAATTTCCATCAGCTCCTTCTGGACTATTTTCTCTCCATGTAAATTCCATATTTTCCAGATGTTGTTCATTGCTGCTGACCTCATTACTAATTGATTCCTGGGCCTCATTTACTTCTGCAGATACTTCGTTGGAAATTTGCTCGCACTCTTGTTCTTCACCTCCATTACCCGAAGCATCATCATCTGACAAGTGATTTGAACAATTTCCTTCCCAGTTTTTTACAAGATTGCCCACCGCATTTTCTCTCATTCCAGAAAAGACAGAACTAGGGTGTGTACTTACACCATCTTCAAAATTTGGTCCCAGGTTTTCATGACCTATGGGCTGATTTGACTGACAGTCGCTTTCATCATTGCGAGGCTCATAATATTCTTGTACTGCAGGTAGGTCCTCCGAAATGTTTGTTTGGGTTTGCTCAGTTCTATAGTCGTTAATGTCAGTGTTAGATGAGGTGTCAGACTGGTTACTGCCATCAGGGCTTTCCGAACGGCCTGTCCATAGCAGATCACTGTCTCTTACATTATTACTAAGATCAGAATTTCCTTCAATTACAAGCACTTCCTGTGAAGTGTGTGTTTGTTCAATTCTGTATTCATGTACGTCAATGTTGGATGAAGTATCCGTTGGTGTACTGGTAATTGATCCTCGGTCAACTGTATCTGACCTGAAGCGGAATCCCTCCCTGTTCCAGTAAAATGTTCCCATCAAGAGGATGGAAATAAAAATATATACAATTTTTTACATCAAATTATTTATCAATTTGCTAAAGCGCAAACGAACAGTTAAGTCCCCACTTTTAGACATATCATCAAAGTATCAAATATAAAAAGAAAATACAAGAATAAAAGCGATTAAATCTCTATTCATGATTTAGAAAGAAAATCAACGCCGGCAACAGAGAATGCATGCAAGTGAGAACTAGATCACTCAAAGCTTAAAGTCCAAAACTCTAGGAAAAGAAGTGTCTTCACTGTTGCAAAAAGTAGGATTACAAGCTATCACAAATGCACAAAGATACTACTAATGGTCAGATTATTAAAAGGCCCCATTTGGATAAGTTGTTTTTAATTTTTAAATTTTAATACAAACCACGCCATTTGGATGTTGTTGATTCTTTGGGAGGTTTTTTAAAGTCCAGGTCAACAGGAACTTGGTAAACAGTCCAGGGACCTGGCTAACTTTTTATACCAACTTTGTCCAACGCACTCTCATGGGCACCAGGTACCAGGATTTTCTCACCAGCCAGCGACCACACAAAAGATTGCATGTCGCATGTGAAGCTGAAGGAAAAATATAGAACCGGAGAGCTGACCCTCTCAACCAGGGAGCGGGCAGAGATTCCAGAGCTCCATCCTCCATGCATTGGGTTTTCTCAGTTTATGAAACCATAAAAACTATATTTTTGTTTTCTTGCGAAACAAAATGCAAATGGCCTCAATATTGCTAAATCACCTACAGCCTTGAAGAATTGTAGCTTTCCCTTGCTTCTTGATTCGCCCTTGTTCTATTTCACTTACTTCATAATGCTCAATTAGTCAACTAGCAAGATATTTTCGAATCACTTGGCATTCGTAACAACTGCTCAACTGTGTTTTCCCCTTGTTTCCAGAGTTCTAACCAGTGAGAGCAAAAAGGTTATTGTCTGACTGCCAACTGACACAAAGCAATAACTTTGGTATATATTTGGTGCAGATGCGAAGTAACTTTAGTTTCCCTTCAATTACACCACAATCGCAAAATTTCCCCTCAATACTATTTTTCCAATACTATTCTTCTGCTGAGTTTTTCGGTATTTAGTATTCTTCTGGAATTAGTATTGAAATCGCTTTAGTTTCCCTTCAATTTCCCCATTATCTGAAAGTTTCTCCTCGAAACTATTCTTCTGCTCATTCAATTTCCCTTCAATTTCCCCATCAACAGGTGTGCGTCAGGGACTCAAAAAACGGCCTGAAGCGGTGCGGAGCGGGTTGTATGTAAGGGAAGCAGAGGTGCCCGTCCGATTCACCCGATACGTTGTACGTGAAACGGACTCGCATTCGTAACGGCTGACAAGTAACGTTTTCGGCGAAAACGGCCTTTACACACCGTTTTAGGGAAAACAGCCAAAAATGGCAAAAACGGACTATACACCTCTGAAAGACGGGTTAAAGACATTTTGCACCCTCGTGTTTTGGAATATATACAAAAACAACCTTTTTCTTCGGGGATATTCAAAAACCACCCCTGCTAACTAGCTGAGCTAAGGATGGGTTGGAAAGACAAAATTACCCTTGAGATTCAAATAAATTACACCACTATAAAACCCACTTCTTCTCCTTCTCCTCCCATTTGTAACCCTAGCTTTTTCTATCTTCTCTCTCCTCCTCCTTCACCTCTCAACTGCCTCCTCCTCCTCCTCTCCACCGCTTCCCCAAATTGTGCTACAGCTTAGGGCAATCATCATCATCATCATCTCAAATTGAGAAATTGAGGTAGCAAACACTATCAATCAAGACTCAAAATTTACACAGACCACCCACCCAGTAAACAAAATCAGTACCTTGAACAAGATCTTGACTCGCTCAAGAGGTGCGACGACGGCCTTGGCGAAGCCACCGGCGACGAGCTCCTTGGCGTAGAGAGGCATACCCTCTCCTCTCTCTTGATTGAGGGAAAGGTCGATTACTCAGGAAACAGGGTCGCAGAAGAGGAGCGAGCTTCTTCACGCGCTAGCGACGATGACGACAGCGAACTCGGCCGGAAAAAGCTCCGGTTTTCGAAAGACCAATCGGCTTATCTCGAAGAGAGCTTCAAAGAACACAGCACTCTCAACCCCGTAAGAAATTGAAATTGAACCCTTCCAATTTCACCTTCCGATTTCGAGTTTCCGAAGTGGTTTCCTTCGATTTGATTTCAATTTCAAGTTTGATTGGGTATTGATTGTGTGGATTTTGTTTAAGTTGCAGAAGGAGAAGCTAGCGCTTGCGCAGCTCAATCTCCGGCCACGGCAATTGGAAGGGTGGTTTCAGAACAGAAGAGCCAGGTGATTTTCCGATGACCATTCGATTAATTTCCTGTTCGATTTCTACAATTAGTTGTTCATCTTTCATGGGTCTGATCTCAATTTCTCCTTTCGCAGGACGACAATGAAGCAAACGGAGGTCGATTGCGAGTATCTGAAGAGGTGTTGCGAGACATTGGCGGAGGAAAACCGGAGGCTTCAAAAGGAGATTCAAGAATTGAGGTGATGGCTGTGGTATTGTGGTGGTTGTGGACTTGTGGTGATGGCTGTTTGAAGTGGTAGATGGAAGATGAAGTTGTTGCAGGTGGTAGTAGTGTGTAATGAGTGCAGATTCTGAGTGCAGGTGGTGGGGAAGGTGGTGGTGGAGTTGTTGGTGGAGAATCAGTGGTTGTGGTGACGGTGGTGGTGCTTGTGGTTGTTGTGGTGGGATGTGGTGGTTGTGGTTGTGGTGGTGGTGATGTGGTGGCGGTGGAGGTGGTGGCCAAGAACACCTACAACACCAAAAACAAGAACAAAATAACCACAACTACAATTAAGGGTAAAATGGTCATTAAAAGGTCATATTGCACCCCCCTACTGACTAACACTAACAGAAGGGTGGTATTTGTCCAACGTCCATCCACTGACAGGGGTGGTTTTTGCATATCCCCGAAGAATAGGGTTGTTTTTGTATATATTCCAAAACACGAGGGTGCAAAATGTTATTAACCCGTAAAAGATTCACATATTAGATTCTTGATTCCCGTTACAGTTTCTCCGATACGGGCAGATTCCGTTACTCGCAACCGCGACCGACACGTCCACCGAAACCGTTTTTTAAAACCATGGTGTGTGTGTGTATATGTTGGTATTAGTATCGGAAACAAAATACTCAACCGTGGTTCAGGGGCTGGTACAGCTTTCACAAATTTGTATTCTATGTCAAAATGCTTGCCCAAGAACCAAAAGTCATTCATGCGTCTGTGCACTGAGTCATGAAAACTTTCATATCTATGAAAAAGGAAAATCTGGGATTAAATGATTATGTCCCAAATACAGAAATGAAACTACATACCTCGATCCAGAGACAGTATGTTTTGTTCTCAGTGCACCTGCTGCCCTGGCAGAGGATCTCTCCTCTACGATCGATCTTTCTGAGCGCAGGAACCTCCCTCGCAATAATGACTGGAAAACAGTTGCAACATTAAACAAAATATACAAGCTCCCGTCTCTGGAAGTCAGAAGTACCGGACTCATTCATGCCATGAATATTAATGCATATAGCCAGATATACATTCAAAATGCCATAATACAAAATTTTAAGCACAGTTGTATCATCCAACAGTTTCTCGATAATGCGTGGCGATCGTCTTATTTAGGATGGGCAATTTTTTTAGAAACAGTGACAACTACAAATACAGAGTAGCGGCAACATGAAATCTAATATATCACAAATAGGAATTCCACAAAGGCACTATTGATACCATATGGTTTTTTCCATAAACAGAAAATGTTGCATTGATGAGTAGCCTGCTTGAAATAGATCACGAGTTTTACACTCTTAACTGAGTTCCAATATCGAGGGGGGGGGGGGGGGGGGGGGCAAATAAAACTGATTCAGATCATCCAGATTCTACTATGTGCTTTGACAAAAATGATCATGCACAGATACACAATACCAGATGCAGATAAACAAACAAATTAACAATATATCACTTCGACATATTATCGACCTCAGCTGTGTCTCCACAGTAAATAACTAAATTAAGATTCCTTTTCTGCGGCAGTCTATGACAATAGTGCTTTCTCACATAGAGATTAATGGTTTAGTTTATTGAGTTGGAGTTTACAGAAAAATAGTAAAACATCACTGGTTCCGAGAAACCCAAAATTTTGGCATGACAAGCTGAAAGATTCACTCCTCGAACTCATATTATCAGACACTCTGTTGGCTTTGCTAAGTATAGGAACAGTCATCTACAAATTGATGATATTTTATTTTACATGTCTTAAATGTGTGCTGCCTCTCTACAGGACCACTTGATAATTGTTGCAACTACTACTAAGATTTGACAACGAATATGATTAAAATAAATGGACTGGCTGAAACAGTATTGTAGAAAGAAATCTGCAGAATCGTGCATAAAAAGACAAATTACACACAGAAAGGAAATCCAATAAAGCTATGAGGGGAGAAATAATAAGTTCCAGGGATAAGTTACCTGGATACGATTCCTGTAAGCGAAATTAGAGACAGGCCTATGCTGTGATAAATACTCAAGTTCTTTTTGCCTATCCTTCTGAGCCCTTGACAACAAATCGAGCAAAGCCTGCCTTCCACATAATTTCCGTATCCTCCTCCTAGCACCAACTCCGCAGTGGATATTAGTCTGAACTCCTTGACGAACTTCTTCAGCTTGAGCACCCTGATCTTCTCCACCACCACCTGTGCCACTAAGCTGCGCCACCACTTCCCTCGTTACCCTTTCTCTTTCACCAGGACATTGCGCCCCAGAAGAGCTGTTCACATTGGAAACATCCACGACTCCATTCTGATTCCATTCCCGGAAAACTTGCCTCACCCTGACCCTCTCGACCTCCCCGATATCACTAGATTGCTCCGAGCTAGAACTGTTCTCATCCGAAGACTCACCACAACCACTCTCTTGCCTCACAACAGCTACATCCTCATCAATTTCGTGTAGCTGCTGCTGCAGTTTATCAACAACTCTCGACGGAGGCCGATTCAGAAACTGCTCGCTCTCGATCTGCCGCCAGATTTGAAGAATCGACGAAGCTCTGGTTCTCGGCCGGTCGTGATAATTATCGCCCTGACGCCTCCTAGATAGCGGAGACATAGGCTCTCTAATTGCAGAAACGCTTTGTAAACCAGCAACAGCCATAACTTAAAAGTTAAAACCCTAACCACCACCACAGACTCAATCCTCTACCATGAGAATCACAAAAATCACAAATCACAACACCGACCTAGATTACTTTCCTCCTCTGCATCAAAATTTGAAATCAATTTCACATTACTTTTCGCTCAAGCCAGAATAATCGATTGCACGCATTAAATTCGGAAATCAAAACTGATTGTTCTAAATCTAACCACACCTCGATTCCTTTCCTCCTCTGCATCAAATTTCGAAATCAATTTCAAATTACGTTTCGCTCAAGCTAGATTAATCGATTTGACGCATTAAATGATTCATATAATTCGGAAATCGAAAACTGATTGTTCTAAATCTAAACAGCAATCGTTCAAAAAAAAGCATAAGAACAATCAAAACACGAGAATCGTAAAGAGATGCGATTGAAACACAGATTTGAAACCGCTTCGAATCTGCGGAATGTGAGTCGTCGCAATAAGGATCGGAACGGCAAAGCGGTCAAAAAATCGAAAAGTGAAAAAAGCAGATTACGATTCGCCGGAAGCTTACCGTTGAATCAGTGTGAGTCGTTTCTTCGTTTTTGGTTGTCGATGAATCGAAACCCTAGCTGTTGTTCGATAGATGAAGAAACATGGAGGAGAGAGAGAGTGGGAGAGAGAGATTTAGAGAGAGAGAGGAGGAGGAGAGAGTTGTTGAGGGAAAGGGAGAGGGAAACGGGGGAGACTAGTAAGCGAGAGCGAGAGAGAGAGAGATTAAAATAATAATAAATGAGGGAGGAGGACACGTCAGTCATTTCCGTGATTTAGTCGTAACTCCAACGTCTATATTTTTTCTTCTGGTTGAGGAAAGGGAAGGGGAGTGTCACGTGGCAACGGTAGCGAAAACTTTTCCCGGACTTTTCAATACCCGGAAAAGTATCTGGTGGGACAAGACTATCCTACCGGGTAAAGTTTCGTTTCTCGGGTTTCACCCGCCGTTCGGGTCTATTGGGTCTTATGAGGACACTTTTACCCCTCGAGTTTGATGCAAAGGCACTTGCACCTGTCTCTGTTTGGGAAATGACGTTTCAAGTCAAGGTGAGAGCGGGTCGGGTTAAGGATACGCTGAAGGATAGCGGGTCGGGGCAAGCTGTGTGCTTGTGTGGAGCTAGCCAGGTAAGGGCCAGGCCGGAGGATGGAGAATTTGAACCCACACGGGCCCGAGCCAAAATTAAAAAAAAAAAAGGAAATAGTGTGTTTTGTGCGGGTCGAACCAGCCGGGGGGGGGGGGGTTGCTCACTCCTGGAGAAAATCGACATGTGCGTGCCCCGGGCTGCGAATGCTTTAGGCGGGTCGTGCACGGGCTGAGGGTGGAGGGGGTCGTGTGTGGGCAGGGTTTACCAATCTTGGGTGCGGGGCGGGCCATTTTGGCACACGGGTCGACCCGCACTGCCACCTTGAGGTTCAAGACTCTTGCGCTCCTTAACTGTGACACGGTTAGTGTGTTTGGGAAAACAAAAGTACTATACCAAGTCATACACTCGAGAGATCGTTAGTAGCAAGCTACGCATCATACTTATGTCTAAAGCAAATACCACATCTGATCTTAGCCAAAACGTCTTGTAAGCTGCACATGTGATTTGTTAAATAGGTGTATTTAATTTAAGTTTAAATTCAAATTTTGTGCTCACGGGCCTCTTCTACTTCCAGAGTTAATCCAGTCACAGGTTCCTCTACGGCTACTTTGACTCCACCGTGGTATGCATGATTAAGACCACCAAAAGCCTTCAGGCGAAACCATGTCTGATGGTGTGACGGGGCGGTGTGTACAGGGCCCGGATATATTATTCACTACACATGTTGTTGATCCGCGATTACTAGCAATCCAACTTCATGTTCATGAGTTGCAAAGGACAATCCGAACTAAGGCAATCTTTTCATATTCGCTCATTACTGCCTTGTTTTCCATTGTAATTGCCATTCTACCAAGTCTATGGCCCAGTGGGCATTGGCGTAGTCAGAATTCAGCTGAAGGGGGGGCACACTGTCACAAAAATTGGCAGGGGACATAGACAAAATATTTTAGGGGTACACAAATGCAATTTACTGAAGGGCACAATTAAAAATATTACATAACTTTGGTAGTATAGTAGTAGTTAGTCAAAACTTGGAGGGCGCACTTGGGTCCCCGTGCCTCTACATGGCTTCGCCCCTGACCATGGGGAATAAAAAACGCCCAAGAGTAAGACAGTGCCAAATTGTGTACAACTGCGGTGTGTTTGGTGTATTGTGTGATATTACTTTATTTCCAATGAATTGTACGAGTGGTTCTTAAACTTATTTTGAATTCAATCTTTCGACAGTACTGTACCTGAGTTGCTCGCCATTGGAGGTTTTGCGAAAATACTAAGTGTATAGTTGAACACTGAACTTTGCAGTTTGAGCATCTTTTTAAGATTTTGGTAATAATATTTTTGTGAATTTTGTTAATGAGATGAAAAAAGACAACCCCGGATGTAAAATCAGTTAGAAAAAAAAAAAATTAATATAGAAGTAATTTGTAATGTATCGATATCACAATGTAATTTGTTTCCTCAAATAAAAAAAAATGGATGTCTTAATGATGGCCATTGTGGTGTACCTAATCCATAAAAGTACTTCTCCGTAAGAAAGTCCATCTCGTGGTTTCGTTTTCTTTCTGGGTCAACATTTTAAAAGCCCATGTTAAGGGCCGGATATTATGCCCCGACAACGGCAGTTTAACGCTTTAACTTCGCTTTATGCTACAAAATTGCCTCAAAATCTTACAAAACTCACCTCAAAGTAAAGAAAAATAATTTATATGGAAAAAAGAAAGAATTTCTCAAAAGCTTACTAATAGTTTAATACATAGTTAGACCTACTACCTAAGTACCTAGTACCCACTAATCTTTTCCGGGGAGTAGGTGGTGCGTTAGATCTTGGCGTGATTATCACAAATTATTATAGTTTCATCAGGCGGATCCATGATTTTTCTTTAGTGTGGTTAGACTTTTAAAACATACATTATTAAAGAAAAAATACATGTCACTTCAAAAAATAAAAAATAAAAAATACATGTAATAAGTGTATTTTTTTTTTAAGAATTAAAGTTCTTTTTTGATAATTAAAGATGTAATTATTTAATTTCAATGAAGGCTAAATTTCATTTAATAGACAAACTAGGGTAAAATTACAGCTTCACACAAATTGAATGGGGACTATATATCTACCTCTCACAACTCGAAGTGTAGATCCACCCCTGATTTCATAATGGGTGGGTTTGGTATGATTTATTTACAACTTTTAATTTATTTTGGACTTTTAATTTATTTCGAATTTTTCTGAAAGGTTTGGTATGATTTTTTCTGTGTCAGTTTTTGAATTTTGGCTTTTGGCCTTTTAGTGTAAGACTCATTGCTGAAAAAAGTTGGATTTCATGAGTTTTTTTTGGATTTTTTCTTCTTAAACAATAAAAATGATCAATTTACACATACTTTCTTTGTATTAACATATTACGACATTTAATTACACCTATCATAATTTTATTAGTAAATATAAAAAATGCAAACTTGCAATTTCCACTAACAAACAAAAGTGTCGCATTACTAATTTTTTAACAGCATGACTTTTTTTACCTAACACATGCATCTTTTTTCATGAACCTCTCTGTCATAATTTTTTTTTACAACAACTAAAAAATCAACTTAAAATTTCGAAAGATCATGCCAAACTCACCCAATATATTACAATGAGAAATAAGTAAATATTCCCTCAATGTTTCCATCAACTAAGGAAGCCTTCTTTTATTTCACATCATTGAATATTCACAGTACCAAGGAAATGGGCGGATTCAAGAATATGTTACCGCGGTTGCTAAATTAAAAAATAAAATAAGGATAATAGGTTGTAAACTGAATGGGGCTATATTATACTTTTGTGAGACTAAAATGAAAAACAAAATATATAAAATATGGGTAACATTTAAATTTTAAAACCAGGATATGGATACCAATGTGCATCCGCCCACGACAACGGTTATCAGGATGCTGTATGCCATCCGTTTGACGATGCCCATTATACCACATTTGCATAGTTTGCGTTCGTGGATTTTGGCAGCTTAAAAGGTTGGCTAAGTATGTGAAAGCTTATATAAGACGGTCATGGACCGAGCAATGATAGTATAATTCTTTTCTTTGAGAAGAAGAGGATCGTGTTGAATTAGTTGATCTTCTGTGTTTAAGCTCACATCTTCATCTCGGATTAGTGTTTGACTTTGTTTGCATGGTAATGGCCTCGTAGTTTCTCTATCACTTCTATGATTGTGTTTATGTAAGAACAACGTCACTCGTACCACATCTATATTACACTAGTACCACTTCTTAATTTGTACCAAAATAGTACCTCTTATAAATGTTCCATTGAATGGTACAACTACCTACTTCATCTTAACATGCCACTTCCCATTTCGAATAATACTTGCATTATAAACCCGCAACCACCACGTAAACCTACACTCATCAAGTACTTTCCCCATGTGTATGCACTTTATGAAATAAAAGAAGAAGACATTGGGCACCAAAAATTCGGACAATGGATCACAAATTCACATGTTTAGGTTGCTTGTCTTTTAATGCCGATTTCTATGTTCCTCATCTTGCTCCTCAGTGTTTAGTTTACCAGTATTTTGAAAGTTTTGCAATAGCGTTCCACGAAAATGAAAAGTTGAAATTTGAAGTTATCATTATTTGCTAATGTACCATTCCTTATCTCTTACCCTTCCTACAGTCACTGAAGCACTATTGCAGATATGAACCCAAATAAATATGTACGAAATTTAGGGTTTGTTCCAATACAGACAAATGCTTTCAATACGTGTCTGTTCTAATACAGACCACGCGGTGCAAATAGCGCCGCACACAAGACAACTCCACCTGGTAAACACGTTTGAAGAGATTTCTAAAGCTGGTATATATGATACAGTGCCGTTAGAGCTAGACAAGGTGTTAGCATGTGATGTCTCTACTATACTGAATCCATGTTGTTAATGAAAATTTCTTTTCCCTCCAAAAAAAAGTATGCAGACCTCAAATAGTACCTACAGGATATGAAAAAAATCTGATAATGTCATTCTTCAAATCTTGCTAGTTTTAAAAGCAAGATTAGTTTTTGGTAAGCATGTTTACAAGGCAATCTTTGCTTTAAGCTCAAAATTAAGTCCTTCTATTGTATAGACTCTAGAGTTTTACTTAATTAAGAATTGATAGGGTTGATAATTATTTAGTGTGGCATACTACAAGTCATGTTCCTAACTTTTACACTCAATAATTTATAGGCCTAATCAAAGAAAAGATAAAAAGATCACTTATAGGTCACTAATAGGTCACTTATAGGGCTTAATATACTTTGCTCTCCTAAAAACTTTTTTTTTTTTTTTTTTTTTTTTTTTTTTTTTTGAGGAAGAGAAAATTTCATTAAAGGAGGGAAGTCACACCCCCAAAATCAACAGATAGTACAGTTTTTGCCCAGTCGGGAACGATGGAATAATAAGTAATGTCGTCCTCTACCAGTCCTTTTTTAGCACAAATGTGAGCAAAGTTGTTTCCCTCTCTGCCGATGTGCTTGATGGTTGATTCCTGAAAAGCTTGAAATAATTGACGGCAGTTCTTCACAATTAATCTCATGTCCGATAGCGCCTCAGTCGCCCTAATCTTACCACTGCAACCTTCACGAATTAGCTGAACTGAAACTTGACTATCAGATTCCATCTCAATCTTATCAATATGTAGCTCTCGAGCAAGTTCCAAGCTCATTTGAATTGCCAATAATTCTGCAATAAGAGGGGAGAGAATTCCGGTGTTCCGTCTATGTCTAGCAGCAATAAACTCTCCATTCTCTGAACGCAAAACACATCCCAGCCCCGTTGGTAATCCCAGACCCGACCATGCAGCATCTGCATTGGCTTTGACGAAGCCCATAGCTGGGATGCTCCATGTCGCAGATGAGGACGAGATATTTCTGAACCAAATAGAGCCTCGAAGCAATGATTCCTGGTACCAGAATAGATAGCTAAGCCCTTGTCTCATGATGTGCAGCGGTGTGGAAACTTTGCCGTTGAAAATTTTGTCATTTCTGGCTCTCCAAACTGCCCAAACCAGTGCTGTAAATTTTTCACACACAGCAGTGGATTTTGAAGAGAAAACTTCATAGGTTAAATCTCTAATTCTACCCCTCCATTGACTGACAAAAACCAGGTCCGAGCTTGTGCTCCAAACTTCTCTTACGTTGTTGCAGTGGAGGAAAACGTGTTCCTCGGTTTCCGCACCCTCGTGGCAGACTTGGCACTCGTTGTCAAGATATATTCCCCTCGAATTTAACTGTGTAGCTACCGGCAAAGAGTTGTTCCAAAGGAGCCAAAGCAGGAAAATCAACTTCTTTGGGACTTTAAGGCCCCATAGACGCTCAAGCCACTTGCGGTTTATTGGACTTGCAGACGAGGAAGGTTCCCCTTGTGATCTAATCCGCTGAGCTTTGTAACCTGTTGACACCGAATAACGACCATCATCCGAGAAGACCCAGAAGTATACGTCCGGGCTTGGCTGGGGAGTAATAGTGATAGAACAAATGGTTGAAATATCAACTGGAAGCAGTATTTGTGCCATTATATTCAAATCCCATGTTCTTGACGTATGATTCATCAAAGTGTTAACTATGGCATCCTCAAAGCCTGCAGGACAAGGCGAGATAACTCTCCGGGTACTCCCTCGAGGAAGCCAGTTATCTTTAAAGATTTTAATTTGATTCCCATCACCAACTTTCCAATGCATACCAGATTTAATGAGGTCGCGTCCTGCAAGAATGCTTCTAAATGCAAATGATATCTGGCTATTTTTCCCCACTTTAACATCGAGGATAGTAGAATCTCTGAAATACTTCGCTTTGAAGACACGAGCAACCAAGCTGTCCGGTTTTTGCAAAAATCTCCATGTTTGCTTTGCTAAGAGTGCCACGTTAAAATCCCGGAAATCTCTAAATCCGAGCCCGCCATCCACTTTAGCCGTCTTCATTTTATCCCATGCCACCCAGTGCATCTTCCTGTTTTCTTCGTTGCCACCCCACCAAAACCGTCTAACTATGCGCTCTAGATCGTGACACACCTTCATGGGTAATAGGAAACAACCCATTGTGTAATTAGGAATTGCCTGGAGAACTGCTTTAATTAGGACCTCTTTACCAGCCACTGATAGTTCTTCTCGCTTCCAGCTTTTCGATTTGTTGCTGATACGTTCCGATAGGAAACCAAAAGAGGAGGTCCTGCTTCGGCCGAATGCAATGGGGAGGCCCAAGTATGAACTGTGCTCCTCCACTAGTTGAACTCCCAATCTCTGACTAAATTCAATCTTGGCCTCTGTACTCACTTTGTCACTGAATACAACAAAGGATTTCTGAAGATTCAGAAATTGACCGGAAGCAATTTCGTACCGTCTCAAAATGTCACGAAGTTGATCAATCTCCGCGAAAGTAGCCTTGGTGAATAACAGGCTATCGTCTGCAAAAAACAAATGCGAAACAATTGGGCCACCCCTTGAAGCCGCAAGGCCGGAAAGGTCGCCTTCCTGCACAGCAATTGTCAAACTACGAGAAAGAGTTTCACTAACCAGCAAGAATAAATAAGGGGAAAGAGGACAACCCTGACGTAGCCCTCTTTGCGGAACAATATTCCCCTTAACCTCCCCATTCAATATAAAACTGTACGTGGCAGTGGAAACACATCTCATGACCGTATCGATCCATCTGAAGCCAAAACCCATTCTTTCCATAACAGCTCTCAGAAAATCCCATTCTACTCTATCGTATGCTTTGCTCATGTCTGCTTTGAGAGCCAGGTATCCCACTTTCCCTTTCTTCCTGTTCTTCATAGTGTGTAGTAACTCAAAGGCAGTCAAAGTATTATCAGTTATAAGTCTGCCAGGGACAAAAGCACTCTGATTTTCAGCTATCAGAGAATCAAGAATAGACTTAAGCCTATTAGCGAGAACTTTAGTAACAAGTTTATAAATCGTATTGCAAAGACTAATAGGGTGTAAATCAGTAGCTTTTCGAACTTGTTTCACCTTCGGAATAAGAGCAATGAGAGTATGATTATACTTGGATATATCAGCACCATCATTCAAAATACCCAGACATACCTCTTCCACCTCTTTGCCGATCGTGGACCAGAATTGCTGATGAAACAGAGTGGGAAAGCCATCAGGACCAGGGGCTTTTAGGGGAGCCATTTGCTGAAGGGCTGACCGTATATCTGCACCTGTAAACGGTTGGTTCATCATAGCTCGTTGTTCCAAAGAAACTAACTCCTCAATGCCAGGCATCACTGGTTCCATTTGAGCTCTAGTGGGATCTGAGGAGGTGAACAATTCCTTGAAATAGTTCTCAAGAATCGTATCAATCTGTTGCTTGTCTTCAATCCAATTTCCAAACTCATCCTCGAGGCCCCTGATTCTGTTCCTGTTTCTTCGATTTGAGGCTTTCCGGTGAAAGAAACCTGTGTTTTGGTCTCCTTTGCGCATCCAACCTCTCTAGAGCGCTGTCGCCACATATCTTCCTCCCGAAGAAGAATATCCAGTAATTTCTTTCGCACCTCTTCGGCTTCGGTCAGAGCCTCAGCCGATTGGACACCATCATGAAGAGCCTGAAGACGGGTCCGAAGGTTGCGGAGTTGCCCCTTCACCTGGCCGAATGTGTGGCGGTTCCATCTTCGGAGGGAATTAGCCACCTGATCGAGTTTATGATCAAACTGTCCCGCCGAGTTTAACCATGATTCGCTAACCAAATCCCTACACCCTTCATGTTGCAACCACATCGCTTCGAAATGAAAACGTTTGTTGATTTTTCCTGATCTCGAATTGCTGGATTCCCAAGAGACTTCAATAGGAATGTGATCCGAGACTTCCGCTATTAGGTGCTGAACCGAAGCCCAGCAAAAGGAATCTGTCCATTTGTCATTAGCCATACATCTGTCAAGCCTTTCTTTCACTGCTGCTCTACCTTCCTGATTGTTACGCCATGTAAAACGAGAACCTGAATAACCCATATCCCAGAGCTGTAGTCGGTCAACAACGCTAAGAAAGTCCTCTATCTGACTGAAGGGTACAGGTCGACCTCCTTCCTTATCCAAGATAGACGGAAAAGCGTTAAAATCCCCAACAACACACCAAGGATGGTCCCTGGGGCAGAGACATTCAAGTAATCGCCAAGAAGCATAACGATCTTCCCTCGCGGGAGCACCATAAAAACATGTTAAATAACCTTCTTTTGAATTGTTGTCAAAACTTAGAATGCCATGAATATGTGAGTTTGACCAATTAATCAAAGAGAAAGTTACCGAATCATCCCATAATAGGGCTAAGCCGCCCCTTCTACCACCATAACTATCATCACAATCTCTGAAGATGCCATTAGGTAGACCCACCCGACGTTTGATTCGTCGCATCTCACTTGCATACGCCTTAGTTTCCATTAAAAACACCACACTCGGCCTCCTTCTCCTTACTAAATCGCAAAGAGAAGTCACGCTACGGGGGTTGCCAAGCCCCCGCACGTTCCAACTCAGGAGACTCATTGCGAGTGGCTAGGCTGCCTCGCAGCCTCAGCCAATGTAAGGGTTGGAGTATTTGAGGCACTCCGTTCCTGTGGTGGAATCGGATCTTCAGAAACCTTTGAGTTAACACGAGTGGTACTATCATTCTTGGTGATCCCTTCTTGAGGAGGAGTCTTGGTTGTCAAACCAATAGAGACAGTGGGATTTGATGAAGGAACAGTAGATTCCTTTGGTTGAGGCGGACGTTTGACATGGGCAACATGCCCTGCTTGCACATTCCTCCGCTGTTGCAAACCTGCTTGCCCTGTTGGTAAGCCCCCCTGGACCTGCTCGACCCCCTGTATTACCTCCACGACCGTTACCGTTACTATTGCCGCGGCCAGAAGCTCTTCCTCGTCCCCTTGAACCTGGCATGCCTCTGCCCATAGAATTAAACTTTTCGCGCTGTTTCTCAGCCGAGTTTGGTGATAGATTAACCTCACTCACCTTGCGTTTTGGGCCCACTGTTTTAGATTGAATCGCCGGACCTTTTGCCTTTTGTTCTGTAGTAAGCCTTGTTTCAACAGTGATACGTGAGCCACCGTCACTACCTTCTTCGGCAAGAGGGTTTGTGAAAATAATCACTGGAGAAGAAGACGTTATGGGTGATTTAGTCCCTTCCGTTGTTTGGTTGTCCATTGTTTCACCATCACTACCTGCTGCCCCATTACCAGTGACATCATCATCCACCTCCATCTCAGTTTCGACACCCTGCGGATTAGCATCTTCTTCCCTTGAAGCCTCTGGTTCTTCTTGTATGTCCGCGAAACTTAGCTTCTTCATGGCGGGAGGCCGAAAATCAACCAATCCCCAAACCAGGTGACTCTCTCAACTTTTCCTCGTCGGGTTTGGCAACACATCCGTCACTATAATGGCCAAAGTGTCCGCACCACTGACAAACTTGCCCGATGCGTTCATATTTATAATCAAGCCAAATTTTTTCTCCCAGCACCTCGATATTTTTACCTCTTCGGAGTGGTTTGTTTAGAGCCAGACGCACCCGTGCCCTCATGTAGTTCCCTTCAGCGCTTGACAAAATACGTGGGTCTGTTTGGAGGACAGGACCCATACTCCTGAGAATCTTCTTCAAATCTTCCTCTGTTTGATGGTAAAACGGAATATTCATGACATGAACCCAGACTTCAATACAATCGAAATCAACTTTGTCCGTTTTCATTGATATGGTCCATGGCTTCAGTAGTAACACATTATCATCAAAAATCCAAGGTCCGCCGCTTAGGACTTGATCTTTAGATTCCTCAGAGGGAAATTGAAAGATGAAGACGTTCGGGGATGGCTTGTGAATCCTAACTTCGTCCCCGTCCGGCCAAATCTTTTTGAACAGAACTTTCATGGCCCAAACATTAAAACGGATCGGCATTATAAACTTACCAATCAAGCACGGGCCATGACTGCGTATGGCTTGCAGCGTATATTCTCTGTCGAAGATCTCAACCTCTTCTCTTCGATGGAGAGCTTCCCAAAGTCCCGCACAAAACCGGTTGCAGACTCCATATAGCCCTGACTTGGAACGTCAAGAGTACTGCGAGGTTCGCTGGTGAGTATAGAACAGAGATCGATCGGAAAACAGTAAACAAAGACCACCAAGAGAGCGCCGCTTGAACGTCCTGGGTTCTCCGAACTATTCGGAGCCAAAAAACCCTAGTGCAAATTTTTTTTTTAAAAAAAAAAAAACTTTTCTTTCAAAACAAAATAAGTAATAAAAACTTATTACTTTTTTTTTTCTAGAGCATAAAAAAAGAGAAAATAAAAAGTTACTCCGTTTTCTAGGGGAGCAAAAAGTTACTCCGTTTTCTAGGGGAGTCTCTTTTTTTATGCTCTAGAAAAAATTAAGTTTGCTGGGCGGCCCAATATTGAAGAAGTTATCTTACAGGCCCATCAATCTTTTTTGGAGCTCAATGTTCAATGCCTATTTTTCGACTGAGAGGAAAAGAACTCCCGGTCCCTTCGGCCTACGGAATTTGACAAGTCGAATATAATATGAACATAATATTCTACTCTTTTTGAGAATTACACCATATAAAGGGTTCGAACGGCAGATAGGGTGGTGCTCAAGTGGTAGAGCGTTGGAAGCCCATGCATAATGTTCTGGATTCAAACACGGTTGATGACATAAACAATTCTAAAAAAAATGAAGGTCGAACCCGGACCTCATACAGGGGCTGCAAACACTATACCACTGAGCAAACACTCCATTTGCATAATATTCTACTATGATATAATACTTCTTCGTACGAAAATATTATTTGTTACAATATTTTTTTAGATCTGATTTTTAAAAAAGAAACAATGCTAAAGCGACCTACTAAAGATGACTGAGAGAAAAAGTATTTGACAATATAAATAGGATGAAGGAGGCAATTGTCACTTCCTCGTGTATCCTAAAATGAGTGGTTTACTTTGATTTCGTCTCTATAAGCTCAATTTAACTTTCAGGTGTCCCTTTGACCCAGCAATTAAACAATGTAATTTTTTGAGTAAAAATTTCATAGTGTTGTAGAGTAAATTTTACTTTGCAACATCTTAAAACCAAAATCTTCTTCTAAAAAAAATCAAAAATCTTGCATTGTTAACTATATCTACCAGGTCAAATTGACACGATTAATAGTTGACACGATTGATTAATAGTGCACTAAGCTGACTGAGCAGAAACAATGGTAGTACTACTTATTATGGGGCAAATGGTGTGTACTGCATTGTGTCACAATACCAGACAAATTATAAGATATGTGTACTGTACTATATCCTTACTCCGAAAAATATCTAACTGAAATCAATAATATTTAAATTGATAAAATATCTAGTTAAGTACTTTCTCCCTTTATTTTGTTTTTTCATCCTTTCCTAATCGGACGACTATTTCTTTTGTTTCTTCATTCTTTTCTAAAATGAAATTTTCTTCACTTAAAAATATCACACTAACCTTAATAATAAAAAAAGGATTCCTGTTATAGCAAGTGTCTTTTTATGCTGACTCATCCTGTTTTATTAAAGAAACGTGGTACAATCACCTTACTTCTTTTTTTTTAGAGAAAAATCACCTTACTTCATAATAAAGCAGTTTTTTTCCTTCTTGAAAAAACAAGAAACATAGAGGTAGTACTAACTTAACTTTTTAATATTCAAATTTATTTATTTATTTATTTATTTATTTCACGAGCAATCTATTATTCGAAATTTAATCAAAGTACAAAGCACAAGAAATAACTGCATGGAAAATACTTTCACAATTTTTTTAAGAATTACATCATATACGCAATATTGATTAAATGAAATTATATCCTAAAAGAATTAAACATGCTACACAAATGCAAATGAATCCAGGATACCTAAACTTGACATTGGAGAATAATCTAAAGAACATAATTATATTCTTAACGGATTTAAATGTTACAGCAACAGACTCAGATAGTTAGAGAGATGCAACTTAAGATATCTATCGAAGGTCACAAAATGTCCTTTCGAAGCCATAGGGCGACCTTAGGTGCACCAAAACAGGAGAACAAGTTATCCTCAATTTCCTATGCCCGGATCTCCATATCCCAACCTTGAACCTTACCTTAGCCTCAAACTCAATCTCCAATTCCACCTCTCCCGAACCCTTATCAGCTTTCAAATCCTTAGCCACGTCTCCAAACAACGCCACGTCCCGCGCCACAACGTTACTCCTCAGATATGTCACATTCCGGTGTCCTTGAAACAAAGGCTCAATAGCACTAAATCCCAATTTCTGATCATTGTACGAAACCGAGGCCTCCACTCTATCATAGTAAATAGACACTTTGGTGTTTGGATTGTACGCCCTCAAGACAAAATCAATTGTGGTGTTCAAGTGGTTACTTTTGGATATGGATAAGCCGTGGATTGAGCTATCCTCGATCGTGTAAATGAGCCGTTTTGGCTTGACTGATAGCCAGATTATGAGGAATATGAGAGCGGTGAGGACGATGAGGGCTAGTAAGACGAATGCGATGGCTCGGACGAGTCTTGAATGGGTTGGCTTGGCTGAGACCGGGGCGGTATTAGCCATATTTCTCGGTGGAATAAGATGGGAATAGGCTATCCTGGGAGTAGCTTCCAATATGTGAACAGGGTCAGGATATATACTAGGATGAAGAATAAATATTATGCCCATTTTTGTTTCTATTCCTTTCTTTGTCTCTACAGCTTCAGTTCCACTTTAGATTGCTTGCATAGAACTCTTATGACATATCATAAATCATATTCCAAGTCTATATTCTTGTGCAACCTCGTAGGAATATGTTTAGCTGTGCCACTAGACACAGCCTCATTGGCTCGTTTCAGTTCCCAAATCATCCTGAAATCACGATTTATCTTTCTATCAAACATGGTGCTTAGGCATGAAGTGGGTCAGGGCGTGAGCTGGGCACTTTGAAGGGTCGGGGACTCGGGGTCGGGGCACTCTAAGACTCACTGGACCCTTCAAAGTGCCCAAGTACCACTCTCACACCCCTCAATCACATGGGTATTCACAGTTCATCTGGATATGAACTCTGAAAAATCATCTACCAAAGCTTACGCACTTAGGTGAGCACTTCGGCAAGTTGCTTCAAGTAGGCATCCCTGGAACTAGAGGCAACAGCAGAATTCTCCTAGTCATTCATTCAGCATGTAATGTGCTTAATCGAAGTCCAACTGCAGATGGCCAAGAACAACAAGGGAGCAGAATCTCAACAAGAATTTATCACAGAAAATGGAACATTCAAATCCACAACCGTTTAATTAAAGCCGCTTTACGTTCTAAGAAATAGACACAAGTGTTTATAAACTATGAACTGAGCCACTACATTTTCGATCAGCAATTTTGTATTCAACAACTTTAGTTTCTAAGGCACATCTGTTAGATAATATCAATAAGAAACCGCACACTAGTTTTTTGAAGTTCAAAATAAGGCCAATTTTGCACTCGAGAAGAGTGCTTGGCAAACTCTTGGCGATACTCTTGAACAGTCCCTGTCTGCCGTATATTGCAGAGATGCTCGTCAGGATTCTGAAAATCTGCCGGGCCATAATGCTCCTGAAGTGCTTTCACCAGCTCCTCCCAGTGCAGGATAGTTCGATCACTGGTCATCCAAGCAAATACTGGAAGTATTTTTCGGCTCACCCCCTTCAAATTTAGGAAAGTCGTGGTATGGGGTCGTCGTGTCCCTAGCCCACCAAGGCTGTTCAACATCATCATCGTCTGAAAATACAGCTTTCTTTTTGTGTCGATTTCCGCTATTGGTTCCCCCCTGCTGCTGGTTACTCGACAGCGATTTGAGCGCTGCAACTTCTGCCGCCAAAGAATCAATGGTCTGTAATTTCGATGCGATGAAAACAAATAAAAACCATTCAACCAACTATGCTACGGTACAAGATCACCCTGTAAGATACCACAAGCTTTCAAGAATACAGTGAATACGAAAAACTCATTCAAGCACAAAGCCCTGGAGCTAATAGCAAAATAAGCAGACACCAAATTGAACAAGCAGCCATTAGATGATATGCAAGGTGTCAAGATGGCTAGAGAGCAGTGCAAACCGAGGAACAATTTAAGCAGCCCCCGTTCATATAAAACTGACATTGAAATGGAATCTCTATTTGAACTACATGGACGCCTAATACTTCAGAGAAATTGTAACTACTACAATTATTGGGTTCCCTCGTCAAAATGCCTTTTCTAAGTGAGCTTCCAACTTAGTTCTATGATTTTTTTTTTTCTTCTCATTCTCTGTTTAGGGTTCAAATTTTATAAAGAAAAAGGAAAGAAAACGAGGCCATATCCAAAGACAAGTTATATGGTACTACTATTCTAGTTAAATCGCCAAAATGGTTGCAACTATCAGCTTTCCAAAAAGATATAATATGCTAAGTTGATAACAGCGAAAAACATATAATCTGCAAAATGGTTGCAGATTATGAATTATATTACTTAACAGATCGTTTGCTACATGTCTACAAGGACTCAACTCTCTATAATTGCTGACTGAGGAATTCCAGGCAAGGAATTCGTGCTTAGGGTTGAACAGGGAGTATATATGTCCAGCTTTTTTATCATTTAGAAACCTCTGTCATAGAGGACACTATAGAAAATCAATAACGTAACTTTGCCACTTGGAGAGAATAAGATGTTTGAGGATGCAATAGGCACTTGGAAAGTAAGCAAATATTCAATGGATGAATCCTAATAAAAATTTCCGCGCTACTCCAGTAATTCATAACCTAGATCCTAATAAAAATTCTGAGGAATCCAGTGAGCAAAACTAGTTTTGGAGACCTCGTAATTGCACGATTCCAGTCCAATTTAGAAACAGGCAAGTCCTTGGCTATCTAATTCTTAGTTATGATAGTTTCTAAAAAAATATACTGCTCCCTACAATGCATGCCTATACCAAAGCAGTGCCTTTTACTCAAATGCAGGCTACCAGAACAGGCACGGCATAATGGGCTTTCCCACTCAATTCACACCCATACTAGGATGGTACAACTTCACGGACTCTTTTGGAGACGTGTATAATTAGGAGGGTAATGCACTTTAGTTGTATGTGCTTAGATGTCAGTCTGTATATAGAAAATTTCCAGTATATGTTTATTTCCTATCATGTTAGAATACTTACAGAGCATAAAGCGTACTTAAGGGGTACAACACTTGATGGAGTTGAAAATTGGAGAAGCGCATCACCAGTATGGACTTTCTTTGGCCATATCTGCTTCAAACAGATAACGAAGAATGTGGTGGAATACTATAAATAAGACGTGGTTTCCATACAGAAGAGCACCCGAAGCATTTTTCTACTATAAATCAGACAAGGTATACAGAAAGTCTCATTAATTTCTCTTTTGGAATTATATATATAGGCCTCGTTTGGGTAGAGGATAAGGAGGGAGCATAAGATAAGTTATGCCCTCTCTTTTTTTATCAAGTGTTTGGGTGCTGGATAAGAGAGAGGATAAGTTATGTTGCCTTATGCTGATGGAGCTTTTAATGAACAAATTTTATACCCCCAACATGGAGGTATAAGCTCGGATAAGAAAATATAGCATATTATGATGCTAGTATTTTGACAAAAATACCCCCACAAACTATCTAATTTCCCACCCTTTTCCCCAAACCTTGTCAGCTATTACACCGTTTCACGTCCCTCCTTTATTTTGGAGGAGGCCTCATGGGTTTGATAACTATTATTTTGGGGTTGTATAACTATATTTGAGTATGTACTGTTGAGATAAATATTATGACATTTTACTGTGCTTGCTGAAATTTCGTCGGTTTATTTTTTTTTAGGAAATTGTTTATTGTAGGTTTTGTAAAACCATGCCAATATGTCAATAAGTACTATATAGTACTACCTCTGTTCTTCTTTAATGCACCGGTTTGACTTTTACCACTATTCACTAGGTCACTTTGACCCGGTGATTTGGGTAGCAAAATGATGCAGTTTTTTGATAAATCTGTTATAGTGTTGTAGAGTAAAAGTTGTTCTATAACACGGTGAAAAAGGTAAAAATGCATCATTTTGCTATCCGAATCACCCGGTCAAAGTGACTCAAATACGAGTCAAAAAGTCGAATATGTGCCTTAGAGAAGAAACGGAGGTAGTAATTTATACTTCATAATTTCTTATAACCATGTTGTATTCATGAATAATTGTTATGTATGCATGTTACTACAAGTTTATTTCGCATATTAATATACATTTTGTATATATTTTGACTACGTCACTATTGTGTAGAAAAAAAAGAGTATTAAAATATAAACATAAATAGTGATACATTTTGTATACATTTTTTCTCATCAATTTGAAACATCCAATCTTTTATCAAATAACAGCATTGAGGGTATGCAAGTCATTTTGGCACATATCCTGCTTCATATCCTGCATCATATCCGACAGCACGCAAACACAGACAGCCAACATATCTTATCAGGGCTTATCAGACAGCATTCATATCCTTACTCATATCCCAGCATAAGCCTTATCCCTACATACCATATCCTCTACCCAAACGAGGCATAGATCAGAAAACAAGGAGTACTATGAAGTGAGAAGTGATACTCCCATAGAAAAGGAAGAGGTAACATGTCAATGCAACCCACAATCCATAAGACAGACTTGCCTGATGATGAAAACCAGAAAAAATGCCTAATGTCATTACAATATTCTATATTTCTTTCTAGTTTCTATATTCTGTTGTGGCTCGGCAACCAAAATTACATGTTTCACCCATAACCAAAGTCAAGATATAGTTCCAAAAAACTAGAAAATTCAACATGACCAGTGTCTATGGTGGTTCAAGAAATAGTTCCATGAAACTAGAAAATCCAACATGACCAACATATGCAGCAAAGGCAGGGGAAGAGATTTAAAAGAAAATCCAACATAAAAGGTTGCGTTACTGAAAAGATAAAATGATGAAGACACAAACTGGTGATTGGAACAAAGGCAGGGGAAGAGATGTACAAGAAAATTGAGGGAAAAGCTTATAACCTGGTCTATGAGAAAACATACTAGACATTTGAAACCAACATATGCAGCAAAGCTGACAATAGAACAACATCATTCATGAGGTTGCTTATTACCTAACAAATAGTATGAACTAGTTTGAAACAGTAACAAATCTCATGATTCAGAATCTTGAAGGGCGGTTCAAATTAATTGTGTTCTGATCAATTCATGGTGTCCAGCGACCTCTTCTTATTTTCCTCCTCCTATCTGAACAGTTTCCGTTTATCCCATTAGCATATAATTTTGCCACAACACATAGTACACAGCCTAAAATGGTAAAATCACCATACCAGAAACGCTCTCAAGTATGAAGCTGCAGTGGTGTCACTGCATAGAGCACCATGTTATGGTAAATCACCATACCAGAAACGCTCTCAAGCATGACACTTTCCTGTCTGGCAGTCTAAACCAGAAAATGTATCACTATGCTTGTTTTCAATACCTGATTATACCAAGTCTAGAACGAGATAATAACACTAACTAATCAAAACGAGATCATCAACATTCTTCATCTAATAGACGGAAAGTAACATTAAAACATTCTCCTAATGCTAATGCGAAGTACATTAGCTGTCCGGGGAGAAACTTGAACGCAGAATTTTATGAATCCCCTAATCCAAGGAGACGGGGGCATTCCATACAAGGAAATTTGAATGGACGTTAAAACGACCAAGTCCAAGCAAGCAAATCTGAAGAACTGTGTACATGCCCGATACATATCACTAGCCCTTCCAAAAATCAATTATCATACTAGTATTTACAGCTTTTCTAGAACTAAGAAGATGAACTTAAAGGAAGTAAAGAAGAAAATACAAGAAGAAATTATAGTGGATGGGTAGGTTACCTCAACCAAACAAATATGTATCTGTAGGGGTTTATATGATCATGCGCTATTCAGATGATTTACTATGCGGCTGAATGTGAAATCCCCCAGTTGAATACAACTTTCGGGGATTTTAACCTAATTCCATCATTCAAACATGTCCCGCAGTAGCTTTGTGACCATGTAAAGACAATGTCTTCAGCTTATCACCTGACATTTTGACTTCCTAACTAGAAGTGCATATGATTGTCAGTCTCTCAATTATATGGTTCTCGAAATTATTCAGTTCAAAATAGCTGTACACAAGGCTAAACTTCCTCAGCAATAGAAAGCTAGTGGAAAGCCATTCCCCAAGGGGTGATTCTCTAATGAGATTCAGTGATAAGACCTCGAGCGAGTCCAAAACCATCTCCAGGTCAAGGGTATAACCGTTCAGGTCTATTTCAAGAACCCTAAGAGATGTACTGCTAAAGAGGTACTGGGTATAACCGTCGAATTGAACCTTCGACCTAAAAACATATTCAACCATACATCGAATTGATGGAGAATGAACCTAAGCCCTAGACATATTTAACCATCCATCGATTTGATGGAGAAATTGGGGAATTACGGCACAACTCGTCCAGCTACGACCAGATACAGTAGAACTGAAAGAAACACACACACACACACACACACACACACACACACACACACACACACACATATAGAGAGAGAGAGAGAGTGATACATGAGCAGACTGCAAACGGAAGACCCAGTTGCAATTCCAACCGCAAAGAGTATTGAGTCGCTGAAAGAGACAAGGATGAAGCGGAATGAGGAGGGCTGCTCAGCGAGAGATGAAATTTGGGGAAAATGGCTTATATACTTGGGGTTTTGGAGGCATTGATTATAGTGACGTTTCTAATATTATACAGTATTAATGTTTTAATGCCGCTGCTATGAAATCAAATGCGGCATTGTATGACTTAACTCTGTTTCATTAAGTCATAAACGGCATTAATATCATAACCCCAAAATTTAACTGATCGCGGCAGTTTCAAAAATGATATTTTTTCGCTCCGACTTTTTGTAGTGGGTTTCACTGGCAGATATAATGATTTGGTCTCTATTTGTGATTTCATTGGAAGATATTAGTTTGTATGGTTATCAAAAAATTTCGATATCAATATAATAGAGGTGGCTTAGTTCTGGTAAATTGGTTATGCTATACAGGTCTTGGGAGGTTTTTGGACTGCACAATCTACAGACGGAACTCTGCTAAATTTCTTTAAAAATAATGTATCTGTTTTGTTTGTTATTGCTTTCAAATTCTTGCCTTAGAACCTCATTTCCATCTTGAGGTTTCTGTGTATTATGTGCGCTTAGGAACCTAATTTCTATCTTAAGGTATCTCAAGGTTTCTGCCCTGGACCTGCCCAAATCAGCAGGAATCACAAGATGAAAATGAGTTATCAATGCACAGAAAACTCGGTGGTATTTTCCATTTACAGAATATTCTTTTCCTCACAAGATTTTATATTTTCCTCGAAGTGTGATAAAAAATAGAAAACATTTCGAAGAAGTTACTCCATCTAGTTAGGTACTACTAGAAATATTACTGATAAAATATGTATGGGGGTTAAAATCATTGAAGGGGTCCAATATTAATTATCAATGGGCCTTGGAGATATTATTCTCTTTTTCTGATTTTGGGAATATATCTAAGTTATCACACAATTCAGCTGTATCAACACGCGCATTGAGAACTCAGAAACCACCAAAGTGATGGTTGCAATGAGATTGACAATACGACGACTGCTAATGTGGACTGTATGCCTCAAAAAATATGAACTTTACAAACACGCTACTTTCAAAAAATTAAAACTGCTTTCCCTCAATTTTTATTCTGTACTAGTTCACTGTATTTTTGCATTGCGTGTGATCATTGTATAACTCTACATTCTCCGATGCACTTGACAAACATTCTTCTCACATTTATTTTTTGGCAATTCAAGAATTGAACTCAAGCATATCATTTTACTATGAAAGACACATTGCGCACTTTAGATAGGGACATCTAAATGTAACTATGCTGTATATCTTAACTCTAGCAGATTTTTCCTTATACCCAGAAATGTTGCTTCTTTATATTAACTCCAAGGTTTAATTTGCAGACCAAGTTTGCAATCTAGACCACAAAAGGTACGTCGAAGGCAGAAGATGGCAGTCAAACAAGGACTTCAATGTCGGAACCTGTGAATTTCATGATTTAAGCTCAGTTCTTATACAAGTTTTATCATTAAGGCTAGCTTGCATGTGAATGCGTCGCAGCAAAAGGCTCGTGTAAAGTTACCTTGAAGGTTTATACACTTAGTATCCGCCCTAACTTTTACTAATTTCAAATTTTACTGCTCGTCTACTGAAATTTCTTGCCACTCGTGGTTTCTTCAGAGATTCGCACAAGTTAGTACTTGATGCACTACCAGATGGAACTGAACTGCACTATAATTCCAGTAAACTTGGACATAAGTCCTCTTATTTTCATTTTAATGATACTACAACTGATTTTAAGAGGTCCCTGTCTTCCTCGGAAAAATGCACCTTGGTATGATCATTGTGATTACTATCTACTAGTAATATCCAAAGGTTACGTGATAGATTCTAGCATACTATGCTATTGCTTCCAAAAAAGAGGTACGTACCGAATTCTGGTTTGCAGCCTCACATAATACATTTCTTTCCTTTCTTAAAATAGGACATTGATGATCTGTTGACATTTCTGAGCAGGTCAGAATTTCCCAGTTCGAAAAATGCATGCTGGTTATCGTTATCGTAGACAACCGTGAGTGCCTCTACGAAGGATCATGTGCTCCCTTACTTTAAAATATTACTTTGTCAACTTCACCTTCAAATCATCTCGTCTTGCAGTTACAAAAACATCTTTAATTCAGACAGAGTGTCCTGCATACCATTGCACTGCAACCGTTGGAAGGAAAGAAGTTAGCGGAAGAAAATGACAATTAAGTGCTTCATCTCTGACCAACAAACACGAGAGGTGGAGGGTCTTATACATTGTCATAAATGCCGCAAATATATTCACACAGGTATTCTCATAGCTTGCTATTCAACATAATAATATTTCATTAACCTACGAGCTTTAATCTAACTGACAACATTTCACTTGAGTATTGTCTTGTCTTTAAAGACTGCATTTTGCTAAGTCGCAAACCTATTGATACTTGGAAATGTACCTATTGTCTGAAACCACCAGTGTGCGAGATAAAGTAGACAACCGATCAGAGCACTACGGAAGCTCAGGCAAAGCTACTCATGCCGAATGCTTCATATGCAGGTTTTACCATCCTGCATTTTATTCTTCTCAAAGGAAGAATTTCCTCTGAGAAGGAGCAAATACAGGATAGTAAAAGCTGCATACGAAGCATGCGCCATAATTCGATTTGCCTGAGCTTCCACAGTGCACAGATCGATTGTCTGCCTTGTCTCACACACTGGTAGTTTCAGGCAATAGGTACATTTCCAGGTACCAACAGGTTTGCGAGTTAGCAAAATGCAGTCACTAACGACTAACCAATAATCAAGTCAAATGCTATCAGTTAGATTAAATTTCTAGAATAACTAAATATTTTAATGTTGAATTAGAGGCTATGAGAATACTCGTGAGAAAATATTTGCGGCATATATGTCCATGTGTAAGGACCCTCCTCAGTTAGTTCGTCACACATAAAGCAACTATTGTCATCAATGAAATCGTATGCAAAGACACTCCCTCTGAATTTAAGATGTCCTGTAACTGCAAAACTAGAGAGGAATTGAAGGTGCAGCTAGCAGAGTAATAATCTAAGCCAAGAGAGCCACGTGATTCCTAAATGCAATAATGGTTGTCTATGATATCGATAAGCGGCATGTATTACGAACTGGGAAGGACTGACCTGCTTAGAAATGTCAACAGATTATCAATGT
This sequence comes from Linanthus parryae, assembly GCA_023055425.1. NCBI lineage: Eukaryota > Viridiplantae > Streptophyta > Magnoliopsida > Ericales > Polemoniaceae > Linanthus > Linanthus parryae. The sequence goes on along the minus strand of JALGPY010000001.1, from coordinate 177,836,257 downwards.
TCAACTTTAAGAAAAGAAAGAAATATATTATAAGAGGCTGCAAAGCAAAAAGCGGTATCCTCTTTTCGATAGCAATAGCAAAATATGCTAGAACCTGTTTTGTGACCTTTGAATTCTACCTGTACATAGTAGTCACACTGATCACAGTTTCGAGGAAATCGTGTACGTGTTAAAGTCAGTTGTAGTATCTTTAAGGTGAAAATAAGAGGATTGATGTCCAAATAGAGACCTTGTTACTGGTTTTATAGCGCAGTTCAGTTCCATTTGGCAGCCCATCAAAAATTGACTTGTGTGAATTTCTAAAGAAAACACCAATGGCAAGTAATTTCAGACTTTGAAAATAGTGAATATAAGTGGGATACTAAGTCGTGTACAAACCTTTGAGGTAACTTTCCATAAATATAAACACTTATATTCATGAAAATCTGCAACAAAGAGAGGAAATCTTTAGAAAATAGAATGGCTATAAATTAGATTGTACTGGTATTTGTTTGGAAACTTAAGTATTTGGTTCACAATGGATTCTTCACATGTTGTCAACTTCACAAAGGATTATCGGCTTAGCTCATGAATTTTAGGTTTTGTTTATTCATGTAGTGAACTCTTGGATAGAACTCTAGTGCCTTAAGATCTGGATGTATGAGCCGATGGAAGTAAGGTGGGTTTTTTCTTGCATGTTCTTTATCAATTTGGTTTTGGCGTACATTCTAGATAGCTAATTCCGTTCATTAAAAAAATACTTCAAAGTTTAAAGTTCTTCTTCTACTTCAGAAGACCACTTTTAAAAGATCATGATTAGTCAATCACAATGTGAAGACGATAATCAAGAATTATGTAAAATATCCAACCAAGATACTCAGACTCCTCCAGCTTGATCCTTAGCAAAGTAGGAAGGCTGCTCTCATAGAACAAGGATGAACAAGATAAAAATTCATAAACTTATCTCAGATAATATGTTTGGTATGAGCTGATAATCCAACAACTGTTTGGTATGAGCTGATAATATGCAAAAGCTGAGATAATATGTAAATTTGGGTATTGAATAATTTGCAGTTTTTCAGCTCAAAATTCTAAAAAATTTAATGTCAAACTCGGAAGCAGAAATGAACAAGATTAAAACGAAACTGAGATTTTCAAACCATTTTGGATTGGATTACAATCTACTCTCTAACACACACTAATACCTCATCTTTATGCTGTCTTGACCTTTCTAAAAGTCGATTTTCAACTCATCCACCGTTGTTGTCTCACAATTCAGGGACTGCTGTACTAACTTGTGAAGCAGCGGCGTCCCTTTGCATTCTAGCAACGCAAAGTACTTCCTCCTGTAGTGCTTTAGCTGCACGACATTAAACCATTAAGTATCGAATCCACTGTCACATACTACCCCAAGATTCAAAAATTTACTCTCGAATGCACTACCTTATCTTCAATCATGGCTCAAAGCACATTTCTTCTCCCAGTAAGTTGCTGCATTATCAGCTACTGCACACCACAATATCCTTTACATTGAGAGATACAATTAGGTTCTCAACGCAATAGAACAGTGCAATGAAATATCCCTGCAAAACAAAAAAACGAAGCCGCGGCTACATTTTTATAAGCAATAACCCACATTTTTTTATGAAACTAGGATGATTAATTTACTCATAGTTGAGCCCTACATAACTAATCCAGATAAGTTCCTGACAACTGTAAGTAGTAGTGAAAGCTAACCTTTCCTCGGCTAACCTTGTAGCAACATAGGGAATTTCTGCTACATCTTCTCCGCATATGCGTAATATTGCAGCGGACACAATGTCCGAGCTGGTTTATTTAGGAAAAAGGAGTGTACCGTAAGCACTGCAGCATAAGCAACATGTCAAACAAACATGTAGAAGTATTACTTACTTGACTGATAACAAGACACGATACATCCCTTCGATATCATGATCATCCACGGTCCTCCCAAAAGGAGCATTTGAATTTGTTGGTAAAATGTACTGATACTTAACATTTAAAACTACTGGCAGGTGCTTATAATAAACAGAAATAGTGCATCAATGCTCACCCGTAAACCATGGCAGGAAAAAGATTACATTACTTCGAGTCTACCATGAACCCAAAAGCTTCGTATAGGAATTTGCGAAACAAGGTTTTATCTTATCGGGTTTATAAATGAGGAAAAGAGACAAGTCGCAGCAAAACTAAATAAACTACGCAACCTCACGTGAAAGATAGAGATAGCTTGCTCGAACAGCTTTCTGGTTTCTCGAGAAGCCATCTTCCCTCAAAGAACCCTTCATCTTATGGTAGATTCTCCAGAACTATTGGAACTGTTCTCCTTGATTCGGTTCAGTGCAGGCTGTGGTAACTTTTACATTCCGCCAACTACCATATCTTGTAAAGCCAGATAAATCCTACAACATTCTCATCACAGTACCACTCGTCTTTTGGCAATTCTTACAGTAGATGTGGTACAAATATGGTATTCAAATTATACTATTTCAATTACACAAGTTTAAACAATGTGAAAACTTGAAACCAAGAATAATCTCAAACCTTAAGATCAGCAATTCCTTTGTCCTTCAATCAGCCTACATGGTACTCTTTCCCACACTTGAAAGAAAGAGCAGTGAAAAGGAATAATAGGAAATATGACTTCGTAGCTACCGTAAGTGTATTCCAAAAAAGAAATAAAATTAGAACCTGATTGCTGAGGATGATTGTCTGAGAGCAGAACTCATCAGATTTGCCGAAATCTTCACTACTGCAAGCATCATCAATGTCTTTAGAACTCTTGTAAAGATCATGTGGGGGTAAATGTGTAAATCCACCATGATTATCAATGAGCAGAAATAAATGAAGGAATTTCTTCTGTTAGTATTTTGGGGTAGTTTCAAGAATTAACTTAAGGCGTTTGTGAAAAGTGAGATAAAACAGTATATACCGAAAACAAAATCATCAAAGGTAGAATTTCATCTGAGAAAGAAGAAAATGCTGGATAGTTAAACCTGCACAGGAAGCATGTGCCAATATCTGTGTTGCCTGAGTTTTCTGTAGTGCTTTGGTAGGTTGTCTGCTTTGTCTCGTACACTGTTGGTTCTGGGCAACAGGTGCATTTCCATGTACCAACAGGTTTGCGACATAGCAAAATGCAGTCTGTAACGACAAAACTAATAGTCAAGAAAAACGCTGCATTTAGATTAAAGATGAAATATAATTATTTGAAACACGGCCTATGAGAATACACTTGTGAAAAAATTTGCCGCATTTATGATTGATGTATAAGGCCCTCCTCCACCATTGGTTCGTCACAGATGAAGCAATTATTGCCATTTTCTTCCGCTACCTTCTTTCTCTCCAGTGACTGCAGTAAAAGAGTATGCAGAGACACTCCATCTGAATTAACAATGTTATAGTAACTGCAAACAAGTGATGAATTGAAGATGAAGTTATCAAAGTAAGTATCTAACGCAAAAGAGCCACATGATCCTTCCTAAAGTTACTCATGGTTGTCTACGATAACCATAACCAGCATGATCTTCTAACTCAGAAGGCGGCAACTGCAAATCATCAATGTTCGATTTTAAAAACAACATAATAACTTGTTATGCGAGGCTGTGAAGCAGAAATTGGTGCATACTTCTTTTTGGCAGTAAAAGCAGAGTATGCAACCTTCTTCAGTCTGGTAACCTTTGAATATTTTCTATTGTAGTAACTGATCATAGTAAGGAGCAAATTTTCGAGGAAATTGTGTACTTAATCAAATTCAATTGTAGTATTATTAAGGTGAAAATATTAGGACTTATGTCCAAATTAGGACCTTGTTTCTATAGTGTAGTTCAGTTCGATCTGGCAGCCCATCAAATTCTGACTTCTGCAAATCTCTGAAGAAAACACCAATGAAAGGAAATTCAGTAGACCGAACTGTCAACTTCAAAGTTAGTAAATTAAGTGCGAATACTAAGTCGTGTATAAACCTTCGAGCTGACTCTGGACGAGCCTTTTACTGGGACGCATGTACAACAACCCAGCACTAAAAACTTGGATGAGACTTTAAATTAAATTATGGAAGAATTCACAGGATATTCAATGTCTTTGCTTGCCATCTTCTCCCTTCGACTCACCTTTTGCCGTTGGGATTACAAATTTGATTTGCAAACTGCAACTTGAACCTCGGGGTTAATATAAAGAAGCCATAGATGATAGAACTGGGAATAAGGCAAAACTGCAAGATCTGAAGATCCAAACCAAACCCAGACAACTCTTGACAACTTGCAGTTTTGCCTTATTCCCAGTGCTAGGCTTCTTTATATTAACTCCGAGGTTCAATTTGCAGATCAAATTTGTAATCCCAATGACAAAAGGTAAGCCGAAGGCAGAAGATTGCAAACAAAGGTATTGAATACTGTAGCCTGAGAATTATTCCATGATAAAATAAGCTCAGTGATAACATACAAATTTATCTTCCAGTGCTAGGTTGCCCGTGCATGCGTCACAGCAGAAGGCTCGTCCAAAGTCGGCTCGAAGGTTGATACACAACTAAGTAACCACACTTATATTTACTAATTTTAATGTTCACAGTTCAGTCTACTGAAATTTCTTGCCATTGGTGTTTTCTTCAGAGATTTGCACAAGTCAGTATTTGATGGGAGGCCAGATGGAACTGAACTGCACTATATAAACAAGGTCCTAATTTGGACATGAGTCCTAATATTTTCACCTTAATAATACAACAACTGAATTTGATTAACAAGTACACAATTTCCTCGAAAAATGGCTCCTTATTATGATCAGATACTACGTATAGGAAAATTTCAAAGGTCACAAGACTAAACAAGGTTGATATTCTGCTTTCACTGCCAAAAAGAAGTATGTACAGATTTCTACATCACAGCCTCACATAACAGTTATTCTGTTGTTTCTAAAATCGAACATTGATGATCTGTTGACATTTCAGAGCAGGTTCGGCCTTCCAAGTTCGAAGCCCATGCTGGTTATGGTCATCGTAAGCAACCGTGAGTAACTTTAAGAAGGATCATGCGGCTCTTTTGGTTTCGATTATTACTTTGCTAACTTCATGAACAATTCATCTCTTGTTTTGCAGTTACAAGAACATTGTTAATTCAGACAGAGTGTCTCTGCATACTCTTTCACTGCAATCACTGGAGGGAAAGAAGGTAGAGGAAGAAAATGGCAATAATTGCTTCATCTGTGCTGAACAAACGGAGGAGGAGGACGAGGGCCTCATACATCATCATAAATGTGGCAAATATTTTCACAAGGGTATTCTCATAGGTTTTTTCTCAACATAATTATATTTCAGTTTAATCTAACAGCAGCATTTCACTTGACTATTGGTTTTGTCCTTACAGACTGCATTTTGCTTAGTCGCAAACCTGTTGGTACTTGGAAATGCACCTATTGCCTAAAACCAACAGTTTGCAAGACAAAGCAGACAACCGACCAGAGCACTACAGAAAGCTCAGGCAACGCAGATATTGGCACATGCTTCCTATGCAGGTTATACTGTTTTATCATACTCTTTACAAATTTCAAAAGCTAATTCTTGAACCAAGCCCAAAATGGTCTGACTAACATAAAAGTTCAGAAAAAAGCTTCCTCTATTTATTTCTGCATATTGATAATCATGGCGGATTTACATTTTTACGCCCATATGATCTTTACAAGAGTTCTTAAGACATTGATGATGCTTGCAGTAGTGAAGATTTTGACAAATCTGATAAGTTCTCTTCTCAGACAATCATCCTCTGTAATCAGGTTCTAATTTTCTTTCTTTTTTGCAATACACTTATTAGCTACAAGTCTGCTTATGCATGTTTATATATTTGTTTCTTATTATCCCTTTTCACTTCTCTTTCTTTCAAGTGTGGGAGAGAGTACCATGTCGGCTGTTTGAAGGACAAAGGAATTGTAGATCTTAAGGTTCAGACAATTTTCACATATTCTTTAACACATGTGTACCTCATCTACTTTAGGAATTGCCCAAAGACGAGTTGTTTTGTGATGAGAGATGCAGTAGGATTTATCAGGCTTTACAAGATATGGTAGTCTGCGGAATGCAAAATTTACCAGAGCCTGCGCTGAACCAGATCAAGAAGAATGGTTCCAATAGTTCTGAAGAACCTGTCATAAGATGAAGGCTTCTTGGAGGGAAGATGGCTTCTAAGGAAACCAGAAAGCTGTTTGGGCAAGCTATCTCTGTCTTTCATGTGAGTTTGTGTAGTTTAAATAGTTTTGCTGCAACTCGTCTTTTTTCCTCATTTTATATTGAAACCCCATGAGATAAAACCTTGTTTCTCAAATTCCTGCAGGAAGCTTTTGGGTTCATGGTAGACCCGAAGTGTTGTGATCTTTTTCCTGCCATGGTTTACGGGTGAGCATTGATTCACTTTTCTTGTTTATTATAAGCACATGCCAATAGTTTTTAATGTTAAATATCAGTACATTTTACCTACAAATTCATATGCTCCTTTAGGAGGAGCGTGGATGATCAAGATTTGAAAGGGATGTATTGTGCCCTGTTATCAGTAAAGTAAGTAATACTTCTACATGGTTGTTTGACATGTTGCTTATACTGAAGTACTTACAGTACCCTCCTTTTTCCTAAATAATTCAGCTCAGAGATTGTGTTCGCTGCAATGTTACGCGTATACGGAGAAGATGTAGCAAGTATTCCCTATGTTGCTACAAGGTTAAAATGTAAAGGACATGTTAGTTATGTAGGGCTCAACTATGAGTAAATTAATAATCCTTGCTTCCGAACAATATGTGGGTTAATGCCGATGAAAATGTGACCTCGATTTCATTTTTTTGTTTTGCAGGGATATTTCACAGCAGTGTTCTCATGCACTGCGAACCTAATTGTATCTCTCAATGTAAAGGATATTGTGGTGCCAGTAGCTGAAAATGCAGCAACTTACTGGGAACAGAAATTGTGCTTTGAGCCCATGATGGATAATAAGGTAGTGCATTCCAGAGTAAACTTTTGAATCTTAGGGTAGTACGTGTCAGTAGATTCGATACTGATGGTATAATGTCGTGCAGCTGGAGGACTATAGGAGGAAGTACTTTACGCTGATAGAATGCAAAGGGATGCCACTGCTTCACAAGTCAGTACGGCAGTTGAAAATCGACTGTTAGAAAGGTCAAGACAGTATAACGATGAGGCATTAGTGCATGTTTGCGAGTAGATTGAAATCCAAAAAGAGTTCAAACATCTCAGTTTTGTTTTAATCCTGTTCAGTTTTCTGCTTCTGAGTTTACATATTAGCTTTGATTTTGCACATTATCTGCTCATACCAAGTTGGATTTTCGGCTTTTAAATTTTCAGTTAGCTGTTTCACTCGGATTATTTTAAAGAGATCTTTACCAAACAGGCTCTTGATATATGGAACAAGAAATTCTCTGGAGGCTTTGAAATGTTAGAGATGTTGCCAAATGATTTCCATAAACGGCATTTATGCATAGTTTTGTATGCATGTTCTCCACCATTTACTCTAAAAATCAGTATTTGGTTGCTAACCAACATGTACAATGCCGGAGTAAACTCGAGATTGCAGCAACTATCAAAAAGCTGCCCTTCTTTGAACCTCAAAATTTGGTTGCTAAACCAACAAATGAAATAGTATGATACCAGTGTAATAAGATGAGGAACATCCTTTTTGGAAAGAGCGAAGTCAAACGCTGTAGAGACTCCAATTGCCAGTGAGAGACATCAGACTCCATGTGGAAACAACTCCTATTCTAGAGCGTCCAATCCTGAATGCAGTGGATAATGTTTTGAACAAAGACTGCACTTTATTGGATGACCTGATTCATGAGAAAAAACAAAAGGTGGAATGAGGCTCGGCCATGCAGTGTATGTTCATTACCTTAACATTTAGAGTAACAGTAGTGGAACCTTTTTTTCCTCAGACTGTAGAAACATGAATAAACACTCAGTTTATCTAATTTGTAGCACAACTAAAAAGATAACTGATTTAAGAAGTTAAGGGGCTGGACAAAAAAAAATATTAGCATGCCCTGCTTACTTACTGAAACATAAGACCGCAGATAATTCAAATTTGCCCATAGAACAATGAACTAAAAGGTTACAAAACATGCAGTATGGATGAGGAAACCCTGAGGAAAAGAAAATTAACCAAAGATTAGATTCTGTTTTCATTTACCGACCATCTTGTTGGGTTTTCTCCAAATTTTTATGGTCTTTAGCGTAAGGATCCCCACCAGGACAAGCAATTATATACTGCTAAACAGCTCCTCAAGGATGTTGAAATAAAAGGCATCCTTGTTATGTGCTAAACTGAAGCAGTGCTATAACTTGGAGAATGATATGAAGTTCAGAGCAGGTATTTATTCACGGGTTCCACAAGAAGATGATGTGGAAATGTAGTTTGAAATGGTATGGGCAGTATCAATCTTTACCCTCCACAAATTGCAACTTAATGTGAATACATAGAAATGCACCCCTAAGTTAGCTAATAAATCCTCCATCCCAGGACAATTTTTAAGCCATGTAATCTTTGTGATGAGGTCTAAATCAAACCCAGAACTGAAAGGGGTAGACCTTAGGAGTAAAATGGTGATTCCAATATTTTGAGAGGGAGCGGGAGCCCCTACCTGTCCCACAGTGGCTCCTCCCCTGGTTACCCTTAGGTTAGCTTCTTAATCCTCCTCCCCGCCACAAATTTCAAACCTTGATATCTTATGAGCATCCTCAATGGGACCCACGGCCACGAGCTGGGCAATCCAGTGCCCTCCACAGTGCCGCAAGGCCTTTCAAAATGCTCCTGTGCCCCTCTAACACCCAACTCTACATGGGTGTCTATGACAACCCTACATTCAAATAAGGGACTGAAGTAAAAAGCTTCAAAAGTTCAGGACAAGTTTACACTTTCTTGTGTATCATCTCAAACTGCATTGTGGGGCATACTTTCATCAAGGTATAGTGTGGGGGTCATATTGTGATTAGGTTTTGAGTTGGGACCATTTGATAATTTATCAAGAGTTTGAGGACTAAGTTGCAGATTCATTTAAACTTCCAAATTTGTTAGCAAATCCTTCATCCACCATTGTTGAACCTTCACATGAGCTGCAATGGTGAGTCACAGCTCAGAGCTCACCATTGAACTGTCATTGCAAGGACAGAGCCGACTAGCCCATTTCCACCATCAAAACCCAACCTTGACAATTCACTCAACTCACTTGTCCTCTCTGATCTCTCTCACTCCTGAGGCATTCTCACACCTCATAGGAGCCTCCTCATCACTGAATTGTTCTTATTTGTCGGAAAATTGTGAAGAACAGGGTAAGAACTCTAACATGCTTACTCTCTGTACATGTTTTTTAGGAGCTGTTTAACACCTGCATGTGCCCAGAAATGGGAGAAATTGTATTAAACTATGTTCAGCATCTATGATCTTGGTCGCTTCGATCAAGTGTCGGAACCTGTAAATTGGTGAATATCTCTCTGTGCATATTCTTGTTGCATTACATGAATCTCTTCCCTAACATCATGTGGTTGATTTCCATGTCTTGATTCAAGCTAATTGTTCCTAGATCGTTCAGTATTTCCTTACCAACATGCCAGCTCGAACTACTTCATACCATGTTTCAGAAATTATGCATTTGGTCGGATTCTCGAGTCCATTCCATGTCTGCACCTTCAAATTTGATTGCCAAAACTACATTTATGCGAGCTTATGTTCTTGAAGTTTCTTGCATTTCCAGGTTGAATCCTGCAGGTTTAAGTGTTCGCAAACATCCTGTAACCTTGTTTAGGTATTTTGGAGGCATCCCTTAGGCTGCATTGATCAAAAGTTGCATTTTGGGTAGTTTGGGGCAAAACTGTAGATAATGTTGGGAGAGATGTTTAAAGGGCTTGGGCAAAATTTCGATCAAGCTGGCTGGACTGCATTGCATATTTGCATGAGGGGCTTATTTGCAAAGCTTCCAAGCTTTGGGGGCCAAAGTGTACTTTTGTGAGAACTTGTTTAAAGTTACTTTTGGGATTGAGACCATTTTGAGGGTTATCTTGGGTGTTTTATACACTAAGGGTATCTAATGGACTCTGACAAGTGTTCAGGAACAGATTTTGAAACAACCGAAAGTCCAAGGGCATTTTAGTAATTTGAAATTGCATTAAATACTATGACAAACCATTCTTGCATGTAACCTGGATGTGCGAATTTTGGGTGTTTTAGACACTTAGGTATCTAATGGACTCGGACAAGTGTCTTGAGACTTCCGAAAGTCCAAGGACATTTTAATCATTTGATATTGCACTGCCTACCAGGACAATCATAATTTTGCATGTAATCTGATGTGGTAGGACCTTTTGTGTCAATTAAAGGTCTCTCAATTGACTAGATTCCTACGGTGGGACGGAGGACATTCTCCGCCACTGAGTTGGACTGCTAGTTGGGGCCTGGTTGAAAATAACACCGTTCAAGTATGTGTCTAAATCGAACATTCTATTTTTAGAAGCCTCCTATGTCGGGAATTTTATTTCTAACAGCTACTTCCTCCGTATCCTTTCTTTCTCTACGTTTTCCTTTTTGAAACGTATCTTCTCTCTCTACATTTACCTTTTTTGTAACCTATTTGTGATTATAATGACACATTTGCCCCCAAAAAAATACCCCACAACATTAATTGGGTGGACCCACAATGTAATTATGTATGTGAACAAGGGATAGAAAGGTAAAAGGCATAGTTCTCTTAATCCACGCGACTCTTCTCTCTGATGAGAAAGAAGCAATACGGAGGAAGTACTACGCTGTCTTGTTTTATCATAAATTGATTATCATGTTAAGTGGTTTGGATTGGTATTATGGATTTGGATTCGGGATATTTGGAGACGGGATACAAGAGGCTGTGTTCCTCCCCACTCTTTTGTGGATTATTTATTTGAATTAGGGGCACATGGGGCGACGAAAGCGGCGTGTTACAGTCCACGTGTTTTGCTCTTGCACCTTCCCCAATGGGTGGAAACACACGTCAAAAAGAACATGAACAGTGTCTAGCTCTAGTGCCCCAGAACACCAACAATGGGTAAACAAACACCCTCTAACATAACCCAACACTAAAATGTCTACCTTTTGCGGAGTGACAACACCAGGAGGGATTACCCAACCGCCAAGTGCATAGTTGTCAGATCGTGATTCAGATAGCGAGCTGAAACTAACTTTCACTAAATGGTGAACAGTGAGATTTGCTTGCAATTTTTGTAACAGATAAAATTAGCTTATTTCATACAGCGATAACACAGATTAACACTATATTTGTATTTAACAATAATCAAACTCACGTTCTTAGAAATTCGCATATGTAACCGGTGATTAGGAGTTGCACATGTCTAAAACATACAGATAATGAAGATAAAGTAAGTATGTGCAGCAAGGGACTAGTATAACATACCAAAAGAAGACAACATTATCCTTGGACTTGGGAAATACGTACGAGTTACTTGAATGCTAAATATGTTGCAAAACACACTGAAATGTTGAAAAAATTAATAACTAGACCGACCCTAACAGTATTAGACCTCTCGGCTCTAGCGGAATAGACGGTGAATCGTACAGATCGTAGAAATCGCAACTGAATCGTACGATTCAGTCTCTTGAATCGGGATTCTGATTATTTTTGTCCATTTAAGATTCAATGAGGGAATGGCATCGTTTCATGGGCAGTGCGCTAAGCTTGTTAACTCGTCCATTAAAAGGTTGGAAAGTTTCTTTGTTGTCAATAAGTTCTACCTCAGGTTCATGAATGAGCTTCTTAAACAATTCTTACATGCAAAGTATGGTAATGGAGCATTTACAGAGTGGACTTGTGTATTGGGATCTCTATTGAATATTGGAGATCTGAGTTTTTTCTTAAAAGCTATCAACAACGAAATATCGTAGCATTCCATGTTTCTTTGAGAAAGCGCTGAACAAACAAACTTCAAATTTGACCCATACATACAAATGAAAATGTTGCAAAATATATCGTGGCATTCCATGTGGTCAATTTCCGTTAGAAAGCTAACCACCGTTGTCAATTTTGGGTTATGTGTCCCACGAATGTATATTGCAGGGGGTTGTAGTGGAATTTGAAAGGGCAGGGGTTTTGTGTCTCGAAATGCATTTTGCAGACAGGTTTATTGTCTATTACCCATTTATATTTATAATAGAAATGTGCCAACATCAATATCTATATAGAGAGAGATTTAGATGTTGCCACGTTTCTATCCTTGAATTCCATCCGCTAAAAAAAAAGTTTCTTTTCTTGATCAACTAAAACTAAATTATATATATAGATGTTGCCACCTTTTCTATCCTTTAATTCCCTCCGCTAAAACCAATATTTCTTTTCTGGTCAAACATGTAACCCTAAATTAAAATCACATTTATTAGGTTTCCTGTATTGAATTGCCCGATATTAAAATTTATTAGTTCTCCTACATCTCCCAGTCTTGGTTATCTCTCGGTTATCTCTCTAGCAGCCGTTTCATTCTCCGTAATTGACTGGACAGGGAATGTCTCTCGAGTTCATTCTCAGAGCTGATTTGGTACGTCTCTCAGCTGATTTGATTTGGTTTGTGTCTCCAATTTATAGGAGTACTCGCTTCCACCGCGGCTTTGCAGGCATATTTTTAAACCAAAATTCATGCGGGGTCGACATCATTTTTCTTTCAACTTCAACTTACATCAAATTAGTTGTTTTGTACTATCCGTTCTTGATGAAGTAGGTGCTTTATTGGATTCTAATTCTACAGACTTAGATATGCAAATGATTAATTGATCTTGATGAAGTCTGTGGATGTGCTTAGCTTTTTTAATTAAGTTTTTGATTATGTTCTACATGGAAACACGGCAAGAAATCATGTTGCCCATTCTTAGAGGGAAAAACTATATTCATCAATGCAGATCGTAGTTGTCAAATCGAGATTCAGATCGTGAATTGAAGTTCCACTTTACTGAATCGTGAATCGAATAGAATCGTGAATCGTAAAGATATGGTTCAAAACTTCTTAGGAATATAGAACATTGCATATCCTTAAATAAGTAAGCATGTGTGAATAATACGTTCATATTTCAACAAGTAAACACAAGTTCTCAGAAAATTGCAGCCATAATGGGTGATTGGGAGCCTTGTGCATCTACCCAAGAGATTAAAAATGACAGATATAAGAAGGTATGCATATAGAGCAACATAAGATACCAAGATAACATAATAATAGTACGGAAATCAGTTATCTTGGACTCCACATATGTGTACTAGTTATTTTGAAACATAACATGGGTATCAAAACTGACAAGAGATAGAACGTATGATTTCGTAGACAGACGCTAACTTAATTAGGCCCTACCCTCATTGATGATGAATCGCGAATCGGTCTGAATCGATAGGAATCGTAAGATTCAGGCTCTTGAATCGGGATTTGAAATATTTTTTCTCCATTTAGATTCACAGAGGGACTCGCATCGTTTCATGAGTGAATTGAATCGAATCGTATGAATCGAGTCGTGAATCGTAAGATTCTGACAACTACATTGTAGATACGTTCCTTGCAATTTGAAGTCTAAATATATTTATTGCTTGAGATGCGTTCTCAATTGTAATGCCTCATTCGATTGATTATGTGTGCTTGTCTGTTAAGGGTCTGTTTTCCATTCTTGCAAGATCATTTCGTGCTTCATGAAAGATAAAGCTTGAACAAATATAGGTTAGTAAAAATAGTACAGCATTTTCACCTTCATTTATGGTGGATTTATACATAGAGACCTCTATATTGAATCCACTAAATCAAGGATTGATTTTTGTTTCTTCTTGTCCAATTATGTAATAGACAGTTACGTCTCATCTCATCTCTTCTTCATTCACTGATTAGCAAAAGCCACTATATGTGAGTCGAGGACTCTATTGGATTCTAATTCCATCAGCTAAGGATTGCAACTGAGTTTCATTAAGTTATGATTAAACCTAGGCATTGATGAAGTTGTGATTTCAACATGTTATCTATTTATGAACTTACTAATTTGATTTGGGTGTCCTTAACCAATTTAAAGTTCGACATATCCAACGAATTTAGTGTCGGTGCCAACATTGGCTACTGCGCGAACATACCATGGAAAGATTTGTAGGATTTGAACTATTGGATGGTATATAAATTATTGCTGAAATGCGGGTGTCAGATGGTATATATTGTGTCCTGTGAACTCTAGCTGAATTGGACAAGTAATGTTTGTGTAAGGGGTTTGATTGGTTGGCAATTGAGGTTTGGTGAAGAAACAGGGCTATGGTGGTTATGAAGGGGAATGAGGTAATGTTGGTTGCAGAGGAGGTAATAATTAAGTAAAAGACGGCGGTGATTTCAGGTTAATTAGGACTTTTGTTCATAATTGAATGGTTGCTTTGCAGTTCTGCTTTTTTCTCAAATTTTCTTATGTAGTTGTAGTATCTTTATATAATAGAATATAACCATTATAGGGTAATAAAGAATGATTCGGGGTACACATGTTTATTCTAGTGAAATTTGAAACTACGAGTAACCACTAAAGTATCGTACACTTTCATCTACACCATTCCTACATCAAAACCACCACCACCATTTCTCTACAGCATCTCAACCAATTCCACAACCTAAAGCTTGCAACAATCTGCATCTACACCAGTGCCAACCAGAAATGCTAGTATTTTTGTTTAAATTGTTTTTTGAGCTGGTCCATTGAAACTTGAATTTCATGTCATTACGTTGGTGCAATGCTTATAGAACCGTGATGCAACACACTCAGATTCCATCTTGCATACACCCATACAGAGGTTGTGTTCCTTATGCAAATAGCATGTCCACTTAGCTGCAACAATACATGCTCTTAAAATTATACGTGAGCACCCATTAAAGATACAATAAATCCTCCTGACATTCATATGCATCCGATCTTCATTAAAACGTATCAAGATTTCATGGCACAGAAGTGGCCAAGCAACTATTACTAACTAAACTTTCAACATAAACTCTGAAGGAGTTGTACTATTTAGCTTCTGAAAATTTTAAGTCGGCATCTCCACCTCCACCTCAACCAGTAATTGAGGGTCCTAAGATCTTATAAATCAAATAGTTTTGTGGTAGTATCTTCGTCTTGATTATTGTGATAATATTTTTAATGCTATTTAGATGTAGCTTATATTAGGACAATATTATGCTTTGTTGAGAAAGATTTATCATCAAAATGCAGTTGGTCACTGTATAGCATGTCACTAGTAATTTACAGAAACTACCTATGGATTTTAGTATAAAGGCACACGTTGTCCCTACTGTTTGAAGAAAGGCAGAAACACCCCTTATTTTCTACAAAAAGTCAGTCCACTATTTGAAATACCAGATATAACCTTATGTCCTCTATCTCTCTTCTTTTCCTTTCCAGACCTTCACTTCTGCCCCCCACAGGATGTAACCACCGCAAACAAACCCAAAACTGGTAGAACCAAGTCACAAATAGAGAATGATCAAACCCAAATTTGCCATAACTTTGTAAGAGACAAATCATGATGTGAAGGATAAACGGAGAAACCTCCTTTGGTCTTGAGGTTTCTGTGGATACTTGAAACATCATTTCCCTCTTGAGGGTTTTGTATATTATTATGTGCGCCCATTAATTGCATTTTCATCTTGAAGTTTCTTCCGTGCCGTGTCCTGAGGTTACAGCAGAAAAGCAACTTTTTTTCCTGGTACTGCGCAAGTTCTACAGCATCAATGGAAAGAGATTTTCTTTTTCTATTTCTCTTCTCGTATCTTCTCTTCTATGAGACCTGTATTTAGCTATTTCAGCCTACCATATCGATCACTAATAGTTTAATAGGTAGTTGGAAATATAGTCGGTTGACATAACAGCTTTATTGGTTTTACAGCAGTGGTTTTGTTCCCCTTATTGAACTTTTCAGTTTGATAATTCCCGGGATAAAATTGACGAGATATCCTAATTCCTAACTGTTGCGAACACAGGATTTTGATTAAGTGGCATACACTACAGGAGGATTCGAGTCAAAATTTGTGATTTAAAGTATTAGAAAGCGTAAATTTTGATATTCTTTAGGGGCAAAATATATTATTGGTAAATATTACATCAAATTACATGGGGTTATAATGGAATTTCTTGACCCCGGAGGGGCTGCAGCCCCCACCCGTCACCCCCTTGGTCCGCCAGTGTATGCTAACAATTTTTTAGTGGAAATGTTATAATCAGGCATCAATATCTAGTGAGACATGTTCTACACCAATCGATTTGCAAATAGAGACAACAGCAATAGGACTTGATATCTTCAACCTAATGTTCAGATATTTCTTCTAACATGTTGAGTGCATGAGTTTGCCTAATGGGTCAAAAGGTTCACCATGAAGGAAATAATGCAAAATCATATGAACATATATATGCAGAAAAAATAACGTTGAGTTTGTGTGTGTGTGTGTGTACATACCTTGGATGAAGGCTATTCTTGACAACCTTTTGTCCATGTTTCCTCCATTTGTAACCATGATCAAGAACATCAACATCACTCATAGCTTGGAAACAAAACCTTGGCTCTCTAAGTTTCCTCCTCACTTCAGTCACCATTTTGTTCAGACTGAGGCTCTGAGCATGTTGATGATGAACTCCTCCACCTATATGCATTCATAGATTTAATACCATTTGAGTCAACATTTGGCATATACAGTATCAAATTTACAACATATATACATTTAACAAGAGCAACAATATTCTCCCCCTCTCTCAGTCTCTGTTCGCAGGGCAGGGAATCAAAAAATGGCCTGAAGTGGTGCGGTGCAGAGCGGGCGATACGTAACGGAAGCGGAGAGTCCGATTCACGCGATACGTTGTATGTGAATCGGACTCACATCTGTAACGGCCGAAGCGGACCTTCATATAGCGTTTTTATCCAAAAAAAAAAAAAGGCCGAAACGGACCCTCTTTAGCAAAAAACGGCCTATACGCCTGTGAAAGCTTCACGTATTCAATTCCCGATTCCGGTCACAGCCTCTCCAATACGGGCCGGTTCCGTTACAAGCTACCGCGCCGAAACCGTTTTCTAAAACCATGGTGCATAGAGTGGAACGGAGAGAAACAATCTCTCTCTGCATACCTACAACCACTCCCTTCGTCCTTCCCTCGGGCTACTACCACAACCACTCTCTCACACACCGTCTCTCTCATAATCTGTGAAAACCCTCTACGCCTGGATCGCCGACAGTCCCTTATAACCCTTTTTTCATTTCATCAAACTGTGGTTCCCCAATCCTTCTCTCTAGTGTTTTGACATAAAGCACGAACTCCTGCCGCAGAAACAATTATACTTTTGATTCTGACCTGTACACTCAGAATCAGTCACAATTTACGCTTGCTTTCCCGTGACACCCCTCTAGGGCCTGGCTCTTGGAGCTAGAGAAACTTCGCAACTCTTTGGTGACTCCACACCCTCTTCATCAACAGCCTTGCCATAGTTTCCTAGGACTGAGCAGCTTTCCTAGTTCAAGGGAGAATCTCTCGCTTCCTAACTTTTATCTTCCCAGGTGATATACCGCTAGCATTAATGTTAACGCGATAACTGATACCGTTAAGGTATCGGGGTAAACGATTTTGTGAAAACCGTCAAAAACTAACCACGTAGCTTGTAGCCTACGGCGCTATTCTAACAACTAAATTGTTGACCGAATAAAGATTTCTTTTCATAATCAATTCATTCGATGAAAATAAACTGGAGAGTACAAGTGTTTAAATAGACGACACAAAACCTAACCCTAGACTCCTACGGGCTAGAAAAGAAAGCCCGGTACGACTAATTAAATAATTAACGAAATAAACTATTTAATTAACAACTAAATAAATAAATACTACCTAACTAATTAACTAAATGCTAAATAAGTAATACAGACGACGATGATACGTTTGACCCGTATCAATAACAGACATTGTAGATGAAATGATAGTGCTCAACTGCGAAGGCACAAAAATGTCTATTTTTCTGAGTATTCAATCTACATTCCACTATTCATATGGACAGCTGAATGTCTATGGATAGCTGAATGTACTTAGCTCTGCTTTTTAAGTATCCAATCTACATTCCACGATTCATATAATAATTGATGTCGTAATTAGGTCATGTTGATACGATAACATACATACCTTGTGATTGTTCAGGAACAGAATCATGGTTGCAAGCCGCATTTCTAACTTTCAATGCAAGCTTCCTAGTCTTTCGAGACTGCGGCGCCACCTTTGGCTGTTCAAGTATTAAGACCAGTACTATATAAGAAGAGATGCTACACAAATTAATTAATCATAGTAATTAATTTCTAGCTACTGATATAATTCATCTTACCTGTTTTAGCCGGAGATTTCTTTTCAGCCGCAGAGCCCATGAATCTAAGAAATAGTGAGAATGTTAGCTTAATGGCTTGATTCAGAAAACAAACAAGTAACCATCAGTTGGATTTAATTTCACCAAAAATTTAACTCTCTAGAAACCCAAATTCGTAACCACTTGAGCCAACTCGTCTGTTTCAATAACCTAAATTCGCAAACAAGAAACTGAAGAGAGGGGACCTCTAATTACCGAAGAATGGACTTGTTGATTGATGTTATTGGGTTTCTACAAATGATGTTTGAAGTGAGGCTATGAATCGCCTCCCGAATTGGGAAACCGAGGCGGCGACTCGGTACCGATCACGAACTTTCATCGCCGCAACTTCTCATGGACCGACCGACGAAACTCTCACCGCAAGCCGTCTCTGGTAACCACCGCCGCTCCTCTCTCTCTCTCTCTCTCGCGCGCAGTCTGTGAATAATTTGGGTATTTGAATAATTTGCAGCTCAAAATTCTAAAAACAAAAATTAATCTCAAACTCGGAAGCAGAAATGAACAAGACTAAAACAAAACTGAGATTTTCAAACCATTTCGGATTACAATCTACTCTAAAACACGCACTAATACCTCATCTTTATGCTGTCTTGACCTTTCTAAAAGTTGATTTTCAACTCATCCGCCATTGTTGTCTCACAATTCAGGGACTGCTGTAGTCACTTGTGAAGCAGTGGCGTCCCTTTGCATTCTATCAACATAAAGTACTTCCTCCCATTAAGTATCGAATCCACTGTCACATACTATCCCAAGATTCAAAAGTTTACTCTCAAATGCACTACCTTATCTCCCATCATGGCTCAAAGCACATTTCTTCTCCCAGTAAGTTGCTGCATTATGAGCTACTGGCACCACAATATCCTTTACATTTAGAGATACAATTACGACACAATAGAACAGTGCAATGAAATATCCCTGCAAAACAAAAAAATGAAGCCGCGGCTACATTTTTATAAGCAATAACCCACAGTTTTTTAGGAAAAGAGGATGATTAATTTACTCATAGTTGAGCCCTACATAACTAATCCAGATAAGTTCTTAACAACTGTAAGTAGTAGTGAAAGCTAACCTGTCCTTGGCTAACCTTGTAGCAACATAGGGAATTTCTGCTACAACTTCTCCGCATACGCGTAATATTGCAGCGGACACAATGTCCGAGCTGGTTTATTTAGGAAAAAGGAGTATACCGTAAGCACTGCAGCATAAGCAACATGTCAAACAAACATGTAGAAGTATTACTTACTTGACTGATAACAAGGCACAATACATCCCTTCGAAATCATGATCATCCACGGTCCTCCCAAAAGGAGCATTTGAATTTGTTGGTAAAATGTACTGATACTTAACATTTAAAACTATTGGCAGGTGCTTATAATAAACAGGAATAGTGCATCAATGCTCACCCGTAAACCATGACAGGAAAAAGATTACATTACTTCGGGTCTACCATGAACCCAAAAGCTTCGTGTAGGAATTTGTGAAACAAGGTCTTATCATATCGGGTTTATAAAATGAGGAAAAGAGACAAGTCGCAGCAAAACTACGCAACCTCACGTGAAAGATAGAGATAGCTTGCTCGAACAGCTTTCTGTTTTCACGAGAAGCCATCTTCCTTCGGAGAACCCTTCATCTTATGATAGATTCTCCAGAACTATTGGAACCGTTCTCCTTGATTCGGTAGAGTGCAGGCTGTGGTAACTTTTACATTCCGCCAACTACCATATCTTGTAAAGCCAGATAAATCCTACAACATTCTCATCACAGTACCACTCGTCGTTGGGCAAATTCTTACAGTAGATGTGGTACAAATATGGTATTCAAATCATACTATTTCAACTACACAAGTTTAAACAATGTGAAAACTTGAAACCAAGAATAATCTCAACCTTAAGATCAGCAATTCCTTTGTCCTTCAATCAGCCTACATGGTACTCTTTCCCGCACTTGAAAGAAAGAGCAGTGATAGGAAATATGACGATGCATAAGCAGACTTGGTAAGCTACCATAAGTGTATTGCAACAAAGAATAAAATTAGAACCTGATTGCTGAGGATGATCGTCTGAGAGCAGAACTCATCAGATTTTCCGAAATCTTCACTACTGCAAGCATCATCAATGTCTTTAGAGCTCTTGTAATGATCATGTGGGGGTAAAAGTGTAAATCCACCATGCATCAATAAGCAGAAATAAATGAAGGATTTTTTTTCTTAACTTTTATGTTAGTATTTTGGGTAGTTTCAAGAATCAACTTAAGGAATTTGTGAAGAGTGAGATATAACAGTATATTCTGGAAAACAAATCATGAAAGGTAGAATTTCATCCGAGAAAGAAGAAGAAAATGCTGGATAGTTAAACCTGCACAGGAAGCATGTGCCAATATCTGTGTTGCCTGCGTTTTCTGTAGTGCTTTGGTCGGTTGTCTGCTCTGTCTCGTACACTGTTGGTTCTAGGCAATAGGTGCATTTCCAAGTACCAACAGGTTTGC
The DNA here is from genome assembly GCA_023055425.1 of Linanthus parryae. Classification (NCBI taxonomy): domain Eukaryota; kingdom Viridiplantae; phylum Streptophyta; class Magnoliopsida; order Ericales; family Polemoniaceae; genus Linanthus; species Linanthus parryae. Next base: position 177,815,365 of record JALGPY010000001.1, on the reverse strand, counting down.
GACATAGCGAAATGCAGTCTGTAACGACAAAACCAAGAGTCAAGTGAAATGCTGCATTTAGATCAAAGATGAAATATAATTATTTGACACACGGCCTATGAGAATACACTTGTGAAAAATTTGCCGCATTTATGATTGATGTATAAGGCCCTCCTCCTCCACCATTTGTTCGTCACAGATGAAGCAATTATTGCCATTTTCTTCTTTCTCTCCAGTGATTGCAGTAAAAGAGTATGAAGAGACTCCATCTGAATTATCAATGTTCTTGTAATTGCAAACAAGTGATGAATTGAAGATGAAGTTATCAAAGTAATTATCTAGCGCAAAGAGCCACATGATCCTTCCTAAAGTTACTCACGGTTGTCTACGATAACCATAACCAGCATGATCTTCTAACTCGGAAGCCCGCCCTTCAAAACATCAATGTTCGATTTTAAAACAACATAACAACTTGTTATGCGAGGCTGTGAAGCAGAACTTGGTGCATACTTCTTTTTGGCAGTAAAAGCAGAGTAAGCAACCTTCTTTAGTCTTGTAGCCTTTGAATATTTCCTATTGTGGTAACTGACCATAGTAAGGACCCAATTTTTGAGGAAATTGTGTACTTCTTATCAAATTCAATTGTAGTATTATTAAGGTGAAAATATTAGGACTTATGTCCAAATTAGGACCTTGTTTCTATAGTGTAGTTCAGTTCAATCTGGCAGCCCATCAAATTCTGCCTTGTGCAAATCTCTGAAGAAAACACCAATGAAAAGAAATTTCAGCAGACCGAACTGTCACCTTCAAAGTTAGCAAATGTTAGTGCAGATACTAAGTCGTGTATGACGAGCCTTTTGCTGGGACGCATGCACAGCAACCAAGCACTGAAAAATAAAAATTGGATGAAACGGCAAATTAAATTATGGAAGAATTCACAGGCTAGACATTCAATATCTTTGCTTGCCATCTTCTCCCTTCGACTCACCTTTTGCCATTGGGATTACAAATTTGATTTGCAAACTGCAAATTGAACCCCGGGGTTAATATAAAGAAGCCATATATGATAGAACTGGGAATAAGGCAAAACTGCAAGTTGTCAATAGTTGTCTGGGTTTGGTTTGGATCTTCAGATCTTGCCCTTATTCCCAGTTCTATCATCTATGGCTTCTTTATATTAACCCCGAGGTTCAATTTGCAGATCAAATTTGTAATCCCAATGGCAAAAGGTGAGTCGAAGGGAGAAGATGGCAAGCAAAGGTATTGAATGTCGTATGCTTTGAATTCTTCCATGATGTAATTTTAAAGTTCTCATACAATTTTTATCTTTCAGTGCTAGGTTTGCCCGTCCATGCGTCACAGCAAAAGGCTCGTACAAAATCAGCCCGAATGTTTATACACAACTTTAGTATCTGCACTTATATTTACTAACTTTGAAGTTGACGGTTACTGGAATTTCTTGCCATTAGAGTTTTCTTCAGAGATTTGCACAAGACAGTACTTGATGGGCTGCCAGATGGAACTGAACTGCACTATAGAAACAAGGTCCTAATTTGGACACAAGTCCTAATATTTTCACCTTAATAATACTACGACTGAATCTGATTAACAAGTACACAATTTTCCTCGAAAATGGCTCCTTACTATGATCAGTTACTAAAATGGGAAATATTCAAAGGTTACAAGACTAAAGGAGGTTGCATATTCTGCGTTCACTGCCAAAAAGAAATACATACCAATTTCTGCTTCACAGCATCACATAACAGTTATTCTGTTGTTCTTTAAATCGAACATTGATGATATGTTGACATTTCTGAGCAGGTCCGGCCTTTCGAATTCAAGACCATGCTGGTTATGGTTATCTTAGACAACCGTGAGTAACTTTAGGAAAGATCACGTGGCTCTTTTGCATTAGATTATTATTTGATAGCTTAACCTTTAATTCATCTCTTGTATGCAGTTACAAGAACATTGTTAATTCAGACGGAGTGTCTCTGCATACTTTCACTGCAATCACTGGAGAGAAAGAACGTAGCAGAAGAAAATTGCAATAATTGCTTCATCTATGACGAACAAACGGAGGACGAGGGCCTTATACATCATCATAAATGCGACAAATATTTTCACAAGGCTATTCTCATAGGCTGTTTTTCAACATAATTATATATCAGCTTTAATCTAACTGCAGCATTTCACTTGACTATTGGTTTGGTCGTTACTGACTGCATTTTGCTAAGTCACAAAGCTGTTGGTACTTCAAAATGCACCTATTGCCTAGAACCAACAGCGTGCAAGACAAAGCAGTCAACCGACCAAAGCAGTACAGAAAGCTCAGGCAAAGCAGATATTGCCACATGCTTCTTGTGCAGGTTTATCCAGCATTTTCTTCTTCTCCTCCAATGAAATTCTACCTTTGATGATTTATGTTTCTGTGTACAGTTTATACTATTCACTCTTTACAAATTTCGAGAGTTAATTCTTGAAACTACCCCAAAATGGTCTGACTAACATAAAAGTTCAGAAAAAGCTTCCTCCATTAATTCTGCATATTGATAATCAAGATTAATTTACATTTTTACCCCCACGTGATCTTTACAAAAGTTCTAAAGACATTGATGATGCTTGAAGAAGTGAAGATTTCGACAAATCTGATGAGTTCTGCTCTCAGAAATCATCATGTGCAACCAGGTTCTAATACTGTTTCTCTGTTTGCAATACAGTTATGATAGCTATGAAGTCTGCTTATGCATGTTTATATGTTTGTTTCTTGTTATCCCTCGTCTCTGCTCTTTCTTTCAAGAGTGGGAAAGAGTACCATGTCGACTGTTTGAAGGACAAAGGAATTGCTGATCTTAAGGTTCACACAATTTTCACATTTTGTTTAACTTGTTTAGTAGAAATAGTATGATCTGAATGACATATTTGTACCTCATCTACTATAGGAATTGCCCAAAGATGAGTGGTTATGTGATGAGAAATGCTGTAGGATTTATCAGGCTTTACAAGATATGGTAGTTGGCGGAATGAAAAAGTTACAGAGCCTGCACTGAACCAAATCAAGAAGAATGGTTCCAATAGTTCTGGAGCACATGTCATTAGATGGAGGCTTCCTCGAGGGAAGATGGCTCCTCGGGAAACGAGAAAGTTGTTTGAGCAAGCTATCTCTATCTTTCATGTGAGTTTGTGTAGTTTGATTAGTTTTGCGCAGACTTGTCTCTTTTTCGCATTTTACATTTGAAACCCCATAAGATAAAACCTTGTTTCGCAAATTCCAACAGGAAGAATTTCGGTTCATAGTAGACCCAAAGTGTTGTGATCTTTTTCCTGCCATGGTTTACTCTTTCTGTTTATTATAGGCACTTGTCAATAGTTGTCAATGTTAAATATCAGACTGTGTTTACCTACAAATTCAAATGCTCCTTTAGGAGGAGTGTGGACGATCATGATTTCGGAGGGATGTATTATGCCCTATATTAGTCAAGTAAGTAATACTTCTGCATGTTTGTTTGACATGTTGCTTATACTGAAGTGCTTACGGCACCCTCCTTTTTCCTAAATAATTCAGCTTGAAGATCGTGTCTGCTGCAATGTTACGCGTATACGGAGAAGATGTAGCAGAAATTCCCTATGTTGCTACAAGGATAAGTACCAAGGAAATGTTACCTTGCACTACTATTTGCAGATATCAAGAACTTGGGTGGATTTGTAATGTCGAGCTCAACTATGAGAAATAGGCTTAATCTTCTGCTTTGCAGCGATATTTCCCAGCATTATTCTCTTGCCTCGAGAACTTAACTGCATCTCTCATGGTAAAGCATATTGTGGTGCCAGTAGCTAATAATGCAGCAACTTACTAGGAAAAGAAATTATGTTTTGAGCCGATAATGGAAGATAAGGTAGTGCATTTCAGAGTAAACATTTTAGTCTTGGGGTAGTATGCGTCTGTAGATTCGATATTTAATGGTTTGAGTTCTTACAGCTGAAGGACCACAGAAGTAAGGACTTTGCGTTGATAGAATGCAAAGGGACGCCTCTGCTTACAAGTCAGTACAGCAATCCCTGAATGGCGAGACAACAGGGGATGGCTAGATCACAGTCATTCAGAAATCGCAGTATGGATGGTCAAGACTTAGCATAGAGATGATGCATTAGTTCATGTTTGCGAGTGATTGAAATTTGAAATGAGTTGAAAATCAGGTTTTCGAATTAATCCAATGTAGTTTTCTGCTTCTGAGTTGAGATAAAATTTCATTTAGAATGTTGAGCAGAAAAACTGCAGATTATTAAATTTTCAAATTTACATATTATCTTACATTTTGCATTTTATCAGCTCATACCAAACAGTTGTTGGATTTTAGGCTTTTTGATTTTTCAGTTAACTTTTCCACTCGGATTGTTTTCAAGAGATTTTTAGATGTTAAGAGCTGTTCCCAAACAAGCTCTTGATATATGGAACTAGAAATTCTCCGGAGGCTTTGAAATGTTACAGAAATCGCCAAATGATTTCCATAAACGCCTATGAATTTCAGATTTTGACATTAGATTTCATGCCATTTTTGCATAGTTATAGTAGGCATGTTCTGCACCATTTACTCTGAAACTTTAGTATTTGGTTGCTAAACCAACACATACAATGCCGCAGTAAACTCGAGATTGCAGCAACATTCATAAAACTGTCTTTCTTTGAACCAAAACCAACACTTGATAGCTGCAGAAATGGTTGCTAAACTAACATATGAAGGAAATAACACAATGTCTTGAAGTCATAGTCTATTATATAGAGGTGTTGTCTAGTACATACCAATATAAGAAGATGAGGAACATCCGATTTGGAAAGAGCGAACAAACGATGTAGAGACTCCAATTGCAAGTGAGAGACATCAAAAGTCTTTGCCTCTTGACAGGGAACTCGGCATCTTTGACAGAAAATTTACTCATAGAACCCCAACTTTGATCTCTGATTCTCTGTTATGTACCAAATAAAACATAAGCAATTGATAAAAGCACTAGCATGCATAAAAAGAACATTCAATTATAAGACGAGTAACCAGAGGACAAGCAGATTCACAAACGTAATATCGTGTTCTACTCGATCACCAAACTGTAGCAATGCTCTCATATTGTGTTCTAATATAATGGACCTTTATAACACCAATTAGGCTCAAATAGTTATCTAATGCTCAACTGTGATGCAATGGATAATGTTTTGAACAAAGAGTGCACTTTAATGGAGAACCAGACTCATGAGAAAAAACAAAAGGTGGAATGAGGCTCAGCCATGCAGTGTATGTTCACTACCTTAACATTAAGAGTAACAGTAGTGGAACTTTTTTTTCCCCTCAGACTGTAGAAACACGAATAAACACTCAGTTTACATACTTTGTAGCATAACTAAAAGATAACTGATTTAAGAAGTTAAGGGGCTGGTCTCTGAACAGCCATCGACCAAAAATAAAATAAAAATAGCATGCCCTTATTACTTACTGAAACATATAAGACCACAGATATTTAAAATTTACCCATAGAAAAGGTTACAAAACATGCACTATGGATGAGGAAACCCTGAGTAAAAGAACATTAACCATATATTAGATTTTGTTTTCATTTATCGACCATCTTGTTGGGTTTTCCCAAAATTTTTATGGTGACAAGCAATTATATTCAGCTAAACAGCTCCTCAAGGATGTTGAAATAAAAGACGTCCTTGTTATGTGGTAAACTGAAGCAGCGCTATCACTTGGAGAAGTTCAGAGCAGGTATTTATTCACATGTTCCACAAGACGATGTAGAAATGCGGTCTGAAATGGTATGGGCAGTATCAATCTTTACCCTCCACAAATTGCAACTTAATGTGAATACATAGAAATGCACCCCTAAGTTAGCTCATAAATCCTCCATCCCAGGACAATTTGTAAGCCATGTAATCTTTGTGATGAGGTCTAAAAAAAACCCAGAACTAAAAGGGGTAGACCTTAGGAGTAAAATGGTAATTCCAATATTGTGAGCGGGAGCGGGAGCCCCTACCTGTCCCACAGTGGCTCCTCCCCTGGTTACCCTTAGGTCAGCTTTTTAATCCTCCTCCCCGCCACAAATTCCAAGCCTTGATATGCCTTGATATCTTATGGGCATCCTCAATGGGACCCACGGCCACGAGCTGGGCAATCCAGTGCCCTCCACAGTGCCGCAAGGCCATTCAAAATGCTCATGAGCCCCTCTAAACCCAACTCCACATGGATGTCTATGACAACCCACATTAAAATCAGGGACTAAAGTAAAAAGCTTCAAAAGTTCAGCGACAAGTTTAAAATTTCTTGTGTATCATCTCAAACTGCATTGTGGGGCATACTTTCATTAAGGTATAGTTGGGAGTCATATTGTGATTAGGTTTTCAGTTGGGACCGTTCGGTAATTTATCAAGAGTTGGAGGACGACGTTGCAGATTCATTTAAACTTACAAATTTGTTAGCAAATTAAACCTTCACATGAGCTGCAATGGTGACTCACAGCTCAGAGCTTACCATTGAACTGCCATTGCAAGTACAGAGCCAACTAGCCCATTTCCACCATCAAAACCCAACCTTGACAATTCACTTAAATCACTCGTCCTCCTCACACCTCATTGGAGCTTCCTCATCACTGAATTGTTCTTATTGGTCAGGAATTTGCGAAGAACAAGATAAGAAGTCTAACATGCTTACTCTCGGTAATTTGTTCAATTTTCTTTCTATGTAATCTCGTCCAATTCTGAGTATACTTTCGTGTTCCAGAGGTCCTGCAGAAGCAGAATCATCAAGAATTACAAGCTTCAAGATCTGGTTTGAAAATTCCTTATTCTTGCTCATATTCCCGGTCGCCAGAAAACTCATATCTTTCAGAGGAGAAATTTCTTAGTGCTCCAAAAGAGCAACACGTGGTGCTCTACTTCCAATCACAGTGCACCATTTATACAAACTGTTGGTGGTTGGCACAAACTCATTGGTTGTAGAGCACCACATGGTGCTCTTTTGGAGTACTAAATTTTTTTCTCCTTTCAGAGGTAATTTCTGGGTCATGTCTTCATTCTTAGACTTGTTACATGTTTTTTAGGAGCTGTTTAACACCTGCATGTGCCCAGAAATTGGAAAAATTGTAAACTATGTTCAGTGTCTCTGCTCTTGGTTGCTTCGATCACGTGTCGGAACATGTAAATTGGTGAATATCTTTATGTGCATGTTCATGTTGCGTTACATGAATCTCTTCCCTAACATCCTGTGGTTGATTTCCATGTCTTGATTCAAGCTAATTGTTCCTAGATTGTTCAGAATTTCCTTACCCACATGCCAGCTCGAACTATTTTATACCATGTTTCAGAAATTATGCACTTGGTCGAATTTTCGAGTCCATTCCATGTCTGCAATTTCTTAAAATTTCATTGCTAAAATTCACTTGCAGTTAAACTACAATTATGCGAGACTATGTTCTGGAATTTTCTTGCATTTCCAGGTTGAATCCTGCAGGTTTAAGTGTTCGCGAGTGTCCTGTAATCTTGTTTAGGTATTTTGGAGGCACCCTTAGGTTGCATTGATCAAAAGTTGCATTTTGGATAGTTGGGGGCTAAACTGTAGTTAGTGTTGGAGGGATGTTTAAAGGGCTTGGGCAAAATTTCGATCAATCTGGCTGGGCTGTATTGCATATTTGCACGAGGGGCTTATTTGCAAAGTTTCCAAGTTTTGGGGGCCAAAGTATAAGTTTGTGAGAACTTGCTTAAAGCTACTTTTGGGAATTGAGACCATTCTGAGAGTTATTTTGGGTGTCTTATACGGTAAGGGTATCTAATGGACCCTGACAAGTGTTCAGGAACAGATTTTGAGACTACTGAAAGTCCAAGGGCATTTTAGTAATTTGAAATTGCACTACATACTAAGACAAACCATTCTTGCATGTAATCTGGATGAGGTAATTTTGGGTGTTTCAGACACTTAGGGTATCTAATGGACTCTGACAAGTGTTCACGCACTGGTTTTGAGACTTCCGAAAGTCCAGGGCATTTTAGTCATTTGATATAGCACTGCCTACTAGGACAATCATAATTTTGCATGTAATCTGATGTGGTAGGACCTTTTGTTTCAATTAAAGGTCTCTCAATTGACTAGATCCCTACGGCGGGACGGAGGGCATTTTCCGCCCCTGAGTTGGACTGCTAGTTGGGGGCCTGAAAATAACACCGTTCAAGTATGTGTCTTAATCAAACTTCCTATATTTTGAAGCCTCTTATGTCGGGATTTTTTTCTGAAAGCTACTTCCTCCGTATCATTTCTTTCTCTACGTTTTCCTTCTTGGGACGTATCTTCTCTTTCTCTAAATTTCCCCTTTTGTAACCTATTTGTGGCTATATGACACAATTGCCCCTTAAAAAATACCCCCACAACATTAATTGGGTGGATTAAACCATGTAATATGTGTGTGTGAACTGTGAACAAGGGATAGAAAGGTAAAAGGCCCAGTTTTCTTAATCCATGCGTCTATTCTCTCTTATGAGAAAGAAGCAATACGGAGGAAGTACTACGCTATCTTGTTTTATCATGAATTGATTATCATGTTAAGTGGTTTGAATTGTAGGTATTATGAATTTTGATTCGGGATATTTGGAGACGGGATACAAGAGGCTGTATTCCTCCCCACTATTTGTGGATTATTTATTTGAATTAGGGGCACATAGGGCATTGTAGCCTCCCCTGCTCCAGCTTGAGGGTCAAATACGACTCAGCTTTAGGCCTAGCAGTACTCTGCTGATGTTAACTTGTTACCCTAAAGGGGTTGTGGACACTTATGGTCTAGTTATCGAGTGGGATTTTTTCCGTATATTATCAGAATTTGAATATCTCGAGTAATATATAGAAATATGTCTGGATAATGTTGGAATTGGTTTGGTCCGTTTGGATATGAACTTGGTTATGGATTGGAAATGGACTGGTTACTAGATTTGGATTTGGTTGGATTGAATCTTTTCAACATGTTATCTTTAAATTGCTGTTGTAGTACTTCGATTTCAAACTTTGTATTCTTGAAGTATCTCAAGTGTTATTACGTTTACATTTTAAGGTGCTTTTACTAGATTTGGATTTGGTTGGATTGAATCTTTTCAACATGTTATCTTGAAATTGCTGTTGTAGTACTTCGATTTCAAACTTTGTATTCTTGAAGTATCTCAAGTGTTATTACGTTTACATTTTAAGGTGCTTTCACACTTAGCTTATGCTGACTTTTTTTTATGCGATGTCTTTGTTGCAATTAAAACCATCGTTGTCGCGTGGAATTGGGGAACAGTGAGGATATCAGGATAGAGCCTTTATATGGCACAGTACATACATAGTTCTCTTTTGCTTCAGCTCAAACAATCTTAACTTGCTTTGTAGAACCGTCAGCTTCAGTTTGTATATCTATGTTTCATATATATTCATCTTGGTTTGGACTCCTTGCACGGGAAGCTAGCTACTGATGCGGAGGGCACTCTCCGAGATCTCTAGCCCCGCGGGATTCAGTGGTTCTTTTCCCCTTATCGAAGTTTTTAATACAATTCCCTGAACAAAACTGTCGAGATGTCCTAACCGTGGCGGACGCAGGATTTTGATTCAGCAGGGGCTATGTGCGCACACTATAGGAGGATTCGAGTCAAAATTTGTGATTTAAGGGATTAGAAAGCGTAAATTTTAAATTCTTTAGGGGGGCGAAAATATTATTTGGAATTTTACATCAAATTACATGGGGTTATAAATGGAATTTCTTGACCCCGGAGGGGAACCAGCCCCCACCCGTCACCCCCTTGGTCCGCCAGTGTATCCTAACAAATTTTTAGTGGAAGTTTAAAATCATGCATCCTCAATTGGACAATATTTGGTGTGAAATGCTCTACGCCAATCGATTTGCAGATAAGAGACAACAGCAGTAGGACTTGATATGTTCAACCTATAGTTCAGATATTTCTTCGAACATGTTGAATGCAAAAATTTGCCTAATGGGTCAAAAGATTTAGAAGGAAGGAAATAATGCAAAATCATATATACATATATATGTAGAATTAATAACGTTGAGTTTGTGTGTGTGTGTATACCTTGGATGAAGGCAATTCTCGACAACCTTTTGTCCATGTTTCCTCCATAACCATCATCAAGAAAATCAACATCACTCATAGTTTGGAAACAAAATCTTGGCTCTCTAAGTTTCCTCCTCACTCAGTCACCATTTTTGTTCAGACTGCGGCTCTGATCATGTTGATGATGAACTCCTCCACCTATATTCATTCATAGATTTAGTACCATTTGAGTAAACATTTGGCATATACAGAACCAAATTAACAACATATATACATTTAACAAGAGAAACAATATTCTCCCCCTCTCTCAGTCTCTCTTTGCAGGGCAGGAATCAAAAAACGGCCTGAAGTGGTGCGATAAGGTGCGGAGCGGGCGATACGTAATGGAAGCGGAGAGTCCGATTCAGGCGATATGTTGTACGTGAATCGGACTCACATCTGTAACGGCCGAAGCGGACCTTCACGTAGTGTTTTTGGCCAAAAAACGGCCGAAACGGACCATCTTTAGCAAAAACGGCCTACACGCCTGTGAAAGCTTCACGCATTCAATTCCAGATTCCAGTTACAGCCTCTCCGATACGTGCGGGTTCCGTTACAAGCTACCGCGCCGAAACCGTTTTCTAAAACCATGGTGAATAGAGTGGAACAGAGAGAAACAATCTCTCTCTGCGTACCTACAACCACTCCCTCCGTCTTTCCCTCGAGCTACTACCACAGCCACTCTCTCACACACCGTCTCTCTCATAATCTGTGAAAACCCTCTATACCTGGATCGCCGACAGTCCCTTAAACCCTTTTTTTCATTTCCTCAAACTGTGGTTCCCCAATCCTTCTCTCCAGTGTTTTTGACAGAAGCACGAATCGCTGGCGCAGAAACAATGATACTTTTGCTTCTGCGGCAGCAATTCGTTCACAATTTACGCTTGCTTCTCCGCGAAACTTGGAAACTCCCTCTGGGGCCCCACATCCCACTGGGGCCTGGCTCTTGGAGCTAGAGAAACTTGGAAACTCTTCGGTGACTCAACACTCTCTTCATCAACAGCCTTGCCATAGTTTCGCTTTCCTAGTTCAAGGGAGAATCTCTCACTTCCAAACTTTCTTCTTCCCAGGTGAAATACCGCTAGCATTAATGTTAACGCAATAACAGACATTGTAGATGAAATGATAATGCTCAACTATGAAGGCACAAAAATGTCTATTTTTCTGAGTAAGGAACAAATGATTGCAGTATCTATGGATAGCTGAATGTATCTAGCTCTGCTGTTAAACAATCAGTTTAAGTATTCGATCTACATTCCACTATTCATATAATAATAATTGATGTCGTAATAGTCATGTCGATATGATTACATACCTTGTGATTGTTCAGGAGAAGAATCATAATTGCAACCCGCATGTATAACTTTCAATGCAAGCTTCCTAGTCTTTCAAGACTGCGGCGCCGCCTTTGGCTGTTTAAGTATTCAGATCCCAGTACTATATAAGAAGAGATGCTACACAAATTAATTAATCATAGTAATTAATTTCTAGCTACAAATACAATTCATCTTACCTCTTCTAGCTGGAGCTTTCTTTTCAGCGGCAGCCCATGAATCTAAGAAATAGAGAGAGTTAGCTTAATGGCTTGATTAAGAAAACAAACAAGAAACCAGCAGTTGGATTTAATTTCGACCAAAAAATTAACTTTCTAGAAGACCCAAATTCGCAACCATGTGAGCCAACTCGCTGTTTCAATAACCTAAATTCGCAAAAAAAAAAAAAAAAAAAAAAAAAAAAAAAAAAAAAGCACTGGAGAAGAGAGCGAACCTCGAATTAATCGAAGAATGAGTGATGTGTTTGATTGATGTGATTGGGTTTCTGCGAATGATTTTCGAAGTGAGGCTATGAATCGCCTCCCGAATCGGGAAACCGCGGCGGCGACTCGGTACCGATAAGGAGTTTTCATCGCCGCCGTCTTCTCATCGACCGACCGACGAAACTCTCAACGCAAGCCGTCTCTGGTAACCACCACCGCTCCTCTCTCTCTCGCACAGTCTGTGAAAAGTGAAAACCCTCGAAATAAAGTAAGCATATGACGGTGAGATATGATATCCCTTTTCTCAGTTTTTGATACATTATTCAGATGGATGTCACCAAATTTTGCATATTTGTCAAAAGTTAAATGACGCAATCGATCACGCAGACGCATGTATGCCACAGTGGTGGGGCTAGCTGCAATGTATACTTTTTTTTAACCAAAAAATACTCTTTCGATTATGATCAAATCTCTCATCTGCCATCATAGTTAATAACACTATATGCAACATTTTTTTTTGTTATCAACTTCACAAGAAATTAGCTGCAATGTACTTCCTCGTGGGAGAAATACGGAAATGCCACTCCGCACCTGGGATCGCTCCCGGATGCAAGGAACAATGGTAATCAAAACGAACACCAACATAGTTATTTATATTACAAACCATAATGTCTTCAACAGTGAAATAATACATACTATTAAACATGATGAAGTATTATCTAAGTGTTTCAAATATTTAGTACTAATCACAACTAGATGAGTCCGCGATTCCCCTTAAGCCGAGCTCCCTTCACCTAGACCTGCGGGGGAAAGAAACAAAGACCGCAATTTTTCCAAAGTCAGCACAAAAATGCTGAGTAAGTAAACACCCCAACGTGTAAACCGGAAAGAGGCATATTTTTATTTTAAGAAATAAGGATGATATGTAAGAAGTAAACAAATATTTTCTCATGTGAGAAAAGAAATATATTTTTTAACTTTTAATTCTTTGTTTCCAGAAATGTGTTCTCAAATCATCACAGTACAAATAGACATTTATCCAAAGGAAACATTCCAATTCCATAATATTTGTCCCAATTAGGGAATTCCCAAAATCCAATATTCATCCATCATCCACATCTCAAAATTCACATTTTTATTTAGTTGTAGCGAGGAACGAACCAATAATATAGAACCAACCATCTCGCAAGCATCCAAGACCTTAAGTGTCGGCACCCCTCTAAGACTCTAGCGGGCCAGAGAGGTGAGTACATGGAGCAGCCCGGGGCAATTGCAACCGAGCAAAATATCATAACCACATTAAATAATAATCCGCATATGGTTCCACGGCACAACTGTTTCCACTTTACGTTATTACGTATGATTAATTACATGTGATAATTTCCAAAAGAATCATTTAGACAAGTATTTGAAATCTCAAGTCAAGCACGTATATTATCACAAGTCACATTTTGAGACATAAATTCATAAAAAATATTTGGACACGAAAGAAGGACGGGCACACTAGGTTAGGCATATTTACTCACCTCAAGTAGCACGACAAATATCACGATAAAGCTCCTACGGATACACTTAGCCCTCGTCTACGAATTCGTCACCTACAATTTATAATTCATAAATTAATTACAAGTCTAATTGTGCAATTATGATATGCAAAATGCTATAACCCCTAGTGTGTCATTTGAAATTATCCCCTTTACCCCCATTAATTATTAGCATGCAACAATTATTTAATTAACACTTATATTTTTCTCATAAAAATATTACAACTTACATAAATAAAAATTCGTAAAGTTATTGAGAAATAAATCCACTATTAAGCTTATACACTCTCTATATTTAGGAAATAATAATTTATTAGGCAAACTATTTATTCATAGGTGACTACGAAAATTTAATTCAAAGTAATTCAATTATAGCTATTTATATTAGAAAGTATATATACTATAAAATAATTAAATTCATAAATGAAATTCACAAAATATTTATTCCAATAATACAAGTCATATATATATATAAACTTATGTTGGATAAATAATTCTAAGAAAATAATCAAGTACTATTAAATAAGAAAAGTATAGATTTTTATTTAAAGAGTATACTTTATTAGTTTTTTTATAAATTAACTTCAAACTTATTTTATTTTATCAGTATTGTCAAAATAATCCATTTTACTCAAAATACTAGTTTACAAGCACTTAAAACTATTTAGTTAAACAAACCAAATTTATATGAATAAACCCAAAGTATATTTTATCTTGCTTATTTTCAATAGAAATAACAATATTTCATACAAATAAATTCCTATATAATTTTAACAACTAATTTACTTTCATATAGTCAAATTAATATCTATAAATATTAGGATTTAACTTTAATCCAAAAATCACATTTTTAATTTTATATATTATATGCAATTTATATAAACAACAAATGAATCCCCAAAGTTTCCATAAAAGATAATTAGTTACACCCCCACTACATGCAATTTAACATTATAAACAAATCACCCCCAACTTTTTAGAATATAAACATGCAGTTCACATCTCACCCTTAACTTTTCAGAAACTACATAAACAACCCCCTTCAAGAACATAAGCATAAAATCCTCAACCCAACAAACCCAAATCGGTTTTAAGCTATCAAGCTCAGGTTTTGATGATTAAAAATGAACTAGAGGGCGATTTAGAGTTTACCCATGCAAAAATATCGCGAGAAATGGTCAAGAGACGAAGCGAGTCTCGGCTCCGAAGGTGGTGGTCGACGGTGATGAACGACGACGATGAATCCAACGTTATAGGATCTGTTTGATGTTGCTAATGGGCTCCTCGGACCTCCAGGAGTTGTTTGGTATAAATTTCAAAGAGTGGGTCGCTCCGGTTAGCTCCGTTGAGCTTCTCGCCGGAAAATATGGTGGCGGTGGCGATGGTGGAGGTTCTGGGTTGTCTTGCAGCGGTTGCTGCTGCTCTTGGTCCACATGTGTCGAAATAGTGAGGAGAAGAAAGTCTGGCGGTCAAAACAGAGGGAGAGGGAGAGAACCCAGAGGGTGGCGGCGGTGTTTCACCCGTCGGGGTGGTTTCCGCCGGCTGCTTTGGTGGCTAGCGGCGTCTCCGTCGGGTGGTGCTGCTGATGTGCGACAGAGCGGGGGAGGGGAGAGTGAGAGATGAGGAGGAGGTGGATGTGGAGGTGAAGGTGGTGGTGTCGGTGGTGATGGAGGTACGGTGGTGGTGGTGGTTTGTTCTGCCGTGGGTTTTATGAGAGAGAAAGAGAGAGTAATTTTTGTGTTTTGTTTTGTGTGTGAGAAACAAGGAGAGAGAGATGAGTATTAAATAGAAAATTGATTACTTGGAGAAGTCATAGCTCCACCGGCCAAACATTATTTTATTCTTTTTTTTTGAATTGGTTAGTCTTGAGTGTTTTGGGTGTACCACTAAATCATTTGTTATGCTAGTGTGGTTTAGGAGCACCCATATGATGGATCATCTAGTGGATTGGGTACACGGTAGGCTTTATTTAGATAAACTACATAAAAGCTAACAAATCAAATACACAGCCAAACTATCGCTTTGTAAGAAAATATAATAATATTGTATAAACATTCCGACTATATTTTGAACCCAAAAATTATCAAACTCTTCATTCACAAATAAAATCGAATTTCTTGTCTCAATTACTATTTTACCCTTCGTATTAAAACGGGGTATTACATCCTTCCCCCCTTAAAGAGAGCTTCGTCCTCGAAGCTAAAATCCAACAAATATTTGTGATGCTAAAACCACGCAACCAGCCACTATTTCCCGAAGTTACAAACATGAAATCTCTCATAAGCGATAAACCTTCATTTTACGCGCATATTGCAATATGAGATGTGTATGAAATATCTAGTAATGCTATAACTCATTTAAGTTACGAAAATAAAAATTCTAGACCCGACATAATGATACTGGGGTTCTAATCGTGTAGCGGTCTCACGTAGCAGTTCTAAACGAAGGGTGCTAAACGAAGGGTGACATCCTCTCTCCCTTAGAGGAGTGCGTCCCCGGAACTCAATATAATTTTCCACGATAGATGGTCATACTTGGAGAATACAAGTCGTGGGTATACTTCATTAGTTGTAGCATATAGATTGTATTATTTTTGTTCCAGAGTAAATCCATATTTTAAATTATGTATATCTCCCAGAATAGTTGAGCCGGAAATTAAGGTACCCTCCAAGATCCTACAACATTGAATGACATTTAGAAGTCGCTTTCCTATTCTTATTTCTTATCGAAACCTATCTCGTTCTATCCGTACATGATCATCTAGTCGGAGGTTGCTTCACCCAAATATATACCACGTAAGATATCGTCTCCACTAGCCAATTTCCTCTAGATAACTCGTTTCACAAGGTCTGTTAAAGAAAATTTATAACATTTGGTTCAAACAAATAAGACCTAGAGTAATCCCATAAACTTGTGTAACACCTAAAAATAGTCAGTAAGAGAACAAACATCCCATGAACCCAAACATCTATTTAGTGATAACACTCCCATTTGCACACTTGCACTGGTAAATCGTACTAACTATCTGAAGTCCGAATTTGTACCATAATTCGATAGACATAGAAATTACACCAAGTAATAGAAGTATTTCAATAAACCTCCAAAGCCTTGATAAACTACTAAAGTCGCCTTTGGTACGTACTTGATATTACCAGTAGTGCAGAACGTTAATCAACAAAGGACTTAAATTGTATTTCCATAACACATAATCAAACGGTTTCCGTGACTCCAACGGTAATTCATGACTCAAAATTTATGCTCTTCTAGTGATGGTCAAGTGACAAAACTCCATACAGCGACGGCCGAAGAAACTATCAACTTTTTAGACACGCAAAGCGCTTTATTCATCCCAAACACGACTTAAGAAAATAACAAACAAGACTTTAAAATGAAAGGTTCTTCTTATTCTTAGAAATCTAGCTATCGACCCAAATTTCATGACGCCTCCCAAGAATCCCATAACACCGTTTCGAATTATTGGAGAAGGCTCGATTCGAAAGACGGACTCCCAAGAAACTTATTACGATTCAATCCTCGTAGCCAACCTCGATTAAGCGAACAATTTATACCATGGCAAACATTAACAACATGACCTCAATTAAGATTTATGGGAAGAGTAAGTACCCCAAGTAAGGAAAAGTTAGGCTACCGAGACATAGTATTATGTTACACAACCCAAGAAGGCTCAATAACTTGCTAGTCCACACATTATGGAGAACTCCTGACCACATCAATATCTAGATTCCTCAGGGTAGTTGATTTAATTAATAGAACTCCAAATAGGTATTTCAAAACCGAACTCAGTGTCTCCAAGTCAGATTAGCCGAGGGTATCTAAAACTTAGTGGATTGGCCCCCTGTTCTTTGGTCCAACTGCTAACGTTTGTTCGAAGTTCCTCCAAAATCCACATGACAGAGTCCTCCTTTTAATCGCATGTTACCCAAATATACCTCAAATCATGTTGATCTAATCAAGCATCGAAGCAATTACTCTCTAAGATTCTAACTATGTCCTATGGTCAAATCCGGAGCTGAGTTTCTTACGCTAGGTTCTTCTATGTGTCTAGTACCTAAGAAAACTTAGGGTAGTACGTCGATAACCACTTGTTGTATATATAGAGGGTACTAAAGTATTCATATTCGACTTGGTGTTAATTAACCATTTGCTTCTACTGAGTATTCTAATTGACCCCAATCAACCATTTAAATCTATAATTCTTCCTAGTCCAAATTTGTTACTCAATTCGAAAATATGGATTCATGCAAATTCAACCAAATAACTTGAACTCTGACGTCATGCCAATATTGAAACAAATCTCCAAACATGATCCCACACGAACTCCAAGATTTTCTTAACATCTTCCTCTTAGGTAACTGGTACTATCATCTTTATAAAGTTCGTATCACCTACTAAATCAAATAACGCGAAGTTTGAAGAATGTACAAATTTTCCCTTAAGCCTAACAAATCAAATACACAGCCGAATTATCGTTTTGTAAGAAAATATAATAATATTGTATAAACATTCCGACTATATTTTGAACCCAAAAATTATTAAACTCTTCATTCACAAATAAAATCGAATTTCTTATTTAAATTACTATTTTACCCTTCGTATTAAAACGGGGTATTACATGCCAAGTGGGTGGCCTATTTGCAGGAACTTACTTTTGCATTGAAGCACCAAGCAGGAAGTTTGAATCGGGTAGCCGACGCCTTGAGTAGACGTAATATGCTTCTTACCTCCATGAGTAACCTGATGCGCAATTTAGCGTGCTATTCGCAAGTATACGAATCAAGTAATATAGAGAGTATTTTCAACTCAGATTATCGATCCCACAAGGACTTTGCAGGTTTTTGTAGTAATCAGTTTTAAGTTGCAGAGTGTAAAAGGAGGAATATTTTGAGAGTTTGTTTGCTAACTAAGTACTGAAAGTAAATAACTGAAACGTAAATCTTTTTGTTAGAATTTTCTGAATAATCTTAAGGTTGTAAAACTAGGGTTTGAGATACTAGGTCCCGGGATCCCCTAGGGTTCTTCAGATTTTCGTTCTTTGTTTGACATGAAAACACACAGCAGTCTCGTTATCCGTGCCACGTACCAATTGTGCAGTATCTTTTCTTTTCGTGCACGTTATCACAATCCTGCAGACTGTCAGATTCCTGTTAAGCTGCCTAATTCTGCAGTCTCGTTCTAAGGCTGCTCCGGTTTCTAACCTGTCCTGATGGCCCGGGTCAGATTCTCTAACAGGTTGTCTAAACGATTTCAGGCTAGTCCTAACTCCCCTTCGCTAGTCGTCCCATCGGGGTAAGGTGCTAAATTCTGTCTTCTCTTCCTAACCCTAACCGGACGTTTTCACCTACCAGCTCGGGTCTGTAGCAATTCTGGTTAGCTACTCCGATCATGCATAAACAGTAAAATTCAAAGACATAGTAACGAATAAAACTGTTGATATTAAGATATTGCAATCATGAATTCATAGTCAAAACGTAGAACTAATCACTGAGTACGAAACCCTAGGTTCACCGAGAATCTAGGTAAAAGTTTAGCTACTGAGATTCATAACGTAAACACAAAGTTTCTGAAAGAGAGAGAGTGAAAGCAAACTAGTCTTCGAATCTGGATTCGTGCTCGCATGAATGCTCCCGAACTTCTGCCTTGGATGTCTTGTTGTTGTGTGTTATAAAACGAGTTCTGGACCAGTCTTTAAATAGTGATGTTTTTCCCGAAACGCTGTGTCAGAATTTACAAAACTGCCACCGGTCCACCGACCCAGAAAAGTTAACCTGCCTGCGTCTATACGCTGTACGTAGACAGGGTCCCACACAGGCAATTTTCTCTCTCCTGCCCACGTATATTCGCAACAACCTGCATATATACTCAGGCCCCTGCGTATATACCCAGGCCCCTGCGTATATACTCTGGCAGGGACTCTGATGGGCCTGGTTGGGCCTTCTCGTGGGTCTGTCTGGGTATATATGCAGGCAGGGCCCACAACTCTGCCTGAAATCTCCATGTTGCCCTCCTTGGTGTCTTCCTGCTCTTTTCTGCCTCGGCCTGCGTTTTGACCCGAAACTTGTCAAAATTACCAAAATACCCCGGGGTCAAAACCGCTCGAAATTCTGCCCAATCCTGACTCTGGCCATAGGAAAACTGCTGACTGAATTTGGGAGACAAAATCTGAACTTGACTCCGGAACCCCGGGCCCTGGTGCCAAACGACCACAATACCCTTAGGCCAAAATTTTCCCGGAAATCGTCACGAAACATGAAATAGTTGCTCCTGATTCCGGACACCGGAAATCGAGACTCCTTACTTGGGCGTGGCCTGTCTGGGACCCACATTTTACAGGAGTCGGTTTTTCGACCGGTACTCCGTTTCAGCATTATAACCTGTTTTCGGAAAGCCCTTAACGTCTTCGTTCTTTTGCCCCTGGTTTCACTTCAAAATTCCAAGTCAAGCTCAAGATATTGTCAACCGAGCGTATCCCGGTCATTCTTGGTTCCGGCGTTTTCAGCTTCCTCGATCGGTTTTCACTGCCTGTTTTTCCTCCAGTCTTTCCGTTTTCCATTCCGCTCTCCCTTGTACCAGTCTCGGTGAAATCCTGCTCCAAGCATTTTCTGCACGTTTCCCGAGGCGAAACCGGTTCTGTCTCGGCACGCATCCCAATGCACTTCCCGAACATGTTCCTGTAAAGACAAAATGAACAAACCCGCGATCATATCCAATAAAAGTACGAAACATGCAGAAATTTACGAAGAGCTAATAAACATCTCGTTCCTAAAACCGAGGCTTTCCGAGGGTGAATTCTGGTTAAAACTCGGCTTTCCGACACAAAGACACGTCGATTCAGGCTAAAAGATAACCCCTATTTGGGCGTTATCAAATACCCCCACACTAAACATTGCTCGTCCCGAGCAAACTCTAGCTATATACTACCAATGCATACTATCCCGAATCAATCTCGAGTGGTGTAACTTCACTTATTTAAAAACAGTATTACTATGATAAAAACAGTGTATATTTTTGGTGAGACTGGGCAATCTCTTCAACTCAAACTGAACATCATCAAACATTCATATTCCCCTAGATTTCGGAAACTGCAGTGATCGGAAGAACTCGCGGCCAGCGTAGGTTAGGAACAAGCACGAACACCACTTACTTCCGCTTTTGCACGCAAACCGAACGTATCCCTAACGCACACCTTCCGTGCTTTTACTCCGGGTGTAATGTAACTCTGCCGGCTTTGGGACGGTAGGATAAGTCATTTAGAAGCGATGTCCTAAACGTCACAGCACACTCGCACATACCCCAATCTCACACTCCCTCACCAAGATGATAGAAACTGACCCAAATCACCTAAGATTCTAGCACTCAATCTCCCCAGTCCCGGTGTAACTGCCGTTCTCGCGGCCACAACTGCGAACGAATGTGAAACTGCGATAAAAATTGCTGGCCTGACGTTTTGAAATAAAATTAATCAAGCACCCTGAATTTTCTGCCTTTGATACTCTTATTCTTTTTTCTTTTTTTCTTCCTCCTTTTTTTTTCCTTTTACTTTTTTATTCTCAATTTTTTTATTTTTTTATTTTTTTTAATGCTGGGCTACACAATAAACAACAATAATATAAACCAGGCCAACTTTATGATAAACCAAAAACGTGGCGGCAGAAAAATACTGAGATAAAATCTGAAACGACCACCCCCA
This sequence comes from Linanthus parryae, assembly GCA_023055425.1. Taxonomy (NCBI): domain Eukaryota; kingdom Viridiplantae; phylum Streptophyta; class Magnoliopsida; order Ericales; family Polemoniaceae; genus Linanthus; species Linanthus parryae. Next base: position 177,794,267 of record JALGPY010000001.1, on the reverse strand, counting down.
CACTATTTTTCGAACCATGTAGTCAATATGTAAAATAATCGCTTTTTTCCAACTGATCCTCCTCACTCCAAGGATGTCTAAATAGCACAGCGCGTCCTCCAATCAACCCTGTCAACCCCAAGTTCCCCATGTCGTGCCGAAAAGTTCACGCACTACGACACTCCTCCTGTGCTCACGGTGTAATTTCGTGAGTCACCGCCACACTGAAGTGTGGTGCCGTCACTATCTCACCCTTACACACCCTCAAATAAAATATGACGCTCACCCAGTATCAAATATGACAATTCTGCTCTACCCTATAAAATCCCCCTCAACTCAACTCCCTCGTGCCATGACGCGTAGGAAGGGTAAAAATACTAACAATGATGCGAGTATCAAAAAATAGCTTCCTAGGTCAAACGGTGACCAAGAAAAGGGTTAATGGATCAACGGGGCTCACTAGTGGACCTAAGGCGCGAGACAGGACGTGAGGTCCCCTATCACTCCACCAAATGATGTGGTGACCGTGATGGCGGGTTGACGACTACCTGGTGACGGTGGTCTGGCAGCTAGTCGGATACATTGCTCGGGAGACAGCTACTTACGTTTTCTGGAGTGCATTGGCTCTATTAACTCCCCTAGACAGATTCTCGCAGCTTTTCCTCACCTAAGTTCGTCCACTTTGGGAAATTTTCTATCATTAAGCTCTCTCCAGTTTTAAGCTAAATCCTTCGCCCAGTCTCAAAATTTTCAATTTTTATCATTTTTTTTGAATTTTCACTATTTTTTTTATAAAAAGTAATGCAGTTACAACGCCACCACCCCCACACTAGATGGTGCCATGGCCTCATGGTACTAGTCATCAGGCATACAATCTGGATTGGATGAGCTGGCTTGCCTCATCGAATGGGAACAACTGGCAGCATACGCAGAAAAATAAAGCGAGAGACAAAAATTGAACCTGTGAACCCGGAGTCAGTTCTTACAGGTGCTGATTTTGTCGCAGATTCCGGCGGTGCAGGACCGCTGACCGGTCACCGGATAATTTCTCGACGGAAGTTGTCAACCTTCCCAGCTCTGTATGCGCTCTTCAAATGTGCAATCCCCGAGCACTATTGTGTTTGACAATGTGCTCCCATATGGTCGAGTATACTTTATTACACCGGGGTCGATTGCTCTGTTCTGCAGAAAAATCGTTCCTGAAAAATCCCCAACTCGTACGAGTCCCTGTGATGGTCGAGTGTGCCAGAGCGCACCGGGGTCCATTCTTCAAGTTTTCGAAAATCTCCTTTTCTCCTTTCTTTTACCTGCGAAAATTTCTAAATTCGCTTCAAACTCCACGGATCTGTGTATGGAGGTAGAGAGAGAAAAGAGGCAAAAAATGGCTCCAACCCATCGGCCATCATATTTAACCTACTTTGCCAAAATTACGAAAATGCCCCTCTCTTAAAATGTTGGAAAAAACTGTATTTTTGTTCGTATTATACGCAGACTGTGCGTATTTTACGCACACAGGGGTTCTGGACTGAACAAAAAAGAAAAAAAAAATGAAAAAAAAAATGACGCTTTGCTTGCTGTCTGCGTATTTTACGCAGAACCTACGTATTATACGCAGACAGCAGGAAAAATGCCGATTTTTTTTCATTTTTTTTTCAAAATTCTGAAATTTTGCTGCTGGCCGCGTAAAATACGCAGACAGATGGGAAAAAGTGTGCGCACTTTTTCAGACAGATGGGTGGAAGGTAAAATATTGACTGCTTTTTCAATGCAGCAAACTAATTTAGTTTCGCTTTTGACTTCATGTCCACTATTACGTCATTGCAGTGTAGGAGTGCCATGGCTAAGTTGAACCGATCAAAAGTCAAAAATCTTTCTACCGCAGGTTCAAAGTCCATTGTCCAGCATTTATATGAGATGGTATGTTCCATGTCATCCGCTCTTTCGCATCAGTTTATAAGTTTCACAGCTAGAACTTATTTCCGTATGAAATATTTATTTGGAATATTATCTTGTGCAGGAGAACCCCTCCCTCATCGACAGCTACAAAACAACACACACCAGAAGAACTCAGGGACATGGATAAGTGCGGATGCGAAGGAGAAGCACGATAGTTTCGTAATTCCCTCGCCATGTTTTTTTTTACATGCTATGGTGTTAAGATTTTATGCTTTGTTTAAATTACAGAGAAGGATGGTGGAGATGCGGGATAATGATACGGAGAGGTTGCTGACCGAATATAAGATAGTGGAGATGGTTGTTGGGGGAATGAGTGGATTTATAGCGGGATATGGTGCTGGTCAGCTCCCGAGGACTTCATTCACGTTTCAAGAAGGCATGGAGGCTCATGAGTCCAGGGTTGCTGAAGCACAAAGGATGGCTGAAGCTGATGAGCTTAGGGCACAGGTTGCAGAGAAAGGCGCCGAGGAGGCCAGTAGAAGAGCTGATGAGGCTGAGTAAAAGGCAAAGGAAGCCGAGAAAAATGCTGAAGAGGCAGTAAGAAGGGCAAATGAATCTGTCAACCTTATGACCGGAATGGAAGAACGGCTTAAGAACATGGAGTCCTTGATGGCCAACCAGCTGATGGTCCAGAAGGCGTCGAGCGGGCATCATTCTTCATCATCTTCGGAGGATTATTAAGGTAATTTAAATGTCAATTTTCATTTCAGTATGTGAATAAATGACATGTTGAGTATGATGTGTAGACAAATTAAATTTTAGTTGTTTACGTGTATGCATGAATTTTGTGGCACTTTTAATTTGGATATAGTTGAAAGTGATGTCTCCGACCTAGTACGTGCTGGATATATGAAACTAATTAAGTTAGTTGATAATGTGACCTCCAAATTCATTTTTACGAAACTCAGTTTTAAAGTATACCATGTCTCTAGGCTTATTGTGTTTCGTTTTACCGGGTGAAATAACTCTTCGCGTCTCGTTTTGGACAGCTTTGTTACTTACCGCTGTGTTGTTCTTGTCGATTACGCATGGAACATGCAACTCCACCAGTTGACTGATCGATATCTATTTATGTGGTTGCAACAGTTGAGTAATTGTGAGAATTTAAGTAGTTGTGTCTTCAGGACAAAATTAAACAAAAAGTTCAGGAAAATAACATAAAATAAAACAAACAGTAAGAACAGAAAATAAAAGTCTGGCTAGTGCTGGAGCTTGGGGTTTGATGGCTCCGCATTGTCGTCCTTCACTTGTTCATCGGGGGTCTCAAGATTTGTCCCGGAAGCCCCCCATCTCCCGTGTATCTCTTCTTCATCTTCCGCAGTATCTAGTATCTTCTTGCATATCTCATCAGCGGGCCTTCCTAAAGCCTATATCTCTTCTTCTTAAACAACCCTATAGCAGGCTCGTTGACACTGCTTGAATCATCATCTGAGATGATTATTGGAACATCCACATAGGACCTTGGCAGTCCTGTGAAAGGACTGCTGACCTCCTCCTCTTCACGTAGGCATTTGCGAATGGGTTCCATGGTAAGAAGATTCCGGGGAGGGGATTTGCTGTGTCTGAGAATGAAATGGAGGTTACAAATTAAATAGGGAGGGCAGGTCATTAACCTATCAATAATTTTCGGAATTCGAACAGTTGCATTCAGTGTTTGTGGGTGCATGACACGGTCCAACTGCAAGTGCACAGTTGTCGGTGCAGTAATAATCGGAAAAGTCCGGATTGTCGAACCCAAGGGACTTCGTGTAACTAACTATTAAGTTTGTTCTTTATGTGGGCAAAACGCAGTTGTTTTGTGGTTCCTAATTCTACTAAAAATTCAAATAACAATTATCTCAAATAATTCAAAGAATTATTTTAAGATTAACGAGCACGAGTTAATATTGTTGTGTATCAAGTTTGATTAAATTCAGGATATCTCTACGGATTACTAGGAATGTCACACTACGTTGGATTTATGTTTTACTAACACGATAATTTCTTATTCTAGTTAAACGAGCAATTGTATATTGAAGATGTCTCAACCAATAACTATGCCTAAACTATCGTAACTGATTCCTCTAGCTTACTCAAGTTCAAACACGCATTACGATACTAATTTCTACTCTTGTTCTTAGCTAACTAGCAAGATTCCTCAACCCTAGATACGGCTAGTGTGTATTTCAATTTTCCGGGCAACGAACGTAGATTCCTCTATCGTTCATAACCTAGCACAATCCTATTAACACGTCTATCAATAGAAAAGATAAATTAGAAACATAAAGTACACATAACTAAAGAAGAAATCATCAATTAAGCTCAAAAGCATGAGAGTAAATCCATAAACCACAAGTTGTAGTGATCAAACCCTAGTTTCCTACGAGATATCCCAAATAGAGGGTTTAGCTACTCAAAAACATGATTCACGTACAAAGTTTCGTGATCAAATAACAAGAATAGAGAAGAAACGGGGTTTTAGAGATCAAACGAATGATTCCAAGCCTCCTTGATCGTCTCCTAAGCTCCAAGCTCTCTTCAATGTGATAGAGTACGTGATTATGCCCAAAAACATGCCCTAACCAAGTCTAATACGTTCTCCCAATGTTTAGAATAAGTTAGGAGTAATTACAAAGCAACCCCAAAAAGTTACAAACTAAACTCTGCCCGAACTAGGTCGTGTGACCTAGTTAAGTAGGTCGTGCGACCTACTGTGCTGCCCAGAACAGGTCGTGTGACCTGTGTAGTAGGTCGCATGACCTACTGAAACAAGCTGGTTCGCTAACTAGGTCGTGTGACCTAGTAACTAGGTCATGCGACCTAGTTGCTTCATCAAATCTTTCCATCTTCTTCCCACTTGTTCCTCTTGCTTCCGAATCACTTCCCGGGCATCGTTTCTTCATTCAATCCTCCATTTTGAGCTCTCCTCATGCCTCAACACTCGTATCATCTTCTCTTGAGCCTCTCTAGCACTTGATCCATCAACTCTCGCTTTCCTTCCCAAATCTTGAGCTCACATCACTTCCGAAGTTCGTTTCCTCTATCCACTTGCTCCTCGCGTGCTCCGGCCCTGAAAATCACAACACGAACACCCCGCGAAGATCAAATGTGACAAAATAAGATAAATAGCACGTAAAACAATGCAAGAAACGCCCGGACTTCACATTTTAGCATACGAACTCACTTTCTCAAATAAACACATGATCTACTCGAAAAGACGCAACATTCTCCATTATAAGCACACAAAACGTAGCACAATAAGCAATAAAATAACTCCGAAAACGGAGTTATCAACTACCCCCACACTACATTTTGCTCGTCCCGAGCAAATCCCAACTTTCACATCATGTCCAAGCCACAAACTCAACTAGCTTTCAACCCACCATATTGCATACATAACCAAATATTAGCCGACTTGACGCAAACAAGACTCAATTCACAACTCGATTCATGCAACAATATGATGCAATGCAAATTAGACTCGATCCTAAACACATATATTTACACACACACACTAAACTAAATTTTTTGTTTTTTTTTTTTTTTCTTTTTGGCGAGATCGGGCAATCTCAAGTCCCTAAATCGGTTCTCATGGAGTGATGATCAATTTAGATACAAGGCGTGAATTGAACTAAACTTGACAACAAGAATTTCCCTTAGATCGTATAGAGAACCTAACCTTACTAAATACAAGAGTATCCTACCTCTTCGCGTGTGCCGATAAGTAAGAGGCTACGCTAGGCTAAGCCACATCCAAGGTACAAGCTCCTAATCCGCTAACGGTTTTAGAATGTTGAGGCTTAGGGACATAAGGATAATCATGATGAAACACGTCCTAAAGCGTCACATTCTCACATTGTAACCCACATCTCACACACCCTCACCACGATGATAGAAACCGCAACCCGAAACTCACCGTCTCCGGCCCTCGATTCCCTCAAAACCCCGGTACAGTTACGATCCCGTGGCCACCGTCTTGAGTCGTGCACAAAATTCAAACCGTCGTTACCGAAATAGTTGCTTCCTCCACTCGATTTCCGTTAAGCTCAATCTCTTTCCTTTATTCCATTTCTCTTTTTTTTCTCTCCTTTTTTTTTCTTTTTTTTTTCATTTTTTTTTTCATTTTTTTTTTCATATATATTTTTTTTTAAATTCCACAATCAACACAATCCTTTCAAATGTACGAGTGGTCTTCCAAGAGTAGTCAAACGAGTATGTTAGGGGAAGAAAACAAACAATCCAATGAATGAGTATCACATATAAAATTCCTCCTCCCCTAAGTCTATGAAGTACATGGTGCCACTAAACAAAGCCGCAAACAAATCAAATCACATGTGTGGGGATGGAATCGTCGCAAGCTCGATCTCGATGTCCGTGGTCAAAAGTCGACACCCCCACACTCGAATGTAGTCACGTCCCCTCTCAAGTAATCAAAACAATGTAAGTCTCGTGCTTAATCCAACCAAACCTCCTACACCACGATGAATGAGATCCAGTACCTAGCACGATCCACCAATTAAATCACCCAACCCAATTTGTGCGTATTAGATGTCACGCACTCACGGCTCTCCACAACTGTGTCCATGGTGTAATGACATGGAACACCGCCACACCGAAGTGCGCAAGCCTACTCTCACTCACCCTCGCATTCCCCTCGATAATCAGAAATGAAGTACATGCGATACGTAAGACTCACTCAAATATATCATGAAGTACTCCCTCATCGAACCCCCTCAACTACAAACACCCTCGTGACGCACTAAAGCGGTGATTCTAACCAATCGATGATGAAGGCCAAGAATCGTCACCCTAAGTCCAGAGGTTATCAAAGAATCCAAGGTTCGAAACAGGGTGCACTAGTGGTCCTACAAGGTAAGTTCTATAAGCAGTGAGTGCTCTAATACACACCTCGCACAGCTGTTTCGTGTGCCACTACGAGGCGGGTTGGCGACTACCTAAGACGTACACATGAATGTTCGGCTTGTTTAGCTCACACCTAGCTCAACTCTTGTAAGAAAACAAGGCACACACTTTAGATTTGAAAACCATTTAAGTGTATTAAAAATAGGTAGGCACTCCCGTAAAGAAAGTCTCTCTATACGTACTAAGGGGAACTCACATTGTCTATCTCGGTCGCAAGTCACGCCCTATGCCTAAATTTCTCACACTCCTCGATTTTACCAATACTAAGATCTTTTTGATTGCCCTTTCTCAAATTTTTAACTTTTTAATTTTTTTTTTTTTTTTTAGATAATATTTCCTACTCTATATGCATGGGCCGACTCGAAAGAAGACTCGAAACTGACTCAATTTGGGTAGGTGGACTCAAAGTAAGAAAACGTGCAATCAAATAATACGAACACATATATATCACACAACACTATGACACAAACACACTCTACGACAAAGACTACGAAACACACTACGACACAAACATCCTATATGCAATTGGTTCATGCAGACACGGACTTGGCTAATATTCAGAAAATCTCACCCCCACACTAGAATGCTTCGTTGTCCCCAACGAATTCAGAGATAAAACAAAGGGACTCAGCATTCCAATGCGAGGGCGGGCTGGTCTACTCGCTCTCCTCCGAGCCATCCGAGTGGTCACTCGACAAATACATCAAAATCTGAGGTTCCGGAGTCAGTGTCACCCCGCCTGCCCTGCCAAGCTCGTGTAACCACTGATTCTGCTTATGCAGAATGTCACCGAGCTGGCGCTGGTTCCGTCGCGCATGCATAGCCCTTGACTTGGCTTTCCTCTCTGCTTCCTGCCCTCGAGCCACAGCCTTTTTCTCATTTGCAATCATCATCCTTTGCATGGCCTGCAAAGTGGCCTCGAGGCTAGCATTAGGTGCGGCAGACGGACTCGACTCCTCACTCACAGCCGGGGTCTTACCCTTACCGCCCCTCTGAGCCCCCTTTTTCGGTGGGGGCCGGCTGCTCTCTACGACTACCTCATCTTTCTTCGGGTCGGGTACCTGAGTCCAGTATCGCGGGGGTTCGGCTGCACGGTCTCCACCATAAAACGCAGCACCAGCCTTAGTGGCCAAGTGCTTTAGCAAATATCCAAACCCGGCTGCTCGACGGTTAGAATCCCGAAGTCTCGATCGAAAACTCAAATAAATGCGCTTCGGGACGTTGAATCGATGGCCCTCATACCAACACATAGCCATAACACACCACTCGAAACGTATGTCGGTCTGGGTCGAAACGCCCTCAACCCATGCCTCCACTATGTTAACTAAATAACGCGCTCGACGAAGTAAGTGTCTGGCCGAAACCGTCCACTTTCTAACGTCCTGACACGCATGAGTATCCCACGGCGCTCCCGTCACCCCACCAAAGGCAAAGATTGACACTGCAGTCACTAACTCCTCTACGTTCATTTTCATGGTGGTCTCAAAGTGACAGTCGCCCTCGAGTGGTGGCCATTGTAGGGCCGCGGCTATGCTAGCCGGAGAGAAAACAAAAAAATTCCTACGGGCGTAAATGATCCTACGATCATCCAACTCTTCATCCTCCCCATACCCAGACCACTTGGCGTTTGAGTAAATCTCCCACATGAGCTCCGAACTCGCGTTCCCCTTGACGAGCTCACACCACCCTGCAAGATTCTCTCTTTTCATGAACTCTTGGATTTGTTGGGGCATCTCAGTTTGAAACGGGAAATGCTTTTCTACATTTGCCCCCTTGAACACACTCCCCTCCCGCTTGGCGTACCTAGAATGCGCTAGTAGGGTGATAAACCGATAGTCACAAAACACTCCTTTCGCCGGGTCAAGGTCCCTAGGACTAGACTCTCTCGTGGCCCTCGCTATTGGCACTCTATCAGGTTCCGCACTTGCTAACTCATCAGGGTCCGAGGGAGCTGGTGAAACCATGCTCCCCACAACCCAAAAGGTCGCATTCGTAGCTAGGTTACCACCCGCGTCCCCCGTCTCTCTCACTTCTCCCTCGGGAATATACTCGTCATCACTATCGACGACTACTTTTTGTTTCTTCCTTTTCCCCCCGGTTATATTCTGACTCGTAGCTACCCCCTTTCCTTTAGCTACGGCCTTTCCCTTATCTTTTCGACTCGACATGGCACAAGAAGGTAGCACAAATTGACAATTAAATTGACAAAAAGAATTAAGCTACGTGCTCAGTGTCAGGATGTGTGTACGGAAAAGAAACAGTTACGCAAGTAACAAATAAGTCCTAAGACTCTAGTCAATCGCCCCCAAGCACGCTACTAAGCGCAACAAAAAGTAATTTGGGCTTTTACTCAATTGTGCCTAGACTCGAGTATTGAAATTGTGCGAGAGATTAGGACGTACCTACGTGCCCGGAGCAAGTCTTACGGGCACGAATTTGCAGAATTTCGACAACCCGGGCTGTTTTAGGGTCGCCGAAATTTTTGTTCCGAATTCTTCAATTGACGTGTGCCTTTTGCTCCTTGCGGTGTCCCCGTCGAAACCCTAGAATAGCTCCTTTGAATTCGACCTCAATCGCCCCCAATTTCAGATTTTTCCTCAAACCCTAGCCTTGCCTCCTTCGATTCACCACCAATTTGAGTTGTGGTAGTGGTGGTGATGGTCCTGTGATGGTGATGGTGGTGGTTGGAGATGGTGGTCGTGGCTGAGAGAGGGAGTTAGCGGCGGCGGACTGCAGGGAGTGAGAGTTCGAAGGGGTGGTGGTCGCTGGTGTCTCCCGTCGGTCTGGGAGAAGGGGGGAGGAGGTTCGGACCTGGAAGGTGAGGCGCTGTGGGTCGGGGACCGTGACAGAGGGGAGGGCTGTGATAGATGGAGGTCGTGGTGGTGGCTGTCGTGGGTTGGGTGATATGGTGCTGTGGCGGCGGACTGCGAGAGGGAGTGCGGTGGTTCACGGCAGTGAGAGACGGCGGAGTTGGTTGTGCGGCCGGCGGGTGAGAGGAGTGGCGGCCGGCGATGGTGGTGCTGTTGGCGATGAGGATGGCGATGGTGGTGGACTGTGCGTGGATGAAGACGGCAGGTTGGGAGGGTTCTGTGTTTTGCCCGATGGGGAGGGGAGAAGATATTGCCCTCTCTTTTTTTTTTTTTTTTTTTATATATTACATCCGGCTCCCCTAATAGTTTCCAAAAATTGCACATAAACCCCACATTTGGACCCAACTGAACTCGCCCAACACTAGGTCGTGCGACCTAGTTACTAGGTCGTGCGACCTAGTAAAACTAACTGTTCTCACAAACTAGGTCGTGCGACCTAGTGACTAGGTCGTGCGACTTAGTTTTCCCCCTGCAAAAAATTTAACTTCTCCCGACTTGCTTTTTCTTGAATTTTTAGCTTGAAACAGCCTCCGATAAGCTCAAACATGGTATTTCACCCCCACACTTGGTCTCCAATATGCCCATTCACCATCTCGACCCGTAGCTCATGATTTTAACCTCTTTCGCCCTTTCCGGATGCTTTTTATCGCTTTTTCTTCACGAAAACATCCTTTCTCGCCTTTTTGACCGTGCCTTTACTTTTTTCATGGATCTCCTCGACCTCGAGACTCCATTTTGAATATAAACAATTCCCAATGTCCGGGGAATTCTTTATTTCTCAAATTTGCTCTTCTAAAGGCCCGTTTGGCGATTCCGGATGCTTTTCGTCACTTTTTCTTCGCGAAAACATCCAAATTGCCATAACTCTCGCGTCCGGACTCCGATGCATGCGATCCACCTATCAACAGAAAGCTCTCGACAACCCCCACCTAATGGCACTCTTCAATTTAGCTCACGGTCTTGTTTGCAAAAATTTGCCTCGTAATCCGTGCCAATGTGTCTGCTTTCTCGGTTTCGCTATACCTTCTTCGTTTGCATCAAGAGGGGGAGTCCGGATACGCGCCTCCCCTCAGGTGCGTGTGTTGAGTACGTGTAGGAATGGCGTCATTCATCCATTTCTTCATTCCGGGTCCCGATACGCGTTTTGGCTTGCTTTTTCTCGTTGTTCGTGCAATTCTTCACTCGCGTATCAAGAAGGGGGATCCGGAATAGGCCTTCCACCTAGAATTCCTGCACATACTCATTGAAAATATTAAATCCACTCTCTCGCACCTCTCAAATAGTTAGAACAAAATCAAATAACAAAACAGTATTGAAATCTACACTATGCAGTAAATAGGTTGGGTTGCCTCCCAACAAGCGCTTTGTAATTTAAGGTCGACGGCCCGACCAAGTTACCTCAAATGAGCTCAGATATCGGGAATTGTTTGAGGCTCTCGATAACCCCAATGAAATTCCCGTCCACGTACGGTTTTGCTCGCTGTCCATTTACCTTGAACCTGTTCCCATTCTCAGCTTCTACCTCGAGCGATCCCCATGGGTAAACCTCTGTAATTGTAAATGGACCACTCCACCTTGATTTCAGCTTGCCCGGAAACAGTTTCAGTCGGGCGTTGAATATCAATACCTTCTGGCCCACTCTGAAATCTCGTGGAATGATATGCTTGTCATGCCATTGCTTGGTCCTCTCTTTGTATATCTTGGCACTCTGATATGCCATCAATCTGTGTTCTTCTAACTCAAGCAATGCCTGCTTCCTTTGCTCACCAGAGAGCTTAGCATCCAAGTTTAATTTCTTTAGCGCCCAAAACGCTTTGTGCTCAAGTTCTACCGGCAGATGACATGATTTCCCGAAAACTAGTTGGTAGGGAGACATGCCTAGGGGAGTCTTGTATGCGGTCCGGTATGCCCATAAACTATCATCCAAGTGTAGAGCCCAGTCTTTGCGCCCTGGATTGACAGTTTTCTCTAGAATCCCCTTTATCTCACGGTTAGACACTTCAGCTTGTCCATTGGATTGTGGATGGTAGGCCAATGAGATTTTGTGTGTTTTTACCCCATACTTGCTCAAGGTATTGGCAAAAACCTTGTTCACAAAGTGTGATCCCTCGTCGCTAATAATGGCTCTGGGAGTTCCAAATCTTGTGAAGATATTTTTGCGTAAGAATCTCTCGACTGTAGCACTATCATTCTTTGGACAAGCCAGAGCCTCCACCCATTTGGTGACATAATCAACAGCCAACAAAATATACAGATTACCAAGCGACGATGGGAATGGCCCCATAAAATCAATCCCCCACACATCAAATGGTTCTACTTCTAACACGAAATTTTGAGGCATTTCATTTCGGTTAGAGATATTACCTGTTCTTTGGCATCGGTCACACTGCTGTACAAATAGATGGGCGTCTTTATGCAAGGTTGGCCAATAGAGAACCACTCTGAAGTACCTTCGCAACTGTGCGTGATTTGCCGAAATGTCCCCCACAGTTCAACTCGTGGCAGTGTCTAAGGATCTCCAACGTGTCCGGTTCCGCAACACATCTCCGCAATACATTGTCCGCCCCCAACTTGAACAAATAAGGATCATCCCAGAAATACTGTCGCGCGTCTGCAAAGAACTTCTTCCTCTGGTGATAATTCAGGTCCTTGGGCACAATGTTGAGTGCCTTGAAATTTGCCAAGTCAGCAAACCAAGGCACAGCTGCAACCACAACCATGAGCTGCTCATCTGGAAAATCCTCTCGAATCGGCAAATCTTCCTGCTTATCGTTCTCCAGTCTCGACAAATGATCTGCAACCACATTTTCTACCCCCTTTTTATCTTTGATCACCACATCGAACTCTTGCATCAACAACACCCACCGGATCAATCTTGGCTTGGCGTCCTTCTTGGTGAGAAGGTACTTGAGGGCTGAATGGTCCGTGAAGATCGTCACCTGAGAACCCACAAGATATGGACGAAACTTGTCCAACGCAAATATGATAGCCAACATCTCTTTCTCCGTGGTAGCATAATTAACCTGTGCATCATTAAGAGTACGACTGGCATAATAAATGACGTGAGCTACCTTATCTTTCCGCTGGCCTAGAACTGCTCCCACCGCATAGTCACTAGCATCACACATGAGCTCAAATGGTAGGGACCAGTCTGGTGTGGTGATGATAGGCGCGCTAATCAGCTTTTCCTTGAGCAAATCAAAAGCCGACTTGCACTCCGCATTAAAATCAAAAACTGCGTCCTTCTCAAGCAATCCACACAAAGGTTTCGTGATCTTCGAGAAGTCTTTAATGAAGCGCCGATAGAACCCTGCATGTCCCAAGAAACTCCTTACTCCTTTAACAGAGGTAGGGTAAGGAAGCTTCTCAATAACCTCGATCTTGGCTCTATCCACCTCTAATCCTTTGCTGGAGATCTTGTGGCCCAAAACAATACCCTCGGTAACCATGAAGTGACACTTCTCCCAGTTGAGCACTAGGTTGGTGTCAATGCATCTATCCAGAACCCGGGCCAACTGTTGCAGGCAGTCTTCGAATCCATCACCATAGAGCGAGAAGTCGTCCATGAACACTTCAAAATTCTGCTCCATCATATCAGAGAAGATCGACATCATACACCTCTGAAACGTAGCAGGTGCGTTGCATAACCCAAAAGGCATGCGTCTAAAAGCGAAAGTCCCATAAGGACAAGTGAATGTCGTCTTCTCCTGGTCAGCTGGCTCAATTGCTATCTGGTTGTACGCGGAGTACCCATCCAAAAAGCAATAATGAGAGTGATGTGCTAGCCTATCAAGCATCTGATCAACGAATGGAAGGGGAAAATGATCCTTCAAAGTGGCATCATTGAGCTTGCGGTAATCCATGCAAACTCTCCACCCAGTAACAGTACGCGTAGCGATTTGATCACCTTTTTCCCCTTCCACCACAGTTATACCCCCCTTCTTAGGGACACATTGTACTGGGCTAGTCCATGTGCTGTCGGAAATCGGATAAATGATGCCCGCCTCCAACCATTTAAGCACCTCTTTCTTCACCACCTCCTGCATGTGAGGATTGAGGCGGCGCTGAAACTGAACTACCGGCTTCTTGTCTTCCATGAGCCGAATCTTGTGCTGGCAAACTGTGGGGCTGATCCCCTTGATATCCGCTATGGTCCATCCCATAGCTGCCTTTCTCTCCTGTAGTACCTTGAGAAGCTGCTCCTCCTGTTCCCTGTCCAAACATGCAGACACAATCACAGGTAAAGACTCATTAGATCCCAAGTATAGATATTTCAAATGTACAGGTAAAGGCTTTAATTCTAAAATAGGAGCAGTAATAAGAGAAGGAGTAAGAATCTTCCTGCTTCCCTCATTAAAGAGGGGTAGGGGCTGACGCCAATGAACATCAAATGCTTGCTCTTTCTCGCTGGAATCAAGTAGAACAAGCTCCTCATATAGCTGCTCCAATAAAATATCATCCTCTTCGTCCGGCGTGTAGGCCTCCACCCCGAAGCACTGCTCACTTACCGCATATGCGGGAAACTTCATAGCCTCAAATACATTGAAGGCCACCTTCTCATCGTTGATCTGCATAGTCAGCTCTCCATTGGCCACATCAATGATAGTCCTCCCAGTAGCTAGGAATGGGCGACCCAAAATAAGAGGAACATCATCGTCAGCCTCCATGTCTAAGATCACAAAATCCGCTGGGAAGATGAGTCCTTCAACTCTCACTAATACGTCCTCCAAAACACCCCTGGGGCGTTTTATAGTGCGATCAGCCATCTGCAAACACATCCTGGTAGGCTTAGGATCTCCCACACCAAGTTGCTCAAAAACCGATGTGGGCATCAAATTAATACTTGCACCCAGATCACATAATGCCCTCCCATGAAATGCATCACCCAATGTAACAGGAATGATGAAACCGCCCGGATCTTTCATCTTCTTTGGTAGCGCCTTTTGCACAACTGCGCTACACTCCTCATTCAGGGTCACGGTTTCAAAGTCATCCATGCGCCTCCTATTAGAAAGGAGGTCCTTGAGAAACTTGGCATATTTCGGCATTTGTGAAATGGCCTCCGCAAAAGGTATATTAATGTGCAGTTTCTTGAAGATATCCACAAACTTCTTGAAATGCTTGGCATCTTCTTGACTCTTCAATCTCTGCGGGTATGGCACTCGCACACTGTATTCCTCCCTTGGCTTCTGTTTCTCATCCGACTTCCTCACCGTGTCCTTTGATTGGGGAATCACGGTAGGCACGGGAATCTCTTCATCTAAGGCTTTTTCAGTGGCCTTGGTCGCCTCAGCTCGCGCATGGGTAGGATATGGGGGATCCTGGGTAGTGGTCCCACTGCGAGTAGTTATAGCCTTCAATTGCTCAGTTGGAGTAATAGTGTTAGACGGGAGTATACCTGGCGGAAGTCGAGGATTCTGATTAGCTATTTGGCCAATTTGTGTCTCATGATTCTTTAACGAGGCTTCCATTGCAACAATTTTACTCTCAATCTTGTCGTTGCTAGCTAACAGTTTCCTCAACATCGCATTTGTATCCTGTTCTTCTGAGGGTGGGGCTGAAGCCTGTTGTTGTGGAGCCTGTCTCTGAGCTTGGTATGGAACATTTGGCCTATGACCTGGCGCATATAAACCACTATTCGGATTGGCATAGCTAAAGTTGGGGTGATTGCGATTGTTAGGATGATAGGTGTTTGGCCATTGCTGCTGTCTTTGTTGACCCATGTAATTCACGTCTTCAATGCCATCCCCATATCCCTGATTTGCATCTGCTACCATCTCTCCCACTGACTTCACCTGTGCCGATGGATTCAAATGACTGAAAGCCGATGTCATAACTGCCATCTGATGTTCAAATTTCTGTTCCACCATAGACTCAATCTGACTAACCAATGCTCCATCTGACTTCATGCTTCTACGAGTTTCAGACCTCGTGGATTCACGTTTTGCTACATTATCTAGCAAATCACGACATCTCTGTAGTCCCATTCCCATAAAATTGCCTTGAGCCATCATGTCTAATTCACTAGCAGTCTCCCTGTCCAAAGCATTATAAAAATAGTGAAGCAGTTTATACCATGGCTCCCCATGAGTAGGGCATCTGCGAAGGAGCTGGTTGAACTTTCTCCACGTGTCACCCAGAGAATCATCTTCCTGCTGTTTAAATGTGGTTATGTCGGCCATCCGTTGAGCAACCTTAGATGGTGGAAGATACTTCCTGAGAAACTCTCTGCTACAATCTGCCCATGTAACTATGCTGCCTGCTGGAAGTTCCATAAGCCATGTCTTTGCCTTTCCCGATAAAGAGAAGGGGAAAAGCATGAGCTTTATAGTCTCGATTGGCACTCTCTGGTCATACATGGTAGACGTAATCTGCTCGAAGTTGAGCAAGTGCTGATGTGGATCATCACTCGGGGCTCCCGTGAATAAGCACTCATCCCTAACCATATTAATCAACGGTTGGCGAATCTCGAAATGCGCGGCATTAATCTGCGGCCTGACAATGGTAGGCTGATATCCATCCGGTGTAGTTCTGAAGTAGTCCACCAAAGGACGGTCATCCTCCTCAGCATTGTTGACTTGCTCTACTACGTTCCGGCCGTTATTGTTCCGATTATTACCCCCATTGTTCCCATTGCCACCGTTGTTTCCACCATTAACTCCTCCATTGTTCCCATTAACTATTTCTGCACCAGGGAGTTGTTGTGGATTCTGGGGATTCATGCGATCAATCATGGCTTGCATCGCAGCCATTTGAGCCCTAAGCTCCTCAGTTTCCCTTGCTCGATTTGCTGCATCCTCCACAGCTGCAGCTCTAGCTGCTTCCGCATCTTCGAGGCCCTTGCGGAACCTCTCAAACTCAGCTCTAGTTTGCTCGTCCATTTGAACTGAATTTGCTTTCCTCTTGTCTCTATTCTGTGCTCGCAATAAGGATTCCGGGTCTTCAAGTGTTGGATGCAAAGGCTCGTCTCTAGAACGTGACATGCACCAAATGAATCAGACCTGAAACGCGAATCACACACACAAAACAGGTGAGTAACAAATATAAACTGAAAAGTAAATCCCTAAAGAGAAAACTAATAGCTAATTTATCAGAAGTCCCCGGCAACGGCGCCAAAAACTTGACACGGTCCAACTGCAAGTGCACAGTTGTCGGTGCAGTAATAATCGGAAAAGTCCGGATTGTCGAACCCAAGGGACTTCGTGTAACTAACTATTAAGTTTGTTCTTTATGTGGGCAAAACGCAGTTGTTTTGTGGTTCCTAATTCTACTAAAAATTCAAATAACAATTATCTCAAATAATTCAAAGAATTATTTTAAGATTAACGAGCACGAGTTAATATTGTTGTGTATCAAGTTTGATTAAATTCAGGATATCTCTACGGATTACTAGGAATGTCACACTACGTTGGATTTATGTTTTACTAACACGATAATTTCTTATTCTAGTTAAACGAGCAATTGTATATTGAAGATGTCTCAACCAATAACTATGCCTAAACTATCGTAACTGATTCCTCTAGCTTACTCAAGTTCAAACACGCATTACGATACTAATTTCTACTCTTGTTCTTAGCTAACTAGCAAGATTCCTCAACCCTAGATACGGCTAGTGTGTATTTCAATTTTCCGGGCAACGAACGTAGATTCCTCTATCGTTCATAACCTAGCACAATCCTATTAACACGTCTATCAATAGAAAAGATAAATTAGAAACATAAAGTACACATAACTAAAGAAGAAATCATCAATTAAGCTCAAAAGCATGAGAGTAAATCCATAAACCACAAGTTGTAGTGATCAAACCCTAGTTTCCTACGAGATATCCCAAATAGAGGGTTTAGCTACTCAAAAACATGATTCACGTACAAAGTTTCGTGATCAAATAACAAGAATAGAGAAGAAACGGGGTTTTAGAGATCAAACGAATGATTCCAAGCCTCCTTGATCGTCTCCTAAGCTCCAAGCTCTCTTCAATGTGATAGAGTACGTGATTATGCCCAAAAACATGCCCTAACCAAGTCTAATACGTTCTCCCAATGTTTAGAATAAGTTAGGAGTAATTACAAAGCAACCCCAAAAAGTTACAAACTAAACTCTGCCCGAACTAGGTCGTGTGACCTAGTTAAGTAGGTCGTGCGACCTACTGTGCTGCCCAGAACAGGTCGTGTGACCTGTGTAGTAGGTCGCATGACCTACTGAAACAAGCTGGTTCGCTAACTAGGTCGTGTGACCTAGTAACTAGGTCATGCGACCTAGTTGCTTCATCAAATCTTTCCATCTTCTTCCCACTTGTTCCTCTTGCTTCCGAATCACTTCCCGGGCATCGTTTCTTCATTCAATCCTCCATTTTGAGCTCTCCTCATGCCTCAACACTCGTATCATCTTCTCTTGAGCCTCTCTAGCACTTGATCCATCAACTCTCGCTTTCCTTCCCAAATCTTGAGCTCACATCACTTCCGAAGTTCGTTTCCTCTATCCACTTGCTCCTCGCGTGCTCCGGCCCTGAAAATCACAACATGAACACCCCGCGAAGATCAAATGTGACAAAATAAGATAAATAGCACGTAAAACAATGCAAGAAACGCCCGGACTTCACATTTTAGCATACGAACTCACTTTCTCAAATAAACACATGATCTACTCGAAAAGACGCAACATTCTCCATTATAAGCACACAAAACGTAGCACAATAAGCAATAAAATAACTCCGAAAACGGAGTTATCAGTGCATATATGCATGGTTATTACTGGTTGGTGGTTGTTATGATGTTCATTTAGGAGGCATGAATTAAGTTCATTCATGATGAGGTAGTGGCGGGTATGTGAACAGTTTCAGTTGTTGGAATTCGTTGAACATTAATTTAAATAATAGGTGAACCACATACTTGTTTTACAACGTCCGGTGTTTGTGAATACTTTTGCTTCGATACGTTTTCTGCTTTTGGGCCTGCGAGTTTTTGTATGTCATGCATACAAATAACAACATTTTAGTCTCGTTCCCCTCGTCGTGTTTAATTTTCATGAACTGTTTTTTAAATTTTTTTCATGACTGTTATTTATTTTCTTCTGCTTTTTTTGAAATCACAGCAATGATGTCAAATACAGCTCCGCCAGCAGCAGCAGCACATCCATGCATGTGCTCATCCCATCTTCAATGCGCCAACACATAAACACTTCTCTCCCATCATTCTGAGGTACAAGGGTTAAGAAAATCTGAACACTGTTTCGAATTTTGTAGAATTGTTGTGGACATGCATTGTAACTAATTTTTGGAGGAAGTTTGTGTGTGGATGTGTATATGGCCGGGTTTTTGTGGCTTAATGTTTCGAACAATTGAATTTTTGTAACTGTACGTTGGTGTAAGTTTGGTTGCATTAAGCTTCGAATGAAAACTAGTATTTTGCAATTGTTGGTGTTGTATGTGTGTATGCATGGGTGATAAAAAATGATCATCTGGATACTGTTTTTTTTTTATTTATTTTGCGAGCAGATTCAAGAAATTTGTGAGATAGGCGACTACGTCAGTAGTCTTCTATGAGGAACACCAAAATAAAAAGACGATCAGGAAGTCTGTCGACAATTACATATTACGACGATTAAAGTGGACGTGAAAATGAAAAAAAAAAAACACAATCGAATAAAACTTAACAACGACGACTAAACTAGTCTGCATTATACCTACGACAGGAAAAATTAGTCGATAATGTCGTCGGCATTAGTTTTTAAAAAAGAGTAAATGGTCGCCCTGTGGTCGGGAAAAGATTAACGACTACAAATTTTGGTCGAAATATTTGTCGGCAAAAGTTTTGACCACTTAGTATAATGGTCGGTAAGTCGTCGGCAAAATTATCAACGACGAAAAGATTTGGTTGGCAGCTGTGGTCGGTAAAAACTTTTACTGACCACAGTGGAAAGTTGTGGCCCGCTCGAACTCACGACGGGGCTATTCCGACGCTTTTTGGACGAATTTTCTCGTCGTTTTTTAATTTTAACGACGATATATCGTGTTTTAGCGACGAGTTTGCTCGTCGTAATAAACCTATTTTTTTGTAGTGCTATATGGGGTTTGTTGTCACTAAACTCAAACTGCTTATAGGTTTAGTGTCAATGAACCTTTCAAATTACATCGGCAGGAATAGTGTTCGTCCAACAAGAGCGAAATACGATGTTTAACAAGCAACCAAGCAATACAAAACTTCATTGTTGCTGGAGTAGCTGGAATATGAAGTAGAAACACTGCAGCAACCGGTAGCAACAAGCAGCAGCATAAGCAACAAGAACAAGCTTAGCTGCATCAACAACCTGCAAACAGCAGCAGAACTCAGCTAAAACACTAAGTAGAAACAGAAGAAAACAAGCAGCGCACATCTAAAGCGAAGGAATGATCAACAAGCGAGAATCTCCCAAACATACGCAATGCATAGTTACACACATTAGGCCAGTTCTTAGATATCTATCTGTAAATATGGGATTTCTTTCGATCTGCAAATTTTGAATTCACTCTTTTTCCACATGGTGTTCTTTTCAATGCTTTCTCTTGCTGTTTTGAATGGCTTATCAGTTCTTAGATATCTATCTGCAAATATGGGATTTCTTTCGATCTGCAAAAAGACTCTGAATATGGAGTTTGTGGCTATGTGCTTTCTATCTAGTGCAAAAGACTAGTATTGTTAAAATTTAGCCAACGCTTTTATACGTAGGTTTATTATGAGAAGCTGAGGAAGGGTCCTGTAATTTCAATTATGCTCTATTTCAAGTTAACAGCCGTACTGTTTATTAACTTGCTTGAAATGACATGGTTGTTTGATTTGATTGGCTCTCAATGATTACATACTTGGTATTGTGTACAAATATGCTTGTCCTCCAACTACCTGATGAAACCCTTAAACTTAGGCTTGCAAGTCATGCTCTTGGTTGTTTGGAGATGGGGATTTCTCTCTGTGTGTGTATTTTATTAACTGCACTCTTCTTCTCGGTATAAGAATAGAGCCAACCTAAATGTGACCAAAGGCTGATTGATGCTTAAGTTTAAATCACGCCCAAACAACCAGCACTTAGATATTATAGTTGAAACCAGTAGCCACAAAAGCACTCTGTAGTGACCAGGGCTCTACTTTAGGAAATCAAGGGTTCTGTTACCTTCTGATGGAGAAAAAGGCTATGATACTGTTGTAGCCCAGATAAGATGTTTCCTTGCCCGACTGGGAATAGACTTGAGAAAGGAAGCAGCAATAGGAATGAATCATATACGGAATCAAGTGTCCATAGACATTGATCAGTGGAAATTTAATCAATTAGAATAGTTTATCCATAAGAATCTACAATACGCGATTTGACTCGTGCTAGAATACAGTTGGAATAGCCGATAATAAATATAACACTTTGTTATGACATAACAAAACATGTATTCAGTAAATACCTCGTGCAAAACAACAGCCACACAAGGTGCAGCTCAAACTTTTGATATATAAAACTTGTGAAAGGCCTGCAGATACAAAGGATAGAAAAGATTGCTTATAAAAAGTATGGCATCAAATTCAATTTCCATCTTTCAAAAAAAAAAAAAAAAACAATTTCCATGGACTATTGGACTTCATGTCTACAACAGAATAGTAAGAAACATAAGTGCGTCCATACAAGTACCAAAAAGATAAATTCTTTGTCTAAAACCGCAATTCTCCTATTAATGCAAATCATCCAAAGAGTCAGGAATGCTAGAAAACAGTCACAAATAAACACCGGAGGCACTTCCGTTTTTATTCAAAGTTCTGAAGCTGAAAACGCGTTCCAGAATCAGGATTCTAAGAACCAGTTGTATCCAGGTAATTTATTATACTTACTGTAAAAGGGAGTGAGGCACGCGAGATATTTGTATTCAGAAAGAACCAGTTGTATCTAGGTAAATTTTTTTGTATTTATTTTTTTTATATCAAGCAACTCTTATATTCATTGTAACTAATGACAAAACCACAAAAGTTAATATTATCATACATATACCTAAATACCTAAATATCGTATCTTCTGATTGATCAATGGAGCGATTAGATATTTTTGTGAGCTCTTACACCGTCTGTAGATATTTTAGAAGCGCCTGAATTGGGTTGTAACAAAAAATGGGCCGTTTTGAATAGTTTGAGTGAAGTGAATGCCAGACAAAAAGTATACAGTTTCTTTACCAGTGGTTTTATGTTTCTGAAGAAACTGGCAAGTACTGATATGAGGCTCCGAGAAAGCAGGTGGCAAATGAGCTGGTCAAATCAATTTGGCATAAGGCTATTAGAGTCAAGTCTCAGCATGTCAGGTAGTCTGATTTCTCTCAGACAACGCAAGAATCATAAAGAGTCTTTGCACAACCCATGCCATGAGTAGCTCAGATAAAAAACTTCAACCCAGAATTGTTTGGGCTATGCTCATTATACTAGGTTCAAATTATGCGACTTTCTCCTAATTTTCAACTCCAATGGAGCAACAAGCTATATAAAACAAAAATTGTCTACCACACAGCAAGCTACTATCTCGTGAAAGAGCTACTTAATTTTATTAATGGACCGCCACAAGCTATGCATGATGTTGAGCATTTAGGAAAATTAGTGAGCCACAAAATGGGGCTGAGTCAAACATTGGATCCTGCCCCTGAAACAAGTAATCAGCAGTGTCTAGTCCAGTAAAAAAAGTTGAGTTGGTGGCTGAATCGGGTGAAAGTTTGTCCAGCAAAGTCTTTCCCTGGTTAACTCAGAGAATGATAGATTAGAAGCAACTAACATCCAGACTTTGGCTCAATGAAATGTAAATCATTGTCAAGCAGCAGATGTTTGAACTACAATGCTAAAATTCGCAATTGACAATTCAAAAATCTAGAGTGAACATCACTATAGAGAGAAGACATAATCCAACTGAACCAAGCTTAGAATAAGTACACAAAAGAAGGAAAAAGAAGGCCAGACGAAGCGAGGGTTTGTCAACATACCTGCAGATTCAGGAAAAAAAGCCTATTTTCGTGGAATGTTCTTGATAAGTAATGTTCCGATAAAGAGATATAACTTGTTCATGGGAGCGGTTGTATCAAACCCCTTTCGCATTCTTTATCACGCATTTCCCAATAAACAAGAACTTACCCGATTAATCAAAAGACCCGGAATAGCATATATTATATTCAATAATATGTGTATTTAACAATACAATGAAAGCATAAGGTTCTCCAACTAATTTACTAACCATAGTTTCCGATTCAAGACTTCGGATTAATTTATGAAAACGAAAGGAAAGAAATTAAGCAGAATACTAATTTTACTATTAAGCGGAGCACTTGCATAAGATTGTAAAGCATTTCTTTGAAAAATCAGCATTAACTATATGTCTCCTTTAAGAATGGAAATTGCCTGATGAATGCTCAACATGTATTGCAAAGCATACGGACCTATAATCACAGTTGTCAAATATCATGATTCGAATCGTGAATCAAAACCTCAATTTTCGGATCGTGAATCGTAACGATTCGTTCTAATTATGTTCTTACAAATAAAACACACATTCATATTTCCAATCATCAACCCTCTTGAAGCAATCTATATCTATATAAAAGCAAAGCAAATGCAGAAGGTCCCTCTTTTTATGACAAGTGTGTTATGAGAAGCATTCTACAAATGACACATGTCACATTGTTTTACAAGTGGAACACATGTGGCATGTATAATCCAATCACATATTGCCATCTCAAATTTATGTGATACATATTATCCTAATAGGCTAATGCATGTATTGATAAAATTTAATAAAACACACTTTTAGTTTCCCCATACATTGAAGAGTGATACTTTTGACTAAGTTTTTTTCTTTTCATGTAACATTTGGTTCACTGAATGAGACAATTCATAGAATTTTAAGCATGAACACAATATTTTTTCTAGAAGAATTTTATTTTGTTAAATGTGGGTTTTCATGGCATATATTTAATTCAGTGAACCTTACCTAAAGAAAAAAAAAAGTAACCTAGATAAAAAGAAAAGAGAAATTACATTAAAATAGCTAAATAGAAAACATGCCATTTTCTTGGGAGTGGAAGGGCCAAGTTCAGTTTCAATTCCACTGAACTTTAAAGCAAGTTTGACCTGATCTGTTCAATTTACATAAAGTATAAAAATAAAATGACAAAAAAAAGCGTAGACATAACACTTCTACAATAT
This sequence comes from Linanthus parryae, assembly GCA_023055425.1. Taxonomy (NCBI): domain Eukaryota; kingdom Viridiplantae; phylum Streptophyta; class Magnoliopsida; order Ericales; family Polemoniaceae; genus Linanthus; species Linanthus parryae. Next base: position 177,770,374 of record JALGPY010000001.1, on the reverse strand, counting down.
AGGGCAGAAAATATAACAAAAAATATAATTGGTATAAAATACCTAAAAACTTGCAATCTTCTTTATGTGCGAGTTATGGCACATTCTTAACTAACTACTTTCATGCCCCATATTTGTAGAAATGAATTAAATAGTGCCCACTGAAGTGTTATCCAATTGTGTTTGTAGATTTTTTTTTTTACAAAAATCTAATAGATAGATGACGAATATGATGCATTTTCCATTTTCTACATGTGGTGTTTCATTTCTCATTCAGTTATCTAATATACTACCGGTATGATTCATGAACCAAAAGACTACACATTAACCAAGATTCATGAATTTTACCTTTCTCTTCCCTTTGTAGACACTGATTCCTCTAACTTCTTTGTACATATTTGTGACCATTTGGGAACCACAACAACGAAAAATGGAAAATCGACGGTCACTGGTAATCCAAACCATTATTTTCACATCTATACACTCCTCTGATGTAAGTTTATACAGATATACAAATTTGTTTCAAATCGTCAACTTTAGATATTCAATGCATTTCACCATTCTTCATCACCCTTTTGTTTTATTTTTTTCGTTTGCATCTCTATGGGTTTTTAGTGGGCGGTTTGGTATGTCACATGCGATCCTTAAAACCTTGTAGGGGCTTTTATTGCTCATTCGCTCTCATGCAACATACCACATTGTGCATATACTGCCGGAATCCTTCCGCGAACCAGTTAAATGTTCATCTTTAAAATAGTGGTGCATGGTAAGCATAATTATTTCATATTGTATGTACTCCTAACATACTTATATGTCCAACTATGACGTTTATTTATCTTTTTGCTCGGTATACTAAACCGAAAATCAAATCAGTCATCACAATCTACATAATCTTTTAGATTTTGTTTCGGGCCACAAATAATCATCAACTCTTGATCAATTTTTTTGGTTTCCAACAAAATGCAAAATAATTTCTTCTCACCATTCTTTGTTTTCTTTTACTGTTCAAATGTCTGTTGATTGATGCCTTATTTATAGTTGCATTTGTTACATCAACTAGGCTTGAAAGGAAAATGAATACTCATCCACATATCATAGGGACGTGCAACCTTTATTGAAATAGCTCTAAACTGTAAATAGTGTCTTTGATAATGAGAATGTGCAAAGAGCTTGAATGAGGAACCATTATCCATTCGCATACCAATTGAATAAGGAGACTGTGCCCAAGATATTTCACTACCACTGGAATAAGGGAACAGACTCGACCGATCCAAATGTTTTTTTTCTACCTGCACTTATGTATAAAGATTTGCTTCAAACATGACAACCTGCATTTACTAGGCTCACTAATGTATGAACATGGATTTTCTTTTTAAAACTAATTTCAATATGCATCTTATAAGATCCCTAACATCGTGAAAATTCCACCATATTTGGTATTTAAGAAATAAGAATAAAATGTTGATTAATGTTAAACAAATTGAATTAGTTCACAACAGTTTGCTCCTCAATTATTGCAAAATTTCCTACCCAATATTTGTTTCTTAGTATGCATTTCATCTTATTACATGTATTTTTAAAATAATGCGAATATATCTAATAAAGAATGTTACATATTTTTTTTTAAATTTATACATTCAATAATTGTAAGTTACTGAAGTTTGAAAAAAATATAACAAATGAAACATACCTATTTTTTGCAAACGAAAAAGACTGTTAAACAAAATGCTATTCCTTTATCTTTGTTTAATTTAACGTATCTTGCCTTGAAAAATGTCAGAGAACCCACCAGTATTTTTCACTCATCAACCATATTTCTTCCACACACATGCCAAAGATGCCAAAGAGGCTGATAGTGTTTTTGTTACACTTTCGAAAAATCAAGGAGTTGCCAATTTAGTGGGCTGCTACATTTTCCTGGTAGAACCGACACGGTGTAGCGCGGTGTAACACGTACCGCTTATTATATAAATCTCCTTTTTCCCAAGAGGATTTCTGGGCTAGCATATTTCCCAATTTCATTACATATATATATACATATAAATATACACATGTATATACACACACACACACACACATATATTCCCTACACTGTGTGTGCAACTATATATAAGCATGACTATCTCATTTTCCGTTGAAGTTACATAAGTCTAATATCTTTTGCCAATTAGAATTTACCTAGACGATTTCAATGACATGAAGTTGACATAGTTCTCTACTGCATGGACAGTGCAATTTGACATTTTTATATATGGTTTTTTCCGACACTTATTTAGGTTTAGGTATGTCAAGTGGGAGCAAAAAAAGTTAGCTCCAAATAAAAATATATTCATGGTACATTATATTTGACTACCATAAACGTATATACCAAGCACTTTCAGAAATTAGCAATAAAGAAATTTGAAAGGCTAACAATATGTTGTATACATTAAGATGTGCTTAATTTCATAAGAAAAAAGTGCGCTATACCCTAATTTTGTGCCACTAGACAAGTTTGTCAAATTCAGTTATTCGGAAACTGAGTATCCTCAGTCCAGTACTTCAATACTAAATGCCCATAAAACCCATATTATTTCTATGTCTTTCCATTCAAATTTTGGTATTATCTTTCCCACAATTTTATTCCACATTTCTTTTTAGTGATTATTCAAAACAAATGTTCACTTTTTCGTGGCTCATAATATTTTAGTTTCTCTATTATTCCTTCAAAAGATTGGAAAATATAAAGATAGTGAAAGTGTATAATTACATTACTTAAATTGTTGGATTCACCTAACACGACTACAATTATGAGACAGATGCAGTAGCTCATTTTGATACATATCCCGCGCCCTGGCGCGGGGTATAGACTAGTATATAATAATTTAAGGTGGTATATATGCAATTGTATAAATCATACATGGCATTCAACTGAGAGTACTGCATAAGTTCCATCCGAAACTAGTGAGTACGAAATAGTGTAAAATCATAATTATCATCAAGTGAGTACTGCATAAGTTTGCTCCAAAACTAATGGGTACTAATAGCATAAAATCATAAATAGCATCCAAAAAGTTAACTAAATAAGTTCCATGCAAAAGTGGCCAGTATAAATAGCATCTAAATATATCAGTTCCATGTAAACACAAATATGTTCCGTCGAAGGATTCAAAATCATCCACATGATCAGTACAACCCCCATAATCGTTCTGAGTGTTACAAAAAAATGCGTCAATTGAAGGATTTTTTTTGGAGACGGTAGATTATGATTTCAAGTAGTGACGTTACGCTTTTGGTTTTGACCAATATCGTTTTACGTTTTTGCCTGCTTTTCTAACCCAGACGTGCCTCCGAACAAGTACGATTTCGAATCGCTCGATTCACGATTCAGCGAATCGAATCTTGATTCACGATTCAAAGGCGCGATTCAGATATACCTCGATTCTATTTCGAATCGCTCGATTCACGATTCAGCGAATCGAATCTTGATTCACGATTCAAAGGCGCGATTCAGATATACCTCGATTCTATGCACGATTCTGAATCGATGGGGTATGAGTCGATCCGAATCGCTCAATTTTAACAACTATGCCTAAAAATAGTAACAAATAATTCAGGTCCATAACACCAAAACCCAACTCCTAAATCAGAGACGTGAGGAAAAAGAAAAACACAAATCTTAACAATTGTCCATCAAACAAGCAATGAATTACTCAAATTTAAAGATATTACATCATGTAAAAGCCCTTACGAGAGGAGTGTAGAGGCCAACTGCAATGAACTACTAGTCACAGAAAGCTAGAATGCAAGGGTTCCCATTAGGTTCAGCAGATTCAATCAACTGAAAAGCTGCACACTGGCTTTGAGCACCAAAGTAATGGAAAACAAAATCAAAACGGCAGAAAATATGTACATAGCTCGAAGACGAAGAGAACCTCGCAAGCCCTCGCTCTCACAAATCAACACCACTTGGTTACCTCCAAACTCGAGTTTGCTCCTCAGAAAGGGTTTGCGAACGCATGGAGATTTAGGACTAATGAGCTGCAAGAGAAAATTTTAGATGTATCAACACTAAATCGTTTTTTATCTCTCTTCTATCTGGGCGGACAGCAACACTAAATCGTAGCTTAAGGTGAGATGTTACATATTTTTTTGCAGCATCATTGAGATGTAACTTATGGAGGGGAAGGATGCTGTTCATACCATTTCAAACCGGACTCAGGTTTTTGTATTGTGAACCCCGTGTGAACAAATCCCTGTTTCGAACTTCATATCATCTTCCATCGGATAGCCGCACTAGTTAACCACATCAAAAGTTCGTGCTATGTTTCAACCTCCTTGAAAGCTGTCTACCCACGTAGAATTGCATGTCCTGATTGGTACAGTCACCAGAAGAGAAAAGCGAGTTACAAAGAAACTCTTGCCATCTCCCTTTGGGCGAGGGTCCCCTTTTTGATCTCTGGGTATTGAATGATTGTAGCGGACCCAGTCAGTCTTGGTCCATGCAACTAATCTGTAAGCTATCCATAACAGTTTTTATCCTATAGCATATTTCCGCAAAGTGGGGGTTGAATCTTTGCTCGTCGAGTCTTTTCGGGACACTTGCTGTGGGATTGGGAGACCATAAAAATTTGGGAATAATCCAACCAGATGGTAGGTTAAGGAAAACACAATCTAATCTTCGGGTCTTTTCTGCAGATTTTTCTCATCTATAATACCTGTTTTGTAAGCTTTACATTTTTAATTCTATCGCTAAAGTTTTAAGTATCTGTGGTCCTATGTTTCAGTAACTAGGGCATGCTACAAGTTGATGGCTGTTTAACGACTAGCCTACTAATTTCTTAAATAAAGTATGTAATTAGCTATGCTACAACGCAAGCATGTAAACAGAGTTTTTTATTAATGCCTCACGATCCGCTACTATTCTTCCTAATGTTTTGTCAGTTAACAGTAAAATGTGTTCTTTCTTCAAAACATTGTCTATTGCATTCGGGCATGGACGTTGTAGAATATGAGTTATCCCTACGTGTACTTTCTTGACAGACAACAATGTGAGGAGATATCCTCAATGGAGTGTCTCTCATAGTTTAAAGGGTTGAAATTAAAAGGAAACTGAGCTTTTAAAATCATTTCGGATTTCAATTTACTCGCAAACACGCACTAATGCCTCATCTTTATGCTGTCTCCACCTTTCTAAAATTCGGATTTTCAACTCACCCGCCGTTGTTGTCTCCCCATAGGGACTACTGTACTAGTTTGTGAAGCAGTTGCGTCCTTTGCATTCTATCAACGTAAAGTACTTCCTCCTGTAGTCCTTTAGCTGCACGACATTAAACCATTAAGTATCGAATCCACTATCACATACTACCCCAAGATCCAAAAATTTACTCTCGAATGCACTACCTTATCTTCCATCATGGCTCAAAGCACAATTTCTTTCCCAATAAGTTGCTGCATTATCAGCTACTGGCACCACAACGCAATAGAACAGTACAATGAAATATCCCTGCAAAAAAAAAAAAAAAAAGTGAAGCCGAGGTAACATTTTTAGAAGCAATAACCCAATTTTTTTCCAGAAACTAGGATGATTAATTTACTCATTTGTTGAGCCCTACATAACTAATCCAGATAAGTTCTTGACAACTGTAAGTATTAGTGCAAGCTAACCTGTCCTTGACTAACCTTGTAGCAACATAGGGAATTTCTCCTACATGTTCTCCGTATACGTGTTATATTGCAGCGGACACAATGTCCGAGCTGATTTATTAAGGAAAAAGGAGTGTACCGTAAGCACTGCAGCATAAGCAACATGTAGAAGTATTACTTGACTGATAACAAGGTACAATACATCCCTTCGAAATCATGATCATTTTCGGTCCTCCCGAAAGGAGCATCTGAATTTGTTGGTAAAATGTACTGATACTTAACACTATTGGCAGGTGCTTATAATAAACAGGAATGGTGCATCAATGCTCACCCGTAAACCATGGCAGGAAAAATATTACAGTACTTTGGGTCTACCATGAACCCAAAAGCTTCCTATTGGAATTTGCGAAACAAGGTTTTATCTTATCGGGTTTCAATATAAAATGAGGAAAAGAGACAAGTCGCAGCAAAACTAAATAAACTACGCAACCTCACGTGAAAGATAGAGATAGCTTGCTCGAACAATTTTCTGATTTCTCGAGAAGCCATCTTCCCTCAAAGAACCCTTCATCTTATGATAGGTTCTCCATAACCATTAAAACCGTTCTCCCTGATTCGGTTCAGTGCAGGCTGTGGTGACTTTTGCATTCCGCTAACTACCATATCTTGTAAAGCCAGATAAATCCTACAGCATTTCTCATCACAATACCACTCGTCTTTGGGCAATTCTTACAGTAGGTGTGGTACAAATATGGTATTCAAATTATACTATTTCAACTACACAGGTTTAAAAAATGTGAAAACTTGAAACCAAGAATAATCTCAACCTTAAGATCAGCAATTCCTTTGTCCTTCAAACAGCCGACATGGTACTCTTTCCCACACTTGAAAGAAAGAGCAGTGAAAATGGATGATAGGAAATATGACGATGCATAAACAGACTTTGTAGCTACCATAAGTGTATTGCAACAAAGAAATAAAATTACAATCTGATTGCAGAGGATGATTGTCTGAGAGCATAACTCATCAGATTTGCCGAAATCTTCACTACTTCAAGCATCATCAATATCTTCAGAACTCTTGTAAAGATCATGTGGGGGTAAAAGCGTAAATCCGCCATGATTATCAATAAGCAGAAATAATGAAGTTTTTTCTGAACTTTTATGTTAGTCAGACCATTTTGGGGTAGTTTCAAGAATTGACTTAAGGAATTTGTTAAGAGTGAGAAAAGTATATACTGAAAACAAAATCATCAAAGGTAGAAGTTCATCTCACAAAAGGAAGAAGAAAATGCTGGATAGTAAACCTGCACAGGAAGCATGTGCCAATATCTGTGTTGCCTGAGCTTTCGGTAGTGCTTTGGTCGGTTGTCTGCTTTGTCTTGTACGCTGTTGGTTCTAGGCAATAGGTGTGTTTCCAAGTACCAACATGGCAAAATACAGTCTGTAACGACATAACCAATAGTCAAGTGAAGTGCTGCATTTAGATAAAGCTGAAAATAATTATTTGAAACACAGCCTATGAGAATACACTTGTGAAAAAATTTGCCACATTTATGATGATGTACAAGGCCCTCCTCCTCCCCCATTTGTTCTTCACAATTGAAGCAATTACTGCCATTTTCTTCCGCTACCTTCTTTCTCTCCAGTGATTTGCAGTGAAAGAGTATGCAGAGACACTCCGTCTGAATTAACAATGTTCTTGTAACTGCAAACAAGTGATGAATTGAAGATGAAGTTATCAAAATAATTATCTAACGCAAAAGAGCCACATGATCCTTCCTAAAATTACTCACGGCTGTCTACGATAACCATAACCAGCATGATCTTCGAACTCGGAAGGCTGCACCTGCAAATCATCAATGTTCGAATTTAAAAACAACATAATAACTTGTTATGCAAGGCTGTGAAGCAGAAATTGGTGCATACTTCTTTTTGGCAGTAAAAGCAGAGTATGCAACCTTCTTCAGTCTCGTAACCTTTGAATATTTTCTATTGTAGTAACTGATCATAGTATGGAGCAAATTTTCGAGGAAATTATGTACTTCTTAATCAAATTTAGTTGTTGTATTATTAAGGTAAAAATATTAGGACTTATGTCCAAATTAGGACCTTGTTTCTATAGTGTAGTTCAGTTCGATCTGGCAGCCCATCAAATTCTGACTTCTGCAAATATCTGAAGAAAACACCAATGAAAGGAAATTTCAGTAGACCGAACTGTCAACTTCAAAGTTAGCAAATTTAAGTGCGAATACTAAGTCTTGTATAAACCTTCGAGCTGACTCTGGACGAGCCTTTTACTGGGACGCATGTACAGTAACCCAGCACTGGAAACTTGGATGAGACTTTAAATTAAATTATGGAAAAATTCACAGGATATTCAATGTCTTTGCTTGCCATCTTCTCCCTTCGACTGACCTTTTGCCAATGGGATTACAGATTTGATTTGCAAACTGCAACTTGACCCTCGGGGTTAATATATAGAAGCCATAGATGATAGAACTGGGAATAAGGCAAAACTGCAAGATCTGAAGATCCAAACCAAACCCAGACAACTCTTGACAACTTGCAGTTTTGCCTTATTCCCAGTTCTAGGCTTCTTTATATGAACTCCGAGGTTCAATATGCAGATCAAATTTGTAATCCCAATGACAAAAGGTAAGTCGAAGGCAGAAGATGGCAAACAAAGGTATTGAATACCGTAGCCTGAGAATTATTCCATGATAAAATAAGCTCAGTGATAACATACAAGTTTTATCTTCCAGTGCTAGGTTGCCCGTGCATGCGTCACAGCAGAAGGCTCGTCCAAAGCCGGCTCGAAGGTTTATACACAACTACGTAACCGCATTTATATTTACTAATTTTAATGTTCACAGTTCAGTCTACTGAAATTTCTTGCCATTGGTGTTTTCTTCAGAGATGGCCAGATGGAACTGAACTGCACTATATAAACAAGGTCCTAATTTGGACATGAGTCCTAATATTTTCACCTTAATAATACTACAACTGAATTTGATTAACAAGTACACAATTTCCTCGAAAAATGGCTCCTTACTATGATCAGATACTACTTATAGGAAAATTTCAAAGGTCACAAGACTAAACAAGGTTGCATATTCTGCTTTCACTGCCAAAAAGAAGTATGTACAGATTTCTACTTTACAGCCTCACATAACAGTTATTCTGTTGTTTCTAAAATCGAACATTGATGATCTGTTAACATTTCTGAGCAGGTTCGGCCTTCTAAGTTCGAAGCCCATGCTGGTTATGGTCATCGTAAGCAATCGTGAGTAACTTTAAGAAGGATCACGTGGCTCTTTTGGTTTCGATTATTACTTTGCTAACTTCATACAATTCATCTCTTGTTTTGCAGTTACAAGAACATTGTTAATTCAGATGGAGTGTCTCTGCATACTCTTTCACGGCAATCACTGGAGGGAAAGAAGGTAGAAGAAGAAAATGGCAATAATTGCTTCATCTGTGTGCTGAACAAATGGAGGAGGAAGAAGAGGGCATTCTACATCATCATAAATGCGGCAAATATTTTCACAAGGGTATTCTCATAGGCTTTTTCTCAACATAATTATATTTCAGTTTAATCTAACTGCAGCATTTCACTTGACTTTTGGTTTTGTCCTTACAGACTGCATTTTGCTTAGTCGCAAACCTGTTGGTACTTGGAAATGCACCTATTGCCTAAAACCAACAGTTTGCAAGACAAAGCAGACAACCGACCAGAGCACTACAGAAAGCTCAGGCAACGCAGATATTGGCACATGCTTCCTGTGCAGGTTATACTGTTTTATCTCACTCTTTACAAATTTCAAAAGCTAATTCTTGAACCAAGCCCAAAATGGTCTGACTAACATAAAAGTTCAGAAAAAAGCTTCCTCTATTTATTTCTGCATATTGATAATCAGGGTGGACTTACATTTTTACGCCCATATGATCTTTACAAGAGTTCTTAAGACATTGATGATGCTTGCAGTAGTGAAGATTTTGACAAATCTGATAAGTTCTCTTCTCAGACAATCATCCTCTGCAATCAGGTTCTAATTTTCTTTCTTTGTTGCAATACACTTATTAGCTACAAGTCTGCTTATGCATGTTTATATATTTGTTTCTTATTATCGATTTTCACTTCTCTTTCTTTCAAGTGTGGGAAAGAGTACCATGTCGGCTGTTTGAAGGACAAAGGAATTGTAGATCTTAAGGTTCAGACAATTTTCACATATTCTTTAACTTGTTTAGTTGATATGCTCCTTTAGGAGGAGCGTGGATGATCATGATTTCAAAGGGATGTATTGTGCCCTGTTATCAGTCAAGTAAGTAATACTTCTACATGGTTGTTTGACATGTTGCTTATACTGAAGTGCTTACAGTAGTACCCTCCTTTTTCCTAAATAATTCAGCTCACAGATTGTGTTCGCTGCAATGTTACGCGTATACGCAGAAGATGTAGCAGAAATTCCCTATGTTGCTACAAGGTTAAAATGTAAAGGACAGGTTAGTAATGTAGGGCTCAGCTATGAGTAAATTAATAATCCTTTTTTCCGAACAATATGTGGGTTAATGCTGATGAAAATGTGACCTCGGTTTCATTTTTTTGTTTTGGAGGGATATTTCACAGAACTGTTCTCATGCATTGAGAACCTAATTGTATCTCTCAATGTAAAGGATATTGTGGTGCCAGTAGCTGATAATGCAGCAACTTACTAAGAAAAGAAATTGTGCTTTGAGCCCATGATGGATGATAAGGTAGTGCATTCCAGAGTAAACTTTTGAATCTTAGGGTAGTATGTGTCAGTAGATTCGATACTGGTGGTATAATATCGTGCAGCTGGAGGACTATAGGAGGAAGTACTTTACATTGATAGAATGCAAAGGGACGCCACTGCCACTGCTTCACAAGTCAGTACGGCAGTTGAAAATCGACTGTTAGATAGGTCAAGACAGTATAATGATGAGGCATTAGTGCATGTTTGCGAATAGATTGAAATCCAAAAAGAGTTCAAACATCTCAGTTTGGTTTTAATCCTGTTCAGTTTCTGCTTGTGAGTTATAGTTTGTTTAGAGTTTTGAGCTGAAAAACCACAGATTATTCAATACCCAAATTTACATATTATCTTTGATTTTGCACATTATCTGCTCATACCAAGTTGGATTTTCGGCTTTTAAATTTTCAGTTAGCTGTTTCACTCGGATTATTTTCAAGAGATCTTTACCAAACAGGCTCTTGATATTATGGAACAAGAAATTCTCGAGAGGCTTTGAAATGTTAGAGATGTTGCCAAATGATTTCCATAAACGGCATTTATGCATAGTTTTGTATGCATGTTCTCCACCATTTACTCTAAAAATCAGTATTTGGTTGCTAAACCAACATGTACAATGCCGGAGTAAACTCGAGATTGCAGCAACTTTCAAAAAGCTGCCCTTCTTTGAACCTCAAAATTCAGTATTTGGTTGCTAAACTAACATATGAAAGAAATATCACAATGCCGTGAAGTCATAGTCTATTATATAGAAGCAGTTATCTACGAGTGTGTACCAGTGTAATAAGATGAGGAACATCCTTTTTGGAAAGAGCGAAGTCAAACGCTGTAGAGACTCCAATTGCCAGTGAGAGACATCAGACTCCATGCGGAAACAACTCCTATTCTAGAGCGTCCAATCCTGAATGCAGTGGATAATGTTTTGAACAAAGACTGCAATTTATTGGATGACCTGATTCATGAGAAAAAACAAAAGGTGGAATGAGGCTCGGCCATGCAGTGTATGTTCACTACCTTAACATTTAGAGTAACAGTAGTGGAACCTTTTTTTTCCTCAGACTGTAGAAACATGAATAACACTCAGTTTATATAATTTGTAGCACAACTAAAAAGATAACTGATTTAAGAAGTTAGGGGGCTGGACAAAAAAATATTAGCATGCCCTGCTTACTTACTGAAACATAAGACCACAGATAATTCAAAATTGCCCATAGAACAATGAACTAACATGAAGTATGGATGAGGAAACCCTGAGGAAAAGAAAATTAACCAAAGATTAGATTATGTTTTCATTTACCGACCATCTTGTTGGGTTTTCTCCAAATTTTTTATGGTCTTTAGCGTAAGGATCCCCACCAGGAAAAGCAATTATATACTGCTAAATAGCTCCTCAAGGATGTTGAAATAAAAGGCGTCATTGTTATGTGCTAAACTGAAGCAGCGCTATAACTTGGAGAATGATATGAAGTTCAGAGCCGGTATTTATTCACGGGTTCCACAAGAAGATGATGTCGAAATGTGGTTTGAAATGGTATGGGCAGTATCAATCTTTACCCTCCACAAATTGCTACTTAATGTGAATACATAGAAATGTACCCTTAAGTTAGCTCATAAATCCTCAATCCCAGGACAATTTTTAAGCCATGTAATCTTTGTGATGAGGTCTAAATAAAACCCAGAACTGAAAGGTGTAGACCTTAGGAGTAAAATGGTAATTCCGATATTTTGAGAGGGAGCGGGAGCCCCTACCTGTCCCACAGTGGCTCCTCCCCTGGTTACCCTTAGGTTAGCTTCTTAATCCTCCTCCCCGCCACAAATTCCAAACCTTGATATCTTATGAGCATCTTCAATGGGACCCACGGCCAACCAATTCCACAACCTAAAGCTTGCAACAATCTGCATCTAAACCAGTGCCAACTAGAAATGCTAGTATTTTTGTTTGAATTGTTTTTTGAGCTGGTCCATTGAAACTTGAATTTCATGTCATTACGTTGGTGCAATGCTTATAGAACCGTGATGCAACACACTCAGATTCCGTCTTGCAGACACCCATACAGAGATTGTGTTCCTTATGCAAATAGCATGTCCACTTAACTGCAACAATACATGCTCTTAAAATTATACGTGAGCACCCATTAAAGATACAATAAATCCTCCTGACATTCATATGCATCCGATCTTCATTAAAACGTATCAAGATTTCATGGCACAGAAGTGGCCAAGCAACTATTACTAACTAAACTTTCAACATAAACTCTGAAGGAGTTGTACTATTTAGCTTCTGAAAATTTTAAGTCGGCATCTCCACCTCCACCTCAACCAGTAATTGAGGGTCCTAAGTTCTTATAAATCAAATAGTTTTGTGGTAGTATCTTCGTCTTGATTATTGTGATAACTTTTTATTGCTATTTAGATGTAGCTTATATTAGGACAATATTATGCTTTGTTGAAAAGATTTATCATCAAGATGCAGTTGGTCACTGTATAGCATGTCACTAGTAATTTACAGAAACTACCTACGGATTTTAGTATAAAGGCACACGTTGTCCCTACTGTTTGAAGAAAGGCAGAAACACCCCTTATTTTTTTTACAAAAAGTCAGTCCACTATTTGAAATACCAGATATAACCTTATCTCCTCTATCTCTCTCCTTTTCCTTTCCAGACCTTCACTTCTGTCCCCAACAGGATGCAACCACCGCAACGGCTGCTGTCCCCATTCTTTCTTTGCTCACAAATCACAACCACAACCATAACACCAACCTCTCAACCACCACCGACAACCCTTCTACACAACACATCACCACCACCTCTCTCTCTTTCTCTAATCCAATAAAGCTAAGCTGAAGGGTTCTCCATAGAAATCACGAAAGACCTTTCACCAAATTGATCTCTGATCACCCTCATTCGAACACAAATTTACAATGATCCCGGCGAATAAAGACGGAGTACGACATGAATTGAACCTAGAAACACCCAATTCCCTCAATTCGAACCACAATGCCCCCAAATGGAACCAAATTTGAACCCTAATCTACACCATTACATCACCACCTCAAATTCATTTAAAGACACCAAGAAGGTTATAACCTAATATGAAATTGTTTGCAAACTAATCAAAACTGGCAGAACCAAGTCACAATTAGAGAATGATCAAACCCAAATTTGCCATAACTTTGCAGGTAAGAGACAAATCATGATGTGAAGGACAAACGGAGAAACCTCCTTTGGTCTTCAGATATTTCTTCTAACATGTTGAGTGCATGAGTTTGCCTAATGGGTCAAAAGATTCAGAATGAAGGAAATAATGCAAAATCATATATACATATATGTGCAGAAAAAATAACGTTGAGTTTGTGTGTGTGTGTGTGTGTGTGTATACCTTGGATGAAGGCTATCCTTGACAACCTTTTGTCTATGTTTCCTCCATTTGTAACCATCATCAAGAACATCAACGTCACTCATAGCTTGGAAACAAAACCTTGGCTCTCTAAGTTTCCTCCTCACTTCAGTCACCATTTTGTTCAGACTGAGGCTCTGAGCATGTTGATGATGAACTCCTCCACCTATATGCATTCATAGATTTAATACCATTTGAGTCAACATTTGGCATATACAGTATCAAATTTACAACATATATAAATTTAACAAGAGCAACAATATTCTCCCCCTCTCTCAGTCTCTCTTCGCAGGGCAGGGAATCAAAATATAACCTGAAGTGGTGCGGTGCAGAGCGGGCGATACGTAATGGAAGCGGAGAGTCCGATTCACGCGATACGTTGTATGTGAATCGGACTCACATCTGTAACGGCCGAAGCGGACCTTCACGTAGCGTTTTTGGCCAAAAAAAGGCCGAAACGGACCCTCTTTAGCGAAAAACGGCCTATACGCCTGTGAAAGCTTCACATATTCAATTCCCGATTCCGGTCACAGCCTCTCCGATACGGGCCGGTTCCGTTACAAGCTACGGCGCCAAAACCGTTTTCTAAAACCATGGTGCATAGAGTGGAACGGAGAGAAACAATCTCTCTCTCTCTTCGTAGCTACAACCACTCCCTCATCTTTCCGCCGGGCTACTACCACAACCACTCTCTCACACACCGTCTCTCTCATAATCTGTGAAAACCCTCTATACCTGGATCGCCGACAGTCCCTTATAATCCCTTTTTCATTTCATCAAACTGTGGTTCCCCAATCCTTCTCTCTAGTGTTTTTTATATAAAGCACGATCTCCTGCCGCAGAAACAATTATACTTTTGATTCTGACCTGTACACTCAGAATCAGTCACAATTTACGCTTGCTTTCCCGTGACACCCCTCTGGGGCCTGGCTCTTGGAGCTAGAGAAACTTGGCAACTCTTCGGTGACTCCACGCCCTCTTCATCAACAGCCTTGCCATAGTTTCCTAGGACTGAGCAGCTTTCCTAGTTCAAGGGAGAATCTCTCGCTTCCTAACTTTCTTCTTCTCAAGTGATATACCGCTAGCATTAATGTTAACGCAATAACAGACATTGTAGATGAAATGATAATGCTCAACTTTTCAACTCCGAAGGCACAAAAATGTCTATATTCTGAGTAAGGAACAAATGATTGCAGTATTTATGGATAGCTGAATGTACTTAGATTTGTTTTTTAACAATCAGTTTAAGTATTCAATCTATATTCCACTATTCATAGAATAATTGATGCCGTAATTTAGTCATGTCGATATGATAACATACCTTGTAAAGTTAGACATGCGGCTTGCAAGCTTCCTAGTCTTTCGAGACTGCGGCGCCGCCTTTGGCTGTTTAAGTATTAAAACCAGTATATAAGAAGAGATGCTACACAAATTAATTAATCATAGTAATTAATTTCTAGATACAAATTCATCTTACCTGTTTTAGGTGGAGCTTTCTTTTCAGCTGCAGCCCATGGATCTAAGAAATAGTGAGAATGTTAGCTTAATGGCTTGAATCAGAAAACAAACAAGAAAACCAGCAGTTGGATTTAATTTCACCAGAAAATTAACTTTCTAGAAGACCCAAATTCGCAACCATTTGAGCCAACTCGTCTGTTTCAATAACCTAAATTCGCAAAAAAGAAACTGGAGAGAAGAGCGAACCTCGAATCACCGAAAAATGAAGTTGTTGATTGATGTGATTGGGTTGTTTGATTGATGTGTTTGGGTTTCTGTAAATGATTTTTGAAGTGAGGGCTATGAATCGCCTCCCGAATTGGGAAACCGCGGCGGCGAATCGGTACCGATAAGGAGTTTTCATCGCCGCCGTCTTCTCATCGACCCACCAACGAAACTCTCGATGCCAGCCGTCTCTGCCTTCTCTGGTTACCACCACAACCACCGCCGCTCCTCTCTCTCTCGCACAGTCTGAAAACCCTCGAACTATCTGGTCTCTGGAAAGCCTATATAAAACCCACCCACCTATGGCATGAAAGTAATTTTCAAATAAAGTAAGGATATGACGGTGAGATATGATATTCCTTCATTGTTTAAGAAAAATGATTCATTGGGACTAGCTTCACCGTTGGGCGTTGCGGTATGCCTGCGTGGTGAGACGCGTCATCCAATTTTTGTCAAAAACTGAATGACGATCCCCGTCTCGCAGGCATGCCGCAGTGGTGGGGTTAGCTCCAATGTATATATATATTTTTTTAACCAAATAAAACTCTTTTGATTAAAGATCAAATCTCTCATCTGCCATCATAGTTAATAACACTATATGCAACATCTTTTTATTATCTACTTCGAATGAGACGGTTGAAATTAGCTCTATTCTGCAGCTTCCACGTTGCTAGCCTCAGTCAGGGGCGGATCCAGACTTTTTTTCTCCCATGAAAAAAATGTTAATGAAGAAATACATATAATAAAATTTTCCAGGCAGGTACTCGTGCTTTGTTAATTGAAGGAATCTCCGCCACTTTCGGAGTCTCTTGCAGAATTTCATTACTCTTTTTTCTTCGATAGATGGAAACTTCTTGATTTGGTTGGGAATGTGAGGAAAATAGCTGCATTTTCATTAATGTATAATCAATCATGTTTTAGCGCTTGACATCAACAGTCTAGAATAAACGGATTGCGAAGTGATTCAGACATCATAAACTATCCTCATTTTTCGTTAGAATTATGTTTTATTTGCTTAGTTCAATTGGTCAGAGCACTATCATGTCATGGGGAGGCGGGATTCTTCCATATGCGATAAACATGGTGATGGCTAGAAGAAGAATAAAGGAAATCTGAATATTTTATTAGAGGAATCGGGAAACAGATGGATATTGCAAACCTGGTGAGCCCGAAAAGGAGCAACAACTAGAAAAGCGTCTGACAACCGCTTTGGATATCTTTTTCTTCCTAATTCTCATTTTGGTTTTCGACATTACTAAACTTATCAGATAATTGTGAAAGAGGGGAGTTTCCCTAACAATTCAATATCGCCCATGGAGATTTTTCAATATAAACTAAATGAGATAACGAAAAATATATATTACGTTCCCACTTTTCGTATTCAGATTTCATCAATCAGTCATTTTAAATTCAGCATCAAAGGTCTAGATTCATCAAATCCTACTAAAAATCAGCGAAGAATTGCAAGATAAGTGAGTTACCCTAACATTACATCATCGTCTTACTTTAGAAATCTTCCAGTTACCCGTGACGAAAACCATGTAAAATGTGTTCCTTTAGAACGCCAACAGGCGAAGTTGTTACTCGTTTGACCATTGAAGTCCTAGGTATTACTCAAAATTTGTTGATAGATTTAGTTTGTACAAGTGTTGTTCTCTGGAAGTTGTGTATGTGAGATTTTAGTGACTTTGATTTCCTTTTCGAGCTACGCACCAATTCTGAATCGATTCCTAATTCATATCTTTAGGAACTAGGAAGCTCTAACAAAATGCCACGATGACTTATGCGAATCACCCATTGTTAAAAACACTCAAGCTAATTTGGTGAAATATGAGACAACTTCCGGGATTAGAGAATCGCTTTAGTAGCAACGAAGGGAATTTGACTACTAAATGATACCTACAGCTGATAGTGAGTTTGTCTGCCACGAAGCAGAGTACATGACTCCGAAAGAAGCTAGTAAAGGAGGAATTTAGGCTGAAGGGGTTGGTCAACGATCTGTGCCTACATCAAGATGAAGTGATAGTCCACTGCGATAGTTTGAATGCAATATGCTTGACTAAATATCAGGTTCATCATATTATAACAAAGTATATTAACATCATGTATCACTTCCTGAGAAACGAGATAAGGATCGCAGTGAAGAAGGTGGGGATACCAGACACCCGCATATATGTTCGCCAAGCCAGTTCCAGAGAGCAAGTTCCAACATTGTTTGGAATTGCTCAACATCACGAACCACTGAGCCCATCAGGGCTATCTGGGTCCGCTAAGCCTTTTAATTAGAGACGTCGGGTGCGGATAAGACATAGCTTTGTTTACGATAAGAGGAGCAATTGTTGTTGACGAGAGAATTAATGTGGAGTTTGTTATAACTATGCCTTCAATAGAAGAAATTATCAAGAGCAACAAAAAGAAGTACTTGAAACCTACTGCAGGTCCTACGACCAGGTGAGGTGGTCTTCAGATCAACTACTTGGGCACGAATAGTCGTACAACCATGCCTTGTGGTCATACGACCACATCCTTAAAAGGTGCAATATGGTTGTTTCCTTAGTTTTCTGGAAACGTTTTGGGAGGGGAGGGGGTCTTCGGTAAAAGGGCACATATTAGCTGGTAATACGTATGAAATTCATTGTAATCGTCAGTAAATGAACATCTGTATGTGTAGAGGTTGTCGTAATAGAGAATCAGCAACGCAAATCAGTGGTACTAGGCATGCTACCAAGTAAGCATGTGAATGCTTAACTGTTTATGGAAGAATGCTGCATTTCCTCTATCTCTCTCGGCCCTTTGATCTATTTGAGTGCTTGTTAGATTGTTAGCTCTTGATCACTTGTAATCTGAGCACAATTAATTATGATCTAATCTATACTAGCCTATTTCCTTATCTTCAGTAACTTTAGTGGGCATCAAACAATTGGAAATGAGGTAATTAATATTGGTGGGCAAGAGGTTTCAAATGAGGATCATTTTAGATATCTTGGGTCGTAATTTGTAGTGATGGATAGATAATGATGTTACCCATTGGATAGAAACATGGTGGACGAAGTGGAATAGCGTATTTGGAGTGTTGTGTGACCGTATGATCCCGACTAGGTTAAAATGCAATTTTTGCAAACTGCGGTAAACCCGCTTTGACTTATGAGGCATACTATTGGACGATGAAGAAAAATATAACAAAACGTGAGATGAGTTGTGTAATTACAAAAGATAGGATACACAATGACACAATTAAAAAGAATATAAACGTTTGCACATATAGAAGACAACAATAAGAGAGAATCGTTTGAGGTGGTCCGGTCATGTGTATCGTAGACCATCAAATGCACTAGTTATGAAAATTGATACAATTCAAGTCGACGGTCATAGGCGAGGAAGAGGGAGACCAAAACGAATATGGATAGAGACTATAAAGCATGACTTCATCAAGATTTACCTATGAGACGAACTGGATTTGAATAGATGAGACTTGAGAAGGTTGATCCATGTAGCCAACCAGCTTAAACAAAGAAGACTTCTTTTCTTCTTTGTGAACATATATGCGGGTGTCTCCAATAATAAATTCACTAATTAACTAAATTTTTAACTAGTATTAATTCTACCTAACAGGACTTCTTATGTTTGCTCCTTTGATGTTATGTTTTTTTCCCAATGATGTTATGTATTTTACATAACTTTGAGAGTGTTACATTATAATTTTTTTTTTATTATATCGAAGTAGGAGAAAGATAGACACTCACAAAAAATTAACTACATACTTTCTAGCTAGTTTTTTTTTTTTTTTTTTTTTTGGTTGAGAAAATTTACGAAGCAAGCTACAAGTAGAGAGCGGGATACATAATATGTAAAATATTAAATCATTAAACTAGTCCATCGAAACTCATTATTTCTTCCTGTTATGTAAATTATAACTAAACAATTTTTTTTACCTAACCACTAGAGATGCTTACATGAGAGTTTTCAATAGGTATAAAAGGAATATTTATAAATATTTATATCTTAACACAAGAAAATAAATATCGAACATCCTCAGTACCACGGGAGTATGACTGATTTGGTATCACGAGGCACTTAATTAGTTGATCATATTAAATCTACCATGCTAATTGTATAAATGTATGAAAATAATCACATAATCAATCAATTAGAATGTTCCGTGGTACCACGTCACTCATACCGCCGGTGGTCCTGAATATCTTCTCCCTTAAGAGGGACTAGCCAGGAATACTCAATTGAGAAATGCTTACTCTCTATTCCAATTGAAGTACTTGGTATTTCTCAAATTTTGTTGATAGATTTAGTTTGTATAATTGTTGTTCCAAAGAAGTTGCTTATGATTAGAACTGCGATTTCCGTTCTAACCGAACAGGAACCAAACCGATATAAGCGAAACCGGTCGGTTTCGGTTCGGTTGACCGGTTTGAGCCACTATTTCGGTAGGGTTTAACCGGAACCGGTCTGTGGGTTTATCTGGAACCGGACCAGAACCGTGGACCGAAACTGGTTGGGTTAACGGTTCAGTTCCAGTTCGGTTCCGGTTCC
The DNA here is from genome assembly GCA_023055425.1 of Linanthus parryae. Lineage (NCBI taxonomy): Eukaryota > Viridiplantae > Streptophyta > Magnoliopsida > Ericales > Polemoniaceae > Linanthus > Linanthus parryae. The sequence continues at coordinate 177,750,330 of JALGPY010000001.1, read as the reverse complement.
CAACCGGTCCGGACTGTTTTTTTTGTTTTTGTTGTTGTTGTTGTTGTTGTTGTTTTTTTTTTTTTTTTTTTTTTTTTTTTTTTTGTGGTAATAATAAATGTAAGAAATAAAATTGGACAAATAATGAAAAAAAAAACAAACTTATATTATTAATTAAAAATATCAAATGTTATAAAAAATTGCATCACTATAGTTTAAGTACATCCCAACTAGGTTGGCACCCACTTAACTACCAATCATTTGCATTTTTTCTAACTTCATACAAACTTATTGAAATGAACAAAAATAGAAAATAATAGTCTTCATTTTTCAACGCTTAGCCGTAGGCAATTCGTCTAAATCTAGTGGGGTGTCCACGTCTATTCCAATTTATTGGTAAAGTTCGGTCACGGCCACGTCCAAAGGGTGTAGGTCTTGTGCGCGTTTGTTGGCGTCGCTCCAATTTTTTGAGCATATAAGTACCTCCAACATTTCCGAGTTTAGACACGATCTTTTCTCCGACAAAACTCGTTTACCTGCACTAAAAGTTGATTCCGAAGGGACTGTAGAAGCGGGAGGGGTTAGTAAATCACGTGCCATTTTAGAAACAATCGGATATTGAATTTCATAATTTTTCCACCAAGAAAGTAAATCTATATTTTCTATTTCTTCCTCCGTTAGTTTTAAGAAATAATTTTGGTTAATGTACAACAATAATTCCGAGACGCAATTCGACGCGATGGGGGTGGTTTGTGTACTCTTAAATAAAGAACCCATACCAAACTTTTTCTTACCCTTACCCTTCGGATCACTCGATGATGGTTGAGAAGCTTGATCACCAATACCAAACTTAACAACATATTTTTCATACATAACATTAAGAGTTTGTTTAACTTCTTCAATACTTGGTGATATCACTACGCCTCTATACTCGGTAGTCATGTTTTCCGAATTTTTTTTTAGCATAAAACGTGTGGTTGCATCTTTTTGCCTTGGTCCAAAATACTTGCCAAACAAAAAGCATAAGGATTCTTTCAAAATATTTGAGAAATTTTTCTTCCATGTCCGCAATTGCGTCGAATAAAATACTATTATTCCTATACTCATCAAAAGCTTCAGTTAAAAACATTAGTTGTGGAATAACGTTGTTAGTAGAAGGATAATAAACACCCGGAAGAAGAGTAGTTGAGTTATAAAATGGTTGAAGAAAATCTCTTAAGACAGCGGCGGCCTTCCAATCATTAATTGAAACGGAAACGGGGTGGCCACTTTCATTCAAAAAACGTGTGATTGTGGTCTCATAACCTTTACAACTTTTCAACATCAAGTAGGTCGAGTTCCATCTTGTCTTACAATCAGCCCCAAACTTTCTTTTTTTCTTGCCGTTTTTCTCACAATATTCCGCAAAATGTTTGGTTCTTTTGTTTGAAGAAGAAATAAAGAGAATAGCTTCACGAATAGGACTAATATGCTCATCTAGTTGTTTTAAACCTTCTTGTACAATTAAATTGATAATGTGACATACACTACGAACATGGTCAATTTTTTCGTGAAAGGGTGTTTGTATCAAGGTATGCATATGGTCTATTGCACTATCACATGCCGATGCATTGTCAAAAGTCATTGATGTAATTCTTTCATCAATACCCCACTCTTCAAAAACTGACACTATGGTTTCTCCCATGTTTACACCGTTGTGAGGATATGGAACTTCTCGAAATGCAATAACACGTATTTGTAAAGTCCAATTTGGGTCAATGTAGTGTGTGGTGACACAAATATACCCTTTATTATTTCTACCGGACCACATATCGGAAGTGCAAGCAATTGTGAAATTAGAATTTAAAAAGGTTTGCATAATTTCCGTTTTCCTCTCACTATATAAATCGATTATATCTTTCATAATAGTGTGTCTACTAATATGCCTATAACTCGGGCAAAAAGCGGGTTGTACTAATGTGTCAAACTCTTCGTCGTCGGTCATATTAAGAGGTTTTTCAGTGGCGGTGATATAATGAGCTATTGCTTTTCTTGCCCTAGGTTCATCGTAGACAAAAGTAACTACGTTTCCGTGTGCGTCGTATCCTAGTTGGGTTTGGACCATGGGGTCACCTATGGCGGGTGTATCTTTCAAAAGTCCGCGTGCATTTCGTAAATATTTTCTCAAGGATCCTAATCCATTGGTGTGATGGTATACAAATTATTTTTTACAAATATTGCAAACGGCCCTAAATTTTGGTCTACCTTGGGCGCCTACGCCATCGGGTATTTTTTTCATATGATCCCAAACTTTGCTTTTTTTTACCATCCCCCTTACGAGTTCTTCTATTACGCCCTACCTTCGGCTGATTTTTCTCTAAACCACCAAAATCATTAGCGGCACCGTCGCCAAATAAAATGTCAATTTCATCATCAATAGTCATATCTACGTCTACGTTTTGGTTGTTTTGGTCATTGAAATGAGAAGAGGAAGCCATTGTTTCTTAGAAAAATTGGATGAAAAAAATAAAGTTTAACCACAAATAAGAGCACAATAAAATAGTAAACGACAAAAATTAAAACTTACAAACTCCAAGAATAATTATTGAAGGTGTGAAATGTCGAAGATTGAAGATGCGTTGCTTGTCGAAGATTGAAGAAACGTTGCTTGTCGAAGATTGAAGATGAGAAATTTGCCGGAAGTTTGAGGATTTTTGTAAACTTGAGAGTGTATGATGATTTTTAGTGAGGAAAGATGAAGAAATTGGAGAGTGTATGATGAATTTTGAGTGAAGAAGTGTGAGAAATATGGAGAGTGGTTGATGAGGAAGTGTGAAAAAAATAGTGGAAGTGGTTGGGTATTTATAGGAGTTGAAGGGAGGGAAGGGGGGGGGGGGTGTGTTTGTAAAAAAAAAGTCAAAAAAAAAACCAAAAAAACGGTTCAGAACCATTGCCAAACGGTCACTGACCATGATTTGACAACACACCAACGTTCAAATTTTTTAAAATTTTTCAGCCGTTGCCTTCGATTCTCGGTTTGGGTCGGGCCGGTTCCGGTTCCGGCTCGGTCCTGGTTATGGAAATTGGGGAAACCGAACCGGGACCGTATGTTACCGGGTCCGGGTCCGGTTCCGGTTTCGGTCCATCGGTTACCGGTTCGGTTACCGGTTCTTATTTTTCGGTTAATTCGGTTCGGTTTCAACCGGAACCGCCGGTTGAACCGAACCGAATCGCAGCTCTACTTATGATGAGATTTTAGTGACCTTGATTTCCTCTCCCAACAACGTACCAGTAATCGATTCCAAATTCAGATCTGTAGGAACTAAGAAGCGCTAAAAAAAGCCACAATGATTTATGCGAATCACCCATTGTACCGGGAAAATCCGGTGACATCTGAGACAACGTCCGGGATTAGAGATCCACTTTAGTAGCAAACACCAGAACCACCCATTGTTTCTTGGTTTCCCATATCAGCGAATGACGCAATGTGGAACCGCTAGTGCCAAATATGAATTACGTATGAGGTCAAGTTGCTGGTGCATTTATTTTTATCTGCTAAGAAACACTAAACTGGAAAAGCAAAACTACAATCATACATGCTCAGACAAAAATGTTATACTTGGCCACCTATAGAATAAGAAGAACTATCGAAGTGTGGGGTGGTGTAACTACATGTTTTGTGATTATATATCGAGCATTTATAATAGCTTCAGGAATACTCCATCCTTGAACTCCCAAGCATGGATCCATCTTCCCATTGTATGGTCTTCATGTTTCACGTTGGATGCAGCCGACTATCAGTTGAAGCCGAATTGAGGGCACAAACTGCAACTCAGCGTATCTGTTATCAAAGATTTTATAAATTAGAGGCAGTGAAGTTGAATCTCAGTAGGAATGAATGCCAATGAAAATAGCTAATTTGTAAACACCACCGGAAAGAGTGCCTTCAATCCAGGAGTAGGTTCATCAATAATATACAACCAAAAGACGTAGCCGAGTGACTCCATGTTAAGCAAGAGTGGAGAAGTATGGCACATAGAAATTATACATCCATGGAAGGAGTAAATTCTTGAATTTCACATAATCCAAACAATTGAAATCCACGTAGAGAGATAAACGGAGGACTTCAAGAGATGAAAAAGGTGCTCTATGCATATCAGATAAAGCTGGAATTTATACTGTAAATTGACTGTCATACAAGAGTTGAAGAGCTGAAAAACTGTTGTGATGCATATCAAATAAATTAAGCATCTATTAAGTCTGTAAATAGAGTATCATACATGCAGGCATCAAGACCGTTTCTGATCAGATATAGAAGCTGAAATCCCAAATTTAACATTAACTCAGATACTTGTGTTGTAGGAAAAAAATGAACAAAAGAAGCGAAAGAATTTTGCTTCAGAAAAGCTAACAATTACCTTCAATGAAATATTGAGTACACAACTAAAAGAGGACTAATAGTTGTAGGACTAATTTGTAATTGCTTTAGGACTAATTTGTAAATTAGTGTTGTAATTACCTATTTAACGGTGTCAATAGGCAATGGAAAACTCACGGAAGATTTCTTCAACCTTCATGGTATCAGAGCCCTAGGTCTCTGACTTTACCCTCCCGTCGCCGGCCTCACGCCACCGCAGGTTGCCGTCGTCCTCCCTCTCGGACGACCGCTACCACCAGCTTCCGCCCACGGCCCACTTCTGGAGCTCTCCGTCGATTCTTCTTCGCTGCACAGGTCGCCGTTCTCCTCCGCAGGTCAGGTCGCCGTCGTTGCACTCCGGCCACCTCCCTCACCGCTCCTCAGGCCACCTCACTGGTCGCCATTCTTCTGCAAGGTCGCCCCCCCCTTCGAGTGTTCTCTGCTCGATCTCTTTGCGAGCTCCGACGAAAAGCCTCATCCAGATCTGGGCTAAATAAAAGGACGCGGTCGGCTTCCCCTCTCGGCTCAGAAAACGCGGCCGGCTCACCTAAACGGCTCGGCTTCCGCGGATTTGACCGGCTCGGCTACGCGCTTTCTGCACGGCTCGGCTCCTGTGCGTTCGGCTCGGCTCCAGCAGCCCTCTTTAGCTCCTTCTCAAGCTTGGCTCCTGTGTGCTCGGCTCGGCTCGGCTTCAGCAGCCCATATTTAGCTTCATCTTTAGCTCCTCTCCAGCAGTAACATGTCATCTGAAACCATCACAGACACCGCCTCCTCGGCCACCGCCAAGGAGCCCCTCCACCCCGTCTTCATGGTCAACAACATTGAGAAACGAGTTCGTTTCACTTTAGACAATGACAAGGTTCAGTACGATCACTGGGCCACATTCTTTCGCATCCAAACCCACTCCTTTGGTGTTTCGGACCATCTCGACAAAGACCCGCCACCTGCTAACAGTGATCCTCTCTGGAGCGCTATTGACTCGGTCATCCTGTCCTGGATCTACCAAACGATCAGTGACGACTTAGCACTTGCCATCCTCACCCCTGATCAGACTGCCAGAAACGCATGGTTGAAGTTGAAGAACTTGTTTCACGACAATGAGGGATCCCGACTAGCGGAACTGGAGTTGGAGTTCGTCAATCTGCGCATGGATCAGTGTTCCTCTCTTGACGACTACTGCACCAGACTGAAGAACTTAGCGGATCGTATTGGGAATGTCGGCTCTGCAGTCTCGAATCAGCGTTTGGTTATACAGCTCACCAACAGTCTCTCACCTGCCTACACCGGGGTTGCCATGATCATTCAGCAGACTCGTCCCACTCCAGAGTATCTCTCAGCTGTTTCTATGATACGGCTACACGAGCGTCTTCTAGCTCGCCAGGAGCCGGTCCACCCTAGCCCGCATCAGGTGTTGGTTTCGACTCCTTCGAACCGGCAACCGAATGCCACCCCTCCGCAGTCCGGTGGCCACTCCAGTGGCGGGAATGGGAATCATGGCGGCGGACAGCGTCGGAATGGCAGGAACGGACGTCGCAAATTCGGGACAGGGGGTGGTCAACCACCTGCTCCGACACCCCCTGCTGCACCCTTGGGCTCCCAAGGCTCCCGGGTTTGGTGCCCCTACCCTACAGGACCCGTGCCTCCCTGCCCTTACCCGACTACGGGCTGGAGTACTCCACGGCCTAGTCATGCTGGCCTTCTTGGTCCACCACCGGTTGCGCGTCATCAGGCCCTCACTGCTCCTTCTGGCCATCCGACTGCTACGGATTTGGGTTCTCAGCTTTCTGGCATGACACTCAGCGTCCCGGATCAGACTTGGTATATGGATTCCGGCGCCTCAGCTCACCTCACTCCGCAGTCAGGTATCCTCTCTTCTCTCTCATCATCTTGTCAATTTCCTAACATACTTGTGGGAAACGGCTCTAGCATTCCAGTTAAAGGATCTGGCAATCACACCCTTACCACCAACACCCGTTCCCTTCACCTTAGAAATGTCTTACTCACACCAAATGGTATCAAAAACCTAGTATCTGTTCGTCAATTTACCACTGACAATCAGGTTTCTGTTGAGTTTGACCCTTTTGGTTTTTCTGTGAAGGACCTACGTTCGGGAGCTCTTTTACAGAGGAGCAACAGTTCGGGTGATCTCTATCCATTCCAGCCTGGCCCACCACACTCGTCCGCTGTCTCGTTAGCTGCTCTTCCTTCTTCAGTTTGGCACAACCGCCTCGGTCATCCCGGGCTTCCAGTTTTAGATTTGCTTCGTAGTAGTCAGTTCATAGCTTGTAGTAGGAATAAATCAGACACTATTTGTCATGCTTGTCAGATTAGTAAACATGTGCGTTTGCCTTTCTTAGCTTCTATTCTTCCACTGTTAGTCCGTTTGACATTGTTCACAGTGATTTATGGACATCTCCGGTTTTAAGCAAATCGCACTATAAATACTACTTGCTACTCTTAGATGATTACACACATTTTCTCTGGGTTTTCCCACTAAAACAGAAAAGCGAAGCCATATTAAAATTCAAACAATTCACTACCTTTTTCCAAACCCAGTTTCAGCGACCCATCAAGAGTTTTCAATGTGACCTTGGTGGGGAATTTGATGATGGCTCCTTTCACTCCCACGCCATTAATCATGGACTAGTCTTTCGGTTTGCGTGTCCTCAGACGTCATCTCAAAATGGCAAAGCTGAACGCATGATTCGTAGAATCAATGACATTGTGCGTGCTCTCCTAGCTCAGGCCTCTCTACCAGCCTCTTTCTGGGTTGAGTCTCTTCTCACTGCTGTCTACCTCCATAATATTCTTCCCACCAAAGTCCTTGGCAACATTATCCCCACTGTTGCCCTCTATAATCGCTCACCCTCCTATGAACATCTTCGCACGTTTGGATGCTTGTGTTACCCCAACCTCTCTGCCACCTCACCTCATAAGCTCGCACCCCGCTCTGTTCGATGTGCTTTTTTGGGCTACCCTCTTAACCATCGTGGGTACAGGTGTCTCGACTTGAGCACTGGTCGTGTTCACACTTCCCGTCACGTCGTTTTTGATGAGACGGTGTTTCCTTTCTCCTCTCCTGGGTTCGTGTCTCCCTCTGTTCACAGGACGTCTGATCCCGATGACAGTCTTCTGTCTCCCTTCTTCACTCATCGTGCTCTCCACCCTGTGGCTCCCGCACGCTTACCCTCATCTCCTAGGGAACCACCATCCCCTACACCTAGGACACCTATACAGCTTCCCCCATCCAGGACCCTTGTGGAACCTTTCCCTCAGCACTACGTTCGTCGGTCTGTGTCCACTCGCCCCTCTACTGTACCCTCTGTGCCTGTGTTGCCTGACCCTCCTGAGTCACCCATACCAAGCCCAGTGGCTACTTCTCCTCTTCCTACCTCTCCTCAGATGACCACCCGGTCAATGCATGGCATTGTCAAACCCGTCACCCGTCTCACTTTAGCTGTCCAGCCACCAGATCCCATCTCACCCCTTCCCAGATCCCCCATCCTCGCCTTTTCAGATCCTCACTGGAAAGAGGCCATGGATGATGAGTTTGGAGCTATGGTTCGGAACCACACTTGGGATCTGGTTCCTCGCCCGACAGGGGCTAATGTTCTGCGATCTATGTGGCTCTTTCGCCACAAGTTTCGCGTTGATGGCAGTCTGCAGCGCTATAAGGCGCGATTGGTAGCTAATGGGAAGTCCCAGATGGTTGGGATCGATTGTGAGGAGACTTTCAGCTCGGTTTTCAAACCGACCACCATCCGTACAGTTCTCAGCATTGCCGTCACGCGCTCTTGGCCTATCCGTCAGCTGGATGTCAAGAACGCTTTTCTTCATGGTGATCTCTCTGAGACGGTATACATGCATCAGCCCCCTGGCTACCGCGACACCCGCCATCCTGATTTTGTTTGCCGGTTACGCAAATCCTTATATGGTCTGAAGCAGGCTCCCCGTGCTTTGTTTCAGCGATTTGCCACCGTCCTCACACAGACTATCGATTTCTCTGGTTGCTCATGTGATGAGTCTCTCTTCGTCTACAGTCGTGGCTCAGACATCGTCTACCTCCTGCTATATGTGGATGATATCGTCATCACTGGGTCGTCTCCGGTTGTTTTGGATCAGATTGTCTCCCAGCTCTCTGGAGAGTTTGCTATGACTGACTTGGGCCATCAGCATCATTTTCTGGGCATCGCTGTCACTCGTGATTCGTTTGGCCTGTTCCTGTCTCAGCATCAGTATGCCACCGACATTCTGCGTCGTGCCTCTATGTCGACCTGTAAGCCTACTGCCACCCCTCTCGAGGTAGGGAGTAAACTTACAGCCACATCTGGCCCACCGGTTGCTGATCCTACCTTATACCGCAGCCTTGCTGGGGCCTTGCAGTACCTCACGTTCACTCGACCCGTGTTGACGATAATTCCCAAGTATAGGAATATCGTTCTAAGTAGTACCCGAGTAAGAACGGGGTCGATTTCCACAAGGATTGGGAAAGAGATTAAACACTCTAAGCTAACTAGTAAACTTACTAAGCAACTAACTAAATTAACAAAACAAGTTTCCCAAAGGCTTTAGAGCTAGCCAAGCTTTGAATCCACCACTCAAGTGATGGCGCAAGAGTTGTTGATATTACTAGATCAAATAACTAAGAAAGAAAACAACTACTAACACTATTACTAATACGATTCAAACGAGTTTGACAATAAGAGAGTAAGTTGGGTCAATCTATTCCAATAGATGCCTTGTGTGTGAGCATCAACACCCAAAGTTTATGTCAAAGAAAAGCATGGATTAAATAGCAAGAGGATTTGTCTAGCTCTTGTATTCAAGAGTGAAATGCAAAATCGAGTTATGTCAAGCATCTTTCATATGTAAACGAGAGCGTTTCCATATGAAAGATCAAGCCACAATTCGGATTTGATATTCAACACTTGAATACTATGAATTCGACATCCAACTTATAAGACTAGAAGAACAATTGAATTTCTCACACACAAGTCATCTATCTTCATCAATCAAACCCAACAAGTAGCTTAGTTGTTCATATTCAAGAGCAAGACACAAGAATCAAGAGTATTCATGAAAATAGTCATTATATTCAAGCTCAAATACTCTTCAATTCCTCCAAATAACACCAAGTTGCTACCAAATGATGAACAAACTACTAGTGTATGATTCAAACTACACTTTAATCAATCTAAACCAGCTAACAACCCAACAATTCAAAGCTAACAGCAGCTAAAACATAAGCTAACTGCTGCTGCAAACAACACAGTCCAAAACAGTGCTCAAAACAGTGCTCAAAACAGAGCAATTCGAAACCCAGGATTAACCACACCTAGCCCTCTCCTCCCTGGTCGTTACTGGCTCCGTAGTAGCTCAGGATGAGCTCGGAAACACCAGAACGAACCCAGAAGTCGGCTAGTACCGAGAGAGAAGAGAGAGAGACAGAGTTTCGGCCGTCCAAAACAGGGGTCCGAGAGAGCCTTTATCATTCTTCAACTCTGATTTATATAGGCATTGGGGATAGGTTGCGTAGCCTCCAAGGGTCTATCTCAGCCCTTCAGTTGACCTCTAACCATCTGTATCGTTTATTCGTCGAAGCTTCAAGAACCCTAGCTGATTTGGGGCTTTTTGTTTGAGTTGTTCTTGGGCCGAATTGAGTAGTGGGTTAGGAAGAGGGTTGAACAAGGAGAAGATTGGTACCAGTTTCACGCGATTTGGTGAAGAATTGGTTAGGCTTTGGGCCGAAGGAAGCTTCGGCGAAGCTTTGGTAATGGCTGCTGGGTTCGTTCTGTTCTTCAGGTCGGGGAGAGAGAAAGAGTCGTGAGAAGATGAGCTGGGGGTGAGCTGGGTTAGGGAAATTGCACCCGGCTCCCCCTAGCTTGCTGGAATGTTTTAAAAAGCCCAGATCCTTACTTAAAATCTTCTGAAAATGACAATCTGACCCCCAATCCGTTAAGTATCCGTCAAATAAGCCATTAAAACGTTTCAAAACTTGCACTTAAGCCCCACTTCCGTTAGTTTCTTCTCTATTTTGCCCTCCTCTTCAACCTTTGACTCTTATTTCGACCTCTTTTCTTCTAAGTCTTCAATAACGACCCCATATTCTTCTCTTGTCTTCACAAATAGGTCTTCAAATCTTCACTTTAACTTGCAAATTAGTTGCTTTGTCTTCAACTTTAGCCTCTTTATCACTTGACTTCTTCAAATTAAGCCTTCAAATTTCTCATTCAAGCTTTCACAACTAGCCCCTTGCATTCTAACTCACTTCTTTGCCTACAAAATGAGAGAAAACAACCGAAACTACGAAAACAAGCATAAGTCTAGAAAGAGAGATAAAATAGATAAATTACACATATTAGCAAGTTAAGAAGAGTTCGTTAACATAATAAAATATGCAATTTTAATTCATCAACACCCCCCCCAACTAGCCTTTTGCTCGTCCTCGAGCAAAGAGAGCGTTTTTTTTTTTCATGATTTATAGCATTAACATTTTATTTTTAACCTCAAATCCAAGGATCTCCAAGACCCACAACAAAATAGAGGAATATACACGCGAGTGGGCTTTTTAAGCTAAACCAAGGGAGCTATCTAGGTGGTGTCGTAACATTATCCCCGGACACCCCTCTATTTCTTAGACATCGCATGGGGTGTCATTGGTAACCACCACTCCAATGGGCTACAAGTTTCCACCGCAAAAACGAATAGAGTAAAATCTTTTGTGAAGTTCAAATAGCTTTAGAAAATGCACCCTTTATCAAAAGTAAAAGACGTCAAAGTTTATGTGATCAACTTAGCTTGAAGGACTTAAACATGAAACGTAAATTTAGTGTGTCGCTTTGTGAGAACGCATGATGTCGCGGAAGGTGGGATATTGGTGTAGATGTATTGAGTATAAGCAAAGAATTCCTTTCTAAAATAAAAATAAAAAGAACATGGACTAAGAAATTTCATTTTTTGAAAACATCTAGCTTCTTGAAATTCCCTCTTTTCACTTTTTCTCATTTTTTTTTCATTTTTTCAATTTTCAATCTTTTTTTTCAAAATAAGTGACTCAACTATAACTTCCTAAGACTCAATAAAGCTATAAAATCTAGACTCAAGATGAAAGGTGAAAATAAATAAAACTACCAAAGAAAGAAGAATAAAAATTCTATGGTTTGACACGGGGAAAGAGTAGGGGTGCAACTTGGGCGGGTTGAACCCGACCAACCCGAGCCCAGCCCGAAGTAAAATAGAGCCCGAACGCGTAGTTTTAGTAACTTGGACGGGCTTGGACATAAATTCTCCACCCGAATTGCAATTAGGGTCGGGCTTGGGCACAAATATTAAACGACGGGCTAACCCGAATTGCCCGATTTGCATGACAACCACCTATAAATATTACATTTTGAGATAATTATGTAGTATATCTAAGACGAATATGTTTGTTTTCTTTTGATTATTAGGTCTTATAATCATATTTTTAGTTTTTGAACAAGTTAATTTTCTTTTTTTACCAACAATTTATTATTCTCTCATGTATTAATAAAGGTATAAAGTCTAATGTACTAGCCCGAATTCAACCCGAACCCGAATTGATTTGTATGAATTTGGGCTCGGGCGGGTTGTCAATGCTCTTAACTCGGGCTGGGCTGGGCTTGGACAGCCTCGAACGAACTCGGGCTCGGGCTCGGTCAGGGGTGCCAACCCGACCAGCCCGCCCGAGTTGCAGTCCTAGGAAAGAGTGATGCTTCTCATGAAAGATTCACATTTTTTTCAATTTTTAATTTTTTTTCAATTTTTTGGATTTTTATGTTTTTCATTTTTTTGTATTTTTCATGTAAATCACTAATGAAGAAAAAGCATGCTTGTAACCATTTAAGCAAGAAATAAAATCTACTCCACCCCCCAACTAAAATATCACATTGTCCTCAATGTGTGAGAACAATGGAAGAGCAAACAAATTCATATAAAGAGACAAGGGATAGATGGACCTCATTTTTCGCTTTCTTGGCCACCAAGCATAAGTCCTCCTCCAAGAGAAACCTACAAAATAATCAAGAGCAAAAGAACTACAACTAATATTTACAAAGGTGATACTTTTGGTGAACACTAGTTAGTATAGGTTGGGTCCATAAGAGAAATGGACTCAACCTTGGCCTCAAAATTTTCAACATATGGTTTCAATCTTTGGCCATTCACCTTAAAACTTTCCCCACTTTTAGGGTTCAAAATTTCAATGGTCCCATAAGGATATACATGCTTCACAATATATGGACCATTCCATTTTGATTTGAACTTTCCTCCAAAGAGTTTCATCCTTGAGTTAAAGAGAAGAACTTTTTGATTAGGCTCAAAAGACTTAGGAACAATATGTTTGTCATGATAAGCCTTTGTCCTTGCCTTAGAGATCCTAGTGTTCTCATAAGCCTCATTTCTAAGCTCTTCTAACTCATTCAAGTTTAACTTCCTTTCTTCCCCCGCTTTTGCAAGATCAAAATTCAAGAATTTGATGGCCCAATAGGCCTTGTGCTCTAACTCCACCGGAAGATGGCATGCCTTACCATACACTAGTCTATATGGAGACACACCAATGGGAGTTTTGTAAGCGGTACGGTAAGCCCAAAGAGCATCAACCAACCTCAAAGACCAATCTTTGCGATTTGGGTTTACCGTTTTCTCCAAAATTCTTTTAATTTCCCTATTAGAAACTTCCACTTGCCCACTAGTTTGTGGGTGGTATGGTGTGCCAACTTTATGCACAATCCCATACTTTTTCATGAGGCTCTCAAAAGGCCTATTGCAAAAATGTGTCCCTTCATCGCTAATGATAGCTCGGGGCATGCCAAAACGAGATAAAATGTGGTGTTGAAGAAACTTAATCACAACTCTATGATCATTGGTTTTTGAAGGTATGGCTTCAACCCACTTTGACACATAATCCACCGCCAAGAGTATATATAGGTTGCCAAAGGATGATGGAAATGGACCCATGAAGTCAATACCCCAACAATCAAATATTTCAATAATTAAAATGGGGTTCAAGGGCATCATATTTCTTTTTCCAATATTCCCTCCCATCCTTTGGCACCTATCACATGCTTTGCAAAAATGAAATGCATCACTAAAAAGAGTAGGCCAATATAAACCACTTGGCAAAATCTTGGCGGCGGTTTTTCTAGCCGAAAAATGGCCTCCACAAGCATACTCATGGCAAAATGAAATAACACTATGAAACTCTTCATTTGTGATGCACCTTCTAATAATTTGATCCGGGCAATATTTAAACAAGTAAGGGTCATCCCAAAAGAAATTCCGGCATTCTCTCACAAATCTCAACTTCTCTTGCCCTTTTAAATTTTTCGGAAAAATTCCACAAGCAAGATAATTAGCAATATCGGCAAACCAAGGAACATTTAAAAGGGCAAAGAGGTGTTCATCCGGAAAAGTTTCAAGAATAGGCAAGGAGATTTTTGGCTTGGGAATGTCAATCCTAGACAAGTGATCCGCCACAACATTTTCCACACCTCGTTTATCCTTGATTTCAATATCAAACTCTTGAAGCAAAAGTACCCAACGGATTAAACGAGGTTTGGAATCTTTCTTTGTGAAAAGGTATTTCAAGGCGGCATGGTCGGTGTAGACAAGCACTTTTGAACCAAGCAAGTATGGCCTAAATTTTTCAATAGCAAACACCATGGCCAAAAGCTCTTTTTCCGTAGTGGAATAATTTAATTGAGCATCATTCAAAGTTCTACTTGCATAATAGATAACATGTGGTTTCTTATCTTCACCTCTTTGACCCAAAACGGCACCAACCGCATGGTCACTAGCATCACACATGATTTCAAAAGGAAGAGTCCATTTGGGTGGTTGCATGATAGGGGCCGTTACCAATAAATTCTTCAACTTTTCAAAGGCCTCTTGGCATGCACTAGACCACTCAAATGAATTTTCCTTTTGAAGGAGATTGCTCAAGGGCTTAGCAAGTGAGCTAAAGTCCTTGATAAATCTCCTATAAAATCCCGCATGACCTAGGAAAGATCTAACATCCTTAACACATTTAGGAGGTGGAAGATTAGAAATCACATCTACTTTAGACTTGTCTACACCAATACCATGAGAGGAAATAACATGACCCAAAACAATTCCTTGTCTAACCATAAAGTGACATTTTTCCCAATTTAAAACTAAATTCTTTTCTTCACATCTTCTCAAAACCATCTCAAGATTTCCAAGACAAGTATCAAATGAGTTTTCATGAACCGAAAAATCATCCATAAAACCTTCCATGCATTTTTCTACCATGTCCGAAAATATGCTTAACATGCAACGTTGAAAAGTAGCCGGGGCATTACACAAACCAAAAGGCATCCTCCTATAGGCAAATGTTCCAAATGGACAAGTGAAAGTGGTTTTCTCTTGGTCCATTGGATCTATGGCAATTTGATTATAACCCGAGTAGCCATCTAAAAAACAATAAAAATCATGCCCCGCTAACCTTTCCAACATTTGATCTATGAATGGAAGGGGAAAGTGATCCTTCCTAGTGACGGCATTTAATTTTCTATAATCAATGCACATCCGCCACTTAGTAGGAATTCTAGTGGTCACAAGTTCACCCTTCTCATTTTCAACAACGGTGACCCCCGATTTTTTAGGGACCACTTGGGTAGGACTTACCCATTTACTATCCGAGATGGGGTAAATCATACCCGCATCCAACAACTTGAGCACCTCGGCTCTCACAACTTCTTGCATGTGAGGGTTTAACCTCCTTTGAGGCTCCCTTGAAGTTTTGGCATTTTCCTCTAAATGAATTCTATGGGTGCAAATGGAAGGACTAATGCCTCTAATATCCTCAATGGACCATCCTATGGCACCCTTGTAATCCTTCAAAACTTCAAGCAACCTCTTTTCTTGCTCAACATCAAGGGAAGATGAGATGATAATAGGTAAGTATCATTAACCCCAAGAAATGCATATTTCAAATCTAAAGGAAGGGGTTTCAACTCACAAATTGGTGGAACCCTCAAAATGGGAGGTATCATCTCACTTCCTTGCAACTCACTATCAACACTAGAATGCTCATGAGTCGACTCAATGATTTGGTCAAGTTGGCCAAAGAGTCTCTCCCCTTCATCAAAATCAAATTCTTCTTCCATAAGAAGAGATGAAAGGGGAGTGTTATCATCATACAAAAATTCCAATTCTTCTAAAGTGAGCTCACTTGAATCATTGGAACATGTAGCTAGAGTATAAATATCTTCAACACACGATTCTACCCAACTCACTTCACAAACATCATCATCATCTTGTGAGCTTGGGTGAATACATGCATTAAAAATATTAAGCTCTAACGTCATGTTCCCAAATGTAATATTCATCATACCACTTCTACAATTTATTATTGCATTAGAAGTAGCAAGAAATGGTCTTCCTAATAATAGGAATGGATGAAGTGCCACTAGCCAAAGGGGAGGTGTCTAAAACTATAAAATCCACCGGATAATAACATTGGTTCACTTGAACCAAGACATCCTCAATAATACCTCTAGGGACTCTAGTTGACCTATCCGCTAATTGTAGAGTCACTCTTGTGGGTTTCAACTCACCCAACCCCAACTTCTCATACACCGAGTATGGAAGGAGGTTTACACTTGCACCCAAATCTAATAAAGAATTGTGAATTTTATGATCTCCAATGGTGCCAGTGATAGTAGGTGAACCCGGATCTTTATACTTGGGAGGGAGATTATTTTGGAGAATTGAGCTCACTTGCTCGGTGAGAAAAGCCTTCTTTCTCACTTGAAGAGTGCTCTTGAAAGTGCAAAGATCCTTGAGAAATTTGGCATAAGCCGGAATTTGCTTGATAGCATCCAAGAGAGGGATGTTTATCTTGACATTTTGGAATGTCTCAAGGATATCTTGGTTGCTAGCTTTCTTAGTAGAGGCTAAAGTCTTTGGGGAAATGGTGGAGGAACCTTAACTTCCTCACTTTCTTCCACTACTTGTTTCCCCTTATCAAGACTACTTTGTGACTCTTGTAAGTCGACAACTCTCTCTTGGTCATCACTCTTCCCACACTCCTATTCTACCTCATTTTCATTGGACTCCCCACTTGAAAGTCCATTGTCAACAACCTTCCCACTTCTCAAAACGGTAATGGCCTTAGCATGTTCCATATGGTTAAATCTTTGGCCCTTTGGGTTTTGTTGATGTTGAGATGGGAATTTTCCCTTCTCTTGAGCATTTATGGTAGACTCCAACCTAGCTAATGCATTTCTCAACTCTTGGTTAGTTTGGTTTTGGGAAGCCATAAATTGCTCAAAAGTCTCATCCATACTCCTTTTGTTAGGAAGAACATAAGTGGAGCTTGAGGTGTTTACTTGGGTGTCTTGGCCTTGTCTCCATGAGAAATTTGGGTGATTCCTCCAATTGGAGTTGTATGTCTCCGAGTAGGGTGAGTTATTATAGGGCTTCCTATAATTGTTAGAATTTAATATATTCACTTGCTCACCCATGAGCTCTTGGGCTCTTAGAAAATCGGGACATTTGTTCAACTCATGAGAGTTATCACTACAAAATGAGCACAATGCCTCACTCTTAGCCTTAAGTTGATACATAGTACCTTTAGGCTTAGAGTTAGCATCCTTAGAAGGCTCACTAATGTCCCAAGATTGGACTTTCTCACAAATTTCATCTATACAATCCCAACCCTCATCTTCACCTTTTGTGAAAAAATCTCCCCCACTCATGGATTCAATTGTGTGCTTATGGTCGCATGGCAAACCATCATAAAAGGAGCTAATTAACCTCCATGTCTCAAATCCATGGTGAGGGCAAGCAATGAGGAGATCCTTGAAGCGTTCCCAAGCTTGGGGAAGTGGCTCTCCCTCCTTAGCACAAAAAGTAACAATTTGCCTTTTTATGGCATTTGTTTTGTAAGTAGGGAAACATTTCTTAAGAAACTCTTTCTCTAACTCTTCCCATGTGCCTATGGTCCTAGGTATCACGGAGTGAAGCCATGCCTTGGCTTTGTCCTTTAAAGAGAAAGGAAACAATCTAAGCCTTATGGTGTTACTAGAGACACCATTGCAATTAACCGTTGAGGCAATATCATTGAAATCCTTAAGATGAGAGTAAGCACTCTCGGACTCTAGGCCATGAAACTTGGGAAGAAGTTGAATTGTGCCCGGTTTGACATCAAAGTTTCTTTCATTTAATGGAAACACAAAGCAAGATGGTGAACTTTGTCGAGATGGATGCATCAAATCTCTTAGTGAGCGAAATGGCATCATCTCATTGTTGCTACTATGCCCATCCTCTCCATCCATGATTTCAAAGCTATTAAGAGAGCTAGAATCGTTGGATTGGGCTAAACTACTACTATCACTAGTAGAAGTATTTTCACTAAAGGGATTTCTACCCTCTTCTTCAAATAAAGTGCGATGCAATCTATGAGTACTATCACGTTGCCACACACTCATGCAACCCAAGCTCAAATTAAGTTCAAGAGGGTTGCCTAACACAAGCTAGGAGTATGTTTTTGTGATTTTTTTACTTTTCGCTTTTTTTTGTTCCAAAGTTCAAAAATGAACCCGGAATTTTCTTCAAGCGTATCTAAAAAAAAAAAATAAAAACAAGCAAAACAAGAAAGTAGCTAAAGAGTGAGTCTCTTAGCACCAATCCCCGGCAAAGGCGCCAAAAACTTGTTGACGATAATTCCCAAGTATAGGAATATCGTTATAAGTAGTACCCGAGTAAGAACGGGGTCGATTTCCACAAGGATTGGGAAAGAGATTAAACACTCTAAGCTAACTAGTAAACTTACTAAGCAACTAACTAAATTAACAAAACAAGTTTCCCAAAGGCTTTAGAGCTAGCCAAGCTTTGAATCCACCACTCAAGTGATGGAGCAAGAGTTGTTGATATTACTAGAGCAAATAACTAAGAAAGAAAACAACTACTAACACTATTACTAATACGATTCAAACGAGTTTGACAATAAGAGAGTAAGTTGGGTCAATCGATTCCAATAGATGCCTTGTGTGTGAGCATCAACACCCAAAGTTTATGTCAAAGAAAAACATGGATTAAATAGCAAGAGGATTTGTCTAGCTCTTGTATTCAAGAGTGAAATGCGAAATCGAGTTATGTCAAGCATCTTTCATATGTAAACGAGAGCGTTTCCATATGAAAGATCAAGCCACAATTCGGATTTGATATTCAACACTTGAATACTATGAATTCGACATCCAACTTATAAGACTAGAAGAACAATTGAATTTCTCACACACAAGTCATCTATCTTCATCAATCAAACCCAACAAGTAGCTTAGTTGTTCATATTCAAGAGCAAGACACAAGAATCAAGAGTATTCATGAAAATAGTCATTATATTCAAGCTCAAATACTCTTCAATTCCTCCAAATAACACCAAGTTGCTACCAAATGATGAACAAACTACTAGTGTATGATTCAAACTACACTTTAATCAATCTAAACCAGCTAACAACCCAACAATTCAAAGCTAACAGCAGCTAAAACATAAGCTAACTGCTGCTGCAAACAACACAGTCCAAAACAGTGCTCAAAACAGAGCAATTCGAAACCCAGGATTAACCACACCTAGCCCTCTCCTCCCTGGTCGTTACTGGCTCCGTAGTAGCTCAGGATGAGCTCGGAAACACCAGAACGAACCCAGAAGTCGGCTAGTACCGAGAGAGAAGAGAGAGAGACAGAGTTTCGGCCGTCCAAAACAGGGGTCCGAGAGAGCCTTCATCATTCTTCAACTCTGATTTATATAGGCATTGGGGATAGGTTGCGTAGCCTCCAAGGGTCTATCTCAGCCCTTCAATTGACCTCTAACCATCTGTATCGTTGATTCGTCGAAGCTTCAAGAACCCTAGCTGATTTGGGGCTTTTTGTTTGAGTTGTTCTTGGGCCGAATTGAGTAGTGGGTTAGGAAGAGGGTTGAACAAGGAGAAGATTGGTACCAGTTTCACGCGATTTGGTGAAGAATTGGTTAGGCTTTGGGCCGAAGGAAGCTTCGGCGAAGCTTTGGTAATGGCTGCTGGGTTCGTTCTGTTCTTCAGGTCGGGGAGAGAGAAAGAGTCGTGAGAAGATGAGCTGGGGGTGAGCTGGGTTAGGGAAATTGCACCCGGCTCCCCCCTAGCTTGCTGGAATGTTTTAAAAGGCCCGGATCCTTACTTAAAATCTTCTGAAAATGACAATCTGACCCCCAATCCGTTAAGTATCCTTCAAATAAGCCATTAAAACGTTTCAAAACTTGCACTTAAGCCCCACTTCCGTTAGTTTCTTCTCTATTTTGCCCTCCTCTTCAACCTTTGACTCTTATTTCGACCTCTTTTCTTCTAAGTCTTCAATAACGACCCCATATTCTTCTCTTGTCTTCACAAATAGGTCTTCAAATCTTCACTTTAACTTGCAAATTAGTTGCTTTGTCTTCAACTTTAGCCTCTTTATCACTTGACTTCTTCAAATTAAGCCTTCAAATTTCTCATTCAAGCTTTCACAACTAGCCCCTTGCGTTCTAACTCACTTCTTTGCCTACAAAATGAGAGAAAACAACCGAAACTACGAAAACAAGCATAAGTCTAGAAAGAGAGATAAAATAGATAAATTACACATATTAGCAAGTTAAGAAGAGTTCGTTAACATACTAAAATATGCAATTTTAATTCATCAACAACCCGACATCCAGTTTGCTGTTCAGCAGGTCTGTCTCTTCATGCATGACCCCCGCGAGCCGCTCTTTCACGCCCTGAAGCGCATCTTGCGCTACATCAGTGGGACACTTGAGTATGGTCTTCACCTCTCTGCCTCTGCCGCTGATTCCCTCACCGCCTACACTGACGCCGATTGGGCTGGTTGTCCAGACACGCGCCGCTCCACTTCTGGTTACTGTGTCTTCTATGGAGACAATCTTCTGAGTTGGTCGTCCAAGCGCCAGACCACGGTATCTCGTTCTAGTGCTGAGGCTGAGTATGGCGGTGTTGCTAACGCCGTCTCCGAACTCTGTTGGGTTTGGAATTTACTTCTTCAGCTTCGTGTCACCCCGCCGCGAGCCACTGTCGTGTATTGCAACAATGTGAGTGCTGTCTATCTCTCCGGTAATCCTGTTCAGCATCAGCGCACTAAGCATGTTGAGATTGATCTACACTTCGTTCGTGAGAAGGTTCGTTTGGGTCAGCTTCGCGTGTTGCACATTCCAGCCGATTACCAGTACGCCGACATCTTCACCAAGGGTCTTCCTCGGCCCTTGTTCCAGCGCTTCCGTTTCAGTCTCAGTGTTAGCATGCCTACAGTTTCGACTGCGGGGGCGTAATAGTTGTAGGAGTAATTTGTAATTGCTTTAGGACTAATTTGTAAATTAGTGTTGTAATTACCTATTTAACGGTGTCAATAGGCAATGGAAAACTCACGGAAGATTTCTTCAACCTTCAAGGACAACAACAATGTATCACATCCACGAAAACTACCAGAAGATGGTCTAAATACTTGGAGAATAGGGAGTGGAAAAGAGAAAAGAACATCAAGAAAAGCAAAGCTATTTGGAACCACAATTATTAGTAACCTGAGACTCACTAACTCCTTACCAATTAAACAAAAGAAGCAAGGAGCAGTATTTGAACTCCAGAGGCTGCGAGAGTGTATATAAGGGTCATGGTGGTACAACGCATGAAGGTCCTGCATAAGCCAAACTCATAAAAGATGATATCATAATGATACTCAGAATAAACAAAGCTAAATACTAACAGACCATGTCAGTCATTTTGACCCACTAAAAACACGAGAAATATAAATGTTTCGAAGAACAATGGCAATCAAATAGTGAGGAAAAAAGTACTTTGTTGTCTTTTCAACATAGTCAAAGGGCAGAATGGAGGTAGTCGGAGAGCAACACTGACAAGGTAGTCCTCTTAATTTCTTCGAAAGAATTAGTCCTCTAATATTGGATGGTAATATAGGCAAACATTGATAAGATAAAATACCGAAGCCAGATGCATAAACTTCGACTTGAACTGTAAATTCATAAAAGAAAAGTTACCGTGACAGTTAAATGGTCAGTTAGGGCTCACTTATGCCCCATCAATGGCGACGGATATATGAGAGGTCATGCCGTACATGGCACACATTCTATTTGAGTTGTGAAGTACTACTATCACCTAGTATCTTTAGAACAAAAAAGTTTGACATTTGAGGCTGTACCTGACACTTACTGTTGATACTCTTAAGGCTTGGAGTTCCTCAAGAAAAACCCCAGATGCATATGCCTAGTCTCCAATGCAGCAGTGAACAAAAAGAAGCAGCATTCGAAATTTGGAAGGTAGCTTCAATCACCCAGGGGCAGATCTGCAAGACAAGTTTATGTGTTTGAGTTGCAGGGCTGTAACAAATCTCCAGTATCCCAACAGTACTGCCATTCATAGTTTCCATTTGAACTCACATTCTCATCTTCTACTTCTTCGACTGAAACCCCAACACTACTCCAAACCTAAGATGGAAAATACTCTTGGATGGATTGATAACGCCCAATTAGGGGTTATCTTTTAGCCTGATTTCACGAGCGTTTGTGTCGGAAACAGCGTATTTTGCCGGAATTTGCCCTAGAATGCCTTGGGAAGTTAGAACGAAATGTTTATTTGTACTTTCTGGATTCCTGCTTATTTATTGCTTTTATTGGATATGATCGCGGGTTTCGTTCATGTTGCCTTTTCAGGAACAGGTTCGGAAGGTGCATCGAGAAGCGTGCCGGGACCAAACCGGGACCGTCTCGGGAAACGTGCACAGGATCGGGCCAAGACAGGAACACGGAAAAACGGAAGAACACCAAGGGAGGCAAATCGGGAGCATCAGGCAGAAGAGTGGGACCCAGGAGACCCAACCGGACCCACCAGAGGACCAAGCAGGGCCACCACCACAGTCCCTGCCTGCGTATATACGCAGGGGCTGCGTATATACGCAAGCCTTGCGTATATACGTAGGCAGGGAGGTGGTGGTGGGTGGTATGTGGGCCCCTGGTTGCGTATATACGCAACCCTTGCGTATGTACGCAGCCAGTTTGACTTTTTTCCAAAGTCGGTGGACCGATGGCAGTTTCCGTGATTTCTGGCGCACGCGTTTTGGGAAAAACAGCACTATTTAAAGACTCGTCCAGACTCGTTTTGAGGGACACAATACACAGCATAACCGAAGGACAAGTCAGAGCATTCCCGGAGAGCATGGAAGAGCGATTCGAGCTTCGAAGACTTAGTTTGATTTCATTCTCTCTCTTTATATTCAGAAACTGTGTTTAGTATTATGTCTATTCGTAGCTAAACTTCTTACCTAGGTTCTCGGTGAACCTAGGGTTTCGTATCCAGATTTTATGATTACTTTGATTCTGGATTCATGATTGTTATCTTAATTCAGCAAGTTGTATTTGTTATTCTGGCTTTGATTATTCTCGTATATGCATGATAGGATTGATCACCCAGGATTGCTATAGACCCGAGCTTGTAGGTGAAAACGTCAGGTTAGGGTTAGGAAGAAAAGTCAGGATTTAGTATCTTACCCTGATAGACCGATCCGAGAAAGGGAGATAGGGCTAGCACCGAAAAACGTGAGACCAACTGTTAGAGAATTTGACCCGGGCCATTCGGATAGGTTAGAAACCCTAACAGGATTAGACCGAGACTGCAGACTTAGGCAGCTTAACAAGAATCCGAAAGTCTGCAGGATCGGGATTACGTGTGGAAGCTGAAAAGTCACTGCACAACTGGTACGTTTGCACAGATATCGAAACTGCTGAGTGTTTTCATAAATCAAACGTAAAACTGAAATCTGCAGAAACCCTAGGGGATCCTGGAGCCTAGTTCCCATCTATTATAGTAACAACCAATTCAGCTTATTTCAGAAAACGTCACAAAAAATATTTACGTTTACGTGTTTATTTCTGTTTTTAGTTTATTAAATTGCAATCACAACCAACTCCTCCTCGTTACTACGCTCGGTTAACTAAAACTGACTACATGAGAGAACCCGAAACAGTCTCTGTGGGATCGACAACCCGAGTTGAAATACACCCGGTACTACTTGATTTCGTATACTTGCGAATAGCCTGTATTTTGCGCATCATGGATCTATACAACATATATGCTCTCGTTCTTTTATTTTAGACTCACTCTCTCCCTCTTACTTCCAGCAAACATTTCAGTATATTCCATTCAAGAAAATGGAGAGTCAAAAAATTAATACTTTCCACGCCAAATTCGAAATAGATAAAAAAGAAAGAAAAGGAACGCAGTGATAGACACATCAAGAAACTCATCCTAGAAGTATTGCCAGAAGTTTTTCCAGAAAAGAAACGTCGAGAAGCGCAACGTGAAGAAGAGAACAAAACGATGATATAAGAGATAGTTTCGATCAATGAAATAACAAAGACTACCTGCCAAACAACAGAGGGTCGCAAGAAAGAATCGAGAGATTGGTTTTCTAAGTACATCTGAAACCTTGACCAATCAAGCAACTTCTGCATGTGACATCCTAGCTTGCTGAACTCAAGTTAGAACAGTAGGAATATGCAGGTAAGTATTTAATTTGAGTAAAAGAGGGGATGTGCTTCAGTAATAGTTGATTCCCCAATCAACAATCTACATATAAATGCAATTCCCCAAACTCTTAAAAACAAGTTTGCATAAATTTGTACTAATGACAGGCTTGACTACTGAAAGAACATATACAAAGCTAGATATGTTATATAGTTTAACCTAACAATAGATGTAGGAGCTGCCATCATAAATTATCAGCGACGAAGCAACGATATCTCATCTAATTAGCGTGAATTGCAGAACAACAAGAATTACAAGAGAGAATTAGAAAACCTTTGTTAAACTTTTCATTTTTAATCACATAACACTAGGAGTTGAATTTTAATAAACATCATAATTAGATGAGAGATGGGACGACCTGGGGGATCATTGCCTCTTTCACTCCAATGGGGTGCCATCTGAATATATTTTTTCTCGTTTGAGTAACAGTGGCGGCAAAAGAATACACAACACTCAGTCATTGTAGGAGCAGAGATAACGAGAGGGAGATGATAAACAGAAAGAACTACCTGAAGAAGTATTTCCCCACGGGCTGTTTCTTTTCATAATAATATAGATTGAGTTAAGATTAGTTAAGTAATCTCATATTGCATTTAACCATTTAGTTCTTGATCTCTAACAATTTTGTTAACTACTCTCAAAGTGAATCAAACACTTGTGTCTTGTTAAAATATGCCTTGAATGAGCAACTCGTACGAGCATCTGCAGTAAGCCAGTAACTCGCACAAGTTGAGGCCAAAATGAGGTGTTTCATACAAAGTTGCAGCTGGAGGTGATAGGAACTCGCACAAGAAAAGATGTGTGAGCAGAGATGTCTCGCATGAGTACAAGACTGCTCACACGAGTTGCTGAGGCGGCTGCAAGCTTCAAGTTGGCTACATGACTCGTTTTTGATAAATCTCTTGGTGTATTGAAGTAGCTATTGGTTGAGAGAGCAATAGTAGAGGTCCTTGTACTTAAGTTTCTCCCAGAAATAAATGCTTCGCCGTGGACATAGTTAATGGATTCCGTTAGGGAACCACGTTAAATATTTGTCTACAATGTTTGTTTTCGTTCTTGAGGTGCATATTCGTTACAACAAACTGGTATCAGAGCTAGGATTCAGAATTCAACCAAGAACAATGTCCGGTTCGATGTTGAAAATCGAGAGATTAAAGGGAGGAACAACTGCAGTCTGGGATAGATCAAGATTCGCGCTTTGTTGAAGCAACAAGGCATCTGGTTGTCGTCGGCGGCAGACAATAAGGGCATGGATCCATTATTGGATGAGTATCTATCGATTGAGGAGCAGGCACACTCAATGATTATGTTGTGTCTCGCGGATGACATTATCACCCAAGTCGCGGACCAGGACAAGGCGGCTGCTTTAAGGCTGAAGCTGGAGAGTCTCTACATGACGATGTCGCTCACCAACAAGTTGATACTAAAGCAACGATTTTTCACTCTCCGCATGTCTAGAGGTACACTTCTTAGAGATCACCTTGATCAATTGAACACTAGTCTTCTAGAATTGTGTAATATTGGAGGTAAGGTGAGTGATGAGGATGTTGCTTTAATCTTGTTAGTGTCGCACCCCATCTTATGAGAGCTTTGTGAAATCTTTCATTGTTTATAAAGAGAGCATAACCCTAGAATATGTGAGATCGTCTCTTCATGCTAGGGAGATGCGGCAGAAGGCTGCAGGCGCATGTACAGATGATCATGCTTCCAGTTTGATGGTAACAGGAGGCAAGAAAAGTAAGAATAGCAAGAAGAAGTTCTCAGGCTATAAGTTACCAAAGGATATGTGTCTCGTGCAAGGAAATAGGGCACTGGAAGAGGGATTGTCTGAAAAGAAAGCAACATGAACACAACATATCTGCAGCAGTAGTCGAACATGAGAACTATTCGGAAGACGATTACGTTCTACTAGCAGATAGTCTGACACATCAATCAATGTGTGGTTTCTTGACTCAGGGGCTTCTTATCATATTTGTCAAAAGAAGGAGCTGTTTACGACATTTAGTTGTGCCAATGGGGGTAGTGTCTCTATGGCAAATGAAGATGCATGTAAGGTAATCAGAAGCGGTTCAATTAGGTTCAGGACGCATGATGGGAAGATATGCACATTCAAGGACGTTAGGCATGTGCCACTTATCACAAAAACCTAATATCTTTGAGTCTTCTCGACAACAGAGGTTATAGCTTCAAGGGTGAAGGTGGAGATTTACATGTTTGTAAGGGTTGTGATGTGATTCTAAAGGGGATAAAGGATGGAACGTTGTATGTACTACAAAGTTCAACATGTACATATTGTGTAGGAGTAGCTTCATCCGAGATTGAGGACTCTGATGAAACCAAACTATGGCATATGAGACTCTGCTCATTTGAGTTTGATGATTTCTGCTAGGATCAGGGAATTGCTCGCCATCTCACGAATCACACGATAGCAGAATGGTGTAACCGAAAGAATGAATCAGATACTTTTAGCGAAGGCACGATGTATTCTTTCAAATGAAGTTCTTGCTAGGCGTCTCTGGGGAGAGGCACTATCAACAACTTGTTATCTTATAAATCAGAGCCCGCACACAGGTATTGGTTGCAAGACACCTTATGAGGTGTGGACCAAAAAATCTGCAGATTACTCGAATCTAAGAGTCTTTAGCTACACCCTTTATTACCATGCAGAACATAACAATGAATCAGAGATCAAAGTTGGGGTTTTCTATAAGTAACATTTCTGTCCAAGTTGTTGAGTTCCCAGTGGAGAGGCGCGTTATTTCCCAAACAATTCACCAAACGTCGTGTACATGTGAAGTGTCTATATTTAGGTTTCTGGGGCATACGTAAAACCCTTAAACAAACACTTTTAATGAGTACATATTCTAGGGAATAATCCTAGCGAACATGTGCTTACTATGATCTTAAATGGCCTACTTAGTTGTCAGGCAGATTTTTCAGCCATAGATGAATTGAGATTCATTATTCCAATAGCACGGAAAGTAACGCTAACCAATCTAACCCGAGGGTTTAAGGAGAAGAAACAAATTCAAGCTGAAGCCGGCATCATATTAAATATGATAAGAAGATGGAAGACATACCTCAAAAGCTGTATCTCAAAAGGCCTACTTAGTCGTCAGCCAGATTTGTCAACCATAGATGAATTGAGATTCATTATTAGAATAGCCCGGAAAGTAACCCTAACCATTCTAAACCGAGGGTTTAGGAGAAGAAACAAATCAAAGCTGAAGCCGACATCATATTAAATAGAAGAAGAAGTGAAAGACATACCTAAGAAGCTGGAGAGGAAGAGCAAAAACGCTCACCGGTAGAGAGAACATGGAGAGCTAGAGGGAGGTTGTATTTGAAAAGACCGTCCCTGTAACACCCCACGTTTCCCAGAATTTCCGTTCCGGATCAGAGAGCCTACGAGGGTTCTACTCAAAATGAAGAGGCGGAAATCGATAACAAAACATGCCATAGTTATACATCACAAACTATAATTGTCTCAAAGTAAACATTACATACTATTAAACATGGTGAAAGTCGTCTAGGCATTCTATTTATTTAAAGATACTAATACCACTAGATGAGTCTGCGAACCCCCCTTAAGCCGAGCTCCCATCACCTAGACTTGCGGGGAAAAATAAAACAAGACCGCAGTTTTCCAAAGTCAGCAAGAAATGCTGAGTAAGTAAACACCCCAACGTGTAAATAGATAAGAGGCATATTTTTCTTTAAAGAACATGAATAGTAATAGGGAACTAGGCACATGAATGCAATTGACCAAATATGAGATGATATAAATTCTAGATGGCATCAAAACGTTGTCGTTTATATCTCAATGGGATATTTTCAAATCCAAAAATTTAGCCCCTCTTAGGGGGGGGGGTATACTCCCATAATGCTGCCCCATTAAGGGGGATAAGTCCATAAATCTGCCCCATTTAAGGGGGTATACTCTCATAATACTGCCCCAATAAGGGGGATATATTCATAACATTGCCCCACTTAGGGGGGAATATACCCAAGTACAATATTTCTTTTTATTTATCTGGAAGATCCACGATTCATAATTAGTGGTGGCGGGAACAAACCAATCAATCAAAATACACTTTTGAAGGAATCGTAAAGCACGCAGTCAATATTTCAAGTCAAGCACGCATACCATAAATCATATTTTGAGACGTAAAATCATAAAAATATTTAGACACGAATGGAGGACGGCACACTAGGTTAGGCATGTGTACTCACATCAAGTAGCGAGACAATTATCCCAACAAAGCTTTTACGGATATACGTAGCCCTCGTCTACAAACTCTTCACCTACAATTTGAAATTCTTAAATTAATTACAAGTTTAATTGTGCAAGTAAGCTATGCAATATGTTCTAATTCCTATCGAGTGTCATTTGAAATTTCTCCATTACCCATTAATTATTGGCGTGCCACTTTATAACAAATTTGTGCCAAAATAATTATTTTCCTCATAATATATTCTAAATTGTATAAATACTAACCTTTAAAAATTACTAAGTAAGAAAATTGCATATTAACTTTATACAATCATATTTAGGAAATAATAATTTATTGTACAACCTATTTATTGTAAGCGACCACAAAATTTAATTCAAGCTTATTTAATTATAGCTATTCATTTAACATAAAATGTACATATACTATAAAATGACTAAACTTATAAACAAAATTCACAAAATGTTTATTTGAGGAAGTAATGTGTCATACATAATTATAACTTTATATTGAAGCAACGATTTCTAATATCTGCGAATAATAATCAAGTTTTATCTAATTATTAATTTGAGAGTCTACTATCTAATAATTAATTTGCGCTGCTGTTGGTTGCCTCTGTTTTTCGATGTCATGGAGAGGGATAGAGAGAGTGAGAGAGAGGCAGAGAAAGGTGGAGGAAGAGGTGGGTCGCGGTGGTGGATTTGATGGTGGTGTTGCCGGTGGGAAGTGGTGGTGTTCGTCAGGGAGGGCAGCGGCCTTGTGCCGCTGCTGTTTCTCCGTTTTTCGTCGCCAAGACAAGAGAGAGGGGAAAGAGAGAGAGACGGGGAGAGATGAGGGAGGTGGGGGTGGTGTCGAGTGTGGTTGTCGAAGGAGAAGAAAGAGAGTTATAAGAAGAGAGGGAGAAAAAAAAGGGAAGAGAGAGAGAGGATTTGTTTCCGTGAGAGAGGGAGAGAGTTACGGGAGAGAGAGAGAGAGAGAGAGAGAGAGAGATAGAGAGAGAGAGAGAGAGAGAGAGAGAGAGAGAGAGAGAGAGAGAGAGAGAGAGAGAGAGAGAGAGTGTTGGGGATTGGGTAACTTACCGAAAAATGGGAAACAGTCTTTTTTTTCATTGTTATTTAATTCACTATTACCTATTTACCCACTAGGTTATAGGCTTTCTTCAAATTACAACTACGACCCCTTTATTAACTAGTTTATGTTTTCTCAAACTACAATTACATCCCCGATTAACATATATTTAACATCTACAGTTCATAAAAGCCAATAATTATCCCTAAATTAAAACGGGGTATTACAGTCCCAAAGAAAGACAATGAGGAAAAATAATTTAATCTGATGGATGAGAAAGTGCTACAAAGAAAATACAATCTGACGGCTGAAAATGTCTCTTCAAAATGTCTATTAAAATATGTATGGGACCCACACAAACCTATCTTCATATATATATATATATGTATATATATATATATATACATATAGAGAGAGAGAGAGAGAGAGAGAGAGATTGCCTCGTCTCTATCCTTTAATTCCCTAAAACCAATATTTCTTTTCTTTGATCAATTAAAACCAATATATTTAAATGGTTAAACATGCAACCCTTAATTAAAATCACGTTTATTAACTTTTTAATACCGGGCAATTCAATACAGAAAACTTAATATATGAGATTTTAATTAAGGGTTGCATGTATTATACACACACACACACACACACACACACACACACACACACACACACACACTTCAAATAAGAAGAATGCATGCTTATTTGAAATGTTTATTTTGGGATTCTCTGATGCAATTGAAGCTGAGTTGATCATTTGAGTATTGCTTAAGTTGTTGAAAGATACGCTACTAGTTCAATAGATTTCAGTTGGATATCAATGAATTTTTGATTTATATCGTCAGACTGTCGTCATTACCAGTTCCCGCAGTAACTTATGAGCTCTTCTTTTACAAGAAAAACTAACATTGTAAATTACATATTCAAGTATATGTATAGATGTAAGTCATATGTTCCAGCAATACATATACTTGAGTACTTACAATTTAGAATTGCAATATGATATGCTCAATGTGTTTCGACTTACAATTACGATTAACGGGTTATAGGCCTGATAAACTGAATGGCTACAGTTAAAATTGATCTTAAAATTTCAGAGGACAGCACTTTTGAGGTCTGATTTTTGAATGATAAATTGTGGGAGTCCCGACTATTCTTGGTTTAATCTGCAGACCATTAGTATATTCTATTGGGGGTAATTTTCAGCAAGGATGAGTTTGTTTTTTTGCTCCTGAGTTCTAGAAACCAATAGTTCATAACGTGAATATAACATTTATAATCACTATGTTTGAACCTTAATTGGTTAAACCTTGTACAATGAGACGGTTGTTACAGAGTAAAACACAATATTACGTTCATGAATCTGCATGTCCACTGGTTACTCGTCCTATCAATTACTTATGTTTAATTTGATACAAAACAGAGAATCAGATATTAAAGTTGGGGTTTTATATGAAACTTTTCTGTCAAATTTATTGAGTTTTCAGTGAAGAGGCAAAGAGTTCAGATGTCTCTCACTGGCAATTGGAGACTCTACAACCTTTTTTTTTTGCTTTTTCCAAATCGGATATTCCTCATCTTGTTATACTGGTATGTACTCTTAGACAACCACCTCTATCTTTTTATACTGGTACGTATTCACGACATTATGTTATTTCTTTCAGACGTTAGTTTAGCAACAACCTATCAAGTATTGGTTCAAAGAAGGGAATTTTTTATGAAATGTTGCTGCAATCTCAAGTTTACTGTGACTTTGTATTTGTACATGTTGGTTTAGCAACCAAATACTGATGTTTCAGAGTAAATGGTGGAGAATGTGCATATAAAGCTATGCATCCTTGGCGTTCATGCAAATCATTTGGCAATTTCTCCAACATTTCGAAGCCTCTACAGGGTTTCTAGTTCCAAATATTTAGAGCATGTTTGGTACCAGCTGAACCTCTAAAGATCTCCTGAAAATTAGTGAAAAAGCTAAGCGAAAAACTAAAAGCCGAAAATTCAACTGTTTGGTATCAGCTGATAATATGCAAAATGTGAAAATTTTGAACAAATTTTAATCCCAACTCTTTATCAGAAAACTAAACCCGGACAAACTAATCAAACTCACATGAAAGATAGCTTGCCCGAACAGCTTTCTGGTTTCCCGAGAAGCCATCTTCCCTCGAAGATGCTCCATCTTATGACAAGTTCAGTGCAGGCTCTAGTAACTTTTGCATTCTGCTTACTACCATATCTTGTAAAGCCTAATAAATCCTACATCATTTCTCATCACAGTTTCACTCGTCATTGGGCAATTCCTACAGTAGATGTGGTACAAATATGGTATTCGAATCATATTCTTTCAACTAAACAAGTTAAAGAACGTGAAAACTTGAAACATAGAATAATAGGAATCTTTAGATCAGTAACTCCTTTGTCCTTCAAACAGCCGAGATGGTATCTCTTTCTCACACTTGAAAGATAGAGAAGTGAAAAGGGCTAATAAGTAACAAACATGCATAAGCAGACTTTGTAACTATCGTAAGTGTATTGGAACAAAGAAGTAAAATTAGAACCTGATTGCAGAGGATGAATGTCTGAGAGCAGAACTCATCAGATTTGTCGAAATCTTCACTACTGTAAGCATCATCAATGCATTAAGAACTCTTGTAAAGATCAAGCGGGAGTAAAATGTAAATCAAGCCTGGTTATCAATATGCAAAAATATATGGAGGAAGATATATCTGAACATTTATGCTAGTCAGACCATTTTGGGGTAGTTTCAAGAATTAACTTTCGGAATTTGTTGAGTGAGATAAAACAGTATATACTGTAGACAGAAAAATAAAATCATCAAATGTAGAATTTCATCTAAGAAGAAGAAGAAGAAAATGCTGGATTGTAGAAGCATGTGTCTATATCTGCTTTGCACGAGCTTTCGAGTGCTCTGCTTTGTCTCCCACACTGTTGGTTTTTGGGTAATAGGTGCATTTCCAAGTACCACAGGTTTGCGACTTAGCAAAATGCAGTCTGTAACAACAAAACCAATAGTCAAGTGAAATACTGCAGTTTAATTAAAGCTGAAATATATTTATGCTGAATAACAGACTATGAGAAACCCTTGTGAAAATATGTGGCATTTATGACGATCTATAAGGCCCTCCTCCGTTTTTTCGTCACAGATGAAGCAATTATTGCCATTTTCCTCCGCTACCTTCTTTCCCTATAGTGATTGCAGCGAAAGAGTATGCAGAGACACTCCTCTGAATTAACAATGTTCTTGTTACTGCAAAAGAAGAGATGTGTTGAAGACGAAATTAGCAAAATAATAATCTAAAGAGCCTTAAAGTCAGTCACAGTTGTCTACGATAGCCATAACCAGCACGGTCTTCGGACTCGGCAGGCCGGACCTGCTGAGAAATGTCAACAGATCATCAATATGGCTGTGATGCTTCTTTTTGGCAGTGAAAGCAAAACATGCAAACCTTCTTTAGTCTTGTAACCTCTTAATATTTCCTATACATAGTAATTGATCATAGTAAGGAGCCATGTTTCGAGGAATTCGTGTATTTGTTAATAAGATCCAGTTGTAGCATTATTGAGGTGAAAATATTAAGACTTATGTCCAAATTAGGACCTTGTTTTTACAGTGCAGTTCACTTCCATCTGGCAGCCAATCAAATCCCGACTTGTACAAATATCTAAAGAAAACACCAATGACAAGAAATTTCAGTAGACCTTACTGTGAACTTTAAAGTTATTAATATAAGTGTGGATTCTAAGTCGTGTATAAAACCTTCAAGATGACTTTGGACTAGCCTTTTGCAGTGATGCGTGCAGGGACAACCTAGCACTGGCTACGACATTCAATACCTTTGCTTGCCATCTCAAAAGGTAAGTCGAAGGCAGAAGATGGCAAGCAAAGGTATTGAATGTCGTAGCCAGTACTAGGTTGCCCGTGCATGCGTCACAACAAAAGGCTCGTCCAAAGTCAGCTGTAAGGTTTATACACGACTTAGTATATGCACTTATATTTACTAATTTTAAATTTGACAGTTCGATCTACTGAAATTTCTTGCAATTAGTGTTTTGTTGAGAGATATGCATAGGTGCCAGATGGAACTGAACTGCGCTATAGAATCAAGGTCCTAATTTGGACATAAGTCCTAATATATTCACCTAAAGATGCTACAACTGAATTTGATTAACAAGTACAAATGAAATACCCCGTTTTGTGACTATGGGTATTTTGTGATATTATTATAAGTGTTGGGAAGTTAATTTAATTGTAGAGAGTTAATTATAATGGTTATGAGAGTTTGTGGAAATTTTGTGACTTTAATTAAAGGTTTTAGTGTCTTTTACTTGAGTTTGGGGGAGGTAGTTGTCTTTTGACAAACTAAGGGGGAATAAGTGTCTTTTGACCTAACTTTTCTTCCTACGTAAAAGTTTCCTGATTCAAGAGGGTTTCCTACTTATGAAGTTGATTTTATTTCCAACTCTCATAAAACCCTCACTCTCCCTATTTTTCTCAATCTCTCTCACGTCCCTCACTCTCTACCCGTCCCTCTCTCTCTCACTCTCTCGGCCTCTCTCTCTACCCGACGGCAGCCACCCACCGCCGTCGCCGTCTCTCTCTCCGTTGAGGTAATCTCTTTCTCTCTCTCTCTCTCTCTCTTTTTCTCTTTTTCTTTTCTTTCTTTTCTTTCTCTCTCTCTCCGTCCGCCTCTCTTCCCGTCCGGCCTCCATGGCGGCGGGTTTGAGCTAGTTTTGTTTCTTCTTCTCTTTTCTCTTGTTGATCTCTTATTCTTGTGATCACTTTTTCATGATTCATGTATGTTGCATGTAATCTTTAATTTTCAGTTTGATATTTTTAGGATCATTGTTCATGGATTTGTAGGAATGATAATCAAGTTTTAGGGTTTATCATGTTCTTGGGTGCTGGAAAAAACCCTAGTTTGGAAGAGAAGTTTGATTAAATGATTTGGGTGTTTGAATGATCATAGTATGTGGGTAACAATCTGATTTGAATGTGGGAATCATGTTATATTAGGTTTAGTATGAATATAAGATGAATTAGATGCTTGGGGAAAAGTTTCATGAAAATTGACAATTCCCGTATGGATGTTTTGAGTGAAATTGGAAACTTGAAACTAGTGTAACTTTTGATTCAGGAATCGAAATTAAGATCCGTTTGAGGCTAAACTTATTATTTCGAATGTTTGGAATCCAATGGAACTGTTTTTAGACCATGATATGTTTGGGAAACTGGAGTAATAGATTGGTGGAGTTATGATAGGTAATGTATGCTTTAGGTTAGAGGATTTTGAAGCAAAGTTTTGGGTTTTGTTTTGAAGTATGAATTGAGTGGGATGTTAGGATGGTGTTAGAACCCTAAACCATTGACTATCATATGCATGTAATTTTTATAGGAAGTATATTGCTATAATATTTGTTTGATTAGAATATTGTTACGTGTAGGTAACGAGTTCGTCGACGACGAGTACGTAGAGTACGTTGATTGATTGTTGTAGTTGGAATTTGCTTTGAGGTAAGTAAATATGCCAAGCCTAGTGTGCTTATCTCTTTCGTGTCGAACGAATACTTTGATTTGTTACGTCTCAAAATGTGTTTATGTGCTACATGACTTGAAATACATGATTTCTACTTGTTAAATGTTTTGATGAAAACATCACCATGATATTAATGAACTATAACGTAAAGTGGAAGAAGTTGTGTGGGGACATTATTATTCTCTTTGGGCGGCGTTGGCTTCGGTCCCGTCTCTTTTTGATCCGGTTGCAAGTCCCCGGATAGCGGCATGTACTCACTCCTCTGGCCGGCGTAGTCTTAGGGGGGTGTCGACACTTAAGGTCATGGAAGCTGTGGTTTATTTGGTTTTCCCCCGTCACAACAAATTAATAATGATGGATTTTGGTTTTTGTTAACGGAAAAGAGTTAACGATGGATTTTGGATTTTCCTAATGATTATGGAATTGGTTGGAAATATTATGGAATTGGGAACTCTTATGTTTTATTACAAGAGTCAACTTTATTACCGCTGTGTTTGAGAAAAACTCTTACTTACAAATGAGAAGTTGTTTTATAACTATCCCATCATCGTTTTACATGTTTGGGTGTTTATTTACCAGTATTTCATGCTGATTTTGTACTGTGGTATTTCTTTTTGATTCCGCACCACAGGTTTAGAGGATGGTTATCTGGCGTAGAAGGGGGCGCGTATCATCATATGGATCACTAGTAATTTTATTTGGAATTTGAACTCTTTAGTAGTTTAAACGCTTTAGATTGTTTATGCCCGGTTTGTGGCTAGGATGTTGGATTGTAATATTGGCTTATTTCAATTAATTTTAATTATTATTGTGGATGTTTTTGCTTGAGAACCATGTTATAAAATCTCCTTGTATCCGGGCTCCTCTCGGGTACAGAGTGACATCCCCGGGTCTCCTGTGACAGACAAGATGGAATAATGAATTGTATTGAATGAATAATGGTGCAGGAATACATCTCTTTATATAGAATACCAAGAAGCTACTAGAAGCTAGGTCTAAAGTAATTTCTATTTAGTCTCTACAGTTCCTATACGCCCCCGCAAGATGGAGGATCTAGAGAAGACTCCAATCTTGCCACGAAGACCAAGAAACGTAACTCTTGAAAGAGCCTTGGTAAGACAGTCCGCAAGCTGATCAGCTGAGGAAACATGAGAGACACGTAGTTGACGAGCCTGAACTTGTTCGCGCACAAAGTGGAAATCCAATGCCAGATGCTTCATGCGAGAGTGGGAAACATGATTGGAGCAGAGGTAAGTGGCACCAATACTGTCGCAGTAGATAACCGGAGAGGAGCTGAGGGTAACGCCAAGTTCAGCAAGCGGATAAGACACCCAACATAACTCAGCAGAAGTGGCAGCACGATACTCAGCCTTAGTAGACGATCGAGCCACAATCTTCTTCTTCTTAGAACTCCAAGGTACGAGGGAACCACCGATGTAGACAAAGTAACCAGTCGTAGAGCAAAAATCATCCTTGTCCCTTGCCCAGTTAGCATCGGAAAAGGCATAGAGGGAAGCCGGACCACGACGAATAACAATTCCCATATCGAGAGTACCCTGTAGATAGCGAAGAAGACGCCGGACAGCATGCCAGTGAGTAGTGGTGGGACGATGCATGAACTGAGACAACTTGTTAACAACATAGGCAATATCCGGCCTTGTAAGAGACAAGTACTGCAAGCTCCCAACAACAGTCCTATAAGCAGTAGCATCCGAGAGAGCCGAACCACTAGTGAGTGAGAGAGTTGCAGATGGATCCAGCGGAGTCTGAACCAGATTGGCGTCGGTCATGCCCTGTCGCTGGAGGAAGTCACGAACATAACCACTCTGAGAGAGCAACAAACCGTCACGATGGCGAAGAACCTCAACTCCTAGAAAATAAGATAAGTCACCTAAGTCTTTGAGAGAAAACCTGTGAGACAAGGCAGAGATACACTTCTGGACAAAAGAAGCATCAGAACCAGTAATAATGATGTCATCAACGTAAACCAGAAGGAATACAGTCGTGCCTCAACCACGATACATAAAAAGAGAGGTGTCGGCCTTGGAGTTAGTGAACCCCTGCTGTAGAAGAAATTGGCGCAACTCAGCGTACCAAGCCCGTGGAACCTATTTAAGGCCATAGATCGCCTTTTTGAGGCGACATACATGAGTAGGACGATCCCGGTCAATGAACCCCTGAGGCTGAGCCATGAATACATCCTCATGAAGAGTACCCTGTAGGAAGGCATTGCTGACATCCAACTGCTTCAGTGGCCAACCCTGACTGAACAACAATAGCGAGAATAACACGAATTGTAGTCGGCTTCACAAGCGGACTGAAAGTATCATGATAGTCAATACCAGGGCGCTGATGAAAACCCTTGGCCACAAGCCGGGCTTTATACCTGTCAACAGAGCCATCCTGTCGTCGCTTGATGCCAAACATCCACCTGCAACCAACCAGATTTTGTCCGAAAGTGGCAGGAACTAAGTCCCAAGTGTCATTGCTCAGGAGAGCATCAAACTCGGCAGCCATAGCAGACCGCCACTGAGGGTCACGCAAAGCCTGATTGACTGTAGACGGCTCAGCATCTGAAGAGCTGACTGTGGCACTGAGAGAGTACTTCTGACGAGGCGGTAGTGTTCCATCTTTAGAGCGGGTAACCATGCCATGACCAGGCGGAACTGAAGGACCCGCGGAAACTGAAGAGGGAGCCGTTTCCTGACAATCCGATGCAACTGTGGGAACCACTGAGTCCAGCGAGGCCGTGGGGGCCACTAGATCAGAAGATGCTGGTGGAGTCGACGGTTTAGGTCGTCTACTGTACTGTAACCCAGAGTATCGCTGAGGGGGAGGAACAGGGGGATCAGTGGGGGGCGCCACTACAGGGGGTAAGAACTGGACAGAAGGGAACCAGTCATCAGAAGGAAGCTCTGTGTTAGTGCTAGGAAGAAGTGATGGGGATAGGGGAAACTGAGACTCATCAAACTTGACATGTCTGGAGACATACAAGCGATGAGTGACGGGATCGAGACATAGATATGCACTCTGAGTAAGGGAGTAGCCAACAAATATGCAGGGAACCGATCGAGGCTCAAGCTTATGGGAGGTGTAGGGACGCAACCAAGGATAGCACCTACAACCAAATATGCGAAGCTTGAGATAGTTGGGAGTTTGTTTAAAAATCACTTCGAAGGGAGACACCATGTTGAGAGTACGGGTGGGAAGTCTATTGATGAGATAGACAGATGTGGCAAAGGCATAGGGCCAGTAGGCAGTGGGCATACAAGCATGGTGGAGAAGAGCTAGACCAGTTTCGACGATGTGCCGGTGTCGGCGCTCGACGTATCCATTTAATGCTCAGGCGTGTGAGGTGGAGAGGTAAGATGTGAGATTCCATTGGACGCCAGATAGTCACGAAGACAAATGTACTCACCACCATTGTCAGAAAATAATGTTTTGATTTGGAGGGAAAAATATTTTTCAACTAGAGCACGAAAGCGAATAAAAATGTCAGACAACTGAGACTTGCGCTTCATGGGATAAAACCAAATATATTTCGAAAAATGATCAATGAATATGACAAAGTATTTAGACCCATCTAAGGAGTAAACTGGTGAAGTCCAAACATCAGAAAATATAAACTCTAGCGGCCGAGTAGACCTAATACTAGAGGCCTGAAAAGGCAATTTATGACTCTTAGCACACTGACACGCATGAAAAATGTGCGACTCAGACTTATTAGCTACTGAAAGAGAAAACCTAGAAATAAGATGCTGACAAATGGGAACAGTAGGATGACCAAGGCGATGATGCCAAGAAATGAAAGTGGGTCTGGACTCCATGGTAAGTGCAAGAGGAGGTGAATGGTTGGCTGGCCAGAGATAGACTCCATTCCTAAGAGGTCCTGTGAGAAGTGGCGCCCCCGTAGTTCGATCCTTCAAAACAAAACCAGTATGTGAGAACTCAACAGTCACATGATTTTGTTCACACAATTTCGCAACAGATATCAAGTTTTGTTTAACTGAAGGAACACATAAAACTCCATATAAAGAAAAATGATGGGCACCATGCTGAAGATAAACAGAACCAGTGTGAGTAATCGGAAGACCTGTACCATCACCAATCATGACATCCTCAGTATGTTGATAAGGCCGATGAAAGGAGAGATTCTGCAGATCGGAAGTGATGTGATGAGTGGCGCCACTATCTAAGAGCCACGCCGGAGTCACTTGACTAGGTGCTGAGGGAGCAGTGGCAAGGTTAGCTACGGCAGAAGGCCTGAATGATCCAAACTGAGGAGGTCCGGATTTAACGGAGACACCAAACTGGGGGCAGTCTCGAATCCGATGACCCTGGGCATTATACCTTTGACAGAACCCTTTAAAGGGTTTGGGACCGCGGTTACCAGATGACTGCTGCTGGGAACCGGTTGGGTTCCATGGAGCGGACGGAGCCGACCACTGCTGTGGCTGTGGAGGTGGCCACTGCTGCGACAGGGGGTTCGGCCAGTACTGCTGAGAGGGTTGAGAGGGCTGCGGCTGTGGTTGCTGCTGGCCACGGTTGCACCCTTTATTCTTGGCTGAAGGCCCCGTGCTGTAATTGGCAGATGCAGGAGATCCACTGATCGGAGTTAGAGACTGACTCAGGAATGTAAGTTCCCGATGAGACAGCTTTTCAAATAGTTCTTCGTATCCAATATCAGTGTCCCTACTCCTGATAGCTGCAACCACTGGATGATAAACCTCATTGAGACCATCTAAGATACGATCAACCACATCAACTTCGTCCATGGGTTTGCCAAGGAGGGCGAGCTCGTCGGCTTTGTTTTTGACTAAATGGAGAAATTTCGCAATTGTGCGAGCTCGTCGGCTTTGTTTTTGACTAAATGGAGAAATGCGCCTCCCTCTAGCTCTCCCTGTTCTCTCTACCGACGAGCGTTTTTGCTCTTCCTCTCCAGCTTCTTAGGTATGTTTTGCATCTTCTTCTTCTATTTAATATGATGCCGGCTTCGGCTTTGATTTGTTTCTTCTGCTTAAACCCTCGGTTTAGATTGGTTAGGGTTACTTTCCGTGCTATTCGAATATTGAATCTCAATCCATCTATGGTTGACAAATCTGCCTAACGACTAAGTAGGCCTTTTGAGATACAGCTTCTTCGAGATGTCTTGCACCTTCTTCTTCTATTTAATATGATGCCGCCTACAGCTTCAATTTGTTTCTTCTCCTTAAACCCTCGGTTTAGATTGGTTAGGGCTACTTTCTGTGCTACTCGAATAACCAATCTCAATCAATCTATGGCCGACAAATCTGCCTGACGGCTAAGTAGTCCTTTTGAGATAAAAGTAGGCACAGGTTCGCTAGGACTTGCCCTAGAATATGTATTCAGTAAAAGTGATTGTTTAAGGGTTTTCAGTATGCCCTAGAAACCTAAATATCTGCACAGGTACAACGTTTGGTGAATTGTTTGGGAAATAATGCGCCTCTTAATTTATACCGTTTTTTACACCAGTTCTGAAAGTTTTAATTGGAATAGTAACAGACTTTTGAGAGTGTTAACAATAAATAAGAATCAATCACACTGAGGCTCATGCCATCAGTCTTTAATGATCTCATGCAATAGTATTTTTGCAGTACAAACTATAATCATCTGTTATTATTACTAGAAGGGAAGGAAAATAGTTCAGTAGGAGTATTAACTCAAAAATCAATGGAGTAACGAATCTTCTTTTCAGAGTAAGTTTTGCTTACACCAATAAGGTACTATAAATAAGGTGAAAGATTCAGAACTTTGTCAAGTGGATTGAAGACCTTTGAGGTCCATATAAGCTAAAGGTATCCGGACAGATTCATTGACCTACTCGCTCAAAATCATAGTTATCAACGTTAAGTACTATTGTGCATCGATGGTAAGGCACTTCATATTGTGTATCGTGACTATACGAACACCCTTATTAACACAACTTTGAAAAGATACAATCTGATGAAATCACGAATAATAAGTACATTAAGTCAAAGATATGCTAGAATTCGGAGGATAAGTTAAAACCCTGAAGTTGACCTCTCTGGATTCAGATGTTACTCTAATTCATTCACTTGGTTAAGGAATTGCATTCGTTAACGGATTGTGAGATTTATCGAACTTCAGTACCGGTCATTCTTTACATTTCTTGGATTTTAGTATAAATAATCAGTATTTTACCACCCGTAAATCGGCTCTAAACTTAGGTTTACATGGATTTGTGATAAACTCTTCCAAAAGTTTCTCTGTTGGGTAACCCCAAGTTGGTTACTGCTGGGTTTTTTCCTGCTTTTAGAACACGTTTCCTATTATTATGTCATGCTTATTTGTTAAATATGCCAATTAAACCTACCATTTTTTACTAAAGGAGCAACAATTGTTGTGGAACATGCTGAAGTACATTGCATCAGCTAGCAATCTCTTGCTAATATGTTTTTTTTAATTATATGAATGATGGGTGCATAATTCATACCAGAGTATACCGACCCTTGTTGTGTATTTCATTGTATCTCAGCCAAAGGGAATAGGTTTACACGTGTTCCAGGGTTGCAGACCCTTTCTTGGTTCGATGGCTTCTGGGTTGTTCTTAGTTGTTGATAGAATTTCGCGTGCGGAGGCAGAAGGTCGGATCTATTTTAGGTGGCTCTATTTCAAGGACCAAGAGCGCTGCTTTGGCTGTCCTAAAACAAGATTAAGCCTCCTTTGATGCGGCTGTCTTAGCTTTTATCTTTACTCTGTAGCAATGAAATTGAACTAAGTTGCGACTGTTTTGGGTTTATTTTGCAAAGTTTGGATTTTCGGAACTCAATTGGTCATGGGTTACTGAATTCGTGTTGGGTTTTAGATTCTTCGCCTCTCTATCCGATTTCACCCAATATCTGGGTTTGTCCTTGATTTTCCGAGCTGCCGCTTGGTGGTGATAGTGGTGGTTGTAGCGGTGATGGGGGTTGTAAATTTTTGGGGCTTCTGTTCTATCTTATGTTTTTCTAGGTTTAATTGGGGCTATTTATTCTTTCTCATCATCATCAATTTCATTATGAAGAAATTGTTAGTTGCTTGGCGACGCAAATGATTTTGCAGCCACGGTTACCAACAGTGTCTCTCGATTCACTCCCTCTCTAGACAATGATGATTCTGACTTTGCTAAGAAATTGTTAATTTCATGGCGAGGCAAATTATTTTGCAACTATGATAGGTACAACATGCTTGTTTTCACTTATAGGTCTGAGTCTCCTTCACTCTTTCTTGTTTGTCGGTGAGTGGTGTTATTTCGTTAGTTGGTTAAGGGTATAATATACTTTTACTCAAATTAGGGACAAAATAGTTAAAAATTACTAACAAATGACTTCACGGACGAAACATGACAGAAGGGTGCCAAGTGTCCTAACATCTTTCTGTTACAAGAGTGCAGTGATGATTTTTCAAACGACAGGGACCAAAGTGTATTTTCACCCAATTATTGGGGTGGAAAGTGTCTTCTTCCCATATATATAATAGAAACGTGGCAACATCTATATCTATATAGATGTAGATGTTACCACGTTTCTATCCTTTAATTCCTTCTGCTAAGAGCGATTTTTTTTCTTTGATAAACTATTACTAATATTATATATATAAATGTTGCCACGTTTCTATCCTTTAAATCCCTCGCTAAAACCAATATCTCTTTTCTTTGATCAACTAAAACCAATATTTCTAAATGGTCAAACATGTGACCCTTAATTAAAATCCCATTTATTAAGTTTCCTATATTGAGTAGCCCGATATTAAAATTTATACTTCTCCCACATCTCCCAGTCTTGGTTATCTCTCTAGCAGTCGTGCTTCATTTTTCTTATTAGTCGTTGATTCGGTATCGGCCGTCTCCGTAATTGTTTTGATTTGACATGTCTCTCGTTCACTCTCAGAGTTCATTTGGGTCTCTCAGCTGATTTGATTCAGTTCATGTCTCCAATTTATAGGTGTACTTGTTTCCAGAAACCCACGACTTCACAGAATTTTTTTAAATCGAAATTCATATCTGGTTGATATTACATTACAAGTAGTCCAACTTGATTTTGTTTTTAACTTCAATTTTCATCCGATTACTTATTTTATCTTATCAGTTAGTGATGAAGTGCCGTGCTCGGCAGCCTAGGTGAAAGGCTTTGTTGGATTCTAATTCCACAGACTTGGATATGCAAATGATTATTTGACTTTGATGAAGTTGTCGATGTGCTTAGATTTTTTAAATTAAGTTTTGATTATGTTGTAGTATGCATTTATGATCGATTTTAGTTTTGTTTTGTGTTTGACTCTATCTGGAAACACGGCAAGAAATCATGTTGTCCATTCTTAGAGGGAAAAACTATATTCATCAACGTAGATATGTACATCACAATTTGAAGTCTAAATATATTTCTTGCTCGAGTGCAAGTTCTCAATAGTAATGCCTCAATCGATTGATTGTGTGTGCTTGTCTTTAATGGTCTATTTTCCTTTCTTGCAGAATCATATTGTGCTTCATGAAAGATAAAGCTTGAGTAAATATCAAGGTTAGTAAAAGTAGTACATAAAAAATTAACTTTCATTTATGGTGCATTTATACATGAGACCTCTACATTGAATCAATTAAATCAAGGATTGATTTGTTTGTTTCTTCTTGACCAATTATGTATTTGACTGTTACATCTCATTTCTTCTTCTTTCGCCGTATATCAAAATCCACTATATGTGTGTCAGGGGATCTATTGGATTCTAATTCCATCAGCTAAGGTACGCACTGAGTTTCATTAAGTTGTGATTTAGACATGTTATCTATTCATGAATTTACTAATTTGATCTGGGTGTGCTTAACCTATTTAAAGTTCGATATGTTCAACGAATTTAGTGTTTTCGCCAAAATTGGCCACTACGCGAACATAATTTAGATGTTACCATGATGAGATTCGTAGGATTTGAAATGTTGGATGGTATATAAATTGTTGCTGAAATACGGGTGTTAGATTGTGTATATGTTGTCTGTTGAACTCTAGCTGAATTGGACAAGTAATATTTTTGAAGAAAGGGTTTGATCGGTTGGCAATTGAGGTTTGGTGAAGAGAGTGATGGTGGTTATGAAGGGAGATGAGGCAATGTTGGTTGTAGAGGAGGTAATAATTAAGTAAAAGATGGAGGTGGTTTCGGGTTAAGTTAGGACTTCTGTTCATAAATGAATGGTTCCTTTGCAGTCCTGTTTTCTCTCAATTTTTTTATGATAAAATATAACCATTATGGGGTAATGATTTGGCGTACACATTTTTATTCTAGTGAAATTTGAAACTACAAGTAACCAC
The DNA here is from genome assembly GCA_023055425.1 of Linanthus parryae. Taxonomy (NCBI): domain Eukaryota; kingdom Viridiplantae; phylum Streptophyta; class Magnoliopsida; order Ericales; family Polemoniaceae; genus Linanthus; species Linanthus parryae. Next base: position 177,706,194 of record JALGPY010000001.1, on the reverse strand, counting down.
TGAAGCATCTTACACTTCCATCTACACCATTGCTACATCAAAACCACCACCACCCTTTTCTCTACAATATATCTCAACTAATTCCACAACCTAAATCTTGCAACAATCTGCATCTACACCAGTGCCAAGCTAGTGGTATTTTTGTTTGTATGAATTGTTTTTTGAGATGGACCATTGAAAGTTGAATTTCATGTTATTACGATGGTGCAATGCAATAAAACTGTGATACAACACTCAGATTCCATCTCGAATACACCCATACAGAGATTTTGTTCCTTATCCAAATAGCATCTCCACTTAGCTGCAACAACACGTGCTCTTTAAATTATACTTGAGCACCCATTAAAGATGCAATAAATCCTCCTGATATTCATAGAGATCCAATCTTCAATAGAACGTATCGAGATTTCATGGAATATATGTGCCAAGCAACTCATAATTAACCTTTCCACATAAACTCTGAAGCAGTTGTACCGTTTAGCTTCAGAAGATTTTAAGTCGACACCTACACCTCGACCAGTAATCTAGGGTCCTAAGTTCGACCCCATCCCCAAAATCAACCATTATGCTCAATCAATTTGAGAGTTGTGTGAGGATGTTTTCTTCAAAAAAAAACAATTTATACTTCCACCACATTGAATTCTCCATACTCTCACAGGCTAATTTCTGTTTGAATTTAAAACTGTTTTCCCTCTATTTTTATTCTGAACTGGTTAAGTGCCTTGATGATTATTTATGGGAACATCTAAATGTAACCATGCTGTATATATTGAAGAAGGAATATCATATGTATTTGTTCATTTAGATTTAACAAATTTCCGCGAGTCACACATAGAGGTGTCAATGAGCCAAGCAGAATTTCTTTATTCCCAGTTCTAGGCTTCTTCATATTAACTCCGAGGTTCAATTTGCAGATCAAATTTGTAATCCCCAATGACAAAAGGTAAGTCGAAGGTAGAAGATGGCAAGCAAAGGTATTGAATACCGTAGCCTGAGAATTATTCCATGATAAAATAAGCTCAGTGATAACATACCAGTTTTATCTTTCAGTGCTAGGTTGCCCAAGCATGCGTCACCACAAAAGGCTCGTGCAAAGTCGGCTCGAAGGTTTATACACAACTTAGTAACCGCGCTTATATTTAATTATTTTAAGTTGACAGTTCAGTCTACTGAAATTTCTTGCCATTGGTGTTTTCTTCAGAGATTTAAACAAGACATTATTTGATGGGCTCCCAGATGGAACTAAACTGCACTATAGAAACAAGGTCCTAATTTGGACATAAGTCCTAATATTTTCACCTTAATAATGCTACAAGTAAATTTGATTATGAAGTACACAATTTCCTCAAAAACTGGCTCCTTACAATGATCAGTTACTACGTATAGGAAACATTCAAAGGTTACAAGACTAAAGAAGGTCGCATATTCTGCTTTCACTGCCAAAAAGAAGTACGTACCAATTTCTGCCTCACAGCCTCACATAACCGTTATGCATTTGTTTTTAAAATTGAAAATTGATAATATGTTGACACTTCTGAGCAGGTCAGCCCTTCCGCGTTCGAACACCATGCTGGTTATGTTAAACGTAGACAACCGTGAGTAACTTAAATAGGGATCATGTGGCTCATTTTCTTTAGATTATTACTTTGCTATCTTAATTTTCAATTCATCTCTTGTTTTGCAGTTACATGAACATTGTTAATTCAGATGGAGTGTCTCTGCATACTCTTTCACTGCAATCACTGGAGGGAAAGAAGATAGAGGAAGAAAATGGCAATAATTGCTTCATCTGTGCTGAACAAACAGAGGAGGAGGAGGAGGGCCTTATACATCATCATAAATGCGGCAAATATTTTCACAAGGGTATTCTCATAGGCTGTTTAACATAATTATATTTCAGTTTAATCTAACTGCGGCATTTCACTTGACTATTGGTTTTGTCATTACAGACTGCATTTTGCTTAGTCGCAAACCTGTTGGTACTTGGAAATGCACCTATTGCCTAAAACCAACAGTTTGCAAGACAAAGCAGACAACCGACCAGAGCACTACAGAAAGCTCAAGCAACGCAGATATTGGCACATGCTTCCTGTGCAGGTTATACTATTTTATCTCACTCTTTACAAATTTCAAAAGCTAATTCTTGAACCAAGCCCAAAATGGTCTGACTAACCTAAAAGTTCAGAAAAAAGCTTCCTCTATTTATTTCTGCATATTGATAGTCAGGGTGGATTTACATTTTTACGCCCATATGATATTTACAAGAGTTCTAAAGACATTGATGATGCTTGCAGTAGTGAAGATTTTGACAAATCTGATAAGTTCTCTTCTCAGACAATCATCCTCTGCAATCAGGTTCTAATTTTCATTATTTGTTGCAATACACTTATTAGCTACACGTCTGCTTATGCATGTTTATATATTTGTTTCTTATTATCCCTTTTCACTTCTCTTTCTTTCAAGTGTGGGAAAGAGTACCATGTCGGCTGTTTGAAGGACAAAGGAATTGTAGATCTTAAGGTTCAGACAATTTTCACATATTCTTTAACTTGTTTAGTTGAAATAGTATCTGAATAACATATTTTTACCTCATCTACTATAGGAATTGCCCAAAGACGAGTGGTTTTGTGATGAGAAGTGCAGTAGGATTTATCAGGCTTTACAAGATATGGTAGTTGGCGGAATGCAAAATTTACCAGAGCCTGCACTGAACCGGATCAAGAAGAATGGTTCCAATAGTGCTGAAGAACCTGTCATAAGATGGAGGCTTCTTGGAGGGAAGATGGCTTCTAAGGAAACCAGAAAGCTGTTTGGGCAAGCTATCTCTATCTTTCATGTGAGTTTGTGTAGTTTACATAGTTTTGCTGCGACTCGTCTTTTTTCCTCATTTTAAATTGAAACCCCATGAGATAAAACCTTGTTTCTCAAATTCCTGCAGGAAGCTTTTGGGTTCATGGTAGACCCGAAGTGTTGTGATCTTTTTCCCGCCATGGTTTACGGGTGAGCATTGATTCACTTTTGCTGTTTATTATAAGCACATGCCAATAGTTTTTAATGTTAAATATCAGTACATTTTACCTACAAATTCAAATGCTCCTTTAGACGAAGCGTGGATGATCATGATTTCGAAGGGATGTATTGCGCCCTGTTACATGGTTGTTTGACATGTTTCTTATACTGAAGTGCTTACAGTACCCTCCTTTTTCTTAAATATTTCAGCTCAGAGATTGTGTCCGCTGCAATGTTACGCGTATACGGAGAAGATGTAGCAGAAATTCCCTATGTTGCTACGAGGTTCAAATGTCGAGGACAGGTTAGTTATGTAGGGCTCAACTATGAGTAATTAATCACCTTCATTTCAGAAAAAAAAAAAATTGGGTTATTGCTGATAAAAATGTGACCTCGGTTTCAAGTTTCATTTTCTTCTTTTGCAGGGATATTTCACAGCACTGTTCTCATGCATTGAGAACCTAATTCTATCTCTCAATGTAAAGGATATTGTGGTGCCGGTAGCTGATAATGCAGCAACTTACTGGAAAAATATTTTGTGCTTTGAGCCCATGATGGATGATAAGGTAGTGCATTCCAGAGTAAAATTTTGTATCTTGGGGTAGTATGTGTCAGTAGATTCGATACTGATGGTGTAATGTCGTGCAGCTGGAGGACTACAGGAGGAAGTACTTTACGTTGATAGAATTCAAAGGGACGCCACTGCTTCACAAGTCAGTACGACAGTTGAAAATCGACTGTTAGAAAGGTCAAGACAGTATAAAGATGAGACATTAGTGCATGTTTGCAAGTAGATTGAAATCCAAAAAGAGTTCAAACATCTCAGTTTTGTTTTAATTCTGTTCAGTTTTCTGCATCTCAGTTGACATTATAGTTTGTTTAGAGTTTTGAGCTGAAAAACTGCAGATTATTCAATACCCAAATTTACATATTATCTTTGATTTTGCACATTATCTGCTCATACCAAGTTGGATTTTCGGCTTTTAAATTTTCAGTTAGCTTTTTCACTCGGATTATTTTCAAGAGATCTTTACCAAACAGGCTCTTGATATATGGAATAAAAAGTTCTCTAGAGGCTTTGAAATGTTAGAGATGTTGCCAAATGATTTCCATAAACGGCATTTATGCATAGTTTTGTATGCGTATTCTCCACCATTTACTCTAAAAAATCAGTATTTGGTTGCTAAACCAACATGTACAATGCCGGAGTAAACTCGAGATTGCAGCAACATTCAAAAAGCTGCCCTTCTTTGAACCTCAAAATTCAGTATTTGGTTGCTAAACTAACATATGAAAGAAATATCACAATGCCGTGAAGTCATAGTCTATTATATAGAACCAGTTGTCTATGAGTACGTACCAGTGTAATAAGATGAGGAACATCCTTTTTGGAAAGAGTGAAGTCAAACGCTGTAGAGACTCCAATTGCCAGTGAGAGACATCAGACTCCATGTTGAAACAACTCCTATTCTAGAGCGTCCAATCCTGAATGCAATGGATAATGTTTTGAACAAAGACTGCACTTTATTGGATGACCTGATTCATGAGAAAAAACAAAAGGTGGAATGAGGCTCGGCCATGCAGTGTATGTTCACTAACTTAACATTAACATTAACAGCAGCGGAACATTTTTTTATCCTTGGACTGTAGAAACATGAATAACCACTCAGATTACATATTTTGTAGCAGAACTAAAAAGATAACTGATGTAAGAAGTTAGTGGCTGGTCGCACAACGGCCATCGACAAAACGAATATATTTTAGCATACCCTACTTACTGAAACATAAGAACACAGATATTTCAAATTTACCCATAGAAAATGAACTAAAAGGTTGCAAAACATGCAGTATGGATGAGGAAATCCCGAGGAAAAGAACATACCCAAAGATTAGATTTTGTTTTCATTTACCGACCATTTTGTTGGGATTTCCCCAAATTTTTATGGTCTTTTAGCGTAAGGCTCTCCACCAAAACAAGCAATTCAGGTAAACAGCTCCTCAAGGATGTTGAAATAAAAGACGTCCTAGTGATATGGTAAACTGAAGCATGGCTATTACTTGGAGAATGATATGAAGTTCAGAGCAGGACAGGTTCCACAAGACGAAGATGTAGAAACGCGGTTTGAAATGGTTTGGACAGTATCAATCCTTACCCTCCACAAATTGCAACTTAATGTGAATACATAGAAATGCACCCCTAAGTTAACTCATAAATTCTCCATCCCAGGACAATTTGCAAGCCATGTAATCTTTGTGATAGGGTCAAAATAAAACCCAGAACTAAAAGGGGGAGACTTTAGGAGTAAAATGGTATACAATATTTTAAGGGGGAGCGGTTACCCTTAGGTTAGCTTCTTAATCCCCCTCCCCGCCACAGATTCCAAGCCTTGATACCTGATGAGCATCCTCAATGGGACCCATGGCCACGAGCTGCGCATTCCAGTGCCCTCCACAGTGCCACAAGGCCTTTCAAAATGCTCATACGCCCCTCTAACACCCAACTCCACATGGGTATCTATGACAACCCTACATTCAAATCAGGGACTAATGTAAAAGAGCTTCAAAATTTCAGGGACAAGTTTACGATTTCTTGCATATCATCTCAAACTGCATTTTTAGGGCATACTTTATTAAGGTATAGTTTGGGGGTCATATTGTGATTAGGTATTCAGTTGGAACCATTTGGTAATTTATCAAGAGTTTGAGGACTACGTTGCAGATTCATTTAAACTTCCAAATTTGTTAGCAAATCCTTCATCCACCATTGTTGAACCTTCACATGAGCTGCAATGGTGAGTCACAGCTCAGAGCTCACCATTGAACTGTTATTGCAAGGACAGAGCCAACTAGCCGATTTCCACCATCAAAACCAAACCTTGACAATTCACTCAACTCGCTCGTCCTCTTTGATCTCTCTCACTCCTGAGGCATTCTCACACCTCATAGGAGCTTTCTCATCACTGAATTGTTCTTATTTGTCCGGAATTTACAAAGAACATGGTAAGATCTCTGACATGCTTATTCTCGATAATTTGGTCAATTCTCTTTCTGTGTAATCTCGTCCAATTCTGAGTATACCTTCGTGTTCCTGAGGTCCTGCAGAAGCAGAATCATCAAAGAATTACAAGCTTAAAGCTCTGGTTTGAAAATTCCCAATTCTTGCTCTTTTTCCCGTCGCCGGAGAACTCATAGCTTTCAAAGGTAATTTCTGGGTCATGTCTGAGTAATTCTTCATTCTGAGACTTGTTACATGTTTTTTAGGACCTGTTTAACACCTGCATGTGCCCAGAAATGGGAGAAATTGTCTTAGACTCCATGTTCATCATTTCTGCTCTTGGTTGCTTCGATCAAGTGTCGGGACCTGTATATGGGTGAATATCTCTATGTGCATGTTCTTGTTGCATTACATGAATCTCTTCCCTAACATCACATGGTTGATTTCCATGCCTGATTCAAGCTAATTGTTCCTAGATTGTTCAGAATTGCCTTGCCAACATGCTAGCTCAAACTATTTCATACCATTTGCAAGTATGCATTTGGTTGAATTTCAGTTCTGGGTTTGATTTAGCACAAATTTCTTACATATTTATGACATGTTCGAGTCTATTCCATGTCTGCAACTACTTCAAATTTGATTGCTTAAACTCAATTAGGGTCAAACTGCAATTATGCAGAGCCTATGTTTTCGGGGTTAAACTTCAGTTAGTGTTGGGAAGGATGTTTTAAAGGGTTCCATCAAGCTGGCTGGCATTGCATATTTGCATGAAGAGCTTACTTGCAAAGTTTCCACGCTTTGGGAGCGAAAGTGTAATTTTATGAGAACTTGCTTGAAGCTATTTTTGGGCATTGAGACCATTTTGAGGGTTATTTTGAGTGTTTTATACACTAAGGATATCTAATGGAATCTGAAAAGTATTCAGGAACTGATTATGAGACTTCTGAAAGTCCAATGGCATTTTAGTCATCTGAAATGCACTACATGCTAAGACAACCATTCTTGCATGTAATCTGGATGTGGGAATTTTGCGGTTTCAGACACTTAGGGTATCTAGTGGACTCTGACAAATGTTCAGGGACAGGTTTTGAGACTCCCGAAAGTCCAAGGGCATTTTAGTCATTTGATATTGCACTGCCTATTCCATGACGGAGGAAATTCTCCGCCCCTGAGTTGGACTGCTAGTTGGGCCTGGTTGAAAATAACACCGTTCGAGTATGTTTCTAAATCAGACTTTCTGCTTTTAGAAGCCTCCTCCTATGTCAGGAAAGTTTTTCTAAAAGCTACAACGCTATCTTGTTTTTATCATAAATTGATTATCATGTTAAGTGGTTTGGATTGGCATTATGAATTTGGATTCTGGACATATGGAGATGGGATACAAGAGGCTATGTTCCTCCTCACTCTTTGTGGATTATTTATTTGAATTAGGGGCACATGGGGCACCGTGGCCTCCCCTACTCCAGCTTGAGGGTCAAATAGGACTCAGCTTTACGCCCTAGCACTAATCCTCTGACGTTAACTTGTTCCCCTAAAGGGGTTGTCGACACTTAAGGTCTAGTTGTGAAGTGGGATTTGTTCCTTATATCATCGGAAATGGAATATGCCGAGTAATATATAAAAATATGTCTGGATAATGTTGGAATTGGTTTGGTCCATTTGGATATGGATTTGGTTACTAGATTTGGATTTGTCACTGGATTGAATCTTTTCAACATGTTATCTTTAAACTGCTGTTACACTGCTTCGATTTCAAACTTGGTCTTCTTGAAATATCTCAAGTGTTATTACGTTTACATGCTAAGGTGCTTTCTCACTCAGCTTGTGCCGAATTTTTTTTATGCGATGTCTTTGTTGTAATTAAAACCATCGTTATCGCGCCGGATTGGGGAACACTGAGGATATAAAAGCATAGAGCCCTTACATGGCACAGTACATACACAGTTCTCTTTTGCTTACGCTCGAAAAATCTTAACTTGTTTTGTAAAACCGTCAACTTCTGTTTGTATATATAAGCTTGGTGGTTGAGAATGTGTTTATGTTTCATATATACTCATCTTGGTTGAGACTCCTTGCACAGAAGGCTAGCTTCCGCTGCGGAAGGCACTCTCCGGATCTCCGGTCCTGCGGGATTCGGTGGATTACAGTCCACATGTGTCGTGCTCTTGCACCTTCCCCACTGGGTGGGAAACACACATCAAGAAGAACATGAACAGTGTCTAGCACTAGTGCCCCACAACCCCAAAGTACACTAAAAGAGCATTTACGAGTGGAGTTGTCTATTGGGATATCTACTCAATATGGGGATTTGAGTTTTTTCTCTATCAAGTCTTGTGTTGGCCATGCTCTCTTGTAAATTTTTTAAAAAAGTTATGTGTACCGTAGCAAAGCAATTTGTTACAAGAGCATAATCAAGTTCCACACGTGTTAATAAGTTCAGATCACAGTTCTATAGACAACCCTACAGACTAGTTAAACTTGGAATTGAACTCTATCAAGGTCCAATAGATGAGCCGAGCTCTACGTTCGATGACAAGTAAATGAGCTGAGTTTAACTGAATCTCTTGGTACATACAAAGCCAAGCTCAAGAAATAATTGGCAAGCCAAGCATGAGCACCACTGAAATCAGCTTGACAAAAAGCCCGGATAGAAGTATGGATACAACACTAACACATACTTTAATACATCAAAACAAAAACTCGTCGATAAGGAAATTAGTAGCTCAAAAGCTATCAACAACTAAATATATTGTGGCATTCCATGTTTTCTAGTGAAGGAGATGAACACGTAAACATCAGATTTTACCCAAGATACAAGTGAAAAAGGTAGCAAAATAAGATAAATGTTGCGTAGCTGAGGAAACAAGAGGAAAGGAACATTACCCAAATATAAAGAAAGTATTTGTTTTCCTTGATCAGCTCACTGAAGTAAGACTCTCGCTGTAAGTTGCATCTCCTCCATTTTGGCTTGTAATCCCCAAACTGGCTAGGGTCTCCCTCACTCTGAAACTCCAAGAGCAGATGTCCAGAATGAGACATCACAAACAGAAAATCAACCCCATCTTTGCTGAAATATGTTAGCATTGGGTATAAAATCTCAATCAATGATGGCGTACAGATTTGTTTCATGGACCAAGACCGACACCCAGATATCGAAAGGTGGGCCCATCCCCAAAAGGAAGGTAGCGAATTGTTTCTTTATAACTTGCAATTCTCGCCGGGGAACCATACCAATCAGCAAAAGGCAACTCTATTAAGATAAACAGCTCCTCAAGCATGTTGAAGCGCAGAATGTACTTGTCATGTGGTAAATTATAATTAGAGAGAGATCCCAAGTCCAAAAGAGGTATTTATCCACACAGGTTAAGCCACCAGGACGAAGAATTGGTAATCATGTTTGAAGTGTCTTCTCCCTCAAGGTATCACAGCCTTCTTGAGTTATCTTCAAATTTCCCCCAAAATCATGTTCTCCCTCAAGGAATTACAGCCTTCTTGAGTTAGCTTCAAATTTCCTCCTCTACAAGACAAATTTAGAGCCCCAAAATCATATGAGCATCAGAGATTGGATTATTATTACAGAACCCATAACTAAAGAATTGGAACTTTTTGTGGAGTGAACTACGAAGGCAACCAAATTCCAAACTTTTAGAGAAAGAATCGATCAGAACAACCAACAAGAGATCTACAAGTGGTGGAAACGGTTGATCCAACCACAATATCGTGAAACCCTATGGTGATATTGGTACTGGTTTATACAGTAGAAAGTGAGACTTCATAGTTCAAGGGAAACCAAAAGTCAGGAGAAGTGAATAGATGGTTACCAGAACTTCCATACGCTCTTCGATCGCATCAGGAGGTTAACCGGAAGCCCAATGATAAATCGGAGAGAGATGTGTTGGGGTTGTAAACAATTTAGGGTTCTTTAAGTTTTGGTTAATATCAGACTCTCCCCCTAAAATCTACAGATAACTGTGTAATACTTCCCAGATTACGGACTTATTACGATTTTTCCCCTCCAAACTTTTCTTCTTCATAAATGCACACACAATGACTGGACAGTCTCTCTCCTCACATCAACCACCTCACAAGCGAAAAAGTATTACAGATTATGGGAATAGAACATCGTGGATATGTGGTGCTAGGTACAAAAATCCAATATAAATAAATATGAAAAATACGATAGAAAAATATTACTACTACTACTACTACCACCACTACTACAATATTCTACTACTCTCATCAGAAGGATCTAAATATGGTAATCGGGACATCAAAATCCGTTGATAGCAAACCTTATTAGGACAATAGTATAATCATACGTCGGCGCAACGATCCTAACTTCCCTGAAATTTACAGATGATCCAACCATGATCACGGAGTTAGATAAAATAGCAGTACAGAGGGATGGAGTGAAATAGCGAGTTCTCTCGTGAAAGACATTTTAATCATTTTACAAGGGGGTGTCATCTGCCGAGAATAGTGGAGTACCCATCAAGGAGTTAATCCAAACTCATATATGTCAAACAAAACAAGGAATAACCAACTTGCACATAACTAAACTTCAATGAACTATAAAATAATTAATGTGAGACTAAGCTCCAATTTCAATGTCCTCGCCTGCGGGGTTTTAAAAGACAAAAAGGCAGTAGAAAATAACGCAGCCAGAGCTAATCTGAGTGAACACTCAAGATAAAATAAACGAGTAAGGTAAAGAGCTTAAGATGTCATTCGGAGTTTGAAAAGCTTAATAAGTCATTCGACATTTAAAAATACTTAAGAAGTCATTCGGATTTTGTAAAACTTAAGAAGTTGAAAGTAGTTTCGATTTTTTTTATTTTTTTTTTGAAATGATGTAATCAAGTTAAAGAAGGTAACTTTTTGAAAATCATGCTTCCGTACTAATAATGTTGAAAACCATTTTCAATTCAAGTGTATAAAGAAAAATATTAAGTTAAGAAAATGTTCCTCTTAGTACTGATACTAGAGATTTCATACCAATTCAGCGGTATACTATGGATTTCATATCTCACTACCTGTAGAATTTTGTGAATATCACATTCACATCTGACAAGGAAGAACCAAGCCAATAACCATAGGGATAACTAAACCTTAAATGTCCATATCCCCTACTAATTCAGATGACCAATAGAGTAGTACTAGGGTACAATGTTGAGTACTACTTTTTTTCGACAAGAAGCATAGAACATCATGTTAAACAAAAAGATTAAACCAAACACAAGGCCAAAGACCGGCCACCAAACCAACCTAAAGAAAACTAGGAAAAGAAGAGCAAGGAGTTTAAAGTACAACCAGTTCAAAATACAACCCAACTAACAAAGCTCATAAGCTAGAGTTTATAAACAAGAACCAAAACACTAGAAGAACATCCCTGGAAACATCTCGGAGTTAACATCGACATGCTTGAGTTCAATGCAGCACACATTAGGGATTTGCTGCAGGTCCACCAACTTCATCTGCTTTGATGGAGGGATCATCTTCAACTTTGCATTCCTGTGTTCCTTGGGTTGCTGCAAAGTATGAGAGAAACTAGAATTAGGAACAGTCAGACTAAAATGAGAGTACTCGTGCTGCGTCGTCTCCTTAGCAGCTTCATAAAAAATGTCCAAAAGGGCTAGGTGACTTGGAAAGCTTGAAGTGCTGCTTCTGTAAGCAATAGTCCTGCCAGAAGTCTGAGCCAACCAAGAGATAAACTTTTTCTTTTTGAATTTCGTCAGATTGAATACAAGATTTATTTTATTTTCAGGAAATCTCTCCCCCACCAGATCAATGGGATCCAAAAGTTTACCACAAGCAACATCCCTATGCTGCTGCTTATCACAACTGCCACTGAATATGACAGGTGTGATAAGCAGATCAATGGGATCCAAAAGTTCACCACATGCTTCATGGAATCTGGTTGCTAAGCACTTGGCATGGAAAATATGAGAAGTTCTGTTGTCCTGTGTTTGATCAGAATTTTCAAAACTAAACTTATTTCTGAATATCCAAATAGACCACATGATTGCACCTAGCCAACTAAAAACCAGTGATTTAGCATGCATGGAAGTATTTGAAAGAAAATGGGAGAACAATAAAGTGATGCTATGCAAATTGGGAATGCTAAAAGGAGATGAAGCCCAAAATGTCTGGGAAAAAGGACAATGCAAAAGAAGATGGTCAATGGTCTCAGTGTGCTGTAAGCAGAGGACAAGAACAGTTGTGGATGAAGTTTCCTCTATCTATGAAAAGGCCCCAAATGTTTTGACTTTCTTGTAAATTAACCCTTCCCGCTGAAATAAAATATATTGCGAATACTCGACTGCGACTTAGAGTCTGATTATTAACACCGACTCAAATTATGATTAAATAATTTAACACCGACTCTAGTAATATTAAACTTAGACAGACTATCCTTAGTAGGAAGTTTGTTAAGAATTGCCAAAGGAAAAAAAAAAAAAAAATTATAGGGAGTTTGAGCTTCCAGAAATCCTTCCAAGGAAAGTTCCAGGACAGACTCTTCCCCCATGTTCTGTGCTGACTAGCCAAACATTGGTTAAGGCTAGTCTTAAAAAGATCCTTATAAAGAGAAGCCACTGTAAACTCTCCATTCCGAGTTAGACCCCAAATCTGCTGGTCCTCCTGATTAGTTTTTGGACAAAGGTATTTTACTGATCTGGGTAGTGACCCAAGCAAGCAAAGCCTGAATAGGATCAAAATTCTACCTCAGCCCCCAGTGGAGTCATGGTGAATGATATTCAAAACCTTCTTATCCACCTCAGTATCAAGATGAGCAATATTATGCAAAGGAGGAGTATCACGATTCCATCTATCATGCCAAAGAGAACATTCCTCCCATTTGCTACCACCCACCTACTATTTTCCCTAATAAAGAGGCTTTATAGCAGATATTCCCTTCCAAGTCCAAGAAGGCTGCAAATCAGTTTTCTTGTCAGAAATGCTTTCTTCTTACAGTATCTGGATAAGAAGTACTTGGAGAAAAGGCAATCCTGATAGGTAACCAGCTTCCAAGCTTGCTTAAGGAGATCAGAGGGATTTGATTCCCAACCCCCCCAGAGACCTAGGGAAGGAAACTCCAGGATATCCAATGAATATACTTCTTATGCTGGTCAGAGGACTGGATAAAGGAGCTAAGAATCTTGTAATTCTGAGAAGACTAGCTTTAGGGGGAAAAATGAGGAGAAAAGGATAGATAAGTAAACTAGAAAGAACTGACTTAGTAAGGGTTATCCTTGCAGGTTTGTTAAGGTACATACATTTCCAACCAGAGCATCTTTTTCTAATTTTATCAATGGTTTGAGAGAAGAGTTTATCCTTATCTTTCTTAGAACCAAGAGCTAGACCTATATAATTTCAAGGGATTGAGAGATCCCAATCCCAAGATGGCTAGAAATAGTCTGCACTTTGCATATGGTGAAAAGAACAGTTTGGACTAAACATCAAGGTAGACTTAGAAAGGTTTATCTCCTGCCCTGATTTACTGCAGTATTGAGTGAAAATAGTCTTTAGATTTTGTTGGAACGTGATTATCCACTTTGAAAAAGAAAATTGAGTCATCAGCAAATTGGAGGTGAGTAACACCAGGCCCAGTTGTAGAATGCTGCACTCCTCTGATAAGGTTATAATTTTGGGCAGTGACCATGGCCTTGGACAAAGCCTCTGCTGTGAGAACAAATAGGAAACGAGACAATGGATCTCCCTGTCTAAGACCACAATTAGGCTTAAAAAACTCAGAGAGTGTGCCATTAACTGAGACAGCTAAGGAGGAGGTGGTAACACAACTCATGATTAACCTAATAAAACTATGTGGGAAGCCAAACTTTCAGCGAATTGTCACTTTTCTGATTTTATATTGAAACCCGATAAGATAAAACCTAGTTTCCCAAATTCCTACTGGGGGCTTTTGGGGTTTATAGTAGACCTAGAGTGGTGTGATATTTTTCCTGCCATGGTTTACGGGTGAGCGCTGATGTACTCTTCCCGTTTATTATAAGCACATGACAAGTTTTTAATGTTAAATATCAGTACATTTTACCTACGAATTCAAATGCTCCTTTAGGAGCGTGGATGATCATAATTTCAAAGCGATGATGGTGCCGTTTTATCAGTCAACTAATACTTCTGCATGTTTGTTTGACATGTTGCTTACGCAGAAGTGCTTACGGTAACCACCTTTTTCCTAAATAATTCAGCTTGGAGATTGTGTCTCCTGCAAGGTTACACACATGTGGAGAAGATTTAGCACAAGTTCCCTATGTTGCTACAAGGTTAAAATGCCAAGGACATGTGAGCTTGGACGGACTACTACTTGCAGTTGTCAAGAACTTATGTATATTAGTTATGCCAGGCTCAACTATGAGTAAATTGATCATCCTCGTTTGATAAAAATGTGACCTAGGCTTCTTCTTTTTTTTTTTTTTTTTTTTTTTTTTTTTTTTTTTGCATGGATGATTCAGTGCACTGAGAAGCTAATTAAATCACTCAATGTACAGGATATTGTAGTGCCAATAGCTGATAATGCAACAAGTTATTGGGAAAAGAAATTATGTTTCGAGCACATAATGGAAGATAAGGTAGGTAGTGCATTTCAGAGTGAACTTTTGAGTCTTGGGGTAGTATGTGTCAGTAGATTCGATACTTAATGGTACAATGTCGTACATACGAAGGACTATAGGAGGAACTACTTTTTGTTGACAGAGTTCAAGGAGACACCACTGCTCCACAAGTTAGTACAGCAATCCCTGAAATGCGAGACAACAGTGGATGGACTGATGAGTCATTCACAAAATTGGATGTTAAAAATTGCAAGACTTAGCGTAGAGACGATGTCTGGGGTTTAGTATTCTGTAAAGAGTTGAGATTAATATTTGTTCAAAATTTTGTGCTAAAAAGCTGCAGATTATTCAATTTCCAGATTTATATTTTATCTCACATTTTGATATTATCCGATGATACCAAACAGTTGATTTTCGGATTTTAGATTTTTAGTTAGTTTTTTCCCTCATTTTGCTGGTACCAAAACAGGCTCTAAATATTTGGAACTATAAATTCTATATAGACTTTCAAATGTTGGAGAAATTGCCAAATGATTTGCATAACCAAATTTAGCATTTGATTGCATGTCATTTATGCATAGTTTTTGTATGCACGTTCTCCATCATTTACTCTGAAACATCTGTATTTAGTTTCTAAACCAACATGTACAAATACAATGCCTCAGTAAACTCGAGATTGCAGCAACATTCATAAAACTGCCCTTCTGTGAACCAAAACCAATACTTGATAGTTCCAGGGGTTGTTGCTAAACTAACATATGAAAGAAATAACACAATGTCGTGAAGTCAAAGTCTAATATATAGAGGTGGTTGTCTAAGAGCACATACCAATATAACAAGATGAGGAAGGTTAATTAGTAAGAATTGCTTGGCACATATATTCCATGAAATATTGATACGTTCTAATGAAGATTGGATCTAAATGAATATCAGGAGGATTTATTGCATCTTTAATGGGTGCTCAAATATAATTTAAAGAGCATGTGTTGTTGCAGCTAAGTGGAGATGCTATTTGCATAAGGAACACAATCTCTGTATGGGTGTATTCAAGATGGGATCTGAGTGTTGTATCACAGTTCTATTAGCATTGCACCATCGTAATAACATGAAATTCAATTTCAATGGTCCATCTCAAAAAACAATTCATACAAACAAAAATACTACTAGCATTTCTAGTTGGCACTGGTGTAAATGCAGATTGTTGCAAGATTTAGGTTGTGGAATTAGTTGAGATATATTGTAGAGAAACGGTGGTGGTGGTTTTGATGTAGCAATGGTGTAGATGGAAGTGTAAGATACTTCAGTGGTTACTTGTAGTTTCAAGTTTCGCTAGAATAAACATGTGTACACCAAATCATTACCCTATAATGGTTATATTTTTTATCATATAAAGATACTACAACCTCATAAAAAAAATTGAGAGAAAACAGAACTGCAAAGGAACCATTCATTTATGAACAAAACTCCTAACTTAACCCGAAACCACCCCCATCTTTTACTTAATTATTACCTCCTGTACAACCAACATTACCTCATTTCCCTTCATAACCACCATCACTCTTCTTCTTCACCAAACCTCAATTGGCAACCGATCAAACCCTTTCTTCACAAATATTACTTGTCCAATTCAGCTAGAGTTCACCAGACAAGATATACACCATCTAACACCCGTATTTCAGCAACAATTTATATACCATCCAACATTTCAAATTCTACGAATCTCATCATGGTAACATCTGAATTATGTTCGCGTAGTGGCCAATTTTGGCGAGAACACTAAATTCGTTGAATATGTCGAACTTTAAATTGGTTAAGCACACCCAGATCAAATTAGTAAATTCATGAATAGATAACATGTCTAAATCACAACTTAATGAAACTCAGTTGCATACATTAGCTGATGGAATTAGAATCCAATAGATCCCCTGACACAAATATAGTGGCTTTTGATATACGGCGAAAGAAGAAAAAATGAGACGTAACAGTCAAATACATAATTGGACAAGAAGAAACAAACAAATCAATCCTTGATTTAATGGATTCAATGTAGAGGTCTCATGTATAAATGCACCATAAATGAAAGTTAATTTTTTATGTACTACTTTTACTAACCTTGATATTTACTCAAGCTTTATCTTTCATGAAGCACAATATGATTCTGCAAGAAAGGAAAATAGACCATTGAAGACAAGCACGCACAATCAATCGGCTGAGGCATTACTATTGAGAACATGCACTCGAGCAAGAAATATATAGACTTCAAAATGTGATGTACGTATCCATTGATGAATATAGTTTTTCCCTCGCTAAGAATGGACAACATGATTTCTTGCAGCGTTTCCAGATAGAGTCAAACACAAAACAAAACTAAAATCGAATGAATTTATGCGGTTCATAAATGCATAGTACAACATAATCAAAACTTAATTTAAAAATCTAAGCACATGGACAACTTCATCAAAGTCAAATAATCATTTGCATATCCAAGTCTGTGGACTTAGAATCCAACAAAGCCTTTCACCCAGGCTGCCGAGCACGGCACTTTATGAAGCACGACTGTAATGTAATATCAACCAGATATGAATTTTGACTTAAAAATGTCTGCGAAGTCGTGGTGGAAACGAGTACACCTATAAATTGGAGACATGAACCGAATCAAATCAACTGAGAGACCCAAATGAACTCTGAGAGTGAACGAGAGATATGTCAAATCAAAACAATTACGGAGACGGCCGATACCAAATCAACGACTAATAAGAAAATGAAGCACGACTGCTAGAGAGATAACCAAGACTGGGAGATGTGGGAAAAGTACAAATTTTAATATCGGGCCACTCAATATAGGAAACTTAATAGATGGGATTTTAACTAAGGGTCACATGTTTGACCATTTAGAAATATTGGTTTTAGTTGATCAAAGAAAAGAGATATAGGTTTTAGCGGAGGGATTAAAGGATAGAAACGTGGCAACATCTATATATATAATATTAGTATTAGTTGATCTAAGAAAAAAAATATCGCTCTTAGCAGAAGGAATTTAAGGATAGAAACGTGGTAACATCTAACGTGGTAACATCTACATCTATATAGATATAGATGTTGCCACTTTTCTATTATATATATGGGAAGAAGACACTTTTCACCCCCAATAATTGGGTGACAATACACTTTGGTCCCTGTCGCTTGAAAAATCATCACTGCACCCTTGTAACGGAAAGATGTTAGGACACTTGGCACCCTTCTGGCATGTTTCGTCTGTGAAGTCATTTGTTAGTAATTTTTGACTATTTTGTTCTTAGTTTGAGTAAAAGTATATTATACCCTTAACCAACTAACGAAATTACACCACTCACCAACAAGCAAGAAAGAGTGAAGGAGACTCAGACCTGTAAATGAAAACAAGCATGTTGTACCTACCATAGTTGCAAAACAATTTGCCTCGCCAGGAAATTAAAAATTTCTTAGCAAAGTCAGAATCATCATTGTCTAGAGAGAGAGAGAGTAAAGCGAGAGACACTGTTGGTAACCGTGGCTGCAAAATCAATTGCCTCGCCAAGCAACTAACAATTTCTTCATAATGAAATTGATGATGATGACAAAGAATAAACAGCCCCAATTAAACCTAGAAAAACATAAAATAGAACAGAAGCCTCAAAAATTTCCAACCCCCATCACCGCTACAACCACCACTACCACCACCAAGAGGGATCTCGGAAAATCAAGGACAACCCCAGATATTAGGTGAAATCGGATAGAGAGGCGAAGAATCTAAAACCCAACACGAATTCAATAACCCATGACCAATTGAGTTCCGAACATCAAAACTTTGCAAAATAAACACAAAACAGTCGCAATTTAGTTCAATTTCATTGCTACAGAGTGCAGATAAAAGCTAAGACAACCGCATCAAAAGAGGCTTAATCTTGTTTTAGGACAGCCAAAGCAGCGCTCTTGGTCCTTGAAATAGAGCCACCTAAAATAGATCCAACCTTCTGCCTCCGCAAGTGAAATTCGATCAATAACTAAGAACAACCCAGAAGCCATCGAACCAAGAAAGGGTCTGCAACCCTGGAACACGAACCAACATCACAACGCCAAAAAGCTCCCAATCTATGGAGTTTACCGGTCAAACTGTGAGCAAACAAGACCCGATCTGGAACAGCGCAACCTTGCCACCTCTAGTCTTCACCTCCTCCTTAAACTATCACCCAAAAAAATAGATGGGAGAGAAGAGAAGTTGTGCCTCTGGTGTTCGGGTTGTTGCTCAGATCGGAGGAAGAAGAGACTATCATGATGAATGATAATGATGAAGCTACAAGGGTGCACTGATTAATTTTTAAAATGTCAAGAGACCCCAAAATATCGGGGTGAAAGTGTCTT
The DNA here is from genome assembly GCA_023055425.1 of Linanthus parryae. Lineage (NCBI taxonomy): Eukaryota > Viridiplantae > Streptophyta > Magnoliopsida > Ericales > Polemoniaceae > Linanthus > Linanthus parryae. The sequence continues at coordinate 177,687,237 of JALGPY010000001.1, read as the reverse complement.
TAACCCTATATATATATATATATACATATACATATAGATGTTGCCACGCTTCTGTCCATTGATTCCCTCCTCTAAAACTAATATTTCTTTTCTTTGATCAACTAAAACCAATATTTCTAAATGGTCAAACTTCAACCCTTAACTAAAATCACATTAAGTTTCCGGTATTGAATTTTTGTAGATATATATATACATATATATAAACATACATACATACATACACACACACATATATATATATATATATATATATATATATATATAAAGAGAGAGAGAGAGACACTGGGTGTTGCTCGTGCTGAAAGGCACGCCAAGTAAAACTCATGCTCAATGCTTAGCCCCTTACATATGGGTATGTTATCTCCTTTAAAATGTGTGGACTAACAATGGATAACCGCGTGCAATAATGCAGACTCATGCTCATTGCATTTAAATAAGTAGTAGTGTTAGCCTGAACATAAACGTGATTATTTTACATGTGTCATGAACATCGTGCTACCATTGAAACAAACAGCTACATACTTGTGGTGATTGACATGCCGTTCAAACCTCATTACAAGTAAATGCTAAAAAGCATAAATGCAACAAACAAATGAGATTAGGTAAGACTAACATGCAGTCCAAACTCATTATTAGTATCGTGACATGTAAATGTTACAATTCAGAATAATGTACCAAAAATATGAGGAAGAACATGTTATATGATTCATTTATTGATGATTAAATAGCGTTTATTTGTTACACGACTTCTAGAGTGGCAGTTCAGTTTAGTTTTTCAAGTATCTTACCATCGATGCAGGATAGTACTTAACGTTGATAACTATGATTTTGAGCGAGTAGGTCAATGTATCTGTCCGGATACCTTTAGCATATATGGACCCCACAGGTCTTCATTCCACTTGACAAAGTTCTGAATCTTTCACCTTATTTATAGTACCTTATTTGGTAGAAGCAAAACTTACTCTAGAAGATTCATTACTCCATTGATTTTTAAATTAATACTCCTACTGAACTATTTTCCTTCCCTTCTAGTAATAACAACAGATGATTATAGTATGTACTGCAAAAATACTAAATTGCATGAGATCATTAAAGGCTGATGGCATGAGCCTCAGTGTGATTGATTCTGGTTCATTGTTAACACTCTCAAACGTCTGTTACTATTCCAATTAAAACTTTTAGAACTGGTGTAAAAAACGGTATAAATTAAGAGGCGCATTATTTCCCAAACAATTCACCAAACGTCGTACCTGTTCAGATATTTAGGTTTCTAAGGTATACTGAAAACCCTTAAACAAGTACTTTTACTGAATACATATTCTAGGGCATAGTCCTAGTGAACCTGTGCCTACTTTGATCTCAAAAGGCCTACTTAGCCGTCACGCAGATTTGTCGGCCATAGATGGATTGAGATTCGTTATTCAAGTAGCACGGAAAGTAGCCCTAACAATTCTAAACCGAGGGTTTCAGGAGAAGAAACAAATTGAAGTTGAAGCCGGCATCATATTAAATAGAAGAAGAAGATGCAAGACATACCGAAGAAGCTGTATCTCAAAAGGCCTACTTAGTCGTTAGGCAGATTTGTCAGCCATACATGGATTGAGATCCATTATTCGAATAGCACGGAAAGTAACCCCCTAGCCAATCTAAACCGAGGGTTTAAGCAGAAGAAACAAATCAAAGCCGAAGCCGGCATCATATTAAATAGAAGAAGAAGATGCAAAACATACCTAAGAAGCTGGAGAGGAAGAGCAAAAACGCTCGTCGGTAGAGAGAACAGGGAGAGCTAGAGGGAGGCGCGCAGGGAGGTTGAAATTGAAAAGACGATCCATCCCAAAGGAAGACAATGAGGAAAATTAATATAATCCGATGGCTGAGAATATTCTACAAAGAAAATAAAATCTCACGGCTAAAAATGTATCTCCGCAATGTCTACTTAAATATGTGTGGGACCCACACCATTCTATCTTATATGTATATATATATATATATAATATATATATAATTTTTTACCCTAAATCTAGCTGCTTTATTGAATTTGTGAGACTTAACCTACTGCATTATTAAATTATCATGAAAGCCACATGCATTATTCAAATCTGTGACAATTAACCATTTTCCGTTAACATCCGTTAATTAAACTAAATGGTAACCCATCAGGTGTAACAACGTGATGGGTACTATTGTTATTTTACATATTAATATAAAAAAAATCATTTAATTAACATTTTCTCCTAATTAATATAAAAGAAAACGAGGTCAACACCTATGTTCTCTTGTTCATTCTGACCAACGTAGACACTAGAGACAGAGAGAAGGGGAACGATGTACGACTGAGAGAGGAAATCGGGAAGGATCGGGAGAGGAGATTAACCAACTAGCTTCGCTCCCTCCGCCGATTGTGCGGCGTACAAATCCGACGGTTGACGGCTTTCTCGCTCCACACTTTTTCATATCGATTTCTGTGAATTTCTTCACCATATTCGAAGCCTACATCATGGGAATGTTCTTTTTTCATCTTCTTCGCCATTTTTTTGGCTTGTACTGTTTGTCTTGTCCGATTTGAATGTGGGGATTGCTGCAAGCATGTTATTGCTATTAAAATTTTGGGGTTTTCAGTTTAGGGTTTCTATACTATAAAAAATAGGGGGTTTCTTGATTACTGTGTGTATTATCTTCCTGAGGTTTGTGAATGGAATAAAAAATTGGAGCTTGTTGTAAACTGTTACTGAACTGAAAAAATTGTCCGTGAGCATTTTGTTTAACTTTGACTGAAGTGATAAAAAATTGTTTTAGCCTATGTAAATTAATGAACGCTGGATTTGAGATGATTAGGGAACTATATCGTGTTCTCTTAACCATAACTAGATCGGGCTTTATTTTTTATTTTGCTCTTTTCAGTTGGGTTGAAAATATATGTAAGGTCAACCACTTAGGTTCTCCAGGGCTTTTCTAACCTGTGAACATCCAACATCGAAATATGAGCTATATTTATCTAATAAATTGTTAGGTTCTTGTAGTTTCGTTATCTTCTTGACCATAATTCAAGTGTCTGTTTTCTGTAGATTCGTTAACATCTGGTGATTTTCCTTTATGATCAGAAGAAGGTTTGTTTGATGTGAATGTCTTAGATGGTGATAGTGATTTTGAGGGTGATGAAGAAGGTGTTGTATCAAATGAAGATGACTTTGATGGAAACATTAATAGAGATGTTGAATGGGGTGGAGTACAAGGTGAAGTGCCAAGGAACAATCCATTTGGTGTTAGTGATTTTGGAAACTTTAACCACTTGGACAGTGATCATGGTGGTTCTGTAGATGAGGACAAGGACTTTGTTGACTCATCAGATGAGGATGACACTTCTAAGGTTAGTTGACATAACTAACCTTAGCAATCACTGTAATGTAATGTAACAAGCTCTTTACTTGTAATGCAGGTAAAGTTTCCTGAATTCAGTGCAGAGGTGGACATGCATGATGTAGAGTTTGAAGTGGGGTTGGAATTCTCTACAGCCAATGAATCGAGAGGTGCATTGAGGAACTATTCCATAAGAACTGGCAGGGAGATTAGGTGGATTCATAATGATGGTGCCTAATTGAGAGCTGGTTGTGCAGATGGTTGTGATTGGACTATATATGTTTCCAAGAGGAACAATGAGAACACTTAACATGTGAAGTCATTGCATGATGTGCACAAGTGTTCAAGAGTAATGCACAACAAGCTAGTCACATCTACTTGGATTGTACTGAAGTATTTGAAAGAATTAAGGTGTGATCCATAATCGTCAATTAAGACATTGAAAGTAAAGCTTCAAGCAGTTTGGGGTGTGCATGCTTCAAACAGGCAGCTTTATAGAGCAAGGAAGTGTGCTAGAGAAATAATTGAAGGATGTGACAAACAACAATATGGAAGACTGTATGACTATTGCTCGGAAGACAAACCCTGGTTCTTCTACAATTATCAAGACAGTTGATGGTGGAAACGGACAAGAGGTGTTCCAAAGAGTTTACATTTGTCTTGGTGCTTTGAAATAAGGGGTGAAGGAAGGTTGTATGCCCATTATTGGTCTTGTTGGTGCACACTTACGAGGCACCAATACTGGGCAAGTACTATGTGCTGTGGGGTTGGATGGAAACAATCAAACTTATCCATTTGCATATGCAATAGTTGAGATTGAGAACAAAGATACATGACAGTGGTTCCTGAAGTTAATTGTTGAGGATTTAGAGATTGGGAACTCACATCATTGGACCTTTATCTCGGATAAGCAAAAGGTAATTGTAGTAAGTGATATATTTCCAAATCCTTTTAATTGTGTGTTGAGTACTATATGTCTAACTTATACTTGTCCAATATTTCAGGGTCTTAAACCTGCAATTGAGGAGGATTACCAAAGTTCTGAGCATCGATTTTGCATCAGACACTTCTACTCCAACTTCATGACTGACAACATTGAACTCAGGCTTTGTAGTTACAAAATATTTTGGCAATATTTTAACAACTTTTTGGTGTGCCATTGTGTGGCAAATTAATTTTAGAAAGATGGGTATACAAGTACTACTACAGTACCCTTCATTAACGAAGGGAAAAATTGTCTTTTTGCGCATTTTAAACAGTTATGTTAGTTTAATTAACGGATGTTAACGGAAAATGGTTAATTGTCACGGATTTGAATAATGCGGGTGGTTTTCATGGTAAATTAATAATGCAGTAGGTTAAGTGTCACAAGTTCAATAATGCAGCTATATATATATATATATATATATATATATATATATATATATATATATATATATATAAGATAGAACGGTGTGGGTCCCACACATATTTTAGTAGACATTGCGAAGAGACATTTCAAGCCGTCAGATTATATTTTCTTTGTAGCACATTCTCAGCCATCGGATTAAATTATTTTTCCTCATTGTCTTCCTTTGGGACGGATCGTCTTTTCAATTACAACCTCCCTGCGCGCCTCCCTCTAGCTCTCCCTGTTCTCTCTACCGGCGAGCATTTCTGCTCTCCTCTCCAGCTTCTTAGGTATGTTTTGCATCTTCTTCTTCTATTCAATATGATGCCGGCTTCGGCTTTGATTTGTTTCTTCTGCTTAAACCCTCGGTTTAGATTGGTTAGGGTTACTTTCCGTGCTATTCGAATATTGAATCTCAATCCATCTATGGTTGACAAATCTGCCTAACGACTAAGTAGGCCTTTTGAGATACAGCTTCTTCGAGATGTCTTGCACCTTCTTCTTCTATTTAATATGATGCCGCCTACAGCTTCAATTTGTTTCTTCTCCTTAAACCCTCGGTTTAGATTGGTTAGGGCTACTTTCTGTGCTACTCGAATAACCAATCTCAATCAATCTATGGCCGACAAATCTGCCTGACGGCTAAGTAGTCCTTTTGAGATAAAAGTAGGCACAGGTTCGCTAGGACTTGCCCTAGAATATGTATTCAGTAAAAGTGATTGTTTAAGGGTTTTCAGTATGCCCTAGAAACCTAAATATCTGCACAGGTACAACGTTTGGTGAATTGTTTGGGAAATAATGCGCCTCTTAATTTATACCGTTTTTTACACCAGTTCTGAAAGTTTTAATTGGAATAGTAACAGACTTTTGAGAGTGTTAACAATAAATAAGAATCAATCACACTGAGGCTCATGCCATCAGTCTTTAATGATCTCATGCAATAGTATTTTTGCAGTACAAACTATAATCATCTGTTATTATTACTAGAAGGGAAGGAAAATAGTTCAGTAGGAGTATTAACTCAAAAATCAATGGAGTAACGAATCTTCTTTTCAGAGTAAGTTTTGCTTACACCAATAAGGTACTATAAATAAGGTGAAAGATTCAGAACTTTGTCAAGTGGATTGAAGACCTTTGAGGTCCATATAAGCTAAAGGTATCCGGACAGATTCATTGACCTACTCGCTCAAAATCATAGTTATCAACGTTAAGTACTATTGTGCATCGATGGTAAGGCACTTCATATTGTGTATCGTGACGATACGAACACCCTTATTAACACAACTTTGAAAAGATACAATCTGATGAAATCACGAATAATAAGTACATTAAGTCAAAGATATGCTAGAATTCGGAGGATAAGTTAAAACCCTGAAGTTGACCTCTCTGGATTCAGATGTTACTCTAATTCATTCACTTGGTTAAGGAATTGCATTCGTTAACGGATTGTGAGATTTATCAAACTTCAGTACCGGTCATTCTTTACATTTCTTGGATTTTAGTATAAATAATCAGTATTTTACCACCCGTAAATCGGCTCTAAACTTAGGTTTACATGGATTTGTGATAAACTCTTCCAAAAGTTTCTCTGTTGGGTAACCCCAAGTTGGTTACTGCTGGGTTTTTTCCTGCTTTTAGAACACGTTTCCTATTATTATGTCATGCTTATTTGTTAAATATGCCAATTAAACCTACCATTTTTTACTAAAGGAGCAACAATTGTTGTGGAACATGCTGAAGTACATTGCATCAGCTAGCAATCTCTTGCTAATATGTTTTTTTAATTATATGAATGATGGGTGCATAATTCATACCAGAGTATACCGACCCTTGTTGTGTATTTCATTGTATCTCAGCCAAAGGGAATAGGTTTACACGTGTTCCAGGGTTGCAGACCCTTTCTTGGTTCGATGGCTTCTGGGTTGTTCTTAGTTGTTGATAGAATTTCGCGTGCGGAGGCAGAAGGGCGGATCTATTTTAGGTGGCTCTATTTCAAGGACCAAGAGCGCTGCTTTGGCTGTCCTAAAACAAGATTAAGCCTCCTTTGATGCGGCTGTCTTAGCTTTTATCTTTACTCTGTAGCAATGAAATTGAACTAAGTTGCGACTGTTTTGGGTTTATTTTGCAAAGTTTGGATTTTCGGAACTCAATTGGTCATGGGTTACTGAATTCGTGTTGGGTTTTAGATTCTTCGCCTCTCTATCCGATTTCACCCAATATCTGGGTTTGTCCTTGATTTTCCGAGCTGCCGCTTGGTGGTGATAGTGGTGGTTGTAGCGGTGATGGGGGTTGTAAATTTTTGGGGCTTCTGTTCTATCTTATGTTTTTCTAGGTTTAATTGGGGCTATTTATTCTTTCTCATCATCATCAATTTCATTATGAAGAAATTGTTAGTTGCTTGGCGACGCAAATGATTTTGCAGCCACGGTTACCAACAGTGTCTCTCGATTCACTCCCTCTCTAGACAATGAGGATTCTGACTTTGCTAAGAAATTGTTAATTTCATGGCGAGGCAAATTATTTTGCAACTATGATAGGTACAACATGCTTGTTTTCACTTATAGGTCTGAGTCTCCTTCACTCTTTCTTGTTTGTCGGTGAGTGGTGTTATTTCGTTAGTTGGTTAAGGGTATAATATACTTTTACTCAAATTAGGGACAAAATAGTTAAAAATTACTAACAAATGACTTCACGGACGAAACATGACAGAAGGGTGCCAAGTGTCCTAACATCTTTCTGTTACAAGAGTGCAGTGATGATTTTTCAAACGACAGGGACCAAAGTGTATTTTCACCCAATTATTGGGGTGGAAAGTGTCTTCTTCCCATATATATAATAGAAACGTGGCAACATCTATATCTATATAGATGTAGATGTTACCACGTTTCTATCCTTTAATTCCTTCTGCTAAGAGCGATTTTTTTTCTTTGATAAACTATTACTAATATTATATATATAAATGTTGCCACGTTTCTATCCTTTAAATCCCTCGCTAAAACCAATATATCTTTTCTTTGATCAACTAAAACCAATATTTCTAAATGGTCAAACATGTGACCCTTAATTAAAATCCCATTTATTAAGTTTCCTATATTGAGTAGCCCGATATTAAAATTTATACTTCTCCCACATCTCCCAGTCTTGGTTATCTCTCTAGCAGTCGTGCTTCATTTTTCTTATTAGTCGTTGATTCGGTATCGGCCGTCTCCGTAATTTTTTTGATTTGACATGTCTCTCGTTCACTCTCAGAGTTCATTTGGGTCTCTCAGCTGATTTGATTCAGTTCATGTCTCCAATTTATAGGTGTACTTGTTTCCAGAAACCCACGACTTCACAGAAATTTTTTAAATCGAAATTCATATCTGGTTGATATTACATTACAAGTAGTCCAACTTGATTTTGTTTTTAACTTCAATTTTCATCCGATTACTTATTTTATCTTATCAGTTAGTGATGAAGTGCCGTGCTCGGCAGCCTAGGTGAAAGGCTTTGTTGGATTCTAATTCCACAGACTTGGATATGCAAATGATTATTTGACTTTGATGAAGTTGTCGATGTGCTTAGATTTTTTAAATTAAGTTTTGATTATGTTGTAGTATGCATTTATGATCGATTTTAGTTTTGTTTTGTGTTTGACTCTATCTGGAAACACGGCAAGAAATCATGTTGTCCATTCTTAGAGGGAAAAACTATATTCATCAACGTAGATATGTACATCACAATTTGAAGTCTAAATATATTTCTTGCTCGAGTGCAAGTTCTCAATAGTAATGCCTCAATCGATTGATTGTGTGTGCTTGTCTTTAATGGTCTATTTTCCTTTCTTGCAGAATCATATTGTGCTTCATGAAAGATAAAGCTTGAGTAAATATCAAGGTTAGTAAAAGTAGTACATAAAAAATTAACTTTCATTTATGGTGCATTTATACATGAGACCTCTACATTGAATCAATTAAATCAAGGATTGATTTGTTTGTTTCTTCTTGACCAATTATGTATTTGACTGTTACATCTCATTTCTTCTTCTTTCGCCGTATATCAAAATCCACTATATGTGTGTCAGGGGATCTATTGGATTCTAATTCCATCAGCTAAGGTACGCACTGAGTTTCATTAAGTTGTGATTTAGACATGTTATCTATTCATGAATTTACTAATTTGATCTGGGTGTGCTTAACCTATTTAAAGTTCGATATGTTCAACGAATTTAGTGTTTTCGCCAAAATTGGCCACTACGCGAACATAATTTAGATGTTACCATGATGAGATTCGTAGGATTTGAAATGTTGGATGGTATATAAATTGTTGCTGAAATACGGGTGTTAGATTGTGTATATGTTGTCTGTTGAACTCTAGCTGAATTGGACAAGTAATATTTTTGAAGAAAGGGTTTGATCGGTTGGCAATTGAGGTTTGGTGAAGAGAGTGATGGTGGTTATGAAGGGAGATGAGGCAATGTTGGTTGTAGAGGAGGTAATAATTAAGTAAAAGATGGAGGTGGTTTCGGGTTAAGTTAGGACTTCTGTTCATAAATGAATGGTTCCTTTGCAGTCCTGTTTTCTCTCAATTTTTTTATGATAAAATATAACCATTATGGGGTAATGATTTGGCGTACACATTTTTATTCTAGTGAAATTTGAAACTACAAGTAACCACTGAAGCATCTTACACTTCCATCTACACCATTGCTACATCAAAACCACCACCACCCTTTTCTCTACAATATATCTCAACTAATTCCACAACCTAAATCTTGCAACAATCTGCATCTACACCAGTGCCAAGCTAGTGGTATTTTTGTTTGTATGAATTGTTTTTTGAGATGGACCATTGAAAGTTGAATTTCATGTTATTACGATGGTGCAATGCAATAAAACTGTGATACAACACTCAGATTCCATCTCGAATACACCCATACAGAGATTTTGTTCCTTATCCAAATAGCATCTCCACTTAGCTGCAACAACACGTGCTCTTTAAATTATACTTGAGCACCCATTAAAGATGCAATAAATCCTCCTGATATTCATAGAGATCCAATCTTCAATAGAACTTATCGAGATTTCATGGAATATATGTGCCAAGCAACTCATAATTAACCTTTCCACATAAACTCTGAAGCAGTTGTACCGTTTAGCTTCAGAAGATTTTAAGTCGACACCTACACCTCGACCAGTAATCTAGGGTCCTAAGTTCGACCCCATCCCCAAAATCAACCATTATGCTCAATCAATTTGAGAGTTGTGTGAGGATGTTTTCTTCAAAAAAAAACAATTTATACTTCCACCACATTGAATTCTCCATACTCTCACAGGCTAATTTCTGTTTGAATTTAAAACTGTTTTCCCTCTATTTTTATTCTGAACTGGTTAAGTGTCTTGATGATTATTTATGGGAACATCTAAATGTAACCATGCTGTATATATTGAAGAAGGAATATCATATGTATTTGTTCATTTAGATTTAACAAATTTCCGCGAGTCACACATAGAGGTGTCAATGAGCCAAGCAGAATTTCTTTATTCCCAGTTCTAGGCTTCTTCATATTAACTCCGAGGTTCAATTTGCAGATCAAATTTGTAATCCCCAATGACAAAAGGTAAGTCGAAGGTAGAAGATGGCAAGCAAAGGTATTGAATACCGTAGCCTGAGAATTATTCCATGATAAAATAAGCTCAGTGATAACATACCAGTTTTATCTTTCAGTGCTAGGTTGCCCAAGCATGCGTCACCACAAAAGGCTCGTGCAAAGTCGGCTCGAAGGTTTATACACAACTTAGTAACCGCGCTTATATTTAATTATTTTAAGTTGACAGCTCAGTCTACTGAAATTTCTTGCCATTGGTGTTTTCTTCAGAGATTTAAACAAGACATTATTTGATGGGCTCCCAGATGGAACTAAACTGCACTATAGAAACAAGGTCCTAATTTGGACATAAGTCCTAATATTTTCACCTTAATAATGCTACAAGTAAATTTGATTATGAAGTACACAATTTCCTCAAAAACTGGCTCCTTACAATGATCAGTTACTACGTATAGGAAACATTCAAAGGTTACAAGACTAAAGAAGGTCGCATATTCTGCTTTCACTGCCAAAAAGAAGTACGTACCAATTTCTGCCTCACAGCCTCACATAACCGTTATGCATTTGTTTTTAAAATTGAAAATTGATAATATGTTGACACTTCTGAGCAGGTCAGCCCTTCCGCGTTCGAACACCATGCTGGTTATGGTAAACGTAGACAACCGTGAGTAACTTAAATAGGGATCATGTGGCTCATTTTCTTTAGATTATTACTTTGCTATCTTAATTTTCAATTCATCTCTTGTTTTGCAGTTACATGAACATTGTTAATTCAGATGGAGTGTCTCTGCATACTCTTTCACTGCAATCACTGGAGGGAAAGAAGATAGAAGAAGAAAATGGCAATAATTGCTTCATCTGTGCTGAACAAACAGAGAAGGAGGAGGAGGGCCTTATACATCATCATAAATGCGGCAAATATTTTCACAAGGGTATTCTCATAGGCTGTTTAACATAATTATATTTCAGTTTAATCTAACTGCGGCATTTCACTTGACTATTGGTTTTGTCGTTACAGACTGCATTTTGCTTAGTCGCAAACCTGTTGGTACTTGGAAATGCACCTATTGCCTAAAACCAACAGTTTGCAAGACAAAGCAGACAACCGACCAGAGCACTACAGAAAGCTCAGGCAACACAGATATTGGCACATGCTTCCTGTGCAGGTTATACTATTTTATCTCACTCTTTACAAATTTCAAAAGCTAATTCTTGAACCAAGCCCAAAATGGTCTGACTAACCTAAAAGTTCAGAAAAAAGCTTCCTCTATTTATTTCTGCATATTGATAGTCAGGGTGGATTTACATTTTTACGCCCATATGATATTTACAAGAGTTCTAAAGACATTGATGATGCTTGCAGTAGTGAAGATTTTGACAAATCTGATAAGTTCTCTTCTCAGACAATCATCCTCTGCAATCAGGTTCTAATTTTCATTATTTGTTGCAATACACTTATTAGCTACACGTCTGCTTATGCATGTTTATATATTTGTTTCTTATTATCCCTTTTCACTTCTCTTTCTTTCAAGTGTGGGAAAGAGTACCATGTCGGCTGTTTGAAGGACAAAGGAATTGTAGATCTTAAGGTTCAGACAATTTTCACATATTCTTTAACTTGTTTAGTTGAAATAGTATCTGAATAACATATTTTTACCTCATCTACTATAGGAATTGCCCAAAGACGAGTGGTTTTGTGATGAGAAGTGCAGTAGGATTTATCAGGCTTTACAAGATATGGTAGTTGGCGGAATGCAAAATTTACCAGAGCCTGCACTGAACCGGATCAAGAAGAATGGTTCCAATAGTGCTGAAGAACCTGTCATAAGATGGAGGCTTCTTGGAGGGAAGATGGCTTCTAAGGAAACCAGAAAGCTGTTTGGGCAAGCTATCTCTATCTTTCATGTGAGTTTGTGTAGTTTACATAGTTTTGCTGCGACTCGTCTTTTTTCCTCATTTTAAATTGAAACCCCATGAGATAAAACCTTGTTTCTCAAATTCCTGCAGGAAGCTTTTGGGTTCATGGTAGACCCGAAGTGTTGTGATCTTTTTCCCGCCATGGTTTACGGGTGAGCATTGATTCACTTTTGCTGTTTATTATAAGCACATGCCAATAGTTTTTAATGTTAAATATCAGTACATTTTACCTACAAATTCAAATGCTCCTTTAGACGAAGCGTGGATGATCATGATTTCGAAGGGATGTATTGCGCCCTGTTATCAATCAAGTAAGTAATACCTTTACATGGTTGTTTGACATGTTTCTTATACTGAAGTGCTTACAGTACCCTCCTTTTTCTTAAATATTTCAGCTCAGAGATTGTGTCCGCTGCAATGTTACGCGTATACGGAGAAGATGTAGCAGAAATTCCCTATGTTGCTACGAGGTTCAAATGTCGAGGACAGGTTAGTTATGTAGGGCTCAACTATGAGTAATTAATCACCTTCATTTCCAAAAAAAAAAAATTGGGTTATTGCTGATAAAAATGTGACCTCGGTTTCAAGTTTCATTTTCTTCTTTTGCAGGGATATTTCACAGCACTGTTCTCATGCATTGAGAACCTAATTCTATCTCTCAATGTAAAGGATATTGTGGTGCCGGTAGCTGATAATGCAGCAACTTACTGGAAAAATATGTTGTGCTTTGAGCCCATGATGGATGATAAGGTAGTGCATTCCAGAGTAAAATTTTGTATCTTGGGGTAGTATGTGTCAGTAGATTCGATACTGATGGTGTAATGTCGTGCAGCTGGAGGACTACAGGAGGAAGTACTTTACGTTGATAGAATTCAAAGGGACGCCACTGCTTCACAAGTCAGTACGACAGTTGAAAATCGACTGTTAGAAAGGTCAAGACAGTATAAAGATGAGACATTAGTGCATGTTTGCAAGTAGATTGAAATCCAAAAAGAGTTCAAACATCTCAGTTTTGTTTTAATCCTGTTCAGTTTTCTGCATCTCAGTTGACATTATAGTTTGTTTAGAGTTTTGAGCTGAAAAACTGCAGATTATTCAATACCCAAATTTACATATTATCTTTGATTTTGCACATTATCTGCTCATACCAAGTTGGATTTTCGGCTTTTAAATTTTCAGTTAGCTTTTTCACTCGGATTATTTTCAAGAGATCTTTACCAAACAGGCTCTTGATATATGGAATAAAAAGTTCTCTAGAGGCTTTGAAATGTTAGAGATGTTGCCAAATTATTTCCATAAACGGCATTTATGCATAGTTTTGTATGCGTATTCTCCACCATTTACTCTAAAAAATCAGTATTTGGTTGCTAAACCAACATGTACAATGCCGGAGTAAACTCGAGATTGCAGCAACATTCAAAAAGCTGCCCTTCTTTGAACCTCAAAATTCAGTATTTGGTTGCTAAACTAACATATGAAAGAAATATCACAATGCCGTGAAGTCATAGTCTATTATATAGAACCAGTTGTCTATGAGTACGTACCAGTGTAATAAGATGAGGAACATCCTTTTTGGAAAGAGTGAAGTCAAACGCTGTAGAGACTCCAATTGCCAGTGAGAGACATCAGACTCCATGTTGAAACAACTCCTATTCTAGAGCGTCCAATCCTGAATGCAATGGATAATGTTTTGAACAAAGACTGCACTTTATTGGATGACCTGATTCATGAGAAAAAACAAAAGGTGGAATGAGGCTCGGCCATGCAGTGTATGTTCACTAACTTAACATTAACATTAACAGCAGCGGAACATTTTTTTATCCTTGGACTGTAGAAACATGAATAACCGCTCAGATTACATATTTTGTAGCAGAACTAAAAAGATAACTGATGTAAGAAGTTAGTGGCTGGTCGCACAACGGCCATCGACAAAACGAATATATTTTAGCATACCCTACTTACTGAAACATAAGAACACGGATATTTCAAATTTACCCATAGAAAATGAACTAAAAGGTTGCAAAACATGCAGTATGGATGAGGAAATCCCGAGGAAAAGAACATACCCAAAGATTAGATTTTGTTTTCATTTACCGACCATTTTGTTGGGATTTCCCCAAATTTTTATGGTCTTTTAGCGTAAGGCTCTCCACCAAAACAAGCAATTCAGGTAAACAGCTCCTCAAGGATGTTGAAATAAAAGACGTCCTAGTGATATGGTAAACTGAAGCATGGCTATTACTTGGAGAATGATATGAAGTTCAGAGCAGGACAGGTTCCACAAGACGAAGATGTAGAAACGCGGTTTGAAATGGTTTGGACAGTATCAATCCTTACCCTCCACAAATTGCAACTTAATGTGAATACATAGAAATGCACCCCTAAGTTAACTCATAAATTCTCCATCCCAGGACAATTTGCAAGCCATGTAATCTTTGTGATAGGGTCAAAATAAAACCCAGAACTAAAAGGGGGAGACTTTAGGAGTAAAATGGTATACAATATTTTAAGGGGGAGCGGTTACCCTTAGGTTAGCTTCTTAATCCCCCTCCCCGCCACAGATTCCAAGCCTTGATACCTGATGAGCATCCTCAATGGGACCCATGGCCACGAGCTGCGCATTCCAGTGCCCTCCACAGTGCCACAAGGCCTTTCAAAATGCTCATACGCCCCTCTAACACCCAACTCCACATGGGTATCTATGACAACCCTACATTCAAATCAGGGACTAATGTAAAAGAGCTTCAAAATTTCAGGGACAAGTTTACGATTTCTTGCATATCATCTCAAACTGCATTTTTAGGGCATACTTTATTAAGGTATAGTTTGGGGGTCATATTGTGATTAGGTATTCAGTTGGAACCATTTGGTAATTTATCAAGAGTTTGAGGACTACGTTGCAGATTCATTTAAACTTCCAAATTTGTTAGCAAATCCTTCATCCACCATTGTTGAACCTTCACATGAGCTGCAATGGTGAGTCACAGCTCAGAGCTCACCATTGAACTGTTATTGCAAGGACAGAGCCAACTAGCCGATTTCCACCATCAAAACCAAACCTTGACAATTCACTCAACTCGCTCGTCCTCTTTGATCTCTCTCACTCCTGAGGCATTCTCACACCTCATAGGAGCTTTCTCATCACTGAATTGTTCTTATTTGTCCGGAATTTACAAAGAACATGGTAAGATCTCTGACATGCTTATTCTCGATAATTTGGTCAATTCTCTTTCTGTGTAATCTCGTCCAATTCTGAGTATACCTTCGTGTTCCTGAGGTCCTGCAGAAGCAGAATCATCAAAGAATTACAAGCTTAAAGCTCTGGTTTGAAAATTCCCAATTCTTGCTCTTTTTCCCGTCGCCGGAGAACTCATAGCTTTCAAAGGTAATTTCTGGGTCATGTCTGAGTAATTCTTCATTCTGAGACTTGTTACATGTTTTTTAGGACCTGTTTAACACCTGCATGTGCCCAGAAATGGGAGAAATTGTCTTAGACTCCATGTTCATCATTTCTGCTCTTGGTTGCTTCGATCAAGTGTCGGGACCTGTATATGGGTGAATATCTCTATGTGCATGTTCTTGTTGCATTACATGAATCTCTTCCCTAACATCACATGGTTGATTTCCATGCCTGATTCAAGCTAATTGTTCCTAGATTGTTCAGAATTGCCTTGCCAACATGCTAGCTCAAACTATTTCATACCATTTGCAAGTATGCATTTGGTTGAATTTCAGTTCTGGTTTTGATTTAGCACAAATTTCTTACATATTTATGACATGTTCGAGTCTATTCCATGTCTGCAACTACTTCAAATTTGATTGCTTAAACTCAATTAGGGTCAAACTGCAATTATGCAGAGCCTATGTTTTCGGGGTTAAACTTCAGTTAGTGTTGGGAAGGATGTTTTAAAGGGTTCCATCAAGCTGGCTGGCATTGCATATTTGCATGAAGAGCTTACTTGCAAAGTTTCCACGCTTTGGGAGCGAAAGTGTAATTTTATGAGAACTTGCTTGAAGCTATTTTTGGGCATTGAGACCATTTTGAGGGTTATTTTGAGTGTTTTATACACTAAGGATATCTAATGGAATCTGAAAAGTATTCAGGAACTGATTATGAGACTTCTGAAAGTCCAATGGCATTTTAGTCATCTGAAATGCACTACATGCTAAGACAACCATTCTTGCATGTAATCTGGATGTGGGAATTTTGCGGTTTCAGACACTTAGGGTATCTAGTGGACTCTGACAAATGTTCAGGGACAGGTTTTGAGACTCCCGAAAGTCCAAGGGCATTTTAGTCATTTGATATTGCACTGCCTATTCCATGACGGAGGAAATTCTCCGCCCCTGAGTTGGACTGCTAGTTGGGCCTGGTTGAAAATAACACCGTTCGAGTATGTTTCTAAATCAGACTTTCTGCTTTTAGAAGCCTCCTCCTATGTCAGGAAAGTTTTTCTAAAAGCTACAACGCTATCTTGTTTTTATCATAAATTGATTATCATGTTAAGTGGTTTGGATTGGCATTATGAATTTGGATTCTTGACATATGGAGATGGGATACAAGAGGCTATGTTCCTCCTCACTCTTTGTGGATTATTTATTTGAATTAGGGGCACATGGGGCACCGTGGCCTCCCCTACTCCAGCTTGAGGGTCAAATAGGACTCAGCTTTACGCCCTAGCACTAATCCTCTGACGTTAACTTGTTCCCCTAAAGGGGTTGTCGACACTTAAGGTCTAGTTGTGAAGTGGGATTTGTTCCTTATATCATCGGAAATGGAATATGCCGAGTAATATATAAAAATATGTCTGGATAATGTTGGAATTGGTTTGGTCCATTTGGATATGGATTTGGTTACTAGATTTGGATTTGTCACTGGATTGAATCTTTTCAACATGTTATCTTTAAACTGCTGTTACACTGCTTCGATTTCAAACTTGGTCTTCTTGAAATATCTCAAGTGTTATTACGTTTACATGCTAAGGTGCTTTCTCACTCAGCTTGTGCCGAATTTTTTTTATGCGATGTCTTTGTTGTAATTAAAACCATCGTTATCGCGCCGGATTGGGGAACACTGAGGATATAAAAGCATAGAGCCCTTACATGGCACAGTACATACACAGTTCTCTTTTGCTTACGCTCGAAAAATCTTAACTTGTTTTGTAAAACCGTCAACTTCTGTTTGTATATATAAGCTTGGTGGTTGAGAATGTGTTTATGTTTCATATATACTCATCTTGGTTGAGACTCCTTGCACAGAAGGCTAGCTTCCGCTGCGGAAGGCACTCTCCGGATCTCCGGTCCTGCGGGATTCGGTGGATTACAGTCCACATGTGTCGTGCTCTTGCACCTTCCCCACTGGGTGGGAAACACACATCAAGAAGAACATGAACAGTGTCTAGCACTAGTGCCCCACAACCCCAAAGTACACTAAAAGAGCATTTACGAGTGGAGTTGTCTATTGGGATATCTACTCAATATGGGGATTTGAGTTTTTTCTCTATCAAGTCTTGTGTTGGCCATGCTCTCTTGTAAATTTTTTAAAAAAGTTATGTGTACCGTAGCAAAGCAATTTGTTACAAGAGCATAATCAAGTTCCACACGTGTTAATAAGTTCAGATCACAGTTCTATAGACAACCCTACAGACTAGTTAAACTTGGAATTGAACTCTATCAAGGTCCAATAGATGAGCCGAGCTCTACGTTCGATGACAAGTAAATGAGCTGAGTTTAACTGAATCTCTTGGTACATACAAAGCCAAGCTCAAGAAATAATTGGCAAGCCAAGCATGAGCACCACTGAAATTAGCTTGACAAAAAGCCCGGATAGAAGTATGGATACAACACTAACACATACTTTAATACATCAAAACAAAAACTCGTCGATAAGGAAATTAGTAGCTCAAAAGCTATCAACAACTAAATATATTGTGGCATTCCATGTTTTCTAGTGAAGGAGATGAACACGTAAACATCAGATTTTACCCAAGATACAAGTGAAAAAGGTAGCAAAATAAGATAAATGTTGCGTAGCTGAGGAAACAAGAGGAAAGGAACATTACCCAAATATAAAGAAAGTATTTGTTTTCCTTGATCAGCTCACTGAAGTAAGACTCTCGCTGTAAGTTGCATCTCCTCCATTTTGGCTTGTAATCCCCAAACTGGCTAGGGTCTCCCTCACTCTGAAACTCCAAGAGCAGATGTCCAGAATGAGACATCACAAACAGAAAATCAACCCCATCTTTGCTGAAATATGTTAGCATTGGGTATAAAATCTCAATCAATGATGGCGTACAGATTTGTTTCATGGACCAAGACTGACACCCAGATATCGAAAGGTGGGCCCATCCCCAAAAGGAAGGTAGCGAATTGTTTCTTTATAACTTGCAATTCTCGCCGGGGAACCATACCAATCAGCAAAAGGCAACTCTATTAAGATAAACAGCTCCTCAAGCATGTTGAAGCGCAGAATGTACTTGTCATGTGGTAAATTATAATTAGAGAGAGATCCCAAGTCCAAAAGAGGTATTTATCCACACAGGTTAAGCCACCACGACGAAGAATTGGTAATCATGTTTGAAGTGTCTTCTCCCTCAAGGTATCACAGCCTTCTTGAGTTATCTTCAAATTTCCCCCAAAATCATGTTCTCCCTCAAGGAATTACAGCCTTCTTGAGTTAGCTTCAAATTTCCTCCTCTACAAGACAAATTTAGAGCCCCAAAATCATATGAGCATCAGAGATTGGATTATTATTACAGAACCCATAACTAAAGAATTGGAACTTTTTGTGGAGTGAATTACGAAGGCAACCAAATTCCAAACTTTTAGAGAAAGAATCGATCAGAACAACCAACAAGAGATCTACAAGTGGTGGAAACGGTTGATCCAACCACAATATCGTGAAACCCTATGGTGATATTGGTACTGGTTTATACAGTAGAAAGTGAGACTTCATAGTTCAAGGGAAACCAAAAGTCAGGAGAAGTGAATAGATGGTTACCAGAACTTCCATACGCTCTTCGATCGCATCAGGAGGTTAACCGGAAGCCCAATGATAAATCGGAGAGAGATGTGTTGGGGTTGTAAACAATTTAGGGTTCTTTAAGTTTTGGTTAATATCAGACTCTCCCCCTAAAATCTACAGATAACTGTGTAATACTTCCCAGATTACGGACTTATTACGATTTTTCCCCTCCAAACTTTTCTTCTTCATAAATGCACACACAATGACTGAACAGTCTCTCTCCTCACATCAACCACCTCACAAGCAAAAAAGTATTACAGATTATGGGAATAGAACATCGTGGATATGTGGTGCTAGGTACAAAAATCCAATATAAATAAATATGAAAAATACGATAGAAAAATATTACTACTACTACTACTACCACCACTACTACAATATTCTACTACTCTCATCAGAAGGATCTAAATATGGTAATCGGGACATCAAAATCCGTTGATAGCAAACCTTATTAGGACAATAGTATAATCATACGTCGGCGCAACGATCCTAACTTCCCTGAAATTTACAGATGATCCAACCATGATCACGGAGTTAGATAAAATAGCAGTATAGAGGGATGGAGTGAAATAGCGAGTTCTCTCGTGAAAGACATTTTAATCATTTTACAAGGGGGTGTCATCTGCCGAGAATAGTGGAGTACCCATCAAGGAGTTAATCCAAACTCATATATGTCAAACAAAACAAGGAATAACCAACTCGCACATAACTAAACTTCAATGAACTATAAAATAATTAATGTGAGACTAAGCTCCAATTTCAATGTCCTCGCCTGCGGGGTTTTAAAAGACAAAAAGGCAGTAGAAAATAACGCAGCCAGAGCTAATCTGAGTGAACACTCAAGATAAAATAAACGAGTAAGGTAAAGAACTTAAGATGTCATTCGGAGTTTGAAAAGCTTAATAAGTCATTCGACATTTAAAAATACTTAAGAAGTCATTCGGATTTTGTAAAACTTAAGAAGTTGAAAGTAGTTTCGATTTTTTTTTTTTTTTTTTTGAAATGATGTAATCAAGTTAAAGAAGGTAACTTTTTGAAAATCATGCTTCCGTACTAATAATGTTGAAAACCATTTTCAATTCAAGTGTATAAAGAAAAATATTAAGTTAAGAAAATGTTCCTCTTAGTACTGATACTAGAGATTTCATACCAATTCAGCGGTATACTATGGATTTCATATCTCACTACCTGTAGAATTTTGTGAATATCACATTCACATCTGACAAGGAAGAACCAAGCCAATAACCATAGGGATAACTAAACCTTAAATGTCCATATCCCCTACTAATTCAGATGACCAACAGAGTAGTACTAGGGTACAATGTTGAGTACTACTTTTTTTCGACAAGAAGCATAGAACATCATGTTAAACAAAAAGATTAAACCAAACACAAGGCCAAAGACCGGCCACCAAACCAACCTAAAGAAAACTAGGAAAAGAAGAGCAAGGAGTTTAAAGTACAACCAGTTCAAAATACAACCCAACTAACAAAGCTCATAAGCTAGAGTTTATAAACAAGAACCAAAACACTAGAAGAACATCCCTGGAAACATCTCGGAGTTAACATCGACATGCTTGAGTTCAATGCAGCACACATTAGGGATTTGCTGCAGGTCCACCAACTTCATCTGCTTTGATGGAGGGATCATCTTCAACTTTGCATTCCTGTGTTCCTTGGGTTGCTGCAAAGTATGAGAGAAACTAGAATTAGGAACAGTCAGACTAAAATGAGAGTACTCGTGCTGCGTCGTCTCCTTAGCAGCTTCATAAAAAATGTCCAAAAGGGCTAGGTGACTTGGAAAGCTTGAAGTGCTGCTTCTGTAAGCAATAGTCCTGCCAGAAGTCTGAGCCAACCAAGAGATAAACTTTTTCTTTTTGAATTTCGTCAGATTGAATACAAGATTTATTTTATTTTCAGGAAATCTCTCCCCCACCAGATCAATGGGATCCAAAAGTTTACCACAAGCAACATCCCTATGCTGCTGCTTATCACAACTGCCACTGAATATGACAGGTGTGATAAGCAGATCAATGGGATCCAAAAGTTCACCACATGCTTCATGGAATCTGGTTGCTAAGCACTTGGCATGGAAAATATGAGAAGTTCTGTTGTCCTGTGTTTGATCAGAATTTTCAAAACAAAACTTATTTCTGAATATCCAAATAGACCACATGATTGCACCTAGCCAACTAAAAACCAGTGATTTAGCATGCATGGAAGTATTTGAAAGAAAATCGGAGAACAATAAAGTGATGCTATGCAAATTGGGAATGCTAAAAGGAGATGAAGCCCAAAATGTCTGGGAAAAAGGACAATGCAAAAGAAGATGGTCAATGGTCTCAGTGTGCTGTAAGCAGAGGACAAGAACAGTTGTGGATGAAGTTTCCTCTATCTATGAAAAGGCCCCAAATGTTTTGACTTTCTTGTAAATTAACCCTTCCCGCTGAAATAAAATATATTGCGAATACTCGACTGCGACTTAGAGTCTGATTATTAACACCGACTCAAATTATGATTAAATAATTTAACACCGACTCTAGTAATATTAAACTTAGACAGACTATCCTTAGTAGGAAGTTTGTTAAGAATTGCCAAAGGAAAAAAAAAAAAAATTATAGGGAGTTTGAGCTTCCAGAAATCCTTCCAAGGAAAGTTCCAGGACCGACTCTTCCCCCATGTTCTGTGCTGACTAGCCAAACATTGGTTAAGGCTAGTCTTAAAAAGATCCTTATAAAGAGAAGCCACTGTAAACTCTCCATTCCGAGTTAGACCCCAAATCTGCTGGTCCTCCTGATTAGTTTTTGGACAAAGGTATTTTACTGATCTGGGTAGTGACCCAAGCAAGCAAAGCCTGAATAGGATCAAAATTCTACCTCAGCCCCCAGTGGAGTCATGGTGAATGATATTCAAAACCTTCTTATCCACCTCAGTATCAAGATGAGCAATATTATGCAAAGGAGGAGTATCACGATTCCATCTATCATGCCAAAGAGAACATTCCTCCCATTTGCTACCACCCACCTACTATTTTCCCTAATAAAGAGGCTTTATAGCAGATATTCCCTTCCAAGTCCAAGAAGGCTGCAAATCAGTTTTCTTGTCAGAAATGCTTTCTTCTTACAGTATCTGGATAAGAAGTACTTGGAGAAAAGGCAATCCTGATAGGTAACCAGCTTCCAAGCTTGCTTGGTGAGGAGTGATTGATTAAGGAGATCAGAGGGATTTGATTCCCAACCCCCCCAGAGACCTAGGGAAGGAAACTCCAGGATATCCAATGAATATACTTCTTATGCTGGTCAGAGGACTGGATAAAGGAGCTAAGAATCTTGTAATTCTGAGAAGACTAGCTTTAGGGGGAAAAATGAGGAGAAAAGGATAGATAAGTAAACTAGAAAGAACTGACTTAGTAAGGGTTATCCTTGCAGGTTTGTTAAGGTACATACATTTCCAACCAGAGCATCTTTTTCTAATTTTATCAATGGTTTGAGAGAAGAGTTTATCCTTATCTTTCTTAGAACCAAGAGCTAGACCTATATAATTTCAAGGGATTGAGAGATCCCAATCCCAAGATGGCTAGAAATAGTCTGCACTTTGCATATGGTGAAAAGAACAGTTTGGACTAAACATCAAGGTAGACTTAGAAAGGTTTATCTCCTGCCCTGATTTACTGCAGTATTGAGTGAAAATAGTCTTTAGATTTTGTTGGAACGTGATTATCCACTTTGAAAAAGAAAATTGAGTCATCAGCAAATTGGAGGTGAGTAACACCAGGCCCAGTTGTAGAATGCTGCACTCCTCTGATAAGGTTATAATTTTGGGCAGTGACCATGGCCTTGGACAAAGCCTCTGCTGTGAGAACAAATAGGAAACGAGACAATGGATCTCCCTGTCTAAGACCACAATTAGGCTTAAAAAACTCAGAGAGTGTGCCATTAACTGAGACAGCTAAGGAGGAGGTGGTAACACAACTCATGATTAACCTAATAAAACTATGTGGGAAGCCAAACTTTCAGCGAATTGTCACTTTTCTGATTTTATATTGAAACCCGATAAGATAAAACCTAGTTTCCCAAATTCCTACTGGGGGCTTTTGGGGTTTATAGTAGACCTAGAGTGGTGTGATATTTTTCCTGCCATGGTTTACGGGTGAGCGCTGATGTACTCTTCCCGTTTATTATAAGCACATGACAAGTTTTTAATGTTAAATATCAGTACATTTTACCTACGAATTCAAATGCTCCTTTAGGAGCGTGGATGATCATAATTTCAAAGCGATGATGGTGCCGTTTTATCAGTCAACTAATACTTCTGCATGTTTGTTTGACATGTTGCTTACGCAGAAGTGCTTACGGTAACCACCTTTTTCCTAAATAATTCAGCTTGGAGATTGTGTCTCCTGCAAGGTTACACACATGTGGAGAAGATTTAGCACAAGTTCCCTATGTTGCTACAAGGTTAAAATGCCAAGGACATGTGAGCTTGGACGGACTACTACTTGCAGTTGTCAAGAACTTATGTATATTAGTTATGCCAGGCTCAACTATGAGTAAATTGATCATCCTCGTTTGATAAAAATGTGACCTAGGCTTCTTTTTTTTTTTTTTTTTTTTTTTTTTTTTTTTGCATGGATGATTCAGTGCACTGAGAAGCTAATTAAATCACTCAATGTACAGGATATTGTAGTGCCAATAGCTGATAATGCAACAAGTTATTGGGAAAAGAAATTATGTTTCGAGCACATAATGGAAGATAAGGTAGGTAGTGCATTTCAGAGTGAACTTTTGAGTCTTGGGGTAGTATGTGTCAGTAGATTCGATACTTAATGGTACAATGTCGTACATACGAAGGACTATAGGAGGAACTACTTTTTGTTGACAGAGTTCAAGGAGACACCACTGCTCCACAAGTTAGTACAGCAATCCCTGAAATGCGAGACAACAGTGGATGGACTGATGAGTCATTCACAAAATTGGATGTTAAAAATTGCAAGACTTAGCGTAGAGACGATGTCTGGGGTTTAGTATTCTGTAAAGAGTTGAGATTAATATTTGTTCAAAATTTTGTGCTAAAAAGCTGCAGATTATTCAATTTCCAGATTTATATTTTATCTCACATTTTGATATTATCCGATGATACCAAACAGTTGATTTTCGGATTTTAGATTTTTAGTTAGTTTTTTCCCTCATTTTGCTGGTACCAAAACAGGCTCTAAATATTTGGAACTATAAATTCTATATAGACTTTCAAATGTTGGAGAAATTGCCAAATGATTTGCATAACCAAATTTAGCATTTGATTGCATGTCATTTATGCATAGTTTTTGTATGCACGTTCTCCATCATTTACTCTGAAACATCTGTATTTAGTTTCTAAACCAACATGTACAAATACAATGCCTCAGTAAACTCGAGATTGCAGCAACATTCATAAAACTGCCCTTCTGTGAACCAAAACCAATACTTGATAGTTCCAGGGGTTGTTGCTAAACTAACATATGAAAGAAATAACACAATGTCGTGAAGTCAAAGTCTAATATATAGAGGTGGTTGTCTAAGAGCACATACCAATATAACAAGATGAGGAAGGTTAATTAGTAAGAATTGCTTGGCACATATATTCCATGAAATATTGATACGTTCTAATGAAGATTGGATCTAAATGAATATCAGGAGGATTTATTGCATCTTTAATGGGTGCTCAAATATAATTTAAAGAGCATGTGTTGTTGCAGCTAAGTGGAGATGCTATTTGCATAAGGAACACAATCTCTGTATGGGTGTATTCAAGATGGGATCTGAGTGTTGTATCACAGTTCTATTAGCATTGCACCATCGTAATAACATGAAATTCAATTTCAATGGTCCATCTCAAAAAACAATTCATACAAACAAAAATACTACTAGCATTTCTAGTTGGCACTGGTGTAAATGCAGATTGTTGCAAGATTTAGGTTGTGGAATTAGTTGAGATATATTGTAGAGAAACGGTGGTGGTGGTTTTGATGTAGCAATGGTGTAGATGGAAGTGTAAGATACTTCAGTGGTTACTTGTAGTTTCAAGTTTCGCTAGAATAAACATGTGTACACCAAATCATTACCCTATAATGGTTATATTTTTTATCATATAAAGATACTACAACCTCATAAAAAAAATTGAGAGAAAACAGAACTGCAAAGGAACCATTCATTTATGAACAAAACTCCTAACTTAACCCGAAACCACCCCCATCTTTTACTTAATTATTACCTCCTGTACAACCAACATTACCTCATTTCCCTTCATAACCACCATCACTCTTCTTCTTCACCAAACCTCAATTGGCAACCGATCAAACCCTTTCTTCACAAATATTACTTGTCCAATTCAGCTAGAGTTCACCAGACAAGATATACACCATCTAACACCCGTATTTCAGCAACAATTTATATACCATCCAACATTTCAAATTCTACGAATCTCATCATGGTAACATCTGAATTATGTTCGCGTAGTGGCCAATTTTGGCGAGAACACTAAATTCGTTGAATATGTCGAACTTTAAATTGGTTAAGCACACCCAGATCAAATTAGTAAATTCATGAATAGATAACATGTCTAAATCACAACTTAATGAAACTCAGTTGCATACATTAGCTGATGGAATTAGAATCCAATAGATCCCCTGACACAAATATAGTGGCTTTTGATATACGGCGAAAGAAGAAAAAATGAGACGTAACAGTCAAATACATAATTGGACAAGAAGAAACAAACAAATCAATCCTTGATTTAATGGATTCAATGTAGAGGTCTCATGTATAAATGCACCATAAATGAAAGTTAATTTTTTATGTACTACTTTTACTAACCTTGATATTTACTCAAGCTTTATCTTTCATGAAGCACAATATGATTCTGCAAGAAAGGAAAATAGACCATTGAAGACAAGCACGCACAATCAATCGGCTGAGGCATTACTATTGAGAACATGCACTCGAGCAAGAAATATATAGACTTCAAAATGTGATGTACATATCCATTGATGAATATAGTTTTTCCCTCGCTAAGAATGGACAACATGATTTCTTGCAGCGTTTCCAGATAGAGTCAAACACAAAACAAAACTAAAATCGAATGAATTTATGCGGTTCATAAATGCATAGTACAACATAATCAAAACTTAATTTAAAAATCTAAGCACATGGACAACTTCATCAAAGTCAAATAATCATTTGCATATCCAAGTCTGTGGACTTAGAATCCAACAAAGCCTTTCACCCAGGCTGCCGAGCACGGCACTTTATGAAGCACGACTGTAATGTAATATCAACCAGATATGAATTTTGACTTAAAAATGTCTGCGAAGTCGTGGTGGAAACGAGTACGCCTATAAATTGGAGACATGAACCGAATCAAATCAACTGAGAGACCCAAATGAACTCTGAGAGTGAACGAGAGATATGTCAAATCAAAACAATTACGGAGACGGCCGATACCAAATCAACGACTAATAAGAAAATGAAGCACGACTGCTAGAGAGATAACCAAGACTGGGAGATGTGGGAAAAGTACAAATTTTAATATCGGGCCACTCAATATAGGAAACTTAATAGATGGGATTTTAACTAAGGGTCACATGTTTGACCATTTAGAAATATTGGTTTTAGTTGATCAAAGAAAAGAGATATAGGTTTTAGCGGAGGGATTAAAGGATAGAAACGTGGCAACATCTATATATATAATATTAGTATTAGTTGATCTAAGAAAAAAAATATCGCTCTTAGCAGAAGGAATTTAAGGATAGAAACGTGGTAACATCTAACGTGGTAACATCTACATCTATATAGATATAGATGTTGCCACTTTTCTATTATATATATGGGAAGAAGACACTTTTCACCCCCAATAATTGGGTGACAATACACTTTGGTCCCTGTCGCTTGAAAAATCATCACTGCACCCTTGTAACGGAAAGATGTTAGGACACTTGGCACCCTTCTGGCATGTTTCGTCTGTGAAGTCATTTGTTAGTAATTTTTGACTATTTTGTTCTTAGTTTGAGTTAAAGTATATTATACCCTTAACCAACTAACGAAATTACACCACTCACCAACAAGCAAGAAAGAGTGAAGGAGACTCAGACCTGTAAATGAAAACAAGCATGTTGTACCTACCATAGTTGCAAAACAATTTGCCTCGCCAGGAAATTAAAAATTTCTTAGCAAAGTCAGAATCATCATTGTCTAGAGAGAGAGAGTAAAGCGAGAGACACTGTTGGTAACCGTGGCTGCAAAATCAATTGCCTCGCCAAGCAACTAACAATTTCTTCATAATGAAATTGATGATGATGACAAAGAATAAACAGCCCCAATTAAACCTAGAAAAACATAAAATAGAACAGAAGCCTCAAAAATTTCCAACCCCCATCACCGCTACAACCACCACTACCACCACCAAGAGGGATCTCGGAAAATCAAGGACAACCCCAGATATTAGGTGAAATCGGATAGAGAGGCGAAGAATCTAAAACCCAACACGAATTCAATAACCCATGACCAATTGAGTTCCGAACATCAAAACTTTGCAAAATAAACACAAAACAGTCGCAATTTAGTTCAATTTCATTGCTACAGAGTGCAGATAAAAGCTAAGACAACCGCATCAAAAGAGGCTTAATCTTGTTTTAGGACAGCCAAAGCAGCGCTCTTGGTCCTTGAAATAGAGCCACCTAAAATAGATCCAACCTTCTGCCTCCGCAAGTGAAATTCGATCAATAACTAAGAACAACCCAGAAGCCATCGAACCAAGAAAGGGTCTGCAACCCTGGAACACGAACCAACATCACAACGCCAAAAAGCTCCCAATCTATGGAGTTTACCGGTCAAACTGTGAGCAAACAAGACCCGATCTGGAACAGCGCAACCTTGCCACCTCTAGTCTTCACCTCCTCCTTAAACTATCACCCAAAAAAATAGATGGGAGAGAAGAGAAGTTGTGCCTCTGGTGTTCGGGTTGTTGCTCAGATCGGAGGAAGAAGAGACTATCATGATGAATGATAATGATGAAGCTACAAGGGTGCACTGATTAATTTTTAAAATGTCAAGAGACCCCAAAATATCGGGGTGAAAGTGTCTTTAACCCTATATATATATATATACATATACATATAGATGTTGCCACGCTTCTGTCCATTGATTCCCTCCTCTAAAACTAATATTTCTTTTCTTTGATCAACTAAAACCAATATTTCTAAATGGTCAAACTTCAACCCTTAACTAAAATCACATTAAGTTTCCGGTATTGAATTTTTGTAGATATATATATACATATATATAAACATACATACATACATACACACACACATATATATATATATATATATATATATATAAAGAGAGAGAGAGAGACACTGGGTGTTGCTCGTGCTGAAAGGCACGCCAAGTAAAACTCATGCTCAATGCTTAGCCCCTTACATATGGGTATGTTATCTCCTTTAAAATGTGTGGACTAACAATGGATAACCGCGTGCAATAATGCAGACTCATGCTCATTGCATTTAAATAAGTAGTAGTGTTAGCCTGAACATAAACGTGATTATTTTACATGTGTCATGAACATCGTGCTACCATTGAAACAAACAGCTACATACTTGTGGTGATTGACATGCCGTTCAAACCTCATTACAAGTAAATGCTAAAAAGCATAAATGCAACAAACAAATGAGATTAGGTAAGACTAACATGCAGTCCAAACTCATTATTAGTATCGTGACATGTAAATGTTACAATTCAGAATAATGTACCAAAAATATGAGGAAGAACATGTTATATGATTCATTTATTGATGATTAAATAGCGTTTATTTGTTACACGACTTCTAGAGTGGCAGTTCAGTTTAGTTTTTCAAGTATCTTACCATCGATGCAGGATAGTACTTAACGTTGATAACTATGATTTTGAGCGAGTAGGTCAATGTATCTGTCCGGATACCTTTAGCATATATGGACCCCACAGGTCTTCAATCCACTTGACAAAGTTCTGAATCTTTCACCTTATTTATAGTACCTTATTTGGTAGAAGCAAAACTTACTCTAGAAGATTCATTACTCCATTGATTTTTAAATTAATACTCCTACTGAACTATTTTCCTTCCCTTCTAGTAATAACAACAGATGATTATAGTATGTACTGCAAAAATACTAAATTGCATGAGATCATTAAAGGCTGATGGCATGAGCCTCAGTGTGATTGATTCTGGTTCATTGTTAACACTCTCAAAAGTCTGTTACTATTCCAATTAAAACTTTTAGAACTGGTGTAAAAAACGGTATAAATTAAGAGGCGCATTATTTCCCAAACAATTCACCAAACGTCGTACCTGTTCAGATATTTAGGTTTCTAAGGTATACTGAAAACCCTTAAACAAGTACTTTTACTGAATACATATTCTAGGGCATAGTCCTAGTGAACCTGTGCCTACTTTGATCTCAAAAGGCCTACTTAGCCGTCACGCAGATTTGTCGGCCATAGATGGATTGAGATTCGTTATTCAAGTAGCACGGAAAGTAGCCCTAACAATTCTAAACCGAGGGTTTCAGGAGAAGAAACAAATTGAAGTTGAAGCCGGCATCATATTAAATAGAAGAAGAAGATGCAAGACATACCGAAGAAGCTGTATCTCAAAAGGCCTACTTAGTCGTTTGGCAGATTTGTCAGCCATACATGGATTGAGATCCATTATTCGAATAGCACGGAAAGTAACCCCCTAGCCAATCTAAACCGAGGGTTTAAGCAGAAGAAACAAATCAAAGCCGAAGCCGGCATCATATTAAATAGAAGAAGAAGATGCAAAACATACCTAAGAAGCTGGAGAGGAAGAGCAAAAACGCTCGTCGGTAGAGAGAACAGGGAGAGCTAGAGGGAGGCGCGCAGGGAGGTTGAAATTGAAAAGACGATCCATCCCAAAGGAAGACAATGAGGAAAATTAATATAATCCGATGGCTGAGAATATTCTACAAAGAAAATAAAATCTCACGGCTAAAAATGTATCTCCGCAATGTCTACTTAAATATGTGTGGGACCCACACCATTCTATCTTATATGTATATATATATATATAATATATATATAATTTTTTACCCTAAATCTAGCTGCTTTATTGAATTTGTGAGACTTAACCTACTGCATTATTAAATTATCATGAAAGCCACATGCATTATTCAAATCTGTGACAATTAACCATTTTCCGTTAACATCCGTTAATTAAACTAAATGGTAATCCATCAGGTGTAACAACGTGATGGGTACTATTGTTATTTTACATATTAATATAAAAAAAATCATTTAATTAACATTTTCTCCTAATTAATATAAAAGAAAACGAGGTCAACACCTATGTTCTCTTGTTCATTCTGACCAACGTAGACACTAGAGACAGAGAGAAGGGGAACGATGTACGACTGAGAGAGGAAATCGGGAAGGATCGGGCGAGGAGAACAACCAACTAGCTTCGCTCCCTCCGCCGATTGTGCGGCGTACAAATCCGACGGTTGACGGCTTTCTCGCTCCACACTTTTTCATATCGATTTCTGTGAATTTCTTCACCATATTCGAAGCCTACATCATGGGAATGTTCTTTTTTCATCTTCTTCGCCATTTTTTTGGCTTGTACTGTTTGTCTTGTCCGATTTGAATGTGGGGATTGCTGCAAGCATGTTATTGCTATTAAAATTTTGGGGTTTTCAGTTTAGGGTTTCTATACTATAAAAAATAGGGGGTTTCTTGATTACTGTGTGTATTATCTTCCTGAGGTTTGTGAATGGAATAAAAAATTGGAGCTTGTTGTAAACTGTTACTGAACTGAAAAAATTGTCCGTGAGCATTTTGTTTAACTTTGACTGAAGTGATAAAAAATTGTTTTAGCCTATGTAAATTAATGAACGCTGGATTTGAGATGATTAGGGAACTATATCGTGTTCTCTTAACCATAACTAGATCGGGCTTTATTTTTTATTTTGCTCTTTTCAGTTGGGTTGAAAATATATGTAAGGTCAACCACTTAGGTTCTCCAGGGCTTTTCTAACCTGTGAACATCCAACATCGAAATATGAGCTATATTTATCTAATAAATTGTTAGGTTCTTGTAGTTTCGTTATCTTCTTGACCATAATTCAAGTGTCTGTTTTCTGTAGATTCGTTAACATCTGGTGATTTTCCTTTATGATCAGAAGAAGGTTTGTTTGATGTGAATGTCTTAGATGGTGATAGTGATTTTGAGGGTGATGAAGAAGGTGTTGTATCAAATGAAGATGACTTTGATGGAAACATTAATAGAGATGTTGAATGGGGTGGAGTACAAGGTGAAGTGCCAAGGAACAATCCATTTGGTGTTAGTGATTTTGGAAACTTTAACCACTTGGACAGTGATCATGGTGGTTCTGTAGATGAGGACAAGGACTTTGTTGACTCATCAGATGAGGATGACACTTCTAAGGTTAGTTGACATAACTAACCTTAGCAATCACTGTAATGTAATGTAACAAGCTCTTTACTTGTAATGCAGGTAAAGTTTCCTGAATTCAGTGCAGAGGTGGACATGCATGATGTAGAGTTTGAAGTGGGGTTGGAATTCTCTACAGCCAATGAATCGAGAGGTGCATTGAGGAACTATTCCATAAGAACTGGCAGGGAGATTAGGTGGATTCATAATGATGGTGCCTAATTGAGAGCTGGTTGTGCAGATGGTTGTGATTGGACTATATATGTTTCCAAGAGGAACAATGAGAACACTTAACATGTGAAGTCATTGCATGATGTGCACAAGTGTTCAAGAGTAATGCACAACAAGCTAGTCACATCTACTTGGATTGTACTGAAGTATTTGAAAGAATTAAGGTGTGATCCATAATTGTCAATTAAGACATTGAAAGTAAAGCTTCAAGCAGTTTGGGGTGTGCATGCTTCAAACAGGCAGCTTTATAGAGCAAGGAAGTGTGCTAGAGAAATAATTGAAGGATGTGACAAACAACAATATGGAAGACTGTATGACTATTGCTCAGAAGACAAACCCTGGTTCTTCTACAATTATCAAGACAGTTGATGGTGGAAACGGACAAGAGGTGTTCCAAAGAGTTTACATTTGTCTTGGTGCTTTGAAATAAGGGGTGAAGGAAGGTTGTATGCCCATTATTGGTCTTGTTGGTGCACACTTACGAGACACCAATACTGGGCAAGTACTATGTGCTGTGGGTTTGGATGGAAACAATCAAACTTATCCATTTGCATATGCAATAGTTGAGATTGAGAACAAAGATACATGACAGTGGTTCCTGAAGTTAATTGTTGAGGATTTAGAGATTGGGAACTCACATCATTGGACCTTTATCTCAGATAAGCAAAAGGTAATTGTAGTAAGTGATATACTTCCAAATCCTTTTAATTGTGTGTTGAGTACTATATGTCTAACTTATACTTGTCCAATATTTCAGGGTCTTAAACCTGCAATTGAGGAGGATTACCAAAGTTCTGAGCATCGATTTTGCATCAGACACTTCTACTCCAACTTCATGACTGACAACATTGAACTCAGGCTTTGTAGTTACAAAATATTTTGGCAATATTTTAACAACTTTTTGGTGTGCCATTGTGTGGCAAATTAATTTTAGAAAGATGGGTATAAAAGTACTACTACAGTACCCTTCATTAACGAAGGGAAAAATTGTCTTTTTGCGCATTTTAAACAGTTATGTTAGTTTAATTAACGGATGTTAACGGAAAATGGTTAATTGTCACGGATTTGAATAATGCGGGTGGTTTTCATGGTAAATTAATAATGCAGTAGGTTAAGTGTCACAAGTTCAATAATGCAGCTATATATATATACATACATACATATATATATATATAAGATAGAACGGTGTGGGTCCCACACATATTTTAGTAGACATTGCGAAGAGACATTTCAAGCCGTCAGATTATATTTTCTTTGTAGCACATTCTCAGCCATCGGATTAAATTATTTTTCCTTATTGTCTTCCTTTGGGACGGATCGTCTTTTCAATTACAACCTCCCTGCGCGCCTCCTTCTAGCTCTCCCTGTTCTCTCTACCGGCGAGCATTTCTGCTCTCCTCTCCAGCTTCTTAGGTATGTTTTGCATCTTCTTCTTCTATTTAATATGATGCCGGCTTCGGCTTTGATTTGTTTCTTCTGCTTAAACCCTCGGTTTAGATTGGTTAGGGTTACTTTCCGTGCTATTCGAATATTGAATCTCAATCCATCTATGGTTGACAAATCTGCCTAACGACTAAGTAGGCCTTTTGAGATACAGCTTCTTCGAGATGTCTTGCACCTTCTTCTTCTATTTAATATGATGCCGCCTACAGCTTCAATTTGTTTCTTCTCCTTAAACCCTCGGTTTAGATTGGTTAGGGCTACTTTCTGTGCTACTCGAATAACCAATCTCAATCAATCTATGGCCGACAAATCTGCCTGACGGCTAAGTAGTCCTTTTGAGATAAAAGTAGGCACAGGTTCGCTAGGACTTGCCCTAGAATATGTATTCAGTAAAAGTGATTGTTTAAGGGTTTTCAGTATGCCCTAGAAACCTAAATATCTGCACAGGTACAACGTTTGGTGAATTGTTTGGGAAATAATGCGCCTCTTAATTTATACCGTTTTTTACACCAGTTCTGAAAGTTTTAATTGGAATAGTAACAGACTTTTGAGAGTGTTAACAATAAATAAGAATCAATCACACTGAGGCTCATGCCATCAGTCTTTAATGATCTCGTGCAATAGTATTTTTGCAGTACAAACTATAATCATCTGTTATTATTACTAGAAGGGAAGGAAAATAGTTCAGTAGGAGTATTAACTCAAAAATCAATGGAGTAACGAATCTTCTTTTCAGAGTAAGTTTTGCTTACACCAATAAGGTACTATAAATAAGGTGAAAGATTCAGAACTTTGTCAAGTGGATTGAAGACCTTTGAGGTCCATATAAGCTAAAGGTATCCGGACAGTTTCATTTACCTACTCGCTCAAAATCATAGTTATCAACGTTAAGTACTATTGTGCATCGATGGTAAGGCACTTCATATTGTGTATCGTGACGATACGAACACCCTTATTAACACAACTTTGAAAAGATACAATCTGATGAAATCACGAATAATAAGTACATTAAGTCAAAGATATGCTAGAATTCGGAGGATAAGTTAAAACCCTGAAGTTGACCTCTCTGGATTCAGATGTTACTCTAATTCATTCACTTGGTTAAGGAATTGCATTCGTTAACGGATTGTGAGATTTATCGAACTTCAGTACCGGTCATTCTTTACATTTCTTGGATTTTAGTATAAATAATCAGTATTTTACCACCCGTAAATCGGCTCTAAACTTAGGTTTACATGGATTTGTGATAAACTCTTCCAAAAGTTTCTCTGTTGGGTAACCCCAAGTTGGTTACTGCTGGGTTTTTTCCTGCTTTTAGAACACGTTTCCTATTATTATGTCATGCTTATTTGTGAAATATGCCAATTAAACCTACCATTTTTTACTAAAGGAGCAACAATTGTTGTGGAACATGCTGAAGTACATTGCATCAGCTAGCAATCTCTTGCTAATATGTTTTTTTAATTATATGAATGATGGGTGCATAATTCATACCAGAGTATACCGACCCTTGTTGTGTATTTCATTGTATCTCAGCCAAAGGGAATAGGTTTACACGTGTTCCAGGGTTGCAGACCCTTTCTTGGTTCGATGGCTTCTGGGTTGTTCTTAGTTGTTGATAGAATTTCGCGTGCGGAGGCAGAAGGTCGGATCTATTTTAGGTGGCTCTATTTCAAGGACCAAGAGCGCTGCTTTGGCTGTCCTAAAACAAGATTAAGCCTCCTTTGATGCGGCTGTCTTAGCTTTTATCTTTACTCTGTAGCAATGAAATTGAACTAAGTTGCGACTGTTTTGGGTTTATTTTGCAAAGTTTGGATTTTCGGAACTCAATTGGTCATGGGTTACTGAATTCGTGTTGGGTTTTAGATTCTTCGCCTCTCTATCCGATTTCACCCAATATCTGGGTTTGTCCTTGATTTTCCGAGCTGCCGCTTGGTGGTGATAGTGGTGGTTGTAGCGGTGATGGGGGTTGTAAATTTTTGGGGCTTCTGTTCTATCTTATGTTTTTCTAGGTTTAATTGGGGCTATTTATTCTTTCTCATCATCATCAATTTCATTATGAAGAAATTGTTAGTTGCTTGGCGACGCAAATGATTTTGCAGCCACGGTTACCAACAGTGTCTCTCGATTCACTCCCTCTCTAGACAATGATGATTCTGACTTTGCTAAGAAATTGTTAATTTCATGGCGAGGCAAATTATTTTGCAACTATGATAGGTACAACATGCTTGTTTTCACTTATAGGTCTGAGTCTCCTTCACTCTTTCTTGTTTGTCGGTGAGTGGTGTTATTTCGTTAGTTGGTTAAGGGTATAATATACTTTTACTCAAATTAGGGACAAAATAGTTAAAAATTACTAACAAATGACTTCACGGACGAAACATGACAGAAGGGTGCCAAGTGTCCTAACATCTTTCTGTTACAAGAGTGCAGTGATGATTTTTCAAACGACAGGGACCAAAGTGTATTTTCACCCAATTATTGGGGTGGAAAGTGTCTTCTTCCCATATATATAATAGAAACGTGGCAACATCTATATCTATATAGATGTAGATGTTACCACGTTTCTATCCTTTAATTCCTTCTGCTAAGAGCGATTTTTTTTCTTTGATAAACTATTACTAATATTATATATATAAATGTTGCCACGTTTCTATCCTTTAAATCCCTCGCTAAAACCAATATCTCTTTTCTTTGATCAACTAAAACCAATATTTCTAAATGGTCAAACATGTGACCCTTAATTAAAATCCCATTTATTAAGTTTCCTATATTGAGTAGCCCGATATTAAAATTTATACTTCTCCCACATCTCCCAGTCTTGGTTATCTCTCTAGCAGTCGTGCTTCATTTTTCTTATTAGTCGTTGATTCGGTATCGGCCGTCTCCGTAATTGTTTTGATTTGACATGTCTCTCGTTCACTCTCAGAGTTCATTTGGGTCTCTCAGCTGATTTGATTCAGTTCATGTCTCCAATTTATAGGTGTACTTGTTTCCAGAAACCCACGACTTCACAGAAATTTTTTAAATCGAAATTCATATCTGGTTGATATTACATTACAAGTAGTCCAACTTGATTTTGTTTTTAACTTCAATTTTCATCCGATTACTTATTTTATCTTATCAGTTAGTGATGAAGTGCCGTGCTCGGCAGCCTAGGTGAAAGGCTTTGTTGGATTCTAATTCCACAGACTTGGATATGCAAATGATTATTTGACTTTGATGAAGTTGTCGATGTGCTTAGATTTTTTAAATTAAGTTTTGATTATGTTGTAGTATGCATTTATGATCGATTTTAGTTTTGTTTTGTGTTTGACTCTATCTGGAAACACGGCAAGAAATCATGTTGTCCATTCTTAGAGGGAAAAACTATATTCATCAACGTAGATATGTACATCACAATTTGAAGTCTAAATATATTTCTTGCTCGAGTGCAAGTTCTCAATAGTAATGCCTCAATCGATTGATTGTGTGTGCTTGTCTTTAATGGTCTATTTTCCTTTCTTGCAGAATCATATTGTGCTTCATGAAAGATAAAGCTTGAGTAAATATCAAGGTTAGTAAAAGTAGTACATAAAAAATTAACTTTCATTTATGGTGCATTTATACATGAGACCTCTACATTGAATCAATTAAATCAAGGATTGATTTGTTTGTTTCTTCTTGACCAATTATGTATTTGACTGTTACATCTCATTTCTTCTTCTTTCGCCGTATATCAAAATCCACTATATGTGTGTCAGGGGATCTATTGGATTCTAATTCCATCAGCTAAGGTACGCACTGAGTTTCATTAAGTTGTGATTTAGACATGTTATCTATTCATGAATTTACTAATTTGATCTGGGTGTGCTTAACCTATTTAAAGTTCGATATGTTCAACGAATTTAGTGTTTTCGCCAAAATTGGCCACTACGCGAACATAATTTAGATGTTACCATGATGAGATTCGTAGGATTTGAAATGTTGGATGGTATATAAATTGTTGCTGAAATACGGGTGTTAGATTGTGTATGTGTTGTCTGTTGAACTCTAGCTGAATTGGACAAGTAATATTTTTGAAGAAAGGGTTTGATCGGTTGGCAATTGAGGTTTGGTGAAGAGAGTGATGGTGGTTATGAAGGGAGATGAGGCAATGTTGGTTGTAGAGGAGGTAATAATAAAGTAAAAGATGGAGGTGGTTTCGGGTTAAGTTAGGACTTCTGTTCATAAATGAATGGTTCCTTTGCAGTCCTGTTTTCTCTCAATTTTTTTATGATAAAATATAACCATTATGGGGTAATGATTTGGCGTACACATTTTTATTCTAGTGAAATTTGAAACTACAAGTAACCACTGAAGCATCTTACACTTCCATCTACACCATTGCTACATCAAAACCACCACCACCCTTTTCTCTACAATATATCTCAACTAATTCCACAACCTATAACTTGCAACAATCTGCATCTACACCAGTGCCAAGCTAGTAGTATTTTTGTTTGTATGAATTGTTTTTTGAGATGGACCATTGAAAGTTGAATTTCATGTTATTACGATGGTGCAATGCAATAAAACTGTGATACAACACTCAGATTCCATCTCGAATACACCCATACAGAGATTTTGTTCCTTATCCAAATAGCATCTCCACTTAGCTGCAACAACACGTGCTCTTTAAATTATACTTGAGCACCCATTTAAAGATGCAATAAATCCTCCTGATATTCATAGAGATCCAATCTTCAATAGAACGTATCGAGATTTCATGGAATATATGTGCCAAGCAACTCATAATTAACCTTTCCACATAAACTCTGAAGCAGTTGTACCGTTTAGCTTCAGAAGATTTTAAGTCGACACCTACACCTCGACCAGTAATCTAGGGTCCTAAGTTCGACCCCATCCCCAAAATCAACCATTATGCTCAATCAATTTGAGAGTTGTGTGAGGATGTTTTCTTCAAAAAAAAAACAATTTATACTTCCACCACATTGAATTCTCCATACTCTCACAGGCTAATTTCTGTTTGAATTTAAAACTGTTTTCCCTCTATTTTTATTCTGAACTGGTTAAGTGCCTTGATGATTATTTATGGGAACATCTAAATGTAACCATGCTGTATATATTGAAGAAGGAATATCATATGTATTTGTTCATTTAGATTTAACAAATTTCCGCGAGTCACACATAGAGGTGTCAATGAGCCAAGCAGAATTTCTTTATTCCCAGTTCTAGGCTTCTTCATATTAACTCCGAGGTTCAATTTGCAGATCAAATTTGTAATCCCCAATGACAAAAGGTAAGTCGAAGGTAGAAGATGGCAAGCAAAGGTATTGAATACCGTAGCCTGAGAATTATTCCATGATAAAATAAGCTCAGTGATAACATACCAGTTTTATCTTTCAGTGCTAGGTTGCCCAAGCATGCGTCACCACAAAAGGCTCGTGCAAAGTCGGCTCGAAGGTTTATACACAACTTAGTAACCGCGCTTATATTTAATTATTTTAAGTTGACAGTTCAGTCTACTGAAATTTCTTGCCATTGGTGTTTTCTTCAGAGATTTAAACAAGACATTATTTGATGGGCTCCCAGATGGAACTAAACTGCACTATAGAAACAAGGTCCTAATTTGGACATAAGTCCTAATATTTTCACCTTAATAATGCTACAAGTAAATTTGATTATGAAGTACACAATTTCCTCAAAAACTGGCTCCTTACAATGATCAGTTACTACGTATAGGAAACATTCAAAGGTTACAAGACTAAAGAAGGTCGCATATTCTGCTTTCACTGCCAAAAAGAAGTACGTACCAATTTCTGCCTCACAGCCTCACATAACCGTTATGCATTTGTTTTTAAAATTGAAAATTGATAATATGTTGACACTTCTGAGCAGGTCAGCCCTTCCGCGTTCGAACACCATGCTGGTTATGGTAAACGTAGACAACCGTGAGTAACTTAAATAGGGATCATGTGGCTCATTTTCTTTAGATTATTACTTTGCTATCTTAATTTTCAATTCATCTCTTGTTTTGCAGTTACATGAACATTGTTAATTCAGATGGAGTGTCTCTGCATACTCTTTCACTGCAATCACTGGAGGGAAAGAAGATAGAGGAAGAAAATGGCAATAATTGCTTCATCTGTGCTGAACAAACAGAGGAGGAGGAGGAGGGCCTTATACATCATCATAAATGCGGCAAATATTTTCACAAGGGTATTCTCATAGGCTGTTTAACATAATTATATTTCAGTTTAATCTAACTGCGGCATTTCACTTGACTATTGGTTTTGTCGTTACAGACTGCATTTTGCTTAGTCGCAAACCTGTTGGTACTTGGAAATGCACCTATTGCCTAAAACCAACAGTTTGCAAGACAAAGCAGACAACCGACCAGAGCACTACAGAAAGCTCAGGCAACGCAGATATTGGCACATGCTTCCTGTGCAGGTTATACTATTTTATCTCACTCTTTACAAATTTCAAAAGCTAATTCTTGAACCAAGCCCAAAATGGTCTGACTAACCTAAAAGTTCAGAAAAAAGCTTCTTCTATTTATTTCTGCATATTGATAGTCAGGGTGGATTTACATTTTTACGCCCATATGATATTTACAAGAGTTCTAAAGACATTGATGATGCTTGCAGTAGTGAAGATTTTGACAAATCTGATAAGTTCTCTTCTCAGACAATCATCCTCTGCAATCAGGTTCTAATTTTCATTATTTGTTGCAATACACTTATAAGCTACACGTCTGCTTATGCATGTTTATATATTTGTTTCTTATTATCCCTTTTCACTTCTCTTTCTTTCAAGTGTGGGAAAGAGTACCATGTCGGCTGTTTGAAGGACAAAGGAATTGTAGATCTTAAGGTTCAGACAATTTTCACATATTCTTTAACTTGTTTAGTTGAAATAGTATCTGAATAACATATTTTTACCTCATCTACTATAGGAATTGCCCAAAGACGAGTGGTTTTGTGATGAGAAGTGCAGTAGGATTTATCAGGCTTTACAAGATATGGTAGTTGGCGGAATGCAAAATTTACCAGAGCCTGCACTGAACCGGATCAAGAAGAATGGTTCCAATAGTGCTGAAGAACCTGTCATAAGATGGAGGCTTCTTGGAGGGAAGATGGCTTCTAAGGAAACCAGAAAGCTGTTTGGGCAAGCTATCTCTATCTTTCATGTGAGTTTGTGTAGTTTACATAGTTTTGCTGCGACTCGTCTTTTTTCCTCATTTTAAATTGAAACCCCATGAGATAAAACCTTGTTTCTCAAATTCCTGCAGGAAGCTTTTGGGTTCATGGTAGACCCGAAGTGTTGTGATCTTTTTCCCGCCACGGTTTACGGGTGAGCATTGATTCACTTTTGCTGTTTATTATAAGCACATGCCAATAGTTTTTAATGTTAAATATCAGTACATTTTACCTACAAATTCAAATGCTCCTTTAGGCGAAGCGTGGATGATCATGATTTCGAAGGGATGTATTGCGCCCTGTTATCAATCAAGTAAGTAATACCTTTACATGGTTGTTTGACATGTTTCTTATACTGAAGTGCTTACAGTACCCTCCTTTTTCTTAAATATTTCAGCTCAGAGATTGTGTCCGCTGCAATGTTACGCGTATACGGAGAAGATGTAGCAGAAATTCCCTATGTTGCTACGAGGTTCAAATGTCGAGGACAGGTTAGTTATGTAGGGCTCAACTATGAGTAATTAATCACCTTCATTTCCAAAAAAAAAAAAAATTGGGTTATTGCTGATAAAAATGTGACCTCGGTTTCAAGTTTCATTTTCTTCTTTTGCAGGGATATTTCACAGCACTGTTCTCATGCATTGAGAACCTAATTCTATCTCTCAATGTAAAGGATATTGTGGTGCCGGTAGCTGATAATGCAGCAACTTACTGGAAAAATATTTTGTGCTTTGAGCCCATGATGGATGATAAGGTAGTGCATTCCAGAGTAAAATTTTGTATCTTGGGGTAGTATGTCTCAGTAGATTCGATACTGATGGTGTAATGTCGTGCAGCTGGAGGACTACAGGAGGAAGTACTTTACGTTGATAGAATTCAAAGGGACGCCACTGCTTCACAAGTCAGTACGACAGTTGAAAATCGACTGTTAGAAAGGTCAAGACAGTATAAAGATGAGACATTAGTGCATGTTTGCAAGTAGATTGAAATCCAAAAAGAGTTCAAACATCTCAGTTTTGTTTTAATCCTGTTCAGTTTTCTGCATCTCAGTTGACATTATAGTTTGTTTAGAGTTTTGAGCTGAAAAACTGCAGATTATTCAATACCCAAATTTACATATTATCTTTGATTTTGCACATTATCTGCTCATACCAAGTTGGATTTTCGGCTTTTAAATTTTCAGTTCGCTTTTTCACTCGGATTATTTTCAAGAGATCTTTACCAAACAGGCTCTTGATATATGGAATAAAAAGTTCTCTAGAGGCTTTGAAATGTTAGAGATGTTGCCAAATGATTTCCATAAACGGCATTTATGCATAGTTTTGTATGCGTATTCTCCACCATTTACTCTAAAAAATCAGTATTTGGTTGCTAAACCAACATGTACAATGCCGGAGTAAACTCGAGATTGCAGCAACATTCAAAAAGCTGCCCTTCTTTGAACCTCAAAATTCAGTATTTGGTTGCTAAACTAACATATGAAAGAAATATCACAATGCCGTGAAGTCATAGTCTATTATATAGAACCAGTTGTCTATGAGTACGTACCAGTGTAATAAGATGAGGAACATCCTTTTTGGAAAGAGTGAAGTCAAACGCTGTAGAGACTCCAATTGCCAGTGAGAGACATCAGACTCCATGTTGAAACAACTCCTATTCTAGAGCGTCCAATCCTGAATGCAATGGATAATGTTTTGAACAAAGACTGCACTTTATTGGATGACCTGATTCATGAGAAAAAACAAAAGGTGGAATGAGGCTCGGCCATGCAGTGTATGTTCACTAACTTAACATTAACATTAACAGCAGCGGAACAATTTTTTATCCTTGGACTGTAGAAACATGAATAACCGCTCAGATTACATATTTTGTAGCAGAACTAAAAAGATAACTGATGTAAGAAGTTAGTGGCTGGTCGCACAACGGCCATCGACAAAACGAATATATTTTAGCATACCCTACTTACTGAAACATAAGAACACGGATATTTCAAATTTACCCATAGAAAATGAACTAAAAGGTTGCAAAACATGCAGTATGGATGAGGAAATCCCGAGGAAAAGAACATACCCAAAGATTAGATTTTGTTTTCATTTACCGACCATTTTGTTGGGATTTCCCCAAATTTTTATGGTCTTTTAGCGTAAGGCTCTCCACCAAAACAAGCAATTCAGGTAAACAGCTCCTCAAGGATGTTGAAATAAAAGACGTCCTAGTGATATGGTAAACTGAAGCATGGCTATTACTTGGAGAATGATATGAAGTTCAGAGCAGGACAGGTTCCACAAGACGAAGATGTAGAAACGCGGTTTGAAATGGTTTGGACAGTATCAATCCTTACCCTCCACAAATTGCAACTTAATGTGAATACATAGAAATGCACCCCTAAGTTAACTCATAAATTCTCCATCCCAGGACAATTTGCAAGCCATGTAATCTTTGTGATAGGGTCAAAATAAAACCCAGAACTAAAAGGGGGAGACTTTAGGAGTAAAATGGTATACAATATTTTAAGGGGGAGCGGTTACCCTTAGGTTAGCTTCTTAATCCCCCTCCCCGCCACAGATTCCAAGCCTTGATACCTGATGAGCATCCTCAATGGGACCC
Organism: Linanthus parryae; assembly: GCA_023055425.1. Lineage (NCBI taxonomy): Eukaryota > Viridiplantae > Streptophyta > Magnoliopsida > Ericales > Polemoniaceae > Linanthus > Linanthus parryae. The sequence goes on along the minus strand of JALGPY010000001.1, from coordinate 177,644,018 downwards.
ATGGCCACGAGCTGCGCATTCCAGTGCCCTCCACAGTGCCACAAGGCCTTTCAAAATGCTCATACGCCCCTCTAACACCCAACTCCACATGGGTATCTATGACAACCCTACATTCAAATCAGGGACTAATGTAAAAGAGCTTCAAAATTTCAGGGACAAGTTTACGATTTCTTGCATATCATCTCAAACTGCATTTTTAGGGCATACTTTATTAAGGTATAGTTTGGGGGTCATATTGTGATTAGGTATTCAGTTGGAACCATTTGGTAATTTATCAAGAGTTTGAGGACTACGTTGCAGATTCATTTAAACTTCCAAATTTGTTAGCAAATCCTTCATCCACCATTGTTGAACCTTCACATGAGCTGCAATGGTGAGTCACAGCTCAGAGCTCACCATTGAACTGTTATTGCAAGGACAGAGCCAACTAGCCGATTTCCACCATCAAAACCAAACCTTGACAATTCACTCAACTCGCTCGTCCTCTTTGATCTCTCTCACTCCTGAGGCATTCTCACACCTCATAGGAGCTTTCTCATCACTGAATTGTTCTTATTTGTCCGGAATTTACAAAGAACATGGTAAGATCTCTGACATGCTTATTCTCGATAATTTGGTCAATTCTCTTTCTGTGTAATCTCGTCCAATTCTGAGTATACCTTCGTGTTCCTGAGGTCCTGCAGAAGCAGAATCATCAAAGAATTACAAGCTTAAAGCTCTGGTTTGAAAATTCCCAATTCTTGCTCTTTTTCCCGTCGCCGGAGAACTCATAGCTTTCAAAGGTAATTTCTGGGTCATGTCTGAGTAATTCTTCATTCTGAGACTTGTTACATGTTTTTTAGGACCTGTTTAACACCTGCATGTGCCCAGAAATGGGAGAAATTGTCTTAGACTCCATGTTCATCATTTCTGCTCTTGGTTGCTTCGATCAAGTGTCGGGACCTGTATATGGGTGAATATCTCTATGTGCATGTTCTTGTTGCATTACATGAATCTCTTCCCTAACATCACATGGTTGATTTCCATGCCTGATTCAAGCTAATTGTTCCTAGATTGTTCAGAATTGCCTTGCCAACATGCTAGCTCAAACTATTTCATACCATTTGCAAGTATGCATTTGGTTGAATTTCAGTTCTGGGTTTGATTTAGCACAAATTTCTTACATATTTATGACATGTTCGAGTCTATTCCATGTCTGCAACTACTTCAAATTTGATTGCTTAAACTCAATTAGGGTCAAACTGCAATTATGCAGAGCCTATGTTTTCGGGGTTAAACTTCAGTTAGTGTTGGGAAGGATGTTTTAAAGGGTTCCATCAAGCTGGCTGGCATTGCATATTTGCATGAAGAGCTTACTTGCAAAGTTTCCACGCTTTGGGAGCGAAAGTGTAATTTTATGAGAACTTGCTTGAAGCTATTTTTGGGCATTGAGACCATTTTGAGGGTTATTTTGAGTGTTTTATACACTAAGGATATCTAATGGAATCTGAAAAGTATTCAGGAACTGATTATGAGACTTCTGAAAGTCCAATGGCATTTTAGTCATCTGAAATGCACTACATGCTAAGACAACCATTCTTGCATGTAATCTGGATGTGGGAATTTTGCGGTTTCAGACACTTAGGGTATCTAGTGGACTCTGACAAATGTTCAGGGACAGGTTTTGAGACTCCCGAAAGTCCAAGGGCATTTTAGTCATTTGATATTGCACTGCCTATTCCATGACGGAGGAAATTCTCCGCCCCTGAGTTGGACTGCTAGTTGGGCCTGGTTGAAAATAACACCGTTCGAGTATGTTTCTAAATCAGACTTTCTGCTTTTAGAAGCCTCCTCCTATGTCAGGAAAGTTTTTCTAAAAGCTACAACGCTATCTTGTTTTTATCATAAATTGATTATCATGTTAAGTGGTTTGGATTGGCATTATGAATTTGGATTCTGGACATATGGAGATGGGATACAAGAGGCTATGTTCCTCCTCACTCTTTGTGGATTATTTATTTGAATTAGGGGCACATGGGGCACCGTGGCCTCCCCTACTCCAGCTTGAGGGTCAAATAGGACTCAGCTTTACGCCCTAGCACTAATCCTCTGACGTTAACTTGTTCCCCTAAAGGGGTTGTCGACACTTAAGGTCTAGTTGTGAAGTGGGATTTGTTCCTTATATCATCGGAAATGGAATATGCCGAGTAATATATAAAAATATGTCTGGATAATGTTGGAATTGGTTTGGTCCATTTGGATATGGATTTGGTTACTAGATTTGGATTTGTCACTGGATTGAATCTTTTCAACATGTTATCTTTAAACTGCTGTTACACTGCTTCGATTTCAAACTTGGTCTTCTTGAAATATCTCAAGTGTTATTACGTTTACATGCTAAGGTGCTTTCTCACTCAGCTTGTGCCGAATTTTTTTTATGCGATGTCTTTGTTGTAATTAAAACCATCGTTATCGCGCCGGATTGGGGAACACTGAGGATATAAAAGCATAGAGCCCTTACATGGCACAGTACATACACAGTTCTCTTTTGCTTACGCTCGAAAAATCTTAACTTGTTTTGTAAAACCGTCAACTTCTGTTTGTATATATAAGCTTGGTGGTTGAGAATGTGTTTATGTTTCATATATACTCATCTTGGTTGAGACTCCTTGCACAGAAGGCTAGCTTCCGCTGCGGAAGGCACTCTCCGGATCTCCGGTCCTGCGGGATTCGGTGGATTACAGTCCACATGTGTCGTGCTCTTGCACCTTCCCCACTGGGTGGGAAACACACATCAAGAAGAACATGAACAGTGTCTAGCACTAGTGCCCCACAACCCCAAAGTACACTAAAAGAGCATTTACGAGTGGAGTTGTCTATTGGGATATCTACTCAATCTGGGGATTTGAGTTTTTTCTCTATCAAGTCTTGTGTTGGCCATGCTCTCTTGTAAATTTTTTAAAAAAGTTATGTGTACCGTAGCAAAGCAATTTGTTACAAGAGCATAATCAAGTTCCACACGTGTTAATAAGTTCAGATCACAGTTCTATAGACAACCCTACAGACTAGTTAAACTTGGAATTGAACTCTATCAAGGTCCAATAGATGAGCCGAGCTCTACGTTCGATGACAAGTAAATGAGCTGAGTTTAACTGAATCTCTTGGTACATACAAAGCCAAGCTCAAGAAATAATTGGCAAGCAAAGCATGAGCACCACTGAAATCAGCTTGACAAAAAGCCCGGATAGAAGTATGGATACAACACTAACACATACTTTAATACATCAAAACAAAAACTCGTCGATAAGGAAATTAGTAGCTCAAAAGCTATCAACAACTAAATATATTGTGGCATTCCATGTTTTCTAGTGAAGGAGATGAACACGTAAACATCAGATTTTACCCAAGATACAAGTGAAAAAGGTAGCAAAATAAGATAAATGTTGCGTAGCTGAGGAAACAAGAGGAAAGGAACATTACCCAAATATAAAGAAAGTATTTGTTTTCCTTGATCAGCTCACTGAAGTAAGACTCTCGCTGTAAGTTGCATCTCCTCCATTTTGGCTTGTAATCCCCAAACTGGCTAGGGTCTCCCTCACTCTGAAACTCCAAGAGCAGATGTCCAGAATGAGACATCACAAACAGAAAATCAACCCCATCTTTGCTGAAATATGTTAGCATTGGGTATAAAATCTCAATCAATGATGGCGTACAGATTTGTTTCATGGACCAAGACCGACACCCAGATATCGAAAGGTGGGCCCATCCCCAAAAGGAAGGTAGCGAATTGTTTCTTTATAACTTGCAATTCTCGCCGGGGAACCATACCAATCAGCAAAAGGCAACTCTATTAAGATAAACAGCTCCTCAAGCATGTTGAAGCGCAGAATGTACTTGTCATGTGGTAAATTATAATTAGAGAGAGATCCCAAGTCCAAAAGAGGTATTTATCCACACAGGTTAAGCCACCAGGACGAAGAATTGGTAATCATGTTTGAAGTGTCTTCTCCCTCAAGGTATCACAGCCTTCTTGAGTTATCTTCAAATTTCCCCCAAAATCATGTTCTCCCTCAAGGAATTACAGCCTTCTTGAGTTAGCTTCAAATTTCCTCCTCTACAAGACAAATTTAGAGCCCCAAAATCATATGAGCATCAGAGATTGGATTATTATTACAGAACCCATAACTAAAGAATTGGAACTTTTTGTGGAGTGAACTACGAAGGCAACCAAATTCCAAACTTTTAGAGAAAGAATCGATCAGAACAACCAACAAGAGATCTACAAGTGGTGGAAACGGTTGATCCAACCACAATATCGTGAAACCCTATGGTGATATTGGTACTGGTTTATACAGTAGAAAGTGAGACTTCATAGTTCAAGGGAAACCAAAAGTCAGGAGAAGTGAATAGATGGTTACCAGAACTTCCATACGCTCTTCGATCGCATCAGGAGGTTAACCGGAAGCCCAATGATAAATCGGAGAGAGATGTGTTGGGGTTGTAAACAATTTAGGGTTCTTTAAGTTTTGGTTAATATCAGACTCTCCCCCTAAAATCTACAGATAACTGTGTAATACTTCCCAGATTACGGACTTATTACGATTTTTCCCCTCCAAACTTTTCTTCTTCATAAATGCACACACAATGACTGAACAGTCTCTCTCCTCACATCAACCACCTCACAAGCAAAAAAGTATTACAGATTATGGGAATAGAACATCGTGGATATGTGGTGCTAGGTACAAAAATCCAATATAAATAAATATGAAAAATACGATAGAAAAATATTACTACTACTACTACTACCACCACTACTACAATATTCTACTACTCTCATCAGAAGGATCTAAATATGGTAATCGGGACATCAAAATCCGTTGATAGCAAACCTTATTAGGACAATAGTATAATCATACGTCGGCGCAACGATCCTAACTTCCCTGAAATTTACAGATGATCCAACCATGATCACGGAGTTAGATAAAATAGCAGTACAGAGGGATGGAGTGAAATAGCGAGTTCTCTCGTGAAAGACATTTTAATCATTTTACAAGGGGGTGTCATCTGCCGAGAATAGTGGAGTACCCATCAAGGAGTTAATCCAAACTCATATATGTCAAACAAAACAAGGAATAACCAACTTGCACATAACTAAACTTCAATGAACTATAAAATAATTAATGTGAGACTAAGCTCCAATTTCAATGTCCTCGCCTGCGGGGTTTTAAAACACAAAAAGGCAGTAGAAAATAACGCAGCCAGAGCTAATCTGAGTGAACACTCAAGATAAAATAAACGAGTAAGGTAAAGAGCTTAAGATGTCATTCGGAGTTTGAAAAGCTTAATAAGTCATTCGACATTTAAAAATACTTAAGAAGTCATTCGGATTTTGTAAAACTTAAGAAGTTGAAAGTAGTTTCGATTTTTTTTTTTTTTTTTTTTTTTGAAATGATGTAATCAAGTTAAAGAAGGTAACTTTTTGAAAATCATGCTTCCGTACTAATAATGTTGAAAACCATTTTCAATTCAAGTGTATACAGAAAAATATTAAGTTAAGAAAATGTTCCTCTTAGTACTGATACTAGAGATTTCATACCAATTCAGCGGTATACTATAGATTTCATATCTCACTACCTGTAGAATTTTGTGAATATCACATTCACATCTGACAAGGAAGAACCAAGCCAATAACCATAGGGATAACTAAACCTTAAATGTCCATATCCCCTACTAATTCAGATGACCAATAGAGTAGTACTAGGGTACAATGTTGAGTACTACTTTTTTTCGACAAGAAGCATAGAACATCATGTTAAACAAAAAGATTAAACCAAACACAAGGCCAAAGACCGGCCACCAAACCAACCTAAAGAAAACTAGGAAAAGAAGAGCAAGGAGTTTAAAGTACAACCAGTTCAAAATACAACCCAACTAACAAAGCTCATAAGCTAGAGTTTATAAACAAGAACCAAAACACTAGAAGAACATCCCTGGAAACATCTCGGAGTTAACATCGACATGCTTGAGTTCAATGCAGCACACATTAGGGATTTGCTGCAGGTCCACCAACTTCATCTGCTTTGATGGAGGGATCATCTTCAACTTTGCATTCCTGTGTTCCTTGGGTTGCTGCAAAGTATGAGAGAAACTAGAATTAGGAACAGTCAGACTAAAATGAGAGTACTTGTGCTGCGTCGTCTCCTTAGCAGCTTCATAAAAAATGTCCAAAAGGGCTAGGTGACTTGGAAAGCTTGAAGTGCTGCTTCTGTAAGCAATAGTCTTGCCAGAAGTCTGAGCCAACCAAGAGATAAACTTTTTCTTTTTGAATTTCGTCAGATTGAATACAAGATTTATTTTATTTTCAGGAAATCTCTCCCCCACCAGATCAATGGGATCCAAAAGTTTACCACAAGCAACATCCCTATGCTGCTGCTTATCACAACTGCCACTGAATATGACAGGTGTGATAAGCAGATCAATGGGATCCAAAAGTTCACCACATGCTTCATGGAATCTGGTTGCTAAGCACTTGGCATGGAAAATATGAGAAGTTCTGTTGTCCTGTGTTTGATCAGAATTTTCAAAACAAAACTTATTTCTGAATATCCAAATAGACCACATGATTGCACCTAGCCAACTAAAAACCAGTGATTTAGCATGCATGGAAGTATTTGAAAGAAAATGGGAGAACAATAAAGTGATGCTATGCAAATTGGGAATGCTAAAAGGAGATGAAGCCCAAAATGTCTGGGAAAAAGGACAATGCAAAAGAAGATGGTCAATGGTCTCAGTGTGCTGTAAGCAGAGGACAAGAACAGTTGTGGATGAAGTTTCCTCTATCTATGAAAAGGCCCCAAATGTTTTGACTTTCTTGTAAATTAACCCTTCCCGCTGAAATAAAATATATTGCGAATACTCGACTGCGACTTAGAGTCTGATTATTAACACCGACTCAAATTATGATTAAATAATTTAACACCGACTCTAGTAATATTAAACTTAGACAGACTATCCTTAGTAGGAAGTTTGTTAAGAATTGCCAAAGGAAAAAAAAAAAAAAAAAAAAAAAATTATAGGGAGTTTGAGCTTCCAGAAATCCTTCCAAGGAAAGTTCCAGGACAGACTCTTCCCCCATGTTCTGTGCTGACTAGCCAAACATTGGTTAAGGCTAGTCTTAAAAAGATCCTTATAAAGAGAAGCCACTGTAAACTCTCCATTCCGAGTTAGACCCCAAATCTGCTGGTCCTCCTGATTAGTTTTTGGACAAAGGTATTTTACTGATCTGGGTAGTGACCCAAGCAAGCAAAGCCTGAATAGGATCAAAATTCTACCTCAGCCCCCAGTGGAGTCATGGTGAATGATATTCAAAACCTTCTTATCCACCTCAGTATCAAGATGAGCAATATTATGCAAAGGAGGAGTATCACGATTCCATCTATCATGCCAAAGAGAACATTCCTCCCATTTGCTACCACCCACCTACTATTTTCCCTAATAAAGAGGCTTTATAGCAGATATTCCCTTCCAAGTCCAAGAAGGCTGCAAATCAGTTTTCTTGTCAGAAATGCTTTCTTCTTACAGTATCTGGATAAGAAGTACTTGGAGAAAAGGCAATCCTGATAGGTAACCAGCTTCCAAGCTTGCTTGGTGAGGAGTGATTGATTAAGGAGATCACAGGGATTTGATTCCCAACCCCCCCCCCCCCCCCCAGAGACCTAGGGAAGGAAACTCCAGGATATCCAATGAATATACTTCTTATGCTGGTCAGAGGACTGGATAAAGGAGCTAAGAATCTTGTAATTCTGAGAAGACTAGCTTTAGGGGGAAAAATGAGGAGAAAAGGATAGATAAGTAAACTAGAAAGAACTGACTTAGTAAGGGTTATCCTTGCAGGTTTGTTAAGGTACATACATTTCCAACCAGAGCATCTTTTTCTAATTTTATCAATGGTTTGAGAGAAGAGTTTATCCTTATCTTTCTTAGAACCAAGAGCTAGACCTATATAATTTCAAGGGATTGAGAGATCCCAATCCCAAGATGGCTAGAAATAGTCTGCACTTTGCATATGGTGAAAAGAACAGTTTGGACTAAACATCAAGGTAGACTTAGAAAGGTTTATCTCCTGCCCTGATTTACTGCAGTATTGAGTGAAAATAGTCTTTAGATTTTGTGGAACGTGATTATCCACTTTGAAAAAGAAAATTGAGTCATCAGCAAATTGGAGGTGAGTAACACCAGACCCAGTTGTAGAATGCTGCACTCCTGTGATAAGGTTATAATTTTGGGCAGTGACCATGGCCTTGGACAAAGCCTCTGCTGTGAGAACAAATAGGAAACGAGACAATGGATCTCCCTGTCTAAGACCACAATTAGGCTTAAAAAACTCAGAGAGTGTGCCATTAACTGAGACAGCTAAGGAGGAGGTGGTAACACAACTCATGATTAACCTAATAAAACTATGTGGGAAGCCAAACTTTCTAAGGGTGGCCTGGAGAAAGCCCCACCTGACTTTATCAAATGTATTTGCCATATCAATCTTCAGGCTACCATAAGCATCAGCTTATCTACTAGTCTGAATAGAAATAAAATGGGCAATGCATATATTGTCAGAAATGGATCTTTCGGGGATGAAACCAGATTGGTTCCAACTAATCAGGCTGGGCAAAACCCATTTTAGTCTGTTAGCTATGACTTTGGAAATAATCCTATAAGTAACAATGGTCAGGCTTATAGGTCTAAAATCATGAACCGACACAGGGTTATCACACTTAGGGATCAAAGTGATGGTAGTTCTATTGGTTTCCCTAAGCATATACCCAGAGTTCAAAAAGGATAGGACCCCCCCCCCCCTCCATTGTCTTACAGGAAACTATGTGCCACAAATTTTGGAAGAATATTGGGGGCATACCATCAGGACAAGGAGCCTTTAGAGGACCCATACCAAACACAGCTTGTTTAACTTCCTCGCCCGTAAAAGGCTTGAGGAGGGAATGACACTGCTCATTTGTGAGAGATGAAGTGATATAGTCCATGATTGGGAATTGTGGATCACTGCCATGTTGGTCAGTGACATTGAAGATATCCTGAAAGTAGTACAAAAAAGTTTGCTTAATGGCTGGGTCCTCAGCCACATCTGAGCCATCTTTGGCCTTAATGCAACAAATATGGTTTCTATTCCTCCTAATTTTAGTCTTAGCATGAAAAAACTTGGTATTCCTATCCCCTAGCCTTAGCCAATCACAATGTGATCTCAGGGCCCAATAAGTCTCATTATCTCTTTGCAAATCAGATAACTTTTCCTTAGCATTAAGAAAATGGGTAATAGCCTCAACATTAGGAACCTGGGATTGAAAATGAAGGACATGTTGTCTAGCTTGGTCAATCCTATTCCTTAAGCTGCCATTTTGTTTGGCCCAAAAGGGTAGGGTTTTGACAGTGATCTTAAGGTATTGCTGGAGCCTGAATAAAGGAGATCCAGGGATTGTGAGAGACCAAATGTAACTAATAATCTCTTTTGTGGCCCTGTGATGAGTCCACCAGACTTCAAAATGATAAGGCTTTCTACCAAAGCTGGGGGAAGGCCTAAATTTAACCCTGATAGGGCAGTGATCATAGCTAAAGAAGCCAAGATTTTCTTGGTATGTATTAGGAAAAAGATCAATCCAGGCAAGAGTGATATAGGCTCTATCCAGTCTCTCAAAGGTAATAGCTTGGGAGACACGATTGTTTGACCAAGTATGCCAAGGGCCTAAGGGCTTTAACTCCACTAACCCCCAATTATGGAGATAGTCCTTAAAAATAGGGATGCATGGGTCAATCAAAGAGGAACTACTTGATTTGTCGATCAAAGATGATTTGATTGAAGTCCCCAAAGATCATCAGGGGCATGTTATGGTCAGAGATCACAGAGTCAATCTCCTCCCAAACAGCAAGTCTTTGAGGGGCCTCGGGCTGACCATAATTCAAACCAAGCAACCAGGGTTGGACTACAGGTAAATAAATTTTATGGAGAAGGAATTTTTTTGAGATGTGAAGTGTTTCCGCCACCAAAGGAGATCTTCACCCAACCCAGAGACCTCGTGGGAGACCAACAGGGTCTACCCCAGTAGAAGTAAAACCTAACCTATGAAGCTTTCTATTAACCAACTCAACAACATGCTTAGTCTCAGAAAGAAAAAAGAGGCAAGGGTTATGCTTTTTAACTAGGTGAAAAATATCATGAACTGTAGAGGTCTGACCAACTCCTCTACAGTTCCAGGCCATAAAATTCATGGCCACTGTGGAGGTTGTTTTGGGACAACCTTCCTAAACCCATGCTCAATAGGCAACATCTCAGGACAAACATTCATTGGCTGTTGAGTACTACTTATGTACACAGCTGGTTATGAGTGTCATTGGGGAGAGCCTACCAACTAATGGATTCGAGGAGATCTCCAGAGTCTCTACACTCAAACCCCAATACCCTAATAGAGTATAACTTGAAGATCCGTCAAATATAACGGACTCCAGTAGTAGCAGTTAATGACCCAATTATTGAAGAGCAGATTTTCTAAAGCATTTAGTTGACTTAGTGAACACTTGCCAAGCAAGGCATTTAATAGTAAATCTCAATTAATTACTTTTCGATTTAGAAACAGCAGCTCTAGTTGCATTTAATTGCAGTTAAGTGCCTAACAACTAAAGCAGCTATACAACACATACGTCTATCTGAGATGATCCTGAATACCAGATGTATCAACAGAAGTCAAGTGTACAAGCTATCAACACATATCCTCTAAATGAGGTTGAATTCGAAGATGCAATGAAGTACATACTATGTAAGACAAATGACCAATTTGCCCTTAATACTCTAGATTTATCAAGTACATACCATGACTGTGGATTGAACCCCCAAATCATACTCATACATGTTCAACATCATGAAAAAAATGATTCATAACCCATCCAAATGAAGTCAACACTGAAATCTCCAACTTTCATTTAATTGCATATAGGTCCCTACACTTATTAACCCTCAAAAAACCCATGATAGTTGACTTTAGTCAAATCTGACCCATATCATAACATATTAACTCCAATTTTAATGAAACACCATACAATACATGGCAACATACTCCAACTTATCTATTTGACCTTAATTCCAACTTTCAGTGAAATTAGTATTTTGCTCCTCCCATATAATGCAGCCAAACTGATAATTTGAAATTAGCATTTTGCTCCTCCTATACAGTGTAGAAACTAAAGAACCAGTGAGCTTCTTGTCTGTTGGCTATGACATTTACTGTAACTTTGTACAGCGCATTACACATACTGATGGGTACAACGCATTACACATACTGATGAGTAATGGGTCAATAGTCACTTATCGATGCCACTCTTGGAATTTTGGGAATGAGGGCAATGTAGGTTCTAGTTTTCATTTTACACAATAAATCAGAATGGTTTAACCCCAAAAATAATGTTACATATTCAATAGGATATCTACAATTAATATAGCAATAACAATAGCAGATGCCTAGTACACTACGAGACCACACTCGAACTTACCAAAATCTCTGCAACCAAATGAGGAAGTACTAGCAACAATAAAGTCCGGCACACTACCTGTAGACATTACAGGATTTTAGCATAAAGCGACGGTCTACTACTGTAGCAAATACCTTAAAATCCATCGTTTAAAGTAGATACGATGGTAAACCACACCGTCTCTAAGAAAGACATGTTTTTTGTTTAAAAAGGCGGTATAACCACCATAAATATAAAAAAACTACGCTTGGAAAAACTGTAGGAAATAGTTTCACTGTAGCTAATACTAAAAGACATTATTTGCCGCCATAAATATTAAAAAAAAAAAAAAAAAAAAAAAAAAAAAAACAGCTGTAGCTTAATCCACGTGCAATATCTAACAAACGCAATGTTAGAATATGGCAGATAAAACCGCCGTAAATTTCACTATGTTTGTTTAGATATTTTCTTAAACATTTTATACCTGCACCTGTTCATTTAATCAAAAATCGCAAATCCTCTAACAAGCAAGCAACAGGCACATTTTTCCAGTTCACCAAAAAACTTCACATTATAGCAAATCAAATTTCAAATTAGGTAATTGACACCAAAACCTATATGCAGTTTGGGTTTAGCGACAACAAACCCCCTACAGTTTTAATTTGCCGGGACAATCCTTGCACTTTAGCTTCCGGTGACAAATCAACCCAAATTGCTAACACCGTTTTTTTTTGGACTGAAAGCCATCATGTGGCCAGCACGTTTTTACATTTAAGTCATTTAATTGACCACCACATGATGAATTTTCGTCCAAAACACAAACAGTGTTAGCGATTTGGGTTGATTTGTCACTGGAAGCTAAAGTGCAGGGGATTGTCTAAGGAAATTGAAACTGTAGGAGGTTTGTTGTCACTAAACTCCTGCGTATAGGTTTTGTGTCAATGACCCTTTGAAATAACATCGGTGAAAATAGTGTTCGTCCAACAAGAGCGAAATACGAGGTTTAACAAGCAACCAAGCAATACAAAACATCAGTGTTGCTGAAGTAGCTGAAATATGAAGCAGAAACACTGCAACAACAGTAAGCAGCAGCATAAGCAATGAGAACAAGCTTACTAAGGAGAAACAAAGAAAACAAGCAGCGCGCATCAAAAGCGAAGGAATGATCACCAAGCGAGAATCTCCCAAACATATGGAATGCATAATTACATACATTGGGCCAGTTCATAGATATCTATATGCAAATTTAAGATTTCTTTCGATCTGCAAATTTTGAATTCACTCTTTTTCACATGGTGTTCTTTGCAATGCTTTCTCTTGCTGTTTTGAATGGTTTATCACTTCTATAGCCATCGTTCTGCTGCTTTTGATGGTTATTCCCCATTTCAAAAGACTCTGAATTTGTAGTTTGTGGCTACGTGCTTTCTATCTAGTGCAAAAGACTAGTATTGTTAAAATTTAGCCCAAGCTTTTATACATAGGTTTATTATGAGAAGCTGAGGAAGGGTCATGTAATTTGCATTACTAATATCGGTTATGATGCTCTATTGCCAAAACGCTCGCCGATAGAGAGAACAGAGATAGCTGGATGGAGGTTCGCTGGTGTAATAGAAAAGACGATCCAATCCCAAAGGAAAACAATGAGGAAAAATAATTTAACCGATGGCCGAGACTGTGCTGCAAAGAAAATATAATCTGATGGCTGAAAATGTCTTACAATATGTACGAGGCACCATCTGATCTCTCTCTCTCTCTCTATATATATATATAATATATAATATATATAATATATAATGTATATATTACAATATGTACGAGGCACCATCTGATCTCTCTCTCTCTCTCTCTCTCTCTATATATATATATATAATATATTATATATATATATTATATTATATATATAATGGTCAAACATACAACCCTTAATTAAAATCACATTTATTAACTTTTTAATACCGGGCAATACAATACAGTAAACTTAATATAGGTGATTTAATTAAGGGTTGCATGAATTATATATATATATATATATATATAGATATATATACACACACACACACACACACACACACACACACACACACACACACACTCACACACACACATTTCAGATAAGAATGGGTGCTTATTTGAAATGTTTATTTGGGGATTTTCTGATGCAATTGACGTTGACTTGATCATTTGAGTATTGCTTAAGTTGTTGAAATATACGTTGCGAGTTCAATAGATTTCAGTCTCGTCAGAGATCCTCGTCGTTACCCGTTCCTTCAGTAACTTGTTAGCTCTTTCTTTTACAAGTAAAATTATGATCATAAATTATAGGCTTAATTACTTAATGCATACCCCCAGTTTACAGAAACTATCACATTGCAACCTCTAGTTCTAAAACTAGCTGATTGCATCCCCCATTTGTAAAAAAATACGTCAAATGTGCAAATGGGAACGAAATTCAACCATCAAATTTAAACACAACAAAGGTATTTTCATAAAATTCACATCGTCTATGGTACAATGGCATCACATTATTTCAGGTAATGCCCTTCGAGTACGTTAATTTTGCAATGAAATTTCGTTCCCAGTTGCACAGCGACGTAATTTTTGCAAATGGGGAATGCAATCAGCCAGTTTTAGAACTGGGGGTTGCAATGTGATAGTTTCGATAAACTTGGGGTATACATTAAGTAATTAAGCCTAAATTATATATTCAAGTATATGTATAGCTGTAACAGTCATATGTTCCAGCAATACATATACTTGAGTACTTACAATTTAGGATTGCCATATGTTGTTTTGACTTATAATTACGATTAACGGCTTATAGGCCCGATAAACTGAATGGTTACAGTTAACATAGATCTTAATATTTCAAAGAATGACAGTACTTTTGAGGTCTAATTTCTGAATGATTGATTGTGGGAGTTCCCATTATTCTTGGTTTAATCCGCAGACCATTAGTATATTCTGTTGGGGGTAATTTTCAGCAAGGATGACGTTCTTTTTTGCTCTTGAGTTCTAGAAACCAGTAGTTCATAGCGTGAATATAACGTTTATATTCACGCAATGTTTGAACCTTAATTAGTTAACCATTGTTGTCACGCAATTAAGGGACCGCTGTGCTGACTTGTGAAGCAGTGGTGTCTTCTTGAACTCTATCAAGCCAAAGTACATCCTCCTATAGTCCTTCAACTGCACGACATTATACCATTAACTATCGAATCTACTGACACATACTAGCCCAAGACTCAAAAGTTTACTATGAAATGCGCTACCTTAACTGCTCGAGACATAATTTCTTGTCCCAATAAGTTGTTGCATTATCAGCTATTGGCACTGCAATATTCTTTACATTGAGAGATATAATTAAGTTCTCAATGCATAAGAATAGCGCACTTAAAATATTCCTTCAAAGCAAAAAAAAATGAAGCCTAGGTCACATTTTTATCAGCAATAACCCAAATTTTGTTCGAAACGAGGATGATTAATTTACTCATAGTTGAGCCCCACATAACTAGTCCACATAAGTTCTTGACAACTGAAGTAGTAGTGCAAGCTAACCTGTCCTTGGCATTTTGACCTTGTAGCAACATAGGGAATTTCTGCTTCATCTTCTCCATATGCCGCGTAACATTGCAGGGGACACAATCTCTGAGCTGCATCTTTTACGAAAAAGGAGGGTACCATAAGCACAACATGTCAAACAGACATGCAGAAGTATTACTTACTTGACTGATAAAACGGCATCATGCACACCTTTGACATCACGATCATCCGCACTCCTTCTAAAGGAACATTTGAATGTGTAGGTGAAATGTACTCATAATAAACGAAAGAGTACATCAACGTTCACCCGTAAACCATGGCAGGAAAAATATCACGACACTCTGGGTCTACTATGAACGCAAAAGCTTCCTGTAGGAATTCGCGAAACAAGGTTTTATCTCATCGGGTTTCAATATAAAAGGACAAAATTCGCAGAAAAACTAATCAAACTCACATGAAAGATAAAGATAGCTTGCCCGAACAGCTTTCTGTTTCCCCAGAAGCCATCTTCCCTCGAAGATGCTCCATCTTATGACAGGTTCTCCAGAATTATTGGAACCATTCTTCTTGATTTAGTTCAGTGCATGCTCTAGTAACTATTGCATTTCGCCAACTACCATATCTTGTAAAGCCTAATAAATCCTACATCATATCTCATCACAGTTTCACTCATCTTTGGGCAATTCCAAGAGTAGATGTGGTACAAATAAGGTATTCAGATCATATTGTTTCAACTAAAACAGTTAAAGAATGTGAAAACTTGAAACTTAGAATAATCGGAATCTTTAGATCAGTAACTCCTTTGTCCTTCAAACAGCCGAGATGGTATCTCTTTCCCAAACTTGAAAGATAGAGTAGTGAAAAGGGCTAATATGTAACAGAAATGCATAAGCCGACTTTTGAGCTATCGTAAGTGTATTCGAACAAAGAAGTAAAATTAGAACCTGATTGCATAGGATGATTGTCAGAGAGCAGAACTCATCATATTTGTCAAAATCTTCACTACTGCAAGCATCATCGATGCATTAAGAACTCCTGTAAAGATCACGCGGGAGTAAAAATGTAAATCAAGCCTGATTATCAATATGCAAAAATAAATGGAGGAAGATATATCTGAACATTTATGCTAATCAGACCATTCTGGGGTAGTTTCAAGAATCAACTTTCAGAATTTATTGAGTGAGATAAAACAGTATATTCTGTAGACAGAAAAATAAAATCATCAAAGGTAGCATTTCATCTAAGAAGAAGAAGAAAATGCTGGATTGTAGAAGCATGTGTCAGTATCTGCTTTGCCTGAGCTTTCAGTAGTGCTCTGCTTTGTCTCCCACACTGTTGGTTTTTAGGTAATAGGTGCATTTCCAAGTACCAACAGGTTTGCGACTTAGCAAAATGCAGTCTGTAACGACAAAACCAATATTCTAGTGAAATACTGCAGTTAGATTAAAGCTGAAATATATTTATGCTGAATAACAGACTATGAGAATACCCTTGTGAAAATATGTGGCATTTATGACGATCTATAAGGCCCTCCTCCGTTTGTTCGTCACAGATGAAGCAATTATTGCCATTTTCCTCCGCTACCCTCTTTCCCTATAGTGATTGGAGTGAAAGAGTACGCAGAGACACTCTGTCTGAATTAAAAATGTTCTTGTTACTCCAAAAGAAGAGACGAGTTAAGATGAAATTAGCAAAATAATAATCTAAAGAGCCTCATGATCCTACTAAAGTCAGTCACAGTTGTCTACGACAGCCATAACCAGCACGGTCTTCGAACTCGGCAGGCCGGACCTGCTGAGAAATGTCAACAGATCATCAATATTCGATTTTGAAAAAAACAATATAACTGTTATGTGAGGCTGTGAAGCAGAAATTGGAACATGCTTCTTTTTGGCAGTGAACATGCAACCTTCTTTAGTCTTGTAACCTCTTAATATTTCCTATAAATAGTAATTGATCATAGTAAGGAGCCATGTTTCGAGGAATTCGTGTATTTGTTAATCAGATCCAGTTGTAGCATTATTAAGGTGAAAATATTAGGACTTAAGTCCAAATTAGGACCTTGTTTTTACAGTGCAGTTCACTTCCATCTGGCAGCCAATCAAATCCCGACTTGTGCAAATCTCTGAAGAAAACACCAATGGCAATAAATTTCAGTAGACCTTACTGTGAACTTTAGAATTAGTAATATAAGTGCGGTTTCTAAGTCGTGTATAAACCTTCGAGATGACGCATGCAGGGACAACCTAGCACCGAAGTATATTTGACACCTGCATGCGTCACAGCAGAAGGCTCGTCCAAAGTCGGCTCGAAGGTTTATACACAACTGAGTAACCGCACTTATATTTACTAATTTTAATGTTCACAGTTCAGTCTACGGAAATTTCTTGCCATTGGTGTTTTCTTCAGAGATTTGCACAAGTCAGTATTTGATGGGATGCCAGATGGAACTGAACTGCACTATATAAACAAGGTCCTAATTTGGACATGAGTCCTAATATTTTCACCTTAATACGACTACAACTGAATTTGATTAACAAGTACACAATTTCCTCGAAAAATGGCTCCGTACTATGATCAGTTACTACGTATAGGAAAATTTCAAAGGTCACAAGACTAAACAAGGTTGCATAGTCTGCTTTCACTGCCAAAAAGAAGTATGTACAGATTTCTACTTTACAGCCTCACATAACAGTGATTCGGTTGTTTCTAAAATCGACCATGGATGACTTGTTAAAATTTCTGAGCAGGTTCGGCCTTCCAAGTTCGAAGCCCATGCTTGTTTTGGTCATCGTAAGCAACCGTGAGTAACTTTAAGAAGGATCATGTGGCTCTTTTGGTTTCGATTATTACTTTGCTAACTTCATCTACAATTCATCTCTTGTCTTGCAGTTACAAAAACATTGTTAATTTAGGAGTGTCTCTACATACTCTTTCACTGCAATCACTGGAGGGAAAGAAGGTAGAGGAAGAAATTGGCAATAATTTCTTCATCTGTGCTGAACAAACGGAGGAGGAGGGCCTTATACATCATCGTAAATGCGGCAAATATTTTTACAAGGGTATTCTCATAGGTTTTTTCTCAACATAATTATATTTCAGTTTAATCTAACTGCAGCATTTCACTTTGACTATTGGTTTTGTCGTTACAGACTGCTTTTTGCTTGGTCACAAACCTGTTGGTACTTGGAAATGCACCTATTGCCTAAAACCAACAGTTTGCAAGACAAAGCAGACAACCGACCAGAGCACTACAGAAAGCTCAGGCAACGCAGATAATGGCACATGCTTCCTGTGCAGGTTATACTGTTTTATCTCACTCTTTACAAATTTCAAAAGCTAATTCTTGAACCAAGCCCAAAATGGTCTGACTAACATAAAAGTTCAAAAAAAAGCTTCCTCTATTTATTTCTGCATGTTGATAATCAGGGTGGATTTACATTTTGACAAATCTGATAAGTTCTCTTCTTACACAATCATCCTCTGCAATCAGGTTCTAATTTTCTTTCTCTGTTGCAATACACTTATGATAGCTACAAGTCTGCTTATGCATGTTTATATATTTGTTTCTTATTATCCCTTTTCACTTCTCTTTCTTTCAAGTGTGGGAAAGAGTACCATGTCGGCTGTTTGAAGGACAAAGGAATTGTAGATCTTAAGGTTCAGACAATTTTCACATATTCTTTAACTTGTTTAGTTGAAATAGTATGTCTGAATAACACATTTGTACCTCATCTACTATTGGAATTGCCCAAAGACGAGTAGTTTCGTGATGAGAAATGCAGTAGGATTTATCAGGCTTTACAAGATATGGTAGTTGGCGGAATGCAAAATTTACCAGAGCCTGCACTGAACCGGATCAAGAAGAATGGCTCCAATAGTTCTGAAGAACCTGTCATAAGATGGAGGCTTCTTGGAGGGAAGATGGCTTCTAAGGAAACCAGAAAGCTGTTTGGGCAAACTATCTCTATCTTTCATGTGAGTTTGTGTAGTTTAAATAGTTTTGCTGCGACTCGCCTTTTTTCCTCATTTTATATTGAAACCCCATGAGATAAAACCTTGTTTCTCAAATTCCTGCAGGAAGCTTTTGGGTTCATGGTAGACCCGAAGTAGTGTGATCTTTTTCCTGCCATGGTTTACTGGTGAGCATTGATTCACTTTTCGTGTTTATTATAAGCACATGCCAATAGTTTTTAATGTTAAATATCAGTACATTTTACCTACAAATCAATATGCTCCTTTAGGAGGAGCGTGGATGATCATGATTTCGAAGGGATGTATTGTGCCCTGTTATCAGTCAAGTAATACTTCTACAAGGTTGTTTGACATGTTGCTTATACTGAAGTGCTTCCAGTACCCTCCGTTTTCCTAAATAATTCAGCTCAGAGATTGTTTCTGCTGCAATGTTACGCGTATACGGAGAAGATGTAGCAGAAATTCCCTATGTTGCTACAAGGTTAAAATGTAAAGGACAGGTTAGTTATGTAGGGCTCAATTATGAGTAAATTAATAATCCTTGTTTCCGAGCAATATGTGGGTTATTGCTGATAAAAATGTGACCTCAGTTTCATTTATTGTTTTCCAGGGATATTTCACAGCACTGTTCTCATGCATTGAGAACCTAATTGTATCTCTCAATGTAAAGGATATCGTGGTACCAGTAGCTGATAATGCAGCAACTTACTGGGAAAAGAAATTGAGTTTTGAGCCCATGATGGATGATAAGGCAGTGCATTCCAGAGTAAACTTTTGAATCTTAGGGTAGTATGTGTCAGTAGATTCGATATTGATGGTATAATGTCGTGCAACTGGAGGACTATAGGAGGAAGTACTTTACGTTGATAGAATGCAAAGGGACGCCACTGTTTCACAAGTCAGTACGGCAGTTGAAAATCGACTGTTAGAAAGGTCAAGAAAGTATAGAGATGAGGCATTAGTGCATGTTTACGAGTAGATTGAAATCCAAAAAGAGTTCAAAAATCTCAGTTTAGTTTGTTTAGAGTTTTGAGCTGAAAATCGCAGATTATTCAATACCCAAATTCACATATTATCTTTGATTTTGCACATTATCTGCTCATACCAAGTTGGATATTCGGCTTTTAAATTTTCAGTTAGCTGTTTCACTCGAATTATTTTCAAGAGATCTTTACCAAACAGGCTCTTGATATATGGAACAAGAAATTCTCTAGAGGCTTTGAAATGTTAGAGATGTTGCCAAATGATTTCCATAAACGGCATTTATGCATAGTTCTGTATGCGTGTTCTCCACCATTTACTCTAAAAATCAGTATTTGGTTGCTAAACCAACATCTACAATGCCGGAGTAAACTCGAGATTGCAGCAATATTCAAAAAGCTGCCCTTCTTTGAACCTCAAAATTCAGTATTTGGTTGCTAAACTAACAAATGAAAGAAATATCACAATGCCGTGAAGTCATAGTCTATTATATAGAAGCAGTTGTCTACGAATACGTACCAGTGTAATAAGATGAGGAACATCCTTTTTGGAAAGAGCGAAGTCAAACGCTGTAGAGACTCCAATTGCCAGTGAGAGACATCAGACTCCATGTGGAAACAACTCCTATTCTAGAGCGTCCAATCCTGAATGCAGTGGATAATGTTTTAACAAAGACTGCACTTTATTGGATGACCTGATTCATGAGAAAAAACAAAAGGTGGAATGAGGCTCGGCCATGCAGTGTATGTTCACTAACTTAACATTAACATTAACAGTGGCGGAACCTTTTTTTATCCTTGGACTGTAGAAACATGAATAACCACTCAGATTACATACTTTGTAGCAGAACTAAAAAGATAACTGATGTAAGAAGTTAGTGGCTGGTCGCACAACGGCCATCGACCAAACGCATATATTTTAGCATGCCCTACTTACTGAAACATAAGAACACGGATATTTCAAATTTACCCATAGAACAATGAACTAAAAGGTTGCAAAACATGCATTATGGATGAGGAAACCCTGAGAAAAAGAACATTACCCAAAGATTAGATTTTGTTCTCTTAGCGTAAGGCTCTCCAACAGAACAAGCAATTCAGGTAAACAGCTCCTCAAGGATGTTAAAATAAAAGACGTCCTTGTGATGTGGTAAACTGAAGCAGGGCTATTACTTGGAGAATGATATGAAGTTCAGAGCAGGTACTTTTTCCCAAAGGTTCCACAATACGAAGACGTAGAAATGAGGTTTGAAATGGTTTGGGCAGTATCAGTCCTTGCCCTCCACAAATTGCAACTTAATGTGAATACATAGAAATGCACTCCTAAGTTAGGTCATAAATCCTCCATCTCAGGACAATTTGCAAGCCATGTAATCTTTGTAACGGGGTCAAAATAAAACCCAGAAGTAAAAGGGTGAGACCTTAGAAGTAAAATGGCAATTCCAATATTTTGAACGGGAGCGGTTACACTTAGGTTAGCTTCTTAATCCTCCTTCCCGCCAAAAATTCCAAGCCTAGATACCTTATGAGCATCCTCAATGGGACCCATGGCCACGAGCTGGGAATTCCAGTGCTCTCCACAGTACCGCAAGGCCTTTCAAAAATGCTCATGTGCCCCTCTAACAGCCAACTCCATATGGGCGTCTATGACAACCCTACATTCAAATCAGGGACTAAAGTAAAAAAGCTTCAAAAGTTCAGGGACAAGTTTACAATTTCTTGCATATCATCTCAAACTGCATTTTTAGGGCTTACTTTCATTAGGGTATAGTTTTGAGGGTCATATTGTGATTAGGTTTTCAGTTGGGACCATTTTGTAATTTATCAAGAGTCGGAGAACTACGTTGCAGATTCATTTAAACTTCCAAATTTGTTAGCAAATCCTTCATCCACCATTGTTGAACCTTCACATGAGCTGCAATGGTGAGTCACAGCTCAGAGCTCACCATTGAACTGTTACTGCAAGGACAGAGCCAACAAGCCAATTTCCACCATCAAACCCAAACCTTGAAAATTCACTCAACTCACTCGTCCTCTTTGATCTCTCTCACTCCTGAGGCATTCTCACACCTCATAGGAGCTTCCTCATCACTCAATTTTTCTTATTTGTCCGGAATTTGCGAAGAACATGGTAAGAACTCTAACATGCTTATTCTCGGTAATTTGGTCATTCTCTTTCTGTGTAATCTTGTCCAATTCTGAGTCTACCTTCGTGTTCCTGAGGTCCTGCAGAAGCAGAATCATCAAGAATTACAAACTTAAAGTTCTGGTTTGAAAATTCTCAATTCTTGCTCTTTTTCCAGGTCGCCGGAAAACTCATAGCTTTCAAAGGTAATTTCGGGGTCATGTCTGAGGAATTCTTCATTCTGAGACTTGTTACATGTTTTTTTAGGACCTGTTTAAGACCTGCATTGCCCAGACATGGAAGAAATTGTCTTAGACTCCATGTTCATAATCTCTGCTCTTGGTTGCTTCGATCAACTGTAGGGACCTGTAATGGGGGAATATCTCTATGTGCATGTTCTTGTTGCATTACATGAATCTCTTCCCTAACATAATGTGGTTGATTTCCATGCCTTGATTCAAGCTAATTGTTCCAAGATTGTTCAGAATTTCCTTGCCAACATGCCAGCTCCAACTATTTTATACCATGTTTCTGCAAGTATGCATTTGGTCGAATTTCAGTTCTGGGTTTGATTTAGCACAAATTTCTTGCATATTCATGACCTGCAGACATGTTCGATTCTATTCCATATCTGCAACTACTTCAAATTTGATTGCTTAAATTCAGTTAGGGTCAAACTGCAATTATGCAGAGCCTATGTTCTTGAATTTTCTTGCATTTCCAGGTTGAATTCTGCAGGTAGTGTTCGTGAGCGTCCTGTAATCTTGTTTAGATATGTTGGAGGCATCCCTTAGGCTGCATTGATCAAAAGTTTCATTTTGGGTAGTATGGGGTTAAACTTAGTTAGTGTTGGGAGGGATGTTTAAAGGGCTTGGGCAAAATTTCGATCAAGCTGGCTGGGCTGCATTGCATATTTGCATGAAGAGCTTATTTGCAAAGTTTCCGCGCCTTGGGAGCGTAAGTGTAATTTTGTGAGAACTTGCTTGAAGCTATTTTTGGGCATTGAGACCATTTTGGGCTATTTTGGGTGTTTTATACACTAAGGGTATCTAATGGACTCTGAAAAGTATTCAGGGAACTGATTATGAGACTTCTGAAAGTCCAAGGGCATTTTAGCCATCTGAAATGCACTACATACTAAGACAACCATTCTTGCATGTAATCTGGATGTAGGAATTTTGGGGGTTTTAGACGCTTAGGATATCTAGTGGACTCTGGCAAGTGTTCAGGGACTGGTTTTGAGATTCCCGAAAGTCCAAGGGCATTTTGGTAATTTGAAATTGCACTGCCTACTGACGAAGGAAATTCTCCGCCCATGAGTTGGACTGCTAGTTGGGGCCTGGTTGAAAATAACACCGTTCAAGTATGTTCCTAAATCAGACTTTCTGCTTTTAGATGCCTCCTATGTCGGGAAAGTATCTCTAAAAGCTACAACGCTATCTTGTTTTTATCATGAATTGATTATCATGTTAAGTGGTTTGGATTGGCATTATGGATTTGGATTCTGGATATATGGAGATGGGATACAAGAGGCTATGTTCCTCCCCACTCTTTGTGGATTACTATTTATTTGAATTAGGGGCACATGGGGCACCGAAGCCTCCCCTACTCCAGCTTCAGGGTCAAATACGACTCATCTTTACGCACTAGCACTACTCTTCTGATGTTAACAAGTTCCCCTAAAGGGGTTGTCGACACTTAAGGTCTAGTTGTCAACTGGGATTTGTTACTTATATTATCAAAATTGGAATATGTCGAGTAATATATAGAAATATGTCTGGATAATGTTGGAATTGGTTTGGTCCATTTGGACATGGATTTGGTAACTAGATTTCGATTTTGTCACTGGATTGAAAATTTTCAACATGTTATCTTTAAACTGCTGTTACACTACTTCGATTTCAAACTTTGTATTCTTGAAATATATCAAGTGTTATTACGTTTTCATGTTGAGGTGCTTTCTCACTCAGCTTATGCTGACTTTTTTGTTTATGTGATGTCTTTGTTGTAATTAAAACCATCGTTGTCGCGGGGGATTGGGTAACACTGAGGATATAAGCATAGAGCCCTTACATGGCACAGTACATAGTACATACATAGTTCTCTTTTGCTTCCGCTCGAAAAATCTTAACTTGTTTTGTAAACCCGTCAACTTCAGTTTGTATATATAAGTTTGGTGGTTGAGAATGTGTCTATGTTTCATACATACTCATCTTGGTTGAGACTCCTTGCACGGAAGGCTAGCTTCCGCTGGGGAAGGCACTCTCGCAATCTCCGATCTCCAGTCCTTCGGGATTTGGTGCGTCGATGAAAGCGGGGGCGTTACAGTCCACATATGTTGTGCTCTTGCACCTTCCCCAATGGGTGGAAACACACATAAAGAAGAACATGAACAGTGTCTAGCTCTAGTGACCCGGAACCACAAAGTACACTAACAGAGCATTTACAGAGTGGAGTTGTCTATTGGGATATCTACTCAATATGGGGATTTGAGTTTTTTCTCTATCAAGTCTTGTGTTGGCCATGCTCTCTTGTGAATTTATTAAAAAATTTGTACGAACCGCAGCAAAGCAATTCGTTACAAGAGCAGAATCAAGCTCCACACGTGTTAATAAGTTCAGATTACAGTTGTATAAACGACCCTACAGACTAGTTAAACTTGGACTCGAACTCTATCAAGGTCCAATAGATGAGCCGAGCTCTACGTTCGATGACTAGAAAATGAGCTGAGTTTAACTGTATCTATTGGTACATACAAAGCCGAGCTCAAGAAATAATTGGCAAGCCATGCATGAGCACCACCGAAATCGGTTGGAAACAGCTTGATTAAAAGCCCGAATAGAAGTATGGCTACAACACTAACACATGCTTTAATACATCAAAACAAAAACTCGTCGATAAGGAAGTTAGTAGCTAAAAACCAATAAACAACTAAATATATCGTGGCATTCCATGTTTTCTAGTGAAGGAGATGAACACGCAAACTTCAGATTTTACCTATAGATACAAGTGAAAAAGGTAGCAAAATAAGATAAATGTTGCGTAGCTGAGGAAACAAGAGGAAAGGAACATTACCCAAATATATAGTATTTGTTTCCTTGATCAGCTCACTGAAGTAAGACTCTCTCTGTAAGTTGCATATCCTCCATTTTGTCTTGTAATCCCCAAATTGTCTAGGGTCTTCCCCACTCTGAAACTCCTAGATCAGATGTCCTGAACGAGACTTCACAAACAGAAAATCAACCCCATATTTGCTGAAATATGTTGGTATTGGGTATAAAATCTCTATCAATAATGGCGTGAGGATTTGTTGCACGGACCAAGACTTGTTGGAACCGCCGCAATCACTCGACACCCAGATAATCGAAAGGTGGGCCCATCCCCAAAAGGAAGGTAGCAAATTGTTTCTTTATAACTAGCAATTCTCCTCTAAGAACCATACCAATCAGCAAATGGCAACTCTATCAAGATAAACAACTCCCCAAGCATGTCGAGGCGCAGAATGTACTTGTCATGTGGTAAATTATAATTAGAGAGAGATCCCAAGTCCAAAAAGAGGTATTTATCCACACAGGTTAAGCCGCCACGACGAATATCTGGGAATCATGTCTTCTCCCTCAAGGAATTACAGCCTTCTTGAGTTAGCTTCAAATTTCCTCCTCTACAAGACAAATTTAGAGCCCCAAAATCATATGAGCATCGGATATGGGATCATAACAGAACCCATAACTAAAGAACTGTAACTTTTGTGGAGTGAACTACGAAGGCAACCAAATTCCAAACTTTTGTGGGCGGTTAGAGAAAGAACCGATCAGAACAACCAACAAGAGATCTACAAGTGGTGGAAACGGTTGATCCAACCAGAATATCATGAAACCCTATGGTGATATTAGTACTGGTTTACAGTAGAAAGTGACTTCATAGTTCATGGGAAACCATATTAGGAGAAGAGATTAGATGGTTACCAGAACTTCCATACGCTCTTCGATCGCATCAGGAGCTTGATCGGAAGCCCAATGATAAATCGGAGAGATGTGTTGTGGTTGTAAACAATTTAGGGTTCTTTAAGTTTTGGTTAATATCACACTCTACCCCTAAAATCTACAGATAACTTCGTAATACTCTCCACAACTATGGACTTTTACGATTTTTCCCCTCCAAACTTTTCTTCTTCATAAATGCTCACCCAATGGCTCTGTTGGGACAGTCTCTCTTCTCACATCAACGACCCCACAAACGAAGAAGTATTACAAATTTTAGGAATAGAACGTCGTGGATATGTGGTACTAGGTACAAATCCGATATAAATAAATATGAAAAATACGATAGAAAAATATTACTACTACTACAATATTCTACTACTCTCATCAGAAGGATTAAAATATGGTAATCGGGACGTCAAAATTCGTTGATAGCAAACATTATTAGAACAATAATATAATTATATGTCGACGCAAAGATCGTATATTTCCTGAAATCTAAGGATGATCCCACCATGATCGGGGAGTTAGATAAAAGAGCAGTGCAGAGGGATGGAGTGAAATAGCGAGTTCTCTCGTGAAAGGCATTTTAATCATTTTACAAGAGGGTGTCATCTACGGAGAGTAGCGGAGTACCCATCAAGGAGGTCATCCAAACTCATATATGACAAAACAAACAGAAATAACCAACTTGCACATAACTAAAGTCCAATAAATTATAAAAAATTAATGTGGCAACTCATCCTTACTAATCCAGTGTGGCTAAGCTCTCATTCCAATGACCTCGCCTACGGGGGTTTTAGAAGAAAAAAAGCCAGCAGAAAATAACACAGTAAAAACTATTCTGAGTGAACAGTGAAGTTCAGATAAACGAGTAAGGTAAAGAGTTTATGACGCCATTCAGAGATTGAAAAAGTTTAATAAGTCATTCAACATTTAAAAAAGCTTAAGATTTCATTCGGATTTCGTAAAACTTAAGAAGTTGAAAGTAAAACAATTTAGAATTATGTAATCAATTTAAAGAAGATAACTTTAAGAAAATGATGCTTCCGTACTAACAATGATGAAAATCAGTTTCAATTCAAGTGTTTGAAGAAAAGTATCAAGTTAAGAAACTTCTCTTAGTTTTGAAATTGGAGATACCATACCAATTCAGCATTAAACAATGGATTTCAAAACCCGCTACTGTAACACCCCCAAAACCGCCAAGTCGGAAGTCCGAAAAGACCGACCCGGTAGCCCAGGGATGTCACTCCGTACCCGAGATTAAACCCGGATACAAGGAGATTTTATAACAGAATATCCAAACCAAATCCATAAAAATAATTAATTAAAACTTTAAACTTGTCTCGCCACAAATATGGGCATTATTCCAATCTAAAATTCAAGTAATAAATAAAACAAGTCTAGATGTGAAATTTAAATTTACTAAAGTGATGTGTCTCGATTTCCCCCAAAAGCCATGTCTTCCACCTAAACCTGTGGTGCAGAAACAAAAAGAAACACCACAGTTTCCAAAGTCAGCTGAAAATACTGAGTAAGCAACACCCAAGCATGTAAATAGATTATGAAGCAGTTTAAAAACGACACATGAGTTTGAAGAGTAAAGTATTTGAGTAAGAGTATAAGTATGAAATAAGAATTCACAAATCTTTTCCTTTATCACTTCACTTGTGGGGAAACATTCCCAAACTTCCTCATTTGTCCAATCGGGACTTCCAATTCTCAATCATAAAGGTCCATCATTCAGAAAACATATATTACCATGTTGACACGGGGAAGATCTACTAATAACTGGCTACCAGACCATAAGTGTCGACACCCCCCTAAGACTTCTTGCGGCCAGAGAGGTAAGTACTGGAGCGAACTCGGGGCGGTTGCGGCCGAGCAAAATAAAATAAAAGTGGGTCGAGAGACGTAGTCCACATCGACCAAAGCTCAAAATATTGATCCCCGGTACAACTATTCCACTTTACGTCTTTACGTCTTATTAATCATGTGATAGTTGTGATAGAATCACCTTTATAAAATCAATAAAATTTTCAAATAACCAGTTCAAGTAGATATTTCAAATTTTGAGACAATAAATCACAAAAGCAGTTTAGACACGAAAGAAGATATGGGCGCTAGGCCTGGCATGATTACTTACCTCAACAAATAGCAATCACAGCAAATCAATCGTAGTATTCGAATTATCCTTCGTCGGAGAATTCGTTTCCTACAATTCGATAATATCTAATCAATTATCGCTAACACACAAATACAAACAAGTCCTATATGCAATGCAAGTGTAATCCCCTTATTAACTCTCCCCAACCTTGCTAACGCGAACAACATCTTTTATAATAAAATATGCTTTATAACGCTAGCGTTTATTATTTGTTAAAACATACTAGGCTATAGTTATATAAATATAACTTATAGGATTACATAAAATATCCCTTTTATTATTTAGGGTAGAGAAGCATATTATTTTACCCCAAAAACACTTTTGATTCTAATACTAGTTTCTCCCAACCAAACAAGCCTTAATAGATAATATAAGTTATAAACTAACTTTTATTTAAAAGAAATAACAAATTTATTTGAAGAAAATAACTTCTTCTAATTTGTAATAAACTTATAAAAATAAATAAGAAAAATATAATTTTATTTTTGGGTAAAGATGAGTAGAAAAAGATTACTTTAAACTTGTATAAAAAGAATGTCTCCAAAGAGATTTGAACTTGGAACCTATCCCCCACATACACCCAAGCTTTAAGTGCTACCAACTAACCACTAGGCCACTACCCCACTTGTTGTTTATTCCCATATACTATTAATATTAACCAACTAACTAGATTAATTAATGAAAAAAAAACAAATCAAGAAAGAGAGAGAGAGATAGACGGGTTGTTCTTCTTACCCGACCAGAGAGAGAAACGACGGGTTGATGATGGTGAGGCCGACGGTGGCGGCGGCGAGGCGGGCAGAGGGCGACGGCGCGGTGGCGGTGCCGTCGGCGGGCTGCGGCGGCGGCGTTGGGCAGCCCGTCGGGTGAGAGAGAGAGAGAGAGATTGGGTGTGGGAGATTGAGAGAGAGATCGAAGGAGAGATTGAGAGGTTGAGGGATTGAGATTGTGGGTTTAAAATCTGAGAATTGATGGGTTTATATAGCCTTGAGGGTGAGAAATCCGGCGAGTATTAGGAAACCCACCGGCGACAATTTCGATTTCGAATTGGGTCTTGATTTTGGACGAAATTGGTTTCTTGGTGAGAAATTATTGGTCTATGATGAGTTGAGATTGAATTGGGATTGTAATTGAGTGAAAAAGGTGACGAATTTGTAGTGTTGGTTGGTGTTGGTGGTGGAGATAGAGTCTCCCGTCCATGGAAGAAGATGAGGAAGAAGATGATATAATTTTAGGGTAAAGACACTTTAACCCCACTAGTTTTAGGCTTAGTACAACTACTACCCCCAAGTTCAATTAAAAGACCCTATATAAGTTAAGAATAAATACATAAAAGCACCTAGGTAGTTTATAACTTTAAAATTAACTTTATAAATAATAACAACTAATACCCAAACTTATACTAATGTTATATTAACACCAAATAATATCTTAAAATATAATAGTAGCATATTAACACCCCAATACTTATAATAATATTATATTAACACCTAAAAGTTATAGTAATATCATAAATACCCATTTTCACAAAACGGGGTATTTCATCCTTCCCCCCTTAAAGAGAATTTCGTCCTCGAAGTTGAAACCACACTCTAAACGACTCCCATCTACGAGTCTCCATTCTAGGGTATAACTAGCAAATGCAACCTAATATCACACACGATGAGTAACATACTATAAGGAGTACTAAAATGACTTGTTTCAAAACTGATTCTTCAAAACCGAAGGATTACATCCTTCCCCCTTAAAGAAGTGACGTCCTCGGAACTCCAAATAGCTCGTCTAAAAGGTGAGGATACTTCTTCCTCATACCATCCCCTGCTTTAATTGTCCATAATACCTTTACAATCCTAACACTCTTGGTACACGTGCCCCTTGTCATGCTATCTAGAATCTTAACATGGTCAAATCTTCTGGTTCGGGATCCAGTACATGAAATGGTATACAAAACACTCTTCCTTAGTTGCTACACATGGGGCAAGGTATTGTCCAAACCTTTCACTTCTCTTCAAGACATAGTCGTATGTGATCATCTGAACACATTGTAAGGCTATGGGGTCGGGATCACAACTATCGCCTATTGATTATTTTCTATCTTATCATGCAGCACTACGAAGATGTAATAATATCACATATATCATACAATGCAACTTATCAAGTTAGATCATCATTGGGCATTTATAACCAATCTTCCAAGGACAATATTGCTCTTGGGCTTACTTTCCCATAGTAGGTCTCACAGCAATATTAGTGTTCTTCATGTAGGAGTAACATCGTAAAACAATCACAATAATATGAGCCAGAGTCAAGATTACTACATAAATTTATTCGTTCGAGTATTCCAAGTATATAACAACAATGTCAAAAGAAAGTTCACATGCGGATTTGTCACTTAGTTGTTGGGTCTAACCTTTGAACACGGTCTTTGGTATCATATATAATAGTCTTTATTATAATCCCCCTTCCAAATGATTACAAGCACACTCTTACAACCACTCAACAAGAGGTAGAACCTCTAGTAGCCCAATAAAAACATACAACTTTTAAATTAGCTCCTCCGTGGACATCCATCCCATGACTCGAACAATGATTCTGGTGACAAGACTTCAATAATACTCAACCTATGACAAAGTGCCTCAATTACATAAAAATTTAGATTATAACATGGCTAGTGAGATCACGTCCACAACTTAATCAGTGCCAAGGAAAATACCCTTATTGCTTCAGTCATCAACCCAAATAACTTTTGCTATTGTCTCATAAGCGGTTCTTCACAGAGAGTAAGTTCATAGAATCTCCCAAGTTTGAAATAAAGTAATCTTAGTGAACGTAAACATAACCCGATTAAAAGATATTAGATTATGATTCCCTAAACAATGAAAACACGTCCAAACGAATTATAGGCTCTAAAGACGATTCATAAATAAGCAGAAATCTCGTTCCCTTAACGATAGCTGAAACTCCAAAACTGATTTCCAAGGTCAAAACTATATCCGAGTGGTACAAAACGTCTTATCTAACAAAATAGAGAATCGAAGAGATAGTGCACAAGACTCCAAAGCGATATGGTTCCTCCTATCCTTAGACACTTAACCATTGCCTATGATATATGATGTTACTCGGTGGTTCCCTTTACCGTTGTTTTCCTACCGTCATCTGAAATTCGCCTCGAGCTAAGGAAATAAATAAAAATAAACCAGGTGTACCCAAAATAATACGATACTTAGGCACATACTCCAAGCAACTTATTCATATTCAAATAGGTTCAACAATAACGAGACTCGCAAGCTATTATCCGAAGTCGCCTTTGGAGATAAATCCTTAAAAACATACTTCTGTTAACAAAGCTCCAAGTACATCGTCCGAGAAGATTACAACAACTGAGCGGACTCATTTATCCCGGTACACCAACGATTTCTGTAACTCCAAGGAATTCGATATAAGCGTAAAACTCGACAAATCTTTTAGAAGTTAATAACCATTCCATTATTCCGAATAGTAGTTTAGTGACAATGCTCCACTCATATACGCCAAGCAACGTTATAAGCTAACTATTCCAACGTGAGATTATACCCTAATAAGTTTGAATATACCAAATTTTTGTCTCATTGCTAGCACCAAGGTAGTAGAAAGCTTCCAAAATTTAAATCAATAACTCCAATGATAACCGTTACAACATCATAAACTATTTGTCTCGAGAAACAGGGTCTTCAGATTGTCCAAGGCTGAACACCGGTACTCCCAATCAGATTAAAATAACAAATACATTACGCTTACACAAAATGATGACACAACCCAACGACTAGCGTAACTCCAAGGGCAAACCATGATCAAAGAAATATTTTGTTCCACAAATAATAGCTAAGTAACATGGCTCCAAATATAAATATCTAACACAAATGTTAACATTCTAGTGACCTAGAATACCGCACTCAGTATCTCCAATGATCTAAAAGATAACAGACAAAACGTAGCCCTTCACCTCAAAATTGTAGTTTTAAATGAGTGATTCCCTCTTTTCCTTATTCTTTTAAGGTCATCTATAGACAATGATGGAGAGGAACAAGTTAAATATAAGCTCCAATAAATATAGGCAAGACAAGATAAGAATAGGTACATGCACTAATACAACACTGTGATTCATCAAGACTAGGTAAAAATACTCCAACCAAAAGGGAAACTCCGATATTCTTTGATAGACATTTCAACTAGAATCCCAAGATTACATTTCGCTAACCACTTTAAAATAGGCTCTAAAATAAATTTGAACATTTGGAGAAATCGAAAGACATGGTTCTCAAAACCCTTTCAAGGCGAGGGTGGGTGGGAAACCTCTATAGTCCACGCTGACTCTTTAGTCTATCATTTCTCATGGGTCCTTCATAGGTTCCTCCCAACTCTTGTGAGCTAACAACAATACACACTTTATGAAGTGCGAAATTATCATCCATTGGCCTTGATGTAAATATTTTTACTTGGTAAGGTACAAGCATCCCTCATTAGCTAAATCAAAGAATTCTCATCAAGTAACGACTCCACAGTGGAATAACTCTGAACCAGGACGTTGTTGTATACCCATCTTCTAACAAAAGTGAAAACTCGATGCTCACACATATTCAAGACTTCTCCGATAAATTCCCAACTTGACATACCCTCCAAGAAAGGTGTTCTTATCGGGTGGCTTACCTAAAAATCCTCCGTTGTTGGATTCACTAGGTTGACGGCCATATCGACCAGAGTTAAAGGATACTCCTATTAGACATCAAACCTAAGGATTATTCTACCATCAGGGTATTCTAAGGCTGAAAAAAATACATACTTAGCAGCTGCCAACTAAGAATTTGCCCCAGCATTCCCAAAAACTTCGCAACATTTATAAGAGATGGCCCAATATTGGAGGTAAAACTTTTAAGCAACGTATCAAGATCCCAAAACTTGTTCAAAAGTGAAACCCTGAAGCCCAAGTCTAAGTCAACCATAAATGATAAAAACGCTCAAAACTTA
Source organism: Linanthus parryae (assembly GCA_023055425.1). Lineage (NCBI taxonomy): Eukaryota > Viridiplantae > Streptophyta > Magnoliopsida > Ericales > Polemoniaceae > Linanthus > Linanthus parryae. The sequence continues at coordinate 177,610,760 of JALGPY010000001.1, read as the reverse complement.
TACCCCGAAAAACAAGACTATAATGAGATGGTTGTGAGAAACTGTCATCAATGAAAGAAAATTAAACTCCTCATGTACATTATCGATAAATAGACCTCCAAGTATAATGTCAACATTTTAGCATTTCCCAACACATTAAAACTCTCAAACAATCTCTATAACAATTTTATATTCCGAAATCTCCAAAGTAGCCAATTCAACGACAACATGGTTCCATATAAACACCCAAAAGTCTAAACTTCGACAAACTAATTGAGAGGTACCTAAAACCACAAATTTGAAATCAAGTCGCCAAGCATCTCTCAAACACTTTCGCCTTGACATAATATAAATATACCTAGCTTTTCCTTGCTCTAACATTTTTGTAAAACTCGTAACCAACCCAATGCATAGGTACTTCAAAATTCCTCGATACGAGCTCAATTATCCTCTTTTCCCGCTCATACAAACTTTGCTTGAATGGTATTTGCTTAACTACCAAAATTATTTTGAATCCTCATTCGTCGAGTTCAGAAAGGTAAGAAATTTTAACACTCTTTGTGTAAAAGCTATTTCTAGTATCGTGTGGATGTGGTCTATTGGTAAAATACCTATATTATAACCTATTGTATCATTCATACAATACCCTAAGGTAAATGTAAAGATAAAATACATGACAAGTAAATAGCATTTAGGCATGTAATGTCACACATTGATCATCAAATAAACAGTTACACATGTTTTTGCATATAGGCTGATCACATCTTATTTTTCATGCTTCTTAGAAAATTATAAAAGTGATCAAACGAGCAAGATCATTTATGAAATTTGGTGTGAAACAACCTCTCTGAGTCTAATTTCATAATCAAGAAGAATCAACTCAAAATAATTTATAGAATCCAAGTTACACAGAGAATAGCATAGCTGCTGGTATAAGCCACCAGAACAGAAACTTCAACTTCCCCAAGTCTTAAACTGACTTTTACTTCCTCAAAATGGTCAAGGATTTCACCTAGCCATATGTGTCTATTCATCACCATAAAGATTTTGAGATCCATCCAAGATCCGTAAAGATATAAATTCAAAAATACTACAGATGGCCATTATGAAATTCTGCTATTGAACAACAAACCTTGAAAATTCGTATCTAAGTCTCCAGAATTTATTTGGGATTGAAATTCTTATGACATGTGCCTGTACATGCTTACTACCTGGGAGCAATTCCGGGAAAATAATGAAACATTTAAACACGTCTACTACACTAAATACCAACTGTGCCACAAATTCAAACGCCACAAATTCAACATTCTCGCGTTGTAACTTTATGAACGCTTTCTATGCACTAATCGAAAACTAGCCACCCTTAATCTCCAACTCATACTCCTAATCAATATTACAAAAACTTATTATATTCCAAAATGGATCCTCAAAACATAAATATTATCCTTCACCAAGCAGCGAAATTAACCTACGCAAAAATAACCCAAAAGTGGCTTATGCAAAAACCATTGTAAGAAACCTTAAAACATTGTTTGGCCTCATGGTCTTATTTCAAAGTAAAACTCCAAAATCATTAGAGGTATAAGAAATCAAAGAAGCCCAATATATCTACTTCTCACAATTATTCATACTTGCTTCCGATTCCATGCCTTTTCTAGGGTTACCCTCGAACTCATCATTCTCAATAGGGTCGTCCTCAATTGCAATGTTCTCGTTAGGGTCTTCCTCAATCTCATCATCTACACTACAATATATTTCGATCACCATGATCCTTTTCCATTTCACATAAGCCTCCATCAACAATTTAAACATAAAGTCGCCATTCACCATCCACTCATCTTGGTAGAAGTAGTCTTCTAGTTCAACCTATTGAACCTAGCCATAATATCGCTATACTTGGCGATATCTCTCTAAATATGGGCCCCATAAGTAGAGCATTCACCATGCAATAAAATTGGAAAGAGGGATTCCGATATCGAGTAAACTCCAACGCATTAAACTTATCTTCACAATACTGGCATAACACGCTTCCTTGCGGTTCTCTTAGTCTTAGCCATCTATAAAAAGAAAACGACTCCATATACTCTCTTACTCCACAACTTGTATCATAAACCAAAATATTTGCCTTTATGAAATAAGTACATACTCCCAAAACTTTAATTTTTTTATCACACGAGACTTCCGAAAACAATTCACAACTTTCGATTACCCAACACCTAACCCAAACTCCAATGAAAAACTTTAAACCCAGATACTTAGTTAATCAGGTAGGCTAAAATTCTTAGCTAGGAGAGGGTGGGTAGGGATACTTGCTTACTAAGCCTATTTTCTAAAGACTTAAACACATAATAGTCCTATTCAAGACTACCCAAATTCCCAACGGCTTGTCAAATTTTAAATTCTTTTCCTATGTCCATTTTAAATTTCCCTACAGGTTTTAATTTTTTTTTTTTTGGATAGCCTGGCTCTGATACCAACTGTAACACCCCCAAAACCGCCAAGCCGGAAGTCCGAAAAGACCGACCCGGTAGCCCAGGGATGTCACTCCGTACCCGAGATTAAACCCGGATACAAGGAGATTTTATAACAGAATATCCAAACCAAATCCATAAAAATAATTAATTAAAACTTTAAACTTGTCTCGCCACAAATATGGGCATTATTCCAATCTAAAATTCAAGTAATAAATAAAACAAGTCTAGATGTGAAATTTAAATTTACTAAAGTGATGTGTCTCGATTTCCCCCAAAAGCCATGTCTTCCACCTAAACCTGTGGTGCAGAAACAAAAAGAAACACCACAGTTTCCAAAGTCAGCTGAAAATACTGAGTAAGCAACACCCAAGCATGTAAATAGATTATGAAGCAGTTTAAAAACGACACATGAGTTTGAAGAGTAAAGTATTTGAGTAAGAGTATAAGTATGAAATAAGAATTCACAAATCTTTTCCTTTATCACTTCACTTGTGGGGAAACATTCCCAAACTTCCTCATTTGTCCAATCGGGACTTCCAATTCTCAATCATAAAGGTCCATCATTCAGAAAACATATATTACCATGTTGACACGGGGAAGATCTACTAATAACTGGCTACCAGACCATAAGTGTCGACACCCCCCTAAGACTTCTTGCGGCCAGAGAGGTAAGTACTGGAGCGAACTCGGGGCGGTTGCGGCCGAGCAAAATAAAATAAAAGTGGGTCGAGAGACGTAGTCCACATCGACCAAAGCTCAAAATATTGATCCCCGGTACAACTATTCCACTTTACGTCTTTACGTCTTATTAATCATGTGATAGTTGTGATAGAATCACCTTTATAAAATCAATAAAATTTTCAAATAACCAGTTCAAGTAGATATTTCAAATTTTGAGACAATAAATCACAAAAGCAGTTTAGACACGAAAGAAGATATGGGCGCTAGGCCTGGCATGATTACTTACCTCAACAAATAGCAATCACAGCAAATCAATCGTAGTATTCGAATTATCCTTCGTCGGAGAATTCGTTTCCTACAATTCGATAATATCTAATCAATTATCGCTAACACACAAATACAAACAAGTCCTATATGAAATGCAAGTGTAATCCCCTTATTAACTCTCCCCAACCTTGCTAACGCGAACAACATCTTTTATAATAAAATATGCTTTATAACGCTAGCGTTTATTATTTGTTAAAACATACTAGGCTATAGTTATATAAATATAACTTATAGGATTACATAAAATATCCCTTTTATTATTTAGGGTAGAGAAGCATATTATTTTACCCCAAAAACACTTTTGATTCTAATACTAGTTTCTCCCAACCAAACAAGCCTTAATAGATAATATAAGTTATAAACTAACTTTTATTTAAAAGAAATAACAAATTTATTTGAAGAAAATAACTTCTTCTAATTTGTAATAAACTTATAAAAATAAATAAGAAAAATATAATTTTATTTTTGGGTAAAGATGAGTAGAAAAAGATTACTTTAAACTTGTATAAAAAGAATGTCTCCAAAGAGATTTGAACTTGGAACCTATCCCCCACATACACCCAAGCTTTAAGTGCTACCAACTAACCACTAGGCCACTACCCCACTTGTTGTTTATTCCCATATACTATTAATATTAACCAACTAACTAGATTAATTAATGAAAAAAAAACAAATCAAGAAAGAGAGAGAGAGATAGACGGGTTGTTCTTCTTACCCGACCAGAGAGAGAAACGACGGGTTGATGATGGTGAGGCCGACGGTGGCGGCGGCGAGGCGGGCAGAGGGCGACGGCGCGGTGGCGGTGCCGTCGGCGGGCTGCGGCGGCGGCGTTGGGCAGCCCGTCGGGTGAGAGAGAGAGAGAGAGATTGGGTGTGGGAGATTGAGAGAGAGATCGAAGGAGAGATTGAGAGGTTGAGGGATTGAGATTGTGGGTTTAAAATCTGAGAATTGATGGGTTTATATAGCCTTGAGGGTGAGAAATCCGGCGAGTATTAGGAAACCCACCGGCGACAATTTCGATTTCGAATTGGGTCTTGATTTTGGACGAAATTGGTTTCTTGGTGAGAAATTATTGGTCTATGATGAGTTGAGATTGAATTGGGATTGTAATTGAGTGAAAAAGGTGACGAATTTGTAGTGTTGGTTGGTGTTGGTGGTGGAGATAGAGTCTCCCGTCCATGGAAGAAGATGAGGAAGAAGATGATATAATTTTAGGGTAAAGACACTTTAACCCCACTAGTTTTAGGCTTAGTACAACTACTACCCCCAAGTTCAATTAAAAGACCCTATATAAGTTAAGAATAAATACATAAAAGCACCTAGGTAGTTTATAACTTTAAAATTAACTTTATAAATAATAACAACTAATACCCAAACTTATACTAATGTTATATTAACACCAAATAATATCTTAAAATATAATAGTAGCATATTAACACCCCGATACTTATAATAATATTATATTAACACCTAAAAGTTATAGTAATATCATAAATACCCATTTTCACAAAACGGGGTATTTCAGCTACATACTCGTATGATTGTGAAGATTAGATTCACATCTGACAAGGAAGAATCAAACTAGTAACCATCAGGACAACTGGACCTTAATTTTCAACATCCCGTACTAACTCAGATGACCAATTGAGTAGTACTAGTGTCTAATGTTGAGTTCTACATAGGTGCAACTGGTTATGAGAGAAATAAACTATCATAGGGGAGAGCCTACCAACTAATGGATTTAAGGAGACTTTCTGAGTCTCTACACTGAATACCCTTACCCTAATAGAGTCTAACTTGAAGATCCATCCAATATAACCGACTCCAGTATAGTAGTTAACAACACAATTATTGAGGAGTAGTAATTCTAAAGCATTTAGTTATCTCAGTGAACAGTTGCCAAGCAAGACAGTTTAATAGTTGCATTTAATCATAGCAAAGTTCCTGATAATCAAAGCAGCAATGCAACACATACGTCTATCTGAGATGATCATCAATACCACATGTATCTACACAAATCAAGTGTACAACATATCAACACATATCCTCTATATGAGGTTGAGTACAAAGATGCAATGAAGTGCAGACTATGCAAGGCAAATAACCAATTTTCCTCTAATACTTTAGATCTATGAAGAACATACCATGATTGTGCATGAACGCCCCAAATCATACTCATACAAGTCCAAAAACATGCATAAATGATTCATAACCCATCCAAATGAACTAAGCACTGAACTCTCAAAATTTTATTTAATTGCATATAGGTCCCCACAACTTAGTAAACCTCCAAAAAAACTATATTGTTGACAACTCTAACTCATATAATAACATATTAACTCCAATTTTAAAGAAACATCATACAATACATGCCAACACACTCCAATTTATCAATTTCAGCTTAATTTCAACTTTTAGTGAAATTACTGTTTTGCGTCTCCTATACGGTGCAATCAAACTGATAAATCCCAAAAGTCAACTCACTCCAAATGTGACTTCCAAACCCAAAATCACATTTAAAACAACTATCATGATGGTTTCTAAAGATAGATATGTCATCTAGGTTGTCAAACTTGAAAGTCAGAAGTGAGTGAAAGTCAACTCCAACTAGTTAACCCCACAACCAACTTCAGGTCAACTGGAAAGAAATTTGAAAATCTGAAAACAGGATTTTGAAGATTGGAGTTTAAGGATTCCAAAACTTGTGTGAACTTTCAAAACTCAAAATGCACAATGAGATATGATTGGTCAAAGTTAGGTCATCATCATGATTTGATCACTTAGAAAACTTATAAACTTTTCACATTTTTAAGACAGTTACCTTGAGCAGAATTTCTGAAAATCTGTTAGGAATTGGAACAAGACTCATGGAGGATGATTTGAAGAATTCGCAACCCGCTTTTCATAGGAGAAAGCATTATAAGATTTCATCAAGTATACAATAAGTTAGGACTAGTTGAAAAGTAGGGAATTTTGAGATGAAGCATGAATTTTCACAAATCTCAAACTAGTCCTTAAGTCCATGTCATGTATTCCACGAATCTTTTTTTCAGTCTTTAACCGGCAATTCACAGGAGAACACATGAGTTCAATTTACAAAGAAATGAGCAAGTTTTGGTTCAAGAAATGTTGTCCCAAATCTCAAGACAACACAAGAAATGCTTGAACATGTAATTGCATCAAGTTCAACATGATTTTATAAAGGTTTACATATCGATTCGAAAAATGAAATCTATAAGAAAGTTGTAGACTCAAATGCAAGGAACAAACAACAACAGTTAGATCACATTTTCATTAAGGACTGAACAAGCTATGCAAGTTGTACGATTGACAAATATTCTCAAGCATACATTCTTGGATGGGTTTAGACGTGAGGGGGTTTGTTGTCACTAAACCCAAACTGCATATAGGGTTAGAGTTTCAGTTGCATTTAATCATAGTTATGTTCATGATAATCAAAGCAGCAATAAAACACATACGTCTATCTGAGATGATGGTGAATACCATATGTATCTACACAAATTAAGTGTACAACCTATCAACACATATCATCTATATGAGGTTGAATACAAATATGGAATGAAGTGCAGACTATGCAAGGCAAATGACCAATTTTCCCTTAATACTTTAGATTTATTAAGTGTAACACCCCCAAATTGACCAAACCGGAAACCCGGGGGTGTCACTCCGTACCCAAGGTTAAACCCGAATACAAGGAGGTTTAGAGATTGAAAATCCAAACAAAACTTCCATAAACTTTAAAGTAATACTTTATTGACAATTCAAATCCTTGTGCCACTAACATGGGCAAATCTATCTAACACAGAGTTCTATATGAAGGTTCTAAGAAATTAAGTGTGATCTACTACTTGTATAAGTGATGATTCACGTCCCCGCTACGCTATGCTCCCATCATAGATATACATGTGGTGCAGAAAACAAAAGAGAACACCACAGTTCCAAAGTCAGCGAAAATACTGAGTAAGTAACACCCAAGCATGTAAACATATTATGAAGTAGTTTGAAAACCAATTTGTAGTAGTTTCACTAAATCAAAGTGAAAGTAAAAGCTTAGACCCTTTTATAAAAGAAATAAGATGAGAGATTCCAAGTTCATTTATATTTTCCAAATCACATCCATTATCCAAGTAATGGGATTCCAAAACTCATAATATTCCATTTGCCATTAACAACATCCAATCCAAAAACCAATTTATTAATTTGTTGATACGGGGAAACCAACCACTTCGCAAGCATCCAAGACCTTAAGTGTCGACGCCCCCTTACAGACTTCTTGCGGCCAGAAGAGTGAGTACAAGGAGCTATCCGGGGACTTGCAACCGGATTAAATAAATTAAATTGGACGAGAGACCGAAGTCAACACGCCCAATGCCAATAGTAACCATACAACAATAATCATCCCCGTACAACTCTTCCACTTTACGTTATCATCGATTATTAGACTGAAGTGATATTTTTAGAGAACAGTTCAACAATTTGAACAAGTATTCAAGCAGCACATATTTTGCATAAAATCATTTTGAGACAAATCGGAATGAAAACATTTGACACGAAAAGAGGATTGGGCGCTAGGTCTGGCATGTTTACTTACCTTTAATCTCAAGCAAAGCAAATCACCTCTTAGTAATACTCGACGTATCCTTTGCCAATGAGATTGTCGCCTACAAATCTAATAATATCGTAATCAACACATTGCACACGAAGTCCTATAGGTAAATGAAATAAATCCCTTACCAACTCTCTCCAACATTTGCTAAGGTGAACAACCCATTTTATAATAATAAAATACGCTTTTATAAAACTAACGTTTATTATTTGTAAAAGTACAATAAGCTATAATTATATAAACATAACTTATAAGATTGAATAAAAATATCATTTTTATTATTTAGAGTGTAGAACCATATTATTTTTCCTCAAAAACACTTTTAATTCAAATAGTAGTTTCTCTCAACCAAACAAGCCTTAGTAAAGAATATAAGTTATAAACTAATTAACTTTATTTAAAAGAAATAACAAATTTATTTGAAGAAAATAACTTATTCTAATTTGTAATAAACTTATAAAAATAAATTAGAAATATATATTTCATCACCCTCATATTATATTTTTATTTTTGAGTAAAGATGAGTACCAAAAATATCATTATAAGCTTGTGCAAAAAGAATTGTCCCTTATGGGGTTTGAACCCATGACCTTCTTCTCAAACTTCACCAAAGCTTTAAGTGTTAGCTTTTAACCACTGGGCCAACTACCTCTTTGTTCTTTCTCTCTTCCCAACTACTAACATTAACTAACTAACCAGATTAAACAATGATAAAACAAAAACAAAACAAAAGAAGAAAGAGTGAGAGAGAGAGAAACAGGTTTGTTTACCCGAGAGAGAGAGAGAGACGGGACAGAGATGGTGGCGAGGACGACGCCGGAGACGGCGGCGGTGGCTGACGACGAGGACGGCGGCAGCCGACGACGGAGACGGCGGTGGCAACGGCCGGGCGGCGGCAGCTGGGCAGCAGCGGACGGGAGAGAGAGAGAGAGAGAGAGATTGAAGGACAAATTGAGAGATGAGGGATTGAGATTGTGGGTTAACAAAAATCTGAGAATTGATGGGTTTATATAGGTAGAGAGGTGAAGAATTCAACCGGAAAGAGGAAACCCACTTTGAAAACTTCTATTTTGAATCGGGACAAAAAATTGGCGAAATTGGGTTGCTTGATGCTAAACTACTACAAATTGGTTTTCAAACTACTTCAAAATCTGTTTACATGCTTGGGTGTTACTTACTCAGTATTTCTGCTGACTTTGGAACTGTGGTGTTCTCTTTTGTTTTCAGCACCACAGGTATATCTATGATGGGAGCATAGCGTAGCGGGGACGTGAATCATCACTTATACAAGTAGTAGATCACACTTAATTTCTTAGAACCTTCATATAGAACTCTGTTTAGATAGATTTGCCCATGTTAGTGGCACAAGGATTTGAATTGTCAATAAAGTATTACTTTAAAGTTTATGGAAGTTTTGTTTGGATTTTCTATCTCTAAACCTCCTTGTATCCGGGTTTAATCTCGGGTACGGAGTGACATCCCCGGGCTTCCGGCTTGGTCTTTCTGGGGGTGTTATCATATCATAACATATTAACTCCAATTTTAATGAAACATCATACAATACATGCCAACACACTCCAATTTATCAATTTCGGCTTAATTCCAACTTTTAGTGAAATTACTATTTTGCGCCTCCTATACGGTGCAGTCAAACTGATAATTCCCCAAAGTCAACTCACTCCAAATGTGACTTCAAAACCCAAAATCACATTTCAAACAACTATCATGATGAGTTCTAAATATAGATATGTCATCTGGGTTGTCAAACTTTGAGTGAAAGTCAACTCCAACTAGTTAACCCCATAGCCAGTTTCAGGTCAACTGAAAAGAAATTTGAAAATCTGAAAACCAAATTTTGAAGATTGGAGTTTAAGTATTCCAAAACTTGTGTGAACTCGCTAAAATCAAAATGCACAATGAAATATGATTGGTCAAAGTTAGGTCATTATCATGATTTGATCACAAAGAAAACTTAAGAACTTTTTACAATTTTAAGACAGTTACCTTGAGGAGAATTTCTGAAAATCTGTTAGGAATTGGAACAAGACTCATGGAGGATGATTTGAAGAATTCACAACTCGCTTTTCATAGGAGAAAGCATTATAAGATTTCATCAAGTATAGAAGAAGTTAGGACTAGTTGAAAAGTCATGCGTCAACTCAAAATTCCCTACTTATAATATTTTCAACTCTTTGACAGTTTCCTAGTTCACACATGCTTTTCTTTCAAGCTAAATTCAAAGAGACTGAAAAAGAGATTCGTGGAATACATGACATGGACTTAAGGACTATTTAACTGACAATTCACAGGATAACACATGAGTTCAATTTACAAAGAAATGAGCAAGTTATGGTTCAAGAAATGTTGTCCAAAATCTCAAGACAACACAAGAAATGCTTGAACATGTAATTGCATCAAGTTCAACATGATTTTCAGAAGGTTTACATATCAATTCGAAAAATGAAATCTATAAGAAAGTTGTAGACTCAATGCAAGGAACAAACAACAACATTTAGATAACGGTTTCATTAAAGACTGAACAAGCTATGCAAGTTGTACGATGGACAAACATTCACAAGCATACATTCTTGGATGGGTTTAGACGTCAGGGGGTTTGTTGTCGCTAAACCCAAACTGCGTATAGGATTGGAGCTTCAGTTGCATTTAATCATAGTATGTTCATGATAATCAAAGAAACAATACAACACATACGTCTATCTGAGATGATGCTGAATACTATATGTATCTACACAAATTAAGTGTACAACCTATCAATACATATCCTCTATATGAGTTTGATTACAAAGATGGAATGAAGTGCAGACTATGCAAGGCAAATGACCAATTTGCCCTTAATACTTTAGATTTATTAAGTACATACCATGATTGTGCATGGACCCCCCCAATCATACTCATACAAGGCCAACAACATGCATAAATGATTCCTAACCCATCCAAATAAACTGAACACTGAAATCTCCAGCTTTAGACGTCAGGGGAAGGTCTTGACGCAAGTGTCTTTCTTTGGGGTCGAGGAGTAGTACTTTGGAGGGGTCTATAGAGTGAGGTATTGTTGAGAAACATGACAAAGATGGAGAGTAAACTAGTGAAGGATGTTGTGGAGTGGCAGGTCTGTAGTGATGGAAAAGGCCGATGTATTTGTTAGTATTCTGAAGATAATTGGGGCCGAGTTTAGATGCCAGGGGAAGTTCTTGACTCAAGTGTCCTTTTTTTGGGGTCGGGGACTATTACGTTGGAGGGGTCTATAGATTGAGGCATTGTTTAGAAACATAGGACAATGATGGAGAGTAACTAGTGAAGGATGTTGAGGAGTCGCGGGTATGGAGTGATAGACAAGATAGAGAGGGAGGATAGAGAGAGGACTGAAAATTACTAGCACGATCACTAATTACAATGGCCCACAAATAAAGAAAGGGTAGAGATGTATTTGTGAAGTAAATTGTGTTGCAACAATTGTTTGTAATATAATTTAATTATTTTACTAAGTAATGGATACAATTGTCTTTTGAAGTTACTAAGTTTGACATTTTTGCATTATTAGTAAATAGTTTTTTAAAGGTTCTTTATAAATTTTTGCTGTGAGAAGAATTATTTTCTCTTTTCTGCATTAAGAGTAAATTATTTTTATAAAAAAATCTTTTCTGCCTTAAAAGTAAATAGTTTTAATATTCTGCCTTTACTATTACAATCACATACTCAAAAAGACAGATTATTTTCCACCATAAATATAAAGAAAAAAAACAGCGATAGCTAAACCATTGGCAATATCTAACAATCACAATGTTCGAATACGCAGATAAAACCGCCGTAAATTTCACTTTTTTTTGTTTAGATCTTTGCTTACACCAATTTATACCTGCACAAATCCTCTAACAAGCGAGCAACAGGCGCAATTTTTCCAATTCACCAACAAACTTCACATTATAGCAAGTCAAATTGGGTAATTGATACGGGTCATGACACGACTACGGTGCGACGTTCTGACCGGATTCATCGTCAACCAAGTTATCTCAAGGATTATGCTACGTAATTAGTTAATTTTCGTCATTATTTTTTATTATTAAGTGTTTAGGAAGTTTATTTATTATTTTGGGGTTTTTAGGTAATTTCAGGATAGTTGAAGTCCTAGTATGAGTCGGATAAGGACACGTTTCTAAGTCCAGGACTATCTAGTAGTATTTATAGGTTGTTTTGCTTCAGTTTTTGATTATCAATGAATGAGAATTAAGTTTATTTAGTAGAAAGCCTAGTTTTGGAGATTGCAGCATCTCGAATTGCTGAGCCAGAGATTGCAGCTTCTCAAACTGCTATAATAACGATAGGTGAACCCTATCAATGGGTGCTTTCATCAATGACGAACACAGGAGACAAATCTGATGATCGCGACACGCAGTTGTTTGCCGTACTCAAAGATATCCAGACCACTCTGGCAAACTCAGGGGCAGCCTGTAGTTGCGGGTTCCGGCGACAACCACCCGAGGCCATGGGTACTTGACCCATATTCGGATCCGCCGCCAGTCAGTTACGGACCGTATCACGATCCGGGTGGACAAGGAAACCGCGACCACGATACGAACCGGTTTGGGCCGACAGCATATGATTATCACACACCAGGCCCTACAATTTACAATGCACCCAGACCACCGAATCAATTTAGAGATGAAAGGCGAGGTCCAAAGATGCGTGTTGACCCACCTAACTTTTCGGGTTCAGACCCGCAGACATGGAATTTCAAAGTCCAGCAGTAATTTGACTACTACCGCGTTCCACCAGAAGACAGACTCAATCTGGTAGGGGTTCTTCTAACCCGTGAAGCAGCGGATTGGTTCAGGTACAAGAAAAATAATTTTCTGCTTCCTTCTTGGTTATCGTTTCTGGAGGAAGTCAAGGTAAGGTTTGACCAGGACTATTACCGTGATTATTTTGGCGCGCTGAGCAAATTGAAACAGCATACCACGGTATTAGCCTATCAGACAGAGTTTGAGAAATTGTTGAATCATGTTGGGTCGGTGTCGGAGCAACAACTCATATCCATGTTTACAAGTGGTCTCAATGTCCCGCTCAACCGCAATCTGGAGCTTCGTCAGCCACGTTTTCTCACTCAGGCTGTAACACCCCATGATGCCCAGACCATCCGTTCCGGACCGGAGAGCCCGGGAGGGTGCTGCTCAATATGAAATGGCGGAAATCAAGAACAAACACTGCCATAATTATACATTACATAGCCCAACTGTCTTAAACATTGTCTTAAAAACATTATTACACAAAAGAGTTAAATTAGTCTAGTGCCAGAGTTACTACGAGTACTGATAATTACTAGGTGAGTCCGCGTTCCCCTTCCTATGCCATGTCTTCTTCGTCTAGACCTGCGGTGGGAATAAAACAGGAACCGCAGTTTTTCTAAAGTCAGTAATGATACTGAGTAAGTAAACACCATAGCTTGTAAACAGACTATGAAGCATATCTTTCAAAAAGACAATTATAAAGAAGAATGAACGATAAACACTTGAGGAATAAAGTATGAATACTGTAACTCATATGAAATTCTCTTTCTTTTGCCTTGCATCTTAATCCTTCTCTTATATCTCAAACGGGGAATATCATTCCCAATCTATCTCTTCTTTCTTGTCATAAATCTCTTTCTCATATTATTAACTTGTTGATACGGGGAGGATCTATCCTTTCACTAGCTACCATGACCATAAGTGCCGGCACCCCCCTAAGACTTCTTGCGGCCAGAGAGGTAAGTACATGGAGACACCCGGCAGGTCGCGACCGGGTTAAAATAATACTTGGTCGAGTGACTAAATTCAACACGACAATATATCAATAACATAACAGTCCCCGCACAACTTTTTCCACTTTACGTTAATAACGGATTTTTATTTTCGTGTGACACCCTCAAAACAATTATTTCAAAATATAATCAACCTCAAGTAAAGCATGTAAGTCATACAACGCATTTTGAGACAAATTATAAAATCACATTTCGACACGAAAGAAGCTCGGCATGCTAGACTTGGCATATTTACTTACCTCAATAACACGGCAAATAGCACGTAAGCTCTTACGGGTAGACGTAGCCCTCCTCTACAAATTCGTCACCTACACATTTATAATTTCTAATTAATCGAGAGTCTTACTATCACGTAATAGGCAAGTGACGACTTTAGGAAGTCTAATTTATTTAACGTGACGTCTAAATCTTTCTTTGTTGTTATATTGGTCAAGAGGGTGCTAGTTTACAATCATCATATCCTCAAGTTATAATTATCTAATATTACTATTAAATTTTATAAATAATACACTTGTATTTTAAATAGTGAGAAAATAAAATTTTTACTTTTAGAATTTCTGTAAGTATAAACTCTTTCAATAGGTAAATATTAGCTTAGACTTCATTGTAAAGATCCACATTTTATTCTTAATATTTTAACAATTGTATTTAACCCTTCTAGAATAAATTATTTATAAAAATGAAATTGTTAGTTTAACAATATTTATTATTGGATGTAGAATCTTAATAAAAATACTATATACTAACTCATTTAGGAGATGATACTTTAAAAATACATACATATAAATATATATTGGGAAAATAAGTATTATCTAATATATATTTATAAGTATGAGAAAAAAATATTTTTAATTTAGAGAAAGGTAAAAAATTAAGTCAAGAATCTATTCATAAACTTATTTTATTCTAAAAATAATATTTAGACAAGCAATTTATTTAGAAAGTCAATTTACAGTACGTTGAGATTAGCTAGTTAAACAAAACGATATTGATTATCGAATAAGTAGGCATATTATATTAAACGACTCTAGTTACTTTATTGTAAAATTTTACTACTCAAGTTATTTATTTATTTTTCTTACTTAAATAAAATTGTAAAATTTTGAAATTAATTTAATTACAAATCATCTTTCTTTAATTTCATGTATATATATGTGTGTGTGAATAAATACTTATATGTAAATATCTTTTCCTCAAAAGACAACAAACCCCCCTCTCATAACTATATACAGTTTAGTGAAAAGATACTTTGTACCCCTAATTTCAAGAAATGACACTTTCACCCCCTTTTACATAAACTATGAAATCGATCCACCTAAACACTGATTCATGCCTCAAGATAGGATTTTGATCATCTAACATGAACTAGGGAGTGATTTAGAGCTTACCCAAGCCAAAAATCGTCGAAAACGGACGAGAAACGAGCCGGGTGGAGCTTCCGACGGTGGCGGTCGGAGGTGGCACTCGACGGCGACGTCACCGGCGCTATTGGCTCCGGTTGATGTTTCTAACGGTCTCCTCGGACCTTCTGAAGACTATTGGGAGGGATTGTGGACGACGGGTAGCGACGGAATGGCGGGTCCAAGCTCCTCGCCGGTTTAAATGGCGGAGACGTCGGCTACGGTGGAGACTCCGGCCTTTTCTGCTTCCGCGTCCTTTCTGGTCGTCCGACAGGGAGGGAGAGCTACGGGTAGAGCTCAGATACAGAGAGGGAGGGATGAAGTCGTGGTGGTGGTGAGTGTTCCCGTCGGGTTTCTCCGGCGGCGGTGGTGGCGTGGCCTATGGCCACTGCCGCTGCTTCTTCTGTTTCTGCTGGGCCAGAGAGAACAGAGACGAGGGAGAGAGACAGAGAGGTAGATGGTGGAGGAGGAATAGGCGGTGGCAGTGGTGGTGTTACCGGTGATGGAGGTGGGTCTTTCGTCGGAGAAGGCAGCGGCAAGGCCGCTGCTGTGCTTCTCGCCGGACAGAACAGGGGAGAGGAGGAGAGAGAGAGAACTGGTGTGGTGGAGGAGGTGGTGATGGTGGCGGCGTTGGTGCCGGTGGTGTTGGTCGGGAGAAGAAGAAGGAGCAGAAGCTTAAGAAGGGAAGAAGAAGAACAAGACTAAAGTCTTGTTGTTTACAACCTCCTTGTTATTTGGGTCACTTGGCGTGTGAGTTGGAGAAAAATTTCTCCGTTTCTCTCTTCTCTCTTTTTTTTTTTGTATTTTATTATTTTTTACTAAATTACCCACTAGGTTTTAGGGTTCCCCAAAAATACAATCACCACCCCCTAATTAACTAGCAAATACTTCTTGATAATTTCAACTACCTCCCCTCTTATTAAATAACTTAGAAAATTAACTCATAACTTTACGAAAAGTTATCAATTACTCGTATACTATGTAAAACGGGGTATTACATCCTTCCCCCGTTAGACAGAGCTTCGTCCTCGAAGCTTGAACCTACGGAAAGCAAACTTTCTATATATCTCGTAACAACCAACGCACAAGATAATACGATAACTTTATTAATATCTAGTTCGATACATGTGGCACAGAAGCGGTACAAGGGTTAGGTTCATGAAAACTAAAGGGTTACACAGGCGTTTGCACTAGCGTGTGAGTTGGAGGCATCATTATCTGAGACCGTTTTAGCCGTGGAACGCTACCAGCAGGAGGCGACGCACGGCCACCCAGCCATGCAACATACCCCAGCAAGTCTCTCCGTTGGAGCATCCTCTTCCGGTCAAACCATACGGAAACTAAGCTATGCCAAGCAGCAGGACAAGCAAGCTAAAGGGTTGTGTTTCAACTGCGACCAAAAATATTTTTCGGGACACAAGTGTGGGGCCAAGTCGATGCTTCTGGACTTTGAAGCTATGCCCAGCAGCTTCATTGTGAGGACACAATGAATGTCAACCGGGGGGAGGTTGATAAGGGCTAGGACACGACTATGGTGCGACGTTCTGACCGGATTTATCGTCAACCAAGTTATCTCAAGGATTATGCTACGTAATTAGTTAATTTTTGTCATTATTTTAATTATTAAGTGTTTAGTTGGAGTCCTAGTATGAGTCGGATAACGAAACGCTTCTAAGTCCAGGACTGTCTAGTAGTATTTATAGGTTGTTTTGCTTCAGTTTTTGATTATCAATGAATGAGAATTAAGTTTATTAAGTAGAAACCCTAGTTTTGGAGATTTCAGCATTTCGAATTGCTGAGCCAGAGACCGTAGCCTCTCAAACTGCTACCATATCGATAGGTGAACCCTATCAGTAATTGCACCTAATCCTATACAATTTTAATTTCCAGGAAAACCTCCTGCACTTTAACTTCGCAATTTGGGTTTGGGTTTAGTGACAACAAACCTCCTACAGTTTCAATTTCCAAGGATAACCTCGTGCACTTTAGCTTCCGGTGACAAAGCAACCAAAATTGCTGACACCGTTTTTTTTTTCTGGAAGGAAAGTCATCATGTGGCCAACACGTAATTTACATCTAAGTGGCCACCACATGATAGATTTTCGTCCAAAAAAGAAACGGTATTGGCGATTTGGGTTGATTTTTCACCGTAAGTTAAAGTGTAAGGGGTTGCCTAGGGAAATTGAAACTATATGGGGTTTGTTGTCACTAAACTCAAACTGCTTATAGGTTTTGTGTCAATGAACCTTTCAAATTACATCGGCAGGAATAGTGTTCGTCCAACAAGAGCGAAATACGAGGTTTAACAAGCAACCAAGCAATACAAAACTTCATTGTTGCTGGAGTAGCTGAAATATGAAGTAGAAACACTGCAGCAACCGGTAGCAACAAGCAGCATCATAAGCAACAAGAACAAGCTTAGCTGCATCAACAACCTGCAAACAGCAGCAGAACTCAGCTGAAATACTAAGTAGAAACAGAAGAAAAACAAGCATCGCACATCTAAAGCGAAGGAATGATCACCAAGCGAGAATCTCCCAAACATACGCAATGCATAATTACACACATTAGGCCAGTTCTTAGATATCTATCTGCAAATATGGGATTTCTTTCGATCTGCAAATTTTGAATTCACTCTTTTTCCACATGGTGTTCTTTGCAATGCTTTCTCTTACTGTTTTGAATGGCTTATCAGTTCTTAGATATCTATATGCAAAATGGGATTTCTTTTGATCTGCAAAAAGACTCTGAATATGGAGTTTGTGGCTATGTGCTTTCTATCTAGTGCAAAAGACTAGTATTGTTAAAATTTAGCCAACGCTTTTATACGTAGGTTTATTATGAGAAGCTGAGGAAGGGTCCTGTAAATTCAATTATGCTCTATTTTAAGTTAACAGCCGTACTGTTTATTAACTTGCTTGAAATGACATGGTTGTTTGATTTGATTGGCTCTCAATGATTACATACTTGGTGTTGTGTACAAATATGCTTGTCCTCCAACTACCTGATGAAACCCTTAAACTCAGGCTTGCAAGTTATGCGGTTGTTTGGAGATGGGGATTTCTCTCTGTGTGTGTATTTTATTAACTGCACTCTTCTTCTCGGTATAAGAATAGAGCCAACCTACATGTGACCAAAGGCTGATTGATGCTTAAGTTTAAATCACACCCAAACAACCAGCACTTAGATATTACAGTTGAAACCAGTAGCCACAAAAGCACTCTGTAGTGACCAGGGCTCTACTTTAGGAAATCAAGGGTTCTGTTACCTTCTGATGGAGAAAAAGGCTATGATACTGTGCCCGACTGGGAATAGACTTGAGAAAGGAAGCAGCAATAGGTATGAATCCTATACGGAATCAAGTGTCCATAGACATTGATCAGTGGAAATTTAATCAATTAGAATAGTTTATCCATAAGAATCTACAATACGCGATTTGACTCGTGTCCATAAGAATCAACAATACGCGATTTGACTTGTGCTAGAATACAGTTGGAATAGCCGATAATAAATATATCACTTTGTTATAACATAACAAAACATGTATTCAGTAAATACCTCATGCAAAACAACAGTCACACAAGGTGCAGCTCGAACTTTTGATATATAAAACTTGTGAAAGGCCTGCAGATACAAAGGATAGAAAAGATTGCTTATAAAAGTATGACATCAAATTCAATTTCCATCTTTCAAAAAAAAAAAAAAAAATCAATTTCCATGGACTATTCGACTTCATGTTTACAACAGAATAGTAAGAAACATAAGTGCGTCCATACAAGTACCAAAATGATAAATTCTTTGTCTAAAACCGCAATTCTCCTATTAATGCAAATCATCCAAATAGTCAGGAATGCTAGAAAGACAGTCACAAATAAACACCGGAGGCACTTCCGTTTTTATTCAAAGTTCTGAAGCTGAAAACGCGTTCCAGAATCAGGATTCTAAGAACCAGTTGTATCCAGGTAATTTCTTATACTTACTGTAAAAGGGAGTGAGGCACGTGAGACATTTGTATTCAGAAAGAACCAGTTGTATCTAGGTAAATTTTTTTGTATTTTTTTTTATATCAAGCAACTCTTATATTCATTGTAATTAATGACAAAACCACAAAAGTTAAAATTATCATACATATACCTAAATACCTAAATATCCTATCTTCTGATTGATCACTGGAGCGATTAGATATTTTTGTGAGCTCTTACACCGTCTGTAGATATTTTAGAAGCGCCTGAATTGGGTTGTAACAAAAAATGGGCCGTTTTGAATAGTTTGAGTGAAGTGAATGCCAGACAAAAAGTATACAGTTTCTTTACCAGTGGTTTTATGTTTCTGAAGAAACTGGCAAGTACTGATATGAG
Organism: Linanthus parryae; assembly: GCA_023055425.1. Lineage (NCBI taxonomy): Eukaryota > Viridiplantae > Streptophyta > Magnoliopsida > Ericales > Polemoniaceae > Linanthus > Linanthus parryae. The sequence goes on along the minus strand of JALGPY010000001.1, from coordinate 177,591,096 downwards.
GCTCCGAGAAAGCAGGTGGCAAATGAGCTGGTCAAATCAATTTGGCATAAGGCTATTAGAGTCAAGTCTCAGCATGTCAGGTAGTCTGATTTCTCTCAGACATCGCAAGAATCATAAAGAGTCTTTGCACAACCCATGCCATGAGTAGCTCAGATAAAAAACATCAACCCAGAATTGTTTGGGCTATGCTCATTTTACTAGGTTCAAATTATGCGACTTTCTCCTAATTTTCAGCTCCAAAGGAGCAACAAGCTTATATAAAACAAAAATTGTCTACCACACAGCAAGCTACTATCTCGTGAAAGAGATAATTTTATTAATGGATCGCCAAGCTACTACCACACAACAAGCATGATGTTGAGCATTTAGGAAAATTAGTGAGCCACAAAATGGGGCTGACTCAAACATTGGATCCTGCCCCTGAAACAAGTAATCAGCAGTGTCTAGTCCAGTAAAAAAAGTTGAGTTAGTGGCTGAATCGGGTGAAAGTTTGTCCAGCAAAGTCTTTCCCTGGTTAACTCAGAGAATGATAGATTAGAAGCAAATGACATCCAGACTTTGGCTCAATGAAATGTAAATCATTGTCAAGCAGCACATGTTTGAACTACAATGCTAAAATTCGCAATTGACAATTAAAAAATATAGAGTGAACATCACTATAGAGAGAAGACATAATCCAACAGAACCAAGCTTAGAATAAGTACACAAAAGAAGGAAAAAGAAGGCCAGACGAAGCGAGGGTTTGTCAACATACCTGCAGATTCAGGAAAAAAGGCCTATTTTCGTGGAATGTTTTTGATAAAGTAATGTTCCGATAAAGAGATATAACTCGTTCATGGGAGCGGTTGTATCAAACCCATTTCGCATTCTTTATCACGCATTTCCCAATATACAAGAACCTACCCGATTAATCAAAAGACCCGAAATAGCATATGTTATATTCAATAATATGTGTAATTTAACAATACAATGAAAGCATAAGGTTCTCCAACTAATTTACTAACCATAGTTTCCGATTCAAGACTTCGGATTAATTTATGAAAACGAAAGGAAAGAAATTAAGCAGAATACTAATTTTACTATTAAGCGGAGCACTTGCATAAGATTGTAAAGCATTTCTTTGAAAAGGCAGCATTAACTATATGTCTCCTTTAAGAATGGAAATTGCCTGATGAATGCTCAACATGTATTGCAAAGCATACGGACCTAAAATCATAGTTGTCAAATCATGATTCGAATCGTGAATCGTAACGATTCGTTCTAATTATGTTCTTACAAATAAAACACACATTCAGATTCCCTCTTGAAGCAATATATAATAATTTAAGGTGGTAAATATGCAATTATATAAATCATACATGGCATCCAACTGAGAGTACTGCATAAGTTCCATCCGAAACTAGTGAGTACGAAATAGTGTAAAATCATAATTATCATCAAATGACTAGTGCATAAGTTTGCTCCAAAACTAATGAGTACTAATAGCATAAAATCATAAATAGCATCCAAAAAGTTAACTAAATAAGTTCCATGCAAAAGTGGCCAGTATAAATAGCATCTAAATACATCAGTTCCATGTAAACACAAAGAGGTTCCGTCCAAGGATTCAAAATCATCCACATGATCAGTACAGCCCCCATAATCGTTCAAAGTGTTACAACAAAATGCGTCGATTGAAGGATTTTTTTTTTTTTTTTTGGAGACGGTAGATTATGATTTCAAGTAGTGACGTTACGCTTTTGGTCTTGCCCCATATCGTTTTACGTTTTTGCCTGCTTTTCTAACCCAGACCTGCCTCCGAACAAGTACGATTTCGAATCGCTCAATTCACGATTCAGCGAATCGTATCTTGATTCACGATTCAAAGGCGCGATTCAGATATACCTCGATTCTATGCACGATTCCGAATTGATGGGGGATGAACCGAACCGAATCGCTCAATTTTAACAACTATGCCTAAAAATAGTAACAAATAATTCAGGTCCATAACACCAAAACCCAACTCCTAAATCAGAGACGTGAGGAAAAAGGAAAACACAAATCTTAACAATTGTCCATCAAACAAGCAATGAATTACTCAAATTTAAAGATATTACATCATGTAAAAGCCCTTAGGAGAGGAGTGTCGAGGCCAACTGCAATGAACTACTAATCTACTATACAGAAAGCTAGAATGCAAGGGTTCCCATTAGGTTCAGCAGATTCAATCAATTGAAAAGCTGCACACTGGCTTTGAGCACCAAAGTAATGGAAAACAAAATCAAAACGGCAGAAAATATGTACATAGCTCGAAGACGAAGAGAACCTCGCAAGCCCTCGCTCTCACAAATCAACACCACTTGGTTACCTCCAAACTCGAGTTTGCTCCTCAGAAAGGGTTTGCAAACGCATGGAGATTTAGGACTAATGAGCTGCAAGAGAAAATTTTAGATGTATCAACCCTAAATCGTTTCTTCTCTCTTCTATCTGGGCGGACAGTATCAACATTTAGAATTACCACTTTACCCCTAAGATCCCGACTTAGCTTAAGGTGAGATGTAACATTTTTTTGCAGCATCATTGAGATGTAACTTATGGAGGGGAAGGATGCTGTTCATACCATTTCAAACCGGACTCAGGTTTTTGTATTGTGAACCCCGTGTGAACAAATCCCTGTTTCGAACTTCATATCATCTTCCATCGGATAGCCGCACTAGTTAACCACATCAAAAGTTCGTGCTATGTTTCAACCTCCTTGAAAGCTGTCTACCCACGTAGAATTGCATGTCCTGATTGGTACAGTTACAAGAAGAGAAAGGCGAGTTACAAAGAAACTCTTGCCATCTCCCTTTGGGCGAGGGTCCCCTTTTTGATCTCTGGGTATTGAATGATTGTAGCGGACCCAGTCAGTCTTGGTCCATGCAACTAATCTGCAAGCTATCCATAACAGTTTTTATCCTATAGCATATTTCAGCAAAGTGGGGGTTGAATCTTTGCTCGTCGAGTCTTTTCGGGACACTTGCTGTGGGATTGGGAGACCATAAAAATTTGGGAATAATCCAACAAGATGGTGGGTTAAGGAAAACAAAATCTAATCTTCGGGTCTTTTCCGCAGATTTTTCTCATCTATAATACATGTTTTGTAAGCTTTACATTTTTAATTCTATCGCTAAAATTTTAAGTATCTGTGGTCCTATGTTTCAGTAACTAGGGCATGCTACAAGTTGATGGCTGTTTAATGACTAGCCTACTAATTTCTTAAATAAGGTATGTAATTAGCTATGCTACAAAGCAAGCATGTAAACAGAGTGTTTTATTAATGCCTCACGATAGGGAAAATGTCCGCTACTATTCTTCCTAATGTTTTGTTAGTTAATAGTAAAATGTGTTCTTTCTTCAAAACATTGTCTATTGCATTCGGGCATGGACGTTGTAGAATATGAGTTATCCCTACGTGTACATTCTTGACAGACAACAATGTGAGGAGATATCCTCAATGGAGTGTCTCTCATAATTTAAAGGGTTGAAATTAAAAGGAAACTGAGCTTTTCAAATCATTTCGGATTTCACTTTACTCGCAAACACGCACTAATGCCTCATCTTTATGCTGTCTCCACCTTTCTAAAAGTCGGATTTTCAACTCACCCGCCGTTGTTGTCTCCCCATTCAGGGACTACTGTACTAATTTGTGAAGCAGTTGCGTCCTTTGCATTCTATCAACGCAAAGTACTTCCTCCTGTAGTCCTTTAGCTGCACGACATTAAACCATTAAGTATCGAATCCACTATCACATACTACCCCAAGATCCAAAAATTTGCTCTCGAATGCACTACCTTATCTTCCATCATGGCTCAAAGCACAATTTCTTTTCCCAATAAGTTGCTGCATTATCAGCTACTGGCACCACAACGCAATAGAACAGTGCAACGAAATATCCCTGCAAAAACAAAAAAATGAAGCCGAGGTAACATTTTTATAAGCAATAACCCAATTTTTTTCGGAAACTAGGATGATTAATTTACTCATGGTTGAGCCCTACATAACTAATCCAGATAAGTTCTTGACAACTGTAAGTAGTAGTGCAAGCTAACCTGTCCTTGGCTAACCTTGTAGCAACATAGGGAATTTCTCCTACATGTTCTCCGTATACGCGTTACATTGCAGCGGACACAATGTCCGAGCTGGTTTATTTAGGAAAAAGTAGTGTACCGTAAGCACTGCAGCATAAGCAACATGTAGAAGTATTACTTGACTGATAACAAGGTACAATACATCCCTTTGGAATCATGATCATTTTCGGTCCTCCCGAAAGGAGCATCTGAATATGTTGGTAAAATGTACTGATAACACTATTGGCAGGTGCTTATAATAAACAGGAATGGTGCGTCAATGCTCACCCGTAAACCATGGCAGGAAAAAGATTACATTACTTTGGGTCTACCATGAACCCAAAAGCTTCCTATTGGAATTTGCGAAACAAGGTTTTATCTTATCGGGTTTCAATATAAAATGAGGAAAAGAGACAAGTCGCAACAAAACTAAATAAACTACGCAACCTCACGTGAAAGATAGAGATAGCTTGCTCGAACAATTTTCTTGTTTCTCGAGAAGCCATCTTCCCTCAAAGAACCCTTCATCTTATGATAGGTTCTCCTGAACCATTAAAATCGTTCTCCCTGATTCGGTTCAGTGCAGGCTGTGGTGACTTTTGCATTCCGCCAACTACCATATCTTGTAAAGCCAGATAAATCCTACAGCATTTCTCATCACAATACCACTCGTCTTTGGGCAATTCTTACAGTAGGTGTGGTACAAATATGGTATTCTAATCATACTATTTCAACTACACAGGTTTAAAAAATGTGAAAACTTGAAACCAAGAATAATCTCAAGCTTAAGATCAGCAATTCCTTTGTCCTTCAAACAGCCGACATGGTACTCTTTCCCACACTTGAAAGAAAGAGCAGTGAAAATGGATGATAGGAAATATGACGATGCATAAGCAGACTTTATTTCTTTATTGCAACAAAGAAATAAAATTACAATCTGATTGCAGAGGATGATTGTCTGAGAGCATAACTCATCAGATTCGCCTAAATCTTCACTACTTCAAGCATCATCAATGTCTTCAGAACTCTTGTAAAGATCATGTGGGGGTAAAAGCGTAAATCCGCCATGATTATCAATAAGCAGAAATAATGAAGTTTTTTCTGAACTTTTATGTTAGTCAGACCATTTTGGGGTAGTTTCAAGAATTAACTTAAGGAATTTGTAAAGAGTGAGATAAGTATATACTGAAAACAAAATCATCAAAGGTAGAATTTCATCTCACAAAAAGAAGAAAATGCTGGATAGTAAACCTGCACAGGAAGCATGTGCCAATATCTGTGTTGCCTGAGCTTTCGGTAGTGCTTTGGTCGGTTGTCTGCTTTGTCTTGTACACTGTTGGTTCTAGGCAATAGGTGTGTTTCCAAGTACCAACAGGTTAGCAACATGGACAAATACAGTCTGTAACGACAAAACCAATAGTCAAGTGAAATGCTGCATTTAGATAAAGCTGAAAACAATTATTTGAAACACAGCCTATGAGAATACACTTGTGAAAAAAATTGCCACATTTATGATGATGTACAAGGCCCTCCTCCTCCCCCATTTGTTCTTCACAATTGAAGCAATTACTGCCATTTTCTTCCGTTACCTTCTGTCTCTTTAGTGATTTGCAGTGAAAGAGTATGCAGAGACACTCCGTCTGAATTAACAATGTTCTTGTAACTGCAAACAAGTGATGAATTGAAGATGAAGTTATCAAAATAATTATCTAACGCAAAGGAGCCACATGATCCTTCCTAAATTTACTCACGGTTGTCTACGATAACCATAACCAGCATGATCTTCGAACTCAGAAGGCGGCAACTGAAAATCATCAACGTTCGATTTTAAAAACAACATTATAACTTGTTATGCGAGGCTGTGAAGCAGAAATTGGTGCATACTTCCTTTTGGCAGTAAAAGCAGAGTATGCAACCTTCTTCAGTCTGGTAACCTTTGAATATTTTCTTTTGTAGTAACTGATCATGGTAAGGAGCAAATTTTCGAGGAAATTGTGTACTTCTGAATCAAATTCAATTGTAGTATTATTAAGGTGAAAATATTAGGACTAATGTCCAAATTAGGACCTTGTTTCTATAGTGTAGTTCAGTTCGATCTGGCAGCCCATCAAATTCTCACTTCTGCAAATCTCTGAAGAAAACACCAATGAAAGGAAATTTCAGTAGACCGAACTGTCAACTTCAAAGTTAGCAAATTTAAGTGCGAATACTAAGTCGTGTATAAACCTTCGAGCTGACTCTGGACGAGCCTTTTACTGGGACGCATGTACAGCAACCCAGCACTGAAAACTTGGATGAGACTTCAAATTAAATTATGGAAGAATTCAGAGGCTATTCAATGTCTTTGCTTGCCATCTTCTCCCTTCGACTCACCTTTTGCCATTGGGATTACAGATTTGATTTGCAAACTGCAAATTGAACCTCGGGGTTAATTTAAAGAAGCCATAGATGATAGAACTGGGAAAAAGGCAAAACTGCAAGATCTGAAGATCCAAACCAAACCCAGACAACTCTTGACAACTTGCAGTTTTGCCTTATTCCCAGTTCTAGGCTTCTTTATATCAACTCCGAGGTTCAATTTGCAGATCAAATTTGTAATCCCAATGACAAAAGGTAAGTCGAAGGCAGAAGATGGCAAACAAAGGTATTGAATACCGTATCCTGAGAATTATTCCATGATAAAATAAGCTCAGTGATAACATACAAGTTTTATCTTCCAGTGCTAGGTTGCCCGTGCATGCGTCACAGCAGAAGGCTCGTCCAAAGTCGCCTCGAAGGTTTATACACAACTAAGTAACCGCACTTATATTACTAATTTTAATGTTCACAGTTCAGTCTACTGAAATTTCTTGCCATTGGTGTTTTCTTCAGAGATTTGCACAAGTCAGTATTTGATGGGATGCAGATGGAACTGAACTGCACTGTATAAACAAGGTCCTAATTTGGACATGAGTCCTAATATTTTCACCTTAATAATACTACAACTGAATTTGATTAACAAGTACACAATCTCCTCGAAAAATGTCTCCTTACTATGATCAGATACTACGTATAGTAAAATTTCAAAGGTCACAAGACTAAACAAGGTTGCATATTCTGCTTTCACTGCCAAAAAGAAGTATGTACAGATTTCTACTTTACAGCCTCACATAACAGTTATTCTGTTGTTTCTAAAATCGAACATTGATGATCTGTTAACATTTTTGAGCAGGTTATGGTCATCGTAAGCCTTCCAAGTTCGAAGCCCATGCTGGTTATGGTCATCGTAAGCAACCGTGAGTAACTTTAAGAAGGATCATGTGGCTCTTTTGGTTTCGATTATTACTTTGCTAACTTCATGTACAATTCATCTCTTGTTTTGCAGTTACAAGAACATTGTTAATTCAGACGGAGTGTCTCTGCATACTCTTTCACTGCAATCACTGGACAAAGCAGGTAGAGGAAGAAAATGGCAATAATTGCTTCATCTGTGCTGAACAAACGGAGGAGGAGGAGGGCCTTATACATCATCATAAATGCGGCAAATATTTTCACAAGGGTATTCTCATAGGCTTTTTCTCAACATAATTATATTTCAGTTTAATCTAACTGCAGCATTTCACTTGACTTTTGGTTTTGTCCTTACAGACTGCATTTTGCTTAGTCGCAAACCTGTTGGTACTTGCAAATGCACCTATTGCCTAAAACCAAGAGTTTGCAAGACAAAGCAGACAACCGACCAGAGCACTACAGAAAGCTCAGGCAACGCAGATATTGGCACATGCTTCCTGTGCAGGTTATACTGTTTTATCTCACTCTTTACAAATTTCAAAAGCTAATTCTTGAACCAAGCCAAAATGGTCTGACTAACATAAAAGTTCAGAAAAAAGCCTCCTCTATTTATTTCTGCATATTGATAATCAGGGTGTATTTACATTTTTACGCCCATATGATCTTTACAAGAGTTCTTAAGACATTGAAGATGCTTGCAGTAGTGAAGATTTTGACAAATCTGATAAGTTCTCTTCTCACACAATCATCCTCTGCAATCAGGTTCTAATTTTCTTTCTTTGTTGCAATACACTTATTAGCTACAAGTCTTCTTATGCATGTTTATGTATTTGTTTCTTATTATCCCTTTTCACTTCTCTTTCTTTCAACTGTGGGAAAGAGTACCATGTCGGCTGTTTGAAGGACAAAGGAATTGTAGATCGTAAGGTTCAGAAAATTTTCACATATTCTTTAACTTGTTTAGTAGAAATAGTATGGTCTGAATAACATATTTGTACCTCATCTACTATAGGAATTGCCCAAAGACGAGTGGTTTTGTGATGAGAGATGCAGTAGGATTTATCAGGCTTTACAAGATATGGTAGTCTGCGGAATGCAAAATTTACCAGAGCCTGCGCTGAACCGGATCAAGAAGAATGGTTCCAATAGTTCTGAAGAACCTGTCATAAGATGGAGGCTTCTTGGAGGGAAGATGGCTTCTAAGGAAACCAGAAAGCTGTTTGGGCAAGCTATCTCTATCTTTCATGTGAGTTTGTGTAGTTTAAATAGTTTTGCTGCTACTTTTCTGTTTTCCTCATTTTATATTGGAACCCCATGAGATGAAACCTTGTTTCTCAAATTCCTGCAGGAAGCTTTTGGGTTCATGGTAGACCCGAAGTGTTGTGATCTTTTTCCTGCCATGGTTTACAGGTGAGCATTGATTCACTTTTCTTGTTTATTATAAGCACATGCCAATAGTTTTTAATGTTAAATATCAGTAAATTTTACCTACAAATTCATATGCTCCTTTAGGAGGAGCGTGGATGATCATGATTTCGAAGGGATGTATTGTGCCCTGTTATCAGTCAAGTAATACTTCTACATGGTTGTTTGACATGTTGCTTATACTGAAGTGCTTACAGTACCCTCCATTTTCCTAAATAATTCAGCTCAGAGATTGTGTTCGCTGCAATGTTACGCGTATACGGAGAAGATGTAGCAGAAATTCCCTATGTTGCTACAAGGTTAAAATGTAAAGGACAGGTTAGTTATGTAGGGCTCAACTATGAGTAAATTAATAATCCTTGTTTCCGAACAATATGTGGGTTAATGCTGAAGAAAATGTGACCTCGATTTCATTTTTTATTTTGCAGGGATATTTCACAGCACTGTTCGCATGCATTGAGAACCTAATTGTATCTCTCAATGTAAAGGATATCGTGGTGCCAGTAGCTGATAATGCAGCAACTTACTGGGAAAAGAAATTGTGATTTGAGCCCATGATGGATGATAAGGTAGTGCATTCCAGAGTAAACTTTTGAATCTTAGGGTAGTATGTGTCAGTAGATTCGATACTGATGGTATAATGTCGTGCAGCTGGAGGACTATAGGAGGAAGTACTTTACGTTGATAGAATGCAAAGGGACGCCACTGCTTCACAAGTCAGCACGGCAGTTGAAAATCGACTGTTAGAAAGGTCAAGACAGTATCACTATGAGGCATTATTGCATGTCTGCGAGTAGATTGAAATCCAAAAAGAGTTCAAACATCTCAGTTTTGTTTTAATCCTGTTCAGTTTTCTGCTTCTGAGTTGACATTATAGTTTGTTTAGAGTTTTGAGCTGAAAAACCGCAGATTATTCAATACCCAAATTTACATATTATCCTTGATTTTGCACATTATCTGCTCATACCAAGTTGGATTTTCGGCTTTTAAATTTTCAGTTAGCTGTTTCACTCGGATTATTTTCAAGAGATCTTTACCAAACAGGCTCTTGATATATGGAACAAGAAATTCTCTAGAGGTTTTGAAATGTTAGAGATGTTGCCAAATGATTTCCATAAACGGCATTTATGCATAGTTTTGTATGCATGTTCTCCACCATTTACTCTAAAAATCAGTATTTGGTTGCTAAACCAACATGTACAATGCCGGAGTAAACTCGAGATTGCAGCAACTTTCAAAAAGCTGCCCTTCTTTGAACCTCAAAATTCAGTATGTGGTTGCTAACTAACAAATGAAAGAAATATCAGAATGCCGTGAAGTCATAGTCTATTATATAGAAGCAGTTATCTACGAGTACGTACCAGTGTAATAAGATGAGGAACATCCTTTTGGAAAGAGCGAAGTCAAACGCTGTAGAGACTCCAATTGCCAGTGAGAGACATCAGACTCCATGTGGAAACAACTCCTATTCTAGAGCGTCCAATCCTGAATGCAGTGGATAATGTTTTGAACAAAGACTGCACCTTATTGGATAACCTGATTCATGAGAAAAAACAAAAGGTGGAATGAGGCTCGGCCATGCAGTGTATGTTCACTACCTTAACATTTAGAGTAACAGTAGTGGAACCTTTTTTTTTCCTCAGACTGTAGAAACATGAATAAACACTCAGTTTAAATAATTTGTAGCACAAAAAAAAGATAACTGATTTAAGAAGTAAGGGGGCTGGACAAAAACAAAATATTAGCATGTCCAGCTTACTTACTGAACATAAGACCGCAGATAATTCAAATTTTCCCATAGAACAATGAACTAAAAGGTTACAAAACATGCAGTATGGATGAGGAAACCCTGAGGAAAAGAAAATTAACCAAAGATTAGATTCTGTTTTCATTTACCAACCATCTTGTTGGGTTTTCTCCAAATTTTTATGGTCTTTAGCGTAAGGATCCCCACCAGGACAAGCAATTATATACTGCTAAACAGCTCCTCAAGGATGTTGAAATAAAAGGCGTCCTTGTTATGTGCTAAACTGAAGCAGTGCTATAACTTGGAGAATGATATGAAGTTCAGAGCAGGTATTTATTCACGGGTTCCACAAGAAGATGATGTGGAAATGTAGTTTGAAATGGTATGGGCAGTATCAATCTTTACCCTCCACAAATTGCAACTTAATGTGAATACATAGAATTGCACCCTTAAGTTAGCTCATAAATCCTCCATCCCAGGACAATTTTTAAGCCATGATATCTTTGTGATGAGGTCTAAATAAAACCCAGAACTAAAAGGGGTAGACCTTAGGAGTAAAATGGTAATTCCGATATTGTGGGCGGGAGCGGGAGCGGGAGTACCTACCTGTCCCACAGTGGCTCCTCCCCTGGTTACCCTTAGGTCAGCTTCTTAATCCTCCTCCCCGCCACAAATTCCAAGCCTTGATATCTTATGAGCATCCTCAATGGGACCCACGAGCTGGGCAATCCAGTGCCCTCTAAACCCAACTCCACATGGGTGTCTATGACAACCCTACATTCGAATCAGGGACGGTAAAAAGCTTCAAAAATTCAGGGACAAGTTTAAAAAATTTTGTGTATCATTTTAAACTGCATTGTGGCCATACTTTCATTAAGGTATAGTTGGGGTGTGATTAGGTTTCAGTTGGGACCGTTGGGTAATTTATCAAGAGTTGGAGGACGACGTTGCAGATTCATTTAAACTTACAAATTTGTTAGCAAATCCTTCATCCACCATTGTTAAACCTTCACATGAGCTGCAATGGTGACTAACAGCTCAGAGCTCACCATTGAACTGCCATTGCAAGGACAAAGCCAACTTGCCCATTTCCACCATCAAAACCCAACGTTGACAATTCACTTAACTCACTCGTCCTCCTCACACCTCATAGGATCTTCCTCATCACTTAATTGTTCTTATTGGTCCGGAATTTGCGAAGAACAAGGTAAGAACTCTAACATGCTTACTCTCGGTAATTTGTTCAATTCTCTTTCTATGTAATCTCATCCAATTCTGAGTATACTTTCGTATTCCTGAGGTCCTGCAGAAGCAGAATCATCAAGACTTACAAGCTTAAAGATCTGGTTTGAAAATTCCTTATTCTTGCTCATATTCCCGGTCGCCAGAAAACTCATATCTTTCAGAGGAGAAATTTCTTAGTGCTCCAAAAGATCAACATGTGGTGCTCTACTTCCAATCACAGTGCACCATTTATACAAACTGTTAGTGGTTGGCACAAACTCATTGGTTGTAGAGCACCACATGGTGTTCTTTTGGAGTACTAAAAATTTCTCCTTTCAGAAGTAATTTCTGGGTCATGTCTGCATTCTTAGACTTGTTACATGTTTTTTAGGAGCTGTTTAACACCTGCATGTGCCCAGAAATTGGAAAAATTGTATTAAACTATGTTCTGTATCTCTGCTCTTGGTTGCTTCGATCAAGTGTCGGAACCTGTAAATTGGTGAATATCTTTATGTGCATGTTCATGTTGCGTTACATGAATCTCTTCCCTAACATCCTGTTGGTTGATTTCCATGTCTTGATTCAAGCTAATTGTTCCTAGAATGTTCAGAATTTCCTTACCAACATGCCAGCTCGAACTATTTTATACCATGTTTCAGAAATTATGCATTCGGTCGAATTTTCGAGTCCATTCCATGTCTACAACTTCTTCAATTTCATTGCTAAAATTCACTTGGAGTCAAACTACAATTATGCGAGACTATGTTCTTGAATTTTCTTGCATTTCCAGGTTGAATCCTGCAGGTTAAAGTGTTCGCGAGCGTCCTGTAATCTTGTTTAGGTATTTTGGAGGCACCCTTAGGTTGAATTGATCAAAAGTTGCATTTTGGGTAGTTGGGGGCTAAACTGTAGTTAGTGTTGGAGGGTGTTTAAAGGGCTTGGGCAGAATTTCGATCAAGCTGGCTGGGCTGCATTGCATATTTGCATGAGGGGCTTATTTGCAAAGTTTCCAAGTTTTGGGGGCCAAAGTGTAATTTTGTGAGAACTTGCTTAAAGCTACTTTTGGGAATTGAGACAATTCTGAGAGTTATTTTGGGTGTCTTATACGCTAAAGGTATCTAATGGACCCTGACAAGTGTTCAGGAACAGATTTTGATACTACTGAAAGTCCAAGGGCATTTTAGTAATTTGAAATTGCATTACATACTAAGACGAACCATTCTTGCATGTAATCTGGACGAGGTAATTTTGGGTGTTTCAGACACTTAGGGTATCTAATGGACTCTGACAAGTGTTCACGGACTGATTTTGAGACTTCCGAAAGTCCAAGGGCATTTTAGTCATTTTATATAGCACTGCCTACTAGGACAATCATAATTTTGCATGTAATCTGATGTGGTAGGACCTTTTGTTTCAATTAAAGGTCTCTCAATTGACTAGATCCCTACGGCGGGACCGAGGGCGTTCTCCGCCCCTGAGTTGGACTGCTAGTTGGGGCCTGAAAATAACACCGTTCAAGTATGTGTCTTAATCAAACTTTCTATATTTGATGCCTCTTATGTCGGGATTTTTTTTCTATAAGCTACTTCCTCCGTATCCTTTCTTTCTCTACGTTTTCCTTTTTGGGACGTATCTTCTCTTTCTCTACATTTCCCTTTTTGTAACCTATTTGTGGTTATATGACACAATTGCCCCTAAAAAAATACCCCCACAACATTAATTGGGTGGATTAAACCATGTAATATGTGTGTGAACTGTGAACAAGGGATAGAAAGGTAAAATGCACAGTTTTCTTAATCCATGCGTCTATTCTCTCTTATGAGAAAGAAGCAATACGGAGTAAGTACTACGCTATCTTGTTTTATCATGAATTGATTCATGTTAAGTGGTTTGTATTGTTGGTATTATGGATTTGGATTGGGGATATTTGGAGACGGGATACAAGAGGCTGTATTCCTCCCCACTATTTGTGGATTATTTATTTGAATTAGGGGCACGTAGGGCATTGTAGCCTCCCCTACTCCAGCTTGAGGGTCAAATACAACTCAGCTTTAGGCACTCGCAGTACTCTACTGATGTTAACTTGTTACCCTAAAGGGGTTGTGGACACTTAAGGTCTAGTTATCAAGTGCGATTTGTTCCGTATATTATCAGAATTTGAACATGTCGAGTAATATATAGAAATATGTCTGGATAATGTTGGAAGTGGTTTGGTCCGTTAGGATATGAATTTGGTTATGGATTGGAAATGGACTGGTTACTAGATTTGGATTTGGTCACTGGATTGAATATTTTCAACATGTTATCATTAGATTGCTGTTCCAGTACTTCGATTTCAAACTTTGTATTCTTGAAGTATCTCAAGTGTTATTACGTTTACATGTTAAGGTGCTTTCTCACTCAGGTTATGCTGACTTTTTTCTATGCGATGTCTTTGTTGCAATTAAAACCATCGCTGTCGCGTGGAATTGGGGAACAGTGAGGATATCAGGATAGAGCCTTTGTATGGCACAGTACATACATAGTTCTCTTTTGCTTCAGCTCAAACGATCTCAACTTGTTTTGTAGAACCGTCAGCTTCAGTTTGTATATCTATGTTTCATATATATTCATCTTGGTTTGGACTCCTTGCACGGGAAGCTAGCTACTGATGCGGAAGGCACTCTTCGAGATCTCCAGCCCCGCGGGATTCAGTGGTTCTTTTCCCCTTACTGAAGTTTTTAATACAATTCCCTGGACAAAACTGTCGAGATATCCTAACCGTGGCGGACACATGATTTTGATTCAGCGGGGGCTATGTGCGCACACTATAGGAGGATTCGAGTCAAAATTTGTGATTTAAAGTATTAGAAAGCGTAAATTTTGATATTCTTTAGGGACAAAAAAATATTATCTGTAACAATTACATCAAATTACATGGGGTTATAGTGGAATTTCTTGACCCCGGACGGGCTGCAGCCCCCACCCGTCACCCCCTTGGTCCGCCAGTGTATCCTAACAATTTTTTAGGGGAAATTTTATAATCAGGCATCAATATCTAGTGTGACATGTTCTACACCAAATGATTTGCAAATAGAGACAACAGCAATAGGACTTGATATCTTCAACCTATAGTTCAGATATTTCTTCTAACATGTTGAGTGCATGAATTTGCCTATTGGGTCAAAAGATTCAGAAGGAAAGAAATATGCAAATCATATACACATATATATGCAGAATTAATAACGTTGAGTTAGTGCGTGTGTGTATATATACCTTGGATGAAGGCTATTCTTGACAACCTTTTGTCCATGTTTCCTCCATTTGTAACCATCATCAAGAACATCAACATCACTCATAGTTTGGAAACAAAACCTTGGCTCTCTAATTTTCTACCTCACTTCAGTCACCATTTTGTTCAGACTGA
Source organism: Linanthus parryae (assembly GCA_023055425.1). Lineage (NCBI taxonomy): Eukaryota > Viridiplantae > Streptophyta > Magnoliopsida > Ericales > Polemoniaceae > Linanthus > Linanthus parryae. The sequence continues at coordinate 177,575,936 of JALGPY010000001.1, read as the reverse complement.
GGCTCCGAGCATGTTGATGATGAACTCCTCCACCTATATGCATTCGTAGATTTAGAATTATTTGAGTCAGCATTTGGCATATGCAGAATCAAATTAACAATATATACATTTAACAAGAGCAACAATATTCTCCCCCTCTCAGTCTCTCTTTGCAGGGAAGGGAATCAAAAAACGGCCTGAAGTGGTGCGGTGCGGAGCGGGCGATAAGTAACGGAAGAGGAGAGTCTGATTCACGCGATACGTTGTACGTGAATCGGACTCACATCTGTAAACGGCCGAAGTGGACCATGACGTAGCGTTTTGTGCCCAAAAAAACGGCCGAAACGGACCTTCACGTATCGTTTTGTGGCCAAAAAACGGCCGAAACGGACCCTCTCTACCAAAAAACGGCCTATACGCCTGTGAAAGCTTCACGCATTCAATTCCTGATTCCGGTCACAGCCTCTCCGATACGGGCCGGTTCCGTTACAAGCTACCGCGCCGAAACCGTTTTCTAAAACCATGGTGCATAGAGTGGAACGGAGAGAAACAATCTCTCTCTCTCTCTCTTCCTAGCTACAACCACTCCCTCGTCTTTCCGTCGGGCTACTACCACAACCACTCTCTCACACACCGTCTCTCTCATAATCTGTGAAAACCCTCTATACCTGGATCGTCGATAGTATCTTCCCCTTAAACCCCTTTTTCATTTCCTCAAACCGTGGTTCCCCAATCCTTCTCTCTAGTGTTTTTGACAGAAGCACGAACTGCTACTGCAGAAACATACCGCTAGCATTAATGTTAACGCAGTAACAGACATTGTAGATGAAATGATAGTGCTCAACTATGAAGGCAAAAAATGTCAATTTTTCTGAGCAAGGAACAAATGATTGCAGTATCTATGGATAGCTGAATGTACTTAGCTCTGCTTTTTAAGTATTCAATCTACATTCTACTATTCATATAATGGGGCTGTTTGGATGAGCTGAAATAAGTGAGAGGTTGAGCTTAAAAGCTCCTTTTATCTGTAGTGTTTGGATGAGGTAAATTATTATAGATTATGAGTAAAAAAAATATTGTGAGATTGTGAGGTTTGAACATGAGACCTCATGTAATGGATTCAAACACTTTACCACTGTGATAACACAACATTATGTAAAAAGAACCAAAAATTACATTAAAGATTTCGGAATTTTGCCAAAAATGTCCGGAATTCCACCAAAAAATCTGGAAATCCAGCTGAAAATCCGGAAATCCGGATTTCAAGCCGGAATTCCGGATTTTTTCTGGCGGAATTCCGCTTTCCTTGTTTGTTCGGAGAGGTTTGACCAGATTTCTCAAATTTTTGACTTTTTAGTTCCTCTCTACTTACTCTCATCCAAACAAACCCAATAAATGATGCCGTAATTTAGTCATGTTGATATGATAAACATATCTTGTGATGATTGTTCAGGAGAAGAATTATGGTTGCAAGCCGCATGTCTAGCTTTCAATGCAAGCTTCCTAGTCTTTCAAGACTGCGGCGCCGCCTTTGGCTGTTTGAGTATTAAGATCCCAGTACTATATAAGTAGAGATGCTACACAAATTAATTAATCATAGTAATTAATTTCTAGCTACAATATATAATTCATCTTACCTGTTCTAGGTGGAGCTTTCTTTTCAGCGGCAGGCCATGAATCTAAGAAATAGTGAGAATGTTAGCTTAATGGATTGATTCAGGAAACAAACAAGAAACCAGCAGTCTGTTTCCAAATAAGCCAAATTCGCAAACAAGAAGCTGGAGAAGAGAGCGAACCTCGAATTACCGAAGAATGAACTTGTTGATTGTTGTTATTGGGTTGTTTGATTCATGTGTTTGGGTTTCTAGGAATGAATGTTGAAGTGAGGCTATGAATCGCCTCCCGAATTGGGGAAACCGCGGCGGCGACTCGGTACCGATCAGGAGTTTTCATCGAGCGACCGACGAAACTCTCGACGCAAGCCGTCACTGCCTTCTCTGGTTACCATCACAACCACCGCCGCTCCTCTCTCTCTCTCGCACAGTGTGAAAACCCTCGAACTATCTGATCTCTGGAAAGCCTAAAAACCCACTAGTGACCTATGGCATTAAAGTAATTTTCAAATGAAGTAAGGATATGACGGTGAGATATGATATTCCTTTCCTTTTTAAGAAAAACGATTCATTGAGACTAGTCCTAAAACTGTAACATGTCTGCGAGGCGGGCCGTGTCATTCAGTTTTTGAAAGAATCTCCCCACTTTCGGAGTCTCTAGCAGAAAATAGCTGCATTTTCATAAACGTATAACGAGTCATGTTTTAGCGCTCAACATCAACAGTCTAGACTAACCGGATTGCGCAGTGATTCGGACATCATACATTATCTTCATTTTTCGTTAAATATGTTCTTTTTGCTTAGTTCAATTGGCAAAAGCACTGCCATGTCAGGACGAGGCGGGATTATTTCAGATGCGATTAACATGGCGATGGCTAGAAGAAGAATAGCTATATTCATTAGAGGATCGGGAATCGGGTGGATATTGCAAACCTGGTGAACCCAGAAAGGAGCAACAACTAGAAGAGTGTCGACAACCGTTGTGGATATATTTTCCTTCCTAATTCTCATTTTGATTTTTGACATTACTAAACTTGTCAGATAATTGTGAAGGAGGAGTGTTGCCCTAACAATTCAACATCGCCTCATGGAGATTTTTCAGTATAAACAAAATGAGATAACAAAAAATCTATATCACGTTCCGAGCTACGCATCAATTCTGAATCGGTACCGATCAGGAACTTACGTCGCCGCCGTCTTATCATCGACCGACCAACGAAACTCTCAACGCAAGCCGTCTACGCCTTCTCTGGTTACCACCACAACCACCGCCGCTCCTCTCTCTCGCACAGTCTGTGAAAACCCTCGAACTATCTGGACTTTGGAAAGCCTGTATAAAACCCACCAGTGACCTGTCGCATCAAAGTAATTTTCAAATAAAGTAAGGATATGACGGTGAGATATGATATTTCTCCCTTTTCTTTTAAAAGAAAAACGATTCATTGGGAGTAGCCCCACCACTGTGACATGCCTGCGAGGTGGGGCGCGTCATTCTGTTTTTGAAGGAATCTCCACCACTTTTCGAAGTCTCTTGCGGAAAATAGCTGCATTTTAATAAGCGTATAATCGGTAATGTTTTAGCGCTCAACTACAACACTCTAGACTAACCGGATTGTGCAATGATTCGGACATCATAAATTATCCTCATTTTTCGTTAGAAATATGTTCTATTTGCTTTGTTCAATTGGTCAGAGCACTGCCATGTTATGACGAGGCGGGATTACTTCAGATGCGATTAACATGGCGATGGCTAGAAGAAGAATAGCTATATTCATTAGAGGATCGGGAATCGGGTGGATATTGCAAACCTGGTGAACCCGAAAAGGAGCAACAACTAGAAGAGTGTCGACAACCGTTGTGGATATCTTTTCCTTCCTAATTCTCATTTTGATTTTTGACATTACTAAACTTGTCAGATAATTGTGAAGGAGGAGTGTTGCCCTAACAATTCAACATCGCCTCATGGAGATTTTTCAGTATAAACAAAATGAGATAACAAAAAATCTATATCACGTTCCGAGCTACGCATCAATTCTGAATCGGTACCGATCAGGAACTTTCATCGCCGCCGTCTTATCATCGACCGACCAACGAAACTCTCAACGCAAGCCGTCTACGCCTTCTCTGGTTACCACCACAACCACCGCCGCTCCTCTCTCTCTCTCTCGCACAGTCTGTGAAAACCCTCGAACTATCTGGACTCTGGAAAGCCTGTATAAAACCCACCAGTGACCTATCGCATCAAAGTAATTTTCAAATAAAGTAAGGATATGACGGTGAGATATGATATTTCTCCTTTTTATTTTAAAAGAAAAACGATTCATTGGGAGTAGCCCCACCACTGTGACATGCCTGCGAGGTGGGGCGCGTCATTCAATTTTTGAAGGAATCTCCACCACTTTTCGAAGTCTCTTGCAGAAAATAGCTGCATTTTAATAAACGTATAATCGGTAATGTTTTAGCGCTCAACTACAACACTCTAGACTAACCGGATTGCGCAATGATTCGGACATCATAAATTGTCCTCATTTTTCGCTAGAAATATGTTCTATTTGCTTTGTTCAATTGGTCAGAGCACTGCCATGTTAGGACGAGGCGGGATTTTTTCAGATGCGATTAACATGGCGATGGCTAGAAGAAGAATAGCTATATTCATTAGAGGATCGGGAATCGGGTGGATATTGCAAACCTGGTGAACCCGGAAAGGAGCAACAACTAGAAGAGTGTCGAACAACCGTTGTGGATATCTTTTCCTTCCTAATTCTCATTTTGATTTTTATACATTACTAAACTTGTCAGATAATTGTGAAGGAGGAGTGTTGCCCTAACAATTCAACATCGCCTCATGGAGATTTTTCAGTATAAACAAAATGAGATAACAAAAAATCTATATCACGTTCCGAGCTACGCATCAATCCTGAATCGGTACCGATCAGGAACTTTCATCGCCGCCGTCTTATCATCGACCGACCAACGAAACTCTCAACGCTAGCCGTCTACGCCTTCTCTGGTTACCACCACAACCACCGCCGCTCCTCTCTCTCTCTCTCGCACAGTCTGTGAAAACCCTCGAACTATCTGGACTCTGGAAAGCATGTATAAAACCCACCAGTGACCTATCGCATCAAAGTAATTTTCAAATAAAGTAAGGATATGATGGTGAGATATGATATTTCTCCCTTTTCTTTTAAAAGAAAAACGATTCATTGGGAGTAGCCCCACCACTGTGACATGCCTGCGAGGTGGGGCGCGTCATTCTGTTTTTGAAGGAATCTCCACCACTTTTCGAAGTCTCTTGCGGAAAATAGCTGCATTTTAATAATCGTATAATCGGTAATGTTTTAGCGCTCAACTACAACACTCTAGACTAACCGGATTGCGCAATGATTCAGACATCATAAATTATCCTCATTTTTCGTTAGAAATATGTTCTATTTGCTTTGTTCAATTGGTCAGAGCACTGCCATGTTAGGACGAGGCAGGATTATTTCAGATGCGATTAACATGGCGATGGCTAGAAGAAGAATAGCTATATTCATTAGAGGATCGGGAATCGGGTGGATATTGCAAACCTGGTGAACCCGGAAAGGAGCAACAACTAGAAGAGTGTCGACAACCGTTGTGGATATCTTTTCCTTCCTAATTCTCATTTTGATTTTTGACATAACTAAACTTGTCAGATAATTGTGAAGGAGGAGTGTTGCCCTAACAATTCAACATCGCCTCATGGAGATTTTTCAGTATAAACAAAATGAGATAACAAAAAATCTATATCACGTTCCGAGCTACGCATCAATTATGAATCGGTACCGATCAGGAACTTTCATCGCCGCCGTCTTATCATCGACCAACCAACGAAACTCTCAACGCAAGCCGTCTATGCCTTCTCTGGTTACCACCACAACCACCGCCGCTCCTCTCTCTCTCTCTCTCGCACAGTCTGTGAAAACCCTCGAACTATCTGGACTCTGGAAAGCCTGTCTAAAACCCACCAGTGACCTATCGCATCAAAGTAATTTTCAAATAAAGTAAGGATATGACGGTGAGATATGATATTTCTCTCTTTTCTTTTAAAAGAAATACGATTCATTGGGAGTAGCCCCACCACTGTGACATGCCTGCGAGGTGGGGCGCGTTATTCAGTTTTTGAAGGAATCTCCACCACTTTTCGAAGTCTCTTGCAGAAAATAGCTGCATTTTAATAAACGTATAATCGGGAATGTTTTAGCGCTCAACTACAACACTCTAGACTAACCGGATTGCGCAATGATTCGGACATCATAAATTATCCACATTTTTCATTAGAAATATGTTCTATTTGCTTTGTTCAATTGGTCAGAGCACTGCCATGTTAGGACGAGGTGGGATTATTTCAGATGCGATTAACATGGCGATGGCTAGAAGAAGAATAGCTATATTCATTAGGGGATCGGGAATCGGGTGGATATTGCAAACCTGGTGAACCCGGAAAGGAGCAACAACTAGAAGAGTGTCGACAACCGTTTTTGATATATTTTTCTTCCTAATTCTCATTTTGATTTTTGACATTACTAAACTTGTCAGATAATTGTGAAGGAGGAGTGTTGCCCTAACAATTCAACATCGCCTCGTGGAGATTTTTCAGTATAAACAAAATGAGATAACAAAAAATCTATATCACGTTCCGAGCTACGCATCAATTCTAAATCATTACCGATCAGGAACTTTCATCGCCGCCGTCTTATCATCGACCGACCAACGAAACTCTCAACGCAAGCCGTCTACGCCTTCTCTGGTTACCACCACAACCACTGCCGCTCCTCTCTCTCTCTCGCAGTCTGTGAAAACCCTCGAACTATCTGGACTCTGGAAAGCCTGTATAAACCCACCAGTGACCTATCGCACCAAGTAATTTTCAAATAAAGTAAGGATATGACTGTGATATATGATATTTCTCCCTTTTATTTTAAAAGAAAAACGATTCATTGGGAGTAGTCCCACCACTGTGACATGCCTGCGAGGTGGGGCGCGTCATTCAGTTTTTGAAGGAATCTCCACCACTTTTTGAAGTCTCTTGCAGAAAATAGCTGCATTTTAATAAACGTATAATCGGTAATGTTTTAGCGCTCAACTACAACACTCTAGACTAACCGGATTGCGCAATGATTCGGACATCATAAATTATCCTCATTTTTCGTTAGAAATATGTTCTATTTGCTTAGTTCAATTGGTCAGAGCACTGCCATGTCAGGACGAGGCGGGATTTTTTCAGATGCGATTAACATGGCGATGGCTAGTAGAAGAATACAGGAAACTGACTATATTTGTTAGAATATCGGGAATCGGATGGATATTGCAAACCTGGTGAGCTCGAAAAGGAGCAACAACTAGAAAAGCGTTGACAACCACTTTGGATATCTTTTTCTTCCTAATTCTCAATTTGGTTTTCGATATTACTAAAGTTGTCAGATAATTGTGAAAGAGGGGAGTACCCTAACAATTCAACATCGCCTAATGGAGATTTTTCAATATAAACAAAATGAGATAACAAAAAATCTATATTACGTTCCCACTTTCGGTATTCAAAACTCATCAATTAGTCATTTTAAATTCAGCATCAAAGGTCTAGATTCATCAAATATTACGAAAAATCGACGAAGAATTGCGAGAGAAATGAGTTGCCCTAACATTACAGCATCGTCTCACTTTAGACATCTTCCAGTTCCCGTGGCGGAAACCATGTCTTTCGAAAATTTTGTTCCTTTACAACACCAACAGGCGACAGTTGTTATTCGTTTGACCATTGAAGTCCTAGGTATTTTTCAAAATTTGTTGATAGATTTAGTTTCTACAAGTCTTGTTCTCTCGAAGTTGTTAATGTGAGATTTCAGTGACTTTGATTTCCTTTTCGAGCAACGCACCAATTCTGAATCGATTCCTAATTCATATCTCTAGGAACTAGGAAGCTCTAACAAAATGTCACGATGATTTATGCGAATCACCCGTTGTTAAAAACACTCGGGCGAATTTTGGTGAAATCTGAGACAACATCCGGGATTAGAGAATCACTTTAGTAGAAACGAAGGGAATTTGGCTACTAAATGATACCTACAACTGATAGTGAGTTTGTCTGTGGAACACCTCACGATTTCAGGCCTAGCCTAAACCGCTAAGATGTCCCCCGCACGAGGAGTTTTACCTCATTGTGAACGGAGTAGAACGTCGGCCTCGTACCAAACCATAAAGAACAAAACTTCAAATTCAATTCAAAATCAACTTTATTACAATAAAGGGAATGACCAAACGTGGTCCTTAACATGAAAACTTGAAAACAAAACTAAAGTTGTTTGAAAAATATGAAACCAGTGGTTTATTCCGTGAGAGCTAATGTGATTCCTCGATCCAAGCTAGTGATTCGTTCCCCCCAGAGCATGCAGCGGTGCTAACCTGTGGGTTTTCAAAATGGCAAAAGCAGACCACAGTTTTTCCAAAAGTCAGCTTAGGCTGAGTAAGAAATACCTCAACATGTAAACAAATGATTTGGCACATGTAATCAAACAAGTAAAAGAAGGAGAAGTAAAGCTTTAAATCAATAACATAAGTGTAAAGAGAAAGGTAAAGAGATAAAATTGACTTTGAGATTCCATCTTAAAGTTTCTTTATTAAGTTTCTCCTTTGAAACTTCTTCTGGCAGCCACCTGGCCACGTGCCACGGGAGCAGCTAGCTCTACTGCCCCATGAGCCCCAGAAACTAAACATTGTACGAGCGAATGCATAGTTCCCGCATGCCTCGGAAATATATAACTCAGGGTTACCTCGTGGGTCTAACAAACCCTACTTCAACCCGCAGTTGTGAAAGCCCCTCTAGATATGGCCTTCCCCCCTCAATACTGACCTACAAGACCAGAAGTGTCGACACCCCCTAGAGGTTAGCAACTCCGCTAGAGTAGTACGAGTAGGAACCCCCCAAGTTCTCATGGTAGTGTAGAACTATGAGTACCAATGGTAAGCCATAGTTTGGCCCCCAAAAATCTCTTGACCAGAACGTATGGTCCTTAACAAAATAATCATTGTAGTGAACTAAAGAACAGCTCGTACAAGTTATCTTTCACTTTAGTTTTCTTAGTTTCTTATGAGTATTTCTTGAAAGAAGGTAATTCTCGATCCAAACCAGGTATTCAAAACCAATAAGGAAAGCAAGGATTAAAGTGCTAATCAGGTCCAAGACGAACATAACTCATATTTTGAAGAGAGAGATCTCAGTTTCACAATTTGTGCCAAAGTAAACACGATTTTCAGAGTTTCAACAAATGAATAGTACGATAATCAAAACAGTAACCAATTTGGCACATAACACATCTTGGAAACTCATTTTGATGGTAGAAGAGTCAAGCATATAACTTACTTGGATTGAAGAAAGCTCCACACACACAAGCAAGCACATAAACTAGTAGTACGGGTCCTTAATGAATTGATCGTCTACGAATCCGGAATCTACAATAGTCGAATAATCCGAACATTAATACACGACCAATCTCATACAAAAAATGCAAGTATGCCTATTTGCAAATGCAAAGAATATTCCCCCTACAAGTTCCCAATTTAAATTTTACCCCAAAATCATTACACGACTCTAGTATTAGAAAGGAATGATAGTTCTAGAGTTATAATAATAAGAAGATTGTAAAACAATTAGAACAATCTTTAAACTATAATATACTTAAACTTTATTGATAATAGTTATATAGAAATGATTATAATATCTGGAAAATATACTAGTTTTAAAGAAAGTTAATTTAATTACTAAAAGAGTAATCTAATTATAAAAAATGTATATTTTTATAAAGAAGAATCTTGAAATAAAATATAAATGTAAAGCTATGTAATATCTCAATAAACAACACTTTTATTTATTAATAAATATTTATTTATAAAAACTGTTATCATTAAATTATACTATAAAAACTTATGTTTATTTTCATGTTAAAGAAACTGATTAATTAGAATTAATATTAATAAACAAAACACTAATTATTAATATAAGAATAATAACTAAAGAAAACAGTTTCTATTTAACAAATAAAGCTTAGCCCAAAGTTTATCTGAAATGGCACAAACTACCCTGACAGACTCACGAAATTGCCACACATACCCCACAACTAGTACATCCATACAACAAATGAAAAGAACTCTTGTTTAATGGCAATCGCCTCCCCAACATCTTTCAAATGATACCAAACTACCCCACAAAACAACTAAACCATTTCAACTAAACCATATTCTTCCTCTTTCACATTGCAATGCAACAACTCAAAATTTCAACCCGATTACCCACACAAACATGGATGACAGAGGCTAAAAGAGTCATGAAATCAGGAACAAATGAGAACAACAAGAGGGGTTCATGAGTTTACCAATTGGAGGAAGAAAGAGGCGGAGAATGGAGACGACGACGGTGATTGGAGGGTCGTCGCTGCTACTGGTGGTGGTCGTCGGTGCTGCTACTGCCACAATCTGGGTCGCCAGAAAAGAGAGATCCACGGGGAGGAGAGAGATGGTGATGGCGCTGCTGGTTTCCTGTCGGAAATTCAGGTCGGAACAGAGCTCGACGGAGGCTCTGTTATTCTGCTGGTTCGTCGGGGAGGAAAACAGAAAGGGGGGGGGGGGGGAGATCTGGGTTACTGCGGGTTTCGCCGGGGAGTGAGCAGTGGTGGTGATGTTTGGCGGTGGTTCTGGAAAAAAAACAGAGCAGTGGTTCTGGAACAAAAACAGAGCACTGGGTTTTACTTTGCTTCGACAATAGGGAGTGTGGGTGAGATGGAGGACGACTGAGAGAGAGAGGTGTTGGTTTATGCGGATTGGAGGTGGATTTGAGGGAGACGTGGGAGGAGATCGGGTAGGAGAAGATGTTGAACGTTGGGGAGAACTTGAGGAAGAATCGGGGAATTGTTTTCCCGTCTGTTAGAGAGAGAGAGAGTGGGTTAAGTGGGTTTACACCCAAGTTTTGAGAAAAGACACTTTTACACCCCCAACTAAGTTTTGGAAACGACAACTACACAACCCTCAGTTAGAGAAGAATATTATTAACCCCAAACTTTAAGATTAATAATGTAAATACCCTATTAAAAATAGGGGTATTACAGTCTGCCACGAAGCAGAGTACATGACTCTGAAAGAAGCTAGTCAAGAAGGAATTTTGGCTGAAGGGATTGGTCAACGATATGTGCCTACATCAAGATGAAGTGATAGTCCACTGCGATAGTTTGAGTGAAATATGCTTGACTAAATAGCAGGTTCATCATAATAAAACAAAGTATATTAACATTATGTATCATTTTCTGAGAAACGAGAGAAGGATCCCAGTGAAGAAGGTGGGGATACCAGACACCCACATATATGTTCACCAAGCAAGTTCCAACATTGTTTGGAATTGCTCAACATCACGAACCATTGAGCCCATCGGGGCTATCTGGGTCCGGTAAGTCTTTTTTATTAGAGACATCGGGTGTCGATAAGACGTAGCTTTGTTTATGAGAAGAGGAGCAGTTGTTGCTGACGAGAGAATTAATGTGGAGTTTTTTATAACTATGCTTTCAATAGAAGAAATTACTAAGAGCAACAAAAAAAGTCTGCAGGTCCTACAACCAGGTGAGGTGGTCTTTAGATCAACTACATGGGCACGAATAGTCGTAAACCCATGCCTTGTGGTCATACGACCACATCTTTAAAGGGTGCAATATGGTTGTTTCCTTACTGTTTTGGAAACGTTTTGGTAGGAGAGGGGGGTCTTCGGTAAAAGGGCACATATTTGTTGGTAATACCCATGCAATTCATTGTAATCGTCAGTAAATGAACATCTGTATGTGTAGAGGTTGTCAGAATCAGCAACGCTAATCAGTGGTACTAGGCACGCTACCAGGTAAGCATGTGAATGCTTAACTGTTTATGGAAGAATGTTGCATTTCCTCTATCTCTCTCGACCCTTTGATCTATTTGAGTACTTGTTATATTGTTAGCTCTTGATCACTTGTAATCTGAGCACAATTAATTATGATCTAATCTATGCTAGCCTATTTTCTTATCTTCAGTAACTTTAATAAGCATCAAACAATTGGAAATGAGGTAATTAATATTGGTGGGCAAGAGGTTCCAAAATAGGATCATTTTAGATATCTTGGGTCGTAATTTGTAGTGATGGATAGATAATGATGTTACCCATTGGATAGAAACATGGTGGAAGAAGTGGAATAGCGTATCTGGAATGTTGTGTGACCGTATGATTCCAACTAGGTTAAAATGCAATTTTTGCAAACTGCGATAAACCCGCTTTGACTTATGAGGCATTCTATTGACAAATGAAGAAAAATATAACAAACGTGAGATGAGTGGTGTAACTAGGAAAGATAGGATACACAATGACACAATTAGAAAGAATCTAAAAGTTTGCACATATAGAAGACAAAATAAGAGAGAATTGTTTGAGGTGGTTCGGTCATGTGTATCGTAGACCATCAAATGCACTAGTTATGAAAATTGATACAATTCAAGTCGACGGTCATAGGCGACGAAGAGGGAGACCAAAACGAATATGGATAGAGACTATAAAGTATGACTTAATGAAGTTTAACCTATGAGAATAACTGAATTTGAATAGATGAGACTTCAGAAGTTTGATCCGTGTAGCCAACCAGCTTGAACAAAGAAGACTTCTTCTTGTTGTTGACATGTGTCACTCCTTTTCTCACACGACTTAAAGCATCTCCAATAATAAATGCACTAATTAACTACCACTCTGTCCCAGCTCTTTCTTCCCAATTTGACTTTTGTCACTATTCACTGAGTCACTTTGACCCGGTGATTTGAATAGCAAACTGATGTAATTTTTTGATAATTTTTTCATGGTGTTGTAGAGTAAAAGGTGCTCTATAATATGGTGAAAAAATTATCAAAAAATCGTATCATTTTGCTATCCAAATCACCCGGTCAAAGTGACTCAAATACGAGTCAAAAAAGTCAGATGCGAAGAAAGAGCTGGGACGGAGTGGTAGCTAGTATTGATTCTACCTAACAGGCCTTCTTATGTTTGTTCCATTGATGTTATGTTTTTTTTTTCAATGATGTTATGTACTTTACATAACTTTGAGAGTGTTGAATTATAAAAAAGTATTATATTATATCGAAGTAGGAGAAAGATAGACACACACACAAAAATAACTACATACTTTCTAGCTAGCTTTTTTTTTTTAGAAAATTTACGAAGCTAGCTACTAGTAGAGAGCGGGATACATAATATGTAAAGTATTGAGTCATTAAACTAGCCCATCGAAACTCATTATTTCTTTGTGTTATGTAAATTATAACTAAACTAATTTTTTACCTAACCACTGGAGATGCTTACATAAGATTTTTCAATAGGTATAATAGGAATAATTATAAACGTTATCTTAACACAAGCAAATAAAGAGCGAACATCCACAGTACCACCGGAGTATGAGTGATGTGGTATCACGAGACACTTAATTAGTTGATCATATTAATTTTACCATGTTAATTGTATACATAATAATCACATAATCAATCAATTAGAATGTTTAGTGGTACCACGTCACTCATACCGCCGGTGGTCCTGAATATCTTCTCCCTTAAGAGGGACTAGCTTGGAATACTCAATTGAGAAATGCTTACTCTCTATTCCAATTGAAGTACTTGGTATTTCTTAAATTTTGTCGATAGATTTAGTTTGTATAATATTTGTTCCTAAGAAGTTGCTTATGATTAGATTTTAGTGACTTTGATTTCCTCTCACAGCAACGTACCAGTTCTGAATTGATTCCTAATTCAGATCTGTAGGAACTAAGAAGCGCTTAAGAAAATCACAATGATTTATGCGAATCACCCATTGTACCGGGAAAATCCGGTGACATCTGAGACAACGTCCGGGATTAGAGATCCACTTTAGTAGAACACACCAGAACCACCCATTGTTTCTTGGTTTCCCATATCAGCGAATGACGCAATGTGGAACCGCTAGTGCCAAATAGACCTGAATTATGTATGAGGTCAAGTTGCTGGTGCATTTATTTTTATCTACATGTTTTGTGATTATTGAGCATTTTTAACAGCTTCAGGAATACTCCACCTTTGAACTCCCAAGCATGGATCCATCTTCCCATTGTATGGTCTTCATGTTTCGCGTTGGATGCAACCGACTATCTGTTGAAGCCGAATTGAGGGCACAAACTGCAACTCAGCATACTGATTGTACCTGTTATCAAAGATTTTATAAATTAGAAGCAGTGAAGTTGAATCTCAGTAGGAATGAATGCCAATGAAAATAGCTAATTTGTAAACACCACCGGAAAGAGTGTCTTCAATCTAGGAGTAGGTTCATCAATAATATACAACAAAAAGACATAAAGTCGAGTGACTCCATGTTAAGCAAGAGCGTAGAAGTATGGCACATACTTAAGAAGGTAGAAATTATACATACATGAAAGGAATAAATTCTTGAATTTCACAGAGTCCAAACAATTGAAATCCACGTGGAGAGACAAACGGAGGACTTAAAGAGATGAAAAAGGTGCACTTATTCATATCAAATAAAGCTGGTATTTAGACTGTAAAAAAATTGACTGTCATCCCTGCTTATGCCATGCAGTCTACTATCCTCCCTTCCTCTGTGATTTCTGCTATTGACAAGACTTGTAAGAGATTCTTATGGGGTGGTTTTGCTATAGTTTCCAAGCTCCCCCTTATCATATGGGAGACCGTTATTCTCCCTAAAGATAAGGGTGGTTTGGGTCTTAAGAATCTCAGGAACTTCAACTTAGCCATGTTGGCCAAGGCTCCATCTGGGCTAAAGAGATGAAGACAAAATACGGCTCCCCTATGAGTACCAATCCCCCTAGAACCTCCCACTCTAGAGTTTGGAAGCATATAGTCAAATGCATGAAAGCAGTTCAACATGGAGTGGGTAAGTCTGTTATCTCTGGAAGCAATACCCTGTTTTGGATTGATTCCTGGCTAGGCAGGTTTAGACTGGTGGATGTGGCTCTTAGGACCCTGTCAGATGATGATCTTCTCCTCCCGGTCAGACATTTCTGGGATGCTGATACTGGTTGGAAACAGGACCTGCTCCAGGAAGTGCTCCCAGGAAGTGCTCCCTTCTGCTTTCCTGGATTTACTTTCTACTGTCTCCCTTTCTGCTGCTCAAGACATAAGTGATGAGTTTGTTTGGATGGATTCCTCTAAAGGAAACTTCAAAGTTACTGATGCCTATAGGACTATCAATGACAACGCTATGACTTATGATGCTAGCTGGAAAAGAATCTGGAAGTGCAAGGGTTTTCAGAGATGGAGGGCGTTCCTTTGGTTGCTCAGACACAACATACTCACTACTCAATGTTTGAAGCAAAGGAGAGGGATCATCACCTCTAACACCTGTCTTCTTTGTCACTCTGATCCGGAGAGCTCTATTCATGCGGTTAGGGATTGTGATTGGATTAGTCAGCTCTGGAAGAAGCTAGTCCACAGAGACTTCTGACACCTCTTTTTCTCCCTGGATGTTTCAGACTGGGTTGATGCAAACCTGAAGGAGCAGTGGAGTACTAAGCCTAACTCAGACTGGGCTCTCATCTTTACCACCACGGTGAACTATGCTTGGATGTGGCATAACCTTAGACTGCATGACAGCAGCTTCAAACTCCCCCCAAGTTTGGAAAGCTTCATCTACTACCAGGTTTGGTCTACTACCAAGAGCCTTTCGGCTATTCCGGGCCAACTCTCCTCTAAAGCCACTTTGGTCAAATGGATTCTACCTCCTCAAGGTAAACTCAAGGTTAATGTAGACTTTGCTTCTAGGATTGGGAGCAACTATGGAGCTATTGGAGTGGTTTGCAGAGACAGCAATGCCAATTGGATCTGGGGTCTTCAGAGACGAGTGGGAGTTGGTACTGTGGTCCAGGGGGAGTTATGGGCCATCCTTGAGGGCCTTTAAGCTCTTCATGAGCTGGGTTATGATCATGCTATCCTGGAGTCGGACTCCCTAGATGATGTCGCTTTAGTCAATTCTGCCTCGCAGAATCACCCCCTTTGGAATCAGATCGCCGGTATCAGAGATCTCCTTTCAGAGACGAATAGTGTGATTCACCATATCTACAGGGAATGCAACGCCGTTACTGATTCCCTTGCATTTCATTACTCTTGTAACTCTTTTCATAAGTGTTTTTTGTTTTCTTCTCCCGATTCCTGCCAAGACCCCCTAATGTTTGACATAGAGGGTCTAGGGAAGGTTAGGATGCTGTTTTAGGGGTTTAACCCCCTCCTTTGTACCAAAAAAATACGAGGTTTAACAAGAAACCAAGCAATACAAAACATCAGTGTTGCTGAAGTAGCTGAAATATGAAGCAGAAACACTGCAGCAACAGTAAGCAGCAGCATAAGCAACGAGAACAAGCTTAGCTGCATCAACAACCTGGAAACAGCAGCAGAATTCAGCTGAAATACTAAGGAGAAACAGAAGAAAAACAAGCAGCGCACATCAAAAGCGAAGGAATGATCACCAAGCGAGAATCTCCCAAACATATGCAATGCATAATCACATACATTGGGCCAGTTCTTAGATTCTATATGCAAATTTGGGATTTCTTTCGATCTGCAAATTTTGAATTCACTCTTTTTCACATGGTGTTCTTTGCAATGCTTTCTCTTGCTGTTTTGAATGGTTTATCACTTCTATAGCCATCGTTCTACTGCTTTTGATGGTTATTCCCCATTTCAAAAGACTCTGAATTTGTAGTTTGTGGATATGTGCTTTCTATCTAGTGAAAAAGACTAGTATTGTTAAAATTTAGCCAAAGCTTTTATACATAGGTTTATTATGAGAAGCTGAGGAAGGGTCATGTAATTTGCATTACTAATATTGGTAATGATGCTCTATTGCCAAAACGCTCGCCCATAGAGAGAACAGAGGTAGCTGGATGGAGGCGCGCTGGTGTAATTGAAAAGACGATCGAATCCCAAAGGAAAACAATGAGGAAAAATAATTTAATCCGATGCCCGAGAGTGTGCTGCAAAGAAAATATAATCTGACGGCTGAAAATGAAGAGGACCCGCACCGCTCTATCTTCTCTTATATATATATATATATATATATATATAGAGAGAGAGAGAGAGAGATCAGATGGTGCCTCGTCTTTATCCTTAATTCCCCTAAAACCAATATTTCTTATATTTGATCAACTAAAACCAATATAATGGTCAAACATACAACCCTTAATTAAAATCACATTTATTAACTTTTTAATGCATACCTCCAGTTTCCGAAACTATCACATTGCAACCCCAAGTTCTAGAATTAGCTAATTTCATCCCCCATTTGCAAAAAGATACGTCAATGTGCAAATGGGAACAAAATTCAATCATCAAATTCGAACGCGACGAAGCTATTTTCATTAAGTGCACATCGTCCATGATACAATAACATCACATTGTTTGAGACCCTTCGGGTACGTTAATTTTGCGATGAAATTCCGCTCCAAGTTGCACATTGACGTATTTTTTGCAAATGGGGGATGCAATCAGCTAGTTGTAGAACTAGGGGTTGCAATGTGATAGTTTTGACAAATTGGGGGTATGCATTAAGTCATTAAGCCTTATTTATATACTAGCAAATGACCCGTGCCCACAGGGCACTTGTTACAAATATATAATTCAACTTATACTTAATTTATTGAAATAACTTTAGACAATAAATTAATGGGTTGAGTTTCTTTTTTTGAATGACCAGATGATTAATGAAGATTGTGTTAGAGAATTTAAAAATATAAACAATATCTTATTGTTGATTAAATAGATAAGACACCATTTTTGAAAATATAAACAATATCTTGGTTTACTTTAACTGAATTGAATTGTAAACTTGTGTATGAAAAAAATATCATTCAAATCGATGCATCAAAATGTCTTAAGACAGTTTAGGGATTTGATGGTGAGGATCTTCTCGTCTACATTTTTTGGAGGGAAACACCTAGCAACTGACCCGTGCCCATAGGGCACTTGTTAACAGTATATAATTAAGCTTATACTTAATTTTTTGAAATAAATTTAGATAATAAATTAATATGGATTTATTTTTTTGAGTGACCAGATAATTAATGAAGAGTGTGTTAAATGAGAGAATTTAAAAACATAAACAATATCTTATGTGTTGATGAAACAGATAAGACATGATTTTTGAAAAAATAAACAATATCTTGATTTACTTTAACTGATTGAATTTTAAACTTGTGTAAGAAAAAAATATCATTCAAATCGATGCACCAAAATGTCTTAAGACATTTTAGGAATTTGATAGCGAGGATCTTCTCGTCTACATTTTTTGGAAGGAAACACCTAGCAACTGACCCGTGCCCATAGTGCACTTTTAAAGAATATATAATTAATATACTAAATTTCTTGAAATAAATTTAGATAATAAATTAATATGGATTTATTTTTTTGAATGACCATATAATTAATGAAGATTGTGCTTAATGAGAGAATTTAAAAACATAAACAATATCTTATGTGTTGATTAAACACATAAGACACAATTTTTGAATATATAAACAATATCTTGATTTACTTTAACTGAATTGAATTTTAAACTTGTGTAAAAAAAATATCATTCAAATCAACGCACCAAAATGTCTCAAGACATTTTTAGGGATTGGATGGTTATGATCTTCTCGTCTACATTTTTTGGAGAGAACACCTAGCTGATTTATATATATATATATATATATATATATACACACACACACACACACACACACACACACACACACACACACACACACTCACACACACTTTTCAGATAAGAATGGGTGCTTATTTGAAATGTTTATTTGGGGATTTTCTGATGCAATTGACGTTGCTTTGATCAATTGAGTATTGCTTAAGTTGTTGAAAGATTCGTTGCGAGTTCAATAGATTTCAGTCGGATATCAACGAATTTTTGATTTACATCGTCAGAGATCCTCGTCGTTACCAGCTTATTAGCTCTTTCTTTTACAAGTAAAATACTATCATCATAAATTATATATTCTAGTATATGTATAGCTGTAACAGTCATATGTTCCAGCAATACATATACTTGAGTACTTACAGTTTAGGATTGCCACATGTTATGCTCAATGTGTTTTGACTTATAATTACGATTAACGGGTTATAGGCCCGATAAACTGAATGGTTACAGTTAACATTGATCTTAATATTTCAAAGAAGGACAGTACTTTTGAGGTCTAATTTCTGAATGATTGATTCCCATTATTCTTGGTTTAATCCGCAGACCATTGGTATATTCTGTTGGGGGTAATTTTCAGCAAGGAGGAGGTTCTTTTTTGCTCTTGAGTTCTAGAAACCAATAGTTCATAGAGTGAATATAACGTTTATATTCACGCAATGTTTGAACCTTAATTAGTTAACCATTGTTGTCACGCAATTAAGGGACCGCTGTACTGACTTGTGAAGCAGTGGTGTCTTCTTGAACTCTATCAAGGCAAAGTACATCCTCCTATAGTCCTTCAACTGCACGACATTATACCATTGACTATCGAATCTACTGACACATACTAGCCCAAGACTCAAAAGTTTACTATGAAATGCACTACATTAACTGCTCGAGACATAATTTCTTGTCCCAATAAGTTGTTGCATTATCAGCTATTGGCACTGCAATATCCTTTACATTGAGAGATATAATTAAGTTCTCAATGCTTAAGAATAGCGCATTTAAAATATTCCTGCAAAGCAAAAAAAATGAAGCCTAGGTCACATTTTTATCAGCAATAACCCAAATTTTGTTCGAAACGAGAATGATTAATTTACTCATAGTTGAGCCCGACATAAGTAATCCACATAAGTTCTTGACAACTGAAGTAGTAGTGCAAGCTAACCTGTCCATGGCATTTTGACCTTGTAGCAACATAGGGAATTTCTGCTACATCTTCTCCATATGCCGCGTAACATTGCAGCGGACACAATCTCCGAGCTGCATGTTTTACGAAAAATGAGGGTACCATAAGTACTTCTGCATAAGCAACATGTCAAACAGACATGCAGAAGTATTACTTACTTGACTGATAAAACGGCATCATGCACACCTTTGACATCACAATCATCCGCACTCATTCTAAAGGAACATTTGAATGTGTAGGTGAAATGTACTCATAATAAACGAAAGAGTACATCAACGTTCACCCGTAAACCATGGCAGGAAAAACATCACAACACTCTGGGTCTACTATGAACCCAAAAGCTTCCTGTAGGAATTCGCGAAACAAGGTTTTATCTTATCTGGTTTCAATATAAACGGACAAAATTCGCAGAAAAACTAATCAAACTCACATGAAAGATAAAGATAGCTTGCCCGAACAGCTTTCTGGTTTCCCCCGAAGCCATCTTCCCTCGAAGATGCTCCATCTTATGACAGGTTCTCCAGAACTATTGGAACCATTCTTCTTGATTTAGTTCAGTGCAGGCTCTAGTAACTATTGCATTTCGCCAACTACCATATCTTGTAAAGCCTAATAAATCCTACATCATATCTCATCACAGTTTCACTCGTCTTTGGGCAATTCCAACAGTAGATGTGGTACAAAGTATTCCGATCATATTGTTTCAACTAAACAAGTTAAAGAATGTGAAAACTTGAAACTTAGAATAATCGGAATCTTTAGATCAGTAACTCCTTTGTCCTTCAAACAACCGAGATGGTATCTCTTTCCCAAACTTGAAAGATAGAGTAGTGAAAAGGGCTAATATGTAACAAACATGCATAAGCCGACTTTTGAGCTATCGTAAGTGTATTGGAACAAAGAAGTAAAATTAGAACGTGATTGCAGAGGATGATTGTCAGAGAGCAGAACTCATCGTATTTGTCAGAATCTTCACTACTGCAAGCATCATCAATGCATTAAGAACTCCTGTACAGATCACGTGGGAGTAAAAATGTAAATCAAGCCTGATTATCACTATAAAAAAATAAATGGAGGAAGATATATCTGAACATTTATGCTAATCAGACCATTCTGGGGTAGTTTAAAGAATCAACTTTCGGAATTTGTTGAGTGAGATAAAACAGTATATTCTGTAGACAGAAAAATAAAAATCATCAAAGGTAGAATTTCATCTAAGAAGAAGAAGAAAATGCTGGATTGTAGAAGCATGTGTCAGTATCTGCTTTGCCTGAGCTTTCGGTAGTGCTCTGCTTTGTCTCCCACAATGTTGGAGTTGGTTTTTGGGTAATAAGTGCATTTCCAAGTACCAACAGGTTTGCGACTTAGCAAAATGCAGTCTGTAACGACAAAACCAATATTCTAGTGAAATACTGCAGTTAGATTAAAGCTGACATATATTTATGCTGAATAACAGACTATGAGAATACCCTTGTGAAAATATGTGGCATTTATGACGATCTATAAGGCCCTCCTCCGTTTGTTCGTCACAGATGAAGCGATTATTGCCATTTTCATCCGCTACCTTCTTTCCCTATAGTGATTGGAGCGAAAGAGTATGCACACTCCGTCTGAATTAACAATGTTCTCGTTACTCCAAAAGAAGAGACGAGTTGAAGATGAAATTAGCAAAATAATAATCTAAAGAGCCTCATGATCCTACTAAAGTCAGTCACAGTTGTCTACGATAGCCATAACCAGCACGGTCTTCGAACTCGGCAGGCCGTACCTGCTGAGAAATGTCAACAGATCATCAATGTTCGATTCTGAAAAAAACAATATAACTGTTATGTGAGGCTGTGAAGCAGAAATTGGAACATGCTTCTTTTTGGCAGTAAAAGTAGAACATGCAACCTTCTTTAGCCTTGTAACCTCTTAATATTTCCATACATAGTAATTGATCATAGTAAGGAGCCATGTTTCGAGGAATTCGTGTATTTGTTAATCAGATCCAGTTGTAGCATTATTAAGGTGAAAATATTAGGACTTATGTCCAAATTAGGACCTTGTTTTTACAGTGCAGTTCACTTCCATCTGGCGGCCAATCAAATCCCGACATGTGCAAATCTCTGAAGAAAACACCGATGACAATAAATTTCACCAGACCTTACTGTGAACTTTAAAATTAGTAATATAAGTGCGGATTCTAAGTCGTGTATAAACCTTCGAGATGACGCATGCAGGGACAACCTAGCACTGAAGTATATTTGACACCTGCATGCGTCACAGCAGAAGGCTCGTCCAAAGTCGGCTCGAAGGTTTATACACAACTGAGTAACCGCACTTATATCTACTAATTTTAATGTTCACAGTTCAGTCTACTGAAATTTCTTGCCATTGGTGTTTTCTTCAGAGATTTGCACAAGTCAGTATTTGATGGGATGCCAGATGGAACTGAACTGCACTATATAAACAAGGTCCTAATTTGGACATGAGTCCTAATATTTTCACCTTAATAATACTACAACTGAATTTGATTAACAAGTACACAATTTCCTCGAAAAATGGCTCCGTACTATAATCAGTTACTACGTATAGGAAAATTTCAAAGGTCACAAGACTAAACAAGGTTGCATATTCTGCTTTCACTGCCAAAAAGAAGTATGTACGGATTTCTACTTTACAGCCTCACATAACGGTCATTTGGTTGTTTCTAAAATCGAACATGGATGATCTGCTAACATTTCTGACCAGGTTCGGCCTTCCAAGTTCGAAGCCCATGCTGGTTTTGGTCATCGTAAGCAACCGTGAGTAACTTTAAGAAGGATCATGTGGCTCTTTTGGTTTCGATTATTACTTTGCTAACTTCATCTACAATTCATCTCTTGTTTTGCATTACAAGAACATTGTTGATTCAGACAGAGTGTCTCTGCATACTCTTTCACTGCAATCACTGGAGGGAAAGAAGGTAGAGGAAGAAAATGGCAATAATTGCTTCATCTGTGCTGAACAAACGGAGGAGGAGGTGGGCCTTATACATCATCATAAATGCGGCAAATATTTTCACAAGGGTATTCTCATAGGCTTTTTCTCAACATAATTATATTTCAGTTTAATCTAACAGCAGCATTTCACTTTGACTATTGGTTTTGTCGTTGCATTTTGCTTAGTCACAAACCTGTTGGTACTTGGAAATGCACCTATTGCCTAAAACCAACAGTTTGCAAGACAAAGCAGACAACCGACCAGAGCACTACAGAAAGCTCAGGCAACGCAGATAATGGCACATGCTTCCTGTGCAGGTTAAACTGTTTTATCTCACTCTTTACAAATTTCAAAAGCTAATTCTTGAACCAAGCTCAAAATGGTCTGACTAACATAAAAGTTCAGAAAAAAGCTTCCTCTATTTATTTCTGCATGTTGATAATCAGGGTGGATTTACATTTTTACGCCCATATGATCTTTACAAGAGTTCTAAAGACATTGATGATGCTTGCAGTAGTAAAGATTTTGACAAATCTGATAAGTTCTCTTTTCAGACAATCATCCTCTGCAGTCAGGTTCTAATTTTCTTTCTTTGTTGCAATACACTTATGATAGCTACAAGTCTGCTTATGCATGTTTATATATTTGTTTCTTAGTATCGCTTTTCACTTCTCTTTCTTTCAAGTGTGGGAAAGAGTACCATGTCGGCTGTTTGAAGGACAAAGGAATCGTAGATCTTAAGGTTCAGACAATTTTCACATATTCTTTAACTTGTTTAGTTGAAATAGTATGTCTGAATAACATATTTGTACCTCATCTACTATAGGAATTGCCCAAAGATGAGTGGTTTTGTGATGACAAGTGCAGTAGGATTTATCAGGCTTTACAAGATATGGTAGTTGGCGGAATGCAAAATTTACCAGAGCCTGCACTGAACTGGATCAAGAAGAATGGTTCCAGTAGTTCTGAAGAACCTGTCATAAGATGGAGGCTTCTTGGAGGGAAGATGGCTTCTAAGGAAACCAGAAAGCTGTTTGGGCAAGCTATCTCTATCTTTCATGTGAGTTTGTGTAGTTTAAATGTTTTGCTGCGACTCGTCTTTTTTCCTCATTTTATATTGAAACCCCATGAGATAAAACCTTGTTTCTCAAATTCCTGCAGGAAGCTTTTGGGTTCATGGTAGACCCGAAGTGTTGTGATCTTTTTCCTGCCATGGTTTACGGGTGAGCATTGATTCACTTTTCCTGTTTATCATAAGCACATGCCAATAGTTTTTTAATGTCAAATATCAGTACATTTTACCTACAAATTCAAATGCTCCTTTAAGCGGAGCGTGGATGATCATGATTTCGAAGGGATATATTGCGCCCTGTTATCAATCAAGTAAGTAATACTTTTACATGGTTGTTTGACATATTGCTTATACTGAAGCGCTTACAGTACCCTCCTTTTCCTTAAATATTTCAGCTCAGAGATTCTGTCCGCTGCAATGTTACGCGTATACGGAGAAGATGTAGCAGAAATTCCCTATTTTGCTACGAGGTTCAAATGTCGAGGACAGGTTAGTTATGTAGGGCTCAACTATAGAGTAATTAATCACCTTCATTTCCAAAAAAAAAAAAATGGGTTATTGCTGATAAAAATGTGACCTCGGTTTCATGTTTCATTTTCTTCTTTTGCAGGGATATTTCACAGCACTGTTCTCATGCATTGAGAACCTAATTTTATCTCTCAATGTGAAGGATATTGTGGTGCCAGTAGCTGATAATGCAGCAACTTACTGGAAAGATATTTTGTGCTTTGAGCCCATGATGGATGATAAGGTAGTGCATTCCAGAGTAAAATTTTGTATCTTGGGGTAGTATGTGTCGGTAGATTCGATACTGATGGTATAATGTCGTGCAGCTGGAGGACTACAGAAGGAAGTACTTTACGTTGATAGAATTCAAAGGGACGCCACTGCTTCACAAGTCAGTACGGCAGTTGAAAATCGACTGTTAGAAAGGTCAAGACAGTATAAAGATGAGACATTAGTGCATGTTTGCGAGTAGATTGAAATCCAAAAAGAGTTCAAAAATCTCAGTTTTGTTTTAATCCTGTTCAGTTTTCTGCATCTCAGTTGACATTATAGTTTGTTTAGAGTTTTGAGCTGAAAAACTGCAGATTATTCAATACCCAAATTTACATATTATCTTTAATTTTGCACATTATCTGCTCATACCAAGTTGGATTTTCGGCTTTTAAATTTTCAGTTAGCTTTTTCACTCGGATTATTTTCAAGAGATCTTTACCAAATAGGCTCTTGATATATGGAACAACAAATTCTCTAGAGGCTTTGAAATGTTAGAGATGTTGCCAAATGATTTCCATAAACGGCATTTATGCATAGTTTTGTATGCGTGTTCTCCACCATTTACTCTAAAAAATCAGTATTTGGTTGCTAAACCAACATCTACAATGCCGGAGTAAACTCGAGATTGCAGCAACATTCAAAAAGCTGCCCTTCTTTGAACCTAAAAATTCAGTATTTGGTTGCTAAACTAACAAATGAAAGAAATATCACAATGCCATGAAGTCATAGTCTATTATATAGAAGCAGTTATCTACGAGTACGTACCAGTGTAATAAGATGAGGAACATCCTTTTTGGAAAGAGCGAAGTCAAACGCTGTAGAGACTCCAATTGCCAGTGAGAGACATCAGACTCCATGCGGAAACAACTCCTATTCTAGAGCGTCCGATCCTGAATGCAGTGGATAATGTTTTGAACAAAGACTGCATTTTATTGGATGACCTGATTCATGAGAAAAAACAAAAGGTGGAATGAGGCTCGGCCATGCAGTGTATGTTCACTACCTTAACATTTAGAGTAACAGTAGTGAAACCTTTTTTTTCCTCAGACTGTAGAAACATGAATAACACTCAGTTTATATAATTTGTAGCATCCTCAATGGGACCCACGGCCAACCAATTCCACAACCTAAAGCTTGCAACAATCTGGATCTAAACCAGTGCCAACTAGAAATGCTAGTATTTTTGTTTGAATTGTTTTTTGAGCTGGTCCATTGAAACTTGAATTTCATGTTATTACGTTGGTGCAATGCTTATAGAACCGTGATGCAACACACTCAGATTCCGTCTTGCATACACCCATACAGAGATTGTGTTCCTTATGCAAAGCATGTCCACTTAGCTGCAACAATACATGCTCTTAAAATTATACGTGAGCACCCATTAAAGATACAATAAATCCTCCTGACATTCATATGCATCCGATCTTCATTAAAACGTATCAAGATTTCATGGCACAGAAGTGGCCAAGCACCTATTACTAGTTAAACTTTCAACATAAACTCTGAAGGAGTTGTACTATTTAGCTTCTGAAAATTTTAAGTCGGCATCTCCACCTCCACCTCAACCAGTAATGGAGGGTCCTAAGTTCTTATAAATCAAATAGTTTTGTGGTAGTATCTTCGTCTTGATTATTGTGATAACATTTTTATTGCTATTAAGATGTAACTTATATTAGGACAATAATATGCTTTGTTGAGAAAGATTTATCATCAAGACGGAGTTGGTCACTGTATAGCATGTCACTAGTAATTTACAGAAACTACCTACGGATTTTAGTATAAAGGCACACGTTGTCCCTACTGTTTGAAGAAAGGCAGAAACACCCCTTATTTTTTTACAAAAAGTCAGTCCACTATTTGAAATACCAGATATAACCTTATCTCCTCTATCTCTCTCCTTTTCCTTTCCAGACCTTCACTTCTGTCCCCAACAGGATGCAACCACCGCAACGGCTGCTGTCCCCATTCTTTCTTTGCTCACAAATCACAACCACAACCACAACACCAACCTCTCAACCACCACCGACAACCCTTCTACACAACACATCACCACCACCTCTCTTTCTCTAATCCAATAAAGCTAAGCTGAAGGGTTCTCCATAGAAATCACGAAAGACCTTTCACCAAATTGATCTCTGATCACCCTCATTCGAACACAAATTTACAATGATCCCGGCGAATAAAGACGGAGTACGACATGAATTGAACCTAGAAACACCCAATTCCCTCAATGCGAACCACAATGCCCCCAAATGGAACCAAATTTGAACCCTAATCTACACCATTACATCACCACCTCAAATTAATTTAAAGACACCAAGAAGGTTATAACCTAACATGAAATTTCTTGCAAACTAACCAAAACTGGCAGAACCAAGTCACAAATAGAGAATGATCAAACCCAAATTTGCCATAACTTTGCAGGTAAGAGACAAATCATGATGTGAAGGACAAACGGAGAAACCTCCTTTGGTCTTCAGATATTTCTTCTAACATGTTGAGTGCATGAATTTTGCCTAATGGGTCAAAAGATTCAGAAGGAAATAATGCAAAATCATATATACATATATATGCAGAATTAATAACGTTGATTTTGTGTGTGTGTATTTACCTTGGATGAAGGCTATTCTTGACAACCTTTTGTCCATGTTTCCTCCATTTGTAACTATCATCAAGAACATCAACATCACTCATAGTTTGGAAACAAAAACATCACTCATAGTTTGGAAACAAAACCTTGGCTCTCTAAGTTTCCTCCTCACTTCAGTCACCATTTTCTTCAGACTGAGGCTCCGAGCATGTTGATGATGAACTCCTCCACCTATATGCATTCGTAGATTTAGTACCATTTGAGTCAGCATTTGGCATATGCAGAATCAAATTAACAACATATATATTTAACAAGAGCAACAATATTCTCCCCCTCTCTCAGTCTCTCTTTGCAGAGCAGGGAATAAAAAAACGGCCTGAAGTGGTGCGGTGCGGAGCGGGCAATACGTAACGGAAGAGGAGAGTCTGATTCACGCGATACGTTGTACGTGAATCGGACTCACATCTGTAACGGCCAAAGCGGACCTTCACGTAGCGTTTTTGGACAAAAAAACAGCCGAAACGGAACCTCTTTAGCAGAAAACGGCCTATACGCCTGTGAAAGCTTCACGCATTCAAATCTTGATTCCATTTACATCCTCTCCGACAAGGGCCGGTTCCGTTACAAGATACCGCGCTGAAACTGTTTTCTAAACCATGGTGCATAGAGTGGAACGGAGAGAAACAATCTCTCTCTGCGTACCTACAACCACTTGCTTCGTCTTTCGCTCGGGCTACTACCACAACCACTCTCTCACACACCGTCTCTCTCATAATCTGTGACAACCATCTATACCCGGATCGCTGACAGTATCTTCCCCTTAAACCCTTTTTACATTTCCTCAAACTGTGGTTCCCCAATCCTTCTCTCTAGTGTTTTTGACAGAAGCACGAACTGCTGCCACAAAAACGATGATACTTTTGCTTGTGACCTGTACACTCAGAATCAGTCACAAATTACACTTGCTTTCCGCGATACCCCTCTGGAGCCTGGCTCTTGGATCAAGAGAAACTTGGAAACTCTTCGGTGACTCCACACTCTCTTCATCAACAGCCTAGCCATAGTTTCCTAGGTCTGGGCAGCTTTCCTAGTTCAAGGGAGAATCTCTCGCTTCCTAACTTTCTTCTTCCCAGGTGATATACCGCTAGAATTAATGTTAATGCGATAACTGATACCGTTAAGGTATCGGGGTTAACGATTTTGCGAAAACCGTCAAAAGCTAACCACGTAGCTTGTAGCCTACGGTGCTATTCTAACAACTAAATTGTTGACCGAATAATGATTTCTTTTCATAATCAATTCATTTGATGAAAATAAACTGGAGAGTACAAGTGTTTAAATAGACGAAACAAAACCTAACCCTAGACTGCTACGGGCCAGACAAGAAAGCCTGGTACGACTAATTAAATAAATAACGAAATAAACTATTTAATTAACAACTAAATAAATAAATACTAACTAACTAATTAACTAACGAAATGAACTATTTAATGCTATGCATCCCAACTCTCATGTCCCAACCATGTCCCAACTTGGCATGTCAACTACATCAACTAATCATTTTGAACATTTTTAATATAGTGGTGGGTCCTGCTGTAGAGGTGGTCAAGTTGGGACATGGTTGGCACATGAGAGTTGGGATGCATAGCATTTCTCATGCTAAATAAATAATACACACGACGATGATAGGTTTGACCCGTACCAATAACAGACATTGTAGATGAAATGATAGTGCTCAACTATGAAGGCACAAAAATGTCTATTTTTCTGAGTAAGGAACAAATGATTGCAGTATATCTATGGATAGCTGAATGTACTTAGCTCTGCATTTTAAGTATTCAATCTACATTCCTCTATTCATATAATAATAATTGATGCCGTAATTAAGTCATGTCGATACGATAACATACATACCTTGTGATTGTTCAGGAAGAGAGTCATGGTTGCAAGCCGCGTGCCTAACTTTCAATGCAAGCTTCCTAGTCTTTCAAGATTGTGGCGCCGCCTTTGGCTGTTTAAGTATTAAAACCAGTATATAAGAAGAGATGCTACACAAATTAATTAATCATAGTAATTAATTTCTAGATACAAATTCATCTTACCTGTTTTAGCTGGAGCTTTCTTTTCAGCAGCAGCCCATAAATCTAAGAAATAGTGTACTCTGCTTAATGGCTTAATTCAGAAAACAAACAAGAAACCAGCAGTTGGATTTAATTTCACCAAAAAATTTAACTTTCTAGAAACTCAAATTCGCAACCACTTGAGCCAACTCGTCTATTTCAATAACCCAAATTCGCAAACAAGAAGCTGGAGAAGAGAGCGAACCTCGAATTAATCGAAGTGAGCGTACCGAAGAACTTGTTGATGTTATTGGGTTATTTGATTGATGTGTTTGGGTTTCTGCGAATGATTTTTGAAGTGAGGGCTAGGAATCGCCTCCCGAATTGGGAAACCGTGGCGGCGAATCGGTACCAATCAGGAACTTTCATCGCAGCCGTCTTCTCATCGACCGACCGACGAAACTCTCAACGCAAGCCGTCTCTGGTAACCACCGCCGCTCCTCTCTCTCTCGCACAGTCTGTGAAAACAAACCCTCGAACTATCCGGACTCTGGAAAGCCTGTATAAAAACCACTAGTGACCTATGGCATCAAAGTAATTTTCAAACAAAGTAAGGATATGACGGTGACATATGATATCCCTTCCCCTACGCATCATTCAGTTTATGACAACTATGCATTATTCATATGGATGTCACCAAATTTTACATATTTGTCAAAAATTGAATGACGCGACCGATCACGCAGGCATGCCACAGTGATGAGGCTAGCTCAATGTATAATTTTTTTTTTAACCAAATAAAACTCTTTCGATTAAGAAAAAATCTCTCGTCTGCCATCATAGTTAGTTAATAACCCTATATGCAACCTCTTTATTATCAACTTCAAATGAGATAGTTGAAACTAGCTCATTCTGCAACTTCCACGTTGCTAGCCTCAGTCAGTGGCGGATCCAGGCTTTTTTTCTCCCGTAGAAAAAATTGTTAGTGAAGAAATACATATAATAACATTTTTCAGGCAGGTACTCTTGCTTTGTTAATTGAAGGGATCTCCACCGCTTTCGGAATCTCTTGCGGAATTTCACTACTCTCCTTTTTTGCTTCAATAGATGGAAACGTCACGATTTGGTTAGGAATGTGAGGAAAATAGCTGCATTTTCATTACTGTATAATCAGTCATGTTTTAGCGCTCGACATCAACAGTCTAGACTAACCGGATTGCGAAGTGATTCAGACATCATAAACTATCCTTATTTTTCGTTAGAATTATGTTTTATTTGCTTAGTTCAATTGGTCAGAGAACTGCCATGTCATGGGGAGGCGGGATTCTTCCATATGCGATAAACATGGTGATGGCTAGAAGAAGAATACAGGAAAGCTAGCTATTTTATTCGAGGATCGGGAAACGGATGGATATTGCAAACCTGGTGAGCCCGGAAAAGAGCAACAACTATAAAAATGTCGACAACCGCTTTGGATATCTTTTTCTTCCTAATTCTCATTTTGGTTTTCGACATTACTAAACTTGTCAGATAATTGTGACAGAGAGGAGTTTCCCTAACAATTCAACCTCGCCCCCATGGAGATTTTTCAATATAAACAAAATGAGATCACAAAAAGTTATATTAC
The DNA here is from genome assembly GCA_023055425.1 of Linanthus parryae. Lineage (NCBI taxonomy): Eukaryota > Viridiplantae > Streptophyta > Magnoliopsida > Ericales > Polemoniaceae > Linanthus > Linanthus parryae. The sequence continues at coordinate 177,545,315 of JALGPY010000001.1, read as the reverse complement.
GTTCCCACTTTCCGTATTCAAATTTCATCAATAAGTCATTTTCAAAGGACAAGATTCATCAAATCCTACGAAAAATTGGTGAAGAATTGCGAGAGAAGTGAGTTGCCCTAACATTACAGCATCGTCTTACTTTAGAAATCTTCCAGTTACCCGTGACGGAAGCCATGTCTTTCAAAAAATCTGTTTCTTTAGAACATCAACGGGCGACGTTGTTACTCATTTGACAATTGAAGTCCTATGTATTTCTCAAAATTTGTTGATAGATTTAGTTTTGTACAAGTGTTGTTCTCTCGAAGTTGTTTATGTGACATTTTCGTGACTTTGATTTCCTTTTCGAGCTACGCATCAATTCTGAATCGATTCATAATTCATATATCTATGAACTAGGAAGCTCTAACAAAATGCCACGATGATTTATGCAAATCACCCGTTGTTATTTCTCAAAAAAAAATACCCGTTGTTAAAAACTCTCAGGCGAATTTTGGTGAAATCTGAGACAACACACGGGATTAGAGAATCACTTTAGTAGAAACGAAAGGAATTTGACTACTAAATGATACCTACAGCTGATAGTGAGTTTGTCTGTCACGAAGCAGAATACATGACTCTGAAAGAAGCTAGTAAAGGAGGAATATGATGTTACCCATCGGATAGAAACATGGTGGACGGAGTGGAATAGCGTATGACCCGACTAGGTTAAAATGCAATTTTTGCAAACTCCGGTAAACCCGCTTTAACTTATGAGGCATCCTATTGGACGATGAAGAAAAATTTAACAAAACGTGAGATGAGTGGTGTAACTAGGAAGGATACACAATGACACAATTAGAAAGAATCTAAACGTTTGCACATATAGAAGACAAAATAAGAGAGAATCGTTTGAGGTGGTCCGGTCATGTGTATCGTAGACCATCAAATGCACTAGTTATGAAAATTGATACAATTCAAGTCGACGGTCATAGGCGAGGAAGAGGGAGACCAAAAGGAATATGGATAGAGACTATAAAGCATGACTTAATCAAGATTAACCTATGAGAAGAATCGAATTTGAATAGATGAGACTTGAGAAGTTTGATTCATGTAGCCAACCAGCTTAAACAAAGAAGACTTCTTCTTTTTGTTGCTGACATGTGTCGCTCCTTTTCTCCACACGACTTAAAGCATCTCCAATAATAAATTCGCTAATTAACTAAATTTTAACTAGTATTAATTCTACCTAAGAGCATATCCCGTACTAGGAGAGAAATAATAGGTAAATTATGGAGAAAACTATTCTTTTACATAACAAATAATGAAGATTTCAAGAGTCTTCTCCAGTAGTGAGTATGTAAAAAATATGTATTAACAATTTTAATTTATTCTATGTTAAAAATGTGGACACATGGAGAGAAAATAGTGGAAGTTAGTGAGAAAATTTAGGAAGCATGTTCTTAACCACATAAATAGGGGAAGAATATGATTTTACATAACAAAAGATTATCGCCAAATTTGGCAATTGATATTGTGAATATTCATAACATATTGTATTACCATATTTGGATGATATAGTTTGACCCCCACACCCTATATAAAGGGTGGTTTGGTGGAGAATAATATACGCTTGATATTCCTCCCTACATTGTTCTATCTTCTCTACTCTTGAGTTTATAACACGTTATCAGCACGCTCTACTGGAAGAGAAGATCAATGAAAATAAAAGGTACGATTATTTATTTATTATGAATGTTATTGAGAAAAAGATGATCAAACGAAAAACTTAATTTTCGATCTTGATTGTCTCATCTCTAGTTTGATTGTTGAGCAAAAGGTGGATCAAACGAAAATCAATGGTATATCGTATCATAAATTTTATCTTTACGATTTCTATTTATATATATTGGTTTGTGCTATGGGTTCATCGAAAAAAAAATTGTTTTCGAATCTTAGACCTCGATCTATTTCGATCTAGAGAGGACCATATGAACTAGAGCAATTACGTGGTCCGCCTTGTGCGTTTTTAAAACCTTGATCTATTTAGATCTGGAGATGGACATATGATCTAGAGCAGTTTCTTGCTCCGCTTTTTGCGTTTGTCGGTACTTCTATTTTTTTGGGAAAAAGAAATATGCTGCTGAGAATTTTTTTTCTAAAAAAAAAAAAAAAATCATGCGGCCTTTGGGTGTCTAACCCAGCAGCCGGAAGCATCAACCCAAAAGCTCTGCCATTTGATCTAGTAGCACTACTTGACCAAAGATAGCTACTTTCTTTGCTATCATTATTCTTTGCTAAAAAAAAAAAAAAAAAGAAAACAGTAGCACTACTCGACCACTGCTAGTATTTAAACCCAGGCTGTATGGCAGCATTTAAAGGTCAGCCACTGGGGTTAATCCACCACAACTATTGATGCTTAGGTCCGGCTCTTTATTTTTCTCATACCAAAACGACAAAAGGGCAAAATCTTACTGCTCTCAGGCCTTGAACCTAGGCAAGCGACTAAGCCCAGAATAATATCGGGACTGCAATTGTTAAGTTTATTATTCTGCAGTTATAATAAGCGTTTAAAGCCTCGAACTCAATTAAAAAAAATGTTACTACCCACGAGTTCAGAGTTATAGCCATCCACGAAAAAAAAAGCATATATATTGTGGTGGCTTGAATTCGAAAAGCATAGCCGGGTGCTATGAGCGCAATGTAACGGTCATAACACGCTTATCAATTTATAAATATTTCGTAGAACAAGCAAAAGCATTGTTCAGAGACTAAAATCCAAAATTAGCAGGTTCCGCGCAATGCAAGAACCGCATTTTGGTTTATTTGTACTCACTCGCGGAAAAAAAAAAAGTCACTAAAGGCTAGTACTCGTGGCCACATCGCAACATTAAATTTGGTTGAAACATATTATTTTGAGATCTTTTTGTTTCCTTCTGGTAAACTTAAGTAAATAAGTTTACTATAGAATATTTATTTTTGTTTAATATTACTTCTTTAGTGTGAAAAAAAAAGATTACATGTAAAAAACCACAAGGTCCTGAATCTAAGAGCACTTGGACCTAGTATAGGTTTTAATTGATAGCTAATAAAGGGCCTTATTTATCTACAAGTTTCTTCTACATGCAAAGGAAGAGAAAAAATGAGAATTAAGATCACGTAATAAATTTTCTAATATATTGCACCTTCTCATAATACTAGTTACATAAGACTTCATGTTATATTGTTAATTATTTTTTGTAGTTTTTTTTTTTTACTGAAGTCAGAGCTTTCTTTATGCTCACCATGAAGCCAAATTTGTGCTTCAATTATTATATAAATTGTATGTTTATGATATGACAACCTGGATGACAAATTTATCTGAATTTAGCATATTCTATATTTATTATTATATGCACTGTTTTCTAGCTTTTGATTAAGAAAAGAAAACTGTTAAATCATATGCAACAATGCACATACCTCACTTTTACTTCTACTCTATGAAAATAAGAAAGAGTCGCTGGAGTTCACATTGAACTCGTGACCATTTTGAGGTGAAAAAAAAACCTAAGGCTTTTCATATTGTTAAGCTCAATGATTATATTTTTCTTTTACATCTGCGTAAAGAATGAAGAAGAATAAATGTGCTAAAGCTTAAGCCTAGCACATTAGATTGTTCGTGATGAAGTTTATTTATCATTATTTTTCTTTTATGACTTTGTCTCAAAAATATATTCCGCAGTTTCACATAGTAGAAACCTCTTGCGGGACTTAACTCCATTGGAAGTTAAACCCCCTTGTCAGAAAAATGCTCTTAAGCTATTTATATGCTTAGTTAAACCATGTTCTTATACATGAAGTTATAGAGCAAATAACGACTATCTATAACTGAGAGTTATAGTATTTTATATATATATATATATATATATATATATATATATATATATATATTTCTCTCTAGAGTCACAAAATTCTCCTAAGCTATTTATATGCTTTGATTTATTTTAACTCTTCTCCTCTTGTATTGCTATTTTTTTAGCACTTCGAAAAAGAAAAAAATAAATCCTCAGAGTGTTATCCCTGACGGATGTGGATATCAAAACAATTATTATTGTTGATTGATGGACAATACAGTTTTGTCCATAACATGGAGTTATGGAAGAAGAAGAAGAAGAAGAAGAAGAAGAAGAAGAAGAAGAAGAAGAAGAAGAAGAAGAAGAAGAAGAAGAAGAAGAAGAAAATACATGTCATGTTACTTCGTCAAATATCTGACTAGTTTGACCCATTCACAAGCATGAGTGGTAGCGGATTCCAGGAGAGGATGTTTTATTATATTCCATTATGTGAATACGGATGCATCTCCTGAAGTAAATCTCATAAATTTATATGGTAAAAATAATTTGCACGGTCTTAGACTTGGTTGCAATATTTATTTTGTCATGGTATTATGAGGATCCAAGATTGATCTCCTAAGACCACATGAAAACAGGGGCAGAGAGAAAAAAAAATGCACCAATATTTGCAAATAATGCCCTCTAGTGGGTACGCATGATTGCATACTTGTAATAAGCCACATTTCTTTGTCGATCTCTATGAGAATTGTTGGTTGAGTGATTCAATATCCTCCCAATATCTATGCACATGTTTGGTTGAGTGACTTATGATCCTCCCAATATCTATGTAATTTTTTTGTTGTTTGAGTGATTCAAGATCCTCCCAACTCCTTGGCACTTACAAGCTTCACATTGAACTTGCCACATCATTTTTTTTTGAGCAATACAGTTTAGATTAAAGATTATTTAATTCTCAAATTAAGAATTCTTCAAAGAAGTTATTCGAGAAAGATCCTTGAATGAATTATGTTTTTATAGATCTATTACATATAATTTTAAGATATATCATACTGTGAAGTTGCATATGTTTTGAGGAAACATTTATTTCTCTTGTCTATTAAAAATCCTACATAATATGTGGTTCATTAGTACAAAGGTTAGCTTCTTCAATTTACTTTGTCTACATCTTAATTTTATTTCTTGATTGTAATGAAACCTCAATTTCTTCGTGGCTCACAAAAGAGAAAAAAAATAAGAAAATGAATAAAACCCCTTGTGTGCTTATTGACATCATACTTCATACTCAAAGTTATGAATTATTTGATATTATGAGCATGTACCCTAAGAGAGGTAACCTACTGTTAAGTACTTAAAATTGCACGATTTAGCATGTTAATAAACTCTTTATAACTTGCTAATATGTGTGATTTATCTATTTTATCTCTCTTTCTAGACTTATGCTTGTCTTCGTAGTTTTGGTTGTTTTTATCTTGTTTTGTAGGCAAAGACATGCTTTAAAGAAGAAGCTAGCTAGGGGAGAGCTTTAATGATGAATTGAGACGCTTTGGAGGGGCCAAGAGACATGAAGAAAGGGCTTGGTGGACTTAATTGGAAGAATATTTGGAGATAGAGGCCAAAAAGTGAAGTTTAAGAAGACAAGTGACCAATTCGCAAAGCCAAAGTTACATCGAAGGGCTTATTTGAAGACACTTTAATGGAGTTGGGGCTCAATTGCAAGATTCTAAACACTTTAAAGAGCTATTTTGAAATATTTCTAACGGAGTGGGGGTGAAGTTGCAGTTTACTCAACGTTTTAAGAGGAGAGGGGGTTTTATTTTAAGAAACCAGCGAACTTGAGGGGGTCTTTTTGCCTTTTCGTCAAAATAACAGCTGCACGCAGCTGTTCTCTTCCTCACGACGCTAAACACGCAGAAGCCTCCATTAGAGAGGCCGACGAAGCTTCCTCCACCCTCAAAACCCACCCAAAACTCCACCAAATCGACCAAATCTTATACCAAAACGCTCCTTAGCCCAAGCCCTCTCCATTGCACCCCTCAATTTGGCCCAAAACGAAGTATCAAAGAAAGCCCCAAATCAACCTAGGGTTCGTGAGCATCTACAAATCAACGTTTCAGAGCTTTTGAGTGGAATTGGACGGCTTAGATACGTTCTTGGAGGCCAAGGAAGCTCAAATACAACTCTATAAAAGCTGGGTCGAAGGATGGAGGGGACTTTTCTTGGACATACCCGAACGGTTCAACACACTCTGTTTTTGGGTCTCAGTTCGTCCTCTCTCTCTCTCCGATTTCACCCAAGTCAGGGCTTGTTCTTGAGCGCCTGAGCTCTCTTTGAGCATAATCAGGGCCAAGAACAAGGGAAAGAGGAAGAGGGGGAGAGAGGAGGTGAGTTTCAGGCGGATTTGTGGTTGTAGAGCACTGTTTTGCTCTGTTCTGCTGCTGCTGCTGTGTTGTTCACTGTAGCATAGTAGCAGCAGCTTAGTTGCACATCTTTGATTCACTTGGTAGTTTAGTATTGTAGTTGGAAGTGATTATTGCTCGTTTTTGTAGTTTGAATCGAGTAGTAGTTGATGTATTGAGGTTGAATTGGTGATAACTTGTGTTGGATTCAAGTATGATGAATGGAATGATAATTTTCTTTACTTCTCTTGAATTTGTACTCATGTTTAGCTAATTCAATTGCTTGGGTGATTTGGGACTATCTAGTGCTCTAATCATCTTATTGATTCAAGTTGAACTTCAAGGATGAATGGGTTGAATTGAGTTCACTTGAATGCTTAGTGCAATGTTTGAATTTCTCTTGTTGAAGTATTTGATGCATTGAATAGGTAGATGTGCGAATACTTTGGACGTGTTTGATTTGAAGTTGCATTTGAGTGAGAGGAACTCATCAATCCTAACTTTGAGAAATCGAGTTCTAGTTAGGTGATTTGAGTGAGAATTTACAAATCTCATTTGTTGCTTGATCTTTCATGTGGAAACACCTACGTGTGTTTACATATGGTTGATGCTTGAAACACTTGAAATTTGGAGAATCTCATTGGAATAGCCTCTTTAGTGCTTGAATAGCGTGTTGGATTTACACACTTCTCTTGTCGCGAGTTGGATTGTATGAGCAATCACTTCTTGAGATACTTGTCTTGTGGATTGACACATGCGAATTGAGAATCGGGCTTGAATATAATAGGAGGATTGGTCACTAGAGAAACCGATGATCCCTAGCCCTCATTACTTGGTATTTCGCTTAGTTTCTTGAATCGTAGCTCTAGTAGTCGTTTACTTTGTTCTTAAACTCAAACCTCAAACTTGCTCCATCAATTGATTTTGGTGGATTTGAATATCTTGGCAAGCTTTAAAGCCATTGAGAGTTTGTGTTTTATTGTTTTAGTTAGTCGTTTATTCTAGTTTTGCAAGTCACTCTCTAATCCTCCTCTCCTTGTGGATTCGACCCCGTTCTTACTCGGGTACTACTTAGAACGATATTCCTATACTTGGAAATTATCGCGAACAAGTTTTTGGCGCCGTTGCCGGGGAGAGGCTAGGATTTAGATTTTATTTGCTTTCTTAGTTAGTTTGTTAGTAGTTTGTTCTTGACATTTTCTCTAGTTGCTTGTGGTTAGTTAAGCTTGTGAGATTCAAGAGGGCTTGTGAAATTCATCAAGTACCTTTAATCCACTTGCTTGAAGAAAAGAAAAAATGTCTCATCAATGTGTTAATTTTGGTGAGAGGCGGCATAACATTCCTTCATATCCTTACTATCATGCATTCACTAGACATGAAAATCATTCTAAGGAATCAATGCGTTCCAAACGTGAACGTGCTATTAAAAATGGTGATTATTTTCCTAAGAATGATTATTCTTGGCATGATAGTAGGACACTAGATTACACATCTCATGCTTCTTGTGCACAATCACCTCCCTCAAATGCTTACATGTTTTTGAACTCTCATGATTCTTACACTTATCAATATAATGATATGATGTGTGAATCAAGAGAAGTTAATCATTTTGAGAGGGGATCACTTGTGAATGAGGAACTAGAGAGGCCTATAACTAGTTCTCTTGAGGAAACAATGCAAAAATATTTTCAAGGCACAAAAGAACTAGTAGAAGCATTTTCTCACTTGGCCGATAAAGTGGAATCGTTATATTCAAAATCTCAAGATGATGAGTCTCTTGCATATAGTACTCACTTTCCACAAGACTCGCCATCATATGTGTCTCAAGTTCCTATTCACACACATCACGAGCTTGCCCAAGATCAAATTTTGGATGATGTGTATGATGATGGAGTTGTTGCCACTAGGATAGGTGATTGTATTCATTTCTCATTTGCACATCTAAAGAAGCATGTGATAGTGATATTGGTAGTGAGGTTGATATTTTTGATGATGACTCTTCAACCCATGACATGAGTGAAGCCATTTTGGATGACTCACATTGTGACACTTGTGAGGAGGAGTCGCAAAATGAAAATCACTCATGTGATGAGTTAGAAGTCAAATTTGATGCTACCACTAGTGAAGGAAATGTAGACTCGTCTTGTGCTCTAGAAGAGCCTAGTACTTACCGGAGTTCCTATGATCTTGATTGTGACGAAATTGAAGTTTTATTGGGAGGTACTCCGGTTAGTATTGACATGTCTAATGAAGATCCGGGGAGCTATGCTCGTATTTGTGACGAAATTGAATTTTGCTTAAATGCTCCCTTGGATTCTATCATTATGGAAGATGAGCCTAAGGGTTTGGATGAGGCTTCAAGCTCTCAAATTATTTTAACTCCCACTTGTGAAGCCTCATCCCCTAATCCATATGACTTATTTAAAAGTGATGAGATTGAGGATTCACAAGTTGCCACCATCTCTCAAGTTTTGATTTCAAGTAAAAATTTGGCAACTTATGAAGACCCATTCTATGATTCAATCCATTTGAGGATTTCAAACCCTTTTCTTAAGATGATGCAAGACATAACAACTTGCTCTAACTTTATTGTTAGATTTTGCTTGCATCTCTTATTCATCTTTTGTGTCTTGCCCCTACTTCTCCTTTCTATTCTAATTGATGAATCAAACTTTTTAAGGGAGAAGTACTTTTCTAAGAATGTAGTAGGGGCATGGCATGGAAAGAAATTTCCAAGATTGGGGGTGGGATAGCATCATTTTCTTTGTTCCACCTCCCTAGTTGTACATAAATAAATTAGTTTATCTCTATTTCTTGCATTTTCTTTTCTTTTACCATTTTGTAGGTTGCTCTTGGAGGAGGATTTGTGCTTGGTGGCCAAGAAAGTTAAAATGAGGTCTATCTATCCCTTATCTCTTCTATGGACTTTTATGCTCTTCCATCGTTCTCACACATTGAGGACAATGTGACATTTTAGTTGGGGGGTGGGAAGTAGATTTTATTTCTTGCTTAAATGGTTACTAGCATGCTTTTTCTTCATTAGTGATTTACATGAAAAATACAAAAAAATGAAAAATTTGAAAAAAATCATAAAAATTAAAAAAATTGAAAATTTTGAAAAAATGTGTGAACCTTTCATGAGAAGCATCACTCTTTCCCCGTGTCAAACCATAAGTTTTTATTTTCATTTCTTTGGTAGTTTTATTTATTTTCACCTTTCATCTTGAGTCTAGATTTTATAGCTTTATTGAGTCTTAGGAAGTTATAGTTGAGTCACTTATTTTAAAAAAAAGAAAAAAAAAAGTGAAAATTAAAAAAATGAAAAAAATGAGAAAAGTGAAAAGGGGGAATTTTAGGAAGCTAGATGTTTTCAAATAATGAAATTTCTTAGTCTATGTTCTTTTTATTTTTTTTTAGAAATGAATTCTTTGCTTATACTCAATACATCTACACCAATATCCCACCTTCCGCGATATCATGCGTTCTCACAAAGCGACACAATAAATTTATGTTTCATGTTTAAGTCCTTCAAGTTAAGTTGATCACATAAACTTTGACGTCTTTTACTTTTGATAAAGGGTGCATTTTCTAAAGCTATTTGAACTTCACAAAAAGATTTTTTTCTCTATTCGTTTTTGCGGTGGAAACTTGTAGCCCATTGGAGTGGTGGTTACCAATGACACCCCATGCGATGTCTAAGAAATAGAGGGGTGTCCGGGGATAATGTTACGTCACCACCTAGATAGCTCCCTTGGTTTAGCTTAAAAAGCCCACTCGCGTGTATATTCCTCTATTTTGTTGTGGGTCTTGGAGATCCTTGGATTGGAGGTGAAAAAAAAAAATGTTAATGCTATAAATCTCGAAAAAAAAGAAAGAAAAAAAAATAATGATAAATCGCACCACTACCTCCCAATCCACAAAAGGATCATACAAGCCCACAACCACATCCCCCATTCTTAAAACTCGTTTTTGTTTAAAGCTTTGGAAGTCCATCCTACATGGGTGCTTTTGAATAAGTATGGGAATGTCTAGTTTCATGTGATCCTTATTTTTGAAGGCATACTTTCTCGCAAATTGGACTTAATTTAACAAGTTTTGTGGTTCGCATGAGTCACCTTCTACCAAACACCGCTCACATTTGTATGAGTATATGCTTAGACGTCCTTAGGCTTCTTTCTCAATCTTCTTGGACTTTGAGAATTTATTTGAGGAGACATTTGTGCATTCTTCTTTTTCTCCCACAAAAAATTAAAATTAGCTAGTAACTCTTAGTATTTTATTTCTTTGAGTACTCACTTAGGATAGATAATGTGTGTGTGCGTTTTTGTAAATATTTGAGTCTAGTTTAGAATTGAGTCAAGCCTTGTCTAGTTGAGTGTGTGTCTCTCATGATTGGTTCTTCACTAAATTTCTACTCATATCGCTCTCTTTACTCGAGGACGAGCAAAAGGCTAGTTGGGGGGTGTGTTAAGTACTTAAAATTGCACGATTTAGCATGTTAATAAACTCTTTATAACTTGCTAATATGTGTAATCTATCTATTTTATCTCTCTTTCTAGACTTATGCTTGTCTTCGTAGTTTTGGTTGTTTTTATCTTGTTTTGTAGGCAAAGACATGCTTTAAAGAAGAAGCTAGCTAGGGGAGAGCTTTAATGATGAATTGAGACGCTTTGGAGGGGCCAAGAGACATGAAGAAAGGGCTTGGTGGACTTAACTGGAAGAATATTTGAAGATAGAGGCCAAAAAGTGAAGTTTAAGAAGACAAGTGACCAATTCGCAAAGCCAAAGTTACATCGGAGGGCTTATTTGAAGACACTTTAATGGAGTTGGGGCTCAATTGCAAGATTCTAAACACTTTAAAGAGCTATTTTGAAATATTTCTAACGGAGTGGGGGTGAAGTTGCAGTTTACTCAACGTTTTAAGAGGAGAGGGGGTTTTATTTTAAGAAACCAGCGAACTTGAGGGGGTCTTTTTGCCTTTTCGTCAAAATAACAGCTGCACGCAGCTGTTCTCTTCCTCACGACGCTAAACACGCAGAAGCCTCCATTAGAGAGGCCGACGAAGCTTCCTCCACCCTCAAAACCCACCCAAAACTCCACCAAATCGACCAAATCTTATACCAAAACGCTCCTTAGCCCAAGCCCTCTCCATTGCACCCCTCAATTTGGCCCTAAACGAAGTATCAAAGAAAGCCCCAAATCAACCTAGGGTTCGTGAGCATCTACAAATCAACGTTTCAGAGCTTTTGAGTGGAATTGGACGGCTTAGATACGTTCTTGGAGGCCAAGGAAGCTCAAATACAACTCTATAAAAGCTGGGTCGAAGGATGGAGGGGACTTTTCTTGGACATACCCGAACGGTTCAACACACTCTGTTTTTGGGTCTCAGTTCGTCCTCTCTCTCTCTCCGATTTCACCCAAGTCAGGGCTTGTTCTTGAGCGCCTGAGCTCTCTTTGAGCATAATCAGGGCCAAGAACAAGGGAAAGAGGAAGAGGGGGAGAGAGGAGGTGAGTTTCAGGCGGATTTGTGGTTGTAGAGCACTGTTTTGCTCTGTTCTGCTGCTGCTGCTGTGTTGTTCACTGTAGCATAGTAGCAGCAGCTTAGTTGCACATCTTTGATTCACTTGGTAGTTTAGTATTGTAGTTGGAAGTTATTATTGCTCGTTTTTGTAGTTTGAATCGAGTAGTAGTTGATGTATTGAGGTTGAATTGGTGATAACTTGTGTTGGATTCAAGTATGATGAATGGAATGATAATTTTCTTTACTTCTCTTGAATTTGTACTCATGTTTAGCTAATTCAATTGCTTGGGTGATTTGGGACTATCTAGTGCTCTAATCATCTTATTGATTCAAGTTGAACTTCAAGGATGAATGGGTTGAATTGAGTTCACTTGAATGCTTAGTGCAATGTTTGAATTTCTCTTGTTGAAGTATTTGATGCATTGAATAGGTAGATGTGCGAATACTTTGGACGTGTTTGATTTGAAGTTGCATTTGAGTGAGAGGAACTCATCAATCCTAACTTTGAGAAATCGAGTTCTAGTTAGGTGATTTGAGTGAGAATTTACAAATCTCATTTGTTGCTTGATCTTTCATGTGGAAACACCTACGTGTGTTTACATATGGTTGATGCTTGAAACACTTGAAATTTGGAGAATCTCATTGGAATAGCCTCTTTAGTGCTTGAATAGCGTGTTGGATTTACACACTTCTCTTGTCGCGAGTTGGATTGTATGAGCAATCACTTCTTGAGATACTTGTCTTGTGGATTGACACATGCGAATTGAGAATCGGGCTTGAATATAATAGGAGGATTGGTCACTAGAGAAACCGATGATCCCTAGCCCTCATTACTTGGTATTTCTCTTAGTTTCTTGAATCGTAGCTCTAGTAGTCGTTTACTTTGTTCTTAAACTCAAACCTCAAACTTGCTCCATCAATTGATTTTGGCGGATTTGAATAGCTTGGCAAGCTTTAAAGCCATTGAGAGTTTGTGTTTTATTGTTTTAGTTAGTCGTTTATTCTAGTTTTGCAAGTCAATCTCTAATCCTCCTCTCCTTGTGGATTCGACCCCGTTCTTACTCGGGTACTACTTAGAACGATATTCCTATACTTGGGAATTATCGCGAACACCTACCTTTGTCGAACCTGAAGTTTTGACAATTGAAAAAATAAAAACTCTATTCAAGGATGTACATGAGACCTTTTAAGGCTCACAACGGAAGCTTTTTAGCAGGGTGCGTTTGATGCAACACAAATGATCCCCTTGAATATTGAGGTTAAAGTAATAAAACTATTTCAGTTTTATACTTGAATTTTTGGAAATGCCAAATGTTTTTTTTTTTAAATTAAAATAAATGATATTCTCCGTAGATAATTTCTGCTTAAAATGGCTTGATGCATTGCATCGCCTATCCAACGTAGAGAATTGTCAGAAAAATGGCTAGATGCATTGCATCGCCTAACCAACGCCTAGTTTATGCGCTGTGATTCCATATAAAATCTCATTGAACATCCAAAATTTATTATTCAACCCCTAAAGTGGCTTTGATGTTGTCAATCTCACATTTGAAAAATGTGCAAATCATATTTCGAGCACCTAAAAGACATAACGTCTCTAGAAGAGATCAATGGTTTTTTACATGAACTCGTCCAAAAATTTCAAGATTGAGTTTGTCACCGTTGGCATCACTAAAAGTGATTGGTTGCTTGAATAATTGATATAAGACTTTAACAGTCTTCATGATTATTTTAGATTGACTATATATGCACTTCTTAGGAATTGTGCAATATTATCCATTCGGATGAATTTTTATATATCTACATGCTTTATGCTCATTATCTATCTCATTTAGACCCCTTTAAAGGAGGAGCATGAGATTAGTATTCTCATAAGTGAAACTCCTATCCCAAATGGGATAGTATTTTAGAGTTCTTGAGGACTACAAGTTTGAATTGTGACAAATTGTATCTTCTAAGTAGATACATTCTCGCCTTATTCTTTTGGCTCGAGTATCTAAATATGTCTAAAGCATAATTTTGCGACATTGATCATATGGTTCATGTCATGATGGGGAGGGAATACCCTATTGCAAGACATGGATTTTAATTTAAATGTCTTATTCAAACTTGATCAAAACGATCTTATAAATTATGATATTTATGAAGCATGTAAAGGTTTCTTATGCAACTATAAATATCCTCTATAAGGATCATCATCTTGTTAGTTCCAATTCTACAAAAATTGAGAACACAAGAGAATCATGAATAAATGATCAAATCAATGCCCTTGAAGAGGCAACAACTCATGTAGATGAAGAGCTTCCTACATTTGAGTCTATGTATATGATCATTGACGATATTCACTTTGAAAAGCGCTTGAAATCATATGATATCCGTACACCACTATAAGTGGAAATGTGTTGATAGTATTGGCCAAAATCAAAGTCGACACTCGTTGTTTTATACACGAGCTCTGCAGTTAATGCGTCGAGCATATATGTGAAGTACTTTGACGTACCTGAGATGCCTCAAGCATACATGTTCGTATAGAACAATATATTCAAATGTCCGCACCCTAATGGTTGAATGCGTGAGACTATTGAAAGAGAAATAGGCTATGTTGAAAACAATGCCCATATGTTTCTCATCGTTATAATAATAAACACAAATCCTCTCTTTGTTTAGAGTGATTGATGCTTCGTTTAGTCTTAAGACTACGAATATGAAAGTAACTAGTTACACAAAATGATCGTACGAATCACTATATGTGAAATCCATGGAGGCTATTTCCCATGAGATATACTTCTTTGCTAAAGCAAATCGAAGATACCCACTCGCGAGTAGTTTAAGTGCATATGCATATTATTTAGTATGATAAATGTCATGAGTATATACATGTCCTACTGGTAGCTTTATTACTATTTTGTATGATCATGTAGCATCATATTATGTTACACTTAATGTATTTTCATAAGTTCGCTTTTCAGGTATGAAGTGTGACATCACGATGTTGCAAAGAGGGGGAGACTAAATTACATGGCGTTGTACTCTTTTTCCTTAGCTGAGGTTTTTATCCCATAGGGTTTTTCCAAGCAAGGTTTTAACGAGACATGCAACCATGGATGAGTTCAAGATTGAACCAAGCTCCCGCTCATAAGATGTACTCTTTTTCCGTCGTCAGGGTTTTGTCCCAATGAGTTTTGCTCGACAAGGTTTTAACGAGGTATCGTGTTAGTGTCAGTGAATATTCAAGGGGGAGCGCTATGTAATATATGATTGATATTGTGAATATTCATAACATATTGTATTACCATATTTGGATGATATAGTTCGACCCCCACACCCTATATAAAGGGTGATTTGGTGGAGAATAATATACGCTTGATATTCCTCCCTACATTGTTCTATCTTCTCTACTCTTGAGTTTATAACAATATTAACATTTTAAATTTATTCTATGTTAAAAATGTGGACACATGGAGAGAAAATAGTGGAAGTTGGTGAGAAAATTTAGGAAGCATGTTCTTAACCACATAAATAGGGGAAGAATATGATTTTACATAACAAAAAATTATCGCCAAATTTGGCAAAGTGGATACATAATTTGTGTTTTACCTATCAAGATACATAAGCTATTGGAGCCCGATTTTTACCAAATTATTTATAATATACATAATAAAACTGGTTTACATAATCTATTGGAGATGCTGTAACAGGACTTCTTATGTTCGCTCCATTGATGTTAAAATTTTTTCAATGATGTTATGTATTTTACATAACTTTGAGAGTGTTTTATAAAAAAATATTTATTATATCGAAGTAGGAGAGAGATAGACACACACAAAAAATTAACTACATACTTTCTAACTAGTCATTTTTTTGAGAAAATTTACGAAGCTAGCTCTATTAGAGAGCGGGATACATAATATGTAAAGTATTGAGTCATTAAACTAGTCAATCAAAACTCATTATTTCTTCGTTTTATGTAAATGATAACTAAACTAATTTTTTTACCTAACCACTGGAGATGCTTACATGAGATTTTTCAATAGGTATAAAAGGAATAATTATAAACATTTATATCATAACACAAGCAAATAAAGAGCGAACATCCTCAGTACCACAAGAGTATGAGTGATGTGATATCACGAGGCATTTAATTAGTTGATCATATTAATTCTACCATGTAATTGCATAAATGTATGAAAATAATCACATAATCAATCAATTAGAATGTTCCGTGGTACCACGTCACTCATACCGCCGGTGGTCCTGAATATCTTCTCCCTTAAGAGGGACTAGCCTGGAATACTCAGTTGAGATTCTGAGAAATGCTTACTCTCTATTCCAATTCAAGTACTTGGTATTTCTCAGATTTTGTTGATAGATTTAGTTTGTACAATTGTTGTTCCTAAGAAGTTGCTTATGATGAGATTTTAGTGACTTCGATTTCCTCTCCCAGCAATGTACCAGTTCTAAATCGATTCCTAATTCAGATTAGGAACTAAGAAGCGCTAAAAAAAGCCACAATGATTTATGCGAATCACCCATTGTACCGGGAAAATCCGGTGACATCTGAGACAACGTCCGGGATTAGAGATCCACTTTAGTAGCAAAGACCAGAACCACCCATTGTTTCTTGGTTTCCCATATCAGCGAATGACGCAATGTAGAACCGCCAGTGCCAAATAGACCTGAATTATGTATGAGGTCAAGTTGCTGGTGCATTTATTTTTATCTACATGTTTTGTGATTATTGAGCATTTTTAATAGCTTCAGGAATACTCCACCTTTGAACTCCCAAGCATGGATCCATCTTCCTCATTGTATGGTCTTCATGTTTCGCGTTGGATGCAGCCGACTATCAGTTGAAGCCGAATTGAGGGCACAAATGCAACTCAGCATACTGATTGTACCTGTTATCAAAGATTTTATAAATTAGAAGCAGTGAAGTTGAATCTCAGTAGGAATGAATGCCAATGAAAATAGCTAATTTGTAAACAACACCGAAAAGAGTGTCTTCATTCTAGGAGTAGGTTCATCATTAATATACAACCAAAAGACTTAAGAAGGTAGAAATGATAAATACATGAAAGGAGTAAATTCTTGAATATCACAATTGAAATCCACATAGATAGACAAATGGAGTAGTGGTGCTCTTATGCATATAAAATAACTGGTATTTAGACTGTAAATTGACTGTCATACAAGAGTTGAAGAGCTGAAAATCTGTTCTGATGCATATCAAATAAAGTAAGTGAAACACCCCGGAACCTACGATTCCTTGCTAGTGCAACCAAACGAAAATCCAAGTGCATTTATTGAAATAAAACCGGAGAAATCCTCCAACAATAGTCTTGAAAGAAATAAACATTGTTCAAATCTAAATTCCGAAAGAAAAGCTTCCTAAGATAAATGAAATACTTCCTAGCTGCCTGATCCTAATCTTCAAATCACGTGTGCGCGTTCCCCCACTTTATTCATAACCTGCGGGTTTTCAAATAGCAACAGCCGACCGCAGAAAACGTTTATCAGTAAAAACTGAGTAAGCATACATCACAACATGTAAAACAGAGTAGGCTAACAGTAAAGAATAACCACATTTTAATCATTGCTTTGGTTGAGGCGTAGCCTACGAGCCCCAACAGGTACGATGTAAACAGAGAGGTCACGATGCAATAAATCCATAATGGGGTACATTCTTGGGTATACCAATTTTTCCCCGGACGTTAGTAGATAGCCCTTCGCTATCCCGCCCTAACCATTCTAATGAGACCTTAAGTGTCGACACCCCTATACAGTCATGACCTAAACATGCATAGGTAGTACTCATAGATTCCACGATAAATAAAAAGGGTATGAACCCCAGGGAAATCACTCGATTGTGTTCCCGACAATAGTCTTCACGCACATCCTCTGTACATCATTCCCAATTCCATTATCATTCATTAATCCTTCCACATGCTTCACACGAGTACTATAAGTTTGAAATCCACATGCTTCTCAAAATAGTTTCACATTATTGAAGTAACTCACACAAAACATCACACACATTTTGATAGTTGAAAGTGTTGTGCACATATACTTACCTGGTTTGAAGAGAGCTCGTCACACGAAAGCAAACGAAGTCCTAGTAATACGGACCCTCCACAAATTCGCCGTCTACGAACTCGGCGTCTACAACAACAAATATTTCCTAATTAACACACCACTATCACGCCAAAGTACATACGAATCCTATATGCAATTGTATATACTTCCCCCTTATCCAACCTCCCAAAACGAATATAATTTTACTAGTTAAGAGCTCACAACGTTAAATTTAATAAAAGAATTAAAGTTAGAAAAAAAATACCCCTAAACAGGTATTATAGGAATATCATTTGTCTAAAGAAGCTACATACGATCTATATACGATCCCCATATAACGTAAAGAACTTAAATAACTTCATTATTATTTTTAAAATAAAAATAAATAAATAATTTATTTTGAGAACTATTTTTATAGAAATTAGAAAACTTGATAATCTATTATGAGTTAACAAACTCTTTTATAAAAACTACATAATTTGTAAATAGTGATATACATATAGCTTATAAAAGCTAGTGCTTATATATAAACAAAATAATATAACTATAACGAGATTTTATAAACTTATTTGTATACATAAAAATAAAAAAGTACTATTTTAATTTAGTGATATGACCATTTTTGAAAAGAGTAAACTTAACAGTTATATTTAGTAAAGCATATATATACATAAGTAGATAATAATAATAATAATAATAATAATAATAATAATAATAATAATAATAATAATAATAACAACCACAACAACAACAACAACCCAAAGCTGCTGCTGCTGCTACTACTACTCTTGATACTACTACTACCATTACCACTAACAACTAAATACACATACCACACACACCACTAACCACTAAATACAGACCACACACACACACACACACCTACACCTACGTACACACACACACACACACACACCTACACCTACGTACACACACCCACACAAACCCACTGTTGTTGAAAGAAGCTACTACCCCTGTCCCCTAAAACTAATGAATAGAAACTGACAGAAACAAAACAGGGGTGGGTTCGGTGATTACCGAATGAGGAAATTGAAAGGAGACGACGGGCGGCGAGGAGGGGAGCTTCGGTGGCTACCTGCTGCTGCTGGAGCTCGACGGAGGGTGGAGAGGCGTCGTAGAGGACGGCGCCGCTGGCGAATCGCGGAACAGAGAGGGGGAAAGAGCGAGCTCGCGAGATTGGAGGGAGAGAGAGCTGGGTGTTTTGGTGTGCGATTTCCAGTTTTGTGAGGTGGGTTTATATAGGCGCAGTGGGGAGAGTCCGTGACGGAGGTGGAGTCCGACGATTGTGATTTCCGGGTTGAATTGGGGAAGAAAAATTGGGCGAAGTTAAGAGTTTGAGAGTGGGTCGGACATCGCTTATGAATTCGGACGGAAATTGGGACGTGGTGGTGTTTGAGGCGGTGTTGGTAGCGGTGTTTGAGTCGGAGGCGGAAACGGAGATGTATCTCCGTCGGTGAGTTGTGAGGTTGAAGATGAAGGGTGAAGTAATAAGGTGGGGCGGGAGTACCACATGACGTGGTGGTCGATTACGTAATAATTAATTAAAACGCGACATTTTGGACACGTTAAAAATGTTACACGACCCACAACTTTTAATAACTAAAAACTTATCTAACCTTTATAATTTTTTTACAAAAATAGTATATAAAAACAAAAGTGCATTATTATTATTTTAAAATATAATTTTTTATATATATATATATACACACACACACACATATAAATACAATATATAAATCACAAAAAAAAATTAATATAACTACTTTTATAACTCATACAAAAAACAAAAACATTAAAAACGAAAGTTCACTATTATTATTTTTCTTAACTTATAATTATATATATGTATAAAAATAATATAACACCTAAAAATAAAGAAAAATACTTTTATAAATTCTATTAATGGCCCAAAATATTCAATAATCTCCTACAAATACCCCCAAAATTACGGGGTATTACAGTAAGCTTCTATAAGAGTATCATACATGTAGGCATCAAGACCCTTTTTGAACAGATACGGAACATAACTGTTAGCGATGGAAGCTGAAATCCCAAATATAACATTAACTTAGATACTTGTGTTGTAGGAAAAACATGGTCAAAATTAGTACCAGAATTTTGCTTCCGAGGAAGCCCCTGCATGAGGTCCGGGGTTCGAATCCTGTTGACGACAAAACAATTTCTCAAAAAAAAAAAAAAAAAAAATTGAGTACACAACTAAGAGGACAACAACAATGTATCACATCCACGAAAACTACTAAAAGATGGTCTAGTTACTTGGAGAATAGAGAGTGAAGAAGAGAAAACAAAGATATTTGGAAACACAATTATTAGTAAACTGAGACCCCCTAACTCCTCGCCAATGAAACAAAAGAAGCAGGACAGTTTTTGAACTCCAGAGGTTGTGTTGCGAGAGTGTATATAAGGGTCATGGTGGTACAACGCATGGAGGTAGTGCACAAGCCAGACTCATAAAAGATGATAGGATAATGATACTCGAATAAACAAAGCTAAGCACTAACAGACCATGGCAGTCATTTTGACCCACTAAAAATAAGAGAACAACAAATATTTCGCAGTACCAAAGCAATTAAATAGTGAGGAAAAAATTACTATGTCGTATTTTCAACATAGTCAAAGGGCAGAATGGAGGTAATGGGAGAGCAACTGTGACAAGGTAGTCCCCTTAATTTCTTCAAAAAAATGAGTCCTCTTATATATTGGATGATATTTTAGGCAACATTGATAAGATAATATACCGAAGCTAGATGCATAAACTTCGACTTGAACTGCCTATTCATGAAAAAAAGTTACTGTGAGAGTTAAATGGTCAGTTAGTGCTCACTTTTGCCCCATCAATGGCGGCGGATATATGAGAGGTCATGCCGTACATGGCACACTTTCTATTTGAGTTGTGAAGTACTACTATCACCTACTATCTTTAGAACAAAAAATTTACATTTGAGGCTGTACCTGGCACTTACTGTTGATACTCTTAAGGCTTGGAGTTCCTCAAGAAAAACCCCAGATGCATATGCCTAGTCTCCAATGCAGCAGTGAACAAAAAGAAGCAACATTAGAAATTTGGAAGGTAGCTTCAATCACCCAGGGGAAGATCTGCAAGACAGAGGTTTATGTGTTTGAGTTGCAGGGCTGTAACAAATCTCCAGTATCCCAACAGTACTGCCATTCATAGTTCCCATTTGAACTCACATTCTCATCTTCTACTTCTTCTACTGACACCCCAACGCTATTCCAGACCTAAGATGGAAAATACTCTTGAATGGCTCTATACAGCATATATTCTCTTGTTCTTTTATTTTATACTCCCTCTCTTACTTCCAGCAAACATTTCAGTATATTGCATTGAAGCAAATGGAGAGTCAAAAACTTAATACTTTTCACGCCAAAGTCGAAACAGGTAAAAAAGAAAGAGAAAAGGAACGCAGTGATAGACACATCAAGAAATTCATCCTAGAAGTATTGCCAGAAATTTGTCCAGAAAAGAAACATCGAGAAGCGCAACGTGAAGAAGAGAACAAAACGATAATATAAGAGATAGTTTCGATCAATGAAATAATAAAGACTACCTGCCAAACAACAGAGGGTCGCAAGAAAGAATTGAGAGATTGGTTTTCTAAGTACATCTGAATCCTTGACCAATCAAGCAACTTCTGCATGTGACATCCTAGCTTGCTGAACTCAAGTTAGAACAGTAGGAATATGCAGGTAAGTATTTAATTTGAGTAAAAGAGAGGGGATGTGCTTCAGTAACAGTTGATTCCCCAATCAACAATCTACATATAAATGCAATTCCCCAAACTCTTAAAAACAAGTTTGCATAAATTTGTACTAATGACAGACTTGACTACTGAAAGAACATATACAAAGCTAGATATGTTATATAGTTTAACCTAACAATAGATGTAGCATGTAGGAGCTGCCATCGTAAATTATCAGCGACGAAGCAACGATATCTCATCTAATTAGCATGAATTGCAGAACAACAAGTATTACAAGAGAAATTAGAAAACCTTTGTTAAACTTTTCATCATTAATCACATAACACTAGGAGTTGAATTTCAATAAACATCATAATTAGACGAGAGATGGGACGACCTGGGGGATCACTTGCGTCTTTCACTCCATTGGGGTGCCATCTGAATATATTTTTTCTCGTTTGAGTAACAGTGGCGGCAAAAGAATACACAGCACTCAGTCATTGTAGGAGCAATAACGAGAGGGAGATGATAAACAGAAAGAACTACCTGAAGGAGTATTTCCCCACGGGCTGTTTCTTTTCATAATAATATGGATTGAGTTAAGATTAGTTAAGTAATCTCATATTTCATTTAACCATTTAGTTCTTGATCTCTAACAATTTTGTTAACTACTCTCAAAGTGAATCGAACACTTGTGTCTTGTTAAAATATGCCTTGAATGAGCAACTTGTATGAGCATCTGCAGTAAGCCAGTAACTCGAACGAGTTGAGGCCAAAATGAGGTGTTTCATACAAAGTTGCAGCTGGAGGTAATAGGAACTCGCACAAGCAAAGATGTGCGACCAGAGATGTGCTCGCATGAGCACAAGACTGCTCACACGAGTTGCTGAGGCGGCTGCGAGCTTCAGGTTGGCTACATGACTCGTTTTTTATAATCACTTGGTGTATTGAAGTAGCTATTGGTTGAGAGCAATAATAGAGGTCCTTGTACTTAAGTTTCTCCCATAAATAAATGCTTCGCCGTGGACATAGTTAATGGATTCCGTTATGCTATGTTTGGATGAAGGATTTCAAAGTTATACTGGAATCTAAAACGACGGGATTCAAAACGAAAGGATTTAAAATGATAGGAACTCATAAATTTTTGTTTGGGAACTGATTTAAGTATGAAAATTCGTTTTGGACTAAAGGGTGTAAAATTATATACTTCAAGGACTAAGACATAATTTCTGCTATTATTATGTTCTCACTTCTGATTAAGTAACCTAGGCGGCTGCTGCTATACATATAGTACTGCGACGAATTCAATTACCACGGCGGCTAATCACTGGTAATCACCGGCAGGACGACTGGCGGCGAAGGCAGCCTAGGCGGCCTGATACAATTGCTTGCAATTGCCAGTGATTAATCGAAAGCTCAGTTTCTACTTCTCCTTCTTCCTCGAATTGAACCTCCTCCGTCTGGGCGGTCGGAATGATGGTGGGCGGTGATGGTAGTGGTCGATTTGGTAGTGGTGTTGGCGGTCGGAATGATGGTGTGCGGTGGTGGTAGTGGTCGATCTGCTAGTGGTGTTGGCGGTCGGAATGATGGTGGGCGGTGGTGTTGGCGGGCTGAGTCGTGATTGTGCAAGAAGTGGTCGAAATGGCGGTAGCGGCGGCGAATGATGTGGTGGCGACTGGGATGGTGATGTTGTGGTGGTTGAAGTGGTGGCGATTAGGATGGTGCTGGCTGTGGTGGTTGAAGTGGTGGCTACGCGGAATTTGTAATGACACCTATTTTGATGGAATTTGAAATGACACTTCGGGGGATCAAAATTCTTCATTTCAATGACGCGGAATTTGTAAAATGCCGACAACTGTCTATCCAAACAAGTCGTTTTAAACGATGGGATTTCAAAACTTGAGTTTTGATAAAATCCCGAGTTTTGATGTTATATCCAAACACACCATTAGGAAACCACGTTAAATCTTTGTCTACAATGTTTGTTTTTGTTCTTGAGGTGCATATTCGTTACAACAAACTGGTATCAGAGCTAGGATTTCAGAATTCAACAAAAAACGATTTCCGGTTCAATGTTGAAGATCGACAGATTTAAAGGGAGGAACAACTTCAGTCTGGGACAGATCAAGATGCGCGCTTTGTTGAAGATGACAGATCAAGATGTGCGCTTTGTTGAAGCAGCAAGGCATCTAGTTGTCGTTGGAAGTAGACAAGAAGGGCATGGATCCATCATTGGATGAGTATCTATCGATGGAGGAGCAGGCGCACCCAATGATTATGTTCTGTCTCGCAGATGACATTATCACCCAAGTCGCGGACCAGGACAAGGTGGCTGCTTTATGGCTGAAGCTGGAGAGTCTCTACATGACGAAGTCGCTCACCAACAAGTTGATGCTAAAGCAACATCTTTTCACTCTCCACATGTCTAGAGGTACACTTCTTAGAGATCACCTTGATCAATTGAACACTATTCTTCTAGAATTGTGTAATATTGGAGGTAAGGTGAGTGATGAGGATGCTGCTTTAATCTTGTTAGTGTCGCACCCCATCATATGAGAGCTTTGTGAAATCTTTAATTGTTTATAAAGAGAGCATAACCCTAGAAGATGTGAGATCGTCTCTTCATGCTAGGGAGATGCGGCAGAAGGCTGCAGGCGCATGTACAGATGATCATGCTTCCAGTTTGATGGTAACAAGAGGAAAGAAGAGTAAGAATCGCAAGAAGAAGTTCTCAGGCTCTAAGTTACCAAAGGATATGTGTCTCGTGCAAGGAAATAGGGCACTGGAAGAGGGATTGTCCGAAAAGAAAGCAACATGAACACAACAGATCTGCAGCAATAGCCGAACATGAGAACTCTTCAGAAGACGATTACGTTCTACTAGCAGACAGTCTTACACATTAATTGATGTGTGGTTTCTTAACTTAGGAGCTTCTTATCATATTTGTAAAAAGGAGCTGTTTACGACATATAGTTGTGCCAATGGGGGTAGTGTCTCTATGGAAAATGAAGATGCATGTAAGGTAATCGGAAGCGTTTGAATTAGGTTTAGGACGCATGGTGGGAAGATTAGCACATTCAAGGACGTTAGGCATGTGCCACTTATCACAAAAATCTAAAATCTTTGTGTCTTCTCGACAACAGAGGTCATAGCTTCAGGGTGAAGGTGGAGATTTACATGTTTGTAAGGGTTGTGATGTGATTCTAAAGGGGATCAAGGATGGAACTTTGTATGTACTACAAGGTTCAACAGGTACAGATTATGTAGGATTTGCTTCAGACGAGATTGAGGACTCTGATCAAACCAAACTATGGCATATGAGACTCTGCTCATTTGAGTTTGATGATTTCTGCAAGGATCAGGGTATTGCTCGCCATAACACAATTCAAAACACACGATAGCAGAATGGTGTAACCGAAAGAATGAATCAGACACTTTTAGCAAAGGCACGATGTATGCTTTCGAATGCAGTTCTTGCTAGGCGTCTCTGGGAAGAGTCACTATCAACAACTTGTTATCTTATAAATCAGAGCCCGCACACATGTATTGGTTGCAAGACACCTTATGAGGTGTGGACCAAAAAATCTGCAGATTACTCGAATCTAAGAGTCTTTAGCTACACCCCTTATTACTATGCAGAACATAACAATGAATCAGAGATCAAAGTTGGGGTTTTCTATAAGTAACATTTCTGTCCAAGTTGTTGAGTTCCCAGTGGAGAGGCGCGTTATTTCCCAAACAATTCACCAAACGTCGTGTACATGTGAAGTGTCTATATTTAGGTTTCTAGGGCATACTTAAAACCTTTAAACAAACACTTTTAATGAGTACATATTCTAGGGAATAATCCTAGCGAACATGTGCTTACTTTGATCTTAAATGGCCTACTTAGTTGTCAGGCAGATTTGTCAGCCATAGATGAATTGAGATTCATTATTCGAATAGCACGGAAAGTAAAACTAACCAATCTAACCTGAGGGTTTAAGGAGAAGAAACAAATTCAAGCAGAAGCCGGCATCATATTAAATATAAGAAGAAGATGCAAGACATACCGCAAAAGCTGTATCTCAAAAGGCCTACTTAGTCGACCATAGATGAATTGAGATTCATTATTAGAATAGCCCGGAAAGTAACCCTAACCAATCTAAACTGAGGGTTTAGGAGAAGAAACAAATCAAAGCTGAAGCCGGCATCATATTTAATAGAAGAAGAAGTGAAAGACATACCTAAGAAGCTGGAGAGGAAGAGCAAAAACGCTCACCGGTAGAGAGAACATGGAGAGCTAGAGGGAGGTTGTAATTGAAAAGACGATCCGTCCCAAAGGAACACAATGAGGAAAAATAGTTTAATCTGATGGCTGAGAATGCGCTACACAGAAAATACAATGCTGAAAATGTCTCTTCAAAACGTCTATTAAAATATGTATGAGACCCACACAACTCTATCTTCTTATATATATATATATATATATATATATATATATATATATATATATATATATATATATATATATATATATATATATATATATATAAAGAGAGAGAGAGAGAGAAAGAGAGCGAGAGAGAGATATGTTGCCTCGTCTCTATCATTTAATTCCCCTAAAATTAATATTTCTTTTCTTTGATCAACTAAAACCAATATATTTAAATGGTTAAACATGCAACCCTTAATTAAAATCACATATATTAACTTTTTAATACCGAGCAATTCAATACAGAAAACTTAATATATGAGATTTTAATTAAGGGTTGCATGTATTATATACACACATACACACACACTTCAAATAAGAAGAATCCATGCTTATTTGAAATGTTTATTTTGGGATTCTCTGATGCAATTGACGCTGAGTTGATCATTTGAGTATTGCTTAAGTCGTTGAAAGATACGCTACTAGTTCAATAGATTTCAGTTGGATATCAACGAATTTTTGATGTATATCGTCAGAGGTCAGACTATAGAGAGAGAGAGAGAGAGAAAGAGAGAGAGATATGTTGCCTCGTCTCTATCATTTAATTCCCCTAAAATTAATATTTCTTTTCTTTGATCAACTAAAACCAATATATTTAAATGGTTAAACATGCAACCCTTAATTAAAATCACATATATTAACTTTTTAATACCGGGCAATTCAATACAGAAAACTTAATATATGAGATTTTAATTAAGGGTTGCATGTATTATATACACACATACACACACACTTCAAATAAGAAGAATCCATGCTTATTTGAAATGTTTATTTTGGGATTCTCCGATGCAATTGACGCTGAGTTGATCATTTGAGTAATGCTTAAGTCGTTGAAAGATAAGCTACTAGTTCAATAGATTTCAGTTGGATATCAGAGGTCAGACTGTCGTCATTACCAGTTCCTTCAGTAACTTATGAGCTATTTCTTTTAGAAGTAAAACTAACATTGTAAATTACATATTCAAGTATATGTATAGATGTAACATAGTCATATGTTCCAGCAATACATATACTTGAGTACTTACAATTTAGGATTGCAATATGATATGCTCAATGTGTTTCGACTTACAATTACGGTTAACAGGTTATAGGCCCGATAAACTGAATGGCTACAGTTAAAATTGATCTTAATATTTCAAAGGAGGAAAGTACTTTTGAGGTATGATTTCTGAATGATTGATTGTGGGAGTTCCGACTATTCTTGGTTTAATCTGCAGACCATTAGTATATTCTATTGGGGGTAATTTTCAGCAAGGATGAGGTTGTTTTTTTGCTCCTGAGTTCTAGAAACCAATAGTTCATAACGTGAATATAACATTTATAATCACTATGTTTGAACCTTAATTGGTTAAACCTTGTACAATGAGAGGATTGCTACAGAGTAAAACACAATATTACCTTCATGAATCTGCATGTCCACTGGTTACTCGTCCTATAATAGAATGATCTTTACATGTATGCCAGTGCTTTTATCAATTGCTTATGTTTAATTTGGTAAAAAACAGAGAAACAGATATTAAAGTTGGGGTTTTATATGAATAACTTTTCTGTCAAATTTGTTGAGTTTCCAGTGAAGAGGCAAAGAGTTCAGATGTCTCTCACTGGCAATTGGAGACTCCACAACCTTTTTTTGCTCTTTCCAAATCGGATATTCCTCATCTTGTTATACTGGTATGTACTCTTAGACAACCACCTCTATATCTTTTTATACTGGTACTTATTCACGACATTATGTTATTTCTTTCATATGTTAGTTTAGCAACCACCTATCAAGTATTAGTTCAAAGAAGGGAAATTTTATGAATGTTGCTGCAATCTCAAGTTTACCGTGACTTTGTATATATACATGTTGGGTTAGCAACCAAATACTGATGTTTCAGAGTAAATTGTGGAGAATATGCACATAAAGCTATGCATCCTTGGCGTTCATGCAAATCATTTGGCAATTTCTCCAACATTTCCAATTCTCTACAGAGTTTCTAGTGCCAAATATTTAGAGCGTGTTTGGTACCAGCTGAACTTCTAAAGATCTCCTGAAAATTAGTGAAAAAGCTAAGCGAAAAACTAAAAGCCGAAAATCCAACTGTTTGGTATCAGCTGATAATATGCAAAATGTGAAAATTTTGAACAAATTTTAATCCCAACTCTTTACCAGAAAACTAAACCCGGACAAACTAATCAAACTCACATGAAAGATAGCTTGCCCGAACAGCTTTCTGGTTTCCTGAGAAGCCATCTTCCCTCGAAGATGCTCCATCTTATGACAAGTTCTCCAGAACTATTGGAACCATTCTTCTTGATTTAGTTCAGTGCTGGCTCTAGTAACTTTTGCATTCCCCCAACTACCATATCTTGTAAAGCCTAATAAATCCTACATCATTTCTCATCACAGTTTCACTCGTCTTTGGGCAATTCCTACAGTAGATGTGGTACAAATATGGTATTCAAATCATATTCTTTCAACTAAACAAGTTAAAGAATGAGAAAACTTGAAACATAGAATAATTGGAATCTTTAGATCAGTAACTTTTTTGTCCTTCAAACAGCCGAGATGGTATCTCTTTCTCACACTTGAAAGATAGAGAAGTGAAAAGGGCTAGTAAGTAACAAACATGCATAAGCAGACTTTGTAGCTATCGTAAGTGTATTGGAACAAAGAAGTAAAATTAGAACCTGATTGCAGAGGATGATTGTCTGAGAGCAGAACTCATCAGATTTGTCGAAATCTTCACTACTGTAAGCATCATCAATGCATTAAGAACTCTTGTAAAGATCAAGCGGGAGTTAAATGTAAATCAGGCCTGATTATCAATATGCAAAAATAAATGAAGCTATATCTGAACATTTATGCTCGTCAGACCATTTTGGGGTAGTTTCAAGAATTAAATTTCGGAATTTGTTGAGTGAGATAAAACAGTATATACTGTAGACAGAAAATAAAATCATCAAAGGTAGAATTTCATTTAAGAAGAAGAAGAAAATGCTGGATTGTAGAAGCATGTGTCAATATCTGCTTTGCATGATCTTTCGGTAGTGCTCTGCTTTGTCTCCCACACTGTTGGTTTTTGGGTAATAGGTGCATTTGCAAGTATCAACAGGTTTGCGACTTAGCAAAATGCAGTCTGTAACGACAAAACCAATAGTCAAGTGAAATACAGCAGTTAGATTAAAGCTGAAATATATTTATGCTGAATAACAGACTATGAGAATACCCTTGTGAAAATATGTAGCATTTATGACAATCTATAAGGCCCTCCTCCGTTTGTTTGTCACAGATGAAGCAATTATTGCCATTTTCCTCGGCTACCTTCTTTCCCTATACTGATTGCAGCGAAAGAGTATGCAGAGACACTCTGTCTGAATTAACAATGTTCTTGTTACTGCAAAAGAAGAGATGAGTTGAAGATGAAATTAGCAAAATAATAATCTAAAGAGCCTCATGATCCTACTAAAGTCAGTCACAGTTGTCTACTATAGCCATAACCAGCACGGTCTTCGAATTCGGCAGGCCGGACCTGCTGAGAAATGTCAACAGATCATCAATATGGCTGTGAAGCAGAAATTGGAACAGGCTTCTTTTTGGCACTGAAAGCAGAACATGCAACCTTATTTAGTCTTGTAACCTCTTAATATTTCCTATACGTAGTAATTGATCATAGTAAGGAGCCATGTTTCGAGGAATTCATGTATTTGTTAATCAGATCCAGTTGTAGCATTATTAAGGTGAAAATATTAGGACTTATGTCCAAATTAGGACCTTGTTTTTACAGTGCAGTTCACTTTCATTTGGAAGCCAATCAAATCCCGACTTGTGCAAATCTCTGAAGAAAACACCAATGACAAAAATTCAGTAGACCTTACTGTGAACTTTAAAATTAGTAATATAAGTGTGGATTCTAAGTCGTGTATAAAACCATCGAGACGACTTTGGACTAGCCTTTTGCAGTGACGCATGCAGGGACAACCTTGCACTGGCTACGACATTCAATACCTTTGTTGCCATCTTCTGCCTTCGACTTACCATTTGAGATGGCAAGCAAAGGTATTGAATGTCGTCGCCAGTACTAGGTTGCCTGTGCATGCGTCACAATAAAAGGTTCATCCAAAGTCAGCTCTAAGGGTTATACACGACTTAGTATATGCACTTATATTTACTAATTTTAAATTTGACAGTTCGATCTACTGAAATTTCTTGCCATTAGTGTTTTCTTGAGAGATATGCACAAGTCTATATTTGATAGGGTGCCAGATGGAACTGAACTGCGCTATAGAATCAAGGTCCTAATTTGGACATAAGTCCTAATATATTCACCTAAAGATGCTACAACTGAATTTGATTAACAAGTACAAATTACCTCAAAAAATGGTTCCTTACTATGATAGTTACTATGTATATGAAATATTCAAAGGTTACCAGACTAAAGAAGGTTGCATATTCTGCTTTCACTACCAAAAAGAAGTATGTTCCAATTTCTGCTTCACAGCCTCACATAACAGTTATATTGTTGTTTTCAAAATCGAACATTGATGATCTGTTGACGTTTCTGAGCAGGTCCGGCCTTTCGAGTTCGAAGACCATACCGGTCATGGTTACCGTAGACAACCGTGACTATCTTTAGGAAGGATCATGTGGCTCTATTGCTTTATATTATTACTTTGCAAAGTTCATCTTAATTTCATCTCATCTTTTGCATTTACAAGAACATTGTTAGTTCAGACGGAGTGTCTCTGCATACTCTTTCACTGTAATCACTAGAGGGAAAGAAGGTACCAGAAGAAACGACAATAATTGCTTCATCTATAACGAACAAACGAAGGAGAAGGGCCTTATAGATCGTCATAAATGCCGCAAAAAATTTCAATGCCGCAAATATTTTCACAAGGGTATTCTCATAGTCTGTTATTCAGCATAAATATATTCCAGCTTTAATCTAACTGCAGTATTCACTTGACTATTGGTTTTGACGTGACAGACTGCATTTTACTAAGTCGCAAACCTGTTGGTACTTGGAAATGCACCTATTGCCTAGAATCAACAGTGTGCAAACCGACCAAAACACTACAGAAATCTCAGGTAAAGCAGATATTGGCACATGCTTCCTATGCATGCTTTACCATCCCACATTTTCTCCTTCTTCTCAGATGAAATTCTACCTTTGATGATTTTATTTTTCTGTCTCTAGTATATACTGTTTTTATCTCACTCTTTACAAATTCCGAAAGTCAATTCTTCAAACTACCCCACAATGGTCTGACTAGCATAAATGTTCAGAAAAAGTTTCCTCCAATTATTTCCGCATATTGATAATCAGGGTTGATTTACAGTTTTACCCCCACAAGATCTATACAAGAGTTCTAAAGACATTGATGATGCTTACAGTATTGAAGATTTCGACAATTCCTATGAGTTCTGCTCTAAGACAATCACCCTCTAAAATCACGTTCTAATTTTATTTCTTTGTTCCAATACATTCTTTCAACTGTGGGAAAGAGTACCATCTCGGCTGTTTGAAGGACAAAGGAATTGCTGATCTAAAGGTTCGGATTATTCGTGGTTTCAAGTTTTCACATTCTTTAACTTGTTTAGTTGAAATAGCATGATCTGAATACCATAGTTGTACCACACCTGCGGTAGGAATTGCCCAAAGACGAGTGGTTATGTTCATTTCCATTTATGATTGTTTTTGATAGAGTATGCCTCATCAACTGTTTACAAGTTTGGGTGTTTACTTACTCAGTATTTCATTGCTGACTTTAGAAAAAAAACTGCGGTCTTTGTTTCTTTCCCCCGCAGGTCTTAGGAGCTGGATTATGGGGTAGCGGGATTCGTCATTCATCTAGTATTTTTCCGCACGCTTAGTAAAGATGAACTCTATACAACATGGATCTTTGTATAATGTACAAGTTAATGTAAGTTTGTTCTAAAGTATGTAATAGATAACTATGACAGTGTTTGTTCTCGATTTCCGCCACTTCATTTTGAGTAGCACCCTCCTAGGCTCTCCGGTCCGGAACGGAAAGTTAGGGAACGAGGGGTGTTACAGGTGGTATCAGAGCAGGCAAACCAAAAAAGGGAATTAAACCTGTAGGGCAATTTAAAATGGACATAGGACAAAATTATTAAAATTGGAAAAGCCGATTTGGGTTATGGGTAGCTTAAGTGTTAGTATACTAGGTCCCACCCACCCTCATCCTTTGATACTATTATTTGGTTTGATTTGAGTAATTCGTTCGTGGTAGATTGATGTTATTCATGTGATGGACAATGAGAAGTTTGGATTACAGTAATTAGATTCTCCATTATGAATTATGTGTCGTCCTATCTGAGGAGAAGAGTTATATGAGTATCCATTACAAGTGTTATTCCTATAAAGGAGAATAAAGATTATGGAATAAGGGAACCAGATTATGGATTTCAGATAATATACTGATTAATTTGAGAAGATGAGTTTCATGTGTATCTCTGAGAAATTTTATATGCTGCATGTTTTATGTCACTTTGCATGTGATACTTAACCTGATAATGGTGCATGAAACCATAGGTAATGGCCTAGAGATGTGGTTAATAGACCACTACAGTACTAATTATACCAGGAAGATTTGACATGGATATAAGACTTAGAACAACAACCACATGGGGTAAATCCTTATTCGATAATAATGTTGCTAGGATATGTGACTCTTATAAGAATTCTAAGAAAAGTATGAAATTTTGACCATAGGAGACTCGGAGCTTACATGATTTAACATGAATTCTAAGATATCTGACTAGTGAACCCTAATTTCATTAGCTATGTTTATAAGGAATTTGATGACGTATTCGAGGTATTCGTTGGGAAGGTAATTCGGATTTAGGGGTCAAGAATGAGGTACTTCAAATGATCAGAGTGATTTATCATAGAAACGGTCGAGGAAGTTCCCACCCACCCACACCTAAGACAAGTAACTATAACCCAAGTTATCGAGCCTTTGAACTAGAATATGTCAGTCTCAGTTATTAGATGGTTTTGATGGTTGATTCGATTATACTTGTTAATGAGTTGTACTCGAGAAACAAAACTAGACTAATTCGTCATAAAACGATTTAGGGGTTCTGAGAATACCTAGCTATGTTAGGCGATACTTGGAGTCTAGTTACCTTAATATTGCTTGAGGATCAGGATGTCCATTCGCTTATGTCTTGCTTTTGGAGCTATGACACTCACTTGGAAAGAATAGTATTGTGCACAAGAGATTCCGGCGGGGAGACCTCCGTGTACACCGTGTGTAGAGGATCAGGGATCGCACAGGAAGAGTGGGGTTGTGTGTAGGGAGAGAGTAAGGCAGTAGCAATGTCTGAGAGAGAGACAGAGGTTTGGCAGAGCTTCCGCGTATGGCGAGTGTGTTCTCCTTTGTATGGAAAGGGTAACGTCCTATATATAGCAGAGAACGTGACCGTTGTAGTGTGGTTAATGCGCCCATTGATGGCGGCTTAATTAGCTTAACCATAACGGCACGTTCGTCCGAGTATATAGGGACCGTTACAGCACGTTGTGTGCGAATACCGGAACCGTTACGAGGTTGACCGGGTTTGACCGGATTGACCGGGTTTATGGAGCTCGTGCCATAAATCTCTCAAAACAGTTACTAAAGGTCGCGTGCGGGCTTGGCTCGCACGCGACAGGGCTTACTCTAGCCTCCAAACCACTAAGTCCCTACAAGTCCCGTGCAGTGGTATGCGAGGGCTCTGTCTCGCAGCCCCCACATGGATCAGCTCGGCTGGTGATCCAGTGTGTGTGGAGCACAATATGGTGTGCTGGATGGTTGCCACGTGGTCGAGATCTGTCATCTCAGAAAGCACTATCTACAAGTATTTAAAATGTGAAGTAAATATTGTTGGTCCACTACTAAGCGTTTACAAAACCTGAATGTTCCCTATGAAAGATCTAGATAGATTTAATCTAAAGCTTCTTATTTGGTGTAATATTAATGTTAGAGTTCCGGTCTGAAGATTATTTTAAGGTTGTAACTCATATTTTAGAAGTCCACATTTGGAACATGTTATTTGATAGTGATGATTCAGAAGTTATTTTTCTACTAAGATAAATTTTAGAGGCTTTTTATATTGCTTTACTATCTCAGAAATACTTGGAGTAACGTTACGATGTTTAGCTTACAATTAGGACGCGTGGATTATTTTAAGAATTACATGCTACGTGTATGCCACTTTGAGGTTCTAACGTTTTGTTAAAGGGGAATATCGTACGTTCTTCAATCTTGCGCTGTTTAGCTTATGAGGTGTGGTATGCCCTTTATGGAGATGATAGTATGAATTTCTAGGAAGGAAAATGTCAATAAAAGTTTAGTTTTCATGCAGGAATTGGAGACATATTATAGTTTTACATTTGGAGATTTGTTTGGATATAGGCATGATGTCAGTTAGTGTATCAAGTTATTTGATTAAAATCTTGTGAATCCACGATTACAAGTCAAGCGACAATTTGGGGTATGAAGAGTCATGGATTAAAAGGATCATTTGAAGTTTGGTTAAAACACTAGGTGGAAGCGTATGGGTTATGATCACGTAGATGGAATAGAAAGTCTTTAATTTCCGCTATGAGAAATAATTGTTCATCGGAACCTGATTTTGTTAGCCCTAATCGAACCGGGCTGTTGGATTTATACTTGTTCATGTTGGGGGTAGTCCTTGTATTTTCAGAAAAGTTAAGGGTGACTTGTGTAGCATAATAAAAGTGTTTTGTTGTTGGGAGGGTGATTATATGTCATTTATGAGAACTTGGGGGATATGGTTGTTGTTTATATAAAAGATGTTTTCGTTATTAAAATTATATGTGTATATATTGCTATTCTCTTGAAAAATAAGCAAGACAAATTATATAGTTGATTTAATCGTATAAATTAGTGTGATTAAATAAATATAAATTAGTGTTTTGAGTAAATATGTGATTTGCTTAATAGTGATAAAATAAAATAAGTTGGAAGGTTAAATAATAATAATAATAATAATAATAATAATAATAATAACTTTTAAGTAAACTCCTCTATTTATAAACAGTTAAAGCTTGACTATTATCTCTAGATATTATAAATTATTTCTTCAAAATAATGTTATAAATTATGCGTGACTAAACACTTGTTTTATTTGAATAAAACCTACCATGAGAAATTTTTCTTCAAATATGGTCTTAAGACATAGTTATAAACTTCAAGAGTAGACAATTAGTAACAAATTTGCACAAATGACCAGCCCTAAAGTTAAAAATCTCTATTAACTCGAATGTTTGACTTTTAATAAGATGTTTACATATGAGTTAACAATATGTGATATGAGATGTATGAACTGTATATGATTATGTGCTAGTGTGAACATTTGATGAAAGGCAAAGATATGATGAGAAGTATGTGGACATATTATTGAGATCATGATATTGTGATAGCCAGGCAAGCTTGCTCAGGGATATTGATTTAAGAATTTGACATGGCAACATAGTAGAATCACAGATTTGATTGCCCGATTTGGGTCAAAGTTATTCTTCAAGGAAGAGGAAAGATATATAGTAGAGGACTTATGTGAAATTCTTTTTATTGTACATTGCCATACCCATGAATATGTTTCACGTGCCACACTACAAGCTTATATGGACATGATATGTTATGTGTTATATTGTAAGATATATATTAGGAGACGAAATAAGATTATGGTGTAGAGAGCAAGACTGATAGATCACGCGTTTACAACTCCATAAAGAGTCATGAATCAGACATCCTTATCAGTGATAGAAATCATATATATAGTTAAGGCTTATAGTAATACATATGAAATAAGAAAATAACCCAAATAAGAACCAACTTACTACAAGGTGACTTGTAGAGCGGACTAGAATTACGATCGAAAGGAAGTAATCACTTTGACAACATCGACACGACGAGCAGACTCTTGTGATACCACAAACGAAGGAACCTAAAGGTAAGCGATCTAGACAGTTCTATACCCGCTAACCTAGGCAAGTCGACCCAATTATCAGGAAAACAAATGTAAAGATGAGAGGACCTTTCAACTAAGAGTGGTGGAGAAAGTTCGAAGAGACCCTGAAACTTAGACTAAGTTTCAGATGATCAACCCGCTATGTCGGTGTGGTCAAGGATCTCAGTAATGTGTGAATTGGTAATCCTTTACAAGTTGTTTGGAGTGATTTAACTGAACGATATACTTGGGTAGCTTAAGTTTCCTTTCTTATAATATATATGTTCTTCATAAATTCTCCATTTGAAGTCTTGATATTAAACTCATGGTTTGGAGCTTTCCACTTAGGTTTAAATCATGATTCGCAAGGGTTGTCTAAATCTTAACCCGTAGCTTGGGAGTTTGATCTTCAGTATCATATTTTCTTTAGTAATTTATCGCAGAAATTTTGAGTACTTTGGTTAATGTTGCAAATCTCGGGTCAGAAGCTAAATTCAAAAGAGTAAGAAGAACCGTGTTATTAAGAAGTCTTAAACAATATCTCCTAAAAATTTTCTTATGATAATTTAAGTGCTTAGTGTCTACTAAGATACTATTGTTACATCGGGCCATATGACATTCTAGAGAGAATTAGAGAAATTGCGTAGTGACCAGACCTACCTTCGTATTCCCGGCGGGTATACAATATCTTTCACGAGTCGCAAATAAATATGTACCTGACCTATCCCACGTGGTGGACCCCGAACCAATTGAGCTAGACCCAAATTTGACATATGAACAACATCCTGTCAAGACCTCGATACCAAGACTAGGGACACGCGTACCAAGAGCGTTAAGCTAGTGAAAGTCCTATGGACGAACCATCAGACAGAAGAAGCTACATGGGAAGCAGAGGAAGATATGAGGAAGAAGTATCCACCCCTCTTTGACGAGGAAAACTGAGTTCCGAGGACGTCACTCCTCTAAGGGGGAGAGGAATCTCCTTTAGTTTTCATGACCCTAATCCTTGTACGCTTCCGCGCCCCATTTATCGAACTAGATATTAATAAGCCTATCGTTTTATCCTGTGTATTGACTGTCACAATATATATAGAAAATCTTTCGATAACATTTCGCGGATGTGGTTTAAGCTTCGAGGACGAAGCTCTCTTTAAGGGGGGAAGGATGTAATACCCCGTTCATTTAGGGGATAATTGCTGACTTTAATGAAGTATAGATGTTAAATATCTTATAATTGGGGATGTGTTTGTAGTTCTTGAAGAATATATACTAGTTAATTTAGGGGGATGGTAGTTGTAGTTTGAAGAAAGTTATATACCTAAAGGGTGAATACATATAAGTGAATTAATTAATAAAACTAAAATAATGAATAAATAAATAAAATCCTAAAAT
Organism: Linanthus parryae; assembly: GCA_023055425.1. Taxonomy (NCBI): domain Eukaryota; kingdom Viridiplantae; phylum Streptophyta; class Magnoliopsida; order Ericales; family Polemoniaceae; genus Linanthus; species Linanthus parryae. The sequence continues at coordinate 177,507,953 of JALGPY010000001.1, read as the reverse complement.
AATTGAAGAAGGGTTCTCCACCAGCTTACACAACCTACTGATGCTGTTGAAATTCCCAAATAACAAGAAGACTTTGTCTTCTTCTTCAACTCCTCCTTCAAAACACAGCAGCCCCTCCCTCTCTTCTCACCCGTCACCACCACCAGCACCATCGCCACCTCCACCGACAACACCCCACTGCCACCACCACCACTTCCTCCTCCACCTCTCTGCCTCCCTCTGTATCCCTGTCCCTCTCCCCTGTTCTGCCTGACGTAAACAGAGGAGGCAGCAGCAGCGGCAAAGCCGCTGCCTCCCCCGTCGGCGACGCCACTACCACCACCTCAATCTCTCCCTCACCACCCCCTGATCTCTCTCTCTCTCTCTCTCTCTCTCTCTCTCTCTCTCTCTCTCTCTCTCTCTCTCTCTCTCTCTCTCTCTCTCTTCTTCCCTGTTTCCCCCGGCGAAGAGCAGCAGAAGCAGCAGCGGCGGTGAAGCCACTGCCGCCTCCGACGAACAAAACCACCACAACCCCCACTGTCATCTCCCTCTCTTTCCCTCAATTGGACCCCGATTTCCCCTCTCCTCTCTGTTTCGATCAGAGGAGAAGAAATAACAGCAGCAAATTGCTGCAAAATCACCCAGACCCGCCATCGCCGCCGACGCCATTAACGTCGGCAAAGTGCACGGCCGGCGAATCAAAAGCACCCACTCCCTGTTTCCAGTCCCGTTCGACTCCCAGTGGTCCGACAAAGCCTTAGTAGGCTTCAACTGAAGCCAATAAGCCCCTGAGAAGTCCCGTCGAGCTTTACCGTCGCCGGCGACGCCATTGACGTCGGCGATAGCTCGACCTCCACAAATCCGATGCACCCACTTGCTGAAATTAGTTCCATTCACCTCCTGGAAGTTATATGAGTCCAGAAACGTTGACAATCGGAGCTAACTACGCCGGAGTCGCCGGATTCGACAAGCACCACCGGCCACCACGACGGCAAACTCAACCGGACCCAATTCTCAACCGATTTTCGCAATTTTTGGTGTGGGTAACTTCTAAATCCTACCCTGATTCATTTTTGATAATCAAAATGAAATTTTAATGGCTAAATCTGGACTTGAATCGATTGGGTGAAGAAATTGTTATGTGTTCTTGAAATAGGGGGTTAAAATGTAGTTTCAGAAACTTCAAGGGTAGAATCTGCCACATATAAAACTGCTAGTGATGTTGGAAAAGTTATTATGTGTCTTTTATCAAAACGTGGGGGATCCAGTTTTCATTTACCTAAACTGCATATAAATTATAAAATTAAAAATGTTATTTAGATTCAAATTAATCTCTAACATTTCTAGTTATTGTTTTAATTATGTAAAAGTAGTTTTTGCTATTAAAATTATATATGTATTAAAATAAAATGTTGTAGTTACTCTTTAAAATAGGATACATAAAAATATATATTGTTAAATAAATATTTCAATTACTTACAAATTAGTGTTTTGAGTAAATATGTTATCTGCCTAATATTGATGAAGTTAAATAGGAAAATAACTTTTAGGAAAAATCCTTTATAAAACTTGATTATTATTTGTGGATATTAAAAATTATTTCTCCAAAATAAAGTTATAACTATGTGTGACTAAACGCTTGTTCTCTTTGAATAAACATTTGGTAAGGTTCATTTATGAATTTAATTCTTTAATAGAATATACATTAATTATCAATAATTTAATTAGTTGGAACTCAATTTTGTAGCCACTTACAAATAAATGTGTTGTATAATAAATTAATATTTTCTAATTATGAGAGTGTAAATTTAATATGTGATTTCTTACTTAATAATTTTAAAGAACTAGTATTTATATAAGTCGTGATATTTCTATGAGGAAAATAAATAAATAATAAATAAATAAGTATACATATAGATGTTGCTTACGTCGCCGGTTTATTATATAAATATTGTATACTATAAATTAATGGGGGTTATGGGAAAAATGAGATTTGTTCGGAATTTAGCATTTCACAAATCATACTTGGACTTGTGATTGATTTAGAAATTATAATTGTAGGTGACGAGTTTATAGACGAAGGTTACATCTACCTGTGAAAGCCGAGGTGATATTTTCCGTATTATCAAGGTAAGTAGACATGTCAAGCCTAGCGTGCCCCAGCTTCTTTCGTGTCGAAATATGATTTTATATCTGTCTCAAAATGTGTTTTATGACTTACATGCTTTACATGAGATTGATTACGTTTTGAGATAAATGTCTTGAGACTGTCACACGAGAATAATAATTCGTTAATAACGTAAAGTGGAAAGAGTTGTGCGGGGATTATTATTATTATTATTGTCGATGTTGACTTCGGTCACTCGGCTTGTGATAGATTGTCGTGTTGACTTCGTGTCACTCGACCGTTTTTATTTTAAACCCGGTCGCGACCTGCCGGGTGTCTCCATGTACTTACCTCTCTGGCCGCAAGAAGTCTTAGGGGGGTGTCGACACTTATGGTCATGGTAGCTAGTGAAGGGAAGGATAGAAGCTCCCCGTATCAACAAGTTAATAATATGAAGTTCTTTGAGAAAGAGATTTTTATCAAAGGAAGGAAGAGATAGATTGGGAATGACATTCCCCGTTTGAGATATTAAAGAAAGAAGATATAGATTGGGAATAATATTCCCCGTTTGAGATACAAGAAAAGGATTGATATGCAAGATAAGAAGAAAGAGAATTTCATACATGTTTCAGTATTCATACTTTATTCAGTGATTGTTCATTTCCATTTATGATTGTTTTTGAAAGAGTATGCCTCATCATCTGTTTACAAGCTTGGGTGTTTACTTACTCAGTATTTCATTGCTGACTTTAGAAAAAAAAACTGCGGTCTTTGTTTCTTTCCCCCGCAGGTCTTAGGAGCTGGATAATGGGGTAGCGGGATTCGTCATTCATCTAGTATTTTTCCGCACGCTTAGTAAAGATGAACTCTAGACAACATGGATCTTTGTATAATGTACAAGTTAATGTAAGTTTGTTCTAAAGTATGTAATAGATAACTATTACAGTGTTTGTTCTCGATTTCTGCCACTTCATTTTGAGTAGCACCCTCCTAGGCTCTCCGGTCCGGAACGGAAAGTTAGGGAACGAGGGGTGTTACAATATGTACCTCTCGAAATGTGTTTAGATTTTGTTTGTACAATTGTTGTTCTCTCGAAGTTGTTTCCGTGAGATTTTAGTGACTTTGATTTCTTTTTCCGAGCTACGCACCAATTCTGAATCGATTCCTATTTCAGATCTCTAGAAACTAGGAAGCTCTAACAAAATGCCACAATGATTTATGTTAATCACCCGTTGTTGAAAACACTCGGCGAATTTTGGTGAAATCTGAGACAACATTCAGGATTAGAGAATCACTTTAGTAGCAAAGAAGGGAATTTGGCTACTAAATGATACCTAGTGAGTTTTTCTGCCACGAAGAAGAGTACATGACTCAAAAGCAGTAAAGGGGGAATTTTGGCTGAAGGGATTGGTCAACGATCTGTGCCTACATCAAGATGAAGCGATAGTCCACTGCGATAGCTTGAGTGCAATATGCTTGACTAAATAGCAGGTTCATCATAATAGAACAAAGTATATTGACATCATGTATCACTTTCTGAGAAATGAGAGAAGGATCGCAGTGAAGAAGGTGGGGATACCGGACACCCGCAGATATGTTCACCATGCCAGTTCTGGAGAGCAAGTTCAACATTGTTTGGAATTGCTCAACATCACGAACCATTGAGCCCATCGGGCCTATCAAACCAAGTGGGGTCCAGTAAGTCTTTTTTATTAGAGACTCGGGTGTGGATAAGACATAGCTTTGTTTACGAGAAGATGAGTAGTTATTGCTGACGAGAGAATTCAAGTCAATGTGGAGTTTGCTAGAAATATGCCTTGAATAGAAAAAATAATCAAGAGCAACAAAAAAAAGTACGCGAAACTTACTGTAGGTCCTCCGACGAGGTAAGGTGGTTCGTTAGATCAACTACCTGGGCACGAATAGTCGTACAACCATGCCTTGTGGTCATACGACCACATCCTTGAAGGGTGCAATATGGTTGTTTCCTTACTGTTTTGAAAACGTTTTGGGATGGGAGGGGGTCTTCGATAAAAAAGGCCCATATTAGCTAGTAATATGTATGCAATTCATTGTAATCGTCAGTAAATGAAAACATATGTATGTGTAGAGGTTGTCAGAATAGAGAATCAGCAGCGCTGATCAGGGGTACTAGGCTGGCTACCAAGTAAGCATGTGAATGCTTAACTGTTTATGAAAGAATGCTGCATTTGCTCTATCTCTCTCGGCCATTTGATCCATTTGAGTACTTGTTAGGTTGTTAGATCTTGATCACCTGTAATCTGGGCACAATTAATTATGATCTAATCTATACTAGCATATTTCCTTATCTTCAGTTACTTTAGCGGGCATCGGACAATTGGAAACGAGGTAATTACTATTGGTGGGCAAGAGGTTCTAAAGGAGGATCATTTTAGAAATCTTGGGTTGTAATTTGTAGAATTGGATAGATGATAATGTTACCCATAATATAGAAACATGGTGGACGAAGTGGAATAGCGCATCTGGATTGTTCTGTTACTGTATGGTCCCGACTAGGTTAAAATTTAATTTTGCAAACTGCGGTAAACCCACTTTAACTTATGAGACAGAGTATTGGACGATGAAGAAAAATATAACAAAACGTGAGATGAGTGGTGTAACTGAGAAAGATAGGATACACAATGACATGATTAGAAAGAATCTAAACGTTTTGCACATATAGATGAAAAAATAAGAGAGAATCGTTTGAGGTGGCCCGATCATGTGTATCGCAGACCATTGAATGCAGCTTATGAAAATTGATACAATTCAAGTCAACGGTCATAGGCGAGGAGGAGGGAGACCAAAACGAACCTGGATAGAGACAATAAGGCATGACTTAATCCCGCTTAAACAAAGAAGACTTGTTGTTGTTGTTGTTGTTGTTGTTGACGACATGTGGCACTCCTTTTCTCCACACGACTTAAAGCATCACCAATAATAAATTCACTAATTAGCTAAATCTTAACTTGTATTAATTCTAACTAACAAGACTTCTTTTGTTTGCTCCAATGATGTTATGTATTTTACATAACTTTGAGAGTGTTCAATTATAAAAAAAAAAATTATTAAACCGAAGTAGGAGAGGAATAGACACATAAAAGAATTAACTACATACTTTCTAGCTAGCTACTAGTAGCGAGCGAGATACATAATATGTAAAGTATTGTTTCATATAACTATTCCATTCAAACTAATTATTTCCTTTTGTTACGTAAATTATATCTAAACTAATTTTATTACCTAACAACTGGAGATGCGTACATGAGATTCTTTAATAGGTATAAAAGGAATAATTATAAACACTTATATCTTAACACAAGCAAATAAAGAGCGAACAATCCTCAAAAAAATAAAAATAAATAAAGAGCGAACATCCTCAGTACAACAGGAATATGGGTGATGTGGTATCACGAGACACTTTAATTAGTTGATCATATTAATTCTACCATGTTCATTGTATAAATGTATGTAAATAATCACATAATCAATCAATTAGAATGTTCCGTGATACCACGTCACTCATACCGCCCGTGGTTTTGAATATCTTCTCCCTTAAGAGGGACTAGCCTCGAATACTCAATTGAGAAATGCTTACTCTCTATTCCAATTGAAGTACTTGGCATTTCTCAAATTTTGTTGATAGATTTAGTTTGTATAATTGTTGTTCCCAAGAAGTTGCTTATGATGAGATTTTAGTGACTTTGATTTCCTCTCCCAGCAACGCACCAGTTCTGAATCGATTCCTAATTCAGATCTGTAGGAACTAAGAAGCGCTAACAAAATGCCACAATGGTTTATGCGAATCACCCATTGTACCGGGAAAATCCTGTGACATCTGAGACAACGTCCGAGATTAGAGATCCACTTTAGTAGCAAACACCAAAATCACGCATTGTTTCTTGGTTTCCCATATCAGCGAATGACGCAATGTGGAACCGCTAGTGCTAAATAGACCTGAATTATGTATGAGGTCATCCATAAGTTGCTGGTGCATTTTATTTTAAACTCCAAAGAGGAGACAATACAAGAATAACCAGTAGCAGCTTGATGGGACAAGGGACTTTCAATAATTGAAATGATCTCAGATGACTAAAACTTCAATGCACGGGCTTGGAAAAGCAAAACCAACAGGCTTTTGAAAGAAAATCATACATGCTCAGACAAAAATGTTATACTTGGCTACCTATTGAATGAGAAGAACTATCGACATGTTAGGTGGTGTAACTACATGTTTTGTGATTATTGAGCATCTTTAATAGCTTCAGGAATACTCCGTTCTTGAACTCCCAAGCATGGATCCATCTTCCCACTGTAGGGTCTTCATGTTTCGCGTTGGATGCAGCCGACTATCGTCTGAAGCTGAATTGAGGCACAAACTGCAACTCAGCATACTGATTGTACCTGTTGTAAAAAATATTAAAAATTAGAAGCAGCAAAGTAGAATCTCAGTAGGAATGAATGCCAATGAAAATAGCTAATTTGTAAACACCACCGGAAAGAGTGTCTTCATTCTAGGAGTAGGTTCATCATTAATATACAACCAAAAGACTTAAGAAGGTAGAAATGATACATACATGAAAGGAGTAAATTCTTGAATATCACAATTGAAATCCACATAGAGAGACAAATGGAGTAGTGGTGCTCTTATGCATATAAAATTAAACTGGTCTTTAGACTGTAAATTGACTGTCATACAAGAGTTGAAGAGCTGAAAATCTGTTCTGATGCATATCAAATAAAGTAAGCTTCTATAAGAGTATCATACATGTAGGCATCAAAACCCTTTCTGAACAGATACGGAACATAACTGTAAGCGATGGAAGCTGAAATCCCAAATATAACATTAACTTAGATACTTGTGTTGTAGGAAAAACATGATCAAAGTAAGTACCAGAATTTTGCTTCAGAGGAAGCCCCTGCATGAGGTCCGGGGTTCGAATCCGGTTGACGACAAAACAATTTCTCAAAAAAAAAAAAAAAAAACATTGAGTACACAACTAAGAGGACATCAACAATGTATCACATCCACGAAAACTACTAAAAGATGGTCTAGTTACTTGGAGAATAGAGAGTGAAGAAGAGAAAACAAAGATATTTGGAAACACAATTATTAGTAAACTGAGACTCCCTAACTCCTCGCCAATGTAACAAAAGAAGCAGGACAGTTTTTGAACTCCAGAGGTTGTGTTGCGAGAGTGTATATAAGGGTCATGGTGGTACAACGCATGGAGGTAGTGCACAAGCCAGACTCATAAAAGATGATAGAATAATGATACTCGAATAAACAAAGCTAAGCACTAACAGACCATGGCAGTCATTTTGACCCACTAAAAATAAGAGAACAACAAATATTTCGCAGTACCAAAGCAATTAAATAGTGAGGAAAAAATTACTATGTCGTATTTTCAACATAGTCAAAAGGCAGAATGGAGGTAATGGGAGAGCAACTGTGACAAGGTAGTCCCCTTAATTTCTTCAAAAAAAAATGAGTCCTCTAATATATTGGATGATATTTTAGGCAACATTGATAAGATAATATACCGAAGCTAGATGCATAAACTTCGACTTGAACTGCCTATTCATGAAAAAAAGTTACCGTGAGAGTTAAATGGTCAGTTAGTGCTCACTTTTGCCCCATCAATGGCGGCGGATATATGAGAGGTCATGCCGTACATGGCACACTTTCTATTTGAGTTGTGAAGTACTACTATCACCTACTATCTTTAGAACAAAAAATTTACATTTGAGGCTGTACCTGGCACTTACTGTTGATACTCTTAAGGCTTGGAGTTCCTCAAGAAAAACCCCAGATGCATATGCCTAGTCTCCAATGCAGCAGTGAACAAAAAGAAGCAACATTAGAAATTTGGAAGGTAGCTTCAATCACCCAGGGGAAGATCTGCAAGACAGAGGTTTATGTGTTTGAGTTGCAGGGCTGTAACAAATCTCCAGTATCCCAACAGTACTGCCATTCATAGTTCCCATTTGAACTCACATTCTCATCTTCTACTTCTTCTACTGACACCCCAACGCTATTCCAGACCTAAGATGGAAAATACTCTTGAATGGCTCTATACAGCATATATTCTCTTGTTCTTTTATTTTATACTCCCTCTCTTACTTCCAGCAAACATTTCAGTATATTGCATTGAAGCAAATGGAGAGTCAAAAACTTAATACTTTTCACGCCAAAGTCGAAACAGGTAAAAAAGAAAGAGAAAAGGAACGCAGTGATAGACACATCAAGAAATTCATCCTAGAAGTATTGCCAGAAATTTGTCCAGAAAAGAAACATCGAGAAGCGCAACGTGAAGAAGAGAACAAAACGATAATATAAGAGATAGTTTCGATCAATGAAATAATAAAGACTACCTGCCAAACAACAGAGGGTCGCAAGAAAGAATTGAGAGATTGGTTTTCTAAGTACATCTGAATCCTTGACCAATCAAGCAACTTCTGCATGTGACATCCTAGCTTGCTGAACTCAAGTTAGAACAGTAGGAATATGCAGGTAAGTATTTAATTTGAGTAAAAGAGAGGGGATGTGCTTCAGTAACAGTTGATTCCCCAATCAACAATCTACATATAAATGCAATTCCCCAAACTCTTAAAAACAAGTTTGCATAAATTTGTACTAATGACAGACTTGACTACTGAAATAACATATACAAAGCTAGATATGTTATATAGTTTAACCTAACAATAGATGTAGCATGTAGGAGCTGCCATCGTAAATTATCAGCGACGAAGCAACGATATCTCATCTAATTAGCATGAATTGCAGAACAACAAGAATTACAAGAGAAATTAGAAAACCTTTGTTAAACTTTTCATCATTAATCACATAACACTAGGAGTTGAATTTCAATAAACATCATAATTAGACGAGAGATGGGACGACCTGGGGGATCACTTGCGTCTTTCACTCCATTGGGGTGCCATCTGAATATATTTTTTCTCGTTTGAGTAACAGTGGCGGCAAAAGAATACACAGCACTCAGTCATTGTAGGAGCAATAACGAGAGGGAGATGATAAACAGAAAGAACTACCTGAAGGAGTATTTCCCCACGGGCTGTTTCTTTTCATAATAATATGGATTGAGTTAAGATTAGTTAAGTAATCTCATATTTCATTTAACCATTTAGTTCTTGATCTCTAACAATTTTGTTAACTACTCTCAAAGTGAATCGAACACTTGTGTCTTGTTAAAATATGCCTTGAGTGAGCAACTTGTATGAGCATCTGCAGTAAGCCAGTAACTCGAACGAGTTGAGGCCAAAATGAGGTGTTTCATACAAAGTTGCAGCTGGAGGTAATAGGAACTCGCACAAGCAAAGATGTGCGACCAGAGATGTGCTCGCATGAGCACAAGACTGCTCACACGAGTTGCTGAGGCGGCTGCGAGCTTCAGGTTGGCTACATGACTCGTTTTTTATAATCACTTGGTGTATTGAAGTAGCTATTGGTTGAGAGCAATAATAGAGGTCCTTGTACTTAAGTTTCTCCCATAAATAAATGCTTCGCCGTGGACATAGTTAATGGATTCCGTTATGCTATGTTTGGATGAAGGATTTCAAAGTTATACTGGAATCTAAAACGACGGGATTCAAAACGAAAGGATTTAAAATGATAGGAACTCATAAATTTTTGTTTGGGAACTGATTTAAGTATGAAAATTCGTTTTGGACTAAAGGGTGTAAAATTATATACTTCAAGGACTAAGACATAATTTCTGCTATTATTATGTTCTCACTTCTGATTAAGTAACCTAGGCGGCTGCTGCTATACATATAGTACTGCGACGAATTCAATTACCACGGCGGCTAATCACTGGTAATCACCGGCAGGACGACTGGCGGCGAAGGCAGCCTAGGCGGCCTGATACAATTGCTTGCAATTGCCAGTGATTAATCGAAAGCTCAGTTTCTACTTCTCCTTCTTCCTCGAATTGAACATCCTCCGTCTGGGCGGTCGGAATGATGGTGGGCGGTGATGGTAGTGGTCGATTTGGTAGTGGTGTTGGCGGTCGGAATGATGGTGTGCGGTGGTGGTAGTGGTCGATCTGCTAGTGGTGTTGGCGGTCGGAATGATGGTGGGCGGTGGTGTAGGCGGGCTGAGTCGTGATTGTGCAAGAAGTGGTCGAAATGGCGGTAGCGGCGGCGAATGATGTGGTGGCGACTGGGATGGTGATGTTGTGGTGGTTGAAGTGGTGGCGATTAGGATGGTGCTGGCTGTGGTGGTTGAAGTGGTGGCTACGCGGAATTTGTAATGACACCTATTTTGATGGAATTTGAAATGACACTTCGGGGGATCAAAATTCTTCATTTCAATGACGCGGAATTTGTAAAATGCCGACAACTGTCTATCCAAACAAGTCGTTTTAAACGATGGGATTTCAAAACTTGAGTTTTGATAAAATCCCGAGTTTTGATGTTATATCCAAACACACCATTAGGAAACCACGTTAAATCTTTGTCTACAATGTTTGTTTTTGTTCTTGAGGTGCATATTCGTTACAACAAACTGGTACCAGAGCTAGGATTTCAGAATTCAACAAAAAACGATTTCCGGTTCAATGTTGAAGATCGACAGATTTAAAGGGAGGAACAACTTCAGTCTGGGACAGATCAAGATGCGCGCTTTGTTGAAGATGACAGATCAAGATGTGCGCTTTGTTGAAGCAGCAAGGCATCTAGTTGTCGTTGGCAGTAGACAAGAAGGGCATGGATCCATCATTGGATGAGTATCTATCGATGGAGGAGCAGGCGCACCCAATGATTATGTTGTGTCTCGCAGATGACATTATCACCCAAGTCGCGGACCAGGACAAGGTGGCTGCTTTATGGCTGAAGCTGGAGAGTCTCTACATGACGAAGTCGCTCACCAACAAGTTGATGCTAAAGCAACATCTTTTCACTCTCCACATGTCTAGAGGTACACTTCTTAGAGATCACCTTGATCAATTGAACACTATTCTTCTAGAATTGTGTAATATTGGAGGTAAGGTGAGTGATGAGGATGCTGCTTTAATCTTGTTAGTGTCGCACCCCATCATATGAGAGCTTTGTGAAATCTTTAATTGTTTATAAAGAGAGCATAACCCTAGAAGATGTGAGATCGTCTCTTCATGCTAGGGAGATGCGGCAGAAGGCTGCAGGCGCATGTACAGATGATCATGCTTCCAATTTGATGGTAACAAGAGGAAAGAAGAGTAAGAATCGCAAGAAGAAGTTCTCAGGCTCTAAGTTACCAAAGGATATGTGTCTCGTGCAAGGAAATAGGGCACTGGAAGAGGGATTGTCCGAAAAGAAAGCAACATGAACACAACAGATCTGCAGCAATAGCCGAACATGAGAACTCTGCAGAAGACGATTACGTTCTACTAGCAGACAGTCTTACACATTAATTGATGTGTGGTTTCTTAACTTAGGAGCTTCTTATCATATTTGTAAAAAGGAGCTGTTTACGACATATAGTTGTGCCAATGGGGGTAGTGTCTCTATGGAAAATGAAGATGCATGTAAGGTAATCGGAAGCGTTTGAATTAGGTTTAGGACGCATGATGGGAAGATTAGCACATTCAAGGACGTTAGGCATGTGCCACTTATCACAAAAATCTAAAATCTTTGTGTCTTCTCGACAACAGAGGTCATAGCTTCAGGGTGAAGGTGGAGATTTACATGTTTGTAAGGGTTGTGATGTGATTCTAAAGGGGATCAAGGATGGAACTTTGTATGTACTACAAGGTTCAACAGGTACAGATTATGTAGGATTTGCTTCAGACGAGATTGAGGACTCTGATCAAACCAAACTATGGCATATGAGACTCTGCTCATTTGAGTTTGATGATTTCTGCAAGGATCAGGGTATTGCTCGCCATAACACAATTCAAAACACACGATAGCAGAATGGTGTAACCGAAAGAATGAATCAGACACTTTTAGCAAAGGCACGATGTATGCTTTCGAATGCAGTTCTTGCTAGGCGTCTCTGGGAAGAGTCACTATCAACAACTTGTTATCTTATAAATCAGAGCCCGCACACATGTATTGGTTGCAAGACACCTTATGAGGTGTGGACCAAAAAATCTGCAGATTACTCGAATCTAAGAGTCTTTAGCTACACCCCTTATTACTATGCAGAACATAACAATGAATCAGAGATCAAAGTTGGGGTTTTCTATAAGTAACATTTCTGTCCAAGTTGTTGAGTTCCCAGTGGAGAGGCGCGTTATTTCCCAAACAATTCACCAAACGTCGTGTACATGTGAAGTGTCTATATTTAGGTTTCTAGGGCATACTTAAAACCATTAAACAAACACTTTTAATGAGTACATATTCTAGGGAATAATCCTAGCGAACATGTGCTTACTTTGATCTTAAATGGCCTACTTAGTTGTCAGGCAGATTTGTCAGCCATAGATGAATTGAGATTCATTATTCGAATAGCACGGAAAGTAAAACTAACCAATCTAACCTGAGGGTTTAAGGAGAAGAAACAAATTCAAGCAGAAGCCGGCATCATATTAAATATAAGAAGAAGATGCAAGACATACCGCAAAAGCTGTATCTCAAAAGGCCTACTTAGTCGACCATAGATGAATTGAGATTCATTATTAGAATAGCCCGGAAAGTAACCCTAACCAATCTAAACTGAGGGTTTAGGAGAAGAAACAAATCAAAGCTGAAGCCGGCATCATATTTAATAGAAGAAGAAGTGAAAGACATACCTAAGAAGCTGGAGAGGAAGAGCAAAAACGCTCACCGGTAGAGAGAACATGGAGAGCTAGAGGGAGGTTGTAATTGAAAAGACGATCCGTCCCAAAGGAACACAATGAGGAAAAATAGTTTAATCTGATGGCTGAGAATGCGCTACACAGAAAATACAATGCTGAAAATGTCTCTTCAAAACGTCTATTAAAATATGTATGAGACCCACACAACTCTATCTTCTTATATATATATATATATATATATATATATATATATATATATATATATATATATATATATATATATATATATATATATATAAAGAGAGAGAGAGAGAGAGAAAGAGAGCGAGAGAGAGATATGTTGCCTCGTCTCTATCATTTAATTCCCCTAAAATTAATATTTCTTTTCTTTGATCAACTAAAACCAATATATTTAAATGGTTAAACATGCAACCCTTAATTAAAATCACATATATTAACTTTTTAATACCGAGCAATTCAATACAGAAAACTTAATATATGAGATTTTAATTAAGGGTTGCATGTATTATATACACACATACACACACACTTCAAATAAGAAGAATCCATGCTTATTTGAAATGTTTATTTTGGGATTCTCTGATGCAATTGACGCTGAGTTGATCATTTGAGTATTGCTTAAGTCGTTGAAAGATACGCTACTAGTTCAATAGATTTCAGTTGGATATCAACGAATTTTTGATGTATATCGTCAGAGGTCAGACTATAGAGAGAGAGAGAGAGAGAAAGAGAGAGAGATATGTTGCCTCGTCTCTATCATTTAATTCCCCTAAAATTAATATTTCTTTTCTTTGATCAACTAAAACCAATATATTTAAATGGTTAAACATGCAACCCTTAATTAAAATCACATATATTAACTTTTTAATACCGGGCAATTCAATACAGAAAACTTAATATATGAGATTTTAATTAAGGGTTGCATGTATTATATACACACATACACACACACTTCAAATAAGAAGAATCCATGCTTATTTGAAATGTTTATTTTGGGATTCTCCGATGCAATTGACGCTGAGTTGATCATTTGAGTAATGCTTAAGTCGTTGAAAGATAAGCTACTAGTTCAATAGATTTCAGTTGGATATCAGAGGTCAGACTGTCGTCATTACCAGTTCCTTCAGTAACTTATGAGCTATTTCTTTTAGAAGTAAAACTAACATTGTAAATTACATATTCAAGTATATGTATAGATGTAACATAGTCATATGTTCCAGCAATACATATACTTGAGTACTTACAATTTAGGATTGCAATATGATATGCTCAATGTGTTTCGACTTACAATTACGGTTAACAGGTTATAGGCCCGATAAACTGAATGGCTACAGTTAAAATTGATCTTAATATTTCAAAGGAGGAAAGTACTTTTGAGGTATGATTTCTGAATGATTGATTGTGGGAGTTCCGACTATTCTTGGTTTAATCTGCAGACCATTAGTATATTCTATTGGGGGTAATTTTCAGCAAGGATGAGGTTGTTTTTTTGCTCCTGAGTTCTAGAAACCAATAGTTCATAACGTGAATATAACATTTATAATCACTATGTTTGAACCTTAATTGGTTAAACCTTGTACAATGAGAGGATTGCTACAGAGTAAAACACAATATTACCTTCATGAATCTGCATGTCCACTGGTTACTCGTCCTATAATAGAATGATCTTTACATGTATGCCAGTGCTTTTATCAATTGCTTATGTTTAATTTGGTACAAAACAGAGAAACAGATATTAAAGTTGGGGTTTTATATGAATAACTTTTCTGTCAAATTTGTTGAGTTTCCAGTGAAGAGGCAAAGAGTTCAGATGTCTCTCACTGGCAATTGGAGACTCCACAACTTTTTTTTGCTCTTTCCAAATCGGATATTCCTCATCTTGTTATACTGGTATGTACTCTTAGACAACCACCTCTATATCTTTTTATACTGGTACTTATTCACGACATTATGTTATTTCTTTCATATGTTAGTTTAGCAACCACCTATCAAGTATTAGTTCAAAGAAGGGAAATTTTATGAATGTTGCTGCAATCTCAAGTTTACCGTGACTTTGTATATATACATGTTGGGTTAGCAACCAAATACTGATGTTTCAGAGTAAATTGTGGAGAATATGCACATAAAGCTATGCATCCTTGGCGTTCATGCAAATCATTTGGCAATTTCTCCAACATTTCCAATTCTCTACAGAGTTTCTAGTGCCAAATATTTAGAGCGTGTTTGGTACCAGCTGAACTTCTAAAGATCTCCTGAAAATTAGTGAAAAAGCTAAGCGAAAAACTAAAAGCCGAAAATCCAACTGTTTGGTATCAGCTGATAATATGCAAAATGTGAAAATTTTGAACAAATTTTAATCCCAACTCTTTACCAGAAAACTAAACCCGGACAAACTAATCAAACTCACATGAAAGATAGCTTGCCCGAACAGCTTTCTGGTTTCCTGAGAAGCCATCTTCCCTCGAAGATGCTCCATCTTATGACAAGTTCTCCAGAACTATTGGAACCATTCTTCTTGATTTAGTTCAGTGCTGGCTCTAGTAACTTTTGCATTCCCCCAACTACCATATCTTGTAAAGCCTAATAAATCCTACATCATTTCTCATCACAGTTTCACTCGTCTTTGGGCAATTCCTACAGTAGATGTGGTACAAATATGGTATTCAAATCATATTCTTTCAACTAAACAAGTTAAAGAATGAGAAAACTTGAAACATAGAATAATTGGAATCTTTAGATCAGTAACTTTTTTGTCCTTCAAACAGCCGAGATGGTATCTCTTTCTCACACTTGAAAGATAGAGAAGTGAAAAGGGCTAGTAAGTAACAAACATGCATAAGCAGACTTTGTAGCTATCGTAAGTGTATTGGAACAAAGAAGTAAAATTAGAACCTGATTGCAGAGGATGATTGTCTGAGAGCAGAACTCATCAGATTTGTCGAAATCTTCACTACTGTAAGCATCATCAATGCATTAAGAACTCTTGTAAAGATCAAGCGGGAGTTAAATGTAAATCAGGCCTGATTATCAATATGCAAAAATAAATGAAGCTATATCTGAACATTTATGCTCGTCAGGCCATTTTGGGGTAGTTTCAAGAATTAAATTTCGGAATTTGTTGAGTGAGATAAAACAGTATATACTGTAGACAGAAAATAAAATCATCAAAGGTAGAATTTCATTTAAGAAGAAGAAGAAAATGCTGGATTGTAGAAGCATGTGTCAATATCTGCTTTGCATGATCTTTCGGTAGTGCTCTGCTTTGTCTCCCACACTGTTGGTTTTTGGGTAATAGGTGCATTTGCAAGTATCAACAGGTTTGCGACTTAGCAAAATGCAGTCTGTAACGACAAAACCAATAGTCAAGTGAAATACAGCAGTTAGATTAAAGCTGAAATATATTTATGCTGAATAACAGACTATGAGAATACCCTTGTGAAAATATGTAGCATTTATGACAATCTATAAGGCCCTCCTCCGTTTGTTTGTCACAGATGAAGCAATTATTGCCATTTTCCTCGGCTACCTTCTTTCCCTATACTGATTGCAGCGAAAGAGTATGCAGAGACACTCTGTCTGAATTAACAATGTTCTTGTTACTGCAAAAGAAGAGATGAGTTGAAGATGAAATTAGCAAAATAATAATCTAAAGAGCCTCATGATCCTACTAAAGTCAGTCACAGTTGTCTACTATAGCCATAACCAGCACGGTCTTCGAATTCGGCAGGCCGGACCTGCTGAGAAATGTCAACAGATCATCAATATGGCTGTGAAGCAGAAATTGGAACAGGCTTCTTTTTGGCACTGAAAGCAGAACATGCAACCTTATTTAGTCTTGTAACCTCTTAATATTTCCTATACGTAGTAATTGATCATAGTAAGGAGCCATGTTTCGAGGAATTCATGTATTTGTTAATCAGATCCAGTTGTAGCATTATTAAGGTGAAAATATTAGGACTTATGTCCAAATTAGGACCTTGTTTTTACAGTGCAGTTCACTTTCATTTGGCAGCCAATCAAATCCCGACTTGTGCAAATCTCTGAAGAAAACACCAATGACAAAAATTCAGTAGACCTTACTGTGAACTTTAAAATTAGTAATATAAGTGTGGATTCTAAGTCGTGTATAAAACCATCGAGACGACTTTGGACTAGCCTTTTGCAGTGACGCATGCAGGGACAACCTTGCACTGGCTACGACATTCAATACCTTTGTTGCCATCTTCTGCCTTCGACTTACCATTTGAGATGGCAAGCAAAGGTATTGAATGTCGTCGCCAGTACTAGGTTGCCTGTGCATGCGTCACAATAAAAGGTTCATCCAAAGTCAGCTCTAAGGGTTATACACGACTTAGTATATGCACTTATATTTACTAATTTTAAATTTGACAGTTCGATCTACTGAAATTTCTTGCCATTAGTGTTTTCTTGAGAGATATGCACAAGTCTATATTTGATAGGGTGCCAGATGGAACTGAACTGCGCTATAGAATCAAGGTCCTAATTTGGACATAAGTCCTAATATATTCACCTAAAGATGCTACAACTGAATTTGATTAACAAGTACAAATTACCTCAAAAAATGGTTCCTTACTATGATAGTTACTATGTATATGAAATATTCAAAGGTTACCAGACTAAAGAAGGTTGCATATTCTGCTTTCACTACCAAAAAGAAGTATGTTCCAATTTCTGCTTCACAGCCTCACATAACAGTTATATTGTTGTTTTCAAAATCGAACATTGATGATCTGTTGACGTTTCTGAGCAGGTCCGGCCTTTCGAGTTCGAAGACCATACCGGTCATGGTTACCGTAGACAACCGTGACTATCTTTAGGAAGGATCATGTGGCTCTATTGCTTTATATTATTACTTTGCAAAGTTCATCTTAATTTCATCTCATCTTTTGCATTTACAAGAACATTGTTAGTTCAGACGGAGTGTCTCTGCATACTCTTTCACTGTAATCACTAGAGGGAAAGAAGGTACCAGAAGAAACGACAATAATTGCTTCATCTATAACGAACAAACGAAGGAGAAGGGCCTTATAGATCGTCATAAATGCCGCAAAAAATTTCAATGCCGCAAATATTTTCACAAGGGTATTCTCATAGTCTGTTATTCAGCATAAATATATTCCAGCTTTAATCTAACTGCAGTATTCACTTGACTATTGGTTTTGACGTGACAGACTGCATTTTACTAAGTCGCAAACCTGTTGGTACTTGGAAATGCACCTATTGCCTAGAATCAACAGTGTGCAAACCGACCAAAACACTACAGAAATCTCAGGTAAAGCAGATATTGGCACATGCTTCCTATGCATGCTTTACCATCCCACATTTTCTCCTTCTTCTCAGATGAAATTCTACCTTTGATGATTTTATTTTTCTGTCTCTAGTATATACTGTTTTTATCTCACTCTTTACAAATTCCGAAAGTCAATTCTTCAAACTACCCCACAATGGTCTGACTAGCATAAATGTTCAGAAAAAGTTTCCTCCAATTATTTCCGCATATTGATAATCAGGGTTGATTTACAGTTTTACCCCCACAAGATCTATACAAGAGTTCTAAAGACATTGATGATGCTTACAGTATTGAAGATTTCGACAATTCCTATGAGTTCTGCTCTAAGACAATCACCCTCTAAAATCACGTTCTAATTTTATTTCTTTGTTCCAATACATTCTTTCAACTGTGGGAAAGAGTACCATCTCGGCTGTTTGAAGGACAAAGGAATTGCTGATCTAAAGGTTCGGATTATTCGTGGTTTCAAGTTTTCACATTCTTTAACTTGTTTAGTTGAAATAGCATGATCTGAATACCATAGTTGTACCACACCTGCGGTAGGAATTGCCCAAAGACGAGTGGTTATGTGATGAGAAATGCTGTAGGATTTATCAGGCTTTACAAGATATGGTAGTTGGCGGAATGCAAAAGTTACTAGAGCCTGCACTAAACCGAATCAAGAAGAATGGGTCCAATAGTTCTGGAGAACCTGTCATAAGATGGAGGCTTCTTCGAGGGAAGATGGTTTCTCGGGAAACCAAAAAGCTGTACGGGCAAGCTATCTCTATCTTTCAAGTGAGTTTGTGTAGTTTGATTTGTTTTCAGCGAATTGTCACTTTTCTGATTTTATATTGAAACCCGATAAGATAAAACCTAGTTTCCCAAATTCCTACTGGGGGCTTTTGGGGTTTATAGTAGACCTAGAGTGGTGTGATAGTTTTCCTGCCATGGTTTACGGGTGAGCGCTGATGTACTCTTCCTGTTTATTATAAGCACATGACAAAAGTTTTTAATGTTAAATATCAGTACAGTTTACCTACGAATTAAAATGCTCCTTTAGGAGCGTGGATGATCATAATTTCAAAGCGTTGATGGTGCCGTTTTATCAGTCAACTAATACTTCTGCATGTTTGTTTGACGTGTTGCTTACGCAGAAGTGCTTACGGTAACCTCCTTTTTTTTAAATAATTCAGCTTGGAGATTGTGTCTCCTGCAAGGTTACACACATGTGGAGAAGATTTAGCACAAGTTCCCTATGTTGCTACAAGGTTAAAATGCCAAGGACATGTAAGCTTGGACTACTACTTGCAGTTGTCAAGAACTTATGTATATTAGTTATGCCAGGCTCAACTATAAGTAAATTGATCATCCTCGTTTGATAAAATGTGACCTAGGCTTCATTTTTTTTTTTTTTTTTTTTTTTTTTTTTTGCATGGATGATTCAGTGCACTGAGAAGCTAATTAAATCACTCAATGTACAGGATATTGTAGTGCCAATAGCTGATAATGCAACAACTTATTGGGAAAAGAAATTATGTTTCGAGCACATAATGGAAGATAAGGTAGGTAGTGCATTTCAGAGTGAACTTTTGAGTCTTGGGGTAGTATGTGTCAGTAGATTCGATACTTAATGGTACAATGTCGTGCATATGAAGGACTATAGGAGGAACTACTTTTTGTTGACAGAGTTCAAGGAGACACCACTGCTCCACAAGTTAGTACAACAATCCCTGAAATGCAAGACAACAGTGGATGGATTGATGAGTCATTCACAAAATTGGATGTTAAAAATTGCAAGACTTAGCGTAGAGACGATGTCTTGGGTTTAGTTTTCTGTAAAGAGTTGAGATTAATATTTGTTCAAAATTTTGAGCTAAAAAGCTG
This sequence comes from Linanthus parryae, assembly GCA_023055425.1. Lineage (NCBI taxonomy): Eukaryota > Viridiplantae > Streptophyta > Magnoliopsida > Ericales > Polemoniaceae > Linanthus > Linanthus parryae. Next base: position 177,487,909 of record JALGPY010000001.1, on the reverse strand, counting down.
CAGATTTTTCAATTTCCAGATTTATATTTTATCTCACATTTTGATATTATCCGATGATACCAAACAGTTGATTTTCGGATTTTAGATTTCTAGTTAGTTTTTTCCCTCATTTTTCTGGTACCAAAACAGGCTCTAAATATTTGGAACTATAAATTCTATATAGACTTTCAAATGTTGGAGAAATTGCCAAATGATTTGCATAACCAAATTTAGCATTTGATTGCATGTCATTTATGCATAGTTTTTGTATGCACGTTCTCCATCATTTACTCTGAAACATCTATATTTAGTTTCTAAACCAACATGTACAAATACAATGCCTCAGTAAACTCGAGATTGCAGCAACATTCATAAAACTGCCCTTCTGTGAACCAAAACCAATACTTGATTGTTCCAGGGGTTGTTGCTAAACTAACATATGAAAGAAATAACACAATGTCGTGAAGTCAAAGTATAATATATAGAGGTGGTTGTCTAAGAGCACATACCAATATAACAAGATGAGGAAGGTTAATTAGTAGGAATTGCTTGGCACATATATTCCATGAAATATTGATACGTTCTAATGAAGATTGGATCTATATGAATATCAGGAGGATTTATTGCATCTTTAATGGGTGCTCAAGTATAATTTAAAGAGCATGTGTTGCTGCAGCTAAGTGGAGATGCTATTTGCATAAGGAACACAATCTCTGTATGGGTGTATTCAAGATGGGATCTGAGTGTTGTATCACAGTTCTATTAGCGTTGCACCATCGTAATAACATGAAATTCAATTTCAATGGTCCATCTCAAAAAACAATTCATACAAACAAAAATACTACTAGCATTTCTAGTTGGCACTGGTGTAGATGCAGATTCTTGCAAGATTTAGGTTGTGGAATTAGTTGAGATATATTGTAGAGAAAGGGTGGTGGTGGTTTTGATGTAGCAATGGTGTAGATGGAAGTGTAAGATACTTCAGTGGTTACTTGTAGTTTCAAATTTCGCTAGAATAAACATGTGTACGCCAAATCATTACCCTATAATGGTTATATTTTTTATCATATAAAGATACTACAACCTCATAAAAAAAATTGAGAGAAAACAGAACTGCAAAGGAACCATTCATTTATGAACAAAGCTCCTAACTTAACCCGAAACCACCCCCATCTTTTACTTAATTATTACCTCCTCTACAACCAACATTACCTCATTTCCCTTCATAACCACCATCACTCTTCTTCTTCACCAAACCTCAATTGCCAACCGATCAAACCCTTTCTTCACAAATATAACTTGTCCAATTCAGCTAGAGTTCACCAGACAAGATATACACCATCTAACACCCGTATTTCAGCAACAATTTATATACCATCCGACATTTCAAATTCTACGAATCTCATCATGGTAACATCTGAATTATGTTCACGTAGTGGCCAATTTTGGCGAGAACACTAAATTCGTTGAACATATCGAACTTTAAATTGGTTAAGCACACCCAGATCAAATTAGTAAATTCATGAATAGATAACATGTCTAAATCACAACTTAATGAAACTCAGTTGCATACATTAGCTGATGGAATTAGAATCCAATAGATCCCCTGACACACATATAGTGGCTTTTGATATACGGCGAAAGAAGAAGAAATGAGACGTAACAGTCAAATACATAATTGGACAAGAAGAAACAAACAAATCAATCCTTGATTTAATGGATTCAATGTAGAGGTCTCATGTATAAATGCACCATAAATGAAAGTTAGCTTTTTATGTACTACTTTTAATAACCTTGATATTTACTCGAGCTTTATCTTTCATGAAGCACAATATGATTCTGCAAGAAAGGAAAATAGACCATTAAAGACAAGCACACACAATCAATCGATTGAGGCATTACTATTGAGAACATGCACTCGAGCAAGAAATATATAGACTCCAAAATGTGATGTACATATCCATTGATGAATATAGTTTTTCCCTCGCTAAGAATGGACAACATGATTTCTTGCCGCGTTTCCAGATAGAGTCAAACACAAAACAAAACTAAAATCGAATTAATTTATGCGGTTCTTAAATGCATAGTACAACACAATCAAAACTTAATTTAAAAATCTAAGCACATGGACAACTTCATAAAAGTCAAATAATCATTTGCATATCCAAGTCTGTGGACTTAGAATCCAACAAAGCCTTTCACACAAGCTGCCGAGCACGGCACTTTATCAATAACAGATAGGATAAAATAAGTAATAGCATGAAAACTGAAGTTAAAAGCAAAATCAAGTTGAGCTACTTGTAATGTAATATCAACCAGATATGAAGTTTGATTTAAAAAATGTCTGCGAAGTCATGGTGGAAACGAGTACGCCTATAAATTGGAGACATCAACCGAATCAAATCAGCTGAGAGACTCAAATGAACTCTGAGAGTGAACGAGAGACATGTCAAATCAAAACAATTACGGAGACGGCCGATACCGAATCAACGACTAATAAGAAAATGAAGCACGACTGCTAGAGAGATAACCAAGACTGGGAGATGTGGGAGAAGTACAAATTTTAATATCGGGCCACTCAATATAAGAAACTTAATAGATGGGATTTTAACTAAGGGTCACATGTTTTACCATTTAGAAATATTGGTTTTAGTTATCAGAGAAAAGAGACATAGGTTTTAGCGGAGGGATTTAAAGGATAGAAACGTGGCAACATCTATATATATAATATTAGTATTAGTTGATCTAAGAAAAAAAATCGCTCTTAGCAGAAGGAATTTAAGGATAGAAACGTGGTAACATCTAACGTGGTAACATCTACATCTATATAGATATACATGTTGCCACTTTTCTATTATATATATGGGAAGAAGACACTTTTCACCCCCAATAATTGGGTGACAATACACTTTGGTCCTTGTCGCTTGAAAAATCATCACTGCACCCTTGTAATGGAAAGATGTTAAGACACTTGGCACCCTTCTGGCATGTTTCGTCCGTGAAGTCATTTGTTAGTAATTTTTGACTATTTTGTCCTTAGTTTGAGTAAAGTATATTATACCCTTAACCAACTAACGAAATTACACCACTCACCAACAAGCAAGCAAGAGTGAAGGAGACTCGTACCTGTAAATGAAAACAAGCATGTTGTACCTACCATAGTTGCAAAACAATTTGCCTCGCTAGGAAATTAACAATTTCTTAGCAAAGTCAGAATCATCATTGTCTAGAGAGAGAGAGAGTAAATCCAGAGACACTGTTGGTAACCGTGGCTGCAAAATCAATTGCCTCGCCAAGCAACTAACAATTTCTTCATAATGAAATTGATGATGATGACAAAGAATAAACAGCCCCAATTAAACCTAGAAAAACATAAAATAGAACAGAAGCCCCAAAAATTTCCAACCCCCATCAGCGCTACAACCACCACTACCACCACCAAGAGGGATCTCGGAAAATCAAGGACAAACCCAGATATTAGGTGAAATCGGATAAAGAGGCCAAGAATCTAAAACCCAACACGAACTCAATAACCCATGACCAATTGAGTTCCGAACATCCAAACGTTGCAAAATAAAGCCAAAACAGTCGCAATTTAGTTCAATTTCATTGCTACAAAGTGCAGATAAAAGCTAAGACAGCCGCATCAAAAGAGGCTTAATCTTGTTTTAGGACAGCCAAAGCAGCGCTCTTGGTCCTTGAAATAGAGCCACCTAAAATAGATCCAACCTTCTGCCTCCGCAAGTGAAATTCGATCGACAACTAAGAACAACCCAGAAGCCATCGAACCAAGAAAGGGTCTGCAACCCTGGAACACGAACCAACATCACAAAGCCAAAAAGCTCCCAATCTATAGAGTTTACCGGTCAAACTTTGAGCAAACAAGACCCGATCTGGAACAGCGCAACCTTGCCACCTCTAGTCTTCACCTCCTCCTTAAACTATCACCCAAAAAAAGAGATGGGAGAGAAGAGAAGTTGTGCCTCTGGTGTCTTGGTTGTTGCTCGGATCGGAGGAAGAAGAGACTATCATGATGAATGATAATGATGAAGCTACGAAGGTGCACTGATTAATTTTTTAAATGTCAAGAGACCCCAAAATATCGGGGTGAAAGTGTCTTTTACCCTATATATATACATATACATATACATATAGATGTTGCCGTGCTTCTATCCTTTGATTCCCTCCGCTAAAAATAATATTTCTTTTCTTTGATCAACTAAAACCAATATTTCTAAATGGTCAAACTTCAACCCTTAACTAAAATCACATTAAGTTTCCGGTATTGAATTTTTGTATAAATATATATATATATATATATACATATACAGAGAGAGAGAGAGAGACTGGGTGTTGACCGTGCTGAAAGGCACACCAAGTAAAACTCATGCTCAATGCTTAGCCCCTTACATATGGGTATGTTATCTCCTTTAAAATGTGTGGGCTAACAATGGATAACCGCGTGCAATAATGCAGACTCATGCTCGTTGCATTTAACTAAGTAGTAGTGTTAGCCTCAACATAAACGTGATTATTTTACATGTGTCCTGAACATCGTGCTACCATCGAAACAAACAGCTACATACTTGTGGTATTTGACATGCCGTTCAAACGTCATTACAAGTAAATGCTAAAAAGCATAAATGCAACAAACAAATGAGATTAGGTAAGACTAACATGCAGTCCAAACCTCATTATTAGTAACGTGACATGTAAATGTTACAATTCAGAATGATTTACCAAAAATATGAAGAAGAACATGTTATATGAATCATTTATTGATGATTAAATAGCGTTTATTTGTTACACGACTTCTAGAGTGGCAGTTCAGTTTTTCAAGTATCTTACCATCGATGTTCAAGTATCTTACCATCGATGCAGGATAGTACTTAACGTTGATAACTATGATTTTGAGCGAGTAGGTCAATGAATCTGTCCGGATACCTTTAGCATATATGGACCTCACAGGTCTTCAATCCACTTGACAAAGTTCTGAATCTTTCACCTTATTTATAGTACCTTATTGGTAGAAGAAAAACTTACTCTGAAAAGAAGATTCATTACTCCATTGATTTTTATATTAATATTCCTACTGAATTATTTTCCTTCCCTTCTAGTAATAACAACAGATGATTATAGTATGTACTGCAAAAATACTAAATTGCATGAGATCATTAAAGGCTGATAGCATGAGCCTCGGTGTGATTGATTCTGGTTTCATTGTTAACACTCTCAAAAGTCTGTTACTATTCCAATTAAAACTTTTAGAACTGGTGTAAAAAACGGTATAAATTAAGAGGCGCATTATTTTCCAAACAATTCACCAAACGCCGTACCTGTTTAGATATTTAGGTTTCTAAGGCATACTCAAAACCCTTAAACAAGCACTTTTACTGAATACATATTCTAGGGCATAGTCCTAGTGAACCTGTGCTTACTTTGATCTCAAAAGGCCTACTTAGCCGTCACGCAGATTTGTCGGCCATAGATGGATTGAGTTTCGTTATTCGAGTAGCACGGAAAGTAGCCCTAACAAATATAAACCGAGGGTTTCAGGAGAAGAAACAAATTGAAGCTGAAGCCGGCATCATATTAAATAGAAGAAGAAGATGCAAGACATGCCGAAGAAGATGTATCTCAAAAGGCCTACTTATTGTCAGCCATACATGGATTGAGATCCATTATTCGAATAGCACGGAAAGTAACCCCCTAACCAATCTAAACCGAGGGTTTAAGCAGAAGAAACAAATCAAAGCCGAAGCCGGCATCATATTAAATAGAAGAAGAAGATGCAAAACATACCTAAGAAGCTGGAGAGGAAGAGCAAAAACGCTCGTCGGTAGAGAGAACAGGGAGAGCTAGAGGGAGGCGCGCAGGGACGTTGTAATTGAAAAGACGATCCGTCCCAAAGGAAGACAATGAGGCAAATTAATTTAATCCGATGGCTGAGAATATTCTACAAAGAAAATAAAATCTCACGGCTAAAAATGTCTCTCTGCAATGTCCACTTAAATCTAGCTGCTTTATTGAATTTGTGAGACTTAACCTACAGCATTATTAAATTATCATGAAAATCACATGCATTATTCAAATCTGTGACAATTAACCATTTTCCGTTAACATCCGTTAATTAAACTAAATGGTAACCCATCTGGTGTAACAACGTGATGGGTACTATTGTCATTTTACATATTAATATTAAAAAAATCATTTAATTAACATTTTCTCCTAATTAATCAAAAAGAAAACAAGGTCAACACCTATGTTCTCTTGTTCATTCAGCCCAACGTAGACTCTAGAGACAGAGAGAAGGGGAACGAAGTACGACTGAGAGAGGAACTCGGGAAGGATCGGGTGAGGAGAACAACCAACTAGCTTCGCTCCCTCCGCCGATTGTGCGGCGTACAGATCTGACGGTTGACGGCTTTCTCGCTCAACACTTTTTCATATCGATTTCTGTCAATTTCTTCACCATATCCGAAGCCTACATCATGGGAATGTTCGTTTTTCATCTTCTTCGCCAATTTTTTGGCTTGTACTGTTTGTCTTGTCCGATTTGAATGTGGGGATTGCTGCAAGCATGTTATTGCTATTAAAATTTTGGGGTTTTCAGTTTAGGGTTTCTATACATTAAAAAATAGGGGGTTTCTTGATTACTGTGTGTATTATCTTCCTGAGGTTTGTGAATGGAATAAAAAATTCGAGCTTATTGTTTAACTGTTACTGAACTGAAAAAATTGTCCGTGAGCATTTTGTTTAACTTTGACTGAAGTGATAAAAAATTGTTCTAACCTATGTAAATTAATGAACGCTGGATTTGAGATGATTAGGGAACTATTTCGTGTTCTCTTAACCATAACTAGATCGGGCTTTATTTTTTATTTTGCTCTTTTCAGTTGGGTTGAAAATATATGTAAGGTCAACCACTTAGGTTCTCCAGGGCTTTTCTAACCTGTGAACATCTAACATCGAAATATGAGCTATATTTATCTAATAAATTATTAGGTTCTTGTAGTTTCGTTATCTTCTTGACCATAATTCAAGTGCCTGTTTTCTGTAGTTTCGTTAACATCTGGTGATTTTCCTTTATGATCAGAAGAAGGTTTGTTTGATGTGAATGTCTTAGATGGTGATAGTGATTTTGAGGGTGATGAAGAAGGTGTTGTATCAGATGAAGATGACTTTGATGGAAACATTAATAGAGATGTTGAATGGGGAGGAGTACAAGGTGAAGTGCCAAGGAACAATCCATTTGGTGTTAGTGATTTTGAAAACTTTAACCACTTGGACAGTGATCATGGTGGTTATGTAGATGAGACGGTTTCCAAACTAGCCTGCGCAGTAAGTCCTCTCCTACACTACAGAGCGAGTAACGTGGCAATAAGAACATGGTCGAAGCCATGAGTCTGATCCTTCCTTATGTAATGGTGCAAAGGCTAAGCGAACTATGAAAGAGATTCTTTGACTATAGAATGACTTTGATAGAATACCCATTCTCTTTGACTATGATCTCGGGATTTAGGTATGAAAAGGGGCATTCCGTGGCGCCACTTTCAAGAAGCTAAGACTTTGACTTCCGCGCTTAAAATAACTAAAGCTTCATAGGCTCACTGCTGGGGCGGAATGGTCCCGGGTTAGGGGTTGACTTCAGAGCCTATAGAGACATACCCTAGGGTGGAATAGAGTGTGTAATAAAACAAGGGATAGTTGTTCGAAGCTAACCCACGCGACCTGTAGGTTATATTCCCTCCGGTAGGGGAGTGAACCGGTTTTCCTCTCGAGAGATAAAAGGTGAGGACTTTAGCACTCCGTACCGCTTTTGTCGGCTATAGAATCGAAGATTATGCAATAGTGCCAAGACTTTGTTGACTCACCAGATGAGGATGACACTTCTAAGGTTAGTTGACATAACTAACCTTAGCAATCACTGTAATGTAATGTAACAAGCTCTTTACTTGTAATGGAGGTAAAGTTTCTCAATTCAATGAAGAGGTGGACATGAATGATGTAGAGTTTGAAGTGGGGTTGGAATTCTCTACATCCAATGAATCGAGAGGTGCATTGAGGGACTATTCCATAAGAAATGGTAGGGAGATTAGGTGGATTCAGAATGATGGTGCCAAATTGAGAGTTGGTTGTGCAGATGGTTGTGATTGGACTATATATGTTTCCAAGAGGAAGAATGAGAACACTTTACATGTGAAGTCATTGCATGATGTGCACAAGTGTTCAGGAGTAATGCACAACAAGCTAGTCACATCTACTTGGATTTTACTGAAGTATTTGAAAGAGTTAAGGTGTGATCCATAATTGTCAATTAAGACATTGAAAGTAAAGCCTTAAGCAGTTTGGGGTGTGCATGCTTCAAACAGGCAGCTTTATAGAGCAAGGAAGTGTGCTAGAGAAATAATTGAAGGATGTGACAAACAACAATATGGAAGACTGTATGACTATTGCCATGAACTTAGGAAGACAAACCCTGGTTCTTCTACAATTATCAAGACAGTTGATGGTGGAAACAGACAAGAGGTGTTCAAAAGAGTTTATATTTGTCTTGGTGCTTTGAAATAAGGGGTGAAGGAAGGTTGTAGGCCCATTATTGGTCTTGATGGTGCACACTTAAGAGGCACCAATACTAGGCAAGTACTATGTGTTGTGGGGTTGGATGGAAACAATCAAACTTATCCATTTCCATATGCAATAGTTGAGATTGAGAACAAAGATACATGGCAGTGGTTCGTGAAGTTAATTGTTGAGGATTTAGAGATTGGGAACTCACATCATTGGACCTTTATCTCAGATAAGCAAAAGGCAATTGTAGTAAGTGATATATTTCTAAATCGTTTTAATTGTGTGTTAAGTATTATATGTCTAACTTATACTTGTGCAACATTTCAGGGTCTTATACCTGCAATTGAGGAGGATTACCCAAGTTCTGAGCATCGATTTTGCATCAAACACTTCTACTCCAACTTCATGACTGAGAACAAGGGACTATTGTTAGAGAAGATGTTTTACAGATTGGCTAAGGTAACTACAAAGCCTGAGTTCAATGTTCTTATGTTTGAGTTGAAATGTACTGATCCTGGTGCATTCAAATGGTTGAGTAAAGATAATAGAAACCCCAAACCCCAGACATTGGTCCAAGGCTTTCTACAAGACTCATTGCAAGTCTGACATTCAAACAAACAACAATTGTGAGTCTCTTAATGGTGCAAAAGAGAACCTAGGGAGAAACCAATCTTATCTCTGCTTGAGAGCATTAGAGAGTTGTTAATGGACAGGTTGGTGGAAAGGAAAAGAATAATACTCAAGTAGGAGGGTAGATTTTGTCTTAATATCCAAGCAATTATAGAAAAGTTGAAGATTGAGTCAGAAAGTGTGTTGCAAAGGATTGTCAAGAGGGTACTTTCAAGTAACTGTGACCCATGGTGGATTTTTTGCTGTAAATTTATCAAGGAATTCTTGTCGTTGCAGAATGTGAGAATTAACTGGTATTTCATGTATTCATGCCATGTCTGCAATATTCTCTATAAGGAAGAAACCGGAAGACTATGTGGATGATTGTTATCTAGTCTCTACTTATATGAAAGCATATGGAGTTATCATTTACCCCATTAATGGACCTGACTTGTGGGAGAGAACCAGTTCTAAACCACCATTGCCACCATTCTATCACCAGCAACCTGGAAGGCCAAAGCTTTCAAGAAACATGACAGCAGAGGAGAGGCAAGCTGGTAATTTAAAGTTAGTAATTACTCAATGATTGTTCATAAGCACAATAATTCTCATGTTGATAACTTTTTCTTGCTTTATTCATATCAGCGAAGAAAAAAGGAACCAACGAAAATAAAGGCAAGAGATGTAGCAACTGTGTAGAAAATACTCACAACTATAGGTCTTGCAAGAATCCCACAAACTTGGACCATCAAAGAAAACACCTTCCTAGGTGGAAGGATAAGGTAAGCTACATACTATTGTATTTAACTATTCCAATTAAATTATTTGCAGTTGTATCTTATTATTGTGTTATTCAACTATTGTAGGTAGCAGAGGCGAAGGCAAGAGAATTAGCTCAAAGTTATACAGCGTCATTGCCTAAAAACAAGGGAGGAAGGCCAAAGAAGAGGCCATATGGCGATGTCCTTATTCCTCCCCCAACAACTACAACGTTTTCTTATGCTCCATCAGGGTCTAGTGGTACAACTGTTGAAGCCTCTTCTACCCTCGGATACAATGTCGGATCTTCAAGAAGGCAACCAACACAAGCTGAACAGTCAGCCCCAACACAAACTTCACAGTCAAGTGTTACTAACTTACCACATGCTGTTGAAAATGTACCAACTTTCACAAGGCCGAGAAAGAAATATTGAAGGAAGGGTGCATGCTTTCAGTTTGTTTATCTTATTAGGTTCACTTCACAACTAGGTTTAAACTATCCATTTGGTTTGTGTACTTATGTTGGGCTGTGGATGTTGAATTATATGCCATTTTGGTCACTTGGCTGTGGATATTTAATTTTTGTACTCAGTTTGGGTACTCATTTTTAGGTCATCCTTGTAGAAAATGAAGACTTCTTGCTGAGTTTGTTAGTGGTTACTGGCAATTTTATTGGTATCTTCTTAAAAAAATGGTAATTTTTTTCGTAAAGATGTGTGTTAAAGAAACATTGCAGGAAATTGGGAAAAATTGTCTTTTTGGTATTTTTTACAAAATATTTTGGCAATATTTTAACAACTTTTTGGTGTGCCATTGTATGGCAAATTAATTTTAGAAAGATGAGTATAAAAGTAATACTACAGTACCCTTCATTAGGGCTGTAAATGAGCCGAACCGAACCGAATATCGCTTGTTTGAGTTTGACTCGTTTAACATGGCTACTAAACGAGTCGAACGCGAACTCGAGTCGAACAAAAAAACCTTGTTTGAGTTTGGCTCGTTTAGGGCTCGAGTTGTTCGTTGTTCGGCTCGTGGCTCGTTTAACTAGCTCGTTTACGGGCTCGAATTCGGTTCGACGAACTTGTATTTCTATTAAGTAGATATGATAATATATAATTCTTGAATTAAAATATCATTTGTTATTAATTAAGATAAAAATGATTAAAGGAAACAAATAACATAAAATGTATTAGTACAGAGATATGCATTATTTGTGATAATGACATGTTTAAAGCATCCAGCTTTATGCTTATATAATAAATATGATATTATAAATTATAGAATTATCTTTTAGAATCCTAATTAAGATGTCAAACTCCTATTAATGGAAATTCTACACTAATTACGCCTAGTTTTAAGAAATTATTCCTAAAGAAGACAAAATAATTTAATTATTTCTAATTATACATATATATATATATATATATATATACTATAATTTGTTCGCGAACACTAATGAACGAGCTTCTTGTTCTGCTCGTGTTCGGCTCGTTTAGCAAACGAACACATTTTCATGTTTGGGTTTGTTTGATTAATTAGTCGAATCAAACACAAACGAACTTTTATCGAATCGAATGCGAGTTGCTCACGAACGGCTTGGTTCGTTTACAGCCCTACCCTTCATTAACGAAGGGAAAAATCGGCTTTTTGCGCATTTTAAACAGTTCTGTTAGTTTAATTAACGGATGTTAACGGAAAATGGTCAATTGTCACGGATTTGAATAATGCGGGTGGTTTTCATGGTAAATTAATAATGCATTAGGTTAAGTGTCACAAGTTTAATAATGCAGCTAGGTTTAGGATAAAAAATTCTATATATATACATATATATATATATATATATAAGATAGAACGGTGTGGGTCCCACACATATTTTAGTAGACATTGCGAAGAGACATTTTCAGCCGTCAGATTATATTTTCTTTGTAGTACATTCTCAGCCATCGGATTAAATTAATTTTCCTCATTGTCTTCCTTTGGGACGGATCGTCTTTTCAATTACAACCTCCCTGCGTGCCTCCCTCTAGCTCCCCCTGTTCTCTCTACCGGCGAGCATTTCTGCTCTCCTCTCCAGCTTCTTAGGTATGTTTTGCATCTTCTTCTTCTATTTAATATGATGCCGGCTTCGGCTTTGATTTGTTTCTTTTGCTTAAACCTTCGGTTTAGATTGGTTAGGGTTACTTTCCGTGCTATTCGAATATTGAATCTCAATCCATCTATGGTTGACAAATCTGCCTAACGACTAAGTAGGCCATTTGAGATACAACTTCTTCGAGATGTCTTGCATCTTCTTCTTCTATTTAATATGATGCCGCCTACAGCTTCAATTTGTTTCTTCTCCTTAAACCCTCGGTTTAGATTGGTTAGGGCTACTTTCTGTGCTACCTAAATAACCAATCTCAATCAATCTATGGCCGACAAATCTGCCTGACGGCTAAGTAGGCCTTTTGAGATAAAAGTAAGCACAGGTTTGCTAGGATTTGCCATAGAATATGTATTCAGTAAAAGTGCTTGTTTAAGGGTTTTCAGTATGCCCTAGAAACCTAAATATCTGCACAGGTACAACGTTTGGTGAATTGTTTGGGAAATAATGTGCCTCTTAATTTATACCGTTTTTTACACCAGTTCTGAAAGTTTTAATTGGAATAGTAACAGACTTTTGAGAGTGTTAACAATGAACAAGAATCAATCACACTGAGGCTCATGCCATCAGCCTTTAACGATCTCATGCAATTTAGTATTTTTGCAGTACATACTATAATCATCTGTTGTTATTACTAGAAAGGAAGGAAAATAGTTCAGGAGGAATATTAATTTAAAAATCAATGGAGTAAGGAATCTTCTTTTCAGAGTAAGTTTTGCTTCTACCAATAAGGTACTATAAATAAGGAGAAAGATTCAGAACTTTGTCAAGTGGATTGAAGACATGTGAGGTCCATATAAGCTAAAGGTATCCGGATAGATTCATTGACCTACTCGCTCAAAATCATAGTTATCAACGTTAAGTACTATTGTGCATCGATGGTAAGGCACTTCATATCGTTTATCGTGACGATACGAACACCCTTTATAACACAACTTAGAAAAGATACAATCTGATGAAATCACGAATAGTAAGTACATTAAGTCAAAGATATGCTAGAATTCGGAGGATAAGTTAAAACCCTGAAGTTGACCTCTCTTGATTCAGATGTTACTCTAATTCAGTCACTTGGTTAAGGGATTGCATTCGTTAACGGATTGTGAGATTTATCGAACTTCAGTACCGGTCATTCTTTACATTTCTTGGATTTTAGTATAAATAATCAGTATTTTACCACCCGTAAATTGGCTCTAAACTTAGGTTTACATGGATTAGTGATAACTCTTCTAAAAGTTTCTCTGTTGGGGTAACCCCAAGTTGGTTACTGCTGGGTTTTTTCCCGCTTTTAGAACACGTTTCCTATTATTATGTCATGCTTATTTAATTATATGAATGATGGGTGCATAATTCATACCAGAGTTTACCGACCCTTGTTGTGTATTTCATTGTATCTCAGCCAAAGGGAATAGCTTTGAAACAATCTACCGTAAAGCAAGAACAGTCGGACTCGAGGTCGCATCACGAGTGGGTTGACGGGAGCTGAGTTTGGCCTTCCCGGGTATGACATTTACATTATTTTTACACTGTAATTAACTAATTTAAGTATTTGCTATGAATAGAAATTTTAGGAACTTTGAACTCCCAGTAGCAGCCACAAACAAGTAGAACTCTTTTCCAGATCTTTGGTGCAATGTCATTCCAGATAATAGAATGCATGTCCATTTTTTGTTTAACCATGCCCCTAATAATGTTTATGTTATGTTCATAAAATCTGATAGTTATGTTTGTTGTTTAGTTCACTACAAAATTTGAATATCAATTTCCGTACTCTAAACATGATATCATTTACCGGAAGACTATGGCAAATTGTTCGGTTCCTGCTCCACCTGTAGCAGCCTAAAACAGTCTGACCTACTGGATTATCCCTCGTAGGGAGCAAATGCACATGCAATAATTGTGGACTGAATGAACTAAAATGCTATTAGAGGAACTAGAAAAACTAAATTGCCACTCTAGAAGTCGTGTAACAAATAAACGATATTTAATCTTCAATCAATGATTCATATAACATGTTCTTCCTCATATTTTTGGTACATTATTCAGAATTGTAACATTTACATGTCACATTACTAATAATGAGGTTTGGACTGCATGTTAGCCTTACCTAATCTCATATGTTTGTTGCATTTATGCTTTTTAACATTTACTTATAATGAGGTTTGGACGACATGTCAAATACCACATGTAGCTGTTTGTTTCCATGGTAACACGATGTTCACGACACAGGTAAAATAACCACGTTTATGTTCAGGCTAACACTACTACTTAATTAAAGGCAATGAGCATGAGTCTGCATTGTTTCACTCAGTTATCCATTGTTAGCCCACACATTTTAAAGGAGGTAGCATACCCATAAGGGGCTAAGCATTGAGCATGAATTTTACTTGGCGTGCCTTTCAGCACGGGCAACACCTAGTGTCTCTCTCTCTATATATACAAAAATTCAACAAAGAAAACTTAATGTGATTTTAGTTAAGGGTTACAGGTTTGACCATTTAGAAATATTGGTTTTAGTTGATCAAAGAAAAGAGACATTAGTTTTAGCGGAGGGAATCAAAGGATATAAGCGCGGCAACATCTATATCTATATGTATATGTATATATATAGGGTAAAAGACACTTTCACACCGATATTTTGGGGTCCCTTGACATTTAAAAAATTAATCAGTGCACCCTCGTAGCTTCATCATCATTATTCATCATGATAGTCTCATCTCCTGCGATCCGAGCAACAACCCAAAAACCAGAGGCACAACTTCTCTTCTCTCCCATCTCTTTTTTTGGGTGATATTTTAAGGAGGAGGTGAAGACTAGAGGTGGCAAGGTTGCGCTGTTCCAGATCGGGTCTTGTTTGCTCACAGTTTGACCGGTAAACTCCATAGATTGGGAGTTTTTTGGCGTTGTGATGTTGGTTCGTGTTCTTGGGTTGCAGACCCTTTCTTGGTTCGATGGCTTCTGGGTTGTTCTTAGTTGTTGATCGAATTTCGCGTGCGGAGGCAGAAGGTCGGATCTATTTTAGGTGGCTCTATTTCAAGGACCTAGAGCGCTGCTTTGGCTGTCCTAAAACAAGATTAAGCCTCCTTTGATGCGGCTGTCTTAGCTTTTATCTGCACTCTGTAGCAATGAAATTGAACTAAGTTGCGACTGTTTTGGGTTTATTTTGCAAAGTTTGGATGTTCGGAACTCAATTGGTCATGGGTTATTGAATTCGTGTTGGGTTTTGGATTCTTCGCCTCTCTATCCGATTTCACCTAATATATGGGTTTGTCCTTGATTTTCCGAGCTGCCGCTTGGTGGTGGTAGTGGTGGTTGTAGCGGTGATGGGGGATGGAAATTTTTGGGGCTTCTGTTCTATCTTATGTTTTTCTAGGTTTAATTGGGGCTATTTATTCTTTGTCATCATCATCAATTTCATTATGAAGAAATTGTTAGTTGCTTGGCGACGCAAATGATTTTGCAGCCACGGTTACCAACAGTGTCTATCGATTTACTCCCTCTCTAGACAATGATGATTCTGACTTTGCTAAGAAATTGTTGATTTCATGGCGAGGCAAATTGTTTTGCAACTATGGTAGGTACAACATGCTTGTTTTCACTTATAGATCTGAGTCTCCTTCACTCTTTCTTGTTTGCCGTTGAGTGGTGTTATTTCGTTAGTTGGTTAAGGGTATAATATACTTTTACTCATATTAGGGAAAAAATAGTTAAAAATTACTAACAAATGACTTCACAGACGAAACATGACAGAAATGTGCCAAGTGTCCTAACATCTTTCCGTAACAAGAGTGCAGTGATGATTTTTCAAACGACAGGGACCAAAGTGTATTTTCACCCAATTA
Source organism: Linanthus parryae (assembly GCA_023055425.1). Lineage (NCBI taxonomy): Eukaryota > Viridiplantae > Streptophyta > Magnoliopsida > Ericales > Polemoniaceae > Linanthus > Linanthus parryae. Next base: position 177,472,009 of record JALGPY010000001.1, on the reverse strand, counting down.
TTGGTGGTGGAATGTGTCTTCTTCCCATATATATAATATAAACGTGGCAACATCTATATCTATATAGATGCAGATGTTACCACGTTTCTATCATTTAATTCCTTCTGCTAAGAGCAATTTTTTTTCTTTGATAAACTAATACTAATATTATATATATAAATGTTGCCACGTTTCTATCCTTTAAATACCTCCGCTAAAACCAATATCTCTTTTATTTGATCAACTAAAACCAATATTTCTAAATGGTCAAACATGTGACCCTTAATTAAAATCCCATTTATTAAGTTTCCTATATTGAGTGGCCCGATATTAAATTTATACTTCTCCCACACCTCCCAGTCTTGGTTATCTCTCTAGCAGTCGTGCTTCATTTTCTTATTAGTCGTTGATTCGGTATCGGCCGTCTCCGTAATTCATTTGATTTGACATGTCTCTCGTTCACTCTCAGAGTTCATTTGGGTCTCTCAGCTGATTTGATTCAGTTAATGTCTCCAATTTATAGGCGTAATTGTTTCCACCACGACTTCACAGATATTTTTTAAATCGAAATTCATATCTGGTTGATATAACATTACAAGTAGTCCAACTTTATTTTGTTTTTAACTTCAATTTTCATGCGATTACTTATTTTATCTTATCAGTTATTGATGAAGTGCCGTGCTCGGCAGCCTGGGTGAAAAGATTTGTTGGATTCTAATTCCACATACTTGGATATGCAAATGATTATTTGACTTTGATGAAGTTGTCGATTTGCTTAAATTTTTTAAATTAAGTTTTGATTATGTTGTACTATGCATTTATGAAGCTCGATTTTAGTTTTGTTTTGTGTTTGACTCTATCTGGAAACAGGGCAAGAAATCATGTTGTCCATTCTTAGAGGGAAAAACTATATTCATCAATGTAGATATGTACATCACAATTTGAAGTCTAAATATATTTCTTGCTCGAGTGCAAGTTCTCAATAGTAATGCCTCAATCGATTGATTGTGTGTGCTTGTCTTTAATGGTCTATTTTCCTTTCTTGCAGAATCATTTTGTGCTTCATGAAAGATAAAGCTTGAGTAAATATCAAGGTTAGTAAAAGTAGTACATAAAAAATTAACTTTCATTTATGGTGCATTTATACATGAGACCTCTACATTGAATCCATTAAATCAAGGATTGATTTGTTTGTTTCTTCTTGACCAATTATGTATGACTGTTACATCTCATTTCTTCTTCATTCGCCGTATATCAAAATCCACTATATGTGTGTCAGGGGATCTATTGGATTCTAATTCCATCAGCTAAGGTACGCACTGAGTTTCATTAAGTTGTGATTTAGACACGTTATCTATTCATGAATTTACTAATTTGATCTGGGTGTGCTTAACCTATTTAAAGTTCGATATGTTCAACGAATTTAGTGTTTTCGCCAAAATTGGCCACTACGCGAACATAATTCAGATGTTACCATGATGAGATTCGTAGGATTGAAATGTTGGATGGTATATAAATTGTTGCGGAAATACGGGTGTTATATTGTGTATATGTTGTCTGGTGAACTCTAGCTGAATCGGACAAGTAATATTTTTGAAGAAAGAGTTTGATCGGTTGGCAATTGAGGTTTGGTGAAGAAGAAGAAGAGTGATGACAGTTATGAAGGGAGATGAGGCAATGTTGGTTGTAGAGGAGGTAATAATTAAGTAAAGGATGGGGGTGGTTTCGGGGTAAGTTAGGACTTCTGTTCATAAATGAATGGTTCCTTTGCAGTCCTGTTTTCTCTCAATTTTTTTATGAGGTTGTAGTATCTTTATATGATAAAATATAACCATTATAGGGTAATGATTTGGCGTACACATTTTTATTCTAGCGAAATTTGAAACTACAAGTAACCACTGAAGTATCTTACACTTCCATCTACACCATTGCTACATCAAAACCACCACCACCCTTCTCTACAATATATCTGAACTAATTCCACAACCTAAATCTTGCAACAATCTGCATCTACACCAGTGCCAAGCTAGTAGTATTTTTGTTTGTATGAATTGTTTTTTTGGATGGACCATTGAAAGTTGAATTTCATGTTATTACGATGGTGCAATGCTAATAGAACTGTGATACAACACTCAGATTCCATCTTGAATACACCCATACAGAGATTTTGTTCCTTATCCAAATAGCATCTCCACTTAGCTGCAACAACAGATGCTCTTTAAATTAAACTTGAGCACCCATTAAAGATGCAATAAATCCTCCTGATATTCATAGAGATCCAATCTTCAATAGAACGTATCGAGATTTCATGGAATATATTTGCCAAGCAACTCATAATTAACCTTTCCACAAACTCTGAAGCAGTTGTACCGTTTAGCTTCAGAAGATTTTAAGTCGACACCTACACCTCGACCAGTAATCTAGGGTCCTAAGTTCGACCCCATCCCCAAAATCATCCATTATGCTCAATCAATTTGAGAGTTGTGTGAGGATGTTTTCTTCAAAAAAAACAATTTATACTTCCACCACATTGAATTATCCATACTCTCACAGGCTAATTTCTGTTTGAATTTAAAACTGTTTTCCCTCTATTTTTATTCTGAACTGGTTAAGTGCCTTGATGATTATTTATGGGAACATCTAAATGTAACCATGCTGTATATATTGAAGAAGGAATATCATATGTATTTGTTCATTTAGATTTAACAAATCACCGCGAGTCACATATAGAGGTGTCAATGAGCCAAGCAGAATTTCTTTATTCCCAGTTCCAGGCTTCTTTATATTAACTCCGAGGTTCAATTTGCAGATCAAATTTGTAATCCCCAATGACAAAAGGTAAGTCGAAGGTAGAAGATGGCAAGCAAAGGTATTGAATACCGTAGCCTGACAATTATTCCATGATAAAATAAGCTCAGTGATAACATACAAGTTTTATCTTCCAGTGCTAGGTTGCCCAAGCATGCGTCACCACAAAAGGCTCGTGCAAAGTCGGCTCGAAGGTTTATACACAACTTAGTAACCGCGCTTATATTTAATCATTTTAAAGTTGACAGTACAGTCTACTGAAATTTCTTGCCATTGGTGTGTTCTTCAGAGATTTAAACAAGACATTATTTGATGGGCTCCCAGATGGAACTAAACTGCACTATAGAAACAAGGTCCTAATTTGGACATAAGTCCTAATATTTTCACCTTAATAATGCTACAAGTGAATTTGATTATGAAGTACACAATTTCCTCAAAAACGGGCTCCTTACAATGATCAGTTACTACGTATAGGAAACATTCAAAGGTTACAAGACTAAAGAAGGTCGCATATTCTGCTTTCACTGCCAAAAAGAAGTACGTACCAATTTCTGCTTCACAGCCTCACATAACAGTTATTCATTTGTTTTTAAAATTGAAAATTGATGATATGTTGACACTTCTGAGCAGGTCAGCCCTTCCGCGTTCGAACACCATGCTGGTTATGGTAAACGTAGACAACCGTGAGTAACTTAAATAGGGATCATGTGGCTCATTTTCTTTAGCTTATTACTTTGCTATCTTAAGTTTCAATTCATCTCTTGTTTTGCAGTTACAAGAACATTGTTAATTCAGATGGAGTGTCTCTGCATACTCTTTCACTGCAATCACAGGAGGGAAAGAAGATAGAGGAAGAAAATGGCAATAATTGCTTCATCTGTGCTGAACAAACAGAGGAGGAGGAGGAGGAGGGCCTTATACATCATCATAAATGCGGCAAATATTTTCACAAGGGTATTCTCATAGGCTTTTTCTCAACATAATTATATTTCAGTTTAATCTAACTGCAGCATTTCACTTGACTATTGGTTTTGTCGTTACAGACTGCATTTTGCTTAGTCGCAAACCTGTTGGTACTTGGAAATGCACCTATTGCCTAAAACCAACAATTTGCAAGACAAAGCAGACAACCGACCAGAGCACTACAGAAAGCTCAGGCAACGCAGATATTGGCACATGCATCCTGTGCAGGTTATACTGTTTTATCTCACTCTTTACAAATTTCAAAAGCTAAATCTTGAACCAAGCCCAAAATGGTCTGACTAACCTAAAAGTTCAGAAAAAAGCTTCCTCTCTTTATTTCTGCATATTGATAGTCAGGGTGGATTTACATTTTTACGCCCATATGATCTTTACAAGAGTTCTAAAGACATTGATGATGCTTGCAGTAGTGAAGATTTTGACAAATCTGATAAGTTCTCTTCTCAGACAATCATCCTCTGCAATCAGGTTCAAATTTTCTTTATTTGTTGCAATACACTTATTAGCTACACGTCTGCTTATGCATGTTTATATATTTTTTTCTTATTATCCCTTTTCACTTCTCTTTCTTTCAAGTGTGGGAAAGAGTACCATGTCGGCTGTTTGAAGGACAAAGGAATTGTAGATCTTAAGGTTCAGACAATTTTCACATATTCTTTAACTTGTTTAGTTGAAATAGTATGATCTGAATAACATATTTTTACCTCATCTACTATAGGAATTGCCCAAAGACGAGTGGTTTTGTGATGAGAAGTGCAGTAGGATTTATCAGGCTTTACAAGATATGGTAGTCGGCGGAATGCAAAATTTACCGGAGCCTGCACTGAACCGGATCAAGAAGAATGGTTCCAATAGTTCTGAAGAACCTGTCATAAGATGGAGGCTTCTTGGAGGGAAGATGGCTTCTAAGGAAACCAGAAAGCTGTTTGGGCAAGCTATCTCTATATTTCATGTGAGTTTGTGTAGTTTAAATAGTTTTGCTGCGACTCGTCTTTTTTCCTCATTTTATATTGAAACCCCATGAGATAAAACCTTGTTTCTCAAATTCCTGCAGGAAGCTTTTGGGTTCATGGTAGACCCGAAGTGTTGTGATCTTTTTCCTGCCATGGTTTACGGGTGAGCATCGATTCACTTTTGCTGTTTATTATAAGCACATGCCAATAGTTTTTAATGTTAAATATCAGTACATTTTACCTACAAATTCAAATGCTCCTTTAGGCGGAGCGTGGATGGTCATGATTTCGAAGGGATGTATTGCGCCCTGTTATCAATCAAGTAAGTAACACTTTTACATGGTTGTTTGACATGTTGCTTATACTGAAGTGCTTACAGTACCCTCCTTTTTCTTAAATATTTCAGCTCAGAGATTGTGTCCGCTGCAATGTTACGCGTATACGGAGAAGATGTAGCAGAAATTCCCTATGTTGCTACGAGGTTCAAATGTCGAGGACAGGTAAGTTATGTAGGGCTCAACTATGAGTAATTAATCACCTTCATTTCCAAAAAAAATTGGGTTATTGCTGATAAAAATGTGACCTCGGTTTCATGTTTCATTTTCTTCTTTTGCAGGGATATTTCACAGCACTGTTCTCATGCATTGAGAAGCTAATTCTATCTCTCAATGTAAAGGACATTGTGGTGCCAGTAGCTGATAATGCAGCAACTTACTGGAAAAATATTTTGTGCTTTGAGCCCATAATGGATGATAAGGTAGTGCATTCCAGAGTAAAATTTTGTATCTTGGGGTAGTATGTGTCAGTAGATTCGATACTGATGGTATAATGTCGTGCAGCTGGAGGACTACAGGAGGAAGTACTTTACGTTGATAGAATTCAAAGGGACGCCACTGCTTCACAAGTCAGTACGGCAGTTGAAAATCGACTGTTAGAAAGGTCAAGACAGTATAAAGATGAGACATTAGTGCATGTTTGCGAGTAGATTGAAATCCAAAAAGAGTTCAAAAATCTCAGTTTTGTTTTAATCCTGTTCAGTTTTCTGCATCTCAGTTGACATTATAGTTTGTTTAGAGTTTTGAGCTGAAAAACTGCAGATTATTCAATACCCAAATTTACATATTATCTTTGATTTTGCACATTATCTGCTCATACCAAGTTGGATTTTCGGCTTTTAAATTTTCAGTTAGCTTTTTCACTCGGATTATTTTCAAGAGATCTTTACCAAACAGGCTCTTGATATATTGAACAAAAAATTCTCTAGAGGCTTTGAAATGTAAGAGATGTTGCCAAGTGATTTCCATAAACGGCATTTATGGATAGATTTGTATGCGTGTTCTCCACCATTTACTCTAAAAAATCAGTATTTCGTTGCTAAACCAACATGTACAATGCCGGAGTAAACTCGAGATTGCAGCAACATTCAAAAAGCTGCCCTTCTTTGAACCTAAAAATTCAGTATTTGGTTGCTAAACTAACATATGAAAGAAATATCACAATGCCGTGAAGTCATAGTCTATTATATAGAACCAGTTGTCTACGAGTACGTACCAGTGTAATAAGATGAGGAACATCCTTTTTGGAAAGAGCGAAGTCAAACGCTGTAGAGACTCCAATTGCCAGTGAGAGTCATCAGACTCCATGTTGAAACAACTCCTATTCTAGAGCGTCCAATCCTGAATGCAATGGATAATGTTTTGAACAAAGACTGCACTTTATTGGATGACCTGATTCATGAGAAAAAACAAAAGGTGGAATGAGGCTCGGCCATGCAGTGTATGTTCACTAACTTAACATTAACATTAACAGTAGCGGAACCTTTTTTATCCTTGGACTGTAGAAACATGAATAACCACTCAGATTACATACTTTGTAGCAGAACTAAAAAGATAACTGATGTAAGAAGTTAGTGGCTGGTCGCACAACGGCCATCGACAAAACGAATATATTTTAGCATGCCCTACTTACTGAAACATAAGAACACGGATATTTCAAATTTACCCATAGAAAATGAACTAAAAGGTTGCAAAACATGCAGTATGCCTGAGGAAAAGAACATACCCAAAGATTAGATTTTGTTTTCATTTACCGACCATCTTGTTGGGATTTCCCCAAATTTTTATGGTCTTTTAGCGTAAGGCTCTCCACCAAAACAAGCAATTCAGGTAAACAGCTCCTCAAGGATGTTGAAATAAAAGACGTCCTAGTGATATGGTAAACTGAAGCATGGCTATTACTTGGAGAATGATATGAAGTTCAGAGCAGGACAGGTTCCACAAGACGAAGATGTAGAAACGCGGTTTGAAATGGTTTGGACAGTATCAATCCTTACCCTCCACAAATTGCAACTTAATGTGAATACATAGAAATGCACCCCTAAGTTAACTCATAAATTCTCCATCCCAGGACAATTTGCAAGCCATGTAATCTTTGTGACAGGGTAAAAATAAAACCCAGAACTAAAAGGGGGAGACTTTAGGAGTAAAATGGTAATTACAATATTTTAAGGGGGAGCGGTTACCCTTAGGTTAGCTTCTTAATCCCCCTCCCCGCCACAGATTCCAAGCCTTGATACCTTATGAGAATCCTCAATGGGACCCATGGCCACGAGCTGCGCATTCCAGTGCCCTCCACAGTGCCACAAGGCCTTTCAAAATGCTCATACGCCCCTCTAACACCCAACTCCACATGGGTATCTATGACAACCCTACATTCAAATCAGGGACTAAAGTAAAAGAGCTTCAAATTTTCAGGGACAAGTTTACGATTTCTTGCATATCATCTCAAACTGCATTTTTAGGGCATATTTTATTAAGGTATAGTTTGGGGGTCATATTGTGATTAGGTATTCAGTTGGAACCATTTGGTAATTTATCAAGAGTTTGAGGACTACGTTGCAGATTCATTTAAACTTCCAAATTTGTTAGCAAATCCTTCATCCACCATTGTTGAACCTTCACATGAGCTGCAATGGTGAGTCACAGCTCAGAGCTCACCACTGAACTGTTATTGCAAGGACAGAGCCAACTAGCCGATTTCCACCATCAAAACCAAACCTTGACAATTCACTCAACTCGCTCGTCCTCTTTGATCTCTCTCAATCCTGAGGCATTCTCACACCTCATAGGAGCTTTCTCATCACTGAATTGTTCTTATTTGTCTGGAATTTACAAAGAACATGGTAAGATCTCTGACATGCTTATTCTCGATAATTTGGTCAATTCTCTTTCTGCGTAATCTCGTCCAATTCTGAGTATACCTTCGTGTTCCTGAGGTCCTGCTGAAGCAGAATCATCAAAGAATTACAAGCTTAAAGCTCTGGTTTGAAATTTCCCAATTCTTGCTCTTTTTCCCGGTCGCCGGAGAACTCATAGCTTTCAAAGGTAATTTCTGGGTCATGTCTGAGTAATTCTTCATTCTGAGACTTGTTACATGTTTTTTAGGACCTGTTTAACACCTGCATGTGCCCAGAAATGGGAGAAATTGTCTTAGACTCCATGTTCATCATTTCTGCTCTTAGTTGCTTCGATCAAGTGTCGGGACCTGTATATGTGTGAATATCTCTATGTGCATGTTCTTGTTGCATTACATGAATCTCTTCCCTAACATCACGTGGTTGATTTCCATGCCTGATTCAAGCTAATTGTTCCTAGATTGTTCAGAATTGCCATGCCAACATGCCAGCTCAAACTATTTTATACCATTTGCAAGTATGCATTTGGTTGAATTTCAGTTCTGGGTTTGATTTAGCACAAATTTCTTACATATTTATGACATGTTCGAGTCTATTCCATGTCTGCAACTACTTCAAATTTGATTGCTTAAATTCAATTAGGGTCAAACTGCAATTATGCAGAGCCTATGTTTTTGGGGTTAAACTTCAGTGAGTGTTGGGAAGGATGTTTTAAAGGGCTTGGGCAGAATTTCCATCAAGCTGGCTGGCATTGCATATTTGCATGAAGAGATTACTTGCAAAGTTTCCACGCTTTGGGAGAGAAAGTGTAATTTTATGAGAACTTGCTTGAAGCTATTTTTGGGCATTGAGACCATTTTGAGGGTTATTTTGAGTGTTTTATACACTAAGGGTATCTAATGGAATCTGAAAAGTATTCAGGAACTGATTATGAGACTTCTGAAAGTCCAATGGCATTTTAGTCATCTGAAATGCACTACATGCTAAGACAACCATTCTTGCATGTAATCTGGATGTGGGAATTTTGCGGTTTCAGACACTTAGGGTATCTAGTGGACTCTGACAAGTGTTCAGGGACAGGTTTTGAGACTCCCGGAAGTCCAAGGGCATTTTAGTCATTTGATATTGCACTGCCTATTCCATGACGGAGGAAATTCTCCGCCCCTGAGTTGGACTGCTAGTTGGGCCTGGTTGAAAATAACACCGTTCAAGTATGTTTCTAAATCAGACTTTCTGCTTTTAGAAGCCTCCTCCAATGTCAGGAAAGTTTTTCTAAAAGCTACAACGCTATCTTGTTTTTATCATGAACTGATTATCATGTTAAGTGGTTTGGATTGGCATTATGGATTTGGATTCTGGACATATTGAGATGGGATACAAGAGGCTATGTTCCTCCTCACTCTTTGTGGATTATTTATTTGAATTAGGGGCACATGGGGCACCGTGGCCTCCCCTACTCCAGCTTGAGGGTCAAATACGACTCAGCTTTACGCCCTAGCACTATCCTCTGATGTTAACTTGTTCCCCTAAAGGGGTTGTCGACACTTAAGGTCTAGTTGTGAAGTGGGATTTGTTCCTTATATCATCGGAAATGGAATATGTCGAGTAATATATAAAAATATGTCTGGATAATGTTGGAATTGGTTTGGTCCATTTGGATATGGATTTGGTTACTAGATTTGGATTTCTCACTGGATTGAATCTTTTCAACATGTTATCTTTAAACTGCTGTTACACTGCTTCGATTTCAAACTTGGTCTTCTTGAAATATCTCAAGTGTTATTACGTTTACATGTTAAGGTGCTTTCTCACTCAGCTTGTGCCGATTTTTTTTTATGCGATGTCTTTGTTGTAATTAAAACCATCGTTGTCGCGCCGGATTGGGGAACACTGAGGATATATAAGCATAGAGCCCTTACATGGCACAGTACATACACAGTTCTCTTTTGCTTCCGCTCGAAAAATCTTAACTTGTTTTGTAAACCCGTCAACTTTTGTTTGTATATATAAGTTTGGTGGTTGAGAATGTGTTTATGTTTCATATATACTCATCTTGGTTGAGACTCCTTGCACAGAAGGCTAGCTTCCGCTGCGGAAGGCACTCTCCGGATCTCCGGTCCTGCGGGATTCGGTGGATTACAGTCCACATGTGTCGTGCTCTTGCACCTTCCCCACTGGGTGGGAAACACACATCAAGAAGACCATGAACAGTGTCTAGCACTAGTGCCCCACAACCCCAAAGTACACTAAAAGAGCATTTACGAGTGGAGTTGTCTATTGGGATATCTACTCAATATGGGGATTTGAGTTTTTTCTCTATCAAGTCTTGCGTTGGCCATGCTCTCTTGTAAATTTATTAAAAAAGTTATGTGTACCGTAGCAAAGCAATTTGTTACAAGAGCATAATCAAGTTCCACAGGTGTTAATAAGTTCAGATCACAGTTCTATAGACAACCCTACAGACTAGTTAAACTTGGAATCGAACTCTATCAAGGTCCAATAGATGAGCCGAGCTCTACGTTCGATGACAAGTAAATGAGCTGAGTTTAACTGAATCTCTTGGTACATACAAAGCCAAGCTCAAGAAATAATTGGAAAGCCAAGCATGAGCACCACCGAAATCGGTTGGACTCAGCTTGATCAAAAGCCCGAATAGAAGTATGGCTACAACACTAACACATACTTTAATACATCAAAACAAAAACTCGTCGATAAGGAAATTAGTAGCTCAAAAGGTATCAACAACTAAATATATCATGGGATTCCATGTTTTCTAGTGAAAGAGATGAACACGCAAACTTCAGATTTTACCCATAGATACAAGTGAAAAAGGTAGCAAAATAAGATAAATGTTGTGTAGCTGAGGAAACAAGAGGACAGGAACATTACCCAAATATAAAGAAAGTATTTGTTTTCCTTGATCAGCTCACTGAAGTAAGACTCTCGCTGTAAGTTGCATATCCTCCATTTTGGCTTGTAATCCCCAAATTGGCTAGGGTCTCCCTCACTCTGAAACTCCAAGAGCAGATGTCCTGAAGGAGACTTCACAAACAGAAAATCAACCCCATCTTTGCTGAAATATGTTAGCATTGGGTATAAAATCTCAATCAATGATGGCGTACGGATTTGTTGCATGGACCAAGACTTGTTGGAACCGCCGCAATCACTCAACACCTGGATATCGAAAGGTGGGCCCATCCCCAAAAGGAAGGTAGCAAATAGTTTCTTTATAACTAGCAATTCTCGTCTAGGAACCGTACCAAGCAGCAAAATGGCAACTCTATTAAGATAAACAGCTCCTCAAGCATGTTGAAGCGCAGAATGTACTTGTCATGCGGTAAATTATAATTTATTAGAGAGAGATCCCAAGTCCAAAAGAGGTATTTATCCACACAGGTTAAGCCGCCACGACGAATATCTGGGAATCATGTCTTCTCCCTCAAGGAATCACAGCCTTCTTGAGTTAGCTTCAAATTTCCTCAAGGAATTACAAGACAAATTTAGAGCCCCAAAATCATATGAGCATCGGAGATGGGATCATAACAGAACCCATAACTAAGAAAACATGGAATGCCACGATATATTGTGGAGTGAACTACGAAGGCAACCAAATTCCAAACTTTTGTGGGGGCGTTTAGAGAAAGAACCGATCAGAACAACCAACAAGAGATCTACAAGTGGTCGAAACGGTTGCTCCAACCAGAATATCATGAAACCCTATGGTGATATTAGTACTGGTTTACAGTAGAAAGTGACTTCATAGTTCAAAGGGATAACAAATTAGGAGAAGAGATTAGACGGTTACCAGAACTTCCATGCGCTCTTCGATCGCATCAGGAGCTTCATCGGAAGCCCAATGATTAATCGGAGAGATATGTTGTTGGGGTTGTAAACAATTTAGGGTTCTTTGAGTTTTGGTTAATATCACACTCTCCCCCTAAAATCTACAGATAACTTCGTAATACTTCCCAGAACTACGGACTTATTACGATTTTTCCCCTCCAAACTTTTCTTCTTCATAAATGCACACACAATGGCTGGACAGTCTCTCTCCTCACAACACAAGCGAAAAACTATTACAAAATATAGGAATAGAACACCGTGGATATGTGGTACTGGGTACAAATCCAATATAAATAAATATGAAATTACGATGGTAAAATATTACTAATGCTACTACAATATCAGTAGGATCAAAATATGGTAATCGGGACTTCAAAATCCGTTGATAGCAAACCTTATTAGGACAATAGTATAATCATACGTCGGCGCAACGATCCTATCTTCCCTGAAATTTACAGATGATCCAACCATGATCGCGGAGTTAGATAAAAGAGCAGTACAGAGGGATGGAGTGAAATAGCGAGTTCTCTCGTGAAAGGCATTTTAATCATTTTACAAGGGGGTGTCATCTGCCGAGGGTAGTGGAGTACCCATCAAGGAGTTAATCCAAACTCATATATGTCAAACAAAATAAGGAATAACCAACTTGCACATAACTAAACATCAGTGAACTATAAAATAATTAATGTGAGAGCTCAGTGCATACTAATCCAGTGTGACTAAGCTCCAATTTCAATGTCCTCGCCTGCGGGGTTTTAGAAGACAAAAAGACAGTAGAAAATAGCGCAGCCAGAACTAATCTGAGTGAACACTCAAGGTAAAATAAACGAGTAAGGTAAAGAGCTTAAGACGTCATTCGGAGTTTGAAAAGCTTAATAAGTCATTCGACGTTAAAAATACTTAAGAAGTCATTCGGATTTTGTAAAACTTAAGAAGTTGAAAGTAGTTTCGATTTTTTTTTTTTTTTTTTGAAATAATGTAATCAAGTTAAAGAAGGTAACTTTTTGAAAATCATGCTTCCGTACTAACAATGTTGAAAACCATTTTCAATTCAAGTGTTTAAAGAAAAGTATTAAGTTAAGAAACTTTTCCACTTAGTACTGATACTAGAGATTTCATACCAATTCAGCGGTATACTATGGATTTCAAATCTCACTACCTGTAGAATTTTGTGAATATCACATTCACATCTGACAAGAAAGAACTAAACCAATAACCATAGGGATAACTAAACCCTAAATGTCCATATCCCCTACTAATTCAGATGACCAATAGAGTAGTACTAGAGTATAATGTTGAGTACTACTTTTTTTCGACAAGAAGCATAGAACATCATGTTAAACAAAAAGATTCAACCAAATACAAGGCCAAAGACCGGCCACCAAACCAACCTAAAGAAAACTACGAAAAGAAGAGCAAAGAGTTTAAAGTACAATGAGTTCAAAATACAACCCAACTAAGAGCATCTCTAACCCATTGCTTTTTTCCCTCCCCTCACCTCCCTCTCTCACCCCCACGGGCCCACCATTTTCCCCCTCCCCCTCCCCTTCCGCCAAACTACTAATCGTCTTCAACCCATTTCTTTCCCCCCACCCAAAAATTTAATTTGTAATATATATCTAATGATTTAAAAATGAATTATTAATACCAAAAAAGTAAATGCAAAATTGTTTACCAATACACACACACACACACACACAAAAGATGTTAATAATAATAACAATGATAATAATACTAATAATAATTAAAATATTATTAACAAACAAAACTTTTATTCAAAAAAATAACGATTACAAGTACGAAAAAGTCGTTATTACAAAAAATAAAATTAAACACTAATAAAAAAATACAAGGAGTAGAGCGATAAAACACACAAATTGAAATAAACCAACCTAACAACGATTACATAAAATACTTCTTTCGTCAGTTGAAAGGATTGAATTCTTGTTCAGACACATTGGCCAAATCCATAAGCACTTTCAAATAAGCTTTTCCGAATCTGTTTTTCGTAAATATACTTTCCAACAATAGTCAATACATTATTATTTTATTAAATAATACAAAATAAAATTTATTAATCATAATAATAAAATACATAATATAATCATAAAATATTAGTATGTGTAATTAAAATTATCAAATATTCAATTAATTACTCATTCCGTGTAGGGGGAGGGGGAGGGGATGTCCATGGGGAAATCCCCCCTAACCATCCCTCACCCAAGGCGAAATTTATCCCCATAGCACCCCCTCCCCCTCCCCTCATGGGGTTGGACATGAACCTTATTCTTATACGATTTTTCCCTTCCCCTCCCCCTCCCCCATGGAGTTGGAGATGCCCTAACAAAGCTCATAAGCTAGAGTTTATAAACAAGAACCAAAAGACTAGACGAACATCACTGGAAACATCTCGGAGTTAACATCGACATGCTTGAGTTCAATGCAACACACATTAGGGATTTGCTTCTGGTCCACCAACTTCATCTGCTTGCATGGAGGGATCATCTTCAACTTTGTATTCCTGTGTTCCTTGGGTTGCTGCAAAGTATGAGAGAAACTAGAATTAGGAACAATCAGACTAAAATGAGAGTACCCGTGCTGCGTCGTCTCCTTAGCAGCTTCATAAAAAATGTCTAAAAGGGCTAGGTGACTTGGCAAGCTTGAAGTGCTGCTTCTGTAAGCAATACTCCTGCCAGAAGTCTGAGTCAACCAAGAGATAAACTTTTTCTTTTTAAATTTCGTCAGATTGAATACAAGATATATTTTATTTTCAGGAAATCTCTCCCCCACCAGATCAATGGGATCCAAAAGTTTACCACAAGCAACATCCCTATGCTGCGGCTTATCACAACTGCCACTGAATATGACAGTTTTGATAAGCAGATCAATGGGATCCAAAAGTTTACCACATGCTTCATGGAATCTGGTTGCTAAGCACTTGGCATGGAAAATAGGAGAAGTTTTGTTGTCCTGTGTTTGATCAGAATTTTCAAAACAAAACTTATTTCTCAATATCCAAATAGACCACATGATTGCACCTAGCCAACTAAAAACCAGTGATTTAGCATGCATGGAAGTATTTGAAAGAAAATGGGAGAACAATAAAGTGATGCTATGCAAATTGGGAATGCTAAAAGGAGATGAAGCCCAAATTGTCTGGATAAAAGGACAATGCAGAAGATATTGGTCAATGGTCTCAATGTGCTGTAAGCAGAGAGGACAAGAACAGTTGTGGATGAAGTTTCTTCTATTTATGAAAAGGCCCCAAATTTTTTGACTTTCTTGTAAATTAACCCTTCCCGTTGAAATAAAATATACTGCGAATACTCGACTGCGACTTAGAGTCTGATTATTAACAACGACTCAAATTATGATTAAATAATTTAACACCGACTCTAGTAATATTAAACTTAGACAGACTATCCCTAGTAGGAAGTTTGTTAAGAATGGCTTGCCAAAGGAAAAAAAAATTATGGGGAGTTTGAGCTTCCAGAAATCCTTCCAAGGAAAGGTCCAGGACAGACTCTTCCACCATGTTCTCTGCTGACTAGCCAAACATTGGTTAAGGCTAGTCTTAAAAAGATATAGATAGAAGCCACTGTAAACTCTCCATTCTGAGTTAGACCCCAAATCTGCTGGTCCTCCTGATTAGTTTTTGGGAAAAGGTATTTTACTGATGTGGGTAGTGACCCAAGCAGGAAAAGCCTGAATAGGATCAAAATTCTACCTCAGCCCCCAGTGGAGTCATGGTGAATGATATTCAAAACCTTCTTATCCACCTCAGTATCAAGATGAGCAATATTATGCAAAAGGAGGAGTATCAGGATTCCATCTATCATGCCAAAGAGAACCTTCCTCCGATTTCCTACCACCCACCTACTATTTTTCCTAATAAGAGGCTTTATAGCAGATATTCCCTTCCAAGTCCAAGAATGCTGCAAATCAGTTTTCCTGTCAGAAATGCTTTCTTCTTACAGTATCTGGATAAGAAGTACTTGGAGAAAAGGCAATCATGATAGGTAACCAGCTTCCAAGCTTGCTTGGTGAGGAGTGATTGATTAAGGAGATCAGGGGATTTGATTCCCAACCCCCCTAGAGACCTAGGGCAGGAAAGATGCCTCCAGGAGATCCAATGAATATACTTCTTATGCTGGTCAGAGGACCGGATAAAGGAGCTAAGAATCTTGTAATTATGAGAAGACTAGCTTTAGGGAAAAAAATGAGGAGAAAAGGATAGATAAGTAAACTAGAAAGATCTGACTTAGTAAGGGTTATCCTTGCAGGTTTGTTAAGGTACATACCTTTCCAATCAGAGCATCTTTTTCTAATTTTATCAATGGTTTGAGAGAAGACTTTATCCTTATCTTTCTTAAAACCAAGAGGTAGACCTAAATAATTTCAAGGGATTGAGAGATCCCAATCCCAAGATGGCTAGCAATAGCCTGCATATGGTGAAAAGAACAGTTTGGACTAAGAATCTAGGTAGACTTAGAAAGGTTTATCTGCTGCCCTGATTTACTGCACTATTGAGTGAAAGCAGTCTTTAGATTTCGAGGAACGTGGTTATCCACTTTGAAAAAGAAAATTGAGTCATCAGCAAATTGGAGGTGAGTAACACCAGGCCAGTGGTAGAATGCTGCACTCCTCTGATAAGGTTATAAGTTTGGGCATTGACCATGGCCTTGGACAAAGCCTCTGCTGTGAGAAAAAATATGAAAGGAGTTAATGGATCTCCCTGTCAAAGACCACAATTAGGCTTAAAAAACTCAGAGAGTGTGCCATTAACTGAGACAGCTAAGGAGGAGGTGGTACACAACTCATGATTAACCTAATAAACTCTGTGGGAAGCCAAACTTTCTAAGGGTGGCTTGGAGAAAGCCCCACCTGACTTTATCAAAAGCATTTTCCATATCAATCTTCAGGCTACCATAAGCATCAGCTTATCTACTAATCTGAATAGAAATAAAATGGGCAATGCATGTATTTTCAGAAATGGATCTTCCGGGGATGAAACCAGATTGGTTCCAACTAATCAGGCTGGGCAAAACCCATTTTAGTCTGTTAGCTATGCTTTGGAGATAATCCTATAAGTAACATTGGTCGGGCTTATAGGTCTTAAATCATGACCGACACAGGGTTATCACACTTAGGGATCAAAGTGATGGTAGTTCTATTGGTTTACCTAAGCATATACCCATAGTTCAAAAAGGATAGGACCCCCCCCCCCCCCAAGTGTCTTACAGGAGACTATGTGCCACAACTTTTGGAAGAATATTGGGGGCATACCATCAGGACCAGGAGCCTTGAGAGGACCCATACCAAACACAGCTTGTTTAACTTCCTCACCCGTAAAAGGCTTGAGGAGGGAATGACACTGCTCATTAGTGAGAGATGAAGTGATATAGTCCATGACTGGGACGTGTGGATCACTACCATGTTGGTCAGTGACATTGAAGATATCCTGAAAGTAGTACAAAAAAGTTTGCTTAATGGCTGGGTCCTCAACCACACCCGAGCCATCTTTGGCCTTAATGCAACAAATATGGTTTCTATTCCTCCTCATTTTAGTCTTAGCGTGAAAAAACTTGGTATTCCTATCCCCTAGCCTTAGCCAATCACAATGTGATCTCTGGGCCCAATAAGTCTCATTATCTCTTTGCAAGTCAGATAACTTTTCTTTAGCATTAAGAAAATGGGTAAGAGCCTCAACATTAGGAACCGGGGATTGAAAATGAAGGACCTGTTGTCTAGCTTGGTCAATCCTAATCCTTAAGCTGCTGTTTTGTATGGCCCAAAAGGGTAGGGTTTTGACAGTGATCTTAAGGTATTGCTGGAGCCTGAATAAACGAGATTTTCTTGGTATGCATTAGGAAAAGATCAATTCAGGCATGAGTGATCTAAACTCTATCCAGTCTCTCAAAGGTAATAGCTTGGGAGACACAATTTTTTGACCAAGTATGCCAAGGGCTAAGTGCTTTAACTCCACTAACCCCCAATTATGGAGATAGTCCTTGAAAATAGGGATGCATGGGTCAATCAAAGAGGAACTACTTGATTTTGCATGATCAAAGATGATCTGATTGAAGTCCCCAAAGATCATCAGGGGCTGTTATGGTCAGAGTTCAGAGAATCAGTCTCCTCCCAAACAGCAAGTCTTTGAGGGGCCTCAGGCTGACCATAAATCAAACCAAGCAACCAGGGTTGGACTGCAGGTAAAGAAATTTTATGGAGAATGATTTTTTTTGAGATGTGAAGTGTTTCCGCCACCAAAGGAGATCTTCACCCAACCCAGAGACCTCGTGGGAGACCAACATGGTGTACCCCAGTAGAAGTAAAACCTAACCTATGAAGCTATCTATTAACCAACTCAACAACATGCTTAGTCTCAGAAAGAAAAAAGATGCAAGGGTTATGTTTTTTGACTAGGTGAAAAATATCATATACTGTAGAGATCTGACCAACTCCTCCACTGTTCCATGCCATAAGATTCATGGCCCCTGTTGAGGTTGTTTTGGAACAACCTTCCTAAACCCATGCTCAATAGGCAACATCTCACGACAAACATTCATTGGATGTTGATCAGTACTACTTATGTACACAGCTGGTTATGAGAGACATATACTGTCATTGGGGAGAGTCTACCAACTAATGGATTCGAGGAGATCTCTTGAGTCTCTACACTCAAACCCCTAAACCCTAATAGAGTATAACTTGAAGATCCGTCAAATATAACAGACTCCAGTAATAGCAGTTGATGACCCAATTATTGAAGAGCAGAATTTCTAAAGCATTTGGTTGACTTAGTGAACACTTGCCAAGCAAGGCATTTAATAGTAAATCTCAATTAATTAGTCTTCCATTTAGAAACAGCAGCTCTAGTTGCATTTAATTGCAGTTAAGTGCCTGACAACTAAAGCAGCTATACAACACATACGTCTATCTGAGATGATCCTGAATACCAGATGTATCAACAGAAGTCAAGTGTACAACCTATCAAAACATATCCTCTAAATGAGGTTGAATTCGAAGATGCAATGAAGTACAGACTATGTAAGAAAAATGACCAATTTGCCCTTAATACTCTAGATTTATCAAGTACATACCATGACTGTGGATTGAACCCCCAAATCATACTCATACATGTCCAACATCATGAAAAAAATGATTCATAACCCATCCAAATGAACTCAGCACTGAAATCTCCAACTTTCATTTAATTGCATATAGGTCCCTACACTTATTAACCCTAAAAAAACCGTGATAGTTGACTTTAGTCAAATCTGACCCATATCATAACATATTAACTCGAATTTTAATGAAACACCATACAATACATGGCAACATACTCCAACTTATTTATTTGACCTTAATTCCAACTTTCAGCGAAATTAGTATTTTGCTCTTCCCATATAATGCAGCTAAACTGATAATTTGAAATTAGCATTTTGCTCCTATACAGTGTAGAAACTAAAGAACCAATGAGCTTCTTGTCTGTTGGCTATGACAGTTACTGTAACTTTGTACAGCGCATTACACATACTGATGGGTAATGGGTCAATAGTCACTTATCGATGCCGCTCTTGGAATTTTGGGAATGAGGGCAATGTAGATTCTAGTTTTCATTTTACACAATAAATCAGAATGGTTTAACCCCAAAAATTATGTTACATATTCAATAGGATATCTACAGTTAATATAGCAATAACAATAGCAGATGCCTAGTACACTACGAAACCATAGTCGAACTTGCCAAAATCTCCGCAACCAAAGGAGGGAGTACTAGCAACAATAAAGTCCGGCACACTACTTGTAGTCATTACAGGATTTTAGCATAAAGCGACGGTCTACTACTGTAGCAAATACCTTAAAATCCGTCGTTTAAAGTAGATACGATGATAAACCACACCGTCTCTAAGAAAGACATGTTTTTTGTTTAAAAAGCCGGTAAAGTAACCACCATAAATATAAAAAAACTACGCTAGGAAAAACTGTAGGAAATAGTTTCACTGTAGCTAATACTAAAAGACATTATTTGCCGCCATAAATATTAAAAAAAAAACAGCGATAGCTTAATCCACGTGCAATATCTAACAAACGCAATGTTAGAATATGGCAGATAAAACCGCTGTAAATTTCACTATGTTTGTTTAGATATTTGCTTAAACATTTATACCTGCACCTGTTCATTTAATTAAAAATCGCAAATCCTCTAACAAGCAACCAACAGGCACATTTTTCCAGTTCACCAAAAAACTTCACATTATAGCTAGTCAAATTTCAAATTAGGTAATTGACACCAAAACTTATACGCAGTTTGGGTTTAGTGACAACAAACCCCCTACAGTTTAAATTTCCCGGGACAATCCATGCACTTTAGCTTCCGGTGACAAATCAACCCAAATTGCTAATACTGTTGTTTTATTGGACTGAAAGCCATCACGTGTCCAGCACGTTTTTACATTTAAGTCATTTAATTGGCCACCACATGATGAATTTTCGTCCAAAAAACAAACAGTGTTAGCGATTTGGGTTGATTTGTCACTAGAAGCTAAAGTGCCGGGGATTGTCTAAGGAAATTGAAACTGTAGGAGGTTTGTTGTCACTAAACTCCTGCGTATAGGTTTTGTGTCAATGATCCTTTCAAATTACATCGGTGAAAATAGTGTTCGTCCAACAAGAGCGAAATACGAGGTGTAACAAGCAACCAAGCAATACAAAACATCAGTGTTGCTGAAGTAGCTGAAATATGAAGCAGAAACACTGCAACAACAGTAAGCAGCAGCATAAGCAACGAGAACAAGCTTAGCTGCATCAACAACCTGCAAAGAGCAGCAGAATTCAGCTGAAATACTAAGGAGAAACAGATGAAAAACAAGCAGCACGCATCAAAAGCGAAGGAATGATCACCAAGCGAGAATCTCCCAAACATATGCAATGCATAATTACATACATTGGGCCAGTTCTTAGATATCTATATGCAAATTTGGGATTTCTTTCGATCTGCAAATTTTGAATTCACTCTTTTTCACATGGTGTTCTTTGCAATGCTTTCTCTTGCTGTTTTGAATGGTTTATCACTTCTATAGACATTGTTCTGCTGCTTTTGATGGTTATTCCCCAATTTCAAAAGACTCTGAATTTGTAGTTTGTGGCTATGTGCTTTCTATCTAGTGCAAAAGACTAGTATTGTTAAAATTTTGCCAAAGCTTTTATACATAGGTTTATTATGAGAAGCTGAGGAAGGGTCGTGTAATTTGCATTACTAATATTGGTAATGATGCTCTATTGCCAAAACGATCGCCGATAGAGAGAACAGAGATAGCTGGATGGAGGCGCGCTGGTGTAAAAGAAAAGACCGATCCAATCCCAAAGGAAAGCAATGAGGAAAAATAATTTAATCCGATGGCCGAGAGTGTGCAGCAAAGAAAATATAATCTGACGGCTGAAAATGTCTCTTCAAAATGTCTATTAAAATATGTATGAGACCCACACCGCTCTATCTTCTCTTATATATATACTAGGTATTGCCCGTGCCTAAAGGCACGATCAAAAAGAAAAATAAATAAATCTGTTTGGAAGGAATAAAATGTTTGTTCAACACACTGTCACATAAAAGAGTTGAGTACGTAAAATAAAGAGTGAAGTACTAATGAGAGGTTGGAATCAATTCTCCTCATCAGTATAAAAAAATCTCTGCTCAGCTATAACAATCCTACAAAATTGCATAATCTCTATAAACGCCCATGTACCTCAAGGGCAATGAAATGAAGACATTAACAATACAACATTAAAATTGTGACTTCTTAAACCAAAAAAATTATAATGGGTGAAGCGCAGTTGTGATAAACCTCCTAGCTTATACAAATGGATAGTACAATCGTCGACTAAAGTCGTCTACCAAGTCGGTCAATGGTAACAAATCACTTCAGGATGTTGCCTTTTTGACACCTGCTATTACACACGAATAGAGGATGATCAGTTGTACTGAATTGACATTAAAAATAGTAGTAGTAAACACATTTAAGTCCTTCAGTCCTAGCAGTTAAAAGCCAGAAAAAGAAAAAGAAAAAGGAAAATCTTTTATTTGACACAAACTCAATAAGCTGTATCCCAAATAAAATGCTAGTGACATAGTGCTTAGGTGACTAAATAGTGAAGCAATATGTGAGATAGTGGTACCAGTATACGTTCAATTTAGTCCATGAGCGTTCTTGGTAAACTAAAACTAAATGTTGAAGGCTCGGGATTTGATATGATCCGATCCTCAAAGCCATAAAACAAAAAGGTATAGGTCACCTCTGAAGAATATCCAGAATTTATAGCTTCAGGGATTCAAGCCTTATGCGAGTGAAGTTTAACGTAAGAAGAGATTCACTCATTGATCGAAAAGTCCATGACAAACACACACTGAACCAAGGTAGTTGAATATAGAACCCTATTTATACTCGCTGCATATTTCCCTCTTGTCATTTAGATAAACTGTTAGTTATATTCCTCTATGATGCAAAGAAAGACCTTGATGCTAGCAAGTATTACCATCTCAACAAAGGAATATGATAGAATTGAGACCACTAAACCCTTTACTTGCAATAAGCACAACAATAATCACAATCAGCATGATATAAAATAAGCCAGATTGCAGCTATAAGAAACAGTGAAAATTGCAAAATTTCACCAGCAACCAACCCATTTTGCACATGGCTGGCCTGGGTTAAGAGTGACCATGTATTAAATGGCATGTAATGACCATGTATTGTTACGGCTTTTGGGCTAAAGACAGATCAAGCATAACAGACCAATAAAGAATATAAGAGGTCAACAATGGGAGCAATTTTGTAGTGCTCCAAAAGAGCACGTGTTGTTCTCTTCCCATGCACGGGTGAAACATATTTCGATAACACGGGTCCACAAAGCAGAAAGAAGCATGGGTCAACACATAAAGTATATCGTAACACAGAGGTGCTCTTTTGGAGCACTACAAAATTGCTCCAACAATGGTGTTCTTCTCTTCCCATGCACGGGTCAAACATATTTCGATAACACAGGTCAACAAAGCAGAAAGAAGCATGGGTCAACACATAAAGTATATCGTAACACAGAACATACCAATCTAAACCGGAGTTTTAAGGGGAAGAAACAAATTAGAAATGAATCAAAATAGCTAAAACTGATGAAAAACAAACAAACATTGAAGTACAAACATAAGTGGCAAACATAAGGGATATGAGGGTTAATACAATAGTGGCTCTAAACTATCCTGATCAAGAAAGATAGAGGTATTTGATATATAAGACAGAAGGAGGCTTACCTGACAGGGTTCTGCTCGAGAAACTGAAAAGAAGCTCTTCACAGTGCCCTGTAGAAAAGAAGCCTGATGATTGCAGAAAATCAAAGTAAAGGGGGTGAAATTTTACCCACAAACATAACTCAGGATCACCTGCAAACAACGGATTCAGAAACACGAATATTAAGAGAATTGGGGCTCAGTTTGAGAGAATTGACAAAGAACATAAGGAGAGAGAGTCGATTAATTAACTGAGGTTGACCGCAACAGCGAGAAACTCTGGATCTGAACATCAATTTAACACGAGTGAAACTTGTTCATATAAACCTGAACCTCAACCCAAAACCCTACAGCCGAACCCAAAAGCAGTTAAGCCATGTAGATGGCATACACTGTGAAACCGAGTGCTCTTAAGAGTAGAACCAAGGTACTATTTTTCCGGTTATAATCGAAACATTGGTTCACTATTGTAAATCCATGAAAGCAAAACAAAAAACTAAAATCAGGTTTCAATTGACGAAATCTATGTAAGCAAAACACAAAATTGAGATCAGGGTTCAATTGATGAAATCATGTAAGCAAAACACAAAATCGAACTTAGCATAGCATGGTTAGAGGTCTACAGAGCATTGGTTCAAACCAAGAATGAAAGAAGAACGATGAAATCGACATGATTTAAACCAAGAATGAAACAAACCTGGACTGTTGCAGCGGAGGAGGCCACACATTAATACTCATTCTCGAGCACCCGACTGAGATCATAAAGGAAAATTATAGAATCCCTAAAAACAAATAGTGAAAACAGTATCAAAGGTTGATTTTTTCATTGGCAGAACACTGCATTTCTACTAATACTGAACCATCACAAAACGAACCCAAAGCCGAAAAAATCTTTTGCAAACGCTGTTTGACATTTGCAGAACAAATACTTTTAACAATCACGATGAACAACAGAATTTCTACTAATACGACGAACAAACGCGATGAAACGTGAATTAGATGACGAATAAGATGGGGAGAAGTCGCAGATTGAGAGAGAGGACGTACCTGGAGGTTGTTCAAACCGGGCGAAAATAGCGATTCCAAGCGGGAGTGATGAGACGGCGATGGTCTACTGAAGCAGAAATCGGCGGCGTTGGGAAAATCTGAACAAAACCCCAATCGACAACACGGTAAACAGACGAAGAAGATGAAAACGGTAAACAACAGAAGACGAAGAAGATGAAAAAGACGAAGAGGAGAAGACATGAGACGTACCTGGAGATTGTTCCAACTGGGCGAAACCACTGATTCCGAGACGGAGTGATGCAATCTGAAGCTGAAATCGTGGGCGGCTTATGGAGGTGTAATCGTGAAGCTGAAATCGTGGGAGCTAATCTCTAATTCGTGCACATTAAGTTTTAATCGGATGGTTAAAAATGTATAATGAAATTTGATCTAACGGTCCAAAATGTCTCTCAAAATGTCTCTTTGAAAATGTCTTTCAAAAATATGTATGGGACCCACACCGTGTTGTTTTATTATATATATATATATATATATATATATATATATATATAGAGAGAGAGAGAGAGAGAGAGAGAGAGAGAAAGAGATAGAGAGATCAGATGGTGCCTCGTCTTTATCCTTTAATTCCCCTAAAACCAATATTTCTTTTCTTTGATCAACTAAAACCAATATAATGGTCAAACATACAACCCTTAATTAAAATAACATTTATTAACTTTTTAATACCGGGCAATACAATACAGTAAACTTAATATAGGTGATTTTAATTAAGGGTTGCATGAATTATATACACACACACACACACACAAACACATTTCAGATAAGAATGGGTGCTTATTTGAAATGTTTATTTGGGGATTTTCTGATGCAATTGACGTTGACTTGATCATTTGAGTATTGCTCAAGTTGTTGAAAGATACGTTGCGAGTTCAATAGATTTCAGTCGGGTATCAACGAATTTTTTATTTATATCGTCAGAGATCCTCGTCGTTACCAGTTCCGTCAGTAACTTATTAGCTCTTTCTTTTACAAGTAAAACTATGATCATAAATTATAGGCTTAATTACTTAATGCATACCCCCAGTTTACCGAAACTATCACATTGCAACCTCCAGTTCTAAAACTAGCTGATTGCATCCCCCATTTGTAAAAAATACGTCAATGTGCAAATGGGATCGAAATTCAACCATCAAATTTAAACACAACAAATGTATTTTCATAAAACTCACATCGTCTATGATACAATGGCATCACATTATTTCAGGTAATTCCCTTCGAGTACGTTAATTTTGCGATGAAATTTCGTTCCCAGTTGCACATTGACGTATTTTTTGCAAATGGGGAATGCAATCAGCTAGTTTTAGAACTCGGGGTTGCAATGTGATAGTTTCGATAAACTGGGGGTATACATTAAGTAATTAAGCCTAAATTATATATTCAAGTATATGTATAGCTGTAACAGTCATATGTTCCAGCAATACATATACTTGAGTACTTACAATTTAGGATTGCCATATGTTATGACCAATGTGTTTTGATTTATAATTACAATTAACGGGTTATAGGCTAAACTGAATGGTTACCGTTAACATTGATCTTAATATTTCATAGAAGGACAGTATTTTTGAGGTCTAATTTCTGAATGATTGATTGTGGGAGTTCCCATTATTCTTGGTTTAATCCGCAGACCATTAGTATATTCTGTTGGGGGTAATTTTCAGCAAGGATGAGGTTCTTTTTTGCTCTTGAGTTCTAGAAACCAATAGTTCATAGCGTGAATATAACGTTTATATTCACGCAATGTTTGAACCTTAATTAGTTAACCATTGTTGTCACGCAATTAAGGGACCGCTGTACTGACTTGTGAAGCAGTGGTGTCTTCTTGAACTCTATCAAGGCAAAGTACATCCTCCTATAGTCCTTCAACTGCACGACATTATACCATTAACTATCGAATCTACTGACACATACTAGCCCAAGACTCAAAAGTTTACTATGAAATGCACTACCTTAACTGCTCGAGACATAATTTCTTGTCCCAATAAGTTGTTGCATTATCAGCTATTGGCACTGCAATATCCTTTACATTGAGAGATATAATTAAGTTCTCAATGCATAAGAATAGCGCACTTAAAATATTCCTGCAAGGCAAAAGAAATGAAGCCTAAGTCACATTTTATCAGCAATAACCCAATTTTTTTTCGAAACGAGGATGATTAATTTACTCATAGTTGAGCCCCACATAACTAATCCACATAAGTTCTTGACAACTGAAGTAGTAGTGCAAGCTTACCTGTCCTTGGCATTTTGACCCTGTAGCGACATAGGGAATTTCTGCTAGCAACATAGGGAATTTCTGCTACATCTTCTCCCTATGCCGCGTAACATTGCAGCGGACACAATCTCCGAGCTGCATCTTTTACGAAAAAGGAGGGTACCATAAGCACTTCTGCATAAGCAACATGTCAAACAGATATGCAGAAGTAATACTTGACTGATAAAACGGCATCATGCACACCTTTGACATCACGATCATCCGCACTCCTTCTAAAGGAACATTTGAATGTGTAGGTGAAATGTACTCATAATAAACTAAAGAGTTCCTCAACGTTCACCCGTAAACCATGGCAGGAAAAATATCACAGCACTCTGGGTCTACTATGAACGCAAAAGCTTCTTGTAGGAATTCGCGAAACAAGGTTTTATCTTATGGGGTTTCAATATAAAAGGACAAAATTTGCAGAAAAACTAATCAAACTCACATGAAAGATAAAGATAGCTTGCCCGAACAGCTTTTTGTTTCCCCAGAAGCCATCTTCCCTCGAAGATGCTCCATCTTATGACAGGTTCTCCAGAACTATCGGAACCATTCTTCTTGATTTAGTTCAGTGCATGCTCTAGTAACTATTGCATTTCGCCAACTACCATATCTTGTAAAGCCTAATAAATCCTACATCATATCTCATCACAGTTTCACTCGTCTTTGGGCAATTCCAACAGTAGATGTGGTACAAGTATGGTATTCAGATCATATTGTTTCAACTAAACAAGTTAAAGAATGTGAAAACTTGAAACTTAGAATAATCGGAATCTTTAGATCAGTAACTCCTTTGTCCTTCAAACAGCCGAGATGGTATCTCTTTCCCAAACTTGAAAGATGGAGTAGTGAAAAGGGCTAATATGTAACAAACATGCATAAGCCGACTTTTGAGCTATCGTAAGTGTATTGGAACAAAGAAGTAAAATTAGAACCTGATTGCAGAGGATGATTGTCAGAGAGCAGAACTCATCATATTTGCCAAAATCTTCGCTACTGCAAGCATCATCAATGCATTAAGAACTCCTGTAAAGATCACGCGGGAGTAAAAATGTGAATCAAGCCTGATTATCAATATGCAAAAATAAATGGAGGAAGATATATCTGAACATTTGTGCTAATCAGACCATTCTGGGGTAGTTTCAAGAATCAACTTTCAGAATTTGTTGAGTGAGATAAAACAGTATATTCTGTAGACAGAAAAATAAAATCATCAAAGGTAGAATTTCATCTAAGAAGAAAATGCTGGATTGTAGAAGCATGTGTCAGTATCTGCTTTCATTAGTGCTCTGCTTTTGTCTCCCACACTGTTGGTTTTTGGGTAATAGGTGCATTTCCAAGTACCAACAGGTTTGCGACTTAGCAAAATGCAGTCTGTAACGACAAAACCAATATTCTAGTGAAATACTGCAGTTAGATTAAAGCTGAAATATATTTATGCTGAATAACAGACTATGAAAATACCCTTGTGAAAATATGTGGCATTTATGAAGATCTATAAGGCCCTCCTCCGTTTGTTCGTCACAGATGAAGCAATTATTGCCATTTTCTTCCGCTACCTTCTTTCCCTATAGTGATTGGAGCGAAAGAGTATGCAGAGACACTCCGTCTGAATTAACAATGTTCTTGTTACTCCAAAAGAAGAGATGAGTTGAAGATGAAATTAGCAAAATAATAATCTAAAGAGCCTCATGATCCTACTAAAGTCAGTCACAGTTGTCTACGATAGCCATAACCAGCACAATCTTCGAACTCGGCAGGCCGGACCTGCTGAGAAATGCCAACAGATCATCAATGTTCGATTTGAAAAAAACAATATAACTGTTATGTGAGGCTGTGAAGCAGAAATTGGAACATGCTTCTTTTTGGCAGTGAAAGCAGAACATGCAACCTTCTTTAGTCTTGTAACCTCTTAATATTTCCTATACATAGTAATTGATCATAGTAAGGAGCCATGTTTCAAGGAATTCGTGTATTTGTTAATCAGATCCAGTTGTAGCATTATTAAGGTGAACATATTAGGACTTATGTCCAAATTAGGACCTTGTTTTTACAGTGCAGTTCACTTCCATCTGGCAGCCAATCAAATCCCGACTTGTGCAAATCTCTGAAGAAAACACCAATGACAATAAATTTTAGTAGACCTTACAGTGAACTGTAAAATTAGTAATATAAGTGCAGTTTCTAAGTCGTGTATAAACCTTCGAGATGACGCATGCAGGGACAACCTAGCACTGAAGTAACTTTGACACCTGCATGCGTCACAGCAAAAAGCTTGTCCAAAGTCGGCTCGAAGGTTTATACGCAACTGAGTAACCGCACTTATATTTACTAATTTTAATCTTCACAGTTCAGTATACTGAAATTTCTTGCCATTGGTGTTTTCTTCAGAGATTTGCACAAGTCAGTATTTGATGGGATGCCAGATGGAACTGAACTGCACTATATAAACAAGGTCCTAATTTGGACATGAGTCCTAAAATTTTCACCTTAATAATACTACAACTGAATTTGATTAACAAGTACACAATTTCCTCGAAAAATGGCTCCGTACTATGATCAGTTACTACGTATAGGAAAATTTCAAAGGTCACAAGACTAAACAAGGTTGCATATTCTGCTTTCACTGCCAAAAAGAAGTATGTACAGATTTCTACTTTACAGCCTCACATAACAGTTATTCGGTTGTTTGTAAAATCGATCATGGATGATCTGTTAAAATTTCTGAGCAGGTTCGGCCTTCCAAGTTCGAAGCCCTTGCTGGTTTTGGTCATCGTAAGCAACCGTGAGTAACTTTAAGAAGGATCATGTGGCTCTTTTGGTTTCGATTATTACTTTGCTAACTTCATCTACAATTCATCTCTTGTTTTGCAGTTACAAGAACATTGTTAATTCAGACAGAGTGTCTCTGCATACTCTTTCACTGCAATCACTGGAGGGAAAGAAGGTAGAGGAAGAAAATGGCAATAAATGCTTCATCTGTGCTGAACAAACGGAGGAGGAGGGCCTTATACATCATCATAAATGCGGCAAATATTTTCACAAGGGTATTCTCATAGGCTTTTCTCAACATAATTATATTTCAGTTTAATCTAACTGCAGCATTTCACTTTGACTATTGGTTTTGTCGTTACAGACTGCTTTTTGCTTAGTCACAAACCTGTTGGTACTTGGAAATGCACCTATTGCCTAAAACCAACAGTTTGCAAGACTAAGCAGACAACCGACCAGAGCACTACAGAAAGCTCAGGCAACGCAGATAATGGCACATGCTTCCTGTGCAGGTTATACTGTTTTATCTCACTCTTTACAAATTTCAAAAGCTAATTCTAGAACCAAGCCCAAAATGGTCTGACTAACATAAAAGTTCAGAAAAAAGCTTCCTCTACTTATTTATGCATGTTGATAATCAGGGTGGATTTACATTTTTACGCCCATATGATCTTTACAAGAGTTCTAAAGACATTGATGATGCTTGCAGTAGTGAAGATTTTGACAAATCTGATAAGTTCTCTTCTCAGACAATCATCCTCTGCAATCAGGTTCTAATTTTCTTTCTCTGTTGCAATACACTTATGATAGCTACAAGTCTGCTTATGCATGTTTATATATTTGTTTCTTATTATCCCTTTTCACTTCTCTTTCTTTCAAGTGTGGGAAAGAGTACCATGTCGGCTGTTTGAAGGACAAAGGAGTTGTAGATCTTAAGGTTCAGACAATTTTCACATAGTCTTTAACTTGTTTAGTTGAAATAGTATGATCTGAATAACATATTTGTACCTCATCTACTATAGGAATTGCCCAAAGACGAGTGGTTTTGTGATGAGAAATGCAGTAGGATTTATCAGGCTTTACAAGATATGGTAGTTGGCGGAATGCAAAATTTACCAGAGCCTGCACTGAACCGGATCAAGAAGAATGGTTCCAATAGTTCTGAAGAACCTGTCATAAGATGGAGGCTTGTTGGAGGAAAGATGGCTTCTAAGGAAACCAGAAAGCTGTTTGGGCAAGCTATCTCTATCTTTCATGTGAGTTTGTGTAGTTTAAATAGTTTTGCTGCGACTCGTCTTTTTTCCTCATTTTGTATTGAAACCCCATGAGATAAAACCTTGTTTTTCAGATTCCTGCAGGAAGCTTTTGGGTTCATGGTATACCCGAAGTGTTGTGATCTTTTTCCTGCCATGGTTTATGGGTGAGCATTGATTCACTTTTCCAGTTTATTATAAGCACATGCCAATAGTTTTTAATGTTAAGTATCAGTACATTTTACCTACAAATTCATATGCTCCTTTAGGAGGAGCGTGGATGATCATGATTTCGAAGGGATGTATTGTGCCCAGTTATCAGTCAAGTAAGCAATATTTCTATATGGTTGTTTGACATGTTGCTTATACTGAAGTGCTTACAGTACCCTCCTTTTTCCTAAATAATTCAGCTCAGAGATTGTGCTCGCTGCAATGTTACACGTATACGGAGAAGATGTAGCAGAAATTCCCTATGTTTCTAAAAGGTTAAAATGTAAAGGACAGGTTAGTATGTAGGGCTCAACTATGAGTAAATTAATAATCCTTGTTTCCGAACAATATGTGGGTTATTGCTGATAAAAATGTGACCTCGGTTTCATTTTTTTGTTTTGCAGGGATATTTCACAGCACTATTCTCATGCATTGAGAACCTAATTGTATCTCTCAATGTAAAGGATATTGTGGTGCCAGTAGCTGATAGTGCAGCAACTTACTGGGAAAAGAAATTGTGCTTTGAGCCCATGATGGATGATAAGGTAGTGCAATCCAGAGTAAATTTTGAATCTTAGGGTAGTATGTGTCAGTAGATTCGATACTGATGGTATAATGTCGTGCCGCTGGAAGACTATAGGAGGAAGTACTTTACGTTGATAGAATGCAAAGGGACGCCACTGCTTCACAAGTCAGTACGGCAGTTGAAAATCGACTGTTAGAAAGGTCAAGACAGTATAAAGATGAAGCATTTGCGCATGTTTGCGAGTAGATTGAAATCCAAAAAGAGTAAGAGTTCAAAAATCTCATTTTTGTTTTAATCCTGTTCAGTTTTCTGCATCTGAGTTGACATTATAGTTTGTTTAGAGTTTTGAGCTGAAAAACCGCAGATTATTCAATACCCAAATTTACATATTATCTTTGATTTTACACATTATCTGCTCATACCAAGTTGGATTTTTGGCTTTTAAATTTTCAGTTAGCTTTTTCACTCGGATTATTTTCAAGAGATCTTTACCAAACAGGGTCTTGATATATGGAAATGTTAGAGATGTTGCCAAATGATTTCCATAAACGGTATTTATGCATAGATTTGTATGTGTGTTCTCCACAATTTACTCTAAAAATCAGTATTTGGTTGCTAAACCAACATGTACAATGCCGGAGTAAACTCGAGATTGTAGCAACATTCAAAAAGCTGCCCTTCTTAGAACCTAAAAGTTCAGTATTTGGTTGCTAAACTAACAAATGAAAGAAATATCACAATTCCGTGAAGTCATAGTCTATTATATAGAAGCAGTTGTCTACGAGTACGTACCAGTGTAATAAGATGAGGAACATCCTTCTCGGAAAGAGCGAAGTCAAACGCTGTAGAGACTCCAATTGCCAGTGAGAGACATCAGACTCCATGGGGAAACAACTCCTATTCTAGAGCGTACAATCCTGAATGCAATGGATAATGTTTTGAACAAAGACTGCACTTTATTGGATGACCTGATTCATGAGAAAAAACAAAAGGTGGAATGAGGCTCGGCCATGCAGTGTATGTTCACTAACTTAACATTAACATTAACATTAACAGTAGCGGAACCTTTTTTTATCCTCCGACTGTAGAAACATGAATAACCACTCAGTTTACATACTTTGTAGCATAACTAAAAAGATAACTGGTTTAAGAAGTTAAGGAACTGGTCTCAGCCATCGGCAATATATATATGTATATATATATATGTGTATATATATATGTATATATATATGTATATATTAGCATGCAGTATGGATGAGGAAACCCTGAGGAAAAGAACAAAAACAAAGATTAGATTTTGTTTTCATTTACCGACCATCTTGTTGGGTTTTCCCCAAATTTTTATGGTTTTAGCGTAAGGATCCCCACCAGGGCAAGCAATTAAATTCAGCTAAACAGCTCCTCAAGGATGTTGAAACAAAAGACATCCTTGATATGTGGTAAACTGAAGCAGCGCTATCACTTGGAGAATGATATGAAGTTCAGAGCAGGTATTAATTCACAGGTTCCACAAGACGATGATGTAGAAAAGCGGTTTGAAATGGTATAGCAGTATCTCTTTAGCCTCCACAATTGCAACTTAATGTGAATACATAGAAATGCACCCCTACGTTAGCTCATAAATCCTCTATCCCAGGACAATTTGTAAGCCAAGTAATCTTTGTGATGAGGTCTAAATAAAACCCAGAACTAAAAGGGGTAGACCTTAGGAGCAAAATGGTAATTCCGATATTGTGAGCGGGAGCGGGAACCCCTACCTGTCCACAGTGGCTCTTCCCCTGGTTACCCTTAGGTTAGCTTCTTAATCCTCCTCCCCGCCACAAATTCCAAGCCTTGATATCTTATGAGCATCATCAATGGGATCCACGACCACGAGCTGGGCAATCCAGTGCCCTCCACAGTGCCGCAAGGCCTTTCAAAATGCTCCTGTGCCCCTCTAAACCCAAATCCACATGGGTGTCTATAACAACCCTACATTCAAATCAGGGACTAAAGTAAAAAGATTCAAAAGTTCAGGGACAAGTTTACAATTTCTTGTGTATCATCTCAAACTGCATTGTGGGGCATACTTTCATCAAGGTATAGTTGGGGGTCTATTTTGATTAGGTTTTCAGTTGGGACCATTTGGTAATTTATCAAGAGTTGGAAGACTACGTTGCAGATTCATTTGAACTTACAAATTTGTTAGCAAATCCTTCATCCACCATTGTTGAACCTTCACATGAGCTGCAATGTTGACTCATAGCTCAGAGTTCACCATTGAACTGTCGTTGCAGCCAACTAGCCCATTCCCACCATCAAAACCCAACCTTGACAATTCACTCAAATCACTCGTCCTCTCTGATATCTCTCACACCTGAGGTATTCTCACACCTGATAGGAGCTTCCTCATCACTGAATTGTTCTTATTTGTCGGGAATTTGGGAAGAACAGACTCTAACATGCTTACTCTCGGTGATTTGTTCAATTCTCTTTCTGTGAAATCTCGTCCAATTCTGAGTATACCTTCGTGTTCCTGAGGTCCTGCAGAAGCAGAATTATCAAGAATTACATGCTTAAAGATGTGGTTTGAAAATTCCCTATTCTTGCTCTAATACCCGGTCGCCAGAAAACTCATATCTTTCAGAGGGAATTTCTGGTCATGTCTGAGTCGTTCTTCATTCTTAGACTTGATACATGTTTTTTAGGATCTGTTTAACACCTGCATGTGCCCAGAAATGGGAGAAATTGTATTGCTTCGATCAAGTGTTGGAACCTGTAAATTGGTGAATATCTCTCTGTGGCGGACGCAGGTTTGTAATTCAGCGGGGGCTATGTGCGCACACTATAGGAGGATTCTGAGTCAAAATTGTGATTTAAAGTTTTAGAAAGCGTAAATTTTGATGTTCTTTAGGGAACAAAATATATTATTTGTAATAATTACACCAAATTACATGGGGTTATAATGGTACTTCTTGACCTTGGAGGGGGCGCAGCTCCCACCCATCACCCCCTTGGTCCGCCAGTGTATCCTAACAATTTTTTAGTGGAAAATTTATAATCAAACATCCTCAATTGGACAATATATAGCGTGACATGTTCTACACCAATCGATTTGCAGATAGAGACAACAGC
This sequence comes from Linanthus parryae, assembly GCA_023055425.1. NCBI lineage: Eukaryota > Viridiplantae > Streptophyta > Magnoliopsida > Ericales > Polemoniaceae > Linanthus > Linanthus parryae. The sequence goes on along the minus strand of JALGPY010000001.1, from coordinate 177,437,768 downwards.
ATTAGGACTTGATACCTTCAACCTATAGTTCAGATATTTCTTCGAACATGTTGAGTGCATGAATTTGCCTAATGGGTCAAAAGATTCAGAAGGAAGGAAATAATGCAATATATATATATGGAATTAATAACGTTGAGTTTGTGTGTGTGTGTGTGTATACCTTGGATGAAGGCTATTCTCGACAACCTTTTGTCCATGTTTCCTCCATTTGTAACCATCATCAAGAACATCAACATCACTCATAGTTTGGAAACAAAACCTTGGCTCTCTAAGTTTCCTCCTCACTTCAGTCACCATTTTGTTCAGACTGAGGCTCTGAGCATGTTGATGAACTCCTCCACCTATATGCATTCATAGATTTAGTACCATTTGAGTCAGCATTTGGCATATACAGAATCAAATTAACAATATATACATTTAACAAGAGCAACAATATTCTCCCCTCTCGCAGTCTCTCTTTGCAGGGCAGGGAATCAAAAAACGGCCTGAAATGGTGCGGTGCGGAGAGGGTGATACGTAAAGGAAGAGGAGAGTCCGATTCACGCGATACGTTGTACGTGAATCGGACTCACATCTGTAACGCCGAAGTGGACCTTCATGTAGCGTTTTTGGCCAAAAAAATGGCCAAAACGGACCCTCTTTACCAAAAAACGGCCTATACGCCTGTGCAAGCTTCACGTATTCAACTCCTGATTCCGGTCACAGCCTCTCCGATACAGGCCGGTTCCGTAACAAGCTACCGCGCCGAAACCGTTTTTTAAAACCATGGTGCATAGAGTGGAACGGAGAGAAACAATCTCTCTCTGCATACCTACAACCACTCCCTTCGTCCTTCCCTCGGGCTACTACCACAACCACTCTCTCACACACCGTCTCTCTCATAATCTGTGAAAACCCTCTATGCCTGGATCGCCGACAGTCCCTTATAACCCTTTTTTCATTTCATCAAACTGTGGTTCCCCAATCCTTCTATCTAGTGCTTTTGACATAAAGCACGAACTCCTGCCGCAGAAACAATTATACTTTTGATTCTGACCTGTACACTCAGAATCAGTCACAATTTACGCTTGCTTTCCCGTGACACCCCTCTGGGGCCTGGCTCTTGGAGCTAGAGAAACTTGGCAACTCTTCGGTGACTTCACGCCCTCTTCATCAACAGCCTTGCCATAGTTTCCTAGGACTGAGCGGCTTTCCTAGTTCAAGGGAGAATCTCTCGCTTCCTAACTTTCTTCTTCCCAAGTGATATACCGCTAGCATTAATGTTAACGTGATAACTGATACCGTTAAGGTATCGGGGTTAACGATTTTGTGAAAACCGTCAAAAACTAACCACGTAGCTTGTAGCCTACGGCGCAATTCTAACAACTAAATTGTTGACCAAATAAAGATTTCTTTTCATAATCAATTCATTCGATGAAAATAAACTGGAGAGTACAAGTGTTTAAATAGACGAAACAAAACCTAACCCCAGACTCCTACGGGCCAGACAAGAAAGCCCGGTACGACTAATTAAATAAATAACGAAATAAACTATTTTATTAACAACTAAATAAATAAATACTAACTAACTAACTAACTAACTAAATGCTAAATAAATCATACAGACGACGATGATACGTTTGACCCGTATCAATAACAGACATTGTAGATGAAATGATAATACTCAACTACGAAGGCACAAAAATGTCTATTTTTCTGAGTAAGGAACAAATGATTGCAGTAATCTATGGATAGCTGAATGTACTTAGCTCTGCTTTTTTAATATTGAATCTACACTCCACTATTCATATGATAATTGATGCCGAAATTTAGTCATGTTGATATGATAACATACCTTGTGATTGTTTGCAAGCCGCATATCTAACTTTCAATGCAAGCTTCCTAGTCTTGCGAGACTGCGGCGCCGCCTTTGGCTGTTTAAGTATTAAGACCAGTATATAAGAAGAGATGCTACACTAATTAATTAATCAATCATGTAGTAATTAATTTCTAGCTACAAATATAATTCATCTTGCCTTTTTTCTAGCTGGAGCGTTCGTTTCAGCGGCAGCCCATGGATCTAAGAAACAGTGAGAATGTTAGCTTTAATGGCTTGATTCAGAAAACAAACAAGAAAACCAGCAGTTGGATTTAATTTCATCAAAAAATTAACTTTCTAGACTCTTAAATTCGCAACCACTTGAGCCAAATCGTCTGTTTCAATAACGCAAATTCCCAAACAAGAAGCTGGAGAAGAGAGCGAACCTTGAATTAATCGAATAATGAACTTGTTGATTGATGTGATTGGGTCATTTGATTGATGTGTTTGGGTTTCTGCGAATGGTTTTTGAAGTGAGGGCTATGAATCGCCTCCCGAATTGGGAAAACTTGGCGGCGACTTGGTACCGATCAGGAATTTTCATCGCCGCCGTCGTCTCATCGACCGACCGACCGACGATGGTAACCGCCGCCGCTCCTCTCTCTCTCGCAGAGTCTGTGAAAACCCTCGAACTATCTGGACTCTGGAAAGCCTGTATATAACCCACCAGTGACCTACCGCATGAAAGTAATTTTCAAATAAAGTAACGATATGACGGTGAGATATGATATCCCTTCATATTTTTTTTGAAAAGCAAACATTGTTGCTAGCCTCACAACTAAAAACATTTCAAATAATATTTTCTTTTAAGGGAAGAGATTCATTAAGAGTTGGGCGTCACACCCAGTAAATCATCCGAGAATACAGAAAAAGCCTAATCGGGGACTTGCAAGTAGAAGGACATATCCTCTTCAACTATACCTTTTTGGACAAACAATGAACCAAACAATTACTACGTGTACCGATATGTCTAACTGTGGAGGAGGTGAAACCTTGTAAACAATCTCTGCAATCCTTGACCAAGGATCTAATTTCACTAAATGATGAAACTGAGCGCATTTTACCAGATTCCCCATGGCATAGAAGATGAACAGCGATGAGAGAGTCTGATTCCACTTCAACCGAACTGATGTGTAGCTCCTTCGCCATCGATAGACCCGAGAGGATAGCTGCCAACTCAACTAGCAATGGAGTTCGAATATCAGGAGGACGACAGAAGCTGCCAGCAAAAAATTTGCCTACAGAGTCGCGAAGAACACTTCCGATTCACGCCGGAGTGTCAAACGGAAGCCACGCCGCATCCGAGTTAACCTTGACAGAGCCTAACGCCGGCGGGGACCAGTGTACACTGGCAGGAAGGAGAACAGCACCGGCGTCCTCAAGCTGAACCAGGAAGTGGGCCTCCTTATACCATTGTACCAAGCCTAGCGCAGCATTAACAGAGGCAGAGACGCTCTGAGCTTAATTCTCGAATATTTTTCCATTTCTTCTCCACCAGATAGCCCAAACCAACGTAACAAAAACTTCGCACAGCTCTACACATTTGTTGGAGAGAGTCTCAAAAATCAGATCGCGGACAGAACCATTCCATTGGAGAACAAAGCTCATCTTTTCACATTCATTCCAGACCTAACGAGCAAATTCCCACTTGAGGAAGGCGTGTTCCTCAGTTTCTGCCACAGTGGTGGGGCTAGCTCCACTGTATACTTTCTTTTTTTTTAACCAAATTAAACTTTTTCGATTAAGATCAAATCTCTCATGTGCCATCATATTTAATAGCACTATATGCAACATATTTTTTATTATATACTTCAAATGAGACAGTTGAAATTAGCTCTATTCTGCAGCTTCCACGTTGCTTGCCTCAGTCAGCGGCGGATCCAGGCTTTTTTCTGCCATGGAAAAAATGTTAATGAAGCATTACATATATTAACATTTTACAGGCAAGTACTCTTGCATTGTTGCCTGAAGGAATCTCCACCACTTTCGGAGTCTCTTGCAGAAAATAGCTGCATTTTCATTAACATATAACCAGTCATGTTTTAGCGCTCAACAGCAACAGTCTAGGCTAACCGGATTGCGCAGTGATTCAAACATCATAAACTATCCTCATTTTTCGTTAGAAATATGTTCTATTTGCTTAGTTCAATTGGTCAGAGCATTGCCATGTCAGGGCGAGGTGGGATTCTTTCATATGCGATAACACATGGCGATGGCTAGAAGAAGAATACAGGACTTTAGAGGATCGGGAATCGGGTGAATATTGCAAACCTGGTGAGCCCGGAAAGGAGCAACAACTAGACAAGCGTCGACAACCATTATGGATATCTTTTCCTTCCTAATTCTCATTTTGATTTTTGACATTACTAAACTTGTCAGATAATTGTGAAAGAGGAGAGTTGCCCTAACAATTCAACATCCCCCCATGGAGATTTTTCAGTATAAACAAAATGAGATAACAAAAAATCTATATTACGTTCCATTTTCCGTATTTAGATTTCGCCAATCAGTCATTTTAAATTCAGCATCAAGGGTCTAGATTGATCAAATCCTACAAAATTGGCAAAGAATTGCGAGAGAACTAAGTTTCCCTAACATTACAACATCATCTCACATTGGAAATCTTTCAGTCACCCATGACGTGTCTTTCAGGAATCTTGTTCCCTTAGAACATCAGCGGTCTACGTTGTTACTAATTTGAACTATTGAAGTCATATGTATCTCTCCAAATGTGTTTAGACTTTGTTTGTACAATTGTTGTTCCCTCGAAGTTGGTTTTGTGAGATTATGGTGACTTTGGTTTCCTTTCCGAGCTACACCAATTCTGAATCGATTCCTAATTCAAATCTCTATGAACTAGGAATCCCTAACAAAATGCCACAATGATTCATGCGAATCACCCGTTGTTGAAAACACTCGGTGAATTTTGGTGAAATCGGAAACAAAAACTGGGATTAGAGAATCACTTTAGTAGCAAAGAAGGGAATTTGGCTACTAAATGATACTTACAACCGACAATGAGTTTGTCTGCCACGAAGCAGAGTACATGACTCCGAAAGAAGCAGTAAAGGAGGAATTTTGGCTGAAGGTATTGGTCAACGATATGTGCCTACATCAAGATGAAGCGATTGTCCATTGCGATAACTTGAGTGCAATATGCTTGCTTATATAGAAGATTCATCATAATAGAACAAAGTATATTGACATCATGAATCAATTTCTGAGAAACGAGAGAAGGATCGTAGTAAAGAAGGTGGGGATACCTGACCCCCGCAGATATGTTCACCAAGCCATTTCTGGAGAGCAAGTTCCAACATTGTTTGAAATTGCTCAACATCACGAACCCTTGAGCTCCATCGGAGCTATCGAACCCAGAGGGGGTCCAGTGAGTCCTTTATTTGAGACTCGGGTGCGGATAAGACGTATCTTTGTTTTACGAGAAGAGGAGCAGTTGTTTCTGACGAGAGAATTCAAGTCAATGTGGAGTTTATTGGAAATATGCCTGAATAGAAGAAATTATCAAGAGCAACAAAAAAAGTACGCGGAACTTACTGCAGGTCCTTCGACCAGGTGAGGTGGTCGTTAGATCAACTACCTGGGCACGAATAGTCGTACGACCATGCCCTGTGGTCATACGACCACATCCTTGAAGGGTGCAATATGGTTGTTTCCTTATTTTTTTGGAAACGTTTTGGGAGGGGAGGGAGTCTTCGGTAAAAGGGCACATACTAGCTTTTAATTATGTGATGCGCAATTTAGTGTGCTAGTCGGAAGTATACGAATCAAGTAATATAGAGTGTATTACGACTCAGACTATCGATCCCACAGGGACTTTGCAGGTTTTTCTAGTATCAGTTTTAACGAACAGAGTGTAAAACGGAGGAATATTTTGAGAGTTTGCTTACTAACTAAGTACTGAAAATAAATAACTGAAACGTAAATCTTTTTGTGAGGATTTTCGGAATAATCTTGTGTTGGTAAAACTAGGGTTTGAGATACTAGGTCTCGGGATCCCCTAGGGTCTCTACAGATTTTCGTTCTAGTTTGATATGAAACCACACAGCAGTCTCGTTATCCGTGCCACGTACCAATTGTGCAGTATCTTTTCTTTTCCTGCACGTTATCACGATCCTGCAGACTGTCGGGTTCCTGTTAAGCTGTCTAAGTCTGCAGTCTCGTTCTAAGTCTGCTAGGGTTTCTAACCTGTCCTGATGGCCCGGGTCAAATTCCCCAACAATTGGTCTAACATTTAGGCTAGTCCTATCTCCCCTTCTCTGGTCGGTCCATCTGGGTAAGGTGCTAAATCCTGTCTTTTCTTCCTAACCCTAACCGGACGTTTTCACCTACCGACTCGGGTCTGTAGCAATTCTGGATGATCAAGCCGAGCATGCATGAACAGTAAAATTCAAAGACAGAATAACGAATAAAGCTGCTGATATTAAGATACTGTAATCATGAATTCATAGTCAAAACGTAGAACTAATATCTGAGTACCAAACCCTAGGTTCACAAAGAACCTAGGTAAAAAGTTTAGCTACTAAGTGACATAATTAAATAACAACGTTCTGAAATAAAAGAGAGAATTGAGATCAAACGAGTGTTCTGGAAAATCTGGATTCGTGCTTTCGTGCTCCCCGAGTGTACTCCGAATTCTCCTTGGGTGTATTGTTGTGTTATTATCCAAAAACGAGCTCTTGACGTTCCTTTATATAGTGCTTGAGAAGCTTCCAGAAAACTGCATGAAATTACGAAACTGCACTGGCCGAAACCACCTCGGAAAACGCGCTGTCTGCGTTTTTTTTTTCTGCGTTGTTATTTGCGTTTTTAGCTGCGTAGTTTGTTTTGGACTTGCGTGCTTGGCTCCTCGAGGTGCGTGCTTGCCTTCTCGGGGTTCGTGCTTGCTGGTGACTGTATATGGGCGCCAAAATCCAAACTCGACTTCCGAAAACCCGGTCCCGGTGCCAAATGACCAAAATACCCCTGGATCAAAACTGTCCCGAAAATTGTCACGATCATGAAATTGTTGCTCCAGACTCCGGACACCATGAACCTTACTTGAGCGTAGCCTGTCCGAGACCCCCACTTGACGGGAGTCGGTTTTTCGGCCCGACTCCGTTTCAGCATTACAACATGTTTTCGGAAAGCCTTTGACGTCTCCGTTCCTTTGCCCCTGGTTTCACTTCCAAATTCCAAGTCGTTCTCAAGATATTGCCAACCGAGCGCATCCCGGCCATTTCCCGGTTTTGGCGTTTTCAGCCTCCTCGGCTTTCATGTCATGCTCGTTTCTTCTCTAGTCGTTCCGTTTTCTGTTCCACTCTCCCGTTTACCAGTCTCGGTCAAATCCTGCTCTGAGCATTCTCTGCACGTTTCCCGAGGCGAACCCTGTTCTGTCTCGGCACGCATTCCAATGCACTTCCCGAACCTGTTCCTGTAAAGACAATATGAACAAACCCGTGATCATATCTCGAAATGCGTGAAGTAAGCAGAAATTTACTAGGAACAAATAACATCTTGTTCCTAAAATCGAGGCTTTTCGAGGGTGAATTCTGGCTAAAACATAGTTTTCCGACACAACGGCACGTCAAATCAGGCTAAAAGATAACCCCTATTTGGGCGTTATCAAACACCCCCGCACTATCTTTTGCTCGTCCCGAGCAAACCTCTTGCATACTGTCCCGATTGCATACCTTTCTGACCCGAACTTAAAACAGACGACTCAATAGAAAACCGACTCAAAAAAGAATGTACTGACTCAACAAACACAGACTCAACTATTCACAAAAAAAAAATTCTGGATGAGATCGAGCATTCTCCTTAACGCAAAACGGTACATCAACCAAACATCACCTTGTCACGAGGAAGTACCTATCCACACATGATCAGTGAGTCTAACAGATTATATGAGTGGATATCTAGCACTGGCACATGGTACTATTACTTCGTGATCAACTTGGGCAAATCCCTAGTATACCTACCATCCGAGCTGTTTCCGAATCCGGGATCCTAAGTCTAACAGGCGGGGATGTGTAAGTGTATATCAAGGTATGGCATGTTCCCACTTGTTACGATATCTCACATTTTCCCAATTCACACCCCTCACCGAGTCCCGAAAAACTGACTGAAACACCTAAGTTTCTGCTTACTCAATTCCCCTGTTCCCGTTGTGTCATCGCCGTTCTCGCGGCCACGAATGTGAAGCGGTGCAAAATCCAAAAAACCGTGTCACCAACTCAGCTTTGAAACTAATTAAATAACTAAAAACGGTAAACAATTAAAACATCTTTTTTTTTTTCTGTCAGATTTTTTTTTTTTTTTTTATTTTTTATTTTTGTTAACGATAACGTAAGTAAACAAACAGATATAAGCAGAGTGGTGCAGAAATAATCCAATGTTGCGGGGTACAAAAAATGTCCTCGTTTTGCGGTACCCTGCACTAGTCATGAAGCGTGATCCTGTAGTCGAAAGATGAAGCGTGAAGTCCTACCGAACCTCCTCATCACCAAAGATGTAGAAAAACGGCACGATCACCAATTAACCCAACAACCCCCGGTACCCCATTTTGTGCGGAAAGATGCCCCGGACGCGAATCCTCCACCTGTGATCACTATGTAGTGCAGTGAATCACCTCCGCAAATCAATGCAGTCGCCTCTAACTCACCCTGTCCAACCCTCGAAAAACGTGCAAATGTCAAACTGTCCACCATAATCTGTCATGAAGCTCTCCCTGTCAGAAACCCTCCCGAGCCCACTCCCTGAGTCATAACGCGCAGGAACAACCAACTGCACGAGTCATGAAAGTCACAAAGAAGGCTTCCTAGGCTACAGGGGCTATGAATAGAAGGGGTAAACGGCTTCAACGGGTTTACTAAGTGGACCTAGGGTTAAGAAACAGGACGTGAGGTCCGTTATGAGCCAATCACTCCACCGAAAGATGCGGTGACCGTGATGGCGCCCGTAGGCGCGTTGTCGACTACCTAAGTGACGGTGGTGTGGCAACTAGTCGGATTCTTAGCCCAACCGATAACTACTCGCTGATTCCTAGGCGCACTGGCTCTCACTCAATCTACTACACCTCGGTGTGGTTTTTCCTTCATGTTCAAAGACTATCATTGGTTTCTGCCCAGCCTTTTGTTAATTCAATTGCCCTTTCTCAAAATTTTTTGATTTTTCATTTTTTTTAATGCAAGGTCAGAAATTTGTGATGGGTAGACTCAAATAAAGAAAACGTGCAGACTCTAAAAATAAAAATAAAAACGTAAATAAAGTTGAAAAAACATGCAGACCTGGTTAATGCAGACATGAATCCCACCCCCACACTAAGGGATGGCATGCCCTCATGACATGTACTTATCTGGTCAAAAGAAGTCGGGTCTGATCTAGTCTCGAAATAACCGGACAGACTGTTTGGTGGTACTTGTCGGGTCACCATGAGGCAAAAAAGTAAGGCCGAAAAAATGTGCAGAAATTACGTACCCGTGATGCGTGCGTCTCAGCAACTAACTTCCTAAAACTACCAGGGGTTCTACCACAGTCGGCACGAAAACCGAGAAAACGCAGAAAAATATTGACCCGGGTACGGGCTCGTGCCTACAATGCAAAATAAAGCGAAGGAAGGGCATGTGGACCTGAGCACCCGGAGCAAGTCTACGGGTGTAGTTTGCAGCTTCCGGCAAGATGGACACCGTTGGTCGCCGAAAAATATTGTCGGAAAAGTCGTCGGGAAAATTCAGAATTGGTCAAGGTGTAACTCTCCACCCCCACACATGCTCGTTGCGAATTTTCGAACTTTCCGGGTTGTGTGCGTGATCTTGAAATGTGCAATCCCCAAGCACCATTGCGTATGACAATGTGCTCCCATACGGTCGAGTGTATTTTCGTACACCGGGGTTGATTGCTCCGGTCTGCTTGAAAACTTTTCCTGAAGAATCCCCAACTCGTATGAGTCCCTGCGATGGTCGAGTGTGCCAGAGCACACCGGGGTCGATTCTTCAAGATTCAGGAAATTTGCATGTTCTGCCCACTGTACGTGTTGCTACCTGCGTAGCCGCTGCGTAGCTACATTGACAGTCTGCTCCATATTTCCTCGTCCAAAAACCTTCTCCTGTCTGCATTGCTACACAGATAGCCACGCACACCAAAAAAATGCCCAAAAATTTCTCTGTCAATCTTCTGCCTGCGTGGCTAACTCCTTGGCTGTGTTTCTGCACTCCCGGACTGCGTGGCTGCTGCGTGACTACCAGCCAGCCACGTAGATAGCAGTTTTTTGACCATTTTTCATGCAATTTCTCTGCTGTTTTTCTGCACATTCTTGCTTAGACATCAGATCACACTCATCTCACCTCTCTAAATTTCAACATAAATAACTAAATTAAATTACACTACTCCTAAGTTGGGTTGCCTCCCAACCAGCGCTTGTAATTTAAGGTCGACGGCCCGACCCAGTTACCTCATGCTTGGTCAAGGGACGTCAAAACAATCTACCTTGACGACTGCTTCCGGGTCCAGATATGTCTTAACTAGGTTTCCGCTCACCTTGAAAGTTGCACTGTCATGCAGATTATTCAATTCAACCGCATCCCATGAAAGTACCCCTTTAATGATAAACAGTCCTGACCACCGATATATCAATTCTCCCGGAAAAAACTGCTTCCGAGAATCGGAGAGAAGTACCTTCTGCCCTACTTGAACTTGCTTTGGCTGTGCTGAACTTTGATGGCTCGGGTGCGATTTCAGCTCCAGAATTGGTGGCTCCTTGAGTGACAAGACCAGGGCCAATTTCTGCCTACCTTTTTCGTCCAACTGTAAACTGGTCCGATTTTCAGCTTGCATGGCCTGCTCCTCCTGGAATCTCTCCTCGTTTACTCTGTCCACTCTGTCAAACTCTGCCCATAGCTCATCCATCTCCTTGTTTTCCAAACCGTCTTCGACTACCTCCACAGTGAAGATGTCTTCATGATCGTAGTAATTCGGCAGTTGCAGATTTTTGAAAACGTTGAACTTCACCTTGTCTTCATTAATCTGCATGGTCAGTTTCCCGCTTTTGCAGTTTATCATGGCTTCACCTGTGGCCAGAAACGGTCTGCCCAGAATGAGTGGTACGTCTCCTGCCTCCATGTCCAGAATTACAAAATTTGCCGGAAAAATCAATTCCCCGACTTTCACAAGAATGTCCTCAATAACTCCGTAAGCCTGCTTCACGGATCTGTCCGCCATCTGCAGCTTGATTCTGGTGGGCCCGAGTTCACCAATTTTCAAAGTTTTGAAAATCGACAAAGGCATCAGATTGATGCTGGCCCCTAGGTCACACGGAGCCTTTCCTGTGTAAGCATTACCTAGGGTGACCGAAATGAAAAAACTGCCAGGGTCCTTCCTCTTCCTCGGTATCCCATTCTTCACACAATTTCTCACTCCTGCCGTCAGATTTATTGTCTCGAAATCGCTCATACGCCTCCTTTAGGGGTGTACATGGGTCGGTTTGAGCGGTTTATGAGGGGAAAAGAAACCCGATCCAATAATTATTGCGTTAGATAAATTCAAGTCAAAACTAATCCGTCTACTAGAAAAATCAGACCAAACCAACAAGATGGATTGGTTCGGTTTGGGTGGGTTGGTCGGGTTGCCTTCATTCCAAACAAAATGTTATTTTCAGTTTCTAAACATCAATGTGTTGGACTGTTGATGCAGAAATCGACAATCTAGCGTATAATAGAAAATATCATTTTTATTTTTAAAGCTTAGAGCAAACAACGAAAATGAATTGAAATACTTAATAGACCATGTCCATCCAGACGACTACTTGATTGCTACAAAATTTCAAAATTAGGAAAATGAAGAAAATGGGGAAAAAATTAGGGATTGATCTTCCTTGATGAAGACCTGGCATTGCTATGTAGAAAACGAAAGGGAAAGGTCTTTGAGGCTTTGACAAGTACATTAAATAATAAATTAATTAATAGATATGATAGAGATTTTATAGATATTATTAATTTATTATATATATATATATATTACCTATCTTGGGTTGGGTTGGGTTTGTTTCTGGATTTTATAATTAAAGCCACAACCCAAACCAAAATACTGGTTCGGACTAAAATATAATCCGTATTCAGCCCATATCATTTCAAATCAATAAAAATAGTTTGGATTGGGTTGGATTATTCGGGTTGGATGGATCAAGCGGTTTTCCGTACACCCCTACCTTCCATACAAAATGTCCTTGAGGAATTTGGCATAAGTGGACATCTTTGCCAACGCCTCAGCAAAGGGTATGTTGATTTGCAGCTGTTTGAACATCTCAAGAAATCTGGCGTAGTCTTTGCTATCATCCCTCTTGCGTGTCTTCAAAGGATACGACACCTCCTTGGAGACAGGTACCGTTTCCGCATCCTTCTCGTTATGCACTGCATCCTGCTCAACCGAGCCCTTCAGCTGGGGGCTTTCGGCTAAACTGTTATCCTGGTCAAATACTTCGCGCTCGATTTCCTTCGACTTTTCTGCACGTGCACGGCTAGGATACGGTGGATCCTGTAGTACTAATCCACTCCGAGTGGTGATGGCATTGACCTGAGCCCGTGGATTGTTTACTGTATTCGAGGGCAAGTTTCCTGGCTGTCTCTCCGTTAGCTGCTGTACTAACTGCCCTACTTGTACCTCCAAAGCGCGCAGTGACGTTTTGGTTGTCTGCACGTCGGCTGTCAGGGCGTCCATATGTGCAAATCGAGACTCCATGTTCTGAAACATGGACTCGATTTTCTTCATCTGAGCATCGTACTGCTGTGCAGATGGGCCTGGCTGAACCTGCGGTGTCGGTGGCCTGTGGTGGAATCGTGGTGCATAAATTGCAGAATTCTGGTTTCCGTACCGGAATCCGGGATGATCTCTCGTACCCGGTCTGTACCGGCTCGGGTCCCACTGCTGCTGTACGTAGTTGGTATCTTCGGTTCTGAGCTCCTCAATGGCTGCGTCTAAATCTGGTCCATCTACTGCCGCAACAGTCTTCTTTTCCGAGTAGACTTTCTTGACCAAGTCCTGCACGATCTTGGCCAGGTTATCTATCCGGTCATCTACCACTGGCTTGGCTCGGGCTGTGATCCTGCGATCATCAAACATTCGAGTGTCCTGCTTGGCTAACTGCTTCATCAGCTCATAGGCACCGTCTTTGTCCACATGGTACAGGAAGTTTCCTCCGGCTTCTCTGTCAATCCTGTCAGCACTCTCCCTGTCTAGGGCATGATAGAATTCCTGCAGGATCTTCGCGTCTCCAAAACCGTGGTTCGAGCATCTCTCCACCAATCTCATCAATCTGTCCCATGCGTCTACCACCGTCTCCCCCATCTTCTGCTTAAACGACAGAATTTCGCTTTGTAGCTGAATGACTCGGGAAGCGGGATAGAATTTGGCCAGAAATTACTAAACGCACCCTTCCCACGTGGTGATGGATTTGGGTGGTCGGGATTCTAACCAATCTTTGGCTATTCCGTAAAGGCAGTAAGGGAAAAGGATCAACATCAGTGCCTCAGCTTCAACTCCCTTATATTGGACTTTGTTGCAGTAGTTCTCGAATTTCCCAATGAAGTCGTTCGGGTCTTCGTCCTTTTTCATGGAATGGGCAGAGAGTCTGAATAGTCTGGATAGTGGATGGTTTTAGGTCGAAGTGCTCTGCGATGATCTCGGGGCACCACAATAGCTGGCTCATGTCCTCCCGTCGGGACCTCAAAATTTTCCACCAGTGCCTTTCCAGACCTGTTGTACGTCCTCTGGTTGTTCTGGGCAGCGAATCCTAAAAAGAAGTCCCCGGCAACGGCGCCAAAAACTTGATGCGCAATTTAGCGTGCTATTCGCAAGTATACGAATCAAGTAGTATAGAGTGTATTACGACTCAGATTATCGATCCCACAGGGACTTTGCATGTTTTTCTAGTAATCAGTTTTAACGAACAGAGTGTAAAACGGAGGAATATTTTGAGAGTTTGCTTACTAACTAAGTAATGACAGTAAATAACTGAAACGTTCTAGTTTGATATGAAAACACACAGCAATCTCGTTATCCGTGCCACGTACCAATTGTGCAGTATCTTTTCTTTTCCTGCACGTTATCACAATCCTGCAGACTGTCGGGTTTCTGTTAAGCTGCCTAAGTCTGCAGTCTCGTTCTAAGTCTGCTAGGGTTTCTAACCTGTATTGATGGCCCGGGTCAAATTCCCCAACAGTTGGTCTAACGTTTAGGCTAGTCCTATCTCCCCTTCTATGGTCGGTCCATCGGGGTAAGGTGCTAAATCCTGTCTTTTCTTCCTAACCCTAACTGGACGTTTTCACCTACCGGCTCGGGTCTGTAGCAATTCTGGATGATCAAGCCGATCATGCATGAACAGTAAAATTCAAAGACAGAATAACGAATAAAGTTGTTTATATTAAGATACTGTAATCATGAATTCATAGTCAAAACGTCGAACTAATCTCTGAGTACGAAACCCTAGGTTCACCGAGAACCTAGGTAAAAAGTTAAGCTACTATGTGACATAATTAAATAACAACGTTCTGAAATAAAAGAGAAAATTGAGATCAAACGAGTGTTCTTGAAATCTGGATTTGTGCTTCTGTGCTCCCCGAATGTACTCCGAATTCTTCTTGGGTGTATTGTTGTGTTGTTATCCAAAAACGAGCTCTGGACGTTCCTTTATATAGTGCTCGAGAAGCTTCCAAAAAACTGCATGAAATTACAAAACTGCCACTGACCGAAACCACCTCGGAAAACGCGCGGTCTGCGTTTTATCTGCGTTTTTATCTGCGTTTTTAGCTGCGTAGCTAACTGCGTATTTAACTGCGTAGTTTGTTCTGGACTCACGTGCTTGGCTCCTCGAGGTGCGTGCTTGCTGGTGACTGAATCTGGGCGCCAAAATCCAAACTCGACTTTCGAAAACCCGGTCCCGTTCCAAATGACCAAAATACCCCTGGATCAAAACTGTCCCCGAAATTGTCACGATCATGAAATAGTTGCTCCCGACTCCGGACACCGTGAACCAAGACTCCTTACTTGAGCGTAGCCTGTCCGAGACCCCCACTTGACGGGGTTTTTCGGCCCGACTCCGTTTCAGCATTATTACCTGTTTTCGGAAAGCCCTTAACGTCTCCGTTCCTCTGCCCCTGGTTTCACTTTCAAATTCCAAGTCGTGCTCAAGATATTGCCAACCGAGCGCATCCCGGTCATTTCCCGGTTTTGGCGTTTTCAGCCTCCTCGACTTTCGTGTCATGCTCGTTTCTTCTACAGTCTTTCCGTTTTCTGTGTCACTCTCCCGTTTACCAGTCTCGGTCAAATCCTGCTCCGAGCATTCTCTGCACGTTTTCCGAGGCAAACCCGGTTCTGTCTCGGCACGCATCCCAATGCACCTCCCGAACCTGTTCCTGTAAAGACAATATGAACAATCCCGTGATCAGATCTCGAAATGCGTGTAATAAGAAGAATTTTACGAGGAACAAATAACATCTTGTTCCTAAAATCGAGGCTTTCCGAGGGTGAATTCTGGCTAAAACACAGTTTTCCGACACAATGGCACGTCAAATCAGGTTAGAAGATAACCCTTATTTGGGTGTTGTCACAATTCATTGTAATCGTCAGTAAATGAACATACGTATGTGTATAGGTGGTCGGAATAGAGAATCAGCAGCGCTGATCAGGGGACTAGGCGGGCTACCAGGTAAGCATGTGAATGCTTAATTGTTTATGAAAGAATGTTGCATTTGCTCTATCTCTCGCGGCCCTTTGATCCATTTGAGTACTTGTTAGGTTGTTAGCTCTAGATCACCTGTAATCTGAGCACAATTAATTATGATCTAATCTATACTAGCATATTTCCTTATCTTCAGTAACTTTAGTGGGCATCAGGCAATTGGAATTGAGGTAATTACTATTGGTGGGCAAGAGGTTCCAAAGGAAGATCATTTTAGATATATTGGGTTGTAATTTGTAGTGATGGATAGATGATAATGTTACCCATAGGATAGAAACATGGTGGACGAAGTGGAATAGCGCATCAGGAGTGTTGTGTTACTGTATGATCCCGACTAGGTTAAAAGGCAAATTTTGCAAACTGCGATAAACCCACTTTGACTTATGAGACATAGTATTGGACGATGAAGAAAAATATAAAAAAGGTGAGATTAGTGGTGTAACTGAGAAAGATAGGATACACAATGACACAATTAGAAAGATTCTAAACGCTTTGCACATATAGAAGACAAAATAAGAGAGAATCGTTTGAGGTGGTCCGGTCATGTGTATCGCAGACCATTGAATGCAGCAGTTATGAAAATTGATAAAATTCAAGCCGACGGTCATAGGCGAGGAAGAGGGAGACCGAAACGAACCTGGATAGAGACAATAAGGCATGACTTAATCAAGATTAACCTATGAGATGAACTGAATTTGAATAGACGAGACTTGAGAAGTTTGATCCATGTAGCCATCCCGCTTAAACAAAGAAGACTTGTTGTTGTTGTTGTTGGTGTTGACATGTGTCACTCATTTTCTCCACACGACTTAAAGCATCTCCAATAATAAATTCACTAATTTGCTAAATATTAACTAGTTTAATTCTAACTAACGGGACTTCTTATGTTTGCTCTAATGATATCATGTATTTTACATAATTTTGAGAGTGTTGAATTATTAAAAAAATATTTTTATTAAATCGAAGTAGGAGAGAGATAGACACAGAAAAAAAATTAACTACATACTTTCTAGTTAGGTACTAGTAAAGAGCGGGATACATAATATGTAAAGTATTGAGTCATTTAACTAGCCCATCGAAACTAATTATTTCTTCTTGTTACGTAAATTAAAACTAAACTAATTTTTTTACCTAACCACTGGAGATGCTTACATGAGATTCTTTAATAGGTTTAAAATGAATAATTATAAACATTTATATCTTAACACAAGCAAATAAAGAGCGAACAATCCTAAAAAAATAAAAAAATAAAGAGCGAACATCCTCAGTACAATAGGAGTATGAGCGATGTGGTATCACGGGACACTTTAGTTAGTTGTCATATTAATTCTACCATGTTCATTGTACACATGTATGGAAATAATCACATAATCAATCAATTAGAATGTTCCGTGGTACCACGTCACTCATATCGCCAGTGGTCCTGAATATCTTCTCCCTTAAGAGGGACTAGCCTGGAATACTCAATTGAGAAATGCTTACTCTCTATTTCCAATTGAAGTACTTGGTATTTCTCAAATTTTGTTGATAGATTTAGTTTGTATAATTGTTGTTCCCAAGAAGTTGCTTATGATGAGATTTAGTGACTTTGTTTTCCTCTCCCAGCAACGCACCAGTTCTGAATCTATTCCTAATTCAGATCTGTAGGAATAAGAAGCGCTAACAAAATGCCACAATGATTTATGCGAATCACCCATTGTACCGGGAAAATCCTGTGACCTCTGAGACAATGTCCGGGATTAGAGATCCACTTTAGTAGCAATTAGCAAACACCAGAATCACGCATTGTTTCTTGGTTTCCCATATCAGCGAATGACGCATTGCGGAACTGCTAGTGCCAAATAGACCTGAATTATGTATGAGGTCATCCATAAGTTGCTGGTGCATTTATTTTTATCTACTAAGAAACAGTAAACTCCAAAGAGGAGACAATACAAGAATAACCAGTAGCAGCTTGATGGGACAAGGGAATAATGATACTCGAATAAACAAAGCTAAGCACTAACAGACCATGAAAGTCATTTTGACCCACTAAAAATAAGAGAACATATACTTGAGTACTTACAATTTAGGATTGCAATATGATATGCTCAATGTGTTTCGACTTACAATTACGATAACGAGTTATAGGCCCGATAAACTGAATGGCTACATTTAAAATTGATCTTAATATTTCAAAGGAGGACAGTACTTTTGAGGTCTGATTTCTGAATGATTGATTGTGGGAGTTCCGACTATTCTTGGTTTAATCTGCAGACCATTAGTATATTCTATTGGGGGTAATTTTCAGCAAGGATGAGGTGGTTTTTTTGCTCCTGAGTTCTAGAAGCAATAGTTCAGAACGTGAATATAACATTTATAATCACTATGTTTGAACCTTAATTGGTTAAACCTTGTACAATGAGAGGATTGATACAGAGTAAAACACAATATTACCTTCATGAATCTGCATGTCCACTGGTTACTCGTCCTATAATAGAATGATCTATTCATGTATGCCAGTGCTTATATCAATTGCTTATGTTTAATTTGGTACAAAACAGAGAATCAGATATTAAAGTTGGGGTTTTATATGAATAACTTTTCTGTCAAATTTGTCGAGTTTCCAGTGAAGAGGCAAAGAGTTTAGATGTCTCTCACTGGCAATTGGAGACTCCACAACTTTCTTTTGCTCTTTCCAAATCGGATATTCCTCATCTTGTTATACTGGTATGTACTCTTAGACAACCACCGCTATATCTTTTTATACTGGTACGTATTCACGACAATATGTTATTTCTTTCATATGTTAGTTTAGCAACCACCTATCAAGTATTGGTTCAAAGAAGGGAAATTTTATGAATGTTGCTGCAATCTCAAGTTTACTGTGACTTTGTATTTGTACATGTTGGTTTAGCAACCAAATACTGATGTTTCAGAGTAAATGGTGGAGAATGTGCATATAAAGCTATGCATCCTTGGCGTTCATGCAAATCATTTGGCAATTTCTCCAACATTTCCAAGCCTCTACAGAGTTTCTAGTTCCAAATATTTAAAGCGTGTTTGGTACCAGCGAACCTCTAAAGATCTCCTGAGAATTAGTGAAAAAGCTAAGCGAAAAACTAAAAGCCGAAAATCCAACTGTTTGGTATCAGGTGATAATATGCAAAATGTAAAAATTTTTGAACAAATTTTAATCCCAACTCTTTATCAGAAAACTAAACCCGGACAAACTAATCAAACTCACATGAAAGATAGCTTGCCCGAACAGCTTTCTGGTTTCCCGAGAAGCCATCATTCTTCGAACATGCTCCATCTTATGACAAGTTCTCCAGAACTATTGGAACCATTCTTCTTGATTTAGTTCAGTGCAGGCTCTAGTAACTTTTGCATTCCGCCAACTACCATATCTTGTAAAGCCTAATAAATCCTACATCATTTCTCATCACAGTTTCACTCGTCTTTGGGCAATTCCTACAGTAGATGTGGTACAAATATGGTATTCAAATCATATTCTTTCAACTAACAAGTTAAAGAATGCGAAAACTTGAAACATAGAATAATTGGAATCTTTAGATCAGTAACTCCTTTGTCCTTCAAACAGCCGAGATGGTATCTCTTTCTCACACTTGAAAGATAGAGAAGTGAAAAGGGCTAAAAGTAACAAACATGCATAAGCAGACTTTGTAGCTATCGTAAGTGTATTGGAACAAATAAGTAAAACTAGAACCTGATTGCAGAGGACGATTGTCTGAGAGCAGAACTCATCAGATTTGTCAAAATCTTCACTACTGTAAGCATCATCAATGCATTAAGAACTCTTGTAAAGATCAAGCGGGAGTAAAATGTAAATCAAGCCTGATTATCAATATGCAAAAATAAATGGAGGAAGATATATCTGAACATTTATGCTAGTCGGACCATTTTGGGGTAGTTTCAAGAATTAACTTTCGGAATTTGTTGAGTGAGATAAAACAGTATATACTGTAGACAGAAAAATAAAATCATCAAAGGTAGAATTTCATCTAAGAAGAAGAAGAAAATGCTGGATTGTAGAAGCATGTGTCAATATCTGCTTTGCACGAGCTTTCGGTAGTGCTCTGCTTTGTCTCCCACACTGTTGGTTTTTGGGTAATAGGTGCATTTCCAAGTACCACAGGCTTGCGACTTAGCAAAATGCAGTCTGTAACGACAAAACCAATAGTCAAGTGAAATACTGCAGTTAGATTAAAGATGAAATATATTTATGCTGAATAACAGACCATGAGAATACCCTTGTGAAAATATGTGGCATTTATGACGATCTATAAGGCCCTCCTCCGTTTGTTCGTCACAGATGAAGCAATTATTTCCATTTTCCTCCGCTACCTTCTTTCCCTATAGTGATTGCAGCGAAAGAGTATGCAGAGACACTCCGTCTGAATTAACAATGTTCTTGTTACTGCAAAAGAAGAGATGTGTTGAAGATGAAATTAGCAAAATAATATCTAAAGAGCCTCATGATCCTACTAAAGTCAGTCACAGTTGTCTACGATAGCCATAACCAGCACGGTCTTCGAACTCGGCAGGCCGGACCTGCTGAGAAATGTCAACAGATCATCAATATGGCTGTGATGCTTCTTTTTGGCAGTGAAAGCAAAACATGCAAACCTTCTTTAGTCTTGTAACCTCTTAATATTTCCTATACATAGTAATTGATCATAGTAAGGAGCCATGTTTCGAGGACTTCGTGTATTTGTTAATCAGATCCAGTTGTAGCATTATTGAGGTGAAAATATTAAGACTTATGTCCAAATTAGGACCTTGTTTTTACAGTGCAGTTCACTTCCATCTGGCAGCCAATCAAATCCCGACTTGTGCAAATCTCTGAAGAAAACACCAATGACAAGAAATTTCAGTAGACCTTACTGTGAACTTTAAAATTATTAATATAAGTGTGGATTCTAAGTCGTGTATAAAACCTTCAAGATGACTTTGGACTAGCCTTTTGCAGTGATGCGTGCAGGGACAACCTAGCACTGGCTACGACATTCAATACCTTTGCTTGCCATCTTCTGCCTTCGACTTACCTTTTGAGATGGCAAGCAAAGGTATTGAATGTCGTAGCCAGTACTAGGTTGCCTGTGCATGTGTCACAACAAAGGCTCGTCCAAAGTCAGCTCTAAGGTTTATACACGACTTAGTATATGCACTTATATTTACTAATTTTAAATTTGACAGTTCGATCTACTGAAATTTCTTGCCATTAGTGTTTTCTTGAGAGATATGCACAAGTCTATATTTGATAGGGTGCCAGATGGAACTGAACTGCGCTATAGAATCAAGGTCCTAATTTGGACATAAGTCCTAATATATTCACCTAAAGATGCTACAACTGAATTTGATTAACAAGTACAAATTTCCTCAAAAAATGGCTCCGTACTATGATAGATGTATATGAAATATTCAAAGGTTACCAGACTAAAGAAGGTTGCATATTCTGCTTTCACTACCAAAAAGAAGTATGTTCTAATTTCTGCTTCACAGCCTCACAAAACAGTTATATTGTTGTTTTCAAAATCGAAAATTGATGATCTGTTGACATTTCTGAGCAGGTCCGGCCTTTCGAGTTCGAAGACCATACCGGTCATGGTTACCGTAGACAACTGTGACTATCTTTAGGAAGGATCATGTGGCTCTATTGCTTTATATTATTACTTTTCAAACTTCATCTCAATTTCATCTCATCTTTTGCATTTACAAAAACATTGTTAGTTCAGACGGAGTGTCTCTGCATACTCTTTCACTGTAATCACTAGAGGGAAAGAAGGTAGCAGAATAAAATGACAATAATTGCTTCATCTATAACGAACAAACGAAGGAGAAGGGCCTTATAGATCGTCATAAATGCCGCAAAGAATTTCAATGCCGCAAAGAATTTCACAAGGGTATCCTCATAGTCTGTTATTCAGCATAAATATATTCCAGCTTTAATCTAACTGCAATATTTCACTTGACTATTGGTTTTGACGTTACAGACTGCATTTTACTAAGTCCCAAACCTGTTGGTACTTGGAAATGCACCTATTGCCTAGAACCAACAGTGTGCAAACCGACCAAAACACTACAGAAATCTCAGGTAAAGCAGATATTGGCACATGCTTCCTAAGCATGTTTTACCATCCCACAATGGTTTGACTAGCATAAATGTTCAGAAAAAGTTTCCTCCATTTATTTCCACATATTGATAATCAGGGTTGATTTACATTTTCACCCCCACAAGATCTATACAAGAGTTCTAAAGACATTGATGATGCTTACAGTATTGAAGATTCCGACAATTCCCGAGTTCTGCTCTAAGACAATCATCCTCTACAATCATGTTCTGATTTTATTTCTTTGTTCCAATACATTTATGATAGCTACGAAGTCTGCTTATGCATGCTTATATGTCTGTTTCTTATTATCCCTTTTCACTGGCCATTCTTTCCACTGTGGGAAAGAGTACCATCTCGGCTGTTTGAAGGACAAAGGAATTGCTGATCTAAAGGTTTGGATTATTCTTGGCTTCAAGTTTTCACATTCTTTAACTTGTTTAGTTGAAATAGCATGATCTGAATACCATAGTTGTACCACACCTGCGGTAGGAATTGCCCAAAGACGAGTGGTTATGTGATGAGAAATGTTGTTGGATTTATCAGGCTTTACAAGATATGGTAGTTGGCGGAATGTAAAAGTTACTAGAGCCTGCACTGAACCGAATCAAGAAGAATGGGTCCAATAGTTCTGAAGAACCTGTCATAAGATGTAGGCTTCTTCGAGGGAAGATGGCTTCTCGGGAAACCAAAAAGTTGTCCGGGCATGCTATCTCTATCGTTCAAGTGAGTTTGTGTAGTTTTATTTGTATTCAGCGAATTGTCCCTTTTCTGATTTTATATTAAAACCCGATAAGATAAAACCTTGTTTCCCAAATTCCTACTGGGGGGTTTTTGTGCAACACCCCTCGTTCCCAAGCTTTTCGTTCCGGACCGGAGAGCCTAGGAGGGTGCTACTCAAAATGAAGTGGCGGAAATCGAGAACAAACTCTGTCTTAGTTATCTATTACATACTTTAGAAAAAACTTACATTAACTTGTACATTATACAAAAGATCCATGTTGTCTAGAGTTCATCTTTACTAAGCATGCGGAAAAATACTAGATGAATGTCGAATCCCGCCACCCCATAATCCAGCTCCTAAGACCTGCGGGGGAAAGAAACAAAGACCGCAGTTTTTCTAAAGTCAGCAATGAAATACTGAGTAAGTAAACACCCAAGCTTGTAAACAGATGATGAGGCATATTCTTTCAAAAACAATCATAAATGGGAATGAGCAATAATTGAATAAATAAAGTATGAATACTGAAACACGTATGAAATTCTCTTTCTTCTTATCTTGCATATCAATCATTTTTCTTGTATCTCAAACGGGGAAAGTTGTTCCCAATCTATCTCTTCTTTCCTTTCCATAAAAAAAATTTCTTTCTCAAAGAACTTCATATTATTAACTTGTTGATACGGGGAGCTTCTATCCTTCCTTTCACTAGCTACCATGACCATAAGTGCCGGCACCCCCCTAAGACTTCTTGCGGCCAGAGAGGTAAGTACATGGAGACACCCGGCAGGTCGCGACCGGGTTTAAAATAAAAACGGTCGAGTGACACGAAGTCAACACGACAATCTATCACAGGCCGAGTGACCGAAGTCAACATCGACAATAATGATAATAATAATCCCCGCACATCTCTTTCCACTTTACGTTATTAACGAATTATTATTCTCGTGTGACATTCTCAAAACATTTATCTCAAAACGTAATCAATCTCATGTGAAGCATGTAAGTCATAAAACACATTTTGAGACAGATATAAAATCATATTTCGACACGAAAGAAGCTAGGGCACGCTAGGCTTGGCATGTCTACTTACCTCAATAAAACTGCAAATAGCACGTAATAGCTTCGACGGGTAGAAGTAGCCCTCGTCGATGAACTCGTCACCTACAAGTTTATAATTCCTACTCAGTCACAAGCTCAACTAGCACGTATGATCCAACGTGAAACACTATAGTTTCTAATGGAGGTCAAATAGTGCCTTATTTGATATTAATACATCCCCGATTCTTTTTATCTACTATACTCATGACAAACACGTTAATTTCTACATAAAAATGACAACATTCTCAAATTATAGTTATATAATATTGACATTCAAATTTCATAAATAATACACTTGTATTTTAAATAGTGAGAAAACAATATATTTACTTATAGAATTTCCCTAAGTATAAACTCTTTCAATAGGAAAATATTAGCTTAGATTTCATTGTAAAGAGCCACATTTTATTCTAAATATTCTAACAATTATATTTAACTCTTCTAGAATAAATTATTTATAAAAACGAAATTGTTAGTTTAGAAAAATTTATTATTGAATGTAGACTCTTAATAAAATACTATATACTAACTCGTTTAGGAGATGATACTTTAAATATATATATATATATATATATATATATATATATATATATATATCTTTGAGAAAATAAGTATTGTTTAATATATATTTAAAGTATGAGAAATAATTATTTTTAATTTAGAGAAAGGTAACACTAAGTCAAGAATCTATTCATAAACTTGTTTTATTCTAAAAATAATATTTCGACAAGCAATTTATTTAAAGAGTCGATTTACAATACTTTGAGATTAGCTAGTTAAACATAACGACATTGATTATCGAATAAGTAGGCATATTATATTAAACGACTCTAGTTTAATTTGTAATAATTATTTATTGTAAAAATTTTACTACTCAAGTTATTTATTTATTTATTTATTTATTTTTCATACTTAAATAAGAATTATAAAATTTTGAAATTAATTTTAATTCCAAATCATCTTTCTTTAATTTCGTGTATATAGGTGTGTGTGAATAAATACTTATATGTAAACATCTTTTCCTCAAAAGACAACAAACCCCCCTTTCATAACTATATACAGTTTAGTGAAAAGATACTTTATACCCCTAAGTTTCAAGAAATGACACTTTTACCCCCTTTTACATAAACTATGAAATCGATCAACTTAAACGCTGATTCATGCCTCAAGATAGGATTTTGATCATCTAATATGAACGAGGGAATGATTTAGAGCTTACCCAAGCCAAAAATCGTCGAAAACGGACGAGAAACGAGGCGGTTCAAGTCCGCCGTCGATGGTGGCCGCGGTGCTATACGTCGGCGATGATGCCGGTGTTCTGGGCTCCGATTGAGGCTGCTAATGATCTCCTTGGATCTCTAGGAGTCGTTTGGAATCAACGGGAGGGGACGGGTCGCGCCGGATAGCTCGGGCTGAGCTTTGTGGCGGCGTTAATGGAGGTGGCGTCGGCGGCGGAGGCAGCTGCGGCCTCCTCTGCTTCTGTTCCCCTTCTGGTCGTCCGAGAGAGGGGACGAGATTGGGGAGCTCAGAGAGTGAGAGGGAGAGGGAGAAATAGAGCGTTGGTGGTGGGGGTTGGTGTTCCCGTCGGCCCTTCTCCGGCGGCGATGGTGGCGTGGTCGTAGGCCACTGCTGCTGCTACCTCTAGTTCTGAGGCTGTTTTGGGTGGCGGAGAGAGAGCTGAGAGAGCTTTTGCAGAGAGGAAGAGAGGTGGTGGCTCGGTGGTGCGTCTTCTTCGACGGCGGCAGCGGCCATGGATGCCGCTGCTGCTGCTGGGTTTCTTTGCCGCGCTGAACAGAGAGAAGGGAGAGGGGAAACAGAGAGAAACAAATGGAGTGAGCTGAGGGATGGAGAGAGAGATGGTGGTGGCGGGTGTGTTGGCGGGTCGCCGGAGAAGGCAGCGGCCTTGTGCCGCTGCTGCTGCTGTTGCTGGGTCTCGTCGCCGGAAAAATAGAGAGGAGACAGGGGAGAGATGGAGGGGAAGAGAGTAGAGGGAAGAGAGGGTGGTGAAGATGGTGGTGGCTGTGGTGGTGTGTCGGGTGATGGGGGAGGAAGGAGTTTAAGAAGAAGGAGGAGAGGAGAGAGAGCAGTATTTAATTATTTCATTTCCTTGTTTTTGGTACAAACCATCAGATGATGGCGTGAGAAAGGGAGGAAACTCTCTCCATTTTTTTTATTTCATTTTATATTATCTTTTGTTTATTTAATTGTCTTTTACTAATTTACTCAATAGGATATAGAGTTTTCATAAATTATAATCTTTACCCCCAACTTAAACAACATATTCTTCTTGAAACAACAACTTCCTCCCCTCTCGTCCTATAATTAACAACTAAACTATACGAAAAGTCATAAATTACCCTACGAATTCAAATGCTCCTTTAGGAGTGTGGATGATCATTACCTCAAAGCGATGATGGCGCTGTTTTATCAGTCAACTAATACTTCAGCATGTTTGTTTGACATGTTGCTTACGCAGAAGTGCTTACTGTAACCTCCTTTTTCGTAAATAATTCAGCTTGGAGATTGTGTCTGCTGCAAGGTTACGCACATATGGAGAAGATTTAGCACAATTTCCCTATGTTGCTACAAGGTTAAAATGCCAAGGACTTGTGAGCTTGGACTACTACTTGCAGTTGTCAAGAAATTATGTATATTAGTTATGCCAGGCTCAACTATGAGTAAATTGATCATCCTCGTTTGATAAAAATGTGACCTAGACTTCGTTTTTTTTTTTTTTTTTTTTGCATGGATGATTCAGTGCACTGAGAACCTAATTAAATCGCTCAATGTAAAGGATATTGTAGTGCCAGTAGCTGATAATGCAACAACTTATTGGGAAAATAAATTATGTTTCGAGCACATAATGGAAGATAAGGTAGGAAGTGCATTTCAGAGTGAACTTTTGAGCCTTGGGGTAGTATGTGTCAGTAGATACGATACTTAATGGTACAATGTCGTGCATATGAAGGACTATAGGAGGAAGTACTTTATGTTGACAGAGTTCAAGGAGACACCACTGCGCCACAAGTTAGTACAGCAATCCCTGAAATGCGAGACAAAAGTGGATGGATTGACGAGTCATTCACAGAATTGGATGTTAAAAATTGCAAGACTTAGCGTAGAGATGATGTCTTAGGTTTAGTTTTCTGTAAAGAGTTGAGATTAATATTTGTTCAAAATTTTGAGCTAAAAAGCTGCAGATTATTCAATTTCCAGATTTACATTTTATCTCACATTTTGATATTTTCTGATGATACCAAACAGTTGATTTTCTTTTTCCCTCATTTTGCTGGTACCAAAAAAGGCTCTAAATATTTCGAACTATAAATTCTATATAGACTTTCAAATGTTGGAGAAATTGCCAAATGATTTGCATAACCGAATTTAGCATTTGATTGCATGTCATTTATGCATAGTTTTTGTATGCACGTTCTCCACTATTTACTCTGAAACATATGTATTTAGTTTCTAAACCAACATGTACAAATACAGTGCCTCAGTAAACTCGAGATTGCAGCAACATTCATAAAACTGCCCTTCTGTGAACCAAAACCAATACTTGATAGTTCCAGGGGTTGTTGCTAAACTAACATATGAAAGAAATAACAGAATGTCGTGAAGTCAAAGTCTAATATATAGAGGTGGTTGTCTAAGAGCACATACCAATATAACAAGATGAGGATCATCCAATTTGTAAAGAGCGAAGACAAACGCTGTAGAGTCTCCAATTGCCAATGAGAGACATCAGAACTCTTCGCCTCTTCACTGGGAACTCAACGAATTTGACAGAAAAGTTATTCATATAAAACCCAACTTTGATCTCTGATTCTCTGTTACCAAATAAAACATAAGCAATTGATAAAAGCACTGGCATACATGAAAAGATCATTCTATCATAGGACGAGTAACCAGCGGACAGGTAGATTCATGAACGTAATATTGTGTTTCACTCAGTTACCAAACTGTAGGGATCCTCTCATCATTGTACAAGACTTAACTAATTAAGGTTCAAACATTCACACTATGAACTAATTGGTTTCTAGAACTCGGGAGCAAAAAAACAACCTCGTCCTTGCTGAAAACAACCCCCAACAGAATATACTAATGGTCTGCGGATTAGTTGCAAACCAAGAATAGTCGGAACTCCCACAATCAATCATTCAGAAATCAGACCTCAAAAGTACTGTCCTCCTTTGAAATATTAAAATCAATTTTAACTGTAACCATTAAGTTTATCGGGCCCATAACCCGTTAATCGTAATTGTAAGTCAAAACACATTGAGCATAACATATGGCAATCCTAATTGTAAGTACTCAAGTATATGTATTTCTGGAACAGATGACTATATTACAGCAATACATATACTTGAATATGTAATTTACAATGTTTGTTTAACTTGTAAACGAAAGAGGTAATAAGTTACTGAAGGAACTGGCAGTCTGACGATATCAATCACAAATTCGTTGGTATCCAAGTGAAATCTATTAAACTTGCATGGTTACATTTAGATGTTCCCATAAATAATTCAACAAGACACTTAACCAGTTCAGAATAAAAATAGAGGGAAAACCGTTTTAAATTCAAACAGAAATTAGCCTGTGAGAGTATGGAGAATTCAATGCGGTGGAAGTATAAATTGTTTTTTTTTTGAAGAAAACAACCTCACACAACTCTCAAATTGATTGAGCATAATGAATGATTTTCGGATGGGCTCGAACTTAGGACCCTAGATTACTGGTCGAGGTGGAGGTGTCGACTTAAAATCTTCTGAAGCTAAACGGTACAACTTCTTCAGAGATTATGTGGAAAGGTTAATTAGTAGGAGTTGCTTGGCACATATATTCCATGAAATCTTGATACGTTCTAATAAAGATTGGATCTATGTGAATATCAGGTGGATTTATTGCATCTTTAATGGGTGCCCAATTATAAATTAACGAGCATGCGTTGTTGCAGCTAAGTGGAGATGCTATTTGCATAAGGAACACAATCTCTGTATGGGTGTATTCAAGATGGAATCTGACTGTTGTATCACAGTTCTATTAGCATTGCACCATCGTAATAACATGAAATTCAACTTTCAATGGT
The DNA here is from genome assembly GCA_023055425.1 of Linanthus parryae. Classification (NCBI taxonomy): domain Eukaryota; kingdom Viridiplantae; phylum Streptophyta; class Magnoliopsida; order Ericales; family Polemoniaceae; genus Linanthus; species Linanthus parryae. The sequence continues at coordinate 177,409,163 of JALGPY010000001.1, read as the reverse complement.
CCATCTCGAAAAACAATTCATACAAACAAAAATAATACTAGCACTTCTAGTTGGCACTGGTGTAGATGCAGATTGTTGCAAGATTTAGGTTGTGGAATTGGTTGAGATATATTGTAGAGAAAGGGTGGTGGTGGTTTTGATGTAGCAATGTTGTAGATGGAAGTGTAAGATACTTCAGTGGTTACTTGTAGTTTCGAATGTCGACTACAACCTCAAAAAAAATTGAGAGAACTGCAAGGGAACCATTAATTTATGAACAAAAGCCCTAACTTAACCCGAAACCACCGCCATCTTTTACTTAATTATTACCTCCTCTACGACCAACATTACCTCATTTCCCTTCATAACCACCATCACTCTTCTTCTTCACCAAACTTCAATTGCCAACCGATCAAACCCTTTCTTCAAAAATATTACTTGTCCAATTCAGCTAGAGTTCACCAGACAAGATATACACCATCTAACACCCGTATTTCAGCAACAATTTATATACCATCCAACATTTCAAATCCTACGAATCTCATCATGGTGACATCTGAATTATGTTTGCGTAGTGGCCAATTTTGGCGAAAACACTAAATATGTTTAACATATCGAACTTTAAATTGGTTAAGCACACCCAGATCAAATTAGTAAATTCATGAACATATAACATGTCTAAATCACAACTTAATGAAACTCAGTTGCATACCTTAGCTGATGGAATTAGAATCCAATAGATCCCCTGACACACATATAATGACTTTTGATATACGGCGAAAGAAGAAGAAATGAGACGTAACAGTCAAATACATAATTGGACAAGAAGAAACAAACAAATCAATCCTTGATTTAATGGATTCAATGTAGAGATCTCATGTATAAATGCACCATAAATGAAAGTTATTTTTTTATGTACTACTTTTACCAACCTTGATATTTAGTCAAGCTTTATCTTTCATGAAGCACAATATGATTCTGCAAGAAAGGAAAATAGACTATTAAAGACAAGCACACACAATCAATCGATTGAGGCATTACTATTGAGAACATGCACTCAGAGCAGGAAATATATTTAGACTTCAAATTGTGATGTACATATCAACATTGATGAATATAGTTTTTCCCTCTAAGAATGGACGACATGATTTCTTGCAGTGTTTCCAGATAGAGTCAAACACAAAACAGAACTAAAATCGAATTAATTTATGCGGTTCATAAATGCATAGAACAACATAATCAAAACTTAATTTAAAAGTATGCACATCGACAACTTCATAAAAGTCAAATAATCATTTGCATATCCAAGTCTGTGGAATTAGAATCCAACAAAGCCTTTCACCCAGGCTGCCGAGCACGGCACTTCATCAATAACATATAGGATAAAATAAGTAATCGCATGAAAATTGAAGATAAAAGCAAAATCAAGTTGAACTACTTCTACTGTAATATCAACCAGATATGACTTTCGATTTAAAAAATGTATGCGAAGTCGTGGTGGAAACGAGTACGCCTATAAATTGGAGACATGAACCGAATCAAATCAGCCGAGAGACCAAAATGAACTCTGAGAGTGAACAAGAGACATGTCAAATCAAAACAATTACGGAGACGGCCGATACCGAATCAACGACTAATAAGAAAATGAAGCACGACTGCTAGAGAGATAACCAAGACTGGGAGTGTGGGAGAAGTATAAATTTTAATATCGGGCCACTCAATATGGGAAACTTAATAGATGGGATTTTAATTAAGGGTCAGATGTTTGACAATTTAGAAAATGTGACAACATCTATATATATATAATATCAATATTAGTTGATCAAAGAAAAAAATATCGGTCTTAGCAGAATGAATTAAAGGATAGAAACGTGGTAACATCTACATCTATATAGATATAGATGTTGCCACGTTTCTATTATATATATGGGAAGAAGACACTTTCCACCTCCAATAATTGGGTGAAAATACACTTTGGTCCCTGTCGTTTGAAAAATCATCACTGCACCCTTGTAACAGAAAGATGTTAGGAGACTTGGCACCCTTCTGGCATGTTTCGTCCGTGAAGTCATTTGTTAATAATTTTTGACAATTTTGTCCCTAATTTGAGTAAAAGTATATTATACCCTTAACCAACTAACGAAATTACACCACTCACCAACAAACAAGAAAGAGTGAAGGAACCTGTAAGTGAAAACAAGCACGTTGTACCTACCATAGTTGCAAAACAATTTGCCTCGCCAGGAAATTAACAATTTCTTAGCAAAGTCAGAATAAATCGAGAGACACTGTTGGTAACCATGGATGCAAAATCCTTTGCCTCGCCAAGCAACTAACAATTTCTTCATAATAAAATTGATGATGATGACAAAGAATAAACAACCCCAATTAAACCTAGAAAAACATAAAATAGAAGAGAAGCCCCAAAAATTTCCAACCCCCATCACCGCTACAACCGCCACTACCACCACCAAGATAGAGCTCGGAAAATCAAGGACAAACCCAGATATTAGGTGAAATCGGATAGAGAGGCGAAGAATCTAAAACCATCCAAACTTTGCAAAATAAACCCAAAACAGTCGCAACTTAGTTCAATTTCATTGCTACAGAGTGCACATAAAAGCTAAGACAGCCGCACCAAAGGAGGCTTAGTCTTGTTTTAAGACAGCCAAAGCAACGCTCTTGGTCCTTGAAATAGAGCCACCTAAAATAGATCTGATCTTCTGCCTCTGCACGTGAAATTCGACCAACAACTAAGAACAACCCAGAATCCATCGAACCAATAAAGGGTCTGCAACCCTGGAACACGAACCCAACATCACAACGCCAAAAAGCTCCCAATCTATGGAGTTTGCCGGTCAAACTGGGAGCAAACAAGACCCGATCTCGAACAGCGCAACCTTGCCACCTCTAGTCTTCACCTCCTCCTTAAACTATCACCCAAAAAAAGAGACGGGAGAGAAGAGAAGTTGTGCCTCTGGTGTTTGGGTTGTTGCTCGGATCGGAGGAAGAAGAGACTATCATGATGGATGATGATGATGATGAAACTACGAAGGTGCACTGATTAATTTTTTAAATGTCAAGGGACCCCAAAATATCGGAATGAAAGTGTCTTTTGCCATATATATATATACATATACATATAGATGTTGCCGCGCTTCTATCCTTTGATTCCCTCCGCTAAAACTAATATTTCTTTTCTTCGATAAACTAAAACCAATATTTCTAAATGGTCAAACATATAACCATTAGCCAAAATCACATTAAGTTTCCTGTATTAAACTTTTGTATATATATATATATATAGAGAGAGAGAGAGAGACACTTAGGTGTTGTCCGTGCTGAAAGGCACGCCAAATAAAACTCATGCTCAATGCTTAGAGCCGATTTACGGGTGGTAAAATACTGATTATGTATACTAGAATCCAAGAAATGTAAAGAATGACCGTTAATGAAGTTCGAGAAATCTCACAATCCGTTAACCAATGTAATCCCTTAACCAAGTGAATGAATTAGTCTAACATCTAAATCCAGAGAGGTCAACTTCAGGGTTTTAACTTATCCTCCAAATTCTAGCATATCTTTGACTTATTGTACTTATTATTCGTGATTCTATCAGATTGTACCTTTTCTAAGTTGTGTTAATAAGGGTGTTCGTATCGTCACGATACACGATATGAAGTATCTTACCATCGATGCACGATAGTACTTAACGTTGATAACTAAGATTTTGAGCGAGTAGGTCAATGAATTTGTCCGGATACCTTTAGCTTATATGGACCTCACACCTCTTCAATCCACTTGACAAATTTCTGAATCTTTCACTTAATTTATAGTACCTTATCGGTAGAAGCAAAATTTACTCTGAAAAGGAGATTCATTACTCCATTGATTTTTAAGTTAATACTCCTGCTGAACTATTTTCCTTCCCTTCTAGTAATAACAACAGATGATTATAGTATGTAAAAACACTAAATTGCATGAGATCATTAAAGACTGATGGCATGAGCCTCAGTGTAATTGATTCTGGTTCATTGTTAACACTCTCAAAAGTCTGTGACTATTCCAATTAAAACTTTCAGAACTAGTGTAAAAAACGGTATAAATTAAGAGGCGCATTATTTCCCAAACAATTCACCAAACGTAATACATGTGCAGATATTTAGGTTTCTAGGGCATACTCAAAACCCTTAAACAAGCACTTTTACTGAATACATATTCTAGGGCATAGTCCTAGAGAACATGTGCTTAGTTTTATCTCAAAAGGCTTACTTAGCCGTCAGGCAGATTTGTCGGCCATCAATGGATTGAGATTCGTTATTCGAGTAGCACGGAAAGTAGCCCTAACCAATCTAAACCAAGGGTTTAAGGAGAAGAAACAAGTTGAAGCTAAAGCCGACATCATATTTAATAGAAGAAGAAGATGCAAGACATACCGAAGAAGCTGTATCTCAAAAGGCCTACTTAGTCGTTAGGCAGATTTGTCAGCCATAGATGGATTGCGATTCATTATTCGAATAGCACGGAAAGTAACCCTAACCAATCTAAACCGAGGGTTTAAGCTAAAGAAACAAATCAAAGCTGAAGCCGGCATCATATTAGATAGAAGAAGAAGATGCAAAACATACCTAAGAAGCTGGAGAGGAAGAGCAAAAACGCTCGCCGGTAGAGTGAACAGGGAGAGCTAGAGGGAGGCGCGCAGGGAGGTTGTAATTGAAAAGACGATCAGTCCCAAAGGAAGACAACGAGGAAAAATAATTTAATCTGATGGCTGAGAATGTGCTACAACGAAAATATAATCACACAGCTGAATATGTCGCAATGTCTACTAAAATATGTGTGGGACCCACACCGTTCTATCTTTTACATAAATACAAATATATATATAGGATTTTTTTACCCTAAACCTAGCTGCATTATTGAACTTGTGACACTTAACCTACTGCATTATTACTTTACCATGAAAATCACCTGCAGTATTCAAATCTGTGAGAATTAAGCATTTTCCGTTAACATTAGTTAATTAAACTAACGGTAACACATCAGGTATAACAACGTGATGGACTATTGTTATTTTACATATTAATATTAAAAAAATCATTTAATTAACATTTTCTCCTAATTAATCAAAAAGAAAACAAGGTCAAAACCTATGTTCTCTCTTTTATTCAGTCCGACGTAGATATTAGAGACAGTGGGAAGGGGGACGATGTAGGACTGAGAGAGGAACTCGCGACGAATCGGGCGAGGAGAACAACCAACTAGCTTCGCTCCCTCCGGCGATTGTTCGGCGTACAGATCCGATGGTTGACAGCTTTCTCGCTCGACACTTTTTCATATCGATTTCTGTCAATTCCTTCACCATATGCGAAGCCTACATCATGGGTATGTTCGTTTTTCATCTTCTTCGCCAATTTGTTGGCTTCTACTATTTGTGTTGTCCAATTTGAATGTGGTATTGCTGCAAGCTTGGAATCGCTATTGAAATTTTGGGGTTTTCAGTTTAGGGTTTCTATACTATAAAAATAGGGGGTTTCTTGATTACTGTGTGTATTATCTTCTTGATGTTTGTGAACGGAATAAAAAATTGGAGCTTGTTGTTTAACTGTTACTGAACTGAAAAAATTGTTCGTGAGCTTTTTGTTTAACTTTGACTGAACTGATAAAAAATTGTTATGACCTATGTAAATTAATGAACGCTGGAATTGAGATGATTAGGTAACTGCTTTGGGCTCTCTTAACCATAATCAAATAGGTCTTTATTTTTTCATTTGCTCTTTTCAGTTGGGTTGAAAATATATGTAAGGTCAACCGCTTCGGTTCTCCAGGGCTTTTCTAACATGTGAACATCCAACATCGAAATATGAGCTATATTTATCTAATAAATTGTTAGGTTCCTGAAGTTTAGTTATCGTCTTGTACCATAATACAAGTGTCGTTTCTGTAGTTTCGTTAACATCTGGTGATTTTCCTTTATGGTCAGAAGAAGGCTTGTTTGATGTGAATGTCTTAGATGGTGATAGTGATTTTGAGGGTGATGAAGGTGTTGTATCAGATGAAGATGACTTTGATGGAAACATTAATAGAGATGTTGAATGGGGAGGAGTACAGGGTGGAGTTCCAAGGAACAATCCATTTAGTGTTAGTGATTTTGGAAACTTTAACCACTTGGACAGTGATCATGGTGGTTCTGTAGATGAGGACAAAGACTTTGTTGACTCATCAGATGACATGGTGGTTCTGTAGATGAGGACCACGACTTTGTTGACTCATCAGATGAGGATGACACTTCTAAGGTTAGTTGACATAACTAACTTTAGCAACCACTGTAATGTAATGTAACAAGCTATTTACTTGTAATGCAGGTAAAGTTTCATCAGTTCAATGCAGAGGTGGACATGAATGATGTAAAGTTTGAAGTGGGGTTGGGGTTCTCTACAGCCAATGAATTCAGAGGTGCATTGAGGGACTATTCCATAATAAATGGTAGGGGGATTAGGTGGATTCAGAATGATGGTGCCAAATTGAGAGCTGGTTGCGCAGATGGTTGTGATTGGACTATATATGTTTCCAAGAGCAACAATGAGAACACTTTGCAGTCGAAGTCATTGCATGATGTGCACAAGTGTTCAAGAGTGATGCACAACAAGCTAGTCACATCTACTTGGATTGTACTGAAGTATTTGAAAGAATTCAGGTGTGATCCAAAATTGTCAATTAAGACATTGAAAGTAAAGCTTCAAGCAGATTGGGTTGTGCATGCTTCAAACAGGCAGCTTTATAGAGCAAGGATGTGTGCTAGAGAAATAATTGAAGGATGTGAAAAACAACAATATGGAAGACTGTATGACTATTGTCATGAACTTAGGAAGACAAATGCTGGTTCTACTACAATTATCAAGACAGTTGATGGTGGAAACGGACACGAGGTGTTCCAAAGAGGTTACATTTGTTTTGGTACTTTGAAATAAGGGATGGAGGAAGGTTGTAGGCCCATTATTGGTCTTGATGGTGCACACTTAATTAAGAGGCACCAATACTAGGCAAGTACTATGTGTTGGGGGTTGGATGGAAACAATCAAACTTATCCATTTGCATATGCAATAGTTGAGATTGAGAACAAAGATACATGGAAGTGGTTCCTGAAGTTAATTGCTGAGGATTTAGAGATTGAGAACTCACATAATTGGACCTTTATCTCAGATAAGCAAAAGGTAATTGTATTAAGTGATATATTTCCAAATCGTTTTAATTGTGTGCTTTGTATTATATGTCTAACTTATACTTGTCCTACATTTCAGGGTCTTATACCTGCAATTGAGGAGGATTACCCAAGTTCTGAGCATCGATTTTGCATCAGACACTTCTACTCCAACTTCATGAATGAGAACAAGGGACTATTGTTAGGGAAGATGTTTTACAGATTGGCTAAGGTAATTACAGAGCCTGAGTTCAATGTTCTTATGTTTGAGTTGAAATGTACTGATGCTGGTTCATTCAAATGGTTGGGTAAAGATAACAGAAATCCCAGACATTGGTCCAAGGCTTTCTACAAGACTCATTGTAAGTCTGACATTCAAACAAACGACGATTGTGAGTCTCTTAATGGTGCAATAAGAGAAGCTAGGGAGAAACCAATCTTATCTCTGCTTGAGAGCATCAGAGATTTGTTAATGGACAGGTAGGTGAAAAGAAAAGATTAATACTCAAGTATGAGGGTAGATTTTGTCCTAATATCCAAGCAACTATAGAAAAGTTGAAGATTGAGTCAAGAAAGTGTGTTGCAAAGTATTGTACAAGAGGGTACTTTCAAGTAACTGTGAACCATGGTGGATTGTTTGCTGTAAATTTATCAGAGAAGTCTTGTGGTTGCAGAATGTGGGAATCGACATGTATTCCATGTAGTTATGCCATATCTGCAATATTCTCTATAAGGAAGAAACCGGAGGACTATGTGGATGATTGTTATCTAGTTTCTACTTATATGAAAGCATATGGAGTTATTATTTACCCCATTAATGGACCTGACTTGTGGGAGAGAACCAATTCTAAACCACCATTGCCACCATTCTACCACCAGCAACTTGGAAGGCCAAAACTTTCAAGAAACATTACAGCATAAGAGAGGCAAGCTGGTAAGTTAAAATTAGTAATTACTCAATGATTGTTCATAAGTACAATAATTCTCACGTTGATAACTTTTTATTGCTTTGTTCATATCAGCGAAGTAAAAAGGAACCAACGAGAACAAAGTCAAGAGATGTAGCAATTGTGGAGAAAATACTCACAACTATAGGACTTGCAAGAATCCTACAAACTTGGACCATCAAAGAAAACACCTTCCTAGGTGGAATGATAAGGTAAGCTACATACTATTGTATTTAACTATTCCAGTTAGATTATTTTCATGCATCTTATTATAGTGTTTTTCAATTATTGTAGATAGCAGAGGCAAAGGCAAGAGAATCAGTTCAAAGTTATACAACGTCATTGCCTAAAGACAAGGGAGGAACGCCAAAGAAGAGGCCATATGGCGATGTCCTTATTCCTCCCCCAACAGCTACAATATTTTCTTATGCTCCATCAGGGTATAGTGGTACAACTGCTGAAGCCTCTTCTACCCCCGGATACAAAGTTGGATCTTCAAGAAGGTAGGCTACAAGAAGGCAACCAACACAAACTGAACAGTCAGCCCCAACACAAACTTCACAGTCAAGTGTTACTAACTTACCACATGCTGTTGGAAATGTACCAACTTTCACAAGGTTGAGGAGGAAAAATTGAAGGAAGGGTGCATGCTTTCAGTTTGTTTATCGTCTTGGGTTCACTTCACAACTAGGTTTAAACAATCAAATTGGTTTGTGTACTTATTTTGGGCTGTGGATGTTAAATTATATGCCATTTTTGTCACTTGGCCGTGGATATTTAATTTTTGTACTCAGTTTGGGTCCTCATCTTTAGGTTGTCGTTCTAGAAAATGAAGACTTCTTGCTGAGTTTGTTAGTGGTTACTAGCAATTTTATTGGTATCTTCTTGAAAAATAGATTTGGTAAATTTTTTGGAGTCTTTTGGTGTGCCATTTTGTGGCAAATGTGTTTCGTAACGATGGGTGTTAAAGAAACATTGCAGGAACCTGGGACAAATTGTCTTTTTGGTATTCTTTTACAAAATATATTGGCAATTTTTTAACATCTTTTTGGAGTGCCATTGTGTGAAAAAATAATTTTAGAAAGATGGGTATAAAAGTAATACTATAGTACCCTTCATTACCGAAGGGAAAAATCGTCTTTTTGCCCATTTTGCAGTTTCGTTAGTTTAATTAACGGATGTTAACGGAAAATGGTTAATTGTCACATATTTGAATAATACGGGTGGTTTTCATGGTAAATAAATAATGCGGTAGGTCAGGTGTCACAAGTTCAATAATGAGCTAGGTTTAGGATAAAAGATATATATATATATATATATATATATATATATATATATATATATATATATATATAACAGTGTGGGTCCCACACATATTTTAGTAGACATTGCGAAGAGACAATTTCAGCCGTCAGATTATATTTTCTTTGTATCACATTCTCAGCCATCGGATTAAATTATTTTTCCTCATTGTCATCCTTTGGGACGGATCGTCTTTTCAATTACAACCTCCTTGCGCGCCTCCCTCTAGCTCTCCCTGTTCACTCTACCGGCGAGCGTTTTTGCTCTTCCTCTCCAGCTTCTTAGGTATGTTTTGCATCTTCTTCTTCTATCTAATATGATGCCGGCTTCAGCTTTGATTTGTTTCTTATGATTAAACCCTCCGTTTAGATTGGTTAGGGTTACTTTCTGTGCTATTCGAATAATGAATCTCAATCCATCTATGGATGACAAATCTACCTAACGACTAAGTAGGCCTTTTGAGATACAGCTACTTCGGTATGTCTTGCATCTTCTTCTTCTATTTAATATGATGCCGGCTTCAGCTTCAATTTGTTTCTTCTCTTTAAACCCTCGGTATAAATTGGTTAGGGCTACTTTCCGTGCTACTCGAATAACGAATCTCAATCCATTGATGGCTGACAAATCTGCCTGACGGCTAAGTAAGCCTTTTGAGATAAAAGTAAGCACATGTTCGCTAGGACTATGCCCTAGAATATGTATTCAGTAAAAGTGCTTGTTTAAGGGTTTTGAGTATGCCCTAGAAACCTAAATATCTGCACATGTACGACGTCTGGTGAATTGTTTGGGAAATAATGCGCCTCTTAATTTATACCGTTTTTTATACCAGTTTCTGAAAGTTTTAATTGGAATAGTAACAGACTTTTGAGAGTGCTAACAATGAACCAGAATCAATCACACTGAGGCTCATGCCATCAGTCTTTAATGATCTCATGCAGTTTAGTATTTTTACATACTATAATCATATGTAGTTATTACTAGAAGGGAAGGAAAATAGTTCAATAGGAGTATTAACTTAAAAATCAATGGAGTAATGAATCTCCTTTTCAGAGTAAGTTTTGCTTCTACCAATAAGGTACTATAAATAAGGTGCAAGATTCAGAACTTTGTCAATTGAATTGAAGACATGTGAGGTCCATATAAGCTAAAGGTATCCGGACACATTCATTGACCTACTCGCAAAAAATCATAGTTATCAACGTTAAGTACTATCGTGCATCGATGGTGAGATACTTCATATCGTGTATCGCGATGATATGAACACCCTTATTAACACAAGTTAGAAAAGATACAATCAGATGGAATCACGAATAATAAGTACAATAAGTCAAAGATATGCTACAATTTGGAGGATAAGTTAAAACCCTGAAGTTGACCTCTCTTGATTTAGATGTTAGACTAATTCATTCACTTGGTTAAGGGATTGCATTGGTTAACGGATTGTGAGATTTCTCGAACTTCATTACCGGTCATTCTTTAAATTTCTTGGATTTTAGTATAAATAACCAGTATTTTACCACCAGTAAATCGGCTCTAAACTTGGGTTTACATGAATTAGTGATAAATTTTTCCAATAGTTTCTCTGTTGGGGTATCCCCAAGTTGGTTACTGCTGGGTTTTTTCCAGCTTCTAGAACACTTTTCCTATTATTATGTAATGATTATTTGTTAAATATGCCTATCAAACCTACCATTTTTTACTAAGGGAGCAACAATTGACGTGGAACATGCTAAAGTACATTGCATCAGCTAGCAATCTCTTGCTAATATAATTGTTTAATTATATGAATAAAGCAAGAACAGTCGGACTCGAGGCCGCATCACGAGTGGGTTGACGGGAGCTGGGTTTGGCCTTCCGGACATGACATTTACATTATATTTACACTGTAATTAACTAATTTAAGTAAGTTCTACGAATAGAAATTTTGGTAACTTTGAACTCCCAGTAGCAGCCACAAACAAGTAGAACTCTATTCCGGATCTCTGGTGCAATATCATTCCAGATAATAGAATGCATGTCCATATTTTTGTTTAACCATGCCCCAAATAAAGTTTATGTTATGTTTATGTTTGTTGTACTATTGTAGTTCACTACAAAATTTGAAGCTCAATTTCCGTACTCTAAACATGATATCATTTACGGGAAGACTATGGCAAATTGTTCGGTCCCTGCTCCACCTGTAGCAGCCTAAAACAGTCTGACCTACTCAATCATCCCTCTTAGGGAGAAAATGCACATGCCATAATTGTGGACTGAAATAACTAAAATGCTATTAGAGCAACTAGAAAAACTAAACTGCCCCTCTAGAAGTCGTGTAACAAATAAACGCTATTTAATCTTCAATCAATGATTCATATAACATGTTCTTCCTGATATTTTTGGTACATTATTCTGAATTGTAACATTTACATGTCACGTTACTAATAATGAGGTTTGGACTGCATGTTAGTCTTACCACGTTACTAATAATGAGGTTTGGACTGCATGTTAGTCTTACCTAATCTCATATGTTTGTTGAATTTATGCTTTTTAGCATTTACTTATAATGAGGTTTGGACAACATGTCAAATACCATGAGTATGTAGCTGTTTGTTTACATGGTAACACGATGTTCAGGACACAGGTAAAATAACCACGTTTATGTTCAGGCTAACACTACTACTTAATTAAATGCACTGAGCATGAGTCTGCATTGTTGCACTCGGTTATCCATTGTTAGCCCACACATTTTAAAGGAGATAACATACCCATATGTAAGGGGCTAAGCATTGAGCATGAGTTTTACTTGGCGTGCTGAAAACAGCACGGGCAACACCTAGTGTCTCTCTCTTTATATATATATATATATACAAAAATTCAATACAGAAAACTTAATGTGATTTTAGTTTAAGGGTTACATGTTTAACCATTTAAAAATATTGGTTTTAGTTGATCAAAGAAAAAATATTAATTTTAGCGGAGGAAATCAAAGGATAGAAACCGGCAACATCTATATCTATATGTATATGCATATGTATATATATAGGGTAAAAGACACTTTCACCCCGATATTTTGGGGTCCCTTGACATTTAAAAATTATTCAGTGCACCCTCGTAGCTTCATCATCATCATTCATCATGATAGTCTCTTCTTCCTCCGATCCGAGCAACAACCCAAGCACCAGAGGCACAACTTCTCTTCTCTCCCGTCTCTTTTTTTGGATGATAGTTTAAGGAGGAGGTGAAGACTAGAGGTTATCTCCTATATTGAGTGGCCCGATATTAAAATTTATACTTCTCCCACATCTCCCAGTCTTTGTTATCTCTCTAGCAGTGGTGCTTCATTTTCTTATTAGTCGTTGATTCGGTATCGGCCGTCTCCGTAATTGATTTGATTTGACAAGTCTCTTGTTCACTCTCAGAGTTCATTTTGGTCTCTCGGCTGATTTGATTCGGTTCATGTCTCCAATTTATAGGCGTACTCGTTTCCACCACGACTACGCATACATTTTTTAAATCGAAATTCATATCTGGTTGATATTACATTACAAGTAGTTCAACTTGATTTTGCTTTTAACTTCAATTTTCATGCGATTACTTATTTTATCATATATGTTATTGATGAAGTGCCGTGCTCGGCAGCCTGGGTGAAAGGCTTTGTTGGATTCTAATTCCACAGACATGGATATGCAAATGATATTTGACTTTTATGAAGTTGTCGATGTGCTTACTTTTAAATTAAGTTTTGATTATGTTGTACTATGCATTTATGAACCGCATAAATTAATTCGATTTTAGTTTTGTTTTGTGTTTGACTCTATCTGGAAACACTGCAAGAAATCATGTTGTCCATTCTTAGAGGGAAAAACTATATTTATCAATGTTGATATGTACATCACAATTTGAAGTCTAAATATATTTCTTGCTCTGAGTGCATGTTCTCAATAGTAATGCCTCAATCGATTGATTGTGTGTGCTTGTCTTTAATGGTCTATTTTCCTTTCTTGCAGAATCATATTGTGCTTCATGAAAGATAAAGCTTGACTAAATATCAAAGTTGGTAAAAGTAGTACATAAAAAAATAACTTTCATTTATGGTGCATTTATACATTAGACCTCTACATTGAATCCATTAAATCAAGGATTGATTTGTTTGTTTCTTCTTGTCCAATTATGTATTTGACTTTTACGTCTCATTTCTTCTTCTTTCGCCGTATATCAAAAGCCATTATATGTGTGTCAGAGGATCTATTGGATTCTAATTCCATCAGCTAAGGTATGCAACTGAGTTTCATTAAGTTTTGATTTAGACATGTTATCTGTTCATGAATTTACTAATTTGATCTGGGTGTGCTTAACCAATTTAAAGTTCGATATGTTCAACGAATTTAGTGTTTTCACCAAAATTGGCCACTACGCGAACACAATTTAGATGTTACCATGATGAGATTCGTAGGATTTGAAATGTTAGATGGTATATAAATTGTTGCTGAAACACGGGTGTTAGATGGTGTATATCTTGTCTGGCGAACTCTAGCTGAATTGGACAAGTAATATTGTGAAGAAAGGGTTTGATCGGTTGGCAATTGAGGTTTGGTGAAGAAGAAGAGTGATGGTGGTTATGAAGGGAAATGAGGTAATGCTGGTTGTAGAGGAGGTAATGATTAAGTAAAAGATGGGGGTGGTTTCGGGTTAAGTTAGGACTTTTGTTCATAAATGAACGGTTCCCTTGCAGTTTTGTTTTCTCTCAATTTTTTTTATGAGGTTTTAGTATCTTTATATGATAAAATATAACCATTATAGGGTAATGTTTTGGCGTACACATGTTTATTCTAGCGAAATTTCGAAACTACAAGTAACCACTGAAGTATCTTACACTTCCATCTACACCATTGCTACATCAAAACCACCACCACCACCCTTTCTCTACAATATATCTCAACCAATTCCACAACCTAAATCTTGCAACAATCTGCATCTACACCAGTGCCAACTAGAAATGCTAGTATTATTTTCATTGTATGAATTGTTTTTTGAGATGGACCATTGAAAGTTAAATTTCATGTTATTACGATTGTGAAATGCTAATAGAAATGTGATACAACATTCAGATTCCATCTTGAATACACCCATACAGAGATTGTGTTCCTTATGCAAATAGCATCTCCACTTGGCTGCAACAACGCATGCTCTTTAAATTATACTTGAGCACCCATTAAATATGCAATAAATCCACCTGATATTCATATAATCTTCATTAGAACATATCAAGATTTCATGGAATATTTGTGCCAAGCAACTCCTACTAATTAACCTTTCCACATAAACTCTGAAGAAGTTGTACCATTTAGCTTCAGAAGATTTTAAGTCGACACCTCCACCTCGACCAGTAATCTAGGGTCCTAAATTCGACCCCATCCCCAAATCATCCATTATGCACAATCAATTTGAGAGTTGTGTGAGACTGTTTTCTTCAAAAAAACAATTTATACTTCCACCACATTGAATTCTCCATACTCTCACAGGCTAATTTCTGTTTGAATTTAAAACTGTTTTCCCTCTATTTCTATTCTGAACTGGTTAAGTGTCTTGTTGATTATTTATGGGAACATCTAAATGTAACCATGCTGTATATATTGAAGAAGGAATATCATATGTATTTGTTCATTTAGATCTAACAAATCACCGCGAGTCACATATAGAGGTGTCAATGAGCCAAGCAGATTTTCTTTATTCCCATTTCTAGGCTTCTTTATATTAACTCCGAGGTTCAATTTGCAGATTAAATTTGTAATCCCAATGACAAAAGGTAAGTCGAAGGCAGAAGATGGCAAGCAAAGGTATGGAATGCCGTAACCTGAGAATTATTCCATGATAAAATAAGCTCAGTGATAACATACAAGTTTTATCTTCCAGTGCTAGGTTGCCCGTGCATGCGTCACAGCAGAAGGCTCGTCCAAAGTCGGCTCGAAGGTTTATACACAACTAAGTAACCGCACTTATATTTACTAATTTTAAATGTTCACAGTTCAGTCTACTGAAATTTCTTGCCATTGGTGTTTTCTTCAGAGATTTGCACAAGTCAGTATTTGATGGGATGCCAGATGGAACTGAACTGCACTATATAAGCAAGGTCCTAATTTGGACATGAGTCCTAATATTTTCACCTTAATAATACTACAAATGAATTTGATTAACAAGTACACAATTTCCTCGAAAAATAGCTCCTTACTATGATCAGTTACTACGTATAGGAAAATTTCAAAGGTCACAAGACTACACAAGGTTACATATTCTGCTTTCACTGCCAAAAAGAAGTATGTACAGATTTCTACTTTACAGCACATAACAGTTATTCTGTTGTTTCTAAAATAGAACATTGATGATCTGTTAACATTTCCGAGCAGGTTCGGCCTTCCAAGTTCGAAGCCCATGCTGGTTATGGTCATCGTAAGCAACCGTGAGTAACTTGAAGAAGGATCATGTGGCTCTTTTGGTTTCGATTATTACTTTGCTCACTTCATCTACAATTCATCTCTTGTCTTGCAGTTACAAGAACATTGTTAATTCAGACGGAGTGTCTCTGCATACTCTTTCACAGCAATCACTGGAGGGAAAGAAGGTAGAGGAAGAATATGGCAATAACTGCTTCATCTGTGCTGAACAAACGGAGGAGGAGGCCCTAATACATCATCATAAATGCGGCAAATATTTTCACAAGGGTATTCTCATAGGCTTTTTCTCCACATAATTATATTTCAGTTTAATCTAACTGCAGCATTTCACTTGACTATTGGTTTTGTCGTTACAGACTGCATTTTGCTTAGTCGCAAACCTGTTGGTACTTGGAAATGCACCTATTGCCTAAAACCAACAGTTTGCAAGACAAAGCAGACAACCGACCAGAGCACTACAGAAAGCTCAGGCAACCCAGATATTGGCAAATGCTTCTTGTGCAGGTTATACTGTTTTATCGCACTCTATACAAATTTCAAAAGCTAATTCTTGAACCAAGCCCAAAATGGTCTGACTAACATAAAAGTTCAGAAAAAAGCTTCCTCTATTTATTTCTGCATATTGATAATCAGGGTGGATTTACATTTTTACGCCCATATGATCTTTACAAGAGTTCTAAAGACATTGATGATGCTTGCAGTAGTGAAGAATTTGACAAATCTGATAAGTTCTCTTCTCTGACAATCATCCTCTGCAATCAGGTTCTAATTTTCTTTCTTTGTTGCAATACACTTATTAGCTACAAGTCTGCTTATGCATGTTTATATATTTGTTTCTTATTATCCCTTTTTACTTCTCTTTCTTTCAAGTGTGGGAAAGAGTACCATGTCGGCTGTTTGAAGGACAAAGGAATTGTAGATCTTAAGGTTCAGACAATTTTCACATATTCTTTAACTTTTTTAGTTGAAATAGTATGATCTGAATAACATATTTGTACCTCATCTACTATAGGAATTGCCCAAAGATGAGTGGTTTTGTGATAAGAAATGCAGTAGGATTTATCAAGCTTTACAAGATATGGTAGTTGGCGGAATACAAAATTTACCAGAGCCTGCACTGAACCGGATCAAGAAGAAGGGTTCCAATAGTTCTGAAGAACCTGTCATAAGATGGAGGCTTCTTGGAGGGAAGATGGCTTCTAAGGAAACCAGAAAGCTGTTTGGGCAAGCTATCTCTATCTTTCATGTGAGTTTGTGTAGTTTAAATAGTTTTGCTGCGACTCGTCTTTTTTCCTCAATTTATATTGAAACCCCATGAGATAAAACCTTGTTTCTCAGGAAGCTTTTGGGTTCATGGTAGACCCGAAGTGTTGTGATCTTTTTCCTGCCATGGTTTACGGGTGAGCATTGATTCACTTTTCCTGTTTTTTATAAGCACGTGCCAATAGTTTTTAATGTTAAATATCAGTACATTTGACCTACAAATTCATATGCCCCTTTAGGAGGAGCGTGGATGATCATGATTTCGAAGGGATGTATTGTGCCCTGTTATCAGTCAAGTAAGTAATACTTCGACATGGTTGTTTGACATGTTCTTATACTGTGCTTACAGTACCCTTCTTTTTCCTAAATAATTCAGCTCAGAGATTGTGTCCGCTGCAATGTTACGCGTATACGGAGAAGATGTAGCAGAAATTCCCTATGTTGCTACAAGGTTAAAATGTAAAGGACAGGTTAGTTATGTAAGGCTCAACTATGAGTAAATTAATAATCCTTGTTTCCGAACAAGATGTGGGTTATTGCTGATAAAAATGTGACCTCGGTTTCATTTTTTTGTTTTGCAGGGGTATTTCACAGCACTGTTCTCATGCATTCAGAACCTAATTCTATCTCTCAATGTAAAGGATATTGTGGTGCCAGTAGCTGATAGTGCAGCAACTTACTGGGAAAAGAAATTGTGCTTTGAGCCCATGATGGATGATAAGGTAGTGCATTCCAGAGTAAACTTTTGAATCTTGGGGTAGTATGTGTCAGTAGATTCGATACTGATGGTATAATTTCGTGCAGCTAGAGGACTACAGGAGGAAGTACTTTACGTTGATAGAATTCAAAGGGACGCCACTGCTTCACAAGTCAGTACGGCAGTCCAAAATCGACTGTTAGAAAGGTCAAGACAGTATAAAGATGAGGCATTAGTGCCTGTTTACGAGTAGATTGAAATCCGAAAAGATTTGAAAATCTCAGTTTTGTTTTAATCCTATTCAGTTTTCTGCTTCTGAGTTGACATTATAGTTTGTTTAGAGTTTTGAGCTGAAAAACAGCAGATTATTCAATACCCAAATTTACATATTATCTTTGATTTTGCACATTATCTGCTCATACCAAGTTGGATTTTCGGCTTTTAAATTTTCAGTTAGCTTGTTCACTCGGATTATTTTCAAGAGACCTTTACCAAACAGGCTCTTGATATATGGAGCTAGAAATTCTCTAGAGGCTTTGAAATGTTAGAGATGCTGCCAAATGATTTCCATAAACGGCATTTTTATGCGTAGTTTTGTATGCGTGCTCTCCACCATTTACTCTAAAAATTCAGTATTTGGTTGCTAAACCAACATGTACAATGCCGGAGTAAACTCGAGATTGCAGCAACATTCATAAAGCTGCCCTTCTTTGAACCTAAAAATTCAGTATTTGGTTGCTAAACTAACATATGAAAGAAATTTCACAATGCCGTGAAGTCATAGTCTATTATATAGAAGCGGTTGTCTATGAGTACATACCAGTGTAATAAGATGAGGAACATCCTTTTTGGAAAGAGCGAAGACAAACGCTGTAGAGACTCCAATTGCCAGTGAGAGACATCAGACTCCATGTGAGAACAACTCCTATTCTAAAGCGTCCAATCCTGAATGCAATGGATAATGTTTGGAACAAAGACTGCACTTTATTGGATGACCTGACTCATGACAAAAAACAAAAGGTGGAATGAGGCTCGGCCATGCAGTGTATGTTCACCAACTTAACATTAACAGTGACTGTAGAAACATGAATAAACACTCGTATTACATACATTGTAGCATAACTAAAATGATACCTGATGTAAGAAGTTAGTTGGGTGGTCGCTCATCGGCCATCGACAAAACGATTATATTTTAGCATGCCCTACTTACTGAAACATAAGGCCACGGATATTTCAAATTTACCCATAGAACAATGAACTAAAAGGTTGCAAAACATGCATAATGTATGAGGAAACCCTGAGAAAAAGAACATTATCCTAAGATTAGATTTTGTTTTCATTTACCGATCATCTTGTTGGGTTTCCCCCAAATTTTTATGGTCTCGTAGCGTAAGGCTCTCCGCCAGAACAAGCAATTCAGGTAAACAGCTCCTCAAGGGTGTTGAAATAAAAGACGTCCTTGTGATGTGGTAAACTGAAGCAGGGATATTACTTGAAGAATGATATGAAATTCGGAGCAGGTACTTATTCACAAAGGTTCCACAAGACGAAGACGTAGAAATGCGGTTTGAAATGGTTTGGGCAGTATCAGTCCTTACCCTCCACAAATTGCAACTTAATGTGAATACATAGAAATGCACTCCTAAGTTAGCTCATAAATCCTCCATCTCAGGACAATTTGCAAGCCATGTAATCTTTGTGATGGGGTCAAAATAAAACCCAGAACTAAAAGGGGGAGACCTTAGGAGTAAAATGGTAATTCCAATATTTTGAACGGGAACCGTTACACTTAGGTTAGCTTCTTAATCCTCCTCCCCGCCACAAATTCCAAGCCTTGATATCTTATGAGCATCCTCAATGAGACCAATGGCCACGAGCTGGGCATTCCAGTGCTCTCCACAGTACCCCAAGGCCTTTCAAAATGCTCATGTGCCCCTCTAACACCCAACTCCACATGGGCGTCTATGACAACCCTACATTCAAATCAGGGACTAAAGTAAAAAAGCTTCAAAAGGTCAGGGACAAGTTTACAATTTCTTGCGTATCATCTCAAACTGCATTTTTAGGGCATACTTTCATTAAGGTATAGTTTGGGGGTCATATTGTGATTAGGTTTTCAGTTGGGACCATTTTGTAATTTATCAAGAGTCGGAGGAGTACGTTGTAGATTCATTTAAACTTCCAAATTTGTTAGCAAATCCTTCATCCACCATTGTTGAACCTTCACATGAGCTGCAATGGTGAGTCACAGCTCAGAGCTCACCATTGAACTGTTACTGCAAGGACAGAGCCAACAAGCCAATTTCCACCATCAAACCCAAACCTTGAAAACTCACTCAACTCACTCGTCCTCTTTGATCTCTCTCACTCCTGAGGCATCCTCACACCTCATAGGAGCTTCCTCATCACTGAATTGTTCTTATTTGTCCGGAATTCGCGAAGAACATGATAAGAACTCTAACATTCTTATTCTCGGTAATTTGGTCATTCTCTTTCTGTGTAATGTCGTCCAATTCTGAGTCTACCTTCTTGTTCCTGAGGTCCTGCAGAAGCAGAATCATCATGAATTACAAACTTAAAGCTCTGGTTTGAAAATTCTCAATTCTTGCTCTTTTTCCCGGTCGCCGGAAAACTCATAGCTTTCAAAGGTAATTTCTGGGTCATGTCTGAGTAATTCTTCATTCTGAGACTTGTTACATGTTTTTTAGGACCTGTTTAAGACCTGCATGTGCCCAGAAATGGGAGAAATTGTCTTAGACTCCATGTTCATCATCTCTGCTCTTGGTTGCTTAAATCAAGTGTCGGGACCTGTAATGGGTGAATATCTCTATGTACATGTTCTTGTTGCATTACATGAATCTCTTCCCTAACATCTTGTGGTTGATTTCCATGCCTTGATTCAAGCTAATTGTTCCAAGATTGTTCAGAATTTCCTTGCCAAGATGCCAGCTCAAACTATTTTATACCATGTTTCTGCAAGTATGCATTTGGTCGAATGTAAGTTCTGGGTTTGCTTTAGCACAAATTTCTTGCATATTCATGACCTGCAGACATGTTCGATTCTATTCCATATCTGAAACTACTTCAAATTTGATTGCTTAAATTCAATTAGGGTCAAACTGCAATTATGCAGAGCCTATGTTCTTGAATTTTCTTGCATTTCCAGGTTGAATTCTGCAGGTAATGATTGCTCAAATTTTCTTGCATTTCCAGCCTACGTCCTGTAATCTTGTTTAGATATGTTGGAGGCCTCCCTTAGGCTGCATTGATCAAAAGTTTCATTTTGGGTAGTTTGAATATAAACTTAGTTAGTGTTGGGAGGGTTGCTTAAAGGGCTTGGGCAAAATTTCGATCAAGCTGGCTCGGCTGCATTGCATATTTGCATGAAGAGATTATTTGCAAAGTTTCCAAGCTTCGGGAGAGAAAGTGTAATTTTGTGAGAGCTTGCTTGAAGCTATTTTCGGGCATTGAGACCATTTTGAGGTTATTTTGGGCAATACTATTTTGTTTAATTTATTAAAAAATTGGTACATACCACAGCAAAGAAATTCATTACAGGAGCAGCATCGAGCTCCACACGAATTGATAAGTTCAGATCACAATTCTATTATTTTTCTGAGATTTAGATCACAATTCTATAAACAACCATACATACTAGTTAAAGTTGGACTCGAACTCTATCAAGGTCTTTATCAAAAAAGAGAACTCTATCAAGGTCCAATAGATGAGTCAAGATGTAGGTTCGGTGACTAGTAAATGAGCTGAGCTTAAGTGCATCTCTTGGTACATACAAAGTCAAGCTCAAGAAATAATTGGCAAGCCAAGCATGAGCACCACCAAAGTTGTTTGGATACAACACCAACACATGCTTTAATACATCCAAACAAAAACTCGTCGATAAGGAAATTAGTAGCTCAAAAGATATCAACAACAAAAAATAGCGTGGCATTCCAGTTCTTTAGTGAAAGAGATGAGCACACAAACTTTAGATTTTATCCATAGATAAAAGTGAAAAAAGTTGCAAAATGGGATAAATGTTGCATGGCTGATGAAACACGAGGAAAGGAACATTACCCAAAGATATAGTATTTTGTTTCCTTGATCAGCTCACTGCAGTAGACCCTCGTTGTAAGTTGCATACCCTCCATTTTGGCTTGTAATCCCCAAATTGGCTAGGGTCTCCCCCACTCTGAAACTCATAGATCAGAAGTCCTGAAGGAGACTTCACAGACAGAAAATCAACCCCATCTTTGCTGAAATATGTTGGCATTGGGTATAAAATCTCAATCACTGATGGTGTACGGATTTGTTGCATGGACCAAGACTTGTTGGAACCGCCGCAATCACTCGACACCCAGATAATCGAAAGGTGGGCCCATCCCCAAAAGGAAGGTAGCAAATAGTTTCTTTATAACTAGCAATTCTCGTCTAGGAACCGTACAAAGCAGCAAAATGGCAACTCTATTAAGATAAACAGCTCCTCAAGCATGTTGAAGCGCAGAATGTACTTGTCATGCGGTAAATTATAATTTATTAGAGAGAGATCCCAAGTCCAAAAGAGGTATTTATCCACACAGGTTAAGCCGCCACGACGAATATCTGGGAATCATGTCTTCTCCCTCAAGGAATCACAGCTTTCTTGAGTTAGCTTCAAATTTCCTCCTCTACAAGACAAATTTAGAGCCCCAAAATCATATGAGCATCGGATATGGGATCATAACAGAACCCATAACTAAAGAACTGTAACTTTTGTGGAGTGAACTACGAAGGCAACCAAATTCCAAACTTTTGTGGGCGTTTAGAGAAAGAATCGATCAGAACAACCAACAAGAGATCTACAAGTGGTCGAAACGGTTGATCCAACCACAATATCATGAAACCCTATGGTGATATTAGTACTGGTTTACAGTAGAAAGTGACTTCATAGTTCAAGGGAAACCATATTAGGAGAAGAGATTAGATGGTTACCAGAACTTCCATACGCTCTTCGATCGCATCAGGAGCTTGATCGGATGCCCAATGATTAATCGGAGAGATAAGTTGTTGGGGTTGTAAACAATTTAGGGTTCTTTGAGTTTTGGTTAATATCAGACTCTCCCCCTAAAATCTACAGATAACTTTGTAATACTTCCCAGATTACGGACTTATTACGATTTTTCCCCTCCAAACTTTTCTTCTTCATAAATGCACACACAATGGCTGGACAGTCTCTCTCCTCACATCAACCACCCAACAAGCGAAAAAGTATTACAAATTATGGGAATAGAACATCGTGGATATGTGGTGCTAGGTACAAATCCAATATAAATAAATATGAAAGTACGATAGAAAAATATTACTACCTACAATATTCTACTACTATGAAAATATGGTAATGGGGACGTCAAAATCCGTTGATAGCAAACATTATTAGAACAATAGTATAATTAAATGTCGACGCAACGATCCTATCTTTCCTGAAATCTACAAATGAACCCACCATGGTCGGGGAGTTAGATAAAAGAGCAGTACAGAGGGATTGATTTAAGTAGTGAGTTCTCTCGTGAAAGACAATTTAATCATTTCACAAGGGGGTGTCATCTGTCGAGAGTAGTGGAGTACCCATCAAGGAGTTAATCCAAACTCATATATGTCAAACAAAACAAGGAATAACCAACTTGCACAAAACTAAAGTTCAATGAATTATAAATAAATTAGTGTGACAGCTCAGTGCATATTAATCCAGTGTGACTAAGCTCCAATGTAATGATTCCTCAAAAAAAAAAAAGCTCCAATGTAATGTCCATGCCTGCGGGGGTTTTAGAAGACAAAAAGGCAGTAGAAAATAACGCAGCCATAACTACTCTGAGTGAACAGTCAAGGTAAAATAAACGAGTAAGGTAAAGAGCTTAAGACGTCATTCAGAGTTTGAAAAGTTTAATAAGTCATTTGACTTTTAAAAATGCTTAAGAAGTCATTTGGATTTTATAAAACTTAAAGAATTTGAAAGTAGTTTCGATTTTTTTTTTTTAATTATGTAATCAAGTTAAAGAAGGTAACTTTATGAAAGTCCATGCTTCCGTACTAACAATATTGAAAACCAGTTTCGATTCAAGTGTTTAAAGAAAAGTATTAAATTAAAAATTTTTCCTCTTAGTTTTTATACTAGAGACTTCATACCGATTCAGCGGTATATTATGGATTTCAAATCTCACTACATGCAGAATTTTGTGAATATCACATTCATATCTGACAAGGAAGTACCAAACCAATGACCATAGGGATAACTAAACCTTAAATGTCCATATCCCCTACTAATTCAGATGACCAATAGAGTAGTACTAGGGTATAATGTTGAGTATTACTTTTTTTCGACAAGAAGCATAGAACATCATGTTAAACAAAAGGATTCAACCAAATACAAGGCCAAAGACCGGCCACCAAACCAACCTAAAGAAAACTATGAAAAGAAGAGCAAGGAGTTAAAGTACAACGAGTTCAAAAAACAACCCAACTAACAAAGCTCATAAGCTAGAGTTTATAAACAAGAACCAAAACACTAGAAGAACATCACTGGAAACATCTCGGAGTTAACATCGACATGCTTGAGTTCAATGCAGCACACATTAGGGATTTGCTGCAGGTCCACCAACTTCATCTGCTTGCATGGAGGGATCATCTTCAACTTTGTATTCCTGCATTCCTTGGGTTGCTGCAAAGTATGAGAGAAACTAAAATTAGGAACAATCAGACTAAAATGAGATTACCCGTGCTGCGTCGTCTCCTTAGCAGCTTCATAAAAAAATGTCCAAAAGGGCTAGGTGACTTGGCAAGCTTGAAGTGCTGCTTGTGTAAGCAATAGTCCTGCCAGAAGTCTGAGCCAACCAAGAGATAAACTTTTTCTTTTTGAATTTCATCAGATTGAATACAAGATTTATTTTATTTTCAGGAAATCTATCCCCCACCAGATCAATGGGATCCAAAAGTTTACCACAAGCAACATCCCTATGCTGCTGCTTATCACAACTACCACTGAATATGACAGTTGTGATGCGAAGATCAATGGGATCCAAAAGTTTACCACATGCTTCATGGAATCTGGTTGCTAAGCACTTGGCATGGAAAATATGAGAAGTTCTGTTGTCCTGTGTTTGATCAGAATTTTCAAAACAAAACTTATTTCTGAATATCCAAATAGACCACATGATTGCACCCAGCCAACTAAAAACCAGTGATTTACCATGCATGAAAGTATTTGAAAGAAAATGGGAGAACAATAAAGTGATGCTGTGCAAATTGGGAATGCTAAAAGGAGATGAAGCCCAAATTGTCTGGGAAAAAGGACAATGCAGAAGAAGATGGTCAATGGTCTCAGTGTGCTGTAAGCAGAGAGGACAAGAGCAGTTGTGGATGAAGTTTCGTCCATTTATGAAAGGTCCCAAATGTTTTGACTTTCTTGTAAATTAACCCTTCCCGCTGAAATAAAATATATTGCGAATACTCGACTGCGACTTAGGGTCTGATTATTAACACCGACTCAAATTAAGATTAAATAATTTAACACCGACTCTAGTAATATTAAACTTAGACAGACTATCCCTAGTAGGAAGTTTGTTAAGAATGGCTTGCCAAAGGAAAAAAAGAATTTTATGGGGAGTTTGAGCTTCCAGAAATCCTTCCAAGGAAAGTTCCAGGACAGACTCTTCCACCATGTTCTGTGCTGACTAGCCAAACATTGGTTAAGGCTAGTCTTAAAAAGATCCTTATAGAGAGAAGCCACTGTAAACTCTCCATTTTGAGTTAGACCCCAAATCTGCCGGTCCTCCTTATTAGTTTTTGGCAAAGGTATTTTACTGATCTGGGTAGTGACCCAAGCAGGCAAAGCCTGAATAGGATCAAAATTCTACCTCAGCCCCCTGTGGAGTCATGGAGAATGATATTCGAAACCTTCTTATCCACCTCAGTATCAAGATGAGCAATATTATGCAAAGGAGGAGTATCATGATTCCATCTATCATGCCAAAGAGAACCTTCCTCCCATTTCCTACCACCCACCTACTATTTTCCCTAATAAGAGGCTTCATAGCAGATATTCTCTTCCAAGTCTAAGAAGGCTGCAAATCAGTTTTCCTGTCAGAAATGCTTTCTTCTTACAGTATCTGGATAAGAAGTACTTGGAGAAAAGGCAATCCTGATAGGTAACCAGCTTCAAGCTTGCTTGGTGAGGAGTGATTGATTAATGAGATCAAGGGATTTGATTCCCAGCCCCCCTAAAGACCTAGGGGAGATCCAATGAATATACTTCTTATGCTAGTTAGAGGACCGGATAAAGGAGCTAAGAATCTTGTAATTCTGAGAAGACTAGCTTTAGGGAAAAAAAATGAGGAGAAAATGATAGATAAGTAAACTAGAAAGAACTGACTAAGTAAGGGTTATCCTTGCAGGTTTGTTAAGGTACACACCTTTCCAACCAGAGCATCTTTTTCTAATTTTATCAATGGTTTGAGAGAGGACTTTATCCTTATCTTTCTTAGAACCAAGAGGTAGACCTAAATAATTTCAAGGGATTGAGAGATCCCAATCCCAAGATGGCTAGCAATAGTCTGCATATGGTGAAAAGAACAGTTTGGACTAAACATCAAGGTAGACTTAGAAAGGTTTATCTCCTGCCTTGATTTACTGCAGTATTGAGTGAAAATAGTCTTTAGATTTTGAGGAACGTGATTATCCACTTTGAAAAAGAAAATTGAGTCATCAGCAAATTGGAGGTGAGTAACACCAGGCCCAGTGGTAGAATGCTGCATTTCTCTGATAAGGTTATAATTTTGGGCAGTGACCATGGCCTTGGACAAAGCCTCTGTTGTGAGAAGAAATAGGAAATGAGACAATGGATCTCCCTGTCTAAGACCACAATTAGGCTTAAAATACTCAGAGAGTGTGCCATTAACTTGTACAGCTAAGGAGGAGGTGGTAACACAACTCATGATTAAACTAATAAAACTCTGTAGGAAGCCAAAATTTCTAAGGGTGGCTTGGAGAAAGCCCCACCTGACTTTATCAAAAGCATTTGCCATATCGATCTTCAGGCTACCATAAGCAACAACTTATCTACTAGTCTGAATAGAAATGAAATGGGCAATGCATGTATTTGAAATGGATCTTCCGGGGATGAAACCAGATTGGTTCCAACTAATCAGACTAGGCAAAACCCTTTTTAGTCTGTTCGCTATGACTTTGGAGATAATCCTATAAGTAACATTGCTCAGGCTTATAGGTCTAAAATCATGAATCGACACAGGGTTATCACACTTAGGGATCAAAGTGATGGTAGTTCTATTGGTTTACCTAAGCATATACCCAGAATTCAAAAAGGATAGGACCCCCCCCCCCACCCAATTTTCTTACAGGAGACTATGTGCCAGAACTTCTGGAAGAATATTGGGGGCATACCATCAGGACCAGAAGCCTTCATAGAACCCATACGAAACACAGCTTGTTTAACTTCCTCACCCGTAAAAGGCTTGAGGAGGGAATGACACTGCTCATTAGTGAGAGATAAAGTGATATAGTCCATGATTAGGAAGTGTGGATCACTACCCTGTTGGTCAGTGACATTGAAGATATCCTGAAAGTAGTCCAAAAAAGTTCGCTTAATGGCTGGGTCTTCAGCCACATCCGAGCCATCTTTGGCCTTAATGCAACAAATATGGTTTATATTCCTCATAATTTTAGTCTTAGCATGAAAAAACTTGGTATTCCTATCCCCTAGCCTTAGCCAATCACAATGTGATCTCTGGGCCCAATAAGTCTCATTATCTCTTTGCAAGTGAGATAACTTTTCCTTAGCATTAAGAGAATGGGTAAGAGCCTGAACATTTGGAACCTGGGATTGAAAATGAAGGACCTGTTGTCTAGCTTGGTCAATCCTATTCCTTAAGCTTCCATTTTGTTTGGCCCAAAAGGGTAGGGTTTTGACAGTGATCTTAAGGTATTGCTGGAGCCTGAATAAAGGAGATCCAGGGATTGTGAGAGACCAAATGTAACTAATAATCTCTTTTGTGGCCCTGTGATGAGTCCACCAGACTTCAAACCGATAAGGCTTTCTACCAAAGCTGGGGGAAGGCCTACAATTAACCCTGATAGGGCAGTGATCATAGCTAAATAAGCCGAGATTTTCTGGTATGCATTAGGAAAAAGATCAATCCAGGCAGGAGTGATCTAGGCTCTATATAGTCTCTCAAAGGTAATAGCTTGGGAGACACGATTGTTTGACCAAGTATGTCAAGGTCCTAAGTGCTTTAACTCCACTAACCCCCAATTATGGAGATAGTCCTTAAAAATAGGGATGCATGGGTCAATCAAAGAGGAACCACTTGATTTGTCATGATCAAAGATGATCTGATTGAAGTCCCCAAAGATCATCAGGGGCATGTTAGGGTCAGAGACCATAGAATCAGTCGCCTCCCAAACAGCAAGTCTTTGAGGGGCCTCAGGCTGACCATAAATCAAACCAAGGAACCAGGGTTGGACTGTAGGTAAAGAAATTTTATAAAGGATGAATTTTTTTGAGATGTGAAGTGTTTCCGTCACCAAAGGAGATCTTCACCCAACCGAGAGACCTCGTGGGAGACCAACAGGGCCTACCCCAGTAGAAGTAAAACCTAACCTATGAAGCTTTCTATTAACCAACTCAACAACATGCTTAGTCTCAGAAAGAAAAAAGAGGCAAGGGTTATGCTTTTTGACTAGGTGAAAAATATCATGAACTGTAGAGGTCTGACCAACTCCTCTACAGTTCCAGGCCATAAGATTCATGGCCCCTGTGAAGGTTGTTGTGGGACAACCTTCCTAAACCCATGCTCAATAGGCAACCTCTCAGGACAAACATTCATTGGATGTTGAGTACTACTTATGTACACAGCTGGTTATGAGAGACATAAACTGTCATAGGGGAGTGCCTACCAACTAATGGATTCGAGGAGATCTCCAGAGTCTCTACATTCAAACCCCTATACCCTAATAGAGTATAACTTCAAGATCCGTCAAATATAACGGACTCCAGTAATAGCAGTTAATGACCAAATTATTGAAGAGCAGATTTTCTAAAGCATTTAGTTGACTTAGTGAACACTTGCCAAGCAAGGAATTTAACAGTAAATCTCAATTAATAACTTTTCCATTTAGAAACAGCAGCTTTAGTTGCATTTAATTGCAGTTAAGTGCCTGACAACTAAAGCAGCTATACAACACATACGTCTATCTGAGATGATCCTGAATACCAGATGTATCAACAGAAGTCAAGTGTACAACCTATCAACACATATCCTCTAAATGAGGTTGAATTCGAAGATGCAATGAAGTACAGACTATGTAAGACAAATGACCAATTTGCCCTTAATACTCTAGATATATCAAGTACATACCATGACTGCGGATGGAACCCCCAAATCATACTCATACATGTCCAACATCATGAAAAAATGATTTATAACCCATCCAAATGACCTCAGCACTGAAATCTCCAACTTTCATTTAATTGCATATAGGTCCCTACACTTATTAACCCTCAAAAAACCCATGATAGTTGACTTTAATCAAATCTGACCCATATCATAACATATTAACTCCAATTTTAATGTAACACCATACAATACATGGCAACATACTCCAACTTATCTATTTGACCTTAATTCCAACTTTCAGTGAAATTAGTATTTTGCTCCTCCCATATAATGCAGCCAAACCGATAATTTGAAATTAGCATTTTGCTCCTCCTATACTAAAGAACCAATGAGCTTCTTGTCTGTTGGCTATGGCAGTTACTGTAACTTTGTACAGCGGAATACACATACTGATGGGTAATGGGTCAATAGTCACTTATTGATGCCGCTCTTGAAATTTTGGGAATGAGGGCAATGTAGGTTCTAGTTTTCCTTTTACACAATAAATCAGAATGGTTTAACCCCAAAAATTATGTTACATATTCAATAGGATATCTACAATTAATATAGCAATAACAATAGCAGATGCCTAGTACACTACGAGACCACAGTCGAACTTGCCAAAATCTCTGCAACCAAAGGAGGGACTACTAGCAACAATAAAGTCCGGCACACTACCTGTAGTCATTACAGGATTTTAGCATAAAGCGACGGTCTACTACTGTAGCAAATACCTTAAAATCCGTCGTTTAAAGTAGATACGATGGTAAACCACACCGTCTCTAAGAAAGACATGTTTTTTGTTTAAAAAGGCGGTAAAGTAACCACCATAAATATAAAAAAAACTACGCTTGGAAAAACTATAGGAAATAGTTTCACTGTTGCTAATACTAAAAGACATTATTTGCCGCCATATATATTTAAAAAAACAGCGGTAGCTTAATCCACGTGCAATATCTAACAAACGCAATGTTAGAATATGGCAGATAAAACCGCCGTAAATTTCACTATATTTGTTTAGAGATTTGCTTAAACATTTTATACCTGCACCTGTTCATTTAATTAAAAAACGCAAATCCTCTAACAAGCAAGCAACAGGCACATTTTTCCAGTTCACCAAAAAACTTCACATTATAGCAAGTCAAATTTCAAATTAGGTAATTGACACCAAAACCTATACGCAGTTTGGGTTTAGTGACAACAAATCCCCTACAGTTTTAATTTTTCGGGACAATCCTTGCACTTTAGCTTCCAGTGACAAATCAACCCAAATTGATAATACCGTTGTTTTTTTTTTTACTGAAAGCCATCATGTGGCGAACACGTTTTTACATTTAAGTCATTCAATTGCCCACCACATGATGAACTTTCGTCCAAAAAACAGACAGTGTTAGCGATTTTGGTTGATTTGTCACTGAAAGCTAAAGTGCAGGGGATTGTCTAAGGAAATTGAAACTTTAGGAGGTTTGTTGTCACTAAACTCCTGCGTATAGGTTTTTTGTCAATGACCCTTTCAAATT
This sequence comes from Linanthus parryae, assembly GCA_023055425.1. Taxonomy (NCBI): domain Eukaryota; kingdom Viridiplantae; phylum Streptophyta; class Magnoliopsida; order Ericales; family Polemoniaceae; genus Linanthus; species Linanthus parryae. The sequence continues at coordinate 177,378,400 of JALGPY010000001.1, read as the reverse complement.
ACATCGGTGAAAATAGTGTTAGTCCAACAAGAGCGAAATACGAGGTTTAACAAGCAACCAAGCGACACAAAACATCAGTGTTGCTGAAGTAGCTGAAATATGAAGCAGAAACACTGCAACAACAGTAAGCAGCAGCATAAGCAACGAGAACAAGCTTAGCTGCATCAACAACCTGCAAACAGCAGCAGAATTCAGCTGAAATACTAAGGAGAAACAGAAGAAAAACAAGCAGCGCACATCAAAAGCGAAGGAATGATCACCAAGCGAGAATCTCCCAAACATATGCAATGCATAATTACATACATTGGGCCAGTTCTTAGATATCTATATGCAAATTTGGGATTTCATTCGATCTGCAAATTTTGAATTCACTCTTTTTCACATGGTGTTCTTTGCAATGCTTTCTCTTGCTGTTTTGAATGGTTCATCACTTCTATAGCCATCGTTCTGCTGCTTTTGATGGTTATTCCCCATTTCAAAAGACGCTGAATTTGTAGTTTGTGGCTATGTGCTTTCTATCTAGTGCAAAAGACTAGTATTATTAAAATTTAGCCAAAGCTTTTGTACATCGGTTTATTATGAGAAGCTGAGGAAGGGTCATGTAATTTGCATTACTAATATTGGTAATGATGCTCTATTGCCAAAACGCTCGCCGATAGAGAGAACAGAGATAGCTGGATGGAGGCGCGCTGGTGTAATAGACGATCCAATCCCAAGGAAAATTGAGGAAAAATAATTTAATCCGATGGCCGAGAGTGTGCTGCAAAGAAAATATAATCTGACGGCTGAAAATGTCTCTTCAAAATGTCTATTAAAATATGTATGAGACCCACACCGCTCTATATATATATATAGAGAGAGAGAGAGAGAGAGAGATCAGATGGTGCCTCGTCTTTATCCTTTAATTTCCCTAAAACCAATATTTCTTTTCTTTGATCAACTAAAACCAATATAATGGTCAAACATACAACCCTTAACTAAAATCACATTTATTAACTTTTTAATACCGGGCAATACAATACAGTAAACTTAATATAGGTGATTTCAATTAAGGGTTGCATGTATTATATATATATATATATACATATATATATATATGTATATATATATATACACACGCACACGCACACACACACACACACACGTAAACTCACGCACACACATTTCAGATAAGAATGGGTGCTTATCTGAAATGTTTATTTGGGGATTTTCGGATGCAATTGACGTTGACTTGATCATTTGAGTATTGCTTAAGTTGTTGAAAGATACGTTGCGAGTTCAATAAATTTCAGTCGGATATCAATGAATTTTTGATTTATATCGCCAGAGATCCTCGTCGTTACCAGTTCCTTCAGTAACTTATTAGCTTTTTCTTTTACAAGTAAAACTATGATCATAAATTATATATTCAAGTATATGTATAGCTGTAACAGTCATATGTTCCAGCAATACATATACTTGAGTACTTACAATTTAAAATTGCCATATGTTATGCTCAATGTGTTTTGACTTATAATTACGATTAACGGGTTATAGGCCCGATAAACTGAATGGTTACAGTAACATTTATCTTAATATTTCAAGAAGGACAGTACTTTTGAGGTCTAATTTCTGAATGATTGATTGTGGGAGTTCCCATTATTCTTGGTTTAATCCGCAGACCATTAGTATATTCTGTTGGGGGTAATTTTCAGAAAGGATGAGGTTCTTTTTTGCTCCTGAGTTCTAGAAACCAATAGTTCATAGCGTGAATATAACGTTTATATTCACGCAATGTTTGAACCTTACTTAGTTAACCATTGTTGTCACGCAATTAAGGGACCGCTGTACTGACTTGTGAAGCAGTGGTATCTTCTTGAACTCTATCAAGGCAAAGTACATCCTCCTATAGTCCTTCAACTGCACGACATTATACCATTAACTATCGAATCTACTGACACATACTAGCCCAAGACTCAAAAGTTTACTATGAAATGCACTTAACTGCTCGAGATATAATTTCTTGTCCCAATAAGTTGTTGCATTATCAGCTATTGGCACTGCAATATCCTTTACATTGAGAGATATAATTAAGTTCTCAATGCATAAGAATAGCGACTTAAAATATTCCTACAAAGCAAAAAAAAATGAAGCCTAGGTCACATTTTTATCAGCAATAACCCAAATTTTGTTCGAAACGAGGATGATTAATTTACTCATAGTTGAGCCCGACATAACTAATCCACATAAGTTCTTGACAACTGAAGTAGTAGAGCAAGCTAACCTGTCCTTGGCATTTTGACCTTGTAGCAACATAGGGAATTTCTGCTACATCTTCTTCATATGCCGCGCAACATTGCAGCGGACACAATCTCCGAGCTGCATCTTTTACGAAAAAGGAGGGTACCATAAGCACTTCTGCATAAGCATCATGTCAAACAGACATGCAGAAGTATTACTTGACTGATAAAACGGCATCATGCACACCTTTGACATCACGATCATCCGCACTCCTTCTAAAGGGACATTTGAATGTGTAGGTGAAATGTAGTCATAATAAACGAAAGAGTACATCAACGTTCACCCGTAAACCATGGCAGGAAAAATATCACAACACTCTGGGTCTACTATGAACGCAAAAGCTTCCTGTATGAATTCGCGAAACAAGGTTTTATCTTATCGGGTTTCAATATAAAAGGACAAAATTCGCAGAAAAACTAATCAAACTCACATGAAAGATAAAGATAGCTTGCCCGAACAGCTTTCTGTTTCCTCAGAAGCCATCTTCCCTCGAAGATGCTCCATCTTATGACAGGTTCTCCAGAACTATTGGAACCATTCTTCTTGATTTAGTTCAGTGCAGGCTCTAGTAACTACTGCATTTCGCCAACTACCATATCTTTTAAAGCCTAATAAATCCTACATCATATCTCATCACAGTTTCACTCGTCTTTGGGCAATTCCAACAGTAGATGTGGTACAAATATGGTATTCAGATCATATTGTTTCAACTAAACAAGTTAAAGAATGTGAAAACTTGAAACTTAGAATAATCGGAATCTTTAGATCAGTAACTCCTTTGTCCTTCAAACAGCCGAGATGGTATCTCTTTCCCAAACTTGAAAGATAGAGTAGTGAAAAAGGTCTAATATGTAACAAACATGCATAAGCCGACTTTTGAGCTATCGTAAGTGTATTGGAACAAAGAAGTAAAATTAGAACATGATTGCAGAGGATGATTGTCCGAGAGCAGAACTCATCATATTTGTCAAAATCTTCACTACTGCAAGCATCATCAATGCATTAAGAACTCCTGTAAAGATCACGCGGGAGTAAAAATGTAAATCAAGCCTGATTATCAATATGCAAAAATAAATGAAGGAAGATATATCTGAACATTTATGCTAATCAGACCATTCTGGGGTAGTTTCAAGAATCAACTTTCGGAATTTGTTGAGTGAGATAAAACAGTTTATTCTGTAGACAGAAAAATAAAATCATCAAAGGTAGAATTTCATCTAAGAAGAAGAAGAAAATGCTGGATTGTAGAAGCATGTGTCAATATCTGCGTTGCCTGAGCTTTCGGTAGTGCTCTGCTTTGTCTCCCACACTGTTGGTTTTTGGGGTAATAGGTGCATTTCCAAGTACCAACAGGTTTGCGACTTAGCAAAATGCAGTCTGTAACGACAAAACCAATATTCTAGTGAAATACTGCAGTTAGATTAAAGCTGAAATATATTTATGCTGAATAACAGACTATGAGAATAACCTTGTGAAAATATGTGGCATTTATGACGATCTATAAGGCCCTCCTCCGTTTGTTCGTCACAGATGAAGCAATTATTGCCATTTTCCTCCGCTACCTTCTTTCCCTATAGTGATTGCAGCGAAAGAGTATGCAGAGACACACCATCTGAATTAACAATGTTCTTGTTACTACAAAAGAAGAGACGAGTCGAAGATGAAATTATCAAAATAATAATCTAAAGAGCCTCATGATCCTACTAAAGTCAGTCACAGTTGTCTATGATATCCATAACCAGCACGGTCATCGAACTCGGCAGGCCGGACCTGCTGAGAAATGTCAACAGATCATCAATGTTCGATTTTGGAAAAAACAATATAACTGTTATGTGAGGCTGTGAAGCAGAAATCGGAACATGCTTCTTTTTGGCAGTTAAAGCAAAACATGCAACCTTTTTTAGTCTTGTAACCTCTTAATGTTTCCTATACATAGTAATTGATCATAGTAAGGAGCCATGTTTCGAGGAATTCGTGTATTTGTTAATCAGATCCAGTTGTAGCATTATTAAAGTGCAAATATTAGGACTTATGTCCAAATTAGGACCTTGTTTTTACAGTGCAGTTCACTTCCATCTGGCAGCCAATCAAATCCCGACTTGTGCAAATCTCTGAAGAAAACACCAATGACAATAAATTTCAGTAGACCTTATTGTGAACTTTAAAATTAGTAATATAACTGCGGTTTCTAAGTCGTGTATAAACCTTCGAGATGCATGCAGGGACAACCTAGCACTGAAGTATCTTTGACACCTGCTCGTCCAAAGTCGGCTCGAAGGTTTATACACAACTGAGTAACCGCACTTATATTTACTAATTTTAAAGTTCACAGTTCAGTCTACTGAAATTTCTTGACATTGGTGTTTTCTTCAGAGATTTGCTCAAGTCAGTATTTGATGGGATGCCAGATGGAACTGAACTGCACTATATAAACAAGGTCCTAATTTGAACATGAGCCCTAATATTTTCACCTTAATAATACTACAACTGAATTTGATTAACAAGTACACAATTTTCTCGAAAAATGGCTACGTACTATGATCAGTTACTACGTATAGGAAAATTTCAAAGGTCACAAGACTAAACAAGGTTGCATATTCTGCTTTCACTGCCAAAAAGAAGTATGTACATATTTCTACTTTACAGCCTCACATAACAGTTATTCGGTTGTTTCTAAAATCGAACATGGATGATCTGTTAAAATTTCTGAGCAGGTTCAGCCTTCCAAGTTCGAAGCCCATGCTGGTTCAGACGGAGTGGTAACTTTAAGAAGGATCATGTGGCTCTTTTGGTTTCGATTATTACTTTGCTAACTTCATCTACAATTCATCTCTTGTTTTGCAGTTACAAGAACATTATTAATTCAGACGGAGTGTCTCTGCATACTCTTTCACTGCAATCACTGGAGGGAAAGAAGGCAGAGGAAGAAAATGGCAATAATTGCTTCATCTATGCTGAACAAACGGAGGAGGAGGAGGAGGAGGGCCTTATACATCATCATAAATGCGGAAAATATTTTCACAAGGGTATTCTCATAGGCTTTTTCTCAACATAATTATATTTCAGTTTAATCTAAGTGCAGCATTTCACTTTGACTATTGGTTTTGTCGTTACATACTGCTTTTTGCTTACTCACAAACCTGTTGGTACTTGGAAATGCACCTATTGCCTAAAACCAACAGTTTGCAAGACAAAGCAGACAACCGACCAGAGCACTACAGAAAGCTCAGGCAACGCAGATAATGGCACCTGCTTCCTGTGCAGGTTATACTGTTTTATCTCACTCTTTACAAATTTCAAAAATTAATTCTTGAACCAAGCCCAAAATGGTCTGACTAACATAAAAGTTCAGAAAAAAAGCTTCCTCTATTTATTTCTGCATGTTGATAATCAGGTGGATTTACATTTTTACGCTCATATGATCTTTAAAAGAGTTCTAAAGACATTGATGATGCTTGCAGTAGTGAAGATTTTGACAAATCTGATAAGTTCTCTTCTCAGACAATCGTCCTCTGCAATCAGGTTCTAATTTTCTTTCTCCGTTGCAATACACTTATGATAGCTACAAGTCTGCTTATGCATGTTTATATATTTGTTTCTTATTATCCCTCTTCACTTATCTTTCTTCCAAGTGTGGGAAAGAGTACCATGTCGGCTGTTTGAAGGACAAAGGAATTGTAGATCTTAAGGTTCAGACAATTTTCACATATTCTTTAACTTGTTTAGTTGAAATAGTATGTCTGAATAACACATTTGTAACTCATCTACTATAGGAATTGCCCAAAGACGAGTGGTTTCGTGATGAGAAATGCAGTAGGATTTATCAGGCTTTACAAGATATGGTAGTTAGCGGAATGCAAAATTTACCAGAGCCTGCACTGAACCGGATCAAGAAGAATGGCTCCAATAGTTCTGAAGAACCTGTCATAAGATGGAGGCTTCTTGGAGGGAAGATGGCTTCTAAGGAAACCAAAAAGCTGTTTGGGCAAGCTATCTCTATCCTTCATGTGAGTTTGTGTAGTTTAAATAGTTTTGCTGCGACTCATCTTTTTTCCTCATTTTATATTGAACCCGCATGAGATAAAACCTTGTTTCTCAAATTCCTGCAGGAAGCTTTTGGGTTCATGGTAGACCCGAAGTATTGTGATCTTTTTCCTGCCATGGTTTACTGGTGAGCATTGATTCACTTTTCCTGTTTATTATAAGCACATGCCAATAGTTTTTAATGTTACATATCGGTACATTTTACCTACAAATTCATATGCTCCTTTATGAGGAGCGTGGATGATCATGATTTCGAAAGGATGTATTGTGCCCTGTTATCAGTCAAGTAAGTAATACTTCTACAAGGTTGTTTGACATGTTGCTTATACTGAAGTGCTTACAGTACCCTCCTTTTTCCAAAATAATTTAGGTCAGAGATTGTGTCCGCTGCAATGTTACGCGTATACGGAGAAGATGTAGCAGAAATTCCCTATGTTGCTACAAGGTTAAAATGTAAAGGACAGGTTAGTTATGTAGGGCTCAACTATGAGTAAATTAATAATCCTTGTTTCCAAACAATATGTGGGTTATTGCTGATAAAAATGTGACCTCGGTTTCATTATTTTGTTTTGCAGGGATATTTCACAGCACTGTTCTCATGCATTGAGAACCTAATTGTATCTCTCAATGTAAAGGATATTGTGGTGCCAGTAGCTGATAGTGCAGCAACTTACTGGGAAAAGAAATTGTGCTTTGAGCCCATGATGGATGATAAGGTAGTGCATTCCAGAGTAAACTTTTGAATCTTAGGGTAGGTATGTGTCAGTAGATTCCATACTGATGGTATAATGTCGTGCAGCTGGAGGAGTATAGGAGGAAGTACTATACGTTGATAGAATGCAAAGGGACGCCACTGCTTCACAAGTCAGTACGGCAGTTGAAAATCGACTGTTAGAAAGGTCAAGACAGTATAAAGATGAGGCATTAGTGCATGTTTGCGAGTAGATTTAAATCCAAAAAGAGTTCAAAAATCTCAGTTTTGTTTTAATCCTGTTCAGTTTTCTGCATCTGAGTTGACATTATAGTTTGTTTAGAGTTTTGAGCTGAAAAACGACAGATTATTCAATACCCAAATTTACATATTATCTTTGATTTTGCACATTATCTGCTTATACCAAGTTGGATTTTCGGCTTTTAAATTTTCAGTTAGGTTTTTCACTCCGATTATTTTCAAGAGATCTTTACCAAACAGGCTCTTGAAATATGGAAATGTTAGAGATGTTGCCAAATGATTTCCATAACCGGCATTAATGCATAGTTTTGTATGCGTGTTCTCCACCATTTACTCTAAAAATCAGTATTTGGTTGCTAAACCAACATGTACAATGCCGGAGTAGACTCGATATTGTAGCAACATTCAAAAAGCTGCCCTTCTTGGAACCTAAAAATTCAGTATTATATCACAATGCCGTGAAGTCATAGTCCATTATATAGAAGCAGTTGTCTACGAGTACGTACCAGTGTAATAAGATGAGGAACATCCTTCTCGGAAAGAGCGAAGCCAAACGCTGTAGAAACTCCAATTGCCAGTGAGACACATCAGACTCCATGGGGAAACAACTCCTATTCTAGAGCGTCCAATCCTGAATGCAATGGATAATGTTTTGAACAAAGACTGCACTTTATTGGATGACCTGATTCATGAGAAAAAACAAAAGGTGGAATGAGGCTCGGCCAGCAGTGTATGTTCACTAACTTAACATTAACATTAACAGTAGCGGAACCTTTTTTTATCCTCCGACTGTAGAAACATGAATAACCACTCAGATTACATACTTTGTAGCAGAACTAAAAAGATAACTGATGTAAGAAGTTAGTGGCTGGTCGCACAACAGCCATCGACAAACGAATATATATTAGCATGCCCTACTTACTGAAACATAAGAACACGGATATTTCAAATTTACCCATAGAACAATGAAATAAAAGGTTGCAAAACAGGCAGTATGGATGAGGAAACCCTGAGGAAAAGAACATACCCAAAGATTAGATTTTGTTTTCATTTACCGACCATCTTGTTGGAATTTCCCCAAATTTTTATGGTCTTTTGGCGTAAGGCTCTCCACCAAAACAAGCAATTCAGGTAAACAGCTCCTCAAGGATGTTGAAATAAAAGACGTCCTTGTGATATGGTAAACTGAAGCAGGGCTATTACTTGGAGAATGATATGAAGTTCAGAACAGGACAAGTTCCACAAGACGAAGATGTAGAAACGCGGTTTGAAATGGTTTGGGCAGTATCAATCCTTACCCTCCACAAATTGCAACTTAATGTGAATACATAGAAATGCACCCCTAAGTTAACTCAAATCCTCCATCCCAGGACAATTTGCAAGCCATGTAATCTTTGTGATAGGGTCCAATATTTTAAGGGGGAGACCTTAGGAGCAAAATGGTAATTCCAATATGAGAGTTAGAATATTTTCCGCGAGTATTATTGCCTCTTCACAATCTGTAAATAGAGGTTACAAATCTACTCCTACTAATTACAAACAAAGTCCTCAACTAAGTGAGGTATATACGAAAACGTCCTACGACTATTACTCCCCCGCAGTCGAAACTGTAGGTGTGCCAACACTGAGACTGGAACGGAAGCGCTGGAACAAGGGCCGAGGAAGACCCTTGGTGAAGATGTCGGCGTACTGATAATCTGCTGGAATGTGCAACACGCGAAGCTGACCCAACCGAACTTTCTCACGAACGAAGTGTAGATCAATCTCAACATGCTTAGTGTGTTGGTGCTGAACAGGATTACCAGAGAGATAGACAGCACTCACATTGTCGCAATATACGACAGTGGCTCGAGGCGGGGGGACACGAAGCTGAAGAAGCAAATTCTGGACCCAACAGAGTTCGGAGACGGCGTTAGCAACACCGCGATACTCAGCCTCAGCACTAGAACGAGATACTGTGGCCTGTCGCTTGGACGACCAACTCAGAAGATTGTCTCCGTAGAAGACACAGGAACCAGAAGTGGAGCGGCGCGTGTCCGGACAACCAGCCCAATCGGCGTCAGTGTAGGCGGTGAGGGAATCAGCGGCGGAGGCAGAGAGCCGAAGACCATACTCAAGTGTCCCACTGATGTAGCGCAAAATACGCTTCAGGGCATGAAAGTGCGGCTCACGGGGGTCATGCATGAAGAGACAGATCTGCTGAACGGCAAATTGGATGTCTGGTCGAGCGAACGTGAGGTACTGCAAGGCCCCAGCAAGGCTGCGGTACGATGTAGGATCAGCAACCGGTGGGCCAGATGTGGCTGCGAGTTTACTCCCTACCTCAACAGCGGTGGCAGTAGACTTACAGGTCGACATAGAGGCACGACGAAGAATGTCGGTCGCATACTGATGCTGAGACAGGAACAGGCCGGACGAATCACGGGTGACAGCGATGCCCAGAAAATGATGCAGATGGTCCAGGTTAGTCATAACAAACTCTCCAGAGAGCTGGGAGACAATCTCATCCAAGACAACCGGAGACGACCTAGTGATGACGATATCATCCACATATAGTAGGAGGTAGACGATGTCCGAGCCACGACTGTAGACGAAGAGAGACTCATCACATGAGCAACCAGAGAAACCGATAGTCTGTGTGAGGACAGTGGCAAATTGCTGAAACCAAGCACGGGGAGCCTGCTTCAGACCATATAAGGATTTGCGTAACCGGCAAACAAAGTCAGAATGGCCTGTGTCGCGGTAGCCAGGGGGCTGATGCATGTATACCGTCTCAGAGAGATCACCATGAAGAAAAGCGTTCTTGACATCGAGCTGACGGATAGGCCAAGAGCGCGTGACGGCAATGCTGAGACCTGTACGGATGGTGGTCGGTTTGACAACCGAGCTGAAAGTTTCCTCACAATCGATCCCAACCATCTGGGACTTCCCATTAGCTACCAATCGCGCCTTATAGCGCTGCAGATTGCCATTAGCGCAAAACTTGTGGCGAAAGAGCCACATAGATCGCAGAACATTGGCCCCTGCCCGGCAAGGAACTAGATCCCAAGTGTGGTTCGTAACCATAGCTCCAAACTCATCATCCATGGCCGCTTTCCAGTGAGGATCGGACAAGGCTAGGATGGGGGATTTGGGAAGGGGTGAGATGGGGTCTGGAGACTGGACTGCTAAAGTGAGACGGGTGACTGGTTTGACAATGCCATGCATGGATCGGGTGGTCATCTGAGGAGAGGTAGGAAGAGGAGAAGTAGCCATTGGGCTTGGTGTGGGTGACTCAGGAGGGTCAGGCAACACAGGCACAGATGGTACAGTAGAGGGGCGAGTGGACACAGACCGACGGATGTAGTGTTGAGGAAAAGGTTCCACAAGGGTCCTGGACGGGGTAAGCTGTGTAGGTGCCCTAGGAGGTGTGGGTGGCGATGGGGGTGCCCTAGTAGGTATGGGTGAGAGTGCGGGAGCCACAGGGTGGAGAGCACGATGAGTGAATAGGTGAGACGGAAGACTGTCATCGGGATCAGACGTCCTGTGAACAGAGGGAGACACTGACCCAGGAGAGGAGAAAGGAAATACCGTCTCATCAAAAGTAACGTGACGGGAAGTGTGAACACGACCAGTGCTCAAGTCGAGACACCTGTACCCACGATGGTTAAGAGGGTAGCCCAAAAAAACACATCGAACAGAGCGGGGTGCAAGCTTGTGAGGTGAGGTGGCAGAGAGGTTCGGGTAACACAAGCATCCGAACGTGCGAAGATGATCATAGGAGGGTGAGCGATGATAGAGGGCAACAGTAGGGATAATGTTGCCAAGGAATTTGGTGGGAAGAATATTATGGAGGTAGACAGCAGTGAGAAGAGACTCAACCCAGAAAGAGGCTGGTAGAGAAGCCTGAGCTAGGAGAGCACGCATAATGTGATTGATTCTACGACATGCGTTCAGCTTTGCCATTTTTAGATGACGTCTGAGGACACGCAAACCGGAAGACTAGTCCATGATTAATGGCGTCGGAGTGAAAGGAGCCATTATCAAATTCTCCACCAAGGTCACATTGGAAACTCTTGATGGGTCGCTGAAACTGGGTTTGGACAAAGGTAGTGATTTGTTTGAATTTCAATATTGCGTCGCTTTTCTGTTTTAGTGGGAAAACCCAGAGAAAATGTGTGTAATCATCTAAGAGTAGTAGGTAGTATTTGTAGTGCGATTTGCTTAAAACCGGAGATGTCCATAAATCACTGTGAATAATGTCAAACGGACTAACAGTGGAAGAAGTAGAAGCTGAGAAAGGCAAACGCACATGTTTACTAATCTGACAAGCATGACAAAGAGTGTCTGATTTATTCCTACTACAAGCTATGAACTGACTACTACGAAGCAAATCTAAAACTGGAAGCCCGGGATGACCGAGGCGGTTGTGCCAAACTGAAGCAGGAAGAACAGCTAACGAGACAGCGGACGACTGAGGTGGGCAAGGCTGGAATGGATAGAGATCACCCAAACTGTTGCTCCTCTGCAAAAGAGCTCCCGAACGTAGGTCCTTCACAGAAAAACCAAAAGGGTCAAACTCAACAGAAACCTGATTGTCAGTGGTAAATTGACGAACAGATACTAGGTTTTTGATAACATTCGGTGTGAGTAAGACATTTCTAAGGTGAAGGGAACGGGTGTTGGTGGTAAGGGTGTGATTGTCAGATCCTTTCACTGGAATGCTAGAGCCGTTTCCCACAAGTATGTTAGGAAAATGACAAGATGGTGAGAGAGAGGAGAGGATACCTGACTGCGGAGTGAGGTGAGCTGATGCGTCGGAATCCAGATACCAAGTCTGATCCGGGACGCTGAGTGTCATGCCAGAAAGCTGAGAACCCAAATATGTAGCAGTCGGATGGCCAGAAGGAGCAGTGAGGGTCTGATGACGCGCAGCTGGTGGTGGACCGAGAAGGCCAGCATGACTAGGTCGCAGAGTACTCCAGCCCGTAGTCGGGTAAGGGCGGGGAGGTGCGGGTCCTGTAGGGCAGGGGCACCAAAACTAGGAGCCTTGGGAGCCCGAGGGTGCAGCAGGGGGTGTCGGAGCAGCTGGTTGACCACCTCCTGTCCCGGATTCGCGACGTCTGTTCCTGCCATTCCCGTTCCTGCGCTATCCTCCGCCATGGTTGCCATTCCCGCCACTAGAGGGGACCGGCTCCTGACGAGCAAGAAGGCGCTCGTGTAACCGTATCATGGAAACGGCTGAGAGATACTCCGGAGTGGGACGAGTCTGCTGAATGATCATGGCAACTCCGGTGTAGGCAGGAGTGAGCCCATTGGTGAGCTGTATATCCAACCGCTGGTTTGAGACTGGAGAGCCGACATTCCCAATACGATCCGCCAAGTTCTTCAACCTCGTGCAATAGTCTTCGAGAGACGAGCAGTGGTCCATGCGCAGATTCACGAACTCGAATTCCAGTTCTGCTAGCCGGGATCCCTGATTGTCGTGAAAAAGATTCTCCAACTTCAACCACGCATCTCGAGCAGTCTGACCAGGGGTGAGGATTGCAAGCGCTAAGTCTTCGTTGATTGTTTGGTATATCCATGACAGGATTACCGAGTCAATAGAGCTCTAGAGGGGATCACTGTTAGCAGGTGGCGGGTCTTTGTCGAGATGATCCGAAACGCCAAAGGAGTGCGTTTGGATACGAAAAAACGTAGCCCAGTGATCGTACGGGAAGTCCAGAATGAAACGGAATCGTTTCTCGATATTAGTGACCAAGAAGACGGGGTGGAGAGGCTACTTGGGGCTGCCGAAGGCGGCGGTAGTGGGGGCCTAAGTAGTGTTACCAGAAGTGACAGTATCGTCGGTGGGGGTGGCCATCGGAGAGAAGAGATGGTGATATGGTGCTGAGACAAACAAGCTGTTTGATAATTGGACCCACAAAGCAAATAATTAGCAGCCGACTAATAAACAATTCAAAACCCACCAAAAGAATCTGAGACCCAACAATTTCAGTTGCTTGAGCAAAGTGAGCCCACTAAAGGCTTGCTTGGAGAGAAGCTGCGTTGAAGAGTAATTAATTTTACCCCACAGTAGGCAATGAATTGTACAGCACAGTAGGCAACTAATTACTTTTGTGAGAGTTCCCAACAGTAGGCGATTAATTGCTTCTAGAGATTTCCGAACGGCGAGAGCTTGTTGAGGGTTTGAGAGGAGGACTGAACCGGTTGCGATGGTTGAGCAAGCCACTGGTGAAGCATTCAAGACACGTGGCCCGTCAATTGCAAGCCTAATAAGGAGGCGGCAGCGAGAGTCCAACCCGACAGATTCGTCGGAGTTCGAGAGGAGAAGAAGAACCCACGAACCAGTCGTCGGAGAAGAAGGGTTCGCTGGCCGAACCTGCAGCAGCGGCAGGAAGAGAGTCGCGAACGAGGGTCTGACTGGTTTCTTCGGCATTGGGATGGCCGGACGATCCTAGCGGACCAGAGTTGCAGGCGATGGGGAATGAGCTGAGTTGCAGAACCGTGAGGAAGGTCGCAAAGGGCGACGACTCTGCTTGCAGATGGACGGCGCGGTTGGTGGTTGCAGGCACGTGATTCCGGCGACGGTACTTCGGTGGAGTGAGGCCAGTGAGGTGAAGGGTAAAGAGCTAGGGTTTGACCGCCTGCTCTGATACCATGAGAGTTAGAATATTTTCCCCGAGTATTTTTGCCTCTTCACAATCTGTAAATAGAGGTTACAAAACTACTCCTACTAATTACAAACAAAGTCCTCAACTAAGTGAGGTATATACGAAAACGTCCTACGACTATTACAATATTTTAAGGGGGAGCGGTTACCCTTAGGTTAGCTTCTTAATCTTCCTCCCCGCCACAGATTCCAAGCCTTGATACCTTATGAGCATCCTCAATGGGACCCACGGCCACGAGCTGGGCATTCCAGTGCCCTCCACAGTGCCACAAGGCCTTTCAAAATGCTCACGTGCCCTAAAACCCAACTCTACATGGGCGTCTATGAGAACCCTTCATTCGAATCAGGGACTAAAGTAAAAAGCTTCAAAAGTTCAGGGACAAGTTTACAATTTCTTGCGTATCATCTCAAACTGCATTATTAGGGCATACTTTCATTAAGGTATAGTTTGGGGGTCATATTGTGATTAGGTTTTCAGTTGGGACCATTTGGTAATTTATCAAGAGTTGGAGGACTACGTTGAAGATTCATTTAAACTTCCAAATTTGTTAGCAAATCCTTCATCCACCATTGCTGAACCTTCACATGCAGAGCTCACCATTTAACTGTTATTGCAAGGACAGAGCCACCTAGCCCACTTCCACCATCAAAACCCAAATAGGAATGGCAACGGATCGGATTTAGATTGGATTCACCTATATCCATATTCATATCCAAATAAGAAGGGTAGATCCAAATCCGATCCAGATCCAATCGGATCCTCAATGGATTCGGATCGAATTCGAATCGGATCTAAAGTACAAGATCCATATCCGATCCGTAGATCCACAAGACGCAAATTGGACCGGATCCGGGTCGGATTCCCAATAGAATCCAAAAATTTGAAATAACATAATAAATTACGACAACGTGGAAACTAGATTTAGTTCTATATTAACAAGACCTTCACAACTTCAAATCGACGAATATAACTATAATGTCGCACAAAATATTAATATACCAATTCATCCACAAACTAATACAAACTTAACAACCAAAAATTGTCCAAACGCATTATTCATTGCTCATAAGGTCGCTAATTTATGTGAGGCTAGGGTTAGTAAGCACTATTGAGGAAATTGAGTTTATAGTTTGATATAGTAGTATGTATATACATCTTAGGGGCATTTTTGTAAAATAGAAAGTGCTCGGATCGAATCGGATCGGATATTCAACGGATATGCACTGTGATCCAAATCCGGATCCATATCCGTTCGGATCTTGTTTTTAAAATCCATATCCGATCCATTTTAAATTGGATCGGATTCGGACTTGATCCATTCGGTTCGGATCACTCGGATCTCGAATCGGACCGGACCAAATTGCCATCCCGAAACCCAATATTGACAATTCAATCATCCTCTCTAATCTCTCTCACTCACGAGGCATTCTCACACCTCATAGGAGCTTCCTCATCACAGAATTGTTCTTATTTGTCCGGAATTTGCGAAGAACATGGTAAGAACTAAAACATGCTTATTCTCGGTAGTTTGGTCAATTCTCTTTCTGTGTAATCTCGTCCAATTCTGAGTATACCTTCGTGTTCCTGAGGTCCTGCCGAAGCAGAATCATCAAGAATTAAAAGCTTAAAGCTCTGGTTTTAAAATTCCCAATTCTTGCTCTTCTTCCCCGTCAGCGGAAAACTCATAGCTTTCAAAGGTAATTTCTGGGTCATGTCTGAGTAATTCTTCATTCTGAGACTTTTCACATGTTTTTTAGGACCTGTTTAACACCTGCATGTGCCCAGAAATGGGAGAAACTGGCTTAGACTTCATGTTCATCATCTCTGCTCTTGGTTGCTTCGATCAAGTGTAGGGACCTGTAAATGGGTGAATATCTCTATGTGCATGTTCTATTTTGCATTACATGAATCTCTTCCCTAACATCATTCGGTTGATTTCCATGCCTTGATTCAAGCTAATTGTTCCTAGATTGTTCAGAATTTCCTTACCAACATGCCAGCTCAAACTATTTTATACCATGTTTCTGCAAGTATGCATTTGGTCGAATTTCTGTTCTGGGTTTTATTTAGCACAAATTTCTTGCATATTCATGACCTACAGACATGGTTTTCTTGCATTTCCAGGTTGAATTCTACAGGTAGAGTCCGCGAGCGTCCTGTAATCTTGTTTAGATATGTTGGAGGCGTCCCTTAGGCTGCATTGATCAAAAGTTGCATTTTGGGTAGTTTGGGGTTAAACTTTAGTTAGTGTTGGGAGTGATGTTTAAAGGTCTTGGGCAAAATTTCAATCAGTCTGGCTGGGCTGCATTGGATATTTGCATGTAGAGCTTATTTGCAAAGTTTCTAAGCTTTGGGAGCGGAAGTGTAATTTTGTGAGAGCTTGCTTGAAGCTATTTTCGGGCATTGAGACCATTTTGAGGTTATTTTGGGCTATGCTGTTTTGTTTAATTTATTAAAAAATTGGTACATACCACAGCAAAGAAATTCATTACGGGAGCAGCATCGAGCTCCACACGTGTTGACAAGTTCTGATCACAATTCTATTTTTATTTTATTTTTTGAGATTTAGACCACAATTCTATAAACAACCATACATACTAGTTAAACTTGGACTCGAACTCTAGCAAGATGTAGGTTCGGTGACTAGTAAATGAGCTGAGCTTAAGTGCATCTCTTGGTACATACAAAGTCAAGCTGAAGAAATAATTGGCAAGCCAAGCATGAGCACCGCCAAAGTTGTTTGGATACAACACCAACCTCCCTTCCCACACCTCACTGAAGAAACGGACATCCCAACCAGAGGAGTAAGTATGTCAAGAGGTACACATGCTTTAATACATCCAAACAAAAACTCGTCGATAAGGAAATTAGTAGCTCAAAAGGTATCAACAACTAAATATGTCGTGGGATTCCATATTTTCTAGTGAAGGAGGTGAACACGCAAACTTCAGATTTTACCCATAGATACAAGTGAAAAAGGTAGCAAAATAAGATAAATGTTGCGTAGCTCAGGAAACAAGAGGAAAGGAACATTACCCAAATATAAAGAAAGTATTTGTTTTCCTTGATCAGCTCACTGAAGTAAGACTCTCGCTGTAAGTTGCATCTCCTCCATTTTGGCTTGTAATCCCCAAATTGGCTAGGGTCTCCCTCACTCTGAAACTCCAAGAGCAGATGTCCAGAATGAGACTTCAAAAGCAGAAAATCAACCCCATCTTTGCTGAAATATGTTGGTACTGGGTATAAAATCTCAATCACAGATGGTGTGTTGCATGGACCAAGACTTGTTGGAACCGCCGCAATCACTCAACCACCCAGATATCGAAAGGTGGGCCCATACCCAAAAGGAAGGTAGCAAATTGTTTCTTTATAACTTGCATTCTCGCCGGGGAACCATACCAATCAGCAAATGGCAACTCTATCAAGATAAACAGTTCCTCAAGCATGTCGAAGCGCAGAATGTACTTGTCATGCGGTAAATTATAATTGGAGAGAGATCCCAAGTCCAAAAGAGGTATTTATCCACACAGGTTAAGCCGCCACGACGAATATCTGGGAATCATGTCTTCTCCCTCAAGGAATTACAGCCTTCTTGAGTTAGCTTCAAATTCCCTCCTCTACAAGACAAATTTAGATCCCCAAAATCATATATATTGTGGAGTGAACTACGAAGGCAACCAAATTCCAAACTTTTGTGGGCGTTTAGAGAAAGAATCGATCAGAACAACCAACAGGAGATCTACAAGTGGTTGAAACGGTTGATCCAACCAGAATATAACGAAACCCTATGGTGATGTTGGTACTGGTTTACAGTAGAAAGTGACTTCATAGTTCAAGGGAAACCATATTAGGAGAAGAGATTAGATGGTTACCAGAACTTCCATACGCTCTTCGATCGCATCAGGAGCTTGATCGGAAGCCCAATGATAAATCGGAGAGATGTGTTGTGGTTGTAAACAATTTAGGGTTCTTTAAGTTTTGGTTAATATCAGACTCTCCCCCTAAAATCTGCAGATAACTTTGTAATACTTCCCAGAACTACGGACTTATTACGATTTCTCCCCTCCAAACTTTTCTTCTTCATAAATGCACACACAATGGCTTGGACAGTCTATCTCCTCACATCAACCACCCCACAAGCAAAAAAGTATTACAAATTATGGGAATAGAACATCGTGGATATGTGGTGCTAGGTACAAATCCAATATAAATAAATTTGAAAAATACGATAGAAAAATATTACTACTACTACTACTACTACAATATTCTACTACTATCAAAATATGGTAATCGGGATGTCAAAATTCGTTGATAGCAAACCTATTAGAACAATAGTATAATTATATGTCGACGCAAATATCGTATCTTTCCTGAAATCTAAAGATGATCCCACCATGATTGGGGAGTTAGATAAAAGAGCAGTACAGAGGGGTGGAGTGAAATAGTGAGTTCTCTCGTAAAAGGCATTTTAATCATTTTACAAGAAGGTGTCATATGCCGAGAGTAGCGGAGTACTCATCAAGGAGTTCATCCAAACTCATATATGACAAAACAAACAGGAATAATCAACTTGCACATAACTAAAGTCCAATAAATTATAAATAATTAATGTGGCAACTCAGTCCTTACTAATCCAGTGTGACTAAGCTCCCATTCCAATGACCTCGCCTGCGGGGGTTTTAGAAAAAAAAAAAAAAAGCCAGCAGAAAATAACACACTCAAAACTATTCTGAGTGAACAGTGAAGTTCAGATAAACGAGTAAGGTAAAGAGTTTATGACGCCATTCAGAGATTGAAAAAGTTTAATAAGTCATTCAACATTTAAAAAAAGCTTAAGAAGTCATTTGGATTTCGTAAAACTTAAGGCAATTTAGAATTATGTAATCAAGTTAAAGAAGATAACTTTAAGAAAATCATGCTTCCGTACTAACAATGTTGAAAACCAGTTTCAATTCAAGTGTTTGAAGAAAAGTATCAAGTTAAGAAACTTCTCTTAGTTTTGAAATTGGAGATTCCATACCAATTCAGCATTATACAATGGATTTCAAAACCCGCTATATACTCGTATGATTGTGAAGATTAGATTCACATCTGACAACGAAGAACCAAACCGGTAACCATTGGGACAACTAGTGTAACCCTTCATATTTTAAGTACGTCATTCTAGTACATCGTTATAGTATGTTACTCATCGTGTGTGATATTTGGTTGCATTTGCTAGTTATACCCTAGAATGGAGACTCGTAGATGGGGGTTGTTTAGAATGTGGTTTCAACTTCGAGGACGAAGTTTTTTTTAAGGGGGGAAGGATGAAATACCCGTTATTTAGAAACGGATATTTTATAATAATATTAGGTATAAATGGGTATTTTATAATAATATAGGTGTTAATATGCTACTATTATATTTTTAGATATTATTAAGTGTTAATATGTTGAAACGGGTATTTTATGAAATTATTGAGTGTTAATGTAATATTATTATTAGTATTGGGTGTTAATATGACATTAGTATAAGTTAGGGTACTAATTGCTATTATTTAACAGTTAATTTTAAAGTTATAAACTACCTAGGTGTTTTTATGTATTTTTTCTAAACTTATATAGTGTCTTTTAATTGAACTTGGGGGTAGTATTTGACTTAAGCCTAAACCTAGTGGGGTGAAAGTGTCTTTAACCTTAAAATTAGTCATCTTCTTCTTCATCTTCTTCCATGGACGGGAGACTCCATCTCCACCACCAACACCAACACTACAAATTCGTCTCCTTTTTCACTCAATTACAATCCCAATTCACTCTCAACTCCTCATAGACCAATAATTTATCACCAAGAAACCAATTTCGTCCAAAATCAAGACCCAATTCGAAATCGAAATTGTCGCCGGTGGGTTTCCTAATACTCGCCGGATTTCTCACCCTCAAGGCTATATAAACCCATCAATTCTCAGATTTTAAACCCACAATCTCAATCCCTCAACCTCTCAATCTCTCATTCGATCTCTCTCTCAATCTCCCACACCCAATCTCTCTCTCTCTCTCTCACCCGACGGGCTGTCGCTGCCCGCCGCCGCTCCCGCCGCCGTGCGCCGCCCAGCCGCCACCGTCGTCCGTCACCGGCTCCATCCCGTCGGCCTCTCACCTCCACCCCGTCGCTTCTCTCTCTCTGGTCGGGTAAGAACAAACCCGCTTTCTCTCTCCTATCTTTCTTCTTCAGTTTTGTTTTGTTTTCCTTTTCATTATTATTATTATTTAATGTTAGTAGTTAACTTATTAGATAAGAAATAAAGAACAAACGTGGTTGTGGCCCAGTGGTTAAATTTTAGTACTTAAGAGCTTGGGGTGTGTGGGTTGTAGGTTCTAGGTTCGCATCTCACAAGAGACATTCTTTTTTATACATCTTTAAAGTAATTTTTTTTTACTCATCTTTACCCAAAAATAATAGTATATTCTTCCTTTATTTTTATAAGTTTGTTACAAGTTAGATATGTTACTTTATTCAAATAAATTTGTTATTTCTTTTAAATAAAAGTTAGTTAGTTTATAATTCATTCTCTACTAAGGCTTGTTTGTTTGGGAGAAACTACTATTTGAATTAAAAGTGTTTTTAAGGTAAAATAATATGATTCTCTACCCTAAATAATAAAAATGATAGTTTATCTAATCTTATAAGTTACATTTATATAACTATAGCTATGTTTTTACAAATAATAAACGTTAACTCTATTGTGTATATTTTACTATAAAAGAGGTCGTTCACGTTAGCAAGGTTGGGGAGAGTTAGTAAGGGATTGTTGGCTTTTACCAATAGGACTTCGTTTGCAATATGTTGATTAGGATATCATGAAATTTGTAGGTAAAAATCTCATTGACGAAGGATACGTCAAGTATTTCTAGGACGTGAATTGATTTTGCTTGAGATTCAAGGTAAGTAAACATGCCAGGCCTAGCGCCCATATCTTCTTTCGTGTCAAACTGCTTTTGTGATTTATTGTCTTAAAATTGGAATATCTACGTGAACTGTTTATTTGAGAAAGTTTACTGATTTTACAAAGGTGATTCTATCACAACTATCACATGATAAATTAATAAGACGTAAAGACGTAAAGTGGAATAGTTGTATCGGGGATCAATATTTTGAGCTTTGGTCGATGTGGACTACGTCTCTCGACCCCATTTATTTATTTTGCTCGGTCGCAACCGCCCCGTGTTCGCTCCAGTACTTACCTCTCTGACCGCAAGAAGTCTTAGGGGGGTGTCGACACTTATGGTCTGGTAGCCAGTTATTAGTAGATCTTCCCCGTGTCAACATGGTAATATATGTTTTCTGAATGATGGACATTTATGATTGAGAATTGGAAGTCCCGATTGGACAAATGAGGAAGTTTGGGAATGTTTCCCCAATGGAGATACTAAAGTGAAAAGAGTTTGGGAATGTTGCCCCACAAGTGAAGTGATAAACAAAAAGATTTGTGAATTCTTATTTCATACTTATACTCTTACTCAAATACTTTACTCTTCAAACTCATGTGTCGTTTTTAAACTGCTTCATAATCTATTTACATGCTTGGGTGTTTCTTACTCAGTATTTTCCGCTGACTTTGGAAACTGTGGTGTTTCTTTTTGTTTCTGCACCACAGGTTTAGGTGGAAGCATGGATTTTGGGGGAAATCGAGACACATCACTTTAGTAAATTTAAATTTCACATCTAGACTTGTTTTATTTAGTAGTTAAATTTTAGATTGGAATAATGTCCATATTTGTGGCGAGACAAGTTTTAAAGTTTTAATTAATTATTTTATGGATTTTGGGTTGGATATTCTGTTATAAAATCTCCTTGTATTCGGGCTTAATCTCGAGTACGGAGTGACATCCTCGCGCTTCCGGCTTGGTCGTTTGGGGGGTGTTACAACTAGACCTTAATTGCCGACATCCCGTACTAATTCAGATGACCGAGAAGTACTAGTGTCTAATGTTGAGTACTACTTAGATGCACAACTGGTCATGAGAGACATAAACTGTCACAGGGGAGAGCCTACCAACTAATGGATTTGAGGAGACCTTCAGAGTCTCTACACTGAAACCCCTAGACCCTAATAGATTCTAACTTGAAGATCCATCCAATATAACCGAATCAATATAGCTGTTAACAACACAGTTATTGAAGAGTAGTAATTCTAAAGCACTTAGTTAACTCAGTGAACAGTTGCCAAGCAAGACAGTTTAATAGTTGCATTTAATCATAGCTCTATCTGAGATGATCCTGAATACCATATGTATCTACTCAAATCAAGTGTACAGTGTTGGAATAGATGCTCTAGAGGCAATCTAGTTTAGTATGAATTTGTATTTGGCTAGAAAAATTCATTTATTATTTATTGGATATTTAATATAATGAAGTCCTTAGATTTACAATCGTGTTGTTTATCTTAAATATCCCTAGTCAAGTATAATAATTAAATGGGACAATCATTTATAGACTAGTATGGGGTTGGATTGATATGGAGATATCACGATCCAACACATAGGTGTGCATTACGGAATGTTGCACTGGATTGACCCATCACCGAGAAGGCTACATACACGTTATGTTAAGTCACAAGTGCTTCTCGGGTACAATGGTATTGTCATCCTTAGACTTGAAGTCACTAGATATTCTAGTTGTGGATCATTGTGATCTTGGTAGCGTTAAACGCTACACCGTGACTGGGTAGTTATAAAGGCGTGTACTGGATACAATGAGAAGCAAGCTTAGAGATCGTAGTGGATGTAGAGAGGATTTGCCCCTCCCACATAATGGGAGCAAATATCCTAGGCCACTCGAAGGATAGTGCTTATAGAATGTCTGGCCAGACTCAAATAAATCAATATATGGGATATTGATGTTATTTGCACGAATAAGGCTATTCCATGGATCGAGAAACTAGGGATTGGATATACGAGTGTGACTTGTATGTCTCGTGTCCAATCCGGATATGGAGGCAAAGGGATGAGACAATTACTTGTACAAGGTTGTCTAGATGACTATTCTATTAGTTGGCTAGAATGGATGTTTTGCTAGAAACCGCTCCATATTAGCAAAGAGTTGCTACCAACTAGATAGAACCTATGGGGTCACACGCTATATAGAGTTGTACTAGATTTGAGAATTAATTAATTGGATTAATTAATTAGAAGGATCACTTTGCAAACCCTTGCAAACTTAGTAGGGACTAATTTGCAAGGAAGGGACTAAATTGTATTCTAGTTGGACTAGAATAAGTCCTTTAGGTAGTTAACAAGGAGTTGTTGGACTATATAAAGGACCCTCCTTCCTTCCTTCCTGATAACTTATGCTCTAAAGAGAACATAACAAGAGTGGGAGAGAACAAAGGAGAGAGAGAGCAAGCAACAAGGAGCGACGCCGCCCCTTGCCGCCGCCCCTCACCCCGTCGGCCAAAAGGAAGGGCCGAGCCCCTTCTTTTGTCTCGTTTTGCGTGATTCCTTCACCCTCCTCTCATTCCGGGCTAGCACCAAGGAGATTGGAGATCTAGGAGCAACTCTAGGCGTGGATCAACTATAGAGAACGTGACACTATTCGCGTTTGAAGTCATCAAGGAGAACCCAAAGGTGTGTTTATGATTTCTTACCTTCACTATCGTTATGCATCTAGACTTGTGATCCTTGGAGGGTTTTGCATGGTTATTTGTTTGATTATGCTTCCGTTTGCGCGATCCATGAATCAAAACCCTACATACAGCATATCAACACATATCCTCTAGATGAGGTTGAATACAAAGATACAATGAAGTGCAGATTATGCAAGGCAAATGACCAATTTGCCCTTAATACTTTAGATTTATCAAGTGCATACCATGATTGTGCATGGACCCCCCAAATCATACTCATATAAGTCCAACAACATGCAGAAATGATTCCTAACCCATCCAAATGAACTAAGCACTGAACTCTCTAACTTTCATTTAATTGCATATAGGACAACGTAAACCTAAAAAAAAATCTCTATAGTTGACAACTCTAACCCAGATCATAACATATTAACTCCAATTTTAATGAAACGCCATACAATACATGCCAACATACTCCAATTTATCAATTTCAGTTTAATTCCAACTTTCAATGAAATTACTATTTTGCGCCTCCTATACAGTGCAGTCAAACTGATAATTCCCTAAAGTCAACTCACTCCAAATGTGACTTCAAACCCAAAATCACATTTCAAACAACTATCATGATCAGTTCAAAAGATAGATATGTCATTTAGGTTGTCAAATTTGAAAGTCAAAGGTGAGTGGAAGTCAACGCCAACTAGTTAACTTCACAGCCAATTTCAGGTCAACTGGGAAGAAATTTGAAAATCTGAAAACTTATGAATTTCTCACATTTTCAAGACAATTACCTTGGGCTTGATTTCTGAAAATATGTTAGGAATTGGAACAAGACTCATGGAGGATGATTAGAAGAATTCACAACCCGCTTTTCATAGGAGAAAGCATAATAAGATTTCATCAAGTATTCAAGAAGTTATGACAAGTTGAAAAATCAGGTTTCAACTCAAAATTCCATACATATAATATTTTCAACTTTATGACAGTTTCCTAGTTCACACCTGCTTTTATTTCAAGCTAAATTCCAAGAGACTGAAAAAGAGATTCGTGGAATACATGACATGGACTTAAGGACTATATAACCGGCAATTCACAGGGGAACACATGAGTTCAATTTACAAAGAAATTAGCAAGTTATGGTTCAAGAAATGTTGTCCAAAATCTAAAGACAACACAATAAATGCTTGAACAAGTAATTGCATCAAGTTCAACATGATTTTCAAGAGGTTTACATACCGATTCAAAAAATGAAATCTATAAAAAAGTTGTAGATTCAAATGCAAGGAACAAACATCAACATTTAGATCACAGTTTCATTAAGGACTGAACAAGCTATGCAAGTTGTACGATTGACAAATATTCTCAAGCATACATACTTGGATGGGTTTACGTCAGGGGGTTTGTTGTCACTAAACTCAAACTGCGTATAGAGTTGCAGCTTCAGTTGCATTTAATCATAGTTAAGTTCATGATAATCAAAGCAGCAACACAACACAACACAACACAACACAACACAACACAACACAACACAACACATACGTCTATCTGAGATGATCTCGAATACCATATATATCTACACAAATCAAGTGTACAACATATCAACACATATCCTCTATATGAGGTTTTATACAAAGATGCAATGAAGTGCAAACTATGCAAGGAAAATGACCAATTTGTCCTTAATACTTTAGATTTATTAAGTACATCCCATGACTGTGCATGGACCCCCTCCTGATAACTCCTTCATTAGATTTATCTTTAGTACACTTTATATTGTCATTTGTGTGCGTTTCGGTGCAAAGTGACGAGATTTGAGCCAAAATATGAAGAAAATGCACTTTTGGATGTTTTATGCTTTAAAGTACAATACGGGCGTTTCTTAATGATTTTGAGTATGATTTTAATAATTTTTCACATTTGATCTTCATGGTAGTGTTCGTGTTGTTGCTTGACAAGAATTACGCATGCGGGAATCAAGTGGAGAGAAGAAACGAGCTTCAGATTAGAAGAAATAGGCGAATTTGACGCATTTTGGATGTTTTCGTCAAAATTGGGCAATAATTGAGAAAAAACGAGAAAATGGTCCGGAAACGGGAATTTCTCTACATGGACGAAGTCTACGTCGCGAAAGGGATCCAAAGGTTCAAAAATCACATTAATCGGATTTCGGGATCGAAATCCGGATCCTTATTTGCTTTTCCGCGATCTTAAAATATCCTGAAAATCCTGATTCTATCCTTAAACATCCTGAATTGTCTTCCGAGCATCCTTTTTCTATTCCCTCGCTATTCCTACACTTTGCTAAACCCACTGCCACATAAAGCCATCAAACTACCTAGTCAACAAAATCAGCTCCTGAATCACCATTAACACCTAACCATCAGCCTTTACAACTTGTTAAACCACCTAAAACCTGAACTTATCTCCTTCTCCAATACCCCTGCTATCTTCTCCATTCTCCCATTCAACACCAACCTAATACCTCCATTAGCACCTGATATAAACCTACATTAATCATCACCAAACTAAACCACCATAACAGCCCTAAACTCCTACACCATTACAGCCACAGCCACCATCAATGCCAAATTAACAACCTAGAATTCATCAGCCTTCATCCACCAAAGCTATCACCATCTAATTAACTAACATAACTACATTAACCAAATTATCCACCTGCACCTCTATTATCTCAATAAACCAAATTCCTAAACAACCTACCATCACCACTGCTTCCATCATAACCTGATGCACACCCCCTTTCTTCTTCAAACAATCACAACCTCCTAACACCTTGATCACCATAACCAACCTAATGATTTTACCTCCAACTTACAACCATCAGACCCAATCCATGAAAAACAACTCCCGGCAATACATCAATTTATCAACCCGTAAGCACCTAATTCACTAGCAGCAACCTACCTCAATAAACCCATTACTCCAATACACCAGACCTGACCAACACAGTACCTCCTACAAAACCCAGCCTGCAAACTGAACCCAAAACACCCTGACTTTACCTCCATTCACCGCCACTTCTACCTATGAGCCAACAACCAAAACCTCCAATCAACCACGACCTGAAACAGCAGCAATGGATGCAAGAACAGAGCAGCCATCATCGAAGGATTGAAACGCAGAAATCAGAAGAAGAAAATTGCTCAAGAAACCCAGGAGAGAAGAAGGAACAGACGCAGAGAAGGGCGCAACCTTCAGGAGTCTTCGTGCGAAGATTGATATCTTCGTGAGAACAGAAGTCCTTGGCCAAATTTCAGATTGATCAAAGGGTCTTCGTAGAATTGCTTGCTGTCGCAAAATACGAAGGCGTTCGTACGAAGATACAAACTGTTCGTGCGAAGAGTTGTTCAAGGCGTCTGATTTACTGATTTTCAGTTTGGGGCTTTTGTGTAATATTTCAAAACTTGTTTTAAAAAATTAGAAAACACATAAAAGCCCTAAAACGTGATTTACCATTAAGAACGGGTCAGGGACGTAAGAGAAGCATCGTTGGAGCACTGAGCACTGTTTCGAGCGCGAAAATTCATCGTTTGAATCCTCTTCTCTTATTTTCTTTATTTTTGTCTACGATTATAAAAAAAAATTGTCTTTGTAATCATGAATCGTAGTAGCGAAGTACTTTATATCGGGATTTCTCAACGGTAGCTAGGGTTTGAAGCCGGATTGGCGGATTACGCAGTTTATTCACGTTCTGTTTGAACTTAATTGATGATGTGCTAGTTTGCTATGTTTAATTCATGCTCTTAATCTATCTTTGTGTTGTTTGGACATCAATCCAAAGATTATAGGTAATACGTTAGTGAAAGCAACGAATTACTCGGATTATTGAATTAAGCACGTAGTCATAGGTTAGAGAAATCAACCACCGACTATGAACGTTGAGTAGAATTAGATGATCGTCATTATATGTTTTAGGGATAATAAGAACTTGGTAACTCGGTTGTAATTGGACCTAGGCATAGAAAGCTAGCTTGGTAACTCGGTTAGCATTATTGCTTGTTTGGCTAAATAAATCATCGCCTGTGTTTCAAAACGTAATTCGTTAACGGTATTCACCTAGTGATCCTAGAGAAATCCTGATACTCGTCTCTCATTTAAATCTCAATATTAATTATTAGTTGTTATTTACATTCTTAGTTAATTAAACAAACTCAAAGATTTGCCCACACAAAGTTGATAGTACTAATTGATTCACGACAAGTCCCTTATGATCGACATTCCGGACTTTCCGATTATTACTACACACGACGGCCATACACTTGTGGTTCGATCGTGTCACCCTCCCTCCCCCTCCCCCTCAAATCATACACATACAAGTCCAACAACATGCAGAAATGATTCATAACTCATCCAAATAAACTCAACATTGAACTATCCAACTTTAGACGTCACGGGAAGGTCTTGACGCAAGTGTTTTTTTTGGGGTCGAGGACTAGTACTTTGGAGGGCTCTATAGAGTGAGGTATTGTTGAGAAACATGACAAAGATGGAGAGTAAACTAGTGAAGGATGTTGTGGAGTCGCGGGTCTGGAGTAATAGAAAAGATGTCTTTGTTGTTATTCTCAAGATAATTGGGGCTGAGTTAAGACGTCAGGGGAAGGTCTTGACTCAAGTGTCCTTTTCTTAAGGTCGTGGACTAGTACTTTGGAGGGGTCAATAGATTGAGGTATTGTTGAGAAACAGGGACAAAGATGGAGAGTAACTAGTGAAGGATGTTGTGGAGTCGCGGGTCTGGAGTCTACAAGATGGAGATGGAGGACAGAGAGAGAGGACCGAAAATTATCAGTACAATCACTAATTACAATGGCCCACAAATAAAGAAAGGGTAAAGATGTCTTTTTGAAGTAAAATGGGTTGCAACAATTGTTTGTGTACTGTAATTATCACCATTAATGTTATGGGTGAAAATATAATTTAATTTACTAAGTAATGGGTACAAATGATTTTTTCTTTGAGGACAATGATTTTTTCTTTTCTGCATTAAGAGTAAATTATTTTTTTATAAAAAGAAATTCTTTTCTGGCTTAAAAGTAAATAGTTTTTAATATTATGTCTTAACTATAATAATCCCATACTTGAAAAGACATATTATTTGCCGCCATAAATATAAAAAAATAGAAAAAACAGCGGTAGCTAAACCATTGGCAATATCTAACAAACGCAATGTTAAAATACAACAGACAAAACCGCCGTGAATTACACTTTTTTTGTTTAGATCTTTGCTTACACCAATTTATACCTGCACAAAGCCTCTAACAAGCGAGCAACAGGCACATTTTTCCAATTCACCAACAAACTTCACATTATAGCAAGTCAAATCGGGTAATTGACACCTAAACCTATACAATTTCAATTTCCCAGGACAACCTCCAGCCCTTTAACTTCGCAAGTTGGGTTTAGTGACAACAAATTCCCTACAGTTTCAATTTTTCAAGACAACCTCATGCACTTAAACTTCGGTGACAAAGCAACCCAAATTGCTGACACCATTTGTCTTTTTGGAGGGAAAGTCATCATGTGGCCAACACGTAATTGACATCTAAGTGGCCACCACATGATAGATTTTCGTCCAAAAAAGAACCGGTGTTAGCGATTTGGGCTGATTTGTCACCGTAAACTAAAGTGCAGGGGGTTGGCTACGGAAATTGAAACTATATGGGGTTTGTTGTCACTAACCTCAAACTGCTTATAGGTTTAGTGTCAATGAACCTTTCAAGTTACATCGGCAGGAATAGTGTTCGTCCAACAAGAGCAAAATACGAGGTTTAACAAGCAACCAAGCAATACAAAACTTCAATGTTCTGGAGTAGCTGACATATGAAGTAGAAACACTGCAGCAACCGCTAGCAACAAGCAGAAGCAACGAGAACGAGCTTAGCTGCATCAACAACCTGCAAACAGCAGCAGAATTCTGCTGAAATACTAAGTAGAAACAGAAGAAAAACAAGCAGCGCACATCAAAAGCGAAGGAATGATACCTAGCGAGAATCTCCCAAACATATGCAATGCATAATTACAAACATTGGGCCAGTTCTTAGATATCTATCTGCAAATATGGGATTTCTTTCGATCTGCAAATTTTGAATTCACTCTTTTCCACATGGTGTTCTTTGCAATGCTTTCTCTTGCTGTTTTGAATGGTTTATCACTTCTATAGCCATCGTTCTTCTTCTTTTGATGGATATTCCCCATTTCAAAAGACTCTGAATTTGTAGTCTGTGGCTATGTGCTTTCTATCTAGTGCAAAAGACTAGTATTGTTAAAATTTAGCCAAAGCTTTTATACATAGGTTTATTATGAGAAGCTGAGGAAGGGTCATGTAATTTGCATTACTAATATAGGTAATGATGCTCTACTGCAAGTTAACAGCCATACTGTTTATTAACTTGCTTGAAATGATCATGGTTATTTGATTGATTAGCTCTCAATGATTACATGGTGTTTGTGTACAAATTGCATGTCCTCCAACTACCTGATGAAATCCTTAAACTCAGGCTTGCAAGTCATGCTCAGTGTATTCGTTGTTTGGAGATGGGGATTTCTCTCTGTGCATGTATTTTATCAACTGCACTCTTCTTCTCGGTATGGGAATTCGCATCATACAACCTACAAGGGCTGATTGATGCTTAAGTTTAAATCAATGCCAAAACAACCAGAACTTAGATATTACAGTTGAAACCAGTAGCCACAAAAGCACTCGCAGTGACCAGAGGCTCTACTTAAGGAAATCAAGGGTTCTGTTACCTTGTGATGGAGAAAAAGGCTATGATACTGTTCTAGCCCAGATAGGATGTTTCCTTGCCCGACTGGGGCAGGACTGTTGTTATAGTGGCGCAATAGACTTGAGAACGGAAGCAGCAATAGGAATGAATCCTATACTGAATCAAGTGTCCATAGACATTGATCAGTGGAAATTTAATCAATTAGAATAGTTTATCCATAAGAATCTACAATACGCGATTTGACTCGTGCTAGAATACAGTTGGAATAGCCGATAATATATATAACACTTTGTTATAACATAACAAAACAACATGTATTCAGTAAATACCTCGTGCAAAACATCAGTCACATAAGGTGCAGCTCGAACTTTTGATATATAAAACTTGTGAAAAGCCTGCAGATACAAAAGATATAAAAGATTACTTATAAAAAGTATGGCATCAAATTAAATTTCCATGGACTATTCGACTTCATATTTACAACATAATAGTAGGAGACACAAGTGCATCCGTACAAGTATCAAAAAGATAAAATTCTTTGTCTAAAACCGCAATGCTTCTATTAATGTAAATCATCCAAAGAGCCAGGAATGCTAGAAAGACGGTCACAAATAAACACTGGAGGCTCTCAAACATCAACCATTTGGTTATGTTCAAACTCGACCACACCAACTACATCCTTTGGAAATATCAAATCTCTTCCCTTCTCAGAACTCAGTCCTTGTTTGGTTATTTTGATGGATCTACTGCATGTCCACCGGAGCGCCTTCCGAACGCCGTCGCTACCAATCCTGCATATGAAGCATGGGTCACTCAAGATCAGGCAGTGCTGACCCTATTGACGGCGACCCTCACTCAAGAAGCCCTAATCCAAGTGATAGGTAAAAACACATCTAGAGCCGCTTGGCTTGATTTGGAGAATCGGTATGCCTCTTTAACTCGCTCCAATGTTCTGCAACACCAACTTGATTTGGAGCCGTTTAAAACACATCTACAGCCGCTTGGATTGATTTGGAGAATCGGTATGCCTCTTTAACTCGCTCCAATGTTCTGCAACACCCTTGATTTGGAGCCGTTTGACTATTCTATTGTTGCTTTTGTTTCTCAAACTGGAAATCAAAACCCTGGTGGTCGTGGTTATGTGAAATCCTCTCGTTATGTTGGTAATGGGTCTTCTACTTTTGGATATGGTGGTTCTGGTGTCAAATCAAAACTCTGGTAAAAAACCAATACAATAACAATTATGGTAGAGGGGGAACAGAAAATGGTTATAGGGGTTATGATAACTTCAGGGGAGGGGGGGGGGGGTAGAACTGGTCAATCCAGAGGCTACCCGTCCGAAAGAGGGAGGTCTTATGGTAATGGAAATGGGTTCAACCCTAGCTACAACAATGGGAATTCTTCTGGTAACAAACATGTGTACTGTTAAATTTGTGGGTATGATTATCACACTGCCTTAGACTGTTGGCATAGGATGGATCATGCCTATCAAGGCAAAAGACCTACAGCTCAACTCACTGCTATGAATGCTACTACTCAGACCAATTCCCGGCACTATTGAGAACCCTTTCCCTCAGAAAAATTACTGGTTAAGTGATACTGGATCCATAAATCACATGACCTCTGATCATCACAATCTGTCTTTGGCTGAATCTTACTCTGGCAATGAACATGTCTCTGTTGGCAATGGTCAATCCATCCCCATCTCACACACTGGTAGTGCTACTCTAAACACCCCATCTGATGTTATTCAATTACATAACACTTTATATGTTCCCAAGTTGTCTACCAATCTTCTTTCGGTCTTTCAAATGTGTAAACAATACAACTGCTCTTTTTACATTGACCCTGAATCATTTCATATTCAGGATAAAGCTCTGGGCACAATCCTCTATCAAGGATTGAGTGAAAATGGATTAAATCCTATTTACACTCATCCTTTCAAGAGTCAAGGTCAAGGTCAAAGTCCGAATTCAAGTCACAGTAAAGTTAAGGGTGCCCACTTAGGAAAGAAAACTAAAAATCCCATCTGGCATGCCAGATTGGGTCATCCCTCTAAAGATGTTATGAAAATGATATTTATTACTAGCTCTTCTCTTTTCCCAAACTTACATATGTCTGATATTACTTCTGCTTCATTATGTGAACAATGTTTGAAAGGCAAAATGACTAGACTTCCTTATAAAAGTTTTGTTACTTCTGTCAAAGATCCTCTTCAGATTGTTCACAGTGATGCTTGGTGTCCTGCTAGCTCTAAAGCTCATCTTGGTTATAGATACTATGTGTTATTTATTGATGGATTATCTAGATTTACTTGGATTTATCCTTTGCATTCAAAATCTGAAGCGTCTACTGTTTTTCCTAAATTCAAAGTTGAAGTTGAGAAACAAATTGGCAAACCAATTAAAATTCTTAGAAGTGATGGTGGTGGTGAAGACAAATGAATACACTTCATTTGTCTTCACAACTTTTCTCACTTAACATGATATAATTCATCAAAAATCTTGTCCACACGCACCACAACAAAATGGGGTTTCTGAAAGAAAACATAGACATATTGTGAAAACTGAAATTACCTTACTTGAGCAAGCATCCTTGCCTAAATATTTTTGGTATCATGCTATGTCTACTACTGTTTACTTGATTAACTGCATGCCTAGCAAGAACACTTCAAACAAGTCTCCTTGGGAAATTTTGTGCAAAACCAAACCTGATTACACCAGATTCAAAAAATTTGGTTGTGCCTGTTATCTTAAGTCCCTATAATTCTTCCAAACTTAATCCAAGAACAAAACAGTGTTTTTTTCTGGCCTATGCTGACAATTACAAAGGATACTTATGCTATGACAAAACTACACAAAAAAATTACATTAGCAGAGATGTCTTATTTGATGAACTCATTTTTCCTTATTTTGTCAACAACTCTACTGCAACTAAATATGTTTCTCCTTCTACTACTACTAATTCCAATCATTTTGTTCTCTTTGAATCAGGGTTAACTGATCTGAACAGACACACTACTCCTATCTTGGCCTCTGAGGTTGCTAACAACCCCACAGCTGCTGACATTGGTCACTCCTCTAATGAGAGAAGCAAGTCAGGCATCATCAAGAAAAACCAGTTCAGTTACTCTGTTAAAACTGGTAACTCTATTCTCTCTTATGATCCTACTTGTTTCAACGAGGCAAAGAAATACTCACAAAGGCAAAATGCCATGAGTGCTGAGTTTCAAAGTCTCTAACAGCAAAATACCCGGACCCTAGTTATACCTCCTCCCAATGCTAATATTATGGGGAATAAATGGGTCTACGGGACAAAGTATAATCCCATTGGCACCATAGCAAGACAAAAAGGCAGACTTGTAGCCAAAGGCTTTCATCAAACCCGTGGGCTTGACTTTGAAGAAACCTTTAGTCCAGTAGTCAAGCATGCCACTATTATAACCATTTTAGCCTTAGCTGCCAATTTCAATTGGCATCTCAGATAGTTAGATGTGAAAAATGCCTTTCTTCATGGGTTTTTAAAAGAAACTGTCTAAATGCAACAACCTTCAGGCTTCAAGGATCCTCTTTATCCAAATCATTTCTGCAAATTGAACAAGTCTATCTACGGTTTAAAACAGGCTCCAAGAGCTTAGTTTGAAAGATTTACCAGTTACATTATGTCTCTTGGCTTCATACAGTCTGGAGTTGATTCTTCTTTATTCATTCAACATACTACTAAAGGTCTCACTATTTTGCTTCTCTATGTTGATGACATTATCCTAACTGAAAATGATACTTTGAACATCAACACTCTCATTTCTAAACTTAACTCTGAATTTGACATGAACACTCTCATTTCTAAACTTAACTCTGAATTTGACATGACTGATCTAGGAAATCTTACTAATTTTTTTGGTTTACAAATACAAAGAAGTTCTCATGGTATCTTTGTGCATCAACACAAATACATTCTTGATTTACTTCTGAAATTTAACATGCATACCTGCAAACCCTTCTCTACCCCTACTGCTTCTGGGGTCAAATATCATATGCATGATGGTGAAGTCTTACAAGATCCTACACCTTTCAGACAGCTTCTTGAGTTATTGGTGCATTACTATATCTTACTTTCACAAGACCTGACATTACCTTCTCTGTCAATCACTTATGTCAGTTTATGCATTGTCCTACCAACTTACACTTTATTGATGCCAAAAGAATTCTGAGGTACCTTCAAGGCACCACTACTCATGGCATTCTATATCAATCAGGCCATATTGATCTCTTTGCTTATTCCGACTCAGGTTGGGCTGGAAACCCAACTGATAGAAGAAGCACTACTGGTTTTGTAATTTTTCAGGGCAACAATCCTCTTCATTGGGGTGCTAAGAAAAAAACAAATGTGGCAAGATCTTCCACTGAATACAAATCTCTTGCCACTACTGCTGCAGAACTTACTTGGTTTCAAAGGCTACTTAAGGACTTTCGCATTTTCTGATCAAATCCTCTTACAATACACTGTGATAATGTCTCACCTATTCTTATGTCTGCAAATCCCATTATGCATGCACATACCAAGCATATCGAACTTGACTATCACTTTGTCAGAGAAAAGGTATTGAGAAAAAAGATACTGGTTCAATTTGTTTCCTATGCAGATTAGCTAGGAGACATTTTCACCAAAGGGCTTTCCTTTCCAGTGTTTGATCATCTCAAGAGAGGGCATTAGAGACAAAAGATGGTTGCTGAGGTGTAAAGTCAAAAGGTCTAAGCTGATGAGATGTAAAGTCAAAGGTCAAAGCTGCTGAGGTGTAAAATTCAAAGGTAAAAGTTGCTCAAGACAAAAGGTTCAGGGTCAAAATGGAAAGGCCGTCAAAGTTCAAGGGCTTCGCTGCAATTCCAAGGATGACATTGCAGCTTCCGACTTTCTCTTGGTGCCTTCTACTATTTCCCAAAACTCTTAGCCTTCCTCTAGAAGCTTCTAAGCTTTTCTTCCCGTTCGATTCATTGGATATAATCCAACGGTCATTAATCGCACCGTTAAGGTGCTGTGTATTTACCTTCTCCGTAACCCTAATTGCCGTTTACGGCCTTTGGTTGTCATTCATCTATTAGGTCCTTTCTTTTTCTGCATCAATGAAAATAGTCTATTCGTTTTGTGTTACTATAGGTGTTTATCTCTCTAATTGATCGAAACCTTCAGGGTTTCGTTTAAAAATATGAGGACTTATGTGCAAATTAGGACCTTGTTTCTATAGTGCAGTTCAGTTCCATCTGCAGTCCATCAATAAATGACTTTGTCAAATCTCTGTAGAAAACAACAATGGCAGGAAATTTTTAGTAGACCGAACGGTCAACTTTGAAGTTAGTAAATATAAGTGCGGATACTAAGTCTATATAAACCTTTGAGTTGAATTTCGATGACCCTTTCGACTTACCTTTTGTCATCGACATTACAAATTTGATCTGCAAATAAAATCACAGAGTTAAGACAAAGAAGCCATAGAACTGGGAATAAGGCAAATCTGCTTGGCTCATTGACACCCCCGTCTGTGACTCTTGGTGATTTGTTAAATCTAAAAGAACAAATACGCATGATATTCCTTGTTCTATGGCATAGTCACATTTAGATGCTTCCATAGATAATGCAACAATAACCAGTCCAAAACAAAAACAGAGGGAAACAACCTTAAACTCAAATAGATATTAGTTTGTCTGTATTTATTTTGTTTGTCTGGTAAAGTCCATATTTTTTGAGGCATAGCTTCCATAGTGCAAGTCTTGTTCTGTGATCCCATTGCACCATCACTTTGGATGGTGGTTTTTAGTTCTTAATGCGCGAGCTGATGCTGAACTGTATGATAATTCTGATTTTTTTAAACCACAGTAAAGAAAAAAAAAATCTCTTAGGTGGCTAATAGTATAATTTTCAGGTAATATAATAAGTTATTGGACCCCTTTAGCAGTATCAACCCATACTGATTTTATTGGTGATGCCTATAGTACTTCTGACTAGATGGAGTAGCTTCTTCAAGATGTCTTACATTTGGTATCATAATTAGAGAAAATATACACTTTTGAGAGAGAATTTTCTGAAAATACATAATAACGGAATATTTCCGCCTAAAAAAAAGAATTATAAAGTACCATTTTTTAGAAACCTCTTTTTCTTCTAGAGGTTTTCATGCATTGATAGTTTCTGGTAGATCAGGTATGGAAGAAACCTAAAGATAAAAATGAGGTTTTTGTGACTGAAACCTCAAGTTAAAAATGAGGTTAGAACGAAGTAGTATGTCATAAACTTGGATAATCACACGAGAATGAGGCCATTAAGTAGAATATAAAATGACAGGGTTCAATAGTAAAGTTGTACAGTAATGTTGTCGAACTCCATTATTATGTTGTTTGTTAACTTGGGAAAAGTTCGATTTCCACATTAAATTTTAACTTAGTTTTCATTATATTATACGCAGATTTGGATATCAGTTTGGGGGCAGACTTTTTTGTCCATGTGATATCAGCATAAAAGGCCACCATACTCAATTCATAATATGATCAAAAGTACTTCTAAAAAGAATGTTTTCAGTTGATAATATGAACAAAAGTAGTTCTAAAAATAACAAACGAAACACATCTAAAAAATGATCAAAACGTACTTCCAAAAGATAATAAAAAGTTATATGAAATTGGTTAGTTCGACCTGACACAAACTCAATAAAATTGTACTTTCACTTCACAAATTCCAGACATGACACTCTGCAGAAGAAATTGTACAAATGTTCATTTATGCAACATAACATCAAATCATCAATAATTCAAAATGAACAAGTATTATGGAAAATATGACAAGATCAACAAAGGCAGAGAAATCACTATGACTTCGTGCTCTAAACGAGCAATGAAGTTGATCTTCGCTGGATCTAAAGGAAACAAAGTTTCTAGCAATTATGATATTTGTCACAATTAACTTAAAGATTCTTCTGAGTCATGATGTTTAACATTTAGGACGACTTCACCCACAATTATCTCTCCTTTCTGTAAATTCAGTAAATCGGCTACTAAGGACAAGGGTTCCCATGATTTAATAACATAACTAAAATCTCAATACGAACAACTTTGATTGAACAAGAATGATTCAGATTAGATCTATCAACAAAATTAAAGAATTACCTAGGGCTTCGATGGTTCAAAGGAGTAACAGTGTTTCCCTCTGATGTCGCCAAAGGAACAAAATTCTCAGAAAGATAAATGTTATGGAAACTTCCTTCTCTGTGCGGCGATGTTGAAATGTTAGGGCAACTAACTTCTCTCTCAAATCCTTGCCAACTCTTGGTAGGTTAAATAAATCTGGACTGTTTATGCTGAGCTAAAAAATGTATGATTGACGAAATAATATAATTAAGGAAACCGGGGCACTAATATAGGCTGGTTTTTTTGTTTTATTTTCATTGAAAAATCACCTCTATGCGGAAATGTTGAACTGTTAGGGCAACTTCCCTCTCCCACAATTGTCCATCGAGTTTGGTAATTTAAGTTAATCTAGACCGTTGAGGTCGATTGCTAAAAATGACCGGCTTAAAGCATTATTAATATAAATAAGGAAAGTGTAGCACCATACACATATTTGAGAAAAAACACTAATAGATTTCTCATCAAGCAAAATCCTCCAATGTTAAGTTAATCTAAAAATGCATGTGTACAAAATGCGTGTGTACACAATTCGTACCAATCTCGACTTACTAATTGCCTCTTTGAGTATTAGAATATTGGGATTTGCAAAGTTAAAATTGTCAAGCAGAATTTTCAAATAAGAAGATAAGAAAGTTATGCTTATGACTGCATTTTATTGGCACACACACACGAGAGGCAAAACCTGGTTTTTTACTTGTGGGGCTAAATTACATAACTTTAAAAATGAAGACGCATTAAATTTCTTTTTCAAGGAAGTAAAATAATAAAAAAAAAATTGTTGACCATGAAATGTGCAATAACTAGATACTGCCCGAGAAATAGAATCATGAGTGGATATAAATGCAGAATTATACATCCAGGGATAACCATGAGCTAAAGTATTTGTTCCACTTTTATAACATAATATGTGGATTAGTAGAGCATGCGCCAATCAAAAATAAGAAGAAAAAGTTAATTCAAACCCGAAGCCGAACCAAAACCGAACCCAAAGCCACAACGTGAGTATCAAACTTGACTGATTAGTGGGTTATTGATAAATCTACCTCACACCAAATATAAGGCAAGCAAAACAAAACTATGAGTGCAAATATATTCATGCCAAATTAAAAGCAAAAATATATATGCAGACTCTTTAAATGTATAATATGAAAGAATTGGACATGGGTCTCACTTTTCGAGCCGGCTGCTAGGAGTAGTCAAATAAAATTGACGCTGGAAAAAAAACATTCAACAATTGCATAGATGTAATTAAGTCCAGATTCACATACATGGGAAGGCTAATAAAAAACTTTCGACAGTGAAGGAAAAGGAATTCTGAAGTAGGAGTAGGGAGTTGATTTCAGTTAGCATTGTAGTGGAACCAAAACAAGAAAAAATGAAAAGAAAACTCCTATATTCAATAAAGGTGTCCCCTATCATTTTTTTCCTTATCTACAAATCTACATTAGGCAGAGGTAACAAAGAAAACAATGCCGATTTTCTTTTCTTTTTCCTTTTTTTTTTTTTTTTGGTTCCAGTAGAGTGCTTATTGAAATCAACTCCCTGCTCCTTCTTCTCCAGAATTCGTTTGTCTTCACTATCAATTCATGCATACAGGAAGATATGCTATATAGCCTATAGTTCAAAAACGAAACTCTAACTTGGGTGTTACGTTAGCAGACGATACAATGGTCCAAGTAGTGGTTTTGTAAAACAAACATCCGACTTCACTCTGAAGAGACATTGTGCACATATATGTTTAGTACGGTATATTTTAGTAATAGTACATTATGTTTAGTACGGGAGCATCGATTGACTCTTTACACCCAACGAGTTGCTTATGTACCTCTGCAGAATGCAGATTCGAGCTACTTTTCTTATTTCTGGATGACGATCAGTAGGTTTACAGGAACGATTTCAATCAATTGATTACACACGATACTTTCGTTACATACTGAGTACTATAGTGCCCTAAGGGCAATAGTATAAATATTGAAAGTTATGGGTTTCCTACACGCCCCCGCAAGATGAAGGGCCGGGGGTGAACTCCAATCTTGGACCGGAATGGCAAGAATAGAGATCGAGAGAGAGCTTTGGTGAGGCACTCCGCTAGTTGATCGGACGACGACACACTAGAGATGCGTAGCTGGCCGGCCTGATTTGTTCACGCACGAAGTGAAAATCAAGGGCAATGTGTTTCATGCGGGATTGAAAAACCGGATTAGAGCAGAGGTAGGTCGCCCCAACATTGTCACAGTAGATAATAGGAGTAGAGGTACTCCGAACTCCAAGCTCAGACATAAGAGAACACAACCAATGGACCTCAGCAGTAGCGGTGGCAACAGCCCTGTATTCTGTTTTAGTGGAGGAACGGGCAACGGTACGTTGTTTTCGAGAACACCAAGAGACAGGAGAACCGCCAAGATAGATGATAAATCCAGAAAGTGGAGGTATAATCATCACGATTACCAGCCCAGTCAGCATCCGAAAAAGCGTACAGGGTGCAGGGTCCGCAACGAAGTAGAATGCCCTGATCAGAAGTCCCCTGAAGATAGCTTAAGAGGCGCTTGACAGCATTCCAATGGACGGTAGTGGGTCGGTGCATGAACTGAGAGAGCTTGTTTACCGCAAAAGCAATGTCTGGACGAGTGAGCAAGAGATATTGCAGGCTGCCCACGGCCATTCGATATTCACGCGCATCCGAAAGCGGAGTACCACCATTGAGTGAGAGAGGACTGGAGGTGTCCAAGGGAGTTTGAACCGAGTTGGCTGAGGCCATTCGCAAACGCAATAATAAGTCCTGAATGTATTTTTGCTGAGAGAGAAGTAGGCCGTCTGGATGTGGAAGAACCTCAACCCCAAGAAAATAGGATAGATTACCAAGGTCCTTGAGTGAGAATCTGCTGGATAAAAAATCAATGAAGCGCTGCACGACGGAGGAATCAGACCCTGTAATGATTATGTCATCCACATAGACAAGCAAATATAAAGAGACACAATCCTGACGAAAAATGAATAGTGAAGTATCTGCACGAGAGTTGACAAACCCTTGCTGAACAAGGAAAGGTCTCAGCTCCTCATACCAGGTACGTGGAGCTTGTTTGAGACCATAAATCGCCTTTCGGAGCTTGCACACATGATGCGGAAGATCCTGATTGATGAAACCAGGTGGTTGTGCCATGAAAACATCCTCATGTATGGTGCCCTACAGAAAAGCATTATTGATGTCAAGCTGTTCCATTGACCAGCCCTGACTAATACCAAGTGTGAGGATAAGACAGATGGTAGGTGTTTTAACCACGGGGCTAAACCTGTCATGATAATTAATGCCCGGGCGTTGATGAAAGCCCTTAGCCACTAGTCGGGCTTTGTAACGATCGACAGAGCCATCAAGCTCGTATTTTGTTCGAAACACCCACTTACACCCAACAAGATTCTGAAGGGGAGATATAGGTACCAAGTCCCAAGTATGGTTCCTGAGTAGAGCATCAAACTCAGTTGCCATATTACTCCGCCACTGAGGATGCCGAAGAGCCTGAGTAACAGTAGTCGGTTCGGTGTCCGAGGAGGAGGGTAGCTCGACGGTGAACAAGTATTTGGTGGGACGAGAGGGAAGTGTTCCATCCATAGAAAGGGTTACCATAGGATGGGAGGGAGGTGGTGGGGCAGTGGGAGGGCGAGGTCGGCGAGTGAAGTGTTGCGGAAAGGGTGCAACAAGACCACGCGAAGGAGGAGCAGGAGGCGGAGGTGCGAGTGGAAGTGGTTGAGGCGCAGGTGTCGGAGCTGAGGCTGGAGAGGGAGAGGGAAGTATAGTGGTAGTTGGACCAAACCAGTGAGAGAGAAGATCTGATGGGGAAGGTAAGGGGGAAGATGCGGGCTGAATGGAGAAGGGAAACGAGGACTCGTCAAACTGGACGTGACGAGACACATATAGACGATGGGAGTTAGGCTCGAGGAATAGATAGGCACTCTGAGCGAGCGAATAACCGAGAAAGACACAGGGAAGAGAGCGATCATCCAGCTTGTGAGAGGAGTAAGGGCGAAGCCAGGGGTAGCAACGGCAACCAAATACACGAAGTTTAGTGTAGTTGGGTTTGTGACCGAAGATGAGCTCATAGGGAGAGCGCATTTTGTGCGAGTGAGTAGGAAGGCGATTGATGAGATAAACAACGGTGGCAAAGGCATGAGGCCAGTATAGGGCCGCCATGATGGAGAAGGGCTAGCCCAGTCTCAATGATGTGGCGGTGACGCCGTTCAGCATAACCATTATGTTCAGAGGTATGGGGTGGGGTGGGAAGATGAGAGATGTCGTTTAGAGCAAAGTAATCCCGAAGTGTGATGTACTTCGTGCCATTATCAGAGTAGAGAGTCGTAATAGTGAGAGAGAAGTATTTTCCACTAACGCGCGAAAACGGACGAATATGTCAGAGAGCTGAGACTTTCGCTGCATAGGATATAGCAATATGTATTTGGAGAAATGATCAATAAAGACGACATAATATGTTGATCCATCATGAGAAAGTACTGGAGACATCCATACATCAGAAAAAA
Source organism: Linanthus parryae (assembly GCA_023055425.1). Classification (NCBI taxonomy): domain Eukaryota; kingdom Viridiplantae; phylum Streptophyta; class Magnoliopsida; order Ericales; family Polemoniaceae; genus Linanthus; species Linanthus parryae. The sequence continues at coordinate 177,336,419 of JALGPY010000001.1, read as the reverse complement.
ATAAAAAATAAAAAATAAAATCAAGCGGTCGAGTAGACCGAAGACTAGATCCATGGAAAGGTAATTTATGACTCTTCGTGCAACTGCACGCATTACATGACAAAGACTCTGAAGAACTACTAATTGGAAGAGAGGACTGAGACACTACTGCACGACAGATGGGGCCAGCTGGATGGTCGAGACGAAGATGCCAGGAAGAGAAAGAAGGAAGAGATGTAGATGCGAAGACCGTTGGAGAAGAGATGGACAAAGAAGCTGGCCACTCATAGATGCCATCTTTAAGCGGACCAGTGAGGAGTGGCGCCCCCGTAGTTCGATCCTTCAAGACAAAACCAGAGGATGAGAACTCAGCAATAAGATTATGGGAAGTGCAAAGTTGAGAGACAGATATAAGCTTACGTTTAATAGAAGGACACAAAGAACATGGGAAAGATTATAAGTACGAGAGGAGGAAGGGAGGGACACCGAACCAGTATGTGTGATGGGCAGTCCTGTGCCATCACCAATCATGACATCCTCTGACTGAGAGTAAGGCTGGTGCAAAGACAAATTCTCAAGGTCTGCAGTAATGTGGTGAGTGGCACCACTGTCAAGAAGCCAAGACAGAGACTGTGGTGCTACCTGAGGTGCTGTGACAACATGTGCTCTCGGCTTCCACGGGCCTGACCCAGATGGTGAGGGTCTATAACCAGACGGAGAAACATTCTGACCATTGCTAGGAGCCCCAGACTGTTGAATAAGCCAGCCAAACTGTGGGCATTGCCTGATGCGATATCCCTGACAGCGGCCTAGATACGGACGCGCAAGCACCTGCTGAGAGGGAGCCTTGGGCCAAGTGGGGGGTTGGCCAAGAACAGATGCGGACCAATGGGGAGGATGAGACAGTGGAGGAGCCGATGGAGAAGCACCACGACCTCGTCCACGTCCACGAGGCGGACCAAATGTGGGATGCGCAGAGACAGGTGTTGAAGATGCAGTGGCAGGCTTGGTGCGAACAAGGGCAAGTTCCTCGTGTGTCAGTTTCTCAAATAGCTCTTCATAACCGATGTTAGTTTCCCTAGCCTTGATGGCCTCAACAACAGGTAGGTACGCTTCATTTAGCCCGTCTAAGATACGATCAACAAGATCAAGCTCATCCATGGGTCGCCCAAGCAAGGTCAGTTCGTCAGCTTTCTGCTTGACAAAATGCATAAATTCAGCAATAGTGCGGTTGCCCTGTAAAGGGCGTCGAAGGTGCTCTCTGATCTGACTGATGTGGCTACGGGACGACTTGGCATAGATGTTATGGAGAGTGGTCCAAATCTGCGCGGAGGTCTCTGCCAGAGATACATGAGAAAGCACAGCGGATGACAAGGTGCTGATTAGAAAGGCAAACACCAGTTGGTCCTGTCTATAGCATGATTTATAGGTCGGGTTGAGAACCAGCTGGGAATCGTCATTGATCAGAGAAGAGGCTGCGGAGTCAACCGTGACCGTAGCCGTGACACCGGCAGGTGGCGGTAATGCCGCAATAACTTTGGAGGGAGGAGATACTGTACCATCAACATACCCGATTAACCCATGACCACGAAGTGTAGCTTGAACATGTAGCTTCCACGCGAGAAAATTTTTGGAATCCAACTTGTGTACAGCAGAGGGTGCATTGATTACTATGAGGTGTTTGGCAGAATCCGAAAGATCTGGGAGCAAGGTGGGGGGAATCGACATGAGGCAGAACGTCTGACGGTGATGTTGCAGTGGGTTGCCGATCAGAGAAGTGGCAGATCAGGTATGCGGTGTGATTGCGGCGGCGGTGACTGGTCGTTTTTTGCGGTCGTCAACTCGTGCTCTTATGCGTTGTTAATCAGCGATTGGTGTAGCGGCTTGCTGCGGTTCAACAGAGGGAGATTGAGAGGAAGATGAGGGAACGGACCAGAGAACAAGAGAGAAGAGGGGTGGCCGACGAAAAGAACGACGGCATCTATGATTTTTCAGATTGGATCAGAGTCTGCTCTGATACCATGACGAACAGTAGGTTTACAGGAACGATTTCAATCAATTGATTACACATGATACTTTCGTTACGTACTGAGTACTATAGTGCCCTAGGGGCAATAGTATATATATTGAAAGTTATGGGTTTCCTACACTGGAAATCATGCATGTCGCCTCTATTTGGAAACTCCTTTATTCAATAAAGGTGTCCCCTTTCATTGTTTTCCTTATCAACAAAAAATACATTAGGCAGAGGTAACAAAGAAAACAATGCTGCTTTTCTTTTTCTTTTTTCTTTTTGATTCCACTACAATGCTAACTGAAATCAACTCCCTACTCCTACTCCAGAATTCCTTTTTCTTCACTGTTAAAGTTTTTTATTAGCCTTCCCATGTATGTGAATCTGGACTTAATTACATCTATGCAATTGTTCAATGTTTTTTTCCCAGCTTCAATTTTATTTGACTACTCCTAGCAGCCGGATCGAAATATGAGACCCATGTCCTATTCTTTCATACTATACATTTAAAGAGTCTACATATATATTTTTGCTTTAAATTTGGGCATGAATATATTTGCACTCATGGTTTTGTTTTACGTGCCTTAAATTTGGTGTGAGATAGACTTATCAATGACCCACTAATCAGTCAAGTTTGATACTCAAGGTTCTGGCTTTGGGTTCGGTTTTGGTTCAGCTTTGGGTTTGAAATAACTTTTTCTTTTATTTTTGATTGGCACATGCTCTACTAATCCACAGATTATGTTATAAAAGTGGAACAAATACTTTAGCTCATGGTTATCCCTGGATGTATAATTCTGCATTTATATCCGCTCATTCTATTTCGTGTGCCTAAAGGCACGGGCAGTATCTAGTTATTGCACATTTCATGGTCAACAATTTTTTTTTTTTATTTTACTTCCTTGAAAAAGAAATTTAATGCGTCTTCATTTTTAAAGTTATGTAATTTAGCCCCACAAGTAAAAAACCAGGATTTGCCTCTCGTGTGTGTGCCAATAAAATGCAGTCATATGCATAACTTTCTTATCTTCTTATTTGAAAATTCTGCTTGACAATTTTAACTTTGCAAATCCCAATATTCTAATACTCAAAGAGGCAATTAGTAAGTCGAGATTGATACGAATTGTGTACACACGCATTTTGTACACATGCATTTTTAGATTAACTTAGCATTGGAAGATTTTGCTAAATGAGATCTCAAATATGTGTATGTTGCTACACTTTCCTTATTTATATTAATAAGTTATAAACCAGTCATTTTTAGCAATCAACCTCAACGGCCTAGATTAACTTAAATTACCAAACTCGACATAGAATTGTGACAAGTCTAGATTAACTCAATTACCAAACACGACGAAATTTTTTGAGAGAGTCGAGTTGCCCTAACAATATCGCCGCATAGAGGTGATTTTTCAGTGAAAATAAAATAACCAGCCTATATTAGTGCCCCGGTTTTGTTAATTATGTTATTTCGTCAATCACATTTTTTAACTCAGGTTCAACAGTCCAGATTCATTTAACCTACCAGGAGTCGGCAAGGATTTGTGAGAGAAGTGAGTTGCCCTAACATTTCAACATCGCCGCACAGAGAAGTGAGTTTCCCTAAGATTTATCTTTCTGAGAATTTGTTTCTTTGGCGACATCAGAGGAAACACCGTTACTCCATCGAACCAGTGAAGCCCTAGGTAATTCTCTAATTTTGTTGATAGATTTAATCTGAAACATTCTTGTTCAATTAAAGTTGTTCGTACTGAGATTTTAGTTATGTTATTAAATTATGGGAACCCTTGTCCTAAGTAGCCGATTTACTGAATTTACAGAAAGGAGATATAACTGTGGGTGAAGTCGTCCTAAATATTCAACATCATGACTCAGAAGAATCTTTAGGTTAATTGTGACAGATATTAGAATCGCTAGAAACTTTGTTTCCTTTAGATCCGTCGAAGATCAACTTCATTGCTCGTTTAGATCATCGAAGCAATAGTGATTTCTCTACCTTTGTTGATCATGTCATATTTTCCATAAAACTTGTTCATTTGAATTTTTGATGTTACCTTGCATAAATGAACATTTGTACAATTTCTTCTGCAAAGTGTCATGTAAAGTACAATTTTATTTGGTTTGTGTCGGGTCTAACAAACCAATCTCATGTAACTTTTGATTATCTTTTGGAAGTACGTTGTGATCATTTTTTAGATGTGTTTCTTTTGTTGTTCTTTTTAGAACTACTTTTGATGATACTATCAACTGAAAACATTCTTTTTCGAAGTACTTTTGATCATATTATCAACTGAGTATAGTGGCCTTTTATGCTAATACATGGACAAAAAATCTGGCCCCAAACTGATATCCAAATATGCGTATAATGAAAACTACGTTAAAATTTAGAGTGGCAATCCAACTTTTCCCAAGTTAACAAACAACACAATAATGGAGTTCGACAACATTACGGTAAAATTTTACTATTGAACCCTGTCATTTTATATTCTACTTAATATCCCCATTCTCGTGTGATTATCCAATTTTAAGACATATGTTCTAACCTCATTTGTAACTTGAGGTTTCAGTCACTAAAACCTCATTTTTTTATCTTTAGGTTTCTGCCATACCCGATCTACCAGAAACCTCAAGATGAAAATGAAGTATCAATGCATGAAAACCTCTATATCAAAAAGAGGTTTCTAAATAATGGTACTTTAGAATTTTTATTTTTAGACGGGAATAATCAGGTATTAGGTATTTTTAGAAAATTCTTTCTCAAAAGTGTATATTTTCTCAAATTATGATACAAAATATAAGACATCTTGAAGAAGCTACTCCATCTAGCCAGAACTACTATAGATATCACCAATAAAATCAGTATGGGTTGATACTGCTAAAGGGGTCCAATATTATATTATATTACCTGAAAATTATATTATTGGCCATATGTTGTGCATAAGGGCCTTTTTCTATGGGTCCTAAGAGATGTTTCTTTTTTTTTTCTTTACTGTGGTTTAAAAAAATAGTATTATCACACAGTTCAGCATCAGCTCGCGATTAAGAACTAAAAACCACCATCCAAAGTGATGGTGCAATGGGATCACAGAACAAGACTTGCACTATGGACGGGACGCTATGCCTCAAAAATATGGACTTCACCAGACAAACAAAATAAATACAGACACGCTAATATCTGTTTTGTTTTCCCTCTATTTTTGTTCTGAACTGGTTAAGCGTCTTGTTGCATTATCTATGGAATCATCTAAATGTAAATATGCAGTATAAATTAACAATGAATATCATACATATTTGTTCTTTTAGATTTAACAAATCACCGCGAGTCACAGATAGGGGTGTCAATGAGCCAAGCAGATTTGCCTTATTCCCAGTTCTATGGATTCTTTGTATTAACTGAGATTTTATTTGCAGATCAAATTTGTAATCACGATGACAAAAGGTAAGTCGAAAGCAGAAGATGGCAAACAAAGGTATTCAATGTCGTAACCTGTGAATTCTTCCATGATGTAATAAGCTCAGTTCTCAGACAAGTTTTATCTTTCAGTGCTAGGTTGCCCGTGCATGTTTCACAGCAAAAGGGTCATCGAAAGTCAGCTCGAAGGTTTATATAGACCTAGTATCCGCACTTATATATACTAACTTCAAAGTTGACTGTTCGGTCTACTAAACTTTTTTTGCCATCGGTGTTTTCTTCAGAGATTTGCACAAGTCATATATTGATGGGCTGCCAGATGGAACTGAACTTCACTATAGAAACAAGGTCCCCTAATTTGGACATAAGTCCTCATTTTTTCACCTTCATAATACTAGAACTGAATTTGATTAACCAGTACACAATTTCTTGGAAACATGGCTACTTACTATGATGAGTGAGATTACTTTGTATAGGTAGCATTCAAAGGTTACAAGGCTAAAGAAGGTCGCATATTCTGCTTACACTGCCAAAAAGAAGTATGTATCAATTTCTGCCTCACAGCCTCACATAACAGTTATTCATTTGTTTTTTAAATTGAACATTGATGATCTGTTGACACTTCTGAGCAGGTCAGCCCTGCCAAGTTCGAAGACCATGCTGGTTATGGTCATCGTAGACAAGCGTGAGTAACTTTAAGAAGGATCATGTGGCTCATTTGCTTTAGATTATTAATTTGCTAACTTCATTTTCAATTCATCTCTTGTTTTGCAGTTACAAGAACATTGTTAATACAGACGGAGTGTCTCTACATACTCTTTCACTTCAATTACTGGAGGGAAAAAAGGCAGCGGAAGAAAATGACAATAACTGCTTCGTTTGTGCCGAACAAACGGAGGAGGACGAGGAGGGCCTTATACATCATCGTAAATGCCGCAAATATTTTCACAAGGGTATTCTAATAGGCTGTTTTTCAACATAATTATATTTCCGATTTAATCTAACTGCAGCATTTCACTTGACTATTGGTTTTGTCGTTACAGACTGCATTTTGCTAAGTCGCACACCTGTTGATACTTTGAAATGCACCTATTGCCTAAAACCACCAGGTTACGTGACAAAGCAGACAACCGACCAGAGCACTACGGAAAGCTCTGGCAAAGCAGATATTGGAACATGCTTCCTGTGCAGGTTTCACTATCCAGCATTTTCTTCTTCTCATATGAAATTCTACCTTCGATGATTTTATTTATCTGTCTACAGTATATACTATTCTATCTCAGTCTTTACACATTCCAAAAGTGAATTCTTGAAACTACCCCAAAACGGTCTGACTACCATAAAAGTTCAGAAAAAACTTCCTCCACTTATTTCTACATATTGATAATCGGGGCTGATTTACATTTTTACCCCCCCCCCCCCACATGATCTTTACAAGAGTTCTAAAGACATTGACGATGCTTGCAGTAGTGAAGATTTCGACAAATCTGATGAGTTCTGCTCTCAAACAATCATCCTCTGCAATCAGGTTTTCATACTATTTCTTTGTTGCAATACACTTATAATAGCTACAAAGCCTGCTTATGCATGATTATATTTTTGTTTCTTATTATCCCTTTTCACTGCTCTATTTTTCAAGTGTGGGAAAGAGTACCATGTCGGTTGTTTGAAGGACAAAGGAATTGCTGATCTTAAGGTTCAGATTATTCTTGATTTCAAATTTTCACTTTTTTTTTAACTTGTTTAGTTGAAATAGTATGATATAACATATTTGTACCTCATCTACTATAGGAATTGCCCAAAGACGAGTGGTTCTGTGATGAGAAATGCTCTAGGATTTATCAGGCTTTACAAGATACGGTAGTTGGCGGAATACAAAAGTTACCAGAGCCTGCACTGAACCGAATCAAGATGAATGGTGTCAATAGTTCTGCAGAACCTGTCATAAGATGGAGGATTCTTCGAGGGACGATGGCTTCTTGGAGAACCAGAAAGCTGTTTGGGAAAGCTATCTCTATCTTTCATGTGAGTTTGTTAAGTTTGATTAGTTTTGCTGCGACTTGTCTCTTTCTCTCATTTTACACCGATTAGATAAAACCTCGTTTCGTAAATTCCTACAGGAAGCTTTCGGGTTCATAGAAGACCCAAATTGTTGTGATCTTTTTCCTGCCATGGTTTATGGGTGAGCATTGATGTACTCGTCCCGTTTATTATAAACACCTGTCAATAGTTTTTAATTGTTAAATATCAGTACATTTTTACCTACAAAATTCAATTGTTCCTTTAGGAGGAGTGTGGATAATCACGATTTCGAGGGGATGTATTGTGCCCTATTATTAGTCAAGTAAGTAATATTTCTGCATATTTGTTTGACATGTTGCTTATGCTGAAATGCTTACAGCACCCTTCTTTTTCCTAAATAATTCAGCTCGAAGATTGTGTCTGCTGCAATATTCCGCATATACGGAGAAGATGTAGCAGAAATTCCCTATGTTGCTACAAAAATAGGGTACCAAGGACAGGTTAGCTTGCACTACTATTTGCAAATCTCAAGAACTTAGGTGCAATAGTTATGTCGCGCTCAACTATGAGTAATTTAATATGACATTGGCTTCCTTTTTTCTGTTTTGCAGGGATATTTCACTGCACTATTCTCTTGCCTTGAGAACCTACTTGCATCTCTCATGGTGAAGGATATTGTGGTGCCAGTAGCTGATAATGCAGCAACTTACTGGGAAAAGAAATTATGTTTTGAGCCGATAATGGAAGATAAGGTAGTGTATTTCAGAATAAACATTTGAGTCTTGGGGTGGTATGTGTCAGTAGATTTGGTACTTAATGGTATAATGCCGTGCAGTTGAAGGACTACAGGAGAAAGTACTTTACGTTGATAGAATGCGAAGGGACGCCCCTGCTTCACAAGTCAGTACAGCAGTCCTTGAATTGCGAGACAACAGCAGATGGCTAGATCACAGTCATGCAGATATCGACTGTTCGAATGGTCAAGACTTAGCATAAAGATGATGCATTAGTGCATGTCTGCGAGTAGATTGAAATCTGAAATGAGTTGAAAATCAGGGTTTAGATTTACTCTTCAGTTTTCTGCTTCTGAGTTGAGATTGAATTTTGTTTAGAACTATGAGCTGAAAACTGCAGATTATTCAATTTCAAAATTTACCATATTATCTTACTTTTGCATATTATCAGCTCATACGAAACAGTTATTGGATTTTAAGCTTTTAGATTTCAGTTAGCCTTTCAAATCGAATTGTTTTCAAGAAACTTTTAGATGTTCAACGCTGGTACCAAGCAAGCTATTGATATATGGAACTAGAAAATCTCACGGCTTTGAAATGATGGAGAAATTGCCAAATGATTTCCATAAACGCCTATGGATATCAGATTTTAACATTCGATTGCATATCATTTATGCATAGTTTTTGTATGCATGTTCTGCGCCATTTACTCTGAAACTTTAGTATTTGGTTGCTAAACCAACACAAACAACGCCGCAGTAAACTCGAGATTGCAGCAACATTCATAAAACTACCCTTCTTTGAACCAAAACCAACACTTGATAGTTGCAGAGGTGGTTGCTAAACTAACATATGAAGGAAATAACACAATGTCGCGAAGTCAGTCTATTATATAGAGGTGGTTGTCTATGAGTACATACCAGTATAACAAGATGAGGACCATCCAATTTGGAAAGAGCGAAGACAAACGCTGTAGAGACTCCAATTGCCAGTGAGAGACATCATAAATTTTTGCCTCTTCACAGGGAACTCGACAACTTTGACAGAAAAGTTGCTCATATAAAACCCCAACTTTGATCTCTGATTCTCTGTTCTGTAAAAAATAAAACATAAACAATTGATATAAGCACTAGCATGCATGAAAAGATCATTCAATTATAAGACGAGTAACCAGAGGACAACCAGATTCACAAACGTAAGATTATGCTTTACTCGATTACCTTACTTGATAACCAAACTGTGGCAATCCTCTCATATTGTGTTCTAATAAAATGGACCTCTATATCACCAATTAGGCTCAAATAGTAATATAATGCTCAACTGTGAACCAATTGTTGTAGAAAATGCAATAACTTGACACTTCTATTTAACCAACACTTCAATTCCACCTGGAAAGAATTTCCTCGTTCCAAAAAGCTTATGAATACATGACGAATAGGATCACTGACCAGGAAATAACCCGGGAATTCAGCAATTTGGGACATGGGTGTGCTGCAACTCCACCAACACAGAGATCCCTGAATTGGAAAACCTAGGTACTTAATGTAACTACGAATCTACAATCAACTTATCATACCATTTTATTGCTGATGATTCTTCTATTTTCACTGCTTTCAATTCAACCCTTTAAACTATGAGAAAAACTCCATTGAGGGTATCCTCCCACATGGCTGTATATCAAAAAAAATAAGATTCAAACATTTGATACGTCCATGTGGGAACAACTCCTATTCTAGAGCGTCCACTCCTGAATGAAATGGATAATGTTTTGAACAAAGACTTCACTTTACTGGATAACCTGACTCGTGAGAAAAAACAAAAGGTGGAATGAGGCTCGACCTTGCAGTGTATGTTCACTTAACATTAAGAATAGCAGTAGCAGAACTTTTTGTCCTTAGACTGTAGAATGAATAAACATTCAGTTCTTTAAAGATAACTAAAAAGATAACTGATTAAAGAAGTTAGTGGGCTGGTCGCTCAACAGCCATTGACAAAACAAATACATTTTAGCATGCCCTACTTACTTACTGAAACATAAGACCACACATATTTCAAATTTACCCATAGAACAATGAACTAAAAGGTTACAAAACATGTAGGAAACCCTGAGGACAAGAACATTACCCAAGATTAGATTTTGTTTTCATTTACCGACCATCTCGTTGGGTTTTCCACAAAGTTTTATGGTCCCTTAGCGTAAGGATCCCACCAGGACAAGCAATTATATTCAGGTAAACAGCTCCTCAAGGATGTTGAAATAAAAGACGTCCATGTGAAGTGGTAAACTGAAGCAAGACTATCACTTGGAGAATGATATGAAGTTCAGAGCAGGTATTTATTCACACAGGTTCCACAAGACGAAGACGTAGAAATGCGATTCGAAATGGTAGGGGCAGTATCAATGCTTAGAGCCTGTTTGGTACCGGCTGAAAATCTCAATAATCAGCTGAAAATAATCGGAAAAGAAAATCTAGCTTAACTGATAATCACAATCTGTTTGGTATGAGCTGTAATTATAGATCACTAACTTGATCCATTTGACAAAACTTAAAGAGCTCTAAAGTCAAGCAATTGAATAAACATGTTTATAACTGAACTGTGATTATGCTAATGTAAAAAATCATAATTATTTTTTAGAGATTTTAAGCTGCATAATCCCCAATTTTGGAGATTCTAAATTTGCACAGAGATTATTTTAATCTGCAGATTATCTGATTAAAATCTGCAGGCATAACAAACAAGATTGTTGAAAAGAGACCGATTTTAATCCAATTACCAAACATGCACTTACTCTCCACAAATTGCAACTTAATGTGAATACAAAGAAATGCACCCCTAAGTTAGCTCCTAAATCCTCCATCCCAGGACTAAAAGGGGGAGACCTTAGGAATAAATAGAAATTCCAACTCTTTGAGCGGTAGCGGTAGCCCCCCTCCCACAGAGGCTCCGCCCCTGGTTACCCTTAGGTTAGCTTGTTAATTCTCCTCCCTGCCACAAATTACAAGCCTTGATATCTTGCGAGCATCCTCAAAGGGACCCACGGCCATGAGCTGGGCATTCCAGTGCCCTCCACGGTGCCGCAGGGCCTTTCAAAATGCTCCTGTACCCCCCCCCCCCCCCCCCCTCTAACACCCAACTCCACATGGGCGTCTATGATAACCCCATTCAAATCAGGGACTGAAGTGAAAGGCTTCAAAGTTCAGTGACAAATTTACAATTTCTTGTGTATCATCGCAAACTGCTTTTTTAGGGCATACTTTCATTAAGGTATAGTTTGGGGGGTCGCATAGTGATTAGATTTTTAGTTGGGACCATTTGGTAATTTATCAAGATTTGGAGGACTACGTTGCAAATTCATTTAAACTTCCAAATTTGTTAGCAAATCCTTCATCCACTATTGGTGAGTCACAGCTCAGAGCTCACCATTGAGCTGTCATTGCAAGAAAATAGCCAACTAGCCCATTTCCACCATCAAAACCCAACATTGACAATTCACTCAACTTATATGTCTTCTCTGATCTCTCTCACTCATATTTATCAAATCGGGATTCAGATAGAGAATCGAAATTCACCTTCACTGCATCGTAAATTGAATCGAAACGTGAATCGGAAAGATTCAGCTTGCAATATTTTTCTGTAGATATAATAAAATATTTCATAAAGCTATAACATTATTGAACAAAATATTCATATTTTTACAAAAAAGAAAGCTTAAATTACTGGAAACTCGCATCCGTAACTAGTGATTAGGAGTTTCACACATCTAAAAGATAAAAAATAATCTAGATATAGACAGGCATCTGGAGCAAGGAACTACAAGATGCCAAGGAGATTGAAAATAATAGAAAACTATTAGCCTTGGCCTTGAAAAAAATGCACTTGTAATTTAAAACAAATGCATGTTAAAAAAACAAACATAAATGTAGGAAGTAATGTAGTAAGTATTATTTCTTAGACTGATGTTGAAACTCAATTATACCTTTAGATGAATCGAAGGTGAATCGTAGAATCGGACTGAATCGCAACTGAATCGTAGGATTCGGACTCTTGAATCGGGATTCAAATAATTTTTTGTCCATTAAAGATTCACTAAAGGATTCGCATCGTTACATGGGTGAATCAAATCGAATCGTAGGATACAAATCGTGAATCGTAAGATTTTGACAACTATGCTCTCACTCCTGAGGCATTCTCCCAACTCCTTGGAGCTTCCTCATCACTGAATTGCTCTTATTTGTCCGGAATGTGCGAAGAACAGGGTAAGAACTCTAACATGCTTACTCTCGGTAATTTGTTCCATTCTCTTTCTGTGTAATCTCGTTATACCTTCGTGTTCCTGAGGTCCTGCAGAAGCAGAATCATCAAGCATTACAAGCTTAAAGCTCTGGTTTAAAAATTCCCTATTCTTGCTCTTTTTCCCGGTCGCTGGAAAACTCATAGCTTCAGAGGTAATTTCTGGGTCTTGTCTGAGTCATCCTTCATTCTGAGACTTGTTACATGTTTTTTAGGACCAGTTTAACACCTGCATGTGCCTAGAAATGGGAGAAATTGTATTAAACTATGTTCAGAATCTCTGCACTTGGTTGCTTTGATCAAGTGTCGGGACCTGTAAACGGGTGAATATCTCTCAGTGCATGTTCACGTTGCATTACATGAATCTCTTCCCTAACATCATGTGGTTGATTTCCATGTCTTGATTCAAGCTAATTGTTCCTAGATTGTTCAGAATTTCCTTATCAACATGCCAGCCTGAAAAATTTTATACCATGTTTCTGCAATTATGCATTTGGTGAATTTCAGTTTAGGGTTATATTTAGCCCAAATTTCTTGCATATTCACAACCTGCAGACATGTTCGAGTCTATTCCATGTCTGCAAATTCTTCAAATTTGATTGCTGAAATTCACTGAGGGTCAAAGTGCAATAACGCAGAGCCTATGTTCTTGAATTTTCTTGCATTTCCAGGTTTAGTCCTGCTGGTTTAAGTGTCCGCGAGCGTCCTGTAATCTTGATAAGGTATGTTAGAGGCATCCCTTAGGCTGCATTGATCAAAAGTTGCATTTTGGGTAGTTTGGGGCTAAACTATAGTTAGTGTTGGGAGGGATGTTTAAAAGGCTTGGGCAAAATTTCATTCAAGTTGGCCGGGCTGCATTGCAAATTTGCATGAGGGGCTTATTTGCAAAGTTTCCAGGCTTTGGGGGCAAAATTGTAATTTTGTGAGAACTTGCTTAAAGCTATTTTTGGGCATTGAGACAATTCTGAGGGTTATTTTGGGTGTTTTATACACTAAGGGTATCTAATGGTTGTGAAAAGCGTTCAGGAACTGATTTTGAGACTTCCGAAAGTCCCAAGGGTAATCATCTGAAATGGGATTACATACTAAGACAACCGTTATTGCATGTAATCGGAATGTGGTAGTTTTGGGTGTCTTAGACACTTAGGGAATCTAATGGACTCTGAAAAGTGTTCAGGGACTGGTTTTGAGACTTCTGAAAGTCCAAGGGCATTTTAGTCATTTGATATTGCTGCCTACTAAGACAATCATAATTTTGCATGTAACCTAATGTGGTAGGACCTTTTGTGTCAATTAAAGGTCTCTCAATTGACTAGATCCCTACTGCATGACGGAGGACATTCTCCACCCCTGAGTTGGACTGCTACTTGGGGCCTGGTTGAAAGTAACACCGTGCAAGTATGTTTTTAAATCAAATTTTCTATTTTTTAGAAGCCTCCTATGTCCGGAAAGTTTTTCTGAAAGCTACAACACTATCATGTTTTATCATGAATTGGTTATCATGTTAAGTGGTTTGGATTGGTATTATGTATTTGGATTTGGGATATTTGGAGATGGGATTACAATAGGCTATGTTCCTCACCACTCTGTGGATTATTTATTTGAATTAGGGGCATATGGGGCACTGTAACCTCCCCTACTCCAGCTTGAGGGTCAAATACGATCAGCTTTAGGCACGAGCAGTACTCTTCTGATGCAAACTTGTTCCCCTAAAGGGATTGTGGACACTTAAGGTCTAGTTGTCAAGTGGGATTTGTTCCGAATATTATCGGAATCTGAATATGTCGAGTAACATATAGAAATATGTCTGGTTGATGTTGGAACTGGTTTGGTCCATTTGGATATGGATTGGAAATGGACTGGTTACAAGATTTGTATTTGGTCACTGGATTGAATCTTTTCAACATGTTACCTTTAAACTGCTGTCCCACTACTTCAATTTCAAACTTTGTATTCTTGAAATATCTCAAGTGTTATTACATTTGCACGTTAAGGTGTTTTTTTCTCACTCAGCTTATGCTGACTTTTTTTATGCGATGTCTTTGTTGCATTAAAACCATCATTGTCGCGTGGAATTGGGGAACAGTGAGGATATCAGGATAGATCCTTTATATAGCACAGCACATACATAGTTCTCTTTAGCTTCCGCTGAAACAATCTTAACTTGTTTGTAAAACCGTCAACTTCAGTTTGTATATGTGTCTATGTTTCATATATATTCATCTTGATTGGGACTCGGTGGGTCGATGAAAGCGGGGGTGTTCAGTCCACATGTGTTGTGCTCTTGCACCTTCCCCAATGGGTGGAAACACACGTCAAGAAGAACGTGAACAGTGTCAAGCTCTAGTTCCCCAGAACCCCAACGGGTGAACACCCTCTAACATAACCTGACACTAAAAATTCTACCTTTTGCAGAGTGAACAGCAGAAGGAGGGATTACCGAACTGTCAAGTGCATAGATCGCGATTCAGATAGTGAATTGAAGTTCAGTTTCAATAAATGGTGAATATTGAGATTTGCTTGCAATTTGTTTGAACAGATAAAATAGCTTATTTCATAAAGCTATAACATAGGTTAACAATATATATGTATTTAACAATAATCAAACTCAAGTTCTTAGAAAATCGCATATGTAACCAGTAATTAGGAGTTGCACATGTCTAAAACAAGCAAATAACGAAAATAGAAAGGTATGTACAGCAAGGAACTAGTATAAGATACCAAGAGAATGGGAAATGATAGGAGACTATTAGACTTAGACTTAGGAAGAATGTACAAGTCATTTGCATGCTAAATATGTTGCAAAACATGCCAAAATGTACAAACTTTAATGCATAGACCAAACCTAACTCTATTAAACCTCTAAGATCTAGCGGAATCAACTGTGGATTGTACGAATCATCCGAATCGCAACTGAATCATATGATTCGATCTCTTGAATAGGGATTCTATTAAATTTTGTCCATTGAAGATTCAGTGAGGGCTTGGCATCGTTTCATGGGTGAATCGAATTGAATCGTACAATATGAATCGTGAATCGTAAGATTCTGACAACTATGGTTTGTCGGTCAGGGTTCCAGCGTACAAACTTGCTTTGGCGTCTATTATGTATACCTTTTGAGAAATGAGCAACGGGAAGGCATCGGAGCTCACCTCATGAACGAGCCAATCTTAAGCAAACTAATAATTGAGCTGTTAAGTACCTCTAGCTCGTTTTCCTATACGACCATGAGCTAAGCTTGTTTACTCGTCCATTATAAGGTTTGGAAATTTTTGCTTGTCGATAAGTTCTACTTAAGGTTAATGAATAAGCTTGCTAAATAATAATTCTTACATGCAAAGTACGCTAACAGAGCATTTACGAAGTGAAGTTGTCTATTGGGATATCTACTCAATATGGGGATTTGAGTTTTTTCTCTATCAATTCTTGTGTTTCCCATGCTCTATTGCACATTTACTAAAAAAAAGTCGTGCATACCACAGCTAAGAAATTCAATACGAGAACACATCGAGCTTAATAAGTTCAGGTTACAGTTCTATAAACAACCCTACAGACTAGTTAAACTTGGACTCGAACTCTATCCAGGTCCAATAGATGTGCCGAGCTCTACGTTCGATGACTAGTAAATAAGCTGAGCTTAACTGCATCTTTTGGGACATACAAAGCCAAGCTAAAGAAATAATTGGCAAGCCAAGCATGAGCACCACCGAAATCGGTTGGACTCATCTTGATTAAAACCCCGAATACAAGTATGGCTACAACATTAACTTATGCTTTAATACATCCAAAAAAAATCTTGTCGGCAAGGAAATTAGTAGCTCAAAAGCCATCAACAAGAAAAATATATCGTCGTGTTCCATGTTTTTTAGTGAAAGAAATCAGCACACAGACTTCAGATTTTATCCATAGATACAAGTGAAAAAAGTTGCGAAATGGGATAAATGCTGCATGGCCGATGAAACACGAGGAAAGGAACATTACCCAGAGATATAGTATTTTGCTTCCTTGGTCAGCTCACTGAAGTACGACTCTCGTTGTAAGTTGCATATCCTCCATTTTGGCGTGTAATCCCCAAATTGGCCAGGATCTCTCCCACTCTAAAACCCCTAGAGCAGATGTCCAGAATGAAACTTCGCAAGTAGAAAATCAACCCCATATTTGCTGAAATATGTTAGTACTGGGTATAAAATCTCTATCAATAATGGCGTACGGATTTGTTGCATGGACCAAGACTGGTTGGAACCGCCGCAATCAAAAGGTGGGCCCATCCCCAAAGGAAGGTAGCAAATTGTTTCCTTATAGCTAGTAATTCTTGTCTAGGAACCATACCAATCAGCAAACGGCAACTCTATTAAGATAAACACCTCCTCAAGATGTCGAAACGCAGAATGTACTTGTTAAATGGTATGAACCCTGGAGTTGCACCCTTCTTGAGTTAAACGGCAACTCTATTAAGATAAAAAAACTCCTCCAACTTTTGTTGGGCGTTTAGAGAAAGAATCCATCAGAACAGCCAACAATAGATCTACAAGTCGTCGAATAGTTGATAGAAGCAGAATATCATGAAATCGTATGGTGATATTGGTACTAGTTTCTGTAGGATTGAACGGTGACCGTGGTTTACAGCAGACAGTGACTATCTTCGTTTTGTTCAAGGGAAACCAAAATAGGAGAAGTGACTAGATCGTTACCGGACCTGAAAGACGCTCTTCGATCGCATCAGGAACTGGATCGGAAGCCTGACGAGGATATCGACCGTCAGGTCATCGGGTTAGCCCAATGATCAGTCTTCTTCTTCTTCAGTTCAGATCGGAGAAGATACAAATTTTGGGGATAAACGATTTAGGGTTCTTCGAGGTCGATAAATCTCTCCTCATATTTATACGCTTTCCATATACAGTACTTTTAGACCTCGTTTGGGTAGAGGATATAGTATGTAGGGATAAGTCTTATGTTGGGATATGAGCAAGGATATGAATGATGTCTGATAAGCCCTGATAAGTTGTACTGGCGGTCAGTTTTTGAGTGTTGTCGGAAATGTGCTGTAATATCCTCAGTGCTTTTTTTTAGATAAAAATGTATATTTCAAACTGAAGAGGAAAAATGTAACAAAATGTATCAGTATTTTATGTTTATATTTTAGTAGTCTTTTTTCTAATAGTGACATTTTCAAAATGTATACAAAGTGTAAAATAAAATTCTAGTAACATGCAAACATAACAAATATTCATGGATACAACATGGTCATATCAAAATATGGAGCATAAAGTACTAGTACTTATTGGCATATTAGCATGGTGTTACAAAACCTACAATAAACAAGTTAAATCAAACCAATGAAATTTCAGCAAGCACGGTAAAATGTCTTCATATTTATCTCAACTGTACTAACTCAAATAAAGTTATGCAATCCCAAAATAATAGTTTTCAAACCAATGAGGACCTCCTCCAAAACAAAGGTACTAAAACGTTGACAAGGGTAGGAAATTTGATAGTTTGGGGGAGTACTTTTATCAACCTACTAGCATCCTAATATGATGTATTTTCTTATCCGAGCTTATACCTCCATGTTGGTGGTATAAAATTTGTAGATTAAAGGCTCCATCAGCATAAGGCAACATAACTTATCCCCTCTCTTATCCATAGTACGACGATACGTCACGTCTTTGTTGTCACCTTTAAGCCCTCACAGCTCGATTTAGACACGATCGATTAATATTAGACATTACTAGAAAGTTAACACTAGCATTTTACTTAGCTCCATAACATGAGTCGTTGGTTAAAGCTTAACAGGGTTTCATAATGACTAAACCAAAATCTAGTGTATGTCCTAGGAATCAATTCTCGTCTGGTATGTCTTCTTATCAATTTTAATCGTGTCTCTAACGTGAGGTACTTTTATTTTTGTTCCTTAACATGTGAGATTATACGAGATATATATAGATTTATTCCATCACACGCAATTAAGAAAGATAAACCTAAAATACGATTATTTGCACGTTCCACAAGGTTTAGCATCTGAATAATGCCAACTCTCCTACTTGTCAAAATCAAGATTAAGATAGTGAGTAGAAATTAACTTTCGCTGACTTGAATTGTAAGATTCATTTACAATAACTTTTAAAATATAAAATAACTTGTTACATAACACTATAACATACAAGAACAGTATATATGTACTTTAACAATAATTAACAATATCAAGCTCAAGTTCCTCGACACCCCCCATGTGTAACTAGTAGTTAGGAGGTGCAGATATGCAAAATATTCGAACAACAAAGATATTGAAAGACATGTAGACCAAGGAACTAGTATAAGATACCAAGAGAATGGGTAGCCATGGACTTGAGAAGAATGCACTAATCATTATAACAAAAAAGATGCAAAATGACATAAATGTGGAAACCATTACGATTATACCTCTAGTTGAATCGGCGGTTGATCGTACGAATTGTTCAAATTGCAACGAAATGGTAAATTTTTAAATAGGGAATCAGATTAATTTGTTACCATTTAGAGATTCATGGAGTGATTCATATCTTTTCCTGGGTGAAAGGAATTGAATTGTAGTAAATTGAGAATCGTAAGATTCTGACAAATATACCAACTATTGCTAATTTCTTTTGGTATGGAAGATTCCCAATACCCCCATATAAAGTTCTTTCCTCTATCAGCAATACTAGCAACTCTTTTTACACTCACAAAACTCATTACTTGACTTAGTTACC
This sequence comes from Linanthus parryae, assembly GCA_023055425.1. Taxonomy (NCBI): domain Eukaryota; kingdom Viridiplantae; phylum Streptophyta; class Magnoliopsida; order Ericales; family Polemoniaceae; genus Linanthus; species Linanthus parryae. The sequence continues at coordinate 177,317,236 of JALGPY010000001.1, read as the reverse complement.
ATATGATAGATTTAAACCCATTCTACACAAGAATAATTATCGTCTGTCTATGGCGAAACATGAACACTAAAAAAAAATCCACAAACCCTTAAAACTAACATACGATGGAATCCTAGTCTCTATTTTTATCGTCTGCCCTAATCAAACAATCCATCCACTTTCACTCACCACCATATGCCGACTATCATCAACACGGAAGAAAAAGCTCGAGTCTTTAATAATCATATACCTTTTCTCAAGTTCCATCGGAGAGGAAAATCGTCGGCAAAAATGTTGGCATCGGGCTACTTTCAGATCTATTCAGAGATATTATTGTAAGGAGATTATTAAGAACAGAGGGGACATAAAGGATGATTTGGACCATACTACACAGCAGAAGGTTTGCTGTCTTTCTTAAGCTGTCCGTCCATTCAAACAAAATTACACCAACTTGCTAGGTGATTTCCAGACTAACAGATGGAGCTACCAAACAAACAGGCTCTTTGAACACATAAGAAACCCATGCAATCGAGGTACAAAACAATTTTGGTGCAAAGCATGAAATAAAAGTGCGCGAGGCTCATATAGTTCAGTAAACAAAGTGCTACAACGGTTAATTTAGAAGAGGCGATAACAACTTAAAACAGTGTCTTGGAGCAGATTTACAGGTGCTAATAACTTAAAAGACTGTCTTGGAGCGGCTTTACAGGTGCTAATAACTTAAAAGTCTGCCGCTCTATCGAGTTTGGATTATCCCCTTTTGTCTCACTTCCATCTCTCTCACCTGCAACTGTGAGAAAGGAGGGAAAAAAAACGAAATTAGTCACTCTTGTACAATCAAAGAATCAAACAGTAACAACCAAACAATCAACTCTTCGGTTGGTACTTGGTAGTCAATGGAAATAATCCTTCTCAAAGTAAAATGAACAGCGACAACACAACAACACTGCAGCCTTCAATTGAAAAAAAAAATCAAATCCAGGCAACTGCCAGTCTGCCACTCGTAGTATATCAACACAGATTAGAAACAGAATCCAAGAGCAATGCATCAAGTGTGATCTGCATTTTCTTTCTCAAGAAATTACCGTAGGATATTCGCATCCACTGTTGCGGAGATTGTGCCAAGCTTCATACCCTAAAAAGAAGAGGATCCAGATTCCAGATGTTTATCTTTTCAACATCCTTTACAGTCTAGTTTAGATATAAACACAGTATCACAAGAGTGGAGGTGACATTTATTTATGGGGTGAAGCACCAAACAAGACTCTACTCTAGGGAGTGCTTAGCAACCGTAGTCCCTTCAGAATCATTGACTTCACTAAGAAAAAGACAATCTTCTATTGCATGCGCACTTTTTTTATGAGTCTAAAACATCCATACCTGTATTATAATTTGCATACTTCCTATCTTTTATACTACCATCCAATGTCAAACTTAAAATGCAATGCTTTGCATGTTTCAGGAGTTCTATCATCTAAATTATGCGAAGTCTCTTAGTTGTCAAATTGAGATTAAGATAGTGAATCGAAATTAATTAACTGAATCGTGAATCCTAAGATCCGAGGCAATATCATTTAACAGATAAAATTATTTTTTTCATAAAACTATAACAGACATGAACTATATATCTGTATTTTAACATAATTAACAATAATCAAACTCCAGTTCCTATACAACCGCATTTAACTAGTGATTAGAGGGTTCAGATATACAAAACATTCAAATAACAATGTATTGCAACTTGTGTAAAGAATTCTACAGAAGGAGGTTTCTTGGTTTCTGTCTCCTTTTACCCATCCAAAGCCATATTCAAAGTGCAGCCCGCTGCACTCTTCTGGCAGGCAATGGCATCTAAGTGAGTGATATAAACAAAAGAGGAAGAAGGGTCTTCTGTAAACTGACCTAGCCGGCATGAGGCTGTTTCATGTTGTCTGAGAGTAGGGGAGCAGCAAGATGGAGTAGCTCGGAGGATGGGAAGTGGGTGAGCCGGAGGCATAATCAGACGCGTAGACGGGCAGCAGCAAAAACTCATCTTTATCGGCAGGCCCTCCTGGGAGTGGGACTAGAAGAAGAAAGTGGGGAGAATTCCATTAGACGGGGCGTTGCAAGTAGTAGATGTATGGGTGAATCAATCAATCAACCAACTAGTAGTATATACTTCTTCGGTTTCTTCTTAGTTGACTTTGTTATCCGAAATCTTGTTACTTTGACCCGATGATTTGGATAGCAACACCATGCAACTTTCTGGTAATTTCTTCATTGTCTTGTAGAGCAAAGTTTACTCTACAATACCATGAAAAAATTATAAAATTCTTGCATCGTGTTGCTATTCAAATCACCGGATCAAAGTGACCCGGTGAATAGTGTCAAAAGTCAAACTAAGAAGAAACGGAGGAAGTACCATTAAGTAGTTAATGATATATACTACTACGACAAGTATTGCTATGCTAGAAAGAGAGGGGAAAGAATAGAGATGTTTACTATATTTGTGGGCAAAGATGACCAAGAGAGCAGCTAGAGCAGGGACGAGGGCGTAGAGAACATGTAGAGACCATCCCAGTTGGAGAGTTGCAACGAGGACAGCAGAGACGAAAGATTGGTGGAGAACCCATCTTGTGGAAGCCAGAGCATCTTCCTCGGCGGCGACCATATTGACCAGACCGACGAAGATCATGGATAAGCAGGCGGCGGTCCAAACACCATAGCAAAGATTGGTGGTCCTGACGATCAAGACCAGAAACACAGCAGACCACACCGAAGCTGACCTAGAAAGGCCGTGAATTTGTCTCATCTTCCGGACGAGAGATCCCAAGCGTTTCCGGTTGTGGGACAAGATCCATAGGTGGAAGCAAACGATACAAACATCCCAAGTATCGATGACCCAGCTATAAGAATCTTCGGAAATTGGGTGAAGAAGGCCATGGGCCTTGTTCACAGCGCAGTAGCTTTCTGGCCAACCAGGACGACGGAATAAGCCTTCACTCACCACATCAAACATGAACATTAATCCCGCCATGAATAACCATCCGAATCTCAGTACAAAAAACTGGTTAAACCTATGCATCGCGATCGATTCGTCAGTTCACCTTTCTTTTTGACCTAACGAAGTTGAATGGAATGAACCCTCGCTGCCCTCCGTCCGTATATACACTTTTTTTCCCTCTTTCGAAAAGGAAAATGAATCTCCACTTTCCACAAATTCTTGAGCCACACCTCATGTCTACCCGTTGAAGGCTCTGGACTTGCACTCGCTTCTTACCTCAACAACTTTACAAAATGGATAGAAATTGAAGAAGAAGAGAAAGGAAACGAAGCAAAATTAGATTCAATCTAATCGGAAAAAAAAAAAAAAAAATTATACCATTTTAGCTATATATTCCGTTAAGGAATAAGAGGGAAAAGTTTTTTTTTTTTTTTAAGTTCAAAAAGTTCAAAAGTTCAAAAAAAAAGGAATAAGAGGGAAAATAAAATGACTCATACGAGCCAATCAACGTGCGACACATCAGCTCGAAGCTAACGGAAGAAAACAAAACAAAAAACTCTCAAAACGCTGCCGTTCCTCTTAAGTCTTCACCAACGGACCAGATTAGACTTAACCACCTTGATCCAACGGTAGCTGCTCACCCTGATGGCTGTTCATCTTCATGTCATCAATTTGTCACCTGTTTCACTTTAGTCCATTCAGCTATAAAATAAAAACTACTTAGACTGTTTTGAAGTCAAAACCCCCTCTGATTCTTAACACCCCCTCTCAAGATGGAGCATGAATATCAATCATGCCCATCTTGCTAAGCAAGAAATGAAACTGAGCAGGGTGAAGAGCCTTCGTAAGAAGATATGCTAGTTGAAACTGAGAAGGAACATGAGAAACCTGCATAACTCCTTCTTGGACTAAATCTCTGACAATGTGGCAATCTACATCAATGTGCTTGGTCTTCTCATATACACTGGATTAGAAGCAATCTTCAAAGCTGACTCATTATCACAATAGATCATAGGAGGAGATTCAACCTTCACTTGCAAATCTTCTAAGAGATACAGCAACCATTTAACATCACAAGTTGTAGATGCCAAACACCTGTATTCTGCTTCTGTAGAGCTATTAGCCACAACACTTTGCTTCTTAGATTTCCAAGAAACCAAAGAAGTCGCAAGATACACAAGAAAACCTGATGTAGATCTCCTAGTATCAACACAACCTGCCCAATCAGAATCAGCATATGATGATAATTTCAGCTCTGCATTGATTGAGAAAAACAGTCTCAAACCTGGATTCTTCTTCAAATACCTGAGAATACGAAAAGCTGCTAGTTGATGTTCAGTAGTAGGATGTGAAATAAACTGGCTCAGCTTATGCACACTAAAGCAAATGTCAGGTCTTGAATTCCCCATATATAACAACTTGCCAATTAACTGCCTATAAGAAGAAGCTTCAGTGTCTGTAAGAAGCTCTCCCTTTTTGGCACTCAACTTTAAATTGACCTCCATAGGAATGTTTGCAGGTTTGCAACTTAGGTATCATGTGACCTCCAAAATATCCAGAGCAAATTTTCTCTGACTGAGGACGATTCCCTCAGCATTCCTTGCAATTTCAAATCCCAAGAAATACTGCAAAGCACTTAAATCCTTCAACTTGAACTACTGATTTAAAACCCTTTTTAGCTCAATCAGCTGGGCAATATCAGAACCAGTCAAAACTATATCATCCACATAAACAACCAATGCCATGAATCCATTCAATTCTGCTTTTAAAAAGAGAGTATAATCTGCTTTTGATTGCACAAAACCAAAAGAGAGAAGAGTAGTAGATAGCTTACTAAACCATTGTCTAGAGGCCTGCTTCAAACCATATAAAGATATCTTTAACTTGCATACCAGCATCTCAGAACCTTGTTGTTTTGTGGAGGAATAACCAGGTGGCAAGTCCATGTAAACTTCTTCATCTAATACCTCATGCAGAAATGCATTGTTGACATCAAGTTGCATTAAAGGCCACTTCTTTACTGCTGCAATGGCTATGATGCATTTCACTGTTGGGAGCTTGGCTACAAGAGAAAAAGTCTCATAGTAATCTACCCCCTCTGTCTGTGTATACCCCTTTGCAACTGACCTTGCCTTGAATCTCTCTATACTGCCATCTTGCTTGTATTTGACTTTGTATACCCACTTACAACCAACTGATGAGTGTCCTTTGGGTAAAGACACAATGTCCCATGTTTGATTTTCCTCCAAGGCTTCCAGTTCCAGTTGCATAGCATCTTGCCACTCTTGTATTTGACTAGCTTCTTTATATGTGGATGGCTCCTTGATGGCTGAGACTTGAGATAAGAAATGGATGTAGCCTAGAGATAGAGATTTGTTAGATACACACTTACTCAAACTATATAGTGCACTGCAATTTGAATTTGCTGTCACATAATCTCTCAAGTAGCCAGGCAATCTTCTTTCTCTAGTAGACTGCCTTGTGGGAGCAGACACATAGTCACAAGATTGTTAGATCTATATCAGTGACTCAAGCTCTGATACTAATTGAAAGTGTGTAATGTAGACTAAATACAGGACCTAAATACTCTAGATGGGGGGTTGAATAGAGTATGGAATTTTTTTGCAAAACTCAGATTTTAACTAATTAGCTTTGTGAGAAACTCAAATCTCAAGGCCTTGAGATTTTAGAAAACAGTCAGAAACTTTCAAAGGCAGAATAGAAAGCTTCAAGGCCTTGAACTCTTAGCAGTTTTAAACAGCTTTTAAACCTAGTTTGATTTGAGTTGTGTGCAACAGAAAATAACAAAACTGTAAAGTAAAGAACACAAAGCAATTTATAGAGTTCAGTCCCAATGGACCTAATCTCTGCCTGAGAGATCTAATCCAACCAGGATTGGGCAAACACTTCTTATTACTCACACAGAAACAGCCCCAGATCTTCAAGCCTAATTGATTTCCCTTACACCTATACAGCTTGTGGTTCCAAACCTATCTAGTCTCAGCTACTAACTGTTGAGCTAACAAGAACCTCTTGTTGTTCACTTGAACAACCAACCACTAGGTTTAGTGAGGTTTTAGATATACAAAAGATATGCAGATTGCAAAAAAGATGAAGAACACAGTAGAAGAATAAGCTTGTGAAGCCTGGATGTGTTCTTTCTGGAAACTGGAATGATTGATCTTCTGAAATCTGGAATTGAAGCTTGAATGCCTGTGTGTTTGAATGAATGAACTCCCACGAACTTTTCACACTTATCTCAGTATTCTGCAAGCCTCTCTCCTTTCAAAAATTCAAACCAGTCTCTTATCTACCCACTGCAACTGAATGAGAGATTTTAGGATCTCAATTCCTACAAATCATCTTTCTATTTTCAGCTGCAATTCAAACAGCTCTGAGTAGATATCCGTTGGAGTTTGTTGAGATTGTATTTGCACGTTTGACAAACCTGCAACAAAAGTAAAACATAGCAACAACAAAATCCAGAAATATAGCAGTACTAAGACTGTTTGGTTATCCCGTTTCTGATAAAAACTGGATAAAAGATTAGAACAATAATCTGATTAACTTCTGACACATACAATTCATGATAAACCAGTTTAAGACTCTTAGAAGTCATTAAACAGTCACAATAATAAAGATCAAACCCTGCAAGAAAGAATCAAATTAGTTCTGTAAAACTGTCAGCAGCTCAAGGAACATCTCAAGGCCTTGAAGCTCTGAACATGCTTCACAATCTATCAAAGTTAAGTCCAAAAAACTTTGATTCTCTCTGATCAGGACATCTGCAAATGTGTTAGATATGTAGACAATATAAAACATGAGTATATGCAGCAAATCTCTGATCTATATAATCAGGTAGCCAATCTGCAACACAAGATTGTTAGAAAATTTAGCACAATAAAAACAACTCTCAAGGCTTTGAAGCTCTATCAGTATCTCAAGGTCTTGGAGTATCAGAAATGCTTTGCCTATGTCTTTGTCTTTCATCACTCAAAACAATTACTTCTCAAAACACACTCATGGGTCTTTGAGTCAACAAGATCTATTCAGAGATATTATTGTAAGGAGATTATTAAGAAGAGAGGGGACATAAAGGATGATTCGGACCATACTACACAGCAGAAGGTTTGCTGTCTTTCTTAAGCTGTCCGTCCATTCAAACAAAATTACACCAACTTGCTAGGTGTTTTCCAGACTAACAGATGGAGCTACCATACAAACAGGCTCTTTGAACACATAAGAAACCCATGCAATCGAGGTACAAAACAATTTTGGTTCAAAGCATGAAATGAAAGTGCGCGAGGCTCATATAGTTCAGTAAACAAGCGCTACAACAGTTAATTTAGAAGAGGTGATAACAACTTAAAACAGTGTCTTGGAGCAGATTTACAGGTGCTAATAACTTAAAAGACTGTCTTGGAGCGGATTTACAGGTGCTAATAACTTAAAAGACTGTCGCTCTATCGAGTTTGGATTATCCCTTTTTGTCTCACTTCCATCTCTCACCTGCAACTGTGAGAAAGGAGGGGAAAAAAACGAAATTAGTCACTCTTATACAATCAAAGAATCAAACAGTAACAACCAAATAATCAACTCTTCGGTTGGTACTTGGTAGTCAATGGAAATAATCCTTCTCAAAATAAAATGAACAGCGACAACACAACAACACTGCAGCCTTCAATTGAAAAAAAAATCAAATCCAGGCAACTGCCAGTCTGCCACTCGTACGATATTCGCATCCATTGCTGCGGAGATTGTGCCAAGATTTATCCCCAAAAAAAGAAGAGGATCCAGATTCCAGATGTTTATCTTTTCAACATCCTTTACAGTCTAGTTTAGATATAAACACAGTATCACAAGAGTGAAGGTGACATTTATTTATGGGGTGAAGCACCAAACAAGACTCTACTCTAGGGAGTCTGGGAGTGCTTAGCAACCCTAGTCCCTTCAGAATCATTGACTTCACTAAGAAAAAGACAATCTTCTATTGCATGCACACTTTTTTTTATGAGTCTAAAGCATCCATACCTGTATTATAATTTGCATACTTCCTATCTTTTATACTACCATCCAATGTCAAATTTAAAATGCAATGCTTTGCACGTTTCAGGAGTTCTATCATCTAAATTATGCGAAGTCTCTTAGTTGTCAAATTGAGATTAAGATAGTGAATCGAAATTAATTAACTGAATCGTGAATCCTAAGATCCGTAGGCAATATCTTTTTAACAGATAAAATAATTTGTTTCATAAAACTATAACAGACATGAACTATATATCTGTATTTTAACATAATTAACAATAATCAAACTCCAGTTCCTATACACCCGCATGTAACTAGTTATTAGAGGGTTCAGATATACAAAACATTCAAATAACAATGTATTGCAACTTGTGTAAAGAATTCTACAGAAGGAGGTTTCTTGGTTCCTGCCTCCTTTTACCCATCCAAAGCCAAATTCAAAGTGCAGCCCGCTGCACTCTTCTGGCAGGCAGTGGCATCTAAGTGAGTGATATAAACAAAAGAGGAAGAAGGGTCTTCTGTAAACTGACCTAGCCGGCATGAGGCTGTTTCATGTTGTCTGAGAGTAGGGGAGCAGCAAGATGGAGTAGCTCGGAGGATGGGGAATGAGGCCCAGCAGCAGTTGTCATTGCCTGAAAAAAAAAAGAATAGGGAAGCGGGTGAGCCGGAGGCATAATAAGTAGACTGGAATGGAGGGAAGAGGTAGCAAGAAAAGTTAGAGTACCATGGCTGCTGTATCAAGCTCTGGTATTGGAACATAGCAGGACCTCTCCTTCTCGCTGGAGGAGAAGACGGGCAGCAGCAAAAACTCATCTTCATCGGCAGGCCCTCCTGGGAGTGGGACTAGAAGAAGAAAGTGGAGAGAATTCCATTAGACGGGGGGCGTTGCAAGTAGTAGATTTATGGATGAATCAACCAACTAGATAATAAACGGCAAAAACTTTGGTGCGTCCGGAAGTAACCGGCTCAGCCGGTACTTCCCGGTTATTACGAAAATACCCGCTAGCGGACAAAAAATGTGGTCCCTGGAGGGAATCTTTTTTGACCTAGATAACATTTATAAGGCATCCGAAAACAAAATTTCCAAAAAGATAACAATTAGACAATATTAATACGAACGCAGAAAACAAATGATATAAACCAGATAACCAGTAGAAATAAAAAGATAACAATCATTGATAAAAGATCAGTGAAACCAAATAATCAAAGTTAAACATCAACGATCAGCAGAAGCGGCAAAAACTTTGGTGCGTCCGGAAGTAACCGGCTCAGCCGGTACTTCCCGGTTATTACGAAAATACCCGCTAGCGGACAAAAAATGTGGTCCCTGGAGGGAATATTTTTTGACCTAGATAACATTTATAAGGCATCCGAAAACAAAATTTCCAGAAAGATAACAATTAGACAATATTAATACGAACGCAGAAAACAAATGATATAAACCAGATAACCAGTAGAAATAAAAAGATAACAATCATTGATAAAAGATCAGTGAAACCAAATAATCAAAGTTAAACATCAACGATCAGCAGAAGTGAGCTTAATATGAAATTAATACGATACAAATGACTAAATGGCCTAAACAGAATAATTTCACATAGGTATAGTTAAGTTTTCAAAACCTGCTCGCCTTTTTCCAGTCTCTTACGGATTGTAGTTACTATCTCCTGCCGTTTTGGGAGTTCTTGAGGAAAACACGTGTTGAGAAACTCGTCTTCCCAGCGTATATACTTGCATTGACGACCTATACCTTTTGTTCAAGTTGCGTCCATCGTTTTCGGCGTATGTGCGGTTCGAATAAGCGGGTTACGGCTACAATAACAAAGCTCAAGCCTACACCATAACTTGCTTGTTATGGTGTAGGCTTGAGCTTTAGTGGGAGTGTTGTGTTGTGTGGTTGTAGAGTTGAAACTATGTTGAGACATTGTTGAGGGAAGGAAGAATAGAAGAGGTAAGGGTGAGAGAAGAAAATAATCTCTGAATGGGAGTGAATGGGTAGGTGTATGTATTTGAAGTGGTTGGTGAGCTAGAAATAAAAGAAGAAACTTGGTGGTTGGGAGTTAGTTGGCAATAAATGTCCAGATAGCATTCTCAGCCAACAGAGATAACAATTGTAAAAGTAAGGAAAATATGTGTTAGCTACACAATGTGCATTTATGAATTTAATGTGGGTAGATGGGCTCCTTGGTCTTTCACTCAATGAGAACTGGTAGTTGAGAGTTAGAAGGCTATAAATGCCCAGATAAAAATTGTTCTAGAAGATAAAAATTTCTGATAAAAAGATCAACAAAACACAACAATCAAAATGATCATAACCTCCCCATCAAACCAGAATACTACAAATGTTCAAACAAACATAACAAATCAAACATTGTTTCAGACATGACAACAAATAATTAGATTCATACTTTTGCCGTTTTCTTCTTCGCCTTTGCCGCCTTCCTCTTCAGGGAATTGGGTGATGACCAGGTCGCTGAAGGAATTTTCCTATACAAGAATGCCCATTCCCGGAGGTGTTCCTCCTTCTTCTTCAACTCCTTCACCCCGTCAAGGACCTCTTCATTAAGGGCGTTGTATATTGAATCCGCCATCTCATTTGCAATCCAGATTCTCACATAGTCCATGTTGACTCTGAGATCTTTGCGAGGATTCGGAACCAACTCCTTGAGGTGCGTCATGAAGAAGCACATGAAGGGACCACAATCACACCTGTGAAGTTTAGTCTGGAGAACATGAGTAAAGAGAGAAATAAAAATGTCAAACTATGGGAAAACAATTGTAAAGCCTAAGAAACTTTACCCATTTGGCTGTTGATGCACATCATCATTCATATACCAAATTAACCATTTGGTAATGTCTTCTGTGTACGCAGTATGACGAGAGAGGACAGTGTGCATGCTTCTGACCTTGGCCTTAATGTGTTCCTCTCTGTAGCCATGCCCGGACAGAGAGTCTAGAATGTAAATCTCCGAATCCACAAAACTGATGACCATCATCAGCCAGTGGGAGTTCTTTACATTCAAAGGCACAGCAATCTAATTTTATGATTAGACAAATTAGAGTGAAAAAAATCAGTGACCTCCTAGATAACAAAGTTATATTTCTGGAAAGAAATTGGAAAGACAGAGAACACCACTGTAATGAAATCACTTACATAGCCCATTTCCCTCCAGTCGCCACAAAATACATCGTGCAACTTCAGCCCAGGTCTTTCTCTACCCACCAACTGAAAGAGAATAACAACTCATTATACCATATGGAAAAAAAAGTTTAAATATAATGAAATTATCAAAATGAAGAGGGGGGAAACTTACGGAATACTCGCAGCTCAGGTACAAGATCCTCTTTTTATCTTCGTATGGCCGGTTCTTCTCTTTTTCATGAAGATACATGAGGTACCCATCAATGACCTGAGTGATTAAAAAGTCAATTTTATGACTTCACAGTCACAAGAAAACTTTTTCATGGGTTTGATAACATTCTTCAATACCGAGAGAAAAATACTTACGTCGTTGTCGAACCATTCACCTTGGCGGAGTCGCCACGAGCTTCCCCTTGACAGAGTAGTCATCTTCCCTATTCTCACCACCTCCTCACTGCATGAAATGTAAATAAGTATCACTAATGTTTTAAAACATTTAAGTTTTACTTGAACGCTAATGTGTCTTAAATAAAACCACGTATATAGTTCGCTAGGAATTTTAGCGTCCTGCAAGCTGTATTCACTCTCGTACTTGTAAGTGAGGTAGTAGTGAAGAAAACACTCGTCACCGGTGGGAATTTGGGGAAGGTAGGTAAATCCAGCTGACGGCCTCTTCTTCAAGGCCCCACCATGACCCCGAGGAGACCGTCTGATAATGTGAAGAGCCTTTCCCCATTCATTTCCCACTAGATTCCCTCGTAGCTTCGGAGAACCAGACACGAGAAAGGGCTTTGGTGGTAAATTTGAAGCCACCTAAAATGATAACAGCAGAGACAACATTTGTAAGTGTTTACAGAACACCTTTAATGAAATAGTAAACAAATGTTTGTTTGCGTACCTGTGTGTCTTGGTTTGTTTGCCCACTGGGACTGTTGACCTCCTCTTCCTCCAGTTTTCTCCTCTTTTGAATGAGAGTTTTAAACTTTTCTTCTTTCTCTTCCTCCTCGCTCTCTCCCTCCTCATCCTTACCCATCTCCTTCTCCTTCTCCTTCTCCTTCCCCTTCTCCTTCTCCTTCTCAACATTTCTTTTTTCCTCACCTTCCTTTTCTCCTTCAGACTTGATCAACCTGTGCAATTCCGCCGCCAGCTGCTTCATGGAAATTTTTTCGAAAAGTTTCTCAAAGATTTTTTCAACATCTTTGGTTTGAAGTTCTGGGTTTTGTTGCACAAACTTCTCGTAGATTTTTTCCTCCTTGACAGGCTCCTCGAGTCTCCTAAGCTTCAACTATATAACCAACAAAAGCAGAAACATTCAATTACTTCAAAGTTAACTATTTCAACAGATTGATAACAATTGTAAATTTTCAGTAGATATCTACTTACATCTTGGTTTTGTTGCACAAACTTCCATCTCTCTGCAACAAGTTCAGTGGTCCAAAATTTAAGCCTCGGACTAGCTTCCTGGTTTTCACACCCATCAGGATTTTTCAGCAGCTTCGGGCAGAATTTCTCTAAATACAGAAGCTACATAAACATTGAAAACAATTGTAAGGTGAAGGAAGTAAACAGTAAGCTTGTAAACAACATTAATAAGTATCTGAAAACAGTTTTAGTAATCTTTACCATTGGGATCAAAATACATCCCCCGCCGCGGATGCTTTTCCCTTTCTGCACCTTGGTTTGCTGTTCTTGGAAGTGATGAAGCCATGTTGCAGCCCAGTTCACCTTTTTGAGGTCCTCAAGATCCACCACATAGCGAGCTAGTGTGGACCTAACACCTTGCCGAGTTTGCGGCATTCCAAAACATCCAAGAACAAACGCAACCGCCCTGCGCTTCCAATCATCCGTCAGAATCTCCCTATTCTCCTCAGCAGCAAACCACCTCATTGTGTGAGTCAAATTACACCGAGTAAGGCAACATTAGTACTATGTTTAGTAACTTCTTATTTTATTCACATTGTCCATTTGTTGCAAAGAGTAATAACAAATCTTTGGGAAGCTAGGAGAGTTAATAAAACTTTCATTATTAGGGAAAGATAAATTAATGATATGGTTGGGGTAGTTCAATTAATGTGTTCAGAATTTCATCAGGCCCTCTTGGACAACTACCACCTAACTCCAATAATGTTTCGTATAATCTGCGGCTTTGAAATTGCTATCTGCATGTCTACAATTGTAATCTGCCCCTCAGACATTTCTCTCTAGTATAACTAATGGATTGGTAGTTGAAATATTTATTATTTTAGGTACAGTAAATGTAAAGGAAGTTGCCTTTACAGATGTTTAGTACTATGTTTAGAAACTTCTTATTTTATTCACATTGTCCATTTGTTGCAAAGAGTAATAACAAATCTTTGGGAAGCTAGGAGAGTTAATAAAACTTTCATTATTAGGGAAAGATAAATTAATGATATGGTTAAGGTAGTTCAATTAATGTGTTCAGAATTTCATCAGGCCCTCTTGGACAACTACCACCTAACTCCAATAAAGTTTCGTATAATCTGAGGCTTTGAAATTGTTATCTGCATGTCTACAATTGTAATCTGCCCCTCAGACATTTCTCTCTAGTATAACTAATGGATTGGTAGTTGAAATATTTATTATTTTAGGTACAGTAAATGTAAAGGAAGTTGCCTTTACAGATGTTTAGTACTATGTTTAGAAACTTCTTATTTTATTCACATTGTCCATTTGTTGCAAAGAGTAATAACAAATCTTTGGGAAGCTAGGAGAGTTAATAAAACTTTCATTATTAGGGAAAGATAAATTAATGATATGGTTGGGGTAGTTCAATTAATGTGTTCAGAATTTCATCAGGCCCTCTTGGACAACTACCACCTAACTCCAATAAAGTTTCGTATAATCTGAGGCTTTGAAACTGTTATCTGCATGTCTACAATTGTAATCTGCTCCTCAGACATTTCTCTCTAGTATAACTAATGAATTGGTAGTTGAAATATTTATTATTTTAGGTACAATAAATGTAAAGGAAGTTGCCTTTACAGATGTTTAGTACTATGTTTAGTAACTTCTTATTTTATTCACATTGCCATCATTAAAAATATGTTCCAAATGAGGCAATTCTATTTTTTGTTTGTTGAAGTCTTCTTATTTGAATTGTAATGGTGAGCAGGGAAGGATAGAAACAAACTTCCAGATGAATTCGAGAGAAGTTAGAGAAAGTGGCTATTATGGCAAAGGTAAAGCTTTGTGTTCTTTGCCTCATGATTATGAAGAAGACGAATACGATTTCGAAGCCATGGATGACGATGAAGGATACGATTTCTCTCTTACAGAGCCATATGAGGATGATGACGATGAAACAAGAGCCTCCTTTGTCATTGCTCCAAATGGTGATCTGAAACCCGGTACGTAATAGTAAGCTTGTTGTTAATATTTTTAACTGCTTGGATAAAAATAACAACTTCCCTGCCTACAGGAGTAATATACACCAAGGAACAGGTGGAGGCAATGAATTTTGCCAGTGAGATTGAGGCTTTTGACTGGTACAACCTTTATGCCTTGATGCTGGGTTTCGGGATAAGAAGGTGTAATAGAAGGTATTTTGATCCGGAAACGAAGGAGCTCACAAAGTCTAGGATCTTTGTATGTGCGCGACAAGGTGTCCGATCTGATAAGTGGAAATACAAAGAAAATCGGAAGAGGGAGCATACTAGAAACACTCGGTGCCTCTGCAAAGCTCGAATAAGAATTAAAAGAACTTCACCTACGGAGCCGTTTACAGTGGATTATTTTCAACCAGTACATTCTCACACACTTTCTGATCCACAGTGCAGGAGCATGCACCGGTCTCACAGAAAGGTGAACGAGTCAGATATCGAACACATCAGATCATTGAAGGAGGTGGGCATAAAGTACTGTCAAGGCTTCCTTTTGATGGTAAAACAATCCGGAGGCTATGCCAACGTCCCTTACACACAGAAGGATATGTATAACAAAATGGCTTCTCTGGACAAATTATATTCCAATGAAGGAGATGGCCAACAGACTCTGAAGTTCATTGATAGTCTGAAAAAAAGCCATCATGGTGTTTTCAAAAGGTAAGAGTATTATCTATTACTCTAAAAATGTTTTCTACACTGTTGATATTATGTTCTCACATTAGAATTGCTATCTTTTGCTTACAATTGTTATCTTTTGTAAGAATGTTTTCTTCCATGCTATCAGATTGTTCTGTTCCTTTATAAAAATTTTCTATATCTTTAATAATGCTTTCTGTATATTATTTTTGTTTTTTAGGTTCATATTGGGGAGCAACCAAGAACTTCAAAGTTTATTTTGGTGTGACAGGAGATCACAGGAAGATTACAAAAGGTTTGGGGATGTACTTATTTTCGATGCAACATACAAAGCAAACATGTATCGAAAACCCTTAGTAATTTTATCTGGGGTGAACAATCACTTTTAAAATACAGTTTTTGCCTTTGCGGTTGTTCATGACGAGAAAAAAGAAACATATGAGTGGGTCTTGAGTTGTTTGATGGAGGCAATGGAGAATAAGATGCCCGTGTCGGTTATTACGGATGGTGATTTAGCCATGAAAAGTGCCATTCAAAAAACTTTCCCACATGCAAAATATCGTTTGTGTTCTTGGCATCTTTGTCGGAATGCTGAAGGAAAGCTGAAGAAGGGTGCCGCATTCATTTCTGATTTTAAGAAATGTATGCATAGTAGGAAACCCGAGAATTTTTGGTTTGAAGATTGGCAGGCCATGGTAGAAAAATGGGACCTCTCTCATAACCATTGGATCCAAGTCACCTACTTGGCTAGGCACATGTGGGCAGAGACATACCTGAAATTCTTCTTCTTTGTCGGACAAACAACAACCTCGAGGTGCGAGAGCGTAAACAGTTTTTTCAAGGATTTTGTGTCCTATATGGATAAGTTTGTCGACCTTTGCAGGGGTTTAATGACTGGGTTAGGAAAGCTACGAAAAAATGAGAGGGAGGAACACTTTAAATCTGACCAATCGGACCCGATATGTACAACGAGGTTCAGGAAGCTAGAGGAGCATGCAGCTGAGGTATTCACAAATAATATCTTCCTCAAGTTCAAGCATCAAGCTGAGATGGCAGAGGATTACAGAGTAACGAAGGTTATTCCCATTGAAGAATCAAAGGTTGATCAATTCTACGTGATGAGAGGTGAAATAAAGCACAGTGTGGTACGCATATTTCTCCCTTCATGTACTAATTGATATTAGTTTGTAGTGTAGTGTACACACGTAGTACTTTTGATGCCTAAATATCAAATAAATGTCTGCGTATTTACAAGGGTTTTCTAATCCTTTGAAATTGTTATCTATTCGTTTATGGTAATTCTCTATTGTTTCCTACATAAATTTTGAAATGAATGTTATCTTTCATGTGATTATTGTTGTCCCGCTTTTTAACATTATCTTCTCTACTGCTGCAGCAAATTGTTCAGTGTACACGATCTAATCGCGGTCTTTGCTGCACTTGCTTTAAGTTTGAGACATCGAAGATGATCTGCAAACATATGATTCTTGTTCTGAAAGAGAAGGGTGTTAATAGGATCCCTACAAATTTAATTGCTGATAGGTGGGTAAAAACGGATAAGAAATTCTACGCAACCGAGCCTTCGATGAAGGAGCCTATTCAGAAGTCGTGTGACGACCCAGCCGTCCAAGCTTCTCGTCGGGGTGCCATGAAGAGCCAGGTGACATTGTACACCTCTTTGGGTTGTAGATCTTTTGCAAATTATAAGTATTGGAAGGATCACATGGCCGATGGAATCAGAACTATGACGAGAATGTGTACTCAATCTGAAGAGGGTACCCACGGAGTTGTGAAGAAAGAAGATAATCCCTACAGCCACGTGAAGAATCCGAACCCACCGGACACGAAACACCCAAAAGGACCCAAGCAGGACAAGCGCAGACGGTGCGGTAATTGCAAGGAGCTTGGACACAACAGGACTACATGTCCCAATCCTCCCGTGGACTCCTACGAAGAAGAAATCGATGCGGAAGATGATTAACGAGAGATACCAGTTGAATTTGATGACAAAGGGGACTTCTATTGGTCTCAATCAACGAATATGTCATGGAAAGGCAATTAGGACTTATGTTTGCTGGTTTTAGGATGGAATTACTCGTGAAGATCCATCACTTAGAACGGATGTTATCTACTTTGTAGGCTTTTGTTATCTAGTTTATGCTACTGGTTATCTTTAGATCTTGTGCTGTTATCTTTCTGGGCAGTTTCTGCAGCAGAAAGATTACAATTGTTTTCTAGTGCTATCTACTAATCTAACAATGTTATCTACAAACCCTAGTGACCTGCTATACCGGGTAAACTTTTTGTCTCGTAGTGACGGGGCCCGCGCTAGCGGACAAATTAGCTGACGGCGGACGCACTGTAGACCGACCCATAATAAACACAGCAAGCAAACAGAAATAAGCAAAGCAAAACGGGATGGATATATTGGCAACCAGAGGGGGTGTAGTAGTACAAGTTATTATTATTATTAACTAAAAAACCACTCACTCAAGGAGTCAGTCGACCAATCAATCAAAATTCCTTCATTCTTGCTATAACAAGTACTTAATCAATCAATCAATCAATTCATTGAGTTAAGTAGTTACTTGGTCATTTCTTCTCTTTCTTTCCGTGTTAAACTTTTTCATCCGTAGTCATGTCACTTTGATCCTATAATTTGGATAACAAAACGATACAATTTTTCAGTAATTTTTCATGATAGTATAGAGTAAAATTTACTGTACAACACCATGAAAATTTACCAAAAAATTGCATATTAAATCATCGGGTCAAAGCGACCTGATGAATAGTGGTAAGTTCAAAAGTGGAAGAAAGAGAAGAAACAGAGGAAGTAATACTACTACAAGTATTGCTGCTATGCTAGAAAGAGGGGAAAGAATAGAGATGTTTACATATTTGTGGGCAAAGATGACCAAGAGAGCAGCTAGAGCAGGGATGAGGGCGTAGACAACATGTAGAGACCATCCCAGTTGGAGAGTTGCGACAAGGACAGCAGAGACGAAAGATTGGTGGAGAACCCATCTTGTGGAAGCCAGAGCATCTTCCTCGGCGGCGACCATATTGACCAGACCGACGAAGATCATGGATAAGCAGGCGGCGGTCCAAACACCATAGCAAAGATTGGTGGTCCTGACGATCAAGACCAGAAACACAGCAGACCACACCGAAGCTGACCTAGAAAGGCCGTGAATTTGTCTCATCTTCCGGACGAGAGATCCCAAGCGTTTCCGGTTGTGGGACAAGATCCATAGGTGGAAGCAAACGATACAAACATCCCAAGTATCGATGACCCAGCTATAAGAATCTTCGGAAATTGGGTGAAGAAGGCCATGGGCCTTGTTCACAGCGCAGTAGCTTTCTGGCCAACCAGGACGACGGAATAAGCCTTCACTCACCACATCAAACATGAACATTAATCCCGCCATGAATAACCATCCGAATCTCAGTACAAAAAACTGGTTAAACCTATGCATCGCGATCGATTCGTCAGTTCACCTTTCTTTTTGACCTAACGAAGTTGAATGGAATGAACCCTCGCTGCCCTCTGTCCGTATGTATACTTTTTTTCCCTCTTTCGAAAGAGGAAAATGAATCTCCACTTTCCACAAATTCTTGAGCGACACCTCATGTCCACACCTGTATTTGAATAGGTTTACCTTCTTTCCATCGCCCACCTGTATTTGAATAGGTTTACCTTCTTTCCATCGCCCACCTTCCACTACAGTCTTTTTCTCAACTGATAGTCCGAATTGATTACTTAGTAGTTTTATTCAGTTCAATAGTGAAGATCGATGGTCCAATTGAGTGGTGAGTCTCAAATGATAGTCCGAATTGATTACTTAGTAGTTTTATTTAGTTCAATAGTGAAGATCGATGGTCCAATTGAGTGGTGAGTCTCAACTGATAGTCCAATTTGATCAAGTAGTAGTTCGATTGAGTTCATTAGTAAAGGTCGATGGTCCGATTGAGTGACGTGTTTCAACTGATAGTTCAAATTGATCACTTCGTAGATCGATTGAGTTCAATAGTAAATATTGATGGTGCAATTGAGCGGCGAGTATCAAATGATAGTCCGATTTAATCAATCAGTGGATCGATCTACGGTCCGATTGAGTGGCGAGTTACAATTAATAGTTTAATTTGATTAAGTAATAGTTCGATTGAGTTTATTGGTGAAGCTCGATAGTCCGATTGAACGGTGAGTCACAATTTATTTGCTCAATTACGATTTAGGGTTACAGGATTTTAAGTTTTGGGTTACGTGATTTTGGGTTTAGCGTTTTGGGTTACATGAATTTAAGGGTTAAGGGTTTACACCTAACATTATGAATAACATATTTACATAATTTTAGGGTTTACACTTAAGGTTAGGATTTAGCGTTTTGGATTACATGATTTCAGGGTTTAGGGTTTTAAAAAGTAATTTTAAAACAATTGTGTAAAGATGAAAAATGGAGAAGTAACATGGAGAATAAAGTTATTTTAAAAACATTCCATGTATGAAGAAGAAGTTGACAAAAAAAAGTTGCACAAAATAATGGGTAAAGAAGAAAAAGGAAAAGAAAATTTGTTATAAAAAATAATACCGACGCTAGCAAGAATCGAACTTGCAACCAAGTGGATAATTGTTAGTGACACTAACCAACTAAGCTATCAAACCAATTGAGAATTTGTGAATGTAGATATTAAATATAGTATTTTTGTGGTTCTAAAAATTGACAAACCCGGACGAATGAGACTGTCCGGGACGAACCTAATCGGCAAACCCAGACGAATGAGATCGTCTAGGACGAACCTAATTGACAAACCCAAGGAGGATATTGACCGTCAGGTCATCTGATTAGCCCAATGATCAGTCTTCTTCTTCTTCTTCAGTTCAGGTCAAAGAGGGGGAAATCGGAGAACATACAAATTTTGGGATAATCGATTTTAGGGTTCTTCGAGGTCGATAAACCTCTCCTGAAATTTATACTTTTTCCATATACAATATACTTCTAGGCCTCGTTCGGGTAGAGGATATGGTACATAGGGATAAGGCTTATACTGGGATATGAGCAAGGATATGAATGATGTCTGATAAACCCTGAGTAAGACGTGCTGGCTGTCAGTGTTTGAGTGTTGTCAGATATGATGCAGGATATAAAGTAGGATATGTGCTAAAATGACTGTAATACCCTTAGTGCTTTTTTTTAGATAAAAATATATATATTTCAAACTGAAGAGGAAAAATGTATACAAAATGAATCAGTATTTTATGTTTATATTTTAGTACTCTTTTTTCTACACAATAGTGACGTTTTCAAAATGTATACAAAGTGTATATTAATACGCGAAATAAAATTGTAGTAACATACAAACATAACAAATATTCATGGCTACAACATGGTCATATCAAAATATGGAGCATAAATTACTAGTACTTATTGGCATATTAGCATGGTGTTACAAAACCTACAATAAACAATTTAAATTAAACCAATGAAATTTCAGCAAGCGCGGTAAAATGTCATCATACTTATCTCAACTGTACAAACTCAAATAAAGTTATGCAATCCCAGAATAATAGTTTTCAAACCCATGAGGACCTCCTCCAAAATAAAGGTACTAAAACGTTGACAAGGGTAGGAAATTTGATAGTTTGTGGGGGTACTTTTATCAACCTACTAGCATCCTAATATGATGTATTTTCTTATCCGAGTTTATACCTCCATGTTGGTGGTATAAAATTTGTTCATTACAAGCTCCATCAGCATAAGACAACATAACGTATCCCCTCTCCTATCCTGCAGCCAAACACTTGATAAAAAAGGAGAGGGTATAACTTATCTTATGCTCCCTCCTTATCCTCTACCCAAACAAGGCCCTAAGTTTTGGTTAATATCACACTTTCCCCTAAAATCTCGTTTATTAGGCTGTGTTTTTTAAGATGGGTAAAAGATATTTTCCACCCCCTACATTTTGCCCACTGCACTATGGATAAATACATTTTGCCTCATGTCAGACACGATATGCCCCTGTCATAGTGGAGAGTCGACAGATGCCACCCTTCTGTTACAATTTGTTAGGCAATGATGCAAACTGACTTGGTGGGCACTTGGTTGAGTACATCGACAGCCATCAGCATAGCATCTCCTCAATAGGAAACATGCAATTTGAACGTGCTATCATACATAAAATCATCTTCAACAGTTTCCTATTCCTTCTTTCGCTACAACATCTTGTTGCGGCGTATAGGGACTAGCCAACTACCTTACTATTACCTTAAATCACATAGCTCATGCTCAGATAGATAGTCGCGGACTCGATTTGTCCTAAGAGGCTTAATTCTCTGGTCCAGATGGTTCTCTACCTCTTGTAGATACCTGTCTGAAGCACTCGAGTGCCTCAGACTTATGTGACATCTAGTACACATTTGAAATGCGTAGAGTCATCTACAAGTGTGATGGAATAGTAAGCACTAAGTCTAAGCAGTATCATTTAATGGAACACAAACAAATAATGAATAAAATGTAAAGACACGATAGTCCTTACTGCTTCACCGAATGGTTTGCGTGTTGCTTTTCCTGTAAGGAAATAATATCATACAGGTAAGGCCACTTAAGACAGAGTCACAAGCAGGCTTGCTCTAGCTAACATGTTAATCATTTCCTGTCAGATGTGTCTTAATCTAGCGTGTCATCCATAAGAATCTTAGTCACCACTCTAGAGATAACATTCAAAGATTTTGAGGCGGCACTCATGGTAGAATTTAAGAACACCTCAACCATTCGTGATATGACCATATCCAAAGTAAAATTGTGGCCAAAATAACTTTGGCGACTATTGCCTCAGAGATAAGCCTATAGATAAAAAAACCCTTGACCAGAAACTAGTGCCAACCCTGATCATGTCTCTAGCCTTAGAAACTCTATTGCCCTTTGTTTTTGTCAATCTTGGGCTATAAGTCCTAGACTTATGTCACCCCTAGACACCCTTATCATTTCTATTCCCTTTGCCTCACGGTCACAAGACCGAGCTAGGGACTGCATCTGCCAGTGGTACTTCACTAACAACCTTAGAAATCTTTAATCGCTTAGGCTTCAGAAGTATGCTTGACTAGTATCTTTAGCAATCTCTAGTCGCTTAGGTTCTAGTAGCAAATGATGTTTGATCTCATCAAAACATCTTTATATTCATAAAGTGTGTCATGTATTTCTTCATGGCATCCCATGACCGTGGCAGAGGTCGCAACAAAAGCATACGTTTGCGGCTAGTCGGATAACTTGTGTCTTTGCGGATGTAACTCCCTGTCATAAAGACGTGGCTATCACACGCTATCGTCGAGTGCTCATTATTATGATATGAGTCATCACTCACAATCAATGCACACAAATGGTTGAGGTGGATCCCCACTTTTCTTTGATTGATTCCTACAATCCCTTCACATTCAAAGTGGTCTTGAGCTTGTGGATGAGGTCTCTCTCCCCCTACCCTGGCACAGTACACCATAGGGCACTCTCTTGTTCGCAACCTCCCACTATTGGTGAGCCTTAAGATAGTGTCTATGTGTCGCTGTGACATGTAGTCACCACGAGTTCGACCATTTATAGGTGGTCTGACAACCTATGTCCAATGAGTTGTACATAGTACGACGATACGTCACGTCTTTGTTGTCACTGTTAGATGCTGAAAATGTCCCTGCCAGGGCTCTGAGTTTATTCATCTATATATAGTGTATTTACATAGGTAATGACTAATATGTGCTTCTAGTTACAATACTATCGCTAATACACCCCCTCAGTCGGAGCGGGAGTAGGACGAACGCTCAGGCTGGACCTGAAACGCTCAAAGAGATGTCGAGGTAGACCTTTGGTGAAGATGTCAGCATACTGATAATCTGCAGGAATATGTAAAACACGGAGTTGCCCAATTCGTACCTTCTCACGAACAAAGTGCAAATCAATTTCCACGTGCTTCGTGCGCTGGTGTTGTACTGGGTTACCGGAGAGATAAACTGCACTAACATTATCACAATAAACCACAGAGGCCCGGGAGGGTGAAAGCCGAAGCTCAATCAGGAGGTTGCGAATCGAACATAACTCGGAGACAGCGTTTGCCACACCACGGTATTCTGCTTCAGCACTAGAGCGAGAGACTGGGACCTGCCGCGTGGAGGACCAACTGAGTAAATTGTCACCAAGGAAAACACAGTAACCAGAAGTGGACCGCCGAGTGTCCGGGCAACCAGCCCAATCAGCGTCCGTATATGCAGTGAGACCATCAGGAGCAGTAGCAGAGGTGCGGAAACCATAATCAAGAGTACCACTGACATACCGTAGAATTCTCTTCAATGCATGATAGTGTGGCTCACGCGGATCATGCATGAAGAGACAAACCTGCTGGACTGCATATGAAAGCTCAGGGTGAGTGAATGTGAGGTATTGTAGGGCACCGGCTAAGCTCCTGTAAAGAGAAGGATCAGACACTGGAGGGCCGGATTCTCCAGTGAGTTTAGTACCGGTCTCAACAGGTGTAGCAACAGGCTTACATGCGCTCATGGAGGCACGACTAAGGATGTCACGAGCATACTGGTGCTGAGACAGAAATAAGCCAGAGGAATCCCGAGTAACTGCAATACCCAAGAAATGATGCAGGGGGCCAAGATCTGACATGGCAAACTCACTGGATAAATGTGCGATAATCTGCTATAGAAGATCCGAAGAGGAGCCGGTGATGATAATATCATCCACATAGAGCAGGAGATAGACAATGTCAGAGCCATGGCGGTAGACAAACAAAGACTCGTCACTGTAGCAACCAGAAAAACCAACTCTGTCGGTGAGGAATGTAGCAAACCGCTGAAACCAAGCCCGGGAGGCCTGCTTAAGTCCATAGAGAGACTTCCGAAGACGGCATACATAATCAGGACGATGGGGATCACGATACCCCGGGGGCTGATGCATATAGACAGTCTCCTCCAAATCACCATGAAGAAAAGCGTTCTTGACATCAAGCTGTCGAATGGGCCAAAAGCTAGAGACAGCTAATGTAAGAACTGTGCGAATGGTGGCAGGTTTAACCACTGAGCTAAAAATCTCCTCACAATCCACACCGACCATTTGGGATTTTCCATTAGCAACTAGACGGGCCTTATAGCGCTGAAGAGTACCGTCAGCCTGATACTTATGTCGAAAAAGCCACATAGCCCGAAGTATGTTTCCCTTAGCAGGGCGGGGCACCAAGTCCCAAGTGTGGTTCTTAACCATAGCACCAAACTCATCATCCATAGCAGCCTTCCAGTGTGGGTCCGATACAGCAGACACATGGGAGTTAGGTACAGGCGATATGGAGGGAGATGTGTGGGCATGGAGTGTAAGACGCTGAATGGGGTGGTGATGCCATGTTTGGATCGGGTGGTCATTTGTGGGGAGTGTGGAGGGGGAGGAGGAGGAGGAGGAGGAGGTGGTTCGGGTACCGCAAGAGGTGGAGACAAAGGGCTAGAGGACCCATAGGAGAGGGGGCCGAAGGGCCAGGGTCGGCCATGGGTGATCCGAACGGTACGTGTGTGGGAGGAGAAAAGGGAGTATGATACTGTCAGAGAAGAACAGCCGGAGGAAGGCTCTCGCCAGGGTCAGGAGACCTATGAGCGGGAGGGGAGGCTGAGCTGGGGGTAGAGAAGGGAAAGACAGACTCATCAAAAGTTACATGACGAGAGATGTGTACTTGACCGATGGAGAGCTCTAGGCAGCGATAACCTCTAAAATTCGGCGGGTATCCGAGAAATACACCACGAGCGGAGCGAGGAGAAAGCTTGTGAGAGCTGTGGCAGAAAGGTTTGGGTAGCACAGACACCTGATCATAGGTGGGTTGACGATGATAGAGAACGACAGTCGAAATGTTGTTCTGAAGTGCAGTGGTGGGAAGAATGTTGTACAAGTAGACTGCTGTAGAAAGAGACTCAACCCAGAAGGATGGGGGGAGGGAGGCCTGAGCAAGAAGGGTACGAGAGATGTCGTTGACACGACGAATCATGCGTTCGGCCTTTCCATTTTGTGGGGAGGTTTGGGGGCACGCGAAAAGAAAGACAAGACCATTCTGTGCAGCATAGTCATGGAAAGAACCATTATCGAATTCACCCCCTAGATCACATTGAAAGGTCTTGATTTGTGTATGAAACTGAGTGGGAACAAAATTACCGAATTGCTTGAATTTGGCAAGAGCCTCAGATTTTAGTTTCAAAGGGTAAATCCAGAGGAAATGAGAGAAATCATCAAGCAATAAGAGGTAGTATTTATAATTTGATTTACTAAGAACGGGAGAAGTCCACAAATCACTATGAATAATGTCAAATGGGGCAGCAGTACAAGAAAAAGAAGGGGAAAAAGGTATTCGAACATGCTTACCGGTCTGGCACGCATGACACAAAGTGGTGTTATGAGCTTTAGTAGACGAGATATGGCTATGACTTCGAAGATAGTCTAAGACATGACTTCCAGGATGGCCAAGACGGTCGTGCCACAAAGGGGCCGGGAGAACAGTAAGAGATTGAGGTTGGGAAGTAGGGTGAGTGGAGTGGAGGGAGCTAAGCGGATAAAGATCTCCAGTACTATAACTTCTCAACAACAATTCTCCCGTAGGAAGGTCTTTGACAGAGAGACCAGTGGGGTCAAACTCAACAGATACATTATTATCAACAGTGAACTGACGAACAGAAACAAGATTTTTAATAATGTGAGGGGTGAAAAGAACTTTATTGAGATGAAGGGGTCTGGTGTGGGTACTAAGTGTCTGCTGACCGGAACCACGAACCGGAATACTCATACCATTTCCAACCAATATATGAGAAATATGACTATCTGAGGAGACAGAAGAAAGCATACCAGTCTGAGATGTAAGATGAGAAGACGCTCCTGAATCCATATACCAGGTGCTGTCCGGTGCGCTGTGAGAGCATGCTGACATTGGGCAAATCGCGGCGCAAGTATACTTGGGTCGAGTGCAGGAGGTGGTGGAGTGTGTGGCAATGCAGGACGCCAAACCCATTTGCCCCCCCTGATTCGGTATAGTCCATGTATTAGAGGATGCCATGGAGTAGTAGAAGTACACTGAAGAGGCTTAATCTCGTAAAAAGGAGTTCGGAAACGGCTTCAGAACGCCGAAAAACCTTGAGAAGTAGTCCGAGTTAGTCCAAATCTGGAGCAAAATCGAGTCAAAACAGTGCCCAGAGGAACAAGCTAGCCAAGAGAACAAGTGAGCCAAGCAAAAAGTTGTGGGGTGGCTTGGAGCCACAAGGAAGCTGTCGGCTAAGTATGGAGCCGGAAGGAAGCCGGTCCGAGCCGATTTTGATAGAACGGCTTCGGAAGCAAGCCGGTCAGAGATACGGCTAACTAGTAGCTGAAAGCAAGCCGCACGGAAGCCGACACTTAGCCGTCGGCAGAGATCGAAGCCGAGGACGAGCCGCACGCTCCAAAGAAGAAAGCCGCGCGTGGGGTACGGCTGGCGGCGTTGCCGGAGCTTGGAGAGGCGCGTGGGAGCGCGTCCGATGTCCGATCACGGTGAATTTTTCGCTCGACGATGCTCGGAATTGAATTCCGAGTCGACTGGAAGGTGAATCGAAACGAAAAAAATTACATTCTGATGGCCGAATTGAGAACAGCCCGTGAGAGGGACGGTGAGCGAACTTGCGGACGAAATCAACTAACAATTCGCGCGAGAGGGACGGTGTTTATCGGCGTTAGTGGTTGCCGGATCAACTGCAATGGCGTGAGGCCGGAGAGAAAGACAAGAAGAAGATGGAGCTAGAACCCTAGCTCTGATACCATGTTAGATGCTGAAAATGTCCCTGCCAGGACTCTGACTTTATTCATCTATATATAGTGTATTTACATAGGTAATGACTAATATGTCCTTCTAGTTACAATACTATCGCTAATAGTCACACCTTAGCCCTCACAGCTCGATTTAGACACGATCGATTAATATTAGACATTACGAGAAAGTTAACACTAGCATTTTACTTAGCTCCATAACATGAGTCGTTGGTTAACACTAGCATCTTTTCATTGGTGAATGTTATTGAATTGTAGTGTAAGAATCGAAAATTGAGAATCAGTAAGAATCTGACAAATATACCAACTATTGCTAATTTCTTTTGGTATGGAAGATTCCCAATACCCCCATATAAAGTTCTTTCCTCAATCAGCAATACTAGCAACTCTTTTTACACTCACAAAACTCATTACTTGACTTAGTTACCATGTGATAGATTTAAACCCATTCTAGACAAGAATAATTATCGTCTGTCTATGGTGAAACGTGAACACTAAAAAAAATCCACAAACCCTTAAAACTAACATACGATGGAATCCTAGTCTCTATTTTTATCGTCTGCCCTAATCAAACAATCCATCCACTTTCACTCACCACCATATGCCGACTATCAACACGGAAGAAAAAGCTCGAGTCTTTAATAATCATATACCTTTTCTCAGGTTCCATCGGAGAGGAAAATCGTCGGCAAAAATGTTGGCATCGGGCTACTTTCAGATCTATTCAGAGATATTATTGTAAGGAGATTATTAAGAACAGAGGGGACATAAAGGATGATTTGGACCATACTACACAGCAGAAGGTTTGCTGTCTTTCTTAAGCTGTCGGTCCATTCAAACAAAATTACACCAACTTGCTAGGTGTTTTCCAGAGTAACAGATGGAGCTACCAAACAAACAGGCTCTTTGAACACATAAGAAACCCATGCAATCGAGGTACAAAACAAATTTGGTGCAAAGCATGAAATAAAAGTGCGCGAGGCTCATATAGTTCAGTAAACAAGCGCTACATCAGTTAATTTAGAAGAGGTGATAACAACTTAAAACAGTGTCTTGGAGCAGATTTACAGGTGCTAATAACTTAAAAGACTGTCTTGGAGCGGATTTACAGGTGCTAATAACTTAAAAGACTGCCGCACTATCGAGTTTGGATTATCCCATTCTGTCTCACTTCCGTCTCTCTCACCTTCAACTGTGAGAAAGGAGAAAAAAAAATGAAATTAGTCACTCTTATACAATCAAAGAATCAAACAGTAACAACCAAACAATCAACTCTTCAGTTGTACTTGGTAGTCAATGGAAATAATCCTTCTCAAAATAAAATGAACAGCGACAACACAACAACACTGCAGCCGTCAATTGAAAAAAAATCAAAGCCAGGCAACTGCCAGTCTGCCACTCGTAGTATATCAACAAAGATTAGAAACAGAATTCAAGAGCAATGCAGCAAGTGTGATCTGCATATTCGCATCCACTGTTGCGGAGATTGTGCCAAGATTCATCCCCTAAAAAGAAGAGGATCCAGATTCCAGATGTTTATCTTTTCAACATCCTTCACAGTCTAGTTTAGATATAAAAACAGTATCACAAGAGTGGAGGTGACATTTATTTACGGGGTGAGGCACCAAACAAGACTCTACTCTAGGGAGTGCTTAGCAACCCTAGTCCCTTCAGAATCATTGACTTCACTAAGAAAAAGACAATCTTCTATTGCATGCACACTTTTTTTCATGAGTCTAAAGCATCCGTACCTGTATTATAATTTGCATACTTCCTATCTTTATACTACCATCCAATGTCAAATTTAAAATGCAATGCGTTGCACGTTTCAGGAGTTCTATCATCTAAATTATGCGAAGTCTCTTAGTTGTCAACTAGAGATTAAGATAGTGAATCGAAATTAATTAACTGAATCGTGAATCCTAAGATCCGTAGGCAATATCTTTTAACAGATAAAATAATTTGCTTCATAAAACTATACCAGACATGAACTATATATCTGTATTTTAACATAATTAACAATAATCAAACTCCAGTTCCTATACACCCGCATGTAACTAGTGATTAGAGGGTTCATATATACAAAACATTCAAATAACAATGTATTGCAACTTGTGTAAAGAATTCTAGAGAAGGAGGTTTCTTGGTTCCTGTCTCCTTTTACCCATCCAAAGCCAAATTCAAAGTGCAGCCCGCTGCACTCTTCTGGCAGGCAGTGGCATCTAAGTGAGTGATATAAACAAAAGAGGAAGAAGGGTCTTCTGTAAACTGACCTAGCCGGCATGAGGCTGTTTCATGTTGTCTGAGAGTAGGGGAGCAGCAAGATGGGCTAGCTCGGAGGATGGGGAATGAGGCCCAGCAGCAGTTGTCATTGCCTGAAAAAAAAAAAAGAGTAGGGAAGCGGGTGAGCCGGAGGCATAATAAGTAGACTGGAATCGAGGTAGCAAGAAAAGTTAGAAGAAATTACCATGGCTGCTGTATCAAGCTCTGGTAATGGGACATAGCAGGACCTCTCCTTCGAGAAGATATCAGACGCGTAGACAGGCAGCAGCAAAAACTCATCTTTATCGGCAGGCCCTCCTGGGAGTGGGACTAGAAGAAGAAAGTGGAGAGAATTCCATTAGACCGGGGCATTACAAGCAGTAGATGTATGGGTGTAGTAGTACAAGTTATTATTATGATTGAGTTAAGTAGTTCATGGTATATACTACTTCATCCGTTCCTTTTCTTTCTCTGCGTTCTTATTTTTGTCACTATTCACGGGATCACTTTGACCCGGTAATTTGGATAGCAAAACAATCTAATATTTTGACAATTTTTTCTTGGTGTTGAAGAGTAAAAGTTGTTTTATAACATGGTGAAAAAATTATCAAAATAATGTATCGTTTTGCGATCCAAATCACCCCGTCAAAGTGACCGAGATACGAGTCAAAAAGTCAAAGCGTAGAGAAAGAGAAGAAACGGAGGAAGTACTTCTACAAGTATTGCTATAGACTGGAAAGAGAGAGAATAGAGATGTTTACTATATTTGTGGGCAAAGATGACCAAGAGAGCAGCTAGAGCAGGGACGAGGGCGTAGAGAACATGTAGAGACCCTCCCAGTTGGAGAGTTGCAACGAGGACAGCAGAGACAAAAGATTGGTGGAGAACCCATCTTGTGGAAGCCAGAGAATCTTCCTCGGCGGCGACCATATTGACCAGACCGACGAAGATCACGGATAAGCAGCCGGCGATCCAAACACCATAGCAAGGATTGGTGGTCCTGACGATCAAGACCAGAAACACAGCAGACCACGCCGAAGCCGACCTAGAAAGGCCATGAATTTGTCTCACCCTCCGGACGAGACATCCCAAACGTTTCCGGTTCGGGGACAAGAACCATAGGTGGAAGCAAAAGATACAAAGAATCCATGGGATCATGATGACCCGACTGTAAACATCTTTGGAAATTGGGGGAAGAAGGCCATGGGCGTTGTTCACAGCGCAGTAGCACTCTGGCCAACCAGGACGACGGAATAAGCCTTCACTCACCACATCTAAGAGGAAAGCCGATCCCGCCATGAATAACCATCCGAATCTCAGTACAAAAAACTGGTTATCCCTCTGCATCGCGACCTAAAAAAAACTTTCTTCACCTTTCTCCGATTTTGACCAAACGAAGTTGAATGGAATGAACCCTCGCTGCCCTCCGTCCGTATATATACTTTCTTTCCCTCTTTAAGGAAACTGAAATCTCCACTTTCCACAAATTCTTGAGCCACATCTCATGTCGAAACCTCTTGGAACCCACCTGTATTTGAATTGGTTTACCTTCTCTATATCGCCCACCTTCCACTACAGTCTTTTTTTCAACAGACTGTAGGATAGTACGGCACGCATATGAAATATGAGAGTTCGGATTACAATGAAGAAAATCACCTTGTCTAAAGTATTTCCCCATGAAGACGCAGCTCAATAGACTTTGAGGATGACGCATAATCCACCGCGCTTATTTTGCTAGAAGAGCTCTATTGAAGTGGTGAAAATATTTAAATTCGAGACCCCCTTCCTATAGAGTTTTGATGCAGGTAACGTAACGGAATAATAATAATTAAATTCTTGATCAAATGTCTTCACGGATCGGAATAATAATAATTAAATTCCTGATCAAATGTCTCTACGGATCGCAGTGATGCAATGAAGGGAAAAACAATCGTGTACAGTGTTTGTTCGGGTGATCACAACGTAGAATGATGTTCACGTCTCTACTGGTATCCACATTTAGGATTGGAAGCTAGAATTCTCCTCACGTCTAATGCTAGCTACGTTGAAGATGGAAGCAGAAGGATCACGCAAAACAGAGCAATCGGGTCGCGTCACCTAGTGACCGACGACAAGGGGGCGGACGGGTAGGGACGCTTCTTGGCTTTCTCTCTCCTTGCTATGTTATTTCTCCTAATGACAACTCGTGTGAAACAACAGAGCTATGACCCCCCTTCTATAGTCAATAATTCCTTATCGACTACAAACTTGCCCCAATACTAATCATGCCCGTACACGAATTAGTCTCATATTTTAATCTTGTCCACACACGAATTAGTCTAATAGCCTAATCCTTTCCATACACGGATTAGTCCAGTTTGCAGATTAGTCCAACTAACAATGCATGTGGTTGTGTTTTGAACCTTTTAATTAATTAATCCAACTAATTAATATCAAAATCCAGTTTAATCTATACGGTGCGTGACCCTGTAGGTTTCTATTAAATTGATAGTAACAATTACAAACATAGAGCAGTGTCTAACAACACATCTATGTCGCCCAACTAAGAGAAATAGTCAGTGATCCGACAAAACTTTTGCCCAATCTTACTGTGTTGTATATGTACCTTTGTCTCCATATCCGGATTGGACATGAGACATAAGTTTCACACTCGTATATCCAATCCATAGTTTCTTGATCCTGGGAATAGGCTTATCGGTACAAATAACATCAATATTCTATACTAATTTATCTGAGTTTGGCCAAACATTTCATAAGCACTACCCCTCGAGTGGCCGTGGATATTTACTCCCATTATGTGGGAGGGACAAATCCTCTCTACGTCACTACCATTTCCGACCTTGCTTCATATCACGTCCGATTACCGCCTTTATTGCTACCCAGTTACGGTGTAGCGTTTGACGAGATCAAAATATAATATTTCACAACTAGAGGGATCTAGTGACTTCAAGTCTGAGGACTACAGCACCATTGTCACTACGAGAAGCACTTGTGAATTTGACATAATCTAATGTAGCCTTCTCGTGATGGGTCAATCCAGTATGCTATTACTCCTAATGCATACCCATGTGTGATACGGTTAACTGTATCATTATCATTTAATATTATTTATTTATGTTATTTTGTCAGTTTATTTATTTAATTATTTTAATTAATTTTATTTAGTAGATCGGGCCGAGCCCGTTAGGTCATCGTCTAGTTAGGGTTTAGTTGTTTTTCTATTTAAACAGTTGTAGTTTCATTTTATTATGAAGGAATCAAGAAGAAAATTATTGAAATTGTGTGTGTGGGTTCAAAACACGTGTGTGTCGAGACTTGATCGTGTCTAGAATTACGATCACGTTAGATAAACCCTAACAATTGGTGCTTTCATCTTTTTTCGCCATTCAACTGGTGAAAATCATGTCGGACTCAACCCCGATCACGGTTCTCGACATCGATAAAATCCCGGCATTTTCAGGCCTCCAAGCTAGTGGGAGACGAATCTCTTTAAATGGGAAACAATACCGTTTGGTTTCCGTTGAGGAATTTTGCCGCCTCCAGGACATACTCAGATCCGAAGAACAGCCGTCAACGCTGCCGCCAAAAGATAACCTGCAGCACCAGCTTGCCGCCGTTCAGGTGACCCACCTTTCACCACTGAAGCCAATGGTGCCGTGAACGGCGGTGGGGTTGTGGACGCGATGGGGCCGGCGAGGGTGGACCCGTGGCTGGTTGAATCGCCTTCTGGAGGTGCTCGGACCGGCTTTCACCACTGAAGCCAATGGTTAACCGTATCATTATCATTTAATATTATTTATTTATGTTATTTTGTCAGTTTATTTATTTAATTAGTTTAATTAGTTGTTTATTTAGTAGATCGGGCCGAGCCCGTTAGGTCATCGTCTAGTTAGGGTTTAGTTGTTTTTCTATTTAAGCAGTTGTAGTTTCATTTTATTATCAAGCAATCAAGAAGAAAATTATTGAAATTGTGTGTGTGGGTTCAAATCCCGTGTGTGTGGAGACTTGATCGTGTCTAGAATTACGATCACGTTAGGTAAACCCTAACAATGTGTTAGACTTGATATCCCCATATCAATCTACCCACATACTAGTCTTGATGAATTACACTCGTCCTATTAAATGTAGTAATCGACTAGGGATATTTAAGAATATAACATTTATATTCTAAGGATTTCATCTATGTTAACATATCTCCATGTTGATAACATAATGAAAAGTAAGTCCATATAAATGTCACAATAAATTGATTGTCTCTAGGGCAGAAGTCCAACAGTCTCCCACTTGAACTACAATCAATATTGTGAACCTCGTATGCCTATTGTTCTAGTGCGGCCCTCATGCATTCTCTGCGAAAGGGGTTTAGTAAGATATCCATCTGCATATGTTCACATCTCTGTCAATAATCGAATGAGATAGAACCTTCTGAGTATGTGCATCTGATGCATCAATATAATCAGTCATCTGTGGTAGAATCGACAGCTAAATCTTGCCCGGAACCATTCCAGCTCACAATCCCTAGAGCAAAACACGAAACTTGACTACAATCTGGAATCATGTTTGTTGGATTAGAAGTCCGCATCATTGTAATCCTTTACAGTGAACCCTTCATATCTTACATATATCAAGAATTCATCCTTAGTAGTACTCAAGGATATTCTTGATAATTATCCAGTGACTCTCACCCAGATCTGAC
This sequence comes from Linanthus parryae, assembly GCA_023055425.1. Taxonomy (NCBI): domain Eukaryota; kingdom Viridiplantae; phylum Streptophyta; class Magnoliopsida; order Ericales; family Polemoniaceae; genus Linanthus; species Linanthus parryae. Next base: position 177,283,299 of record JALGPY010000001.1, on the reverse strand, counting down.
AGGTATCTGTTTGTCATGCTCAAAGCATATGACAACTTGGCCTAGTACATAACATGGTGTGTCCAATGAATATTATTCTTAGGATCCTTCTCAATCTGATTCGAAGGACAATTAGTCTTCCGAGACTAATTCCATGCGACATAGGTAAGAATTCATATTCTTTCATGTTGAACCGTTTCAAGACCTTGTCATTATATGTACTTTAACTTAAGTCGAGCAACTATCTTGATCTATCTTCATAGATCTTTATAGGTTGCTTCGCCTAATTATTTCATTGAAAATCAATTCTCCAACCAATCTTTAACAGATTGAAAAGTAGGGACATCATTCCCAATGATCAGTATGTCATCCACATACAAGACCAGAAATATAACTGTGCACCCACTAACCTTCTTGTAAACACAAGCTTTATCTTCAATAATTATGGAACCAAAATCTTTTGATTGCATTATTAAATCAAAGATTCCAAATCCTATAAGCTTAATTCAATCCGTAGATAGATTTCTGTAAGGAAGATGCGAATGGATTTGAGCTTCGCAACCGGGGAAAAGATCTCGTCATCGTCCATACTATGAACTCACACGAAACCTTTAGCCACCAATCGTCCCTTAAAAGTAATCACATTACCATCCATGTTAGTTTTTTTTTTCAAAACTCACTTGCACCCTATGGGTCTTACCCTTTTAGGTAGTTCCACCAAAGTCCATACTTTGTTGGTATACATGTATTTCATTTCAGATCTCATGACTCCAAGTCATTTCTGAGAGTCTGGCCCACTTGTGGCCTCCTCATCGGTTGTAGGCTCATCTTCATGAGCAATACATCATCTGTTTTTTTTTTTTTTTGAGAAATCCATATTTCTCTAGCCCCTTTACATATCCTACCTTACCTGAAAGGTTCTTTTGTTACTTGAGCAGGTTGCTCCACAACATCTTGTGATCCTGCTTATGTTCCATCAAAGGATCAATGTTTAGTTGTGGTTCTTGAACTCTTTCTAGTTCTGCTGTCCTTCCACTGTCTCTTTTAAAGATAATCTCTTTCTAGAAACACAACGGTTCGAGCAACAAACATTTTGTTCTCGACTGAATTGTAGAAACAATATCCTTTCGTTTCCTTAGGATATCCCACAAAATACATTTATCCGACTTGGGTCCAAGTTTATCTGACTTTAAACGCTTTACATAAAATTTATAACTCCAAATAGTTATGAATGACATACTAGGACACCTCCTAGGCCATATCTCACATGGTGTTTTTTATAACCGATTTTGATGGAATAAGGTTAAGGGCGAAAATTGTTGTAATTAGAGCATGGCCCCGAAAGAAAAGTGGAAGTTCTGCTTGGCGCATCATGGCCTCGATCGTGTCCAACACGGTCCGATTTCTCCTCTCAAATACACCATTCCATAATGGTTTCCTAGGTGGAGTGTGTTGGGATCTTATCTTAAACTCCCTAAGATTGTCGTCAAACTCTTGGCTTAAGTACTCTTATCCCCGATCTGATCGTAGAGCTTGATACTTTTCCAAGATGGTTCTCTACTTAATTTTTGAATTATTTTAACCTTTTCAAAAGATTGTGATTAGTTCTTCATAAAATACACAAATCCACATCTACTGACGAAGTACTGAAAACCACCTCTAGCACTTGTGCTTAGTGGTCAACACACATCAGTATGTATGGGTCCCAAAAGATCATATCTATACCCAATAAACAAGTCTCACATGTCTCTAATAAATCTAAATCAATTGAGTTCAGAAATTCATCCACGTGGAGTCTTGAAATGTGTTCTCATTTGTCTGACCTAAACGAGAATGCCAAATATAAGTGAGGTTCATATCATTATATGCAAACCTCCAGGTACTAATTTTATAGATGGAATCATCAAGATAAAAGATACAGAGTCCATTTAGACAAAATTACATTACAATAATGCATATCACCAAAATAAATGGAACAACATTTGTCCATTATTGTGATGAAACACCTTTCTTGTCCAAACAAGAAACTGAGATAATGTTCCCACTCATAGCAGGGATATAATCGTGTTTGTCTAATTCAAGGATAATTCATGAAGGTAGAGATAATTTCCTACGGCTAATTCAGCAACCCTTGTTTCATTGTCCCACGTGTAGGTGTATCTATTTCTTATCAAATTTTCTACATCTTTTGAGATCTTCCACATTTCTACAAATGTGAGATCCTCATATAGTATCATATACCTATGATGATGAGATAGACACATTGATTTCTATAACAAAATACCTAGAATGGAATTCACAATTACTTTGTTATTTCTTTCAACGTACTTTGGACAGTTCCTCTACCACTCAGTCACCTATTGGGCGTTAAGGCAACTTCCTTGGCTATAGCAACAAGTTTGCTTATACCTTTGGGAATCCGGGCAAACCTTTTGTATTCTGCCAATTTTGTTTACCCATCAATATGGCTTTGCCTTTCCCCTCATGAGTGCCTTTTTCAGCAGTTGTTAATCACATTGAGTAAATCACTTTTGAACAAAGCTTTAATTACATCCAATGCAATTCTAGAAAGTTTTCCTTCCTTTAGGCTTTAGCATATATGAAATTGGTGGAGAGGAACCCTTTGCTCTACGACATACAACATTTTCCTTTTGTTTGAGAACAATTATCAATTTTGTTCCTGAAATACCCCGTTTTGTGACTACGGGTATTTTGTGATATTATTATAAGTGTTGGGAAGTTAATATAATTATAGAGAGTTAATTACAATGCTTTGAGAGTTTGGGGGAAACTTTGTGACTTTAATCAAAGGTTTTAGTGTCTTTTACTTGAGTTTGGGGGAGGTGTTTGTCTTTTGGCAAAACTAAGGGGAAATAAGTTTCTTTTGACCTAAATTTCTTCCTACATAAAAGTTTCCTAATCCAAGAGGGTTTCCTACTTATGAAGTTAATTTTAATTCTAACTCTCATAAAAACCCTCACTCTCCCTATTTTTCCTAATCTCTCCCTCACATCCCTCACTCTCACCCGTCCCTCTCTCTCTCTCGTCTCTCTTGTGACCGACGGCAGCCACCCCACTGCCGCCGCCACTCCTTCTCTTTTTCGTTGAGGTAAATTCTTCTCTCTCTCTCTTTTTCTATTTTCTTTCCTTCTCTTTTTCTTTCTCTCTTTCTTTTCTCTCTATACCCGTCCGCCTCTCTCTCTCCGTCCGCCTCCATGGGCGGCGGGTTTGAGCGGGGTTGGGTTGTTTTGTTTCTTCTTCTCTTTTCTCTTGTTGATCTCTTGATCTTGTGATCACTTGTTCATGATTCATGTATGTTGCATGTAATCTTTAAATTTCATTTTGTTATGGATAGGATCATTGTTCATGGATTCGTAAGATTGATAATCAAGTTTTAGGGTTTATCATGTTCTTGGGTGTTGGGAAGAAACCCTAGTTTGAAAGAGAAGTTTGATTGAATGATTTGGGAGTTTGAATGATCATAATAGGTGGATAACAATCTGATTTGACTGTGGGAATCATGTTATATTAGGTTTAGTATGATTATAGGATGAACTAGATGCTTGGGGGAAAAGTTTCATGAAGATTGACAATTCCCGTATGGATATTTTGAATGAAGTTGGAAACTTGAAACTAGTGTAACTTTTGATTCAGGAATCGAAATTAAGATCTGTTTGAGGCTAAACTTATTATTTCGAACGTTTTGAATCCAATGGAACTGTTTTTAGACCATGATCTGTTTGGGAAACTGGAGTAATAGATTTGGTGGAGTTATGATGGATTATGTATGCTTTAGGTTAGGGAATTTTGAAGCAAAGCTTTGGGCTTATTTTGGAGCATGAATTGAATGAGATGTTGTGGAAGTGTTAGAACCCTAAACCATGGAATATCATATGCATGTAATTAGTATAGCAAGTATATTGCTAGAATGTTGGTTTGATTAGCATATTGTTATGTGTAGGTAACGAGTTCGTTGACGACAAGTACGTAGAGTACGTTGAGTGATTGCTATTGTTGGAATTTGCTTTGAGGTAAGTAAATGTGCCAAGCCTAGTGTGCTTATCTCTTTCGTGTCAAACGAATATTTGATTTGTTACGTCTCAAAATGTGTTTACATGATACATGACTTGGAACATGAGATTTCTACTTGTTAAATGTTTTTGATGAAAACATCACCATGATAATGAATGAACTATAACGTAAAGTGGAAGATGTTGTGCGGGACTCTATTATTCTCTTTGGGCGGTGTTGGCTGCGGTCCCGTCTCTTTTTGATCCGGTTGCAAGTCCCCGGATAGTAACATGTACTCACTCCTCTGACCGGCGTAGTCTTAGGGGGGTGTCGACACTTAAGGTCATGGAAGCTGTGGTTTATTTGGTTTTCCCCGTCACAACAAAGCAATAATGGATTTGTTTGGTTTTGTTAACGGAATGAAGTTAACACTGGATTTGGATTTTTCCTAATGATAATGGGAATTGGTTTAGAAATACTATGGAATTGGGAACTCTTATGTTTTAATACAAGAGTCAACTTTATTACCGCTGTGTTTGCGAAAAACTCTTACTTACAAATGAGTCATTGTTTTATAACTATCCATCATCGTTTTACATGTTTGGATGTTTGCTTACCAGTATTTCAATGCTGATTTTGTACTGTGGTGTTTCTTTTTGATTCCGCACCACAGGTTTAGAAGAAGGTTATCGGTCATAGAAGGGGACGCGCACCACATGGAACATTATTAGTAGTAGTATTTCATTTGAAATTGAATTCTTTAGTAGTTTAAACACTTTAGTTGTTTTTGCCGGTTTGTGGCTAGGACAAAGGTTTATCGCAATACATTGTTTTTAATTGGATTTAATTTAATGTTGTGGGTGTTTTGTGCTTGCGAACCATGTTATAAAATCTCCTTGTGTCCGGGCTCCTCTCGGGTACGGAGTGACATCCCCGGGTCTCCGGCTTGGGCCATTTGGGGGTGTTACAGGTGGTATCAGAGCCGGCATTCTAAAAAGGAATTTGAAACTTGTTAGGGCAACTAAAATGAATATAGGAGAAGATAACTTAAAATTTGACAAGCCGTGGGAATTTGGGTAGTATGGATAGGACTATTACGTGTAAGTGTTTAGAAAATAGGATAGAAAGCAAGTGCTCCCATCCACCCAATCGAATTTTAGAAGTATTCCAATTGGCTTCTAAGTTTAAGCCTACTTTAAGAGACTTTGTTGGGAAATTTCTTCAAGAGTCTTGTAACCATCAAATTAGAGTCTTGGGAATGATTATTGGAGGCGAAGAGTAGTTATTTGGATTACGGTCTATGCCTTTTAAATTAGAGATTTATTAAGTTGTTTCCTCTTGTAGATGGCTAGAACTAAGCATACAGCAAGGAAGCGTGTGTTGCCAGTAGAGAAGCACCCTGTTGTGACACGTTGGGTCGAAGGTGAAGATTTTACAGATTTTCGTGACCGTGTGGTTCAATATTGTGAAGATAGATTTCAAGCCTTAGATTTTCCTCGGTATAGAAATCCAGCTTTTCAGGCTTACTGTATGGTGAAGGCATTACCTATGAAACCCATGTTTGGGGAAATTATTACAAAGTATAGCAACATCATGGGCAGGATGAATCGTTTGAATGATAGGGATTATCGTTGCCAAGGTGAATGGACGGTAAGTGCAGATTTCATATGTAAGTTGTTGATGGAGACTTATCTTAAGTGGCAAAGTTATACAGTTATTGAGATAGAGTCCAGTGATGAAGAAGACGTGATCTACATAAGCTCTAGTCATGAAAAAGAGGTGATTATTATAGACTCTAGTGACGATGAGGAAGTTGAAGGAGATCCAATGGAAGATGTCGATGAATACCCCGAGATTGAAGAAGATCTCATGGAATATGAAGAAAGTGAAGAAGACCCGAGTGAAGATGAAGAGCACGAGTATGATTCCAATGAAGAGGAAGAGATGGACGAAAGCGATGAGGACGACGATTAAGCTTGTTAGAGTTCTTTAGATTTCTTAGACTAGATGCTTTAAGTTTTATTTATTGGTTTGAATAAGGCTCCATAGCCAAGCAACATTTGAAGTTTTAGAATGATTCTTGAATAGTCACTTTTGGGCTAGAGTTAAATTCTTAGCGTTTTGCTTTGGGATGAAGAATGTTTATGTTTTGAAGACCCGATTTGGGAAGTCTTATAAATTTAGCTTTCAAAATTTTGGAGTATGATTGGATGAATTAAGGTTGTGTTATGCTTTGTTATCATTGATTGAGGGCTTAGAAAGTGTTCATGGAGTTAGAACGCGAAAGCTTTGATTTTCAGTGTTGTTGAATCTGCGCAGCAGTGACTTTTCGATATGCATACGTATTTAATGTTGGAGTTATTTTTCCCTGAATTTTTCCCAGAAAATAGACATACCCAGGTATCTCCAATAAAAATTTCAACCCCATATGAATTCTGGAGAATTAGCTACGAATTTCCAAAGTTGACGGTTCAGTAGCAGAATTGCAAAGTGACTAGCTTTAGCATTTTTGATGTTTACCTATAATCCAGATCTTGTTTTGACCCCAAATATTTGTGACAACTATTAGACACGCTTAGCTAACTCTGGGAGAAAGCCTAGCTCATTTTGAGAATTTTAAAGTTAGGTTAAGGCTTTTTCAAAGTCAACGTTTCTGTTCTGGTGGGCTGTGACAGCAGCTGTGGTATTTCCTTTATATTTTGAGTTCTACAATTTATTTTGAATTGATTCTTCTTGATTATGAAAGTAGACTCCGAGAGGGTGTGGCACACCAAAATTCGCAATTTTTGCTTGATCTATTGATCCTTTTTCCAATTTTTGAAGTAGATGAAAAGTCGGGACGTGATCAGTCTATGTGGAAATACATGAGTAATTGAGTTAAATGATGACCGATGTGTGACATTACTTGTTTAATTGTGCACTACATGCCGTATATGCGTGATTGTTTGTACTTCTTGGTACTTTATAAGTAATACAATAGGCTATAGTGTAGTGATTATGACTGATAGACCACATCAATACTACACCAGGAGAAATCGCCAAGTACCAATGGCCACACCAAACAACAACAACAACAACAACATGGAGCAGTTCTTCGCGCAATTTGCTCAGATGGCGCAGAACACAAACCAGGGAGAGCAGAATAACGCTAACTGGGCCAAGAAAGTGGCAGATATGAAGCCAGGGAACTTCATAGGCAATGAGGATCCTGTTGATCTCGAGAATTGGATCGATGAGATGGATAAGATCCTTGAGCTAGTTGAGTGCCCCGAAGACCGCAAGGTGGTTTGCGCGGAATTTTACTTGAAGAACGAAGCTAATACATGGTGGAGGAGTACGTGTCAGAACTTTTTGACGCAACCCAATTTCAATTGGGAAGCTCTTCAAACCGCACTTCGCACTCGCTTTTATCCGGACCATGTCCAGGATCAAAAGTGCTTAGACTTCGTGAATCTGACACAAGGAAACGGTTCCGTGACCGAGTACTTCAAGAAATTCATGGAATTATCCCGATTCGCAATTCAGTTGATGCCTGATGAAGCGACTAAAGTCAGGAAGTTCATGTCTGGTCTCGAACTTCATCTGCAGAAAGACTTGATGTGCAGGACGTACGATACTCTCCAGGAAGCCTATGCTAGAGCTGCAGCCGTTTGGCGTATTCAAGAGGCACAAGATGAGAAACGTGGGAAACGCAAGGTCGAGAACGCTGTGGGCTACGGAAACAATCAGGGTAGGACTAACCAAGGTAGTCAGGACAAGAGGTTTAAGCCTAACCACAGAGGAAGTAACCAAGGACAGTATCGTGGTAACAAGCAGAATAATGGAGATGAGCAATCTCGCCGTTATAACTGCAAGAAGTGTCAGCAGAATCATCCAGGAAAGGACTGTCAAGGAAACCTTGTCACTTGCTACCACTGTGGCAAGAAGGGTCATCGTTCGTTTGAGTGTCGATCGAAACCAAATGGGAATATTAAAAGGATCGCTGTCATGAGCAGGACTAAAGCTGAAGCAGCAAACGGAGTAGTCACTGGTACATTTCTTGTTCATGATCAACCAGCTTTTACTCTATTTGATTCCGGAGCTTCGTATTCGTTTATTTCATCATCGTTTGTGGAAAAATTGAGTCTCAATAAGCCGTCTAGAATATCCATCCCCGTAGCTACCCCAATCGGTCATGTAACGGTATGTGACGCCATTTTTGAAGGAGTAGAAGTTAAGATTTCGGCTAGTACCCTACCAGCGAACCTGATACAGTTTGATCTTGGAGGAATAGATGTTATATTGGGAATGGATTGGCTGGGAAAATATCGAGCAGTCATAGACTGCCACGATCAGAAGACCAGGCTTAAAGGTCCAAAAGGATAAAGAGTTTCTTACCGTGGTATCACGAAGGAACCATGTATCCCACTAGTGTCAGCCTTGACTATAGTCAACCAAGTGAAGAAGGGGAATAGTGCTTATTTGTGTTATGTACAAGACATGTCTAAGAAGGAGAATGTGCTAGAAGAAATACCAATAGTTAGAGATTTTCCCGATGTGTTCCCGGACGAAATTCCAGGAATGCCACCTAGAAGGGAGATCGAATTCACTATGGACTTAGCACCTGGAACAGCTCCAATTTCAAAGGCACCGTACAGAATGGCGCCAGTAGAGTTGAAAGAACTAAAGGATCAGTTGCAAGAGTTACTTCAAAAGGGTTATATAAGGCCGAGTGTTTCCCCGTGGGGTGCACCGATACTGTTTGTGAAGAAGAAAGACGGAAGCTTGAGATTGTGCATTGACTATAGGGAATTGAATAGCGCAACAATCAAGAACAAATACCCTTTAACCCGAATTGACGATTTGTTTGATCAGTTACAAGGGGCGAGCGTTTTCTCAAAGATAGACTTGAGATCAGGTTATCACCAGCTTCGAGTAGCCGAGAAGGACATACCGAAGACAGCCTTTAGAACGAGGTACGGACACTACGAGTTTACCGTTATGCCTTTTGGTCTAACCAATGCTCCTGCAGTATTTATGGATCTAATGAATCGTGTTATGAGAACGTTTCTAGATCGTTTCGTGGTCGTCTTTATTGATGACATCCTTGTTTATTCAAAGAGCGAGGAAGAACACGAAGAACATCTCAAAGAAGTGTTAGAAACTTTGAGACATGAGAAGTTATATGCTAAACTCTCGAAGTGTGAGTTTTGGCTAAAACACGTTCCATTTTTGGGTCACATAATTTCCAAGGAAGGAATATCCGTGGATCCAGGAAAAATTTCAGCAGTGAAAGATTGGCCTACTCCAAAGAATGTGTCTGAAGTAAGAAGTTTTCTCGGATTAGCAGGATATTACAGGCGTTTCGTGAAGGATTTTTCAAAGATCGTTAGACTGCTTACTACACTAACCAAGAAGACGGTAAGGTATAAGTGGAGTGAAGATTGTGAAGAAGCATTCCAAACATTGAAGGAAAAGTTAACGACCGCACCTGTCTTAGCTTTACCCAATGATTCTGGCGAGTTTGATTTTTACAGTGATGCATCGAAGAAAGGTTTAGGAAGCGTGCTTATGCAAGAAATAAGAGTTATTGCTTATGCTTCAAGACAATTGAAAACTCATGAAGAGAACTATGCTACGCATGACTTAGAGCTTGCAGCTATAGTTTTTTCATTGAAGATATCGAGACATCACTTGTATGGATCTGTGTGTAGATTGTATACGGATCATAGCAGTTTAAAGTACATCTTTATGCAGAAAGAGCTAAATAACAGGCAAAGACGTTGGCTAGAAGTCATAAAGGATTATGATTTGCGGATCCAATACCATGAAGGGAAGGCAAACGTAGTAGCTGATGCGTTAAGCCGAAAGTCGAGCCATACTTTGGATACTATGCTAGTTTTGCCAGATCGGCTATGCCGAGAGTTCCGAAAACTTGGAATTGAAGTAGTGAAACAAGGAGGAGTAAAGAGTATCCTTGGGAATATGACAGTTGTGCCGGATATCTTGGAAGAAATAAGGAGTGACCAGCCAGGAGATGTGAAGCTGGAAAGGATAAAGAAGAAGATTGCAGAAGGACAGACAAAGGATTTCAAGATCCATGAGGATGGAAGTATCTGTTACAAGGGAAGATGGTGTGTACCACATAAGTGTACGGAAACTAAGGAGAAGTTGATGCGAGAAGAGCACAACACACCCTACTCAGTACATCCAGGAGGTGACAAACTTTATAAGGACATGAAGAAGATGTTTTGGTGGCCTAACATGAAGAAAGAAGTAGCAGAATTTGTAACAAGATGTCTAACTTGTCAAAAGGTGAAGTTTGAACATAAAATAATGGGAGGCTTAGTACAACCTTTAGACATCCCAGTTTGGAAGTGGGATTCTATTTCGATGGATTTCGTAACTGCGTTACCGACATCAAAGAATGGACTGAATCAGATTTGGGTCGTAGTCGACAGATTGACCAAGACAGCAAGGTTTATTGCGATGAAGGACACATGGAATATGGAACAAAGAGCTGATGCGTATATGAAGAACATTATAAGATATCATGGATTACCAAACTCTATAGTTTCCGACAGAGATCCCAATTTTCTTTCTCACTTCTGGAAAGCACTCCACGAGGCACTGGGAACTCAGTTGAAGTTTAGCACGGCATTTCACCCGGCTACAGATGGACAAACCGAAAGAACAATCCAAACGTTGGAAGATATGCTAAGATCGTGTGTTATGGATTTTCAAGGTTCATGGGTTGATAGATTACCTTTGATAGAATTCTCCTACAATAACAATTATCACGCCAGTATTGGAATGGCACCACATGAAGCGTTGTATGGAAGGAAGTGTAGAACACCGTTGTGTTGGAACGACATAAGTGAGACGATAGTAATTGGTCCACAACTTATTGAAGAGATGACAGATCAAGTGAGACTTATACAGCAACAAATGAAGGCAGCGCAGGATAGACAGAAATCTTACGCTGATCAGAAAAGAAGACCGTTGGAATTTCAAGTTGGAGAAAAAGCATTTCTAAAAGTTTCGCCGACTAAGGGAGTCATGAGGTTCAATCAGAAAGGGAAGTTGAGCCCGAAATTCATTGGACCATATGATGTTATAGAAAAGATTGGAGAAGTGGCTTATCGATTGGATTTACCATTGAATTTAGGTCGTGTTCACAACGTATTTCACGTATCACAACTGAAGAAGTATATTCCTGATACATCTCATGTATTAGATCCCGAACCAGTAGAACTGGACCCGTCTTTGAGTTATGAAGAACAGCCTGTCAAGATTTTAGACACCACGACAAGGAACACCCGTAACAAGAGTGTCAAGATTGTAAAAGTCTTATGGACTAACCACCTCACTGAAGAGGCAACTTGGGAAGCGGAAGATGATATGAGGAAGAAGTACCCTCACTTGTTTGACGAGGTACGTTGAGTTACGAGGACGTCACTCCTCTAAGGGGGAGAGGATGTAAACCGAAGGATTACACGTAATTCGGTTTTTATTTACTTATTAAAGTACTACTTATAGTATATTGCATATCATTCATGACCTTAGGTTGCATTTAGTAGTTGTACCATTGAGGGGAGGTGTATACCTTATTGTGGTTAAAAGTTTAGTTTAAACTTCAAGGACAGTTTCTCTTTTAGGAGGGAGGTTTTTGTTTAAACTTCGAGGACGAAGTTCTCTTTAAGGAGGGAAGGATAAAATACCCCGTTTTGTGACTACGGGTATTTTGTGATATTATTATAAGTGTTGGGAAGTTAATGTAATTATAGAGAGTTAATTACAATGCTTTGAGAGTTTGGGGGGAACTTTGTGACTTTAATCAAAGGTTTTAGTGTCTTTTACTTGAGTTTGGGGGAGGTGTTTGTCTTTTGGCAAAACTAAGGGGAAATAAGTTTCTTTTGACCTAAATTTCTTCCTACATAAAAGTTTCATAATCCAAGAGGGTTTCCTACTTATGAAGTTAATTTTAATTCTAACTCTCATAAAAACCCTCACTCTCCCTATTTTTCCTAATCTCTCCCTCACATCCCTCACTCTCACCCGTCCCTCTCTCTCTCTCGTCTCTCTTGTGACCGACGGCAGCCACCCCACCGCCGCTCCTTCTCTTTTCCATTGAGGTAAATTCTTCTCTCTCTCTCTCTCTTTTTCTCTTTTCTTTCCTTCTATTTTTCTTTCTCTCTTTCTTTTCTCTCTATACCCGTCCGCCTCTCTCTCTCCGTCCGCCTCCATGGGCGGCGGGTTTGAGCGGGGTTGGGTTGTTTTGTTTCTTCTTCTCTTTTCTCTTGTTGATCTCTTGATCTTGTGATCACTTGTTCATGATTCATGTATGTTGCATGTAATCTTTAAATTTCATTTTGTTATGGATAGGATCATTGTTCATGGATTCGTAAGATTGATAATCAAGTTTTAGGGTTTATCATGTTCTTGGGTGTTGGGAAGAAACCCTAGTTTGAAAGAGAAGTTTGATTGAATGATTTGGGAGTTTGAATGATCATAATAGGTGGATAACAATCTGATTTGAATGTGGGAATCATGTTATATTAGGTTTAGTATGATTATAGGATGAATTAGATGCTTGGGGGAAAAGTTTCATGAAGATTGACAATTCCCGTATGGATATTTTGAATGAAGTTGGAAACTTGAAACTAGTGTAACTTTTGATTCAGGAATCGAAATTAAGATCTGTTTGAGGCTAAACTTATTATTTCGAACGTTTTGAATCCAATGGAACTGTTTTTAGACCATGATCTGTTTGGGAAACTGGAGTAATAGATTTGGTGGAGTTATGATGGATTATGTATGCTTTAGGTTAGGGAATTTTGAAGCAAAGCTTTGGGCTTATTTTGGAGCATGAATTGAATGAGATGTTGGGGAAGTGTTAGAACCCTAAACCATGGACTATCATATGCATGTAATTAGTATAGCAAGTATATTGCTAGAATGTTGGTTTGATTAGCATATTGTTATGTGTAGGTAACGAGTTCGTTGACGACAAGTACGTAGAGTACGTATTGATTGCTATTGTTGGAATTTGCTTTGAGGTAAGTAAATGTGCCAAGCCTAGTGTGGTTATCTCTTTCGTGTCAAACGAATATTTGATTTGTTACGTCTCAAAATGTGTTTACATGATACATGACTTGGAACATGAGATTTCTACTTGTTAAATGTTTTTTATGAAAACATCACCATGATAATGAATGAACTATAACGTAAAGTGGAAGATGTTGTGCGGGACTCTATTATTCTCTTTGGGCGGTGTTGGCTGCGGTCCCGTCTCTTTTTGATCCGGTTGCAAGTCCCCGGATAGTAACATGTACTCACTCCTCTGACCGGCGTAGTCTTAGGGGGGTGTCGACACTTAAGGTCATGGAAGCTGTGGTTTATTTGGTTTTCCCCGTCACAACAAAGCAATAATGGATTTGTTTGGTTTTGTTAACGGAATGAAGTTAACACTGGATTTGGATTTTTCCTAATGATAATGGGAATTGGTTTAGAAATACTATGGAATTGGGAACTCTTATGTTTTAATACAAGAGTCAACTTTATTACCGCTGTGTTTGCGAAAAACTCTTACTTACAAATGAGTCATTGTTTTATAACTATCCATCATCGTTTTACATGTTTGGATGTTTGCTTACCAGTATTTCAATGCTGATTTTGTACTGTGGTGTTTCTTTTTGATTCCGCACCACAGGTTTAGAAGAAGGTTATCGGTCATAGAAGGGGACGCGCACCACATGGAACATTATTAGTAGTAGTATTTCATTTGAAATTGAATTCTTTAGTAGTTTAAACACTTTAGTTGTTTTTGCCGGTTTGTGGCTAGGACAAAGGTTTATCGCAATACATTGTTTTTAATTGGATTTAATTTAATGTTGTGGGTGTTTTGTGCTTGCGAACCATGTTATAAAATCTCCTTGTGTCCGGGCTCCTCTCGGGTACGGAGTGACATCCCCGGGTCTCCGGCTTGGGCCATTTGGGGGTGTTACAGTTCCAGTCTAGAAAACTGATTCCAGACAGCTTATTTACTCAGGGACATAAAGTCGAGTTTTGTTTGTTTGATGCCATTGGTATTCAACACGGAAAAGATTATGCAAATATTGTGACATTTATACTATATTTAACAAGGAATTAAATTATTAAACATAGCTCCCACTATTTTTTTTTTTTGAATTAATAACTCTCACTACTAATGCGGAAAATATCATATATTTTCTAGTGGACCCACATATTTCACCTCCTCTTGAGCTTACTTTGGCAAGTCACCCAAAAGTTAGTTATTTTAGTAGGAACACCTTCCAATTGCGTCATATGTAACTATTGGTTCAGTTTAGCAAATAACTCCTTATTTATCTATCTCATAGATAATCTCAATTGTCTTGCCTATAAGCTTTCAATCTTATTGAAGGAGCTTAGTTAAGTTAGACCTTTTGTGTAGCAGTTGCATATTACTTGCTTATGACATTGCGCCATACTATTAAAAAACTAAGGTACCTTGCTTTGGCAACCCCAAACTTAATTAATCAATCGTCATGACGAGTGCCACGCAAAAGAACACAACAACTTAATATTTCATTGAGGGATTTTCTTGTCAATTTTAATTATTTTGTTGATCTTATCAACTGATCTACTTATTTGGATTGGGAATCCCAAATAAAAGATCTAACTATTTGATTATTATATTGTTACATTTTGCATGCATCAACCATGCAACAAAAATAAATAACAAGACGATAAATAAATAAACAAATAAAACATGGTACGTATGTGTCCCTAAGACTAAGATATTTCCAAGTCAATGAGAATATCTATAAGCCCTAGAGGGACAAGCTCATCTCCATGTGCCTCCATCTTTCATCCATGCGTCCTAGCTTGTGGGTCTTCATCGTTGTAGATACTGCTTTCCAGACAGACAAATCGTCACCACGTGGCAGCCATCCAGCACACCTAGATGTGCTCCATCCACACTAGATCACCACCCGTGCTGATCCACGTGGGGGCTACGAGACAGAGCCCCCGCGCACCATAACACGGGACTTGTAGGGACTTAGTGGTTTGGAGGCTAGGGTAAGGTCCGTCGCGCGTATGCGACAACCAAGCTTGCGCGCGACCTCTGGTAACTGACTGAGACATCCTAGGCTTCCCATTAATGCGGCTGATCTCATAACGGTCTCCGATACTTGTGGGCAGATGCGTAACGGTTCTTATATAAACGGTCGAATGTGTCTATCTCTTTTGCGTGACAAGGTCTTGAAATCAATGTGTCTATCTCCCGGATGTACCAAAAGCCTGACAAGGAGGGCGTCGCCTTCATCAAAAAATTCAGGGCCAGGTCCTTGGAGTGCAGCGACGAGGTCTTGGAAGGCCGTTTGGTCGAAATATGCCTGCAAGGCATGCGAGACGAGTACAAAGGTATGTTGATTAACATGAACATGCCCACTTTCTCCAAATTGATTGACTGCACCAGGAACGTTGAGCCCCTGGTAGAAAGGATGAGGAAGAGACGCGCTAGCGAGCATGCACCGACGAATTCCAGCTACAAGGTCGGAAAGTTTGGTTACAAGCGGCTGCGAGACACCAATGTTCATGCAGTGTCGCCATCCAGCAAGCAACAACGACCCGAGCCACAGGGGGCGCCGCCCCTACCCTGCTCAATCGAGGATGCGATTGATCTCTGTAAAAGATGGCGGAAGGAAGGAGTCCTGCCACCCTTTGAGCGCAAACCTACAAGAGAGCAATTCAGAAGCCCCAGGTGGTGCGAGTGTCATGTCCAAGTGTCACACCCAACGCAGGATTGCAAAAAGATCAGATGAATGGTGGACAGGAAAATAAAGGAGGGCCAGCTGTTCATAGACGAGCCGGCCAAAGATGTGCGCAATAATCCCCTGCCGTCTCATGCGTGGCAGGAGCCCAAAGGGAAGGAGGTCGCTATGATCTCGATAACCGACTTGGAGGAGGTCGTAGATACAGAAGTCCCCATAGTCGCGGAGATCCACGAAGAGGAGGATTACGGTATTGACACGGAAGATTCACGAGCTGGGCAAATGAAGAATTCTGCCAAATTTGCTAAGTTCTTCGATGAAATGGGCTTCTCACCCGACTGTAGGCACGAAATGACCAAATCCTCAGAGCGGCAGAAGACTATGGGGAGGAGCTAGTAATCTCGGACGGCAGGATTGTCAGGGCCATTCGGCCAGAGGGACCCATCATGACATTCGACGAGTACTAGCGTGAACCATCAGAGACCACTGTACGTGACGCCTGCCATCAACCATGTGGATTTTAAAAGGGCATTCGTCGACGGCGGAGCCGCGGTGAACGTTATTCCCCTTAGCACCCTGGAGACGGCGGGCATCCCCAAACACAAGATAGTTAAAAAGCCATCGCCGCTCACAGGCTTTGGCAGCGATTCCAGGATGACCCTGGGGTGGATTTGTTGGGTTTTGAAGTAGGTAACGCAGCGGAATAACAAAAATTAATTCCTACTTCAATGCCCACCACGGATCGTCAGGAGGAGACATCATAACATGATAGGAGACATAGTATTGTGTACCTTTTGATTTTGTGAGATCACACGAAGAATGATGTCCTCGTCTCTACGGTTGATCCACGTCTAGAGGTGAGATCTAGATTCTTCCTTGAAACAAGTGCTAGCTTAAACCCGAAGGAAGAGGGAAGAAGATCAAAGCAACAAAGGCACAAGAGGAGGTTCGGCCTCCTCTTTGAGCCGACGGGAAGGGGGGCGGACGGGGCTAGGGTTTCGGCCCTAGCTCTTGTCTTGCTCTCTCCTTTTTCTCTCTCCCACTCTCTTTGTTATGTCTAATAACAATTAACATTAAGTGGAAAGGAAACTAGAGCTTCTTTATATACTTCAAAAACTCCTTGTTGTTTTCATAAAAGAGTTTCCTAATTCCAGATGAACTAGAATTATTCCTTTCCTTGCAAATTAGTCCTACTAAGTTTGCAAGGTGTTGCACAATGATCCTTCTATTAATTAATTAATATTAATTAGTCCCAAATCTAGCTCTACTCTATTTTACGTGTGACCCCATAGGTTTCTATATAGTTGGTAGTAACCCTTACTAACATGGAGCGGTGTTTAGCAACACATCCATGCCACCCAACCAATAGAAATAGTCAGTGATCCCGACAAACCTCTTGTGCCCAATATGTTATATTGCACTATCCCTTTGTCTCCATATCCGGATTGGACACGAGACATAAATAGTCACACTCGTATATCCAATCCATAGCTCCGAGATCTTGGGAATATGCTTATGCTTGCAGATAACATCAATATCTCCAGATTGATTTATCTGAGTCTGGCCAGACATTCAATAAGCCTCATCCCTCGAGTGGTCGTGGATATTTACCCCCATTATGTGGGAGGGACAAATCCTATCTACATCACTACGATCTCTAAGCTTGCTTCCTATCACGCCCGATAGCCATCTTTATGATTACCCAGTTACGGTGTAACGTTTGATAACATCAAAGCGCAATATTCCACAACTAGAGTATCTAGTGACTTCAAGTCTAAGTACTGCAAATATATTAGCACTACGAAAAGCGATTGTGACTTGACATAATCTAATGTATCCTTTTCGTTGTGGGTCAATCCAGTATGCCATTACTCCTAATGCATACCCATGTGTTAGACATGATATCTCCATATCAATCTACCCACATGCTAGTCTATATTTGATCGTCATATTAATCAATATAATGGACTAGGGATATTTAAGATAAACAACACATTTTATCTAAGGACTTCATTATATTAAATATCACAATATATAATAAATGAATATTCTAGCCAAAACAATGTTCATACTAAATCTACGATTGCCTCTAAGCATCTATTCCAACAGTCTCCCACTTGCACTAGAGCCAATCTGACGCATCTCGTATGCCTATAGATCTGACGTGCCCTTCATGCTTTCGCTGCGCAAGAGTTTTTGTGAGCGGATCTGAAACATTGTCATCTGTTGGAATCTTTCACATCTTCACATCTCCTCGATCGATCATATCACGAATAAGATGGAATCTCCTAAGTACATGCTTTGATTTCTGGTGTGATCTTGGTTCTTTGGCCTGTGCGATTGCCCCAGAGTTGTCACAGTACAACTCTATGGGATCCACGATGCTAGGGACCACACCGAGCTCAGTGATAAACTTCTTTATCCAAACTGCCTCTTTCGCTGCTTCCGCAGCAGCAATGTACTCAGCTTCTGTTGTAGAATCAGTAACTGTCCCTTGCTTGGAACTCTTCCAGCTTACAGCTCCTCCATTCAGGCAAAACACGTATCCAGACTGCGATCTGTAGTCATCTTTGTCGGTTTGGAAGCTTGCATCAGTATAACCCTTTACACTTAGCTCTTCCTTACCTCCAAATATCAATAACACATCCTTAGTTCTTCTCAAGTACTTTAGGATGTTCTTGACAGCAATCCAGTGACTCTCACCCGGATTGGACTGGTATCTGCTCACCATATTCAACGCGTATGATACGTCTGGTCTAGTACATAACATGGCGTACATGATGGATCCTATGGCCGAAGCATAGGGTATCCTACTCATGCGGTCCTTCTCAATCTCATTGGAGGGACAGTCATTCTTAGAAAGAGTGACTCCATGTGACATGGTCAACAATCCCTTCTTGGAATCTTGCATGTTGAACCTATTCAACACCTTGTCTATATATGTACTTTGATTTAGGCCGAGCAACCTTCTAGATCTATCCCTATAGATCTTTATACCAAGTATATAGGCTGCGTCTCCTAAGTCCTTCATTGCAAAGCACTTTCCTAGACAATCTTTAACAGATTGCAAAGTAGGAATATCATTGCCTATGATTAGTATGTCATCCACATACAAGACCAGAAATACTACAGAGCTCCCACTAACTTTCTTGTAAACACAAGGCTCATCTTCGTTCTTGATGAAGCCAAACTCTTTGACTGCGTCATCAAAACGTCGATTCCAACTCCTAGAAGCTTGCTTTAATCCATAAATGGATCTTTGCAGCTTACAGACTTTATTGGCATTCTCTGGATCCTCAAAACTCTCCGGTTGTGTCATGTACACATCCTCAAGGAGGTTCCCATAAAGGAACGCTGTTTTGACATCCATTTGCCAAATCTCATAGTCGTAGTATGCTGCAACACAAGTAGGATTCGAATGGATTTAGTCA
This sequence comes from Linanthus parryae, assembly GCA_023055425.1. NCBI lineage: Eukaryota > Viridiplantae > Streptophyta > Magnoliopsida > Ericales > Polemoniaceae > Linanthus > Linanthus parryae. The sequence continues at coordinate 177,264,119 of JALGPY010000001.1, read as the reverse complement.
TGGCGACTGGTGAAAAGTTCTCATCATAGTCAATACCATGAATCTGTCTATAACCTTTGGCTACCAATCGCCCCTTATAGGCAACTACCTTGCCATCCATGTCGGTCTTCTTCTTGAAGACCCATTTGCACCCTATGGGTCGAGCCCCTTCGGGTGGTTCCACCAAAGTCCATACTTTGTTGGTGTACATGGAATCCATTTCAGATCTCATGGCTTCTAGCCACTTCTTAGATTATGGGCCTTTCATGGCTTCTCCGTAGGTCGCAGGCTCATCATCTATGAGTGGTACGTCATCAGGCTCAGTCACGAGAAGTCCATACCTCTCTGGCTCATGACGCACTCTTCCGGATCTACGGAGTTCCTGTGTTACCTGAACAAGTTCTTCCACAACTACTTGCGGTTCCTGCTCGTGTTCCATCATCGGTTCAGTGATTTGTGGTTCTTGAATCTCTTCAAGTTATACAGCCCTCCCACTTGCTTCTTTAGAGACAAACTCTCTTTCTAGAAACATGCCGGTCCGAGCAACAAACACTTTGTTCTCGATGGGGTTGTAGAATTAATATCCTTTAGTTTCCTTAGGATATCCCACAAATTTACACTTATCCACTTTAGGCCCGAGCTTGTCTGTTTGTAAACGTTTTACATAGACATCGCAGCCCCAAATCCTCATAAACGACACTATGGGACGCTTCCCAGCCCGTATCTCATATGGTGTCTTCATGACTGACTTGGATGGAACGCGGTTAATGGTAAAAGCTGCCGTCATTAGAGCATGTCCCCAAAAGGATATCGAAAGATCTATTTGAGACATCATAGATCGCACCATATCTAATAGATTGCGATTCCTCCTCTCGGACACGCCATTCCATTGTGGCGTTCCGGGTGGAGTGAGATGGGATACTAGCCCACACTCCCTAAGATACTCATCAAACTCTTGGCTTAAGTATTCTCCTCCACGATCTGATCGTAGAGCCTTAATACTTTTGCCAAGTTGCTTTTCTACTTCATTCTTAAATTCTTTGAACAATTCAAAGAATTTGGATTTGGCCTTCATAAGGTATAGAAATCCATATCTACTGAAATCATCAGTGAATGTGATGAAGTAGGTATAACCACCTCTGGCAGGCGGGGGGAATGGTCCACATACATCGGTATGTATGAGTGCCAATAACTCACTAGTCCTTTCACATTTCTTATTGTAAGGGGACTTTGTCATTTTTCCTAATAAACAAGATTCACATGTTTCCAAATCAAATGAGTCTAGTAGTCCATCCTTATGGAGTCTAGATATGCGTTTCTCATTTATATGGCCTAAACGATAGTGCCATAGATATGTAGGATTCATATCATTAGTTTTAATCCTTTTAGTATTTATGTTATAGATTGGACTATTTAGATCAAGGATATACAATCCATTAGACAAATGCGCACTACAATAGTGCATACTATCAAAATAAATGGAGCAACACTTGTCCTTTATTGAAATAGAAAAACCCTTCTCGTCCAAACAAGAAACGGAAATAATGTTTCTGCTCATAGCAGGCACATAATAGCAATTGTCTAATTCTAAAATAAGTCCAGAAGGCAAAGATAGCTCATAAACGCCTACAGCTAATGCAGCAACTTTTGCTCCATTCCCGACGCGCAGGTCTATCTCCCCTTTACTCAATATTCTACTTCTTTTCAGATCCTGCACATTACGACAAATGTGAGAACTACATACGGTATCCAATACCCAAGATGAAGAAATAGAAAGATTAACGTCTATAACATAAATACCTGGTGGTGGTGGAATCACTATTCCAAGCTTCTTATCCTCCAGATATTTAGGGCAATTCCTCCTCCAGTGACCCGGCTGGCTGCAGTAGTGACACTCACCCTTAGCCACGCCTCCACTAGGCTTTAGGGCTTCCTTGGATTTCACAACTTTCTTGCGCTTTCCTTTTGAAGTAGAGGCAACTGACTTGCTCTTCTTCTTATGCACCATTATTATGGCCTTGCCCTTGCCTTTGTTGACGCTCTCTTTCGCTGTCTTTAGCATGTTCAATAAGTCAGGCAGAGTCTTCCTGATCTCGTTCATATTATAGTTCATGATGAACTGATTATAACTGTCAGGCAACGATTGCAAGACAATATCAGTAGCCAAATCTTGGCCCAATGGGAACCCGTGTCTTTCAAGGTTCTCTATGTACCCGATCGTTCAGAGTACATGAGGCCCTACTGGATTCCCCTTTGTAAGACTACTCTTGAATAATGCTTTAGACACCTCATAGCGCTCATGCCTAGCCTGTTCCTGAAACAATTGTTTCAAGTGTATGATCATATCATAGGCTTCCATATTCTCATGCTGCTTCTGAAGCCCAGGAGTCATGGTACAAAGCATGAGGCAAGTCACGTCATTAGAATCATCAATATGCTTCTGACGTGCCCTCACTTCCGCCAGAAGAGACTCGTCTTGTGGTGGTTCTGGAATTTGAGCGTCCAAGACGTACAACTTCTTTTCTTGCTTAAGGACAATCCTTAAGTTTCTGTACCAGTCAAGGAAATTTGTTCCAGACAGTTTATCCTTATCAAGGAAAGATCGTAGGGATGAAGTCGATGCGTTGTTGTTTGCCATTTGGAATTCTACAAAACAAGAAATGTGCAATTTTAGTATTTTGAACAATTTAACTATATTTAATAATGGCTAGATCATCAAATATAGCTCTCACTATTTTTCTCGGATTAATAGCCCTCACCATTAATGAGAAAATATCATTACATTTTCTAGTGGGTCCAAGATTCCTTTTTCACTTCTTCTTGAGCTTGCTTTGGCAAGTCACCCAAGAATAGGTTATTTCGGTAGGAACCATTCCAATTGCATCCTATGCAACTCTTGGTCCAATTAGGTGAATAACTCTTTTATTCTTTATCCCATGGATAACCCCTAATTGTCATGCCTCTAGGCTCATCAATCCAATTGATTCTTGCCCAGTTGCGTCGAACCTCTTGCTTCAACATACACACATTACTAGCTTGTGTCATCCGCAACACATCATGGTAAGTTAGAATCGCCTTGCTTTGGCATGCCCGAATTTTAATAAACCATGATCATGAAGGGTGTTTTGGCAAGAGAAGGCAAAACGCAATATTTAATTGAGGGATTTTTCCTTTTAATTTGTTTGGTTGATCTTATCAACATGGTCTACTTATTTGGATTGGGCAATCTACAATAAAAGAACAACCTTGTTTATTGTTATCTTGTTATTGTTTTCGCTAGTATCGCCATACACACAAAATTAAATAACAAGGCATGAGTAATAAACATCCACAAACATAAAAGAAACGTGGCATGGATATGGCCCCTAGACTAATGATATTATCAATCCAATGATAATATCCAATTTCCCTAAAGTGCCGAGCTCATCTCCATGTGCTCCACCATAGCTGCGCACCTAGGGATGTCTTCTTTGGCTCTTGGCTCCTTTGGTTCTCCGGTCTTCTTCTCCATGTTCTTGGCTATCATCTAAATATATCTAATTCTAGCCTAACATCTAGAATAAATAAATAACAAAAGTCTCACACGTCGAGGAGAAAAATAACGTTCATCCACGTGGAGTCTTGAAATGTGTTCTCATTTATCTGGCCTAAACGAGAATGCCAAAGATAAGTGAGGTTCATATCATTATATGCAAACCTCCGGGTACTAATTTTATAGATGGAATTATCAAGATAAAATATATAGAGTCCATTTAGACGAAATTACATTAAAATAATGCATATCACCAAAATAAATGGAACAACATTTGTCCATTATTGTGATGAAACACCTTTCTTGTCCAAACAAGAAACTAAGATAATGTTCCCACTCATAGCAGGGATATAATCGTGTTTGTCTAATTCAAGGATAATTCATGAAGGTAGAGATAATTTCCTACGGCTAATTCAGCAACCCTTGCTTCATTGTCCCACGTGTAGGTGTATCTATTCCTTATCAAATTTTCTACATCTCTTGGGATCTTCCACATTTCTACAAATGTGAGATCCTCATCTAGTATCATATACCTATGATGATGAGATAGACACATTGATTTCTATAACAAAATACCTAGAATGGAATTCACAATTACTTTGTTATTTCTTTCAACGTACTTTGGACAATTCCTCTACCACTCAATCACCTATTGGGCGTTAAGGCAACTTCCCTGGCTTTAGCAACAAGTTTGCTTATACCTTTGGGAATCCGGGCGAACCTTTTGTCTTCTACCAATTTTGTTTACCCATCAATATGGCTTTGCCTTTCCCCTCATTAGTGCCTTTTTCAGTAGTTCTCAATCACATTGAGTAAATCACTTTTGAACAAAACTTTAATTACATCCAATGCAATTCTAGAAAGTTTTCCTTCCTTTAGGCTTTAGTCATATTGGCAATTGGTGGAGAGAAACCCTTTGCTCTACGACATACAACATTTTCCTTTTGTTTGAGAACAATTCTCAATTTTGTTCCAGTCTAGAAAACTGATTCCAGCCAGCTTATTCTACTCAGGGACATAAAGTCGAGTTTTGTTTGTTTGATGCCATTGGTATTCAACACGGAAAGGATTATGCAAATATTGTGACATTTGTACTATATTTAACAAGAAATTAAATTATTAAACATAGCTCCCACTATTTTTTTTTAATTAATAACCCTCACTATTAATGCAGAAAATATCATATATTTTCTAGTGGGCCCACATATTTCACCTCCTCTTGAGCTTGCTTTGACAAGTCACCCAAAAGTTAGTTATTTTAGTAGGAACACCTTCCAATTGCTTCATATGTAACTCTTGGTTCAATTTCGCAAATAACTCCTTATTTATCTATCTCATAGATAATCTCAATTGTCTTGCCTATAAGCTTTCAATCTTATTGAAGTAGCTTAGTTAAGTTAGACCTTTTGTGTAGCAGTTGCATATTACTTGCTTATGACATTGCGCCATACAATTAAAAAACTACGGTACCTTGCTTTGGCAACCCCAAACTTAATTAATCAATCGTCATGACGAGTGCCACGCAAAAGAACACAATAACTTAATATTTTCATTGAGGGATTTTCTTGTCAATTTTAATTGTTTTGTTGATATTATCAACTAATCTACTTATTTGGATTGGGAATCCCAAATAAAAGATCCAACCGTTTAATTATTATATTGTTACATTTTGCATGCATCAACCATGCACCAAAAATAAATAACAAGACGATAAATAAATAAACAAATAAAACGTGGTACGTATGTGTCCCTAAGACTAAGATATTTCCAAGTCAATGAGAATATCTATAAGCCCTAGAGGGACAAGCTCATCTCCATGTGCCTCAATCTTTCATCCATGCGTCCTAGCTTGTGGGTCTTCATATTTGTAGATACTGCTTTCCAGACAGACAAATCGTCACCACGTGGCAGCCATCCAGCACACCTAGCTTTGCTCCATCCACACCAGATCACCACCTGTGCTAATCCACGTGGGGGCTACGAGACAGAGCCACAGCGCACCAGAACACGGGGCTTGTAGGGACTTAGTGGTTTGGAGGCTAGGGTAAGGTCCGTCGCGCGCATGCGACAACCAAGATTGCGCGCGACCTCTCGTACTGAAATTTCGGTGAAAGATCCAAAACTTTTATAGAAATTATTAGTTTTTCAGAATTTGGAAAAATTTGAGAGAAAAATTTAGAATTTTGACTTTTCTCCACCTCTCGGTTCACTCGCATCCAAACATGCCCATTCTAGATGAGCCCAATAGTTAAAGTACTCCAAAATCCAACTAAATGTTTTGAGAAACTATTTTTGTCGTCAATCAGGCTTGAACCCGGAATCTCATTCAGGGGTTTCCACCGCTCTATCACTTTAGCTACCACCTAGATGTCAAAATCCAACTAAATTGATTGTAAAGTACACGTGTTTCACCGTATACTTCCTCACACACAAAAAGAACACTTGCAACGGGCGGGGAGACGAACTTCAAAATTTGAAATTGAAAAAGTTCCTCCTCACGCTCCTTACGTCATTATTATTCCATAAACAATCCATTTTCCCTTTACTTAAATAAATTTTCCGCCGCGGGCTCAACTCCTTTTATTCCATTTCCCAAAGTTCCTCCCGTTCCGCCTCTCTCTCTCTCTGAGTCTCTTCTCTGGTATGTGTATTTCTTTCTTCTTCCCCCATCAATCAATCGTCGTCTCTTTTTTGAATTCTTAGGGTTTCGATTCTTCACTCTGCAGATTCGAATCCGCCATCGGAGAAAGCGTTCGTTCTCGTCGCCTTCTCTCTCTCGTCGAGCGTCGAATCAAAGTGAAGTGAAGTGAAGTAAGGATGGGCCAGATCCAGTATTCTGAGAAGTACTTCGATGATATCTACGAGTACAGGTACTCCATTTCTCTTTGATTTCTCGCTCTCTTTCGTTTTTTTGCGTAATTGTTCTCTGGTTTGATTGGCGATTTGTTCGATTTGGTTTTGCAGGCATGTTGTTCTCCCTCCGGAAGTTGCGAAATTGTTGCCTAAGAACCGGCTTCTCTCCGAGGTATGTTTCACGCGCTCTGGTTAGGGTTTCTATGAGTGTTTTTACCGTTTGATTCCAGGTTTTATGAAATTGACTCCTGATGTTGAATAAGTTTTGGTCAATTAGCCTGAAAATGAAGTCACTGACTAGTGTGTAATTGAGATTTAGTATGCCTGCGATAACTAATTTCTATGAGTGTTTTTGCCGTTTGATTTCATGTTGTGTGAAATTGATTGCTGATGTTGTGTAATTAGTAGCCAATTTGCCTGAAAATGAAGTCACTGGTTAGTGTGTAATTGAGATTCAGTAAGCCTGTGATAACTAATTCTGGTGATCTGTGTGTTCTGGAATGGCGCCTTGTCGGCTGATGTTGCTCTTGTTTGATGTAATTTGTCTGTTTGAGATGATTCTGGTGCTTTTTGTATGCAGATGAATTTCTATATGTGCTTCCTGTATTCTCTATCAGTTTATCCATGGACTAGCTTATCTGTCTTATAGTATTGACTGTGGTTATATGTATTGGTCAACCGTGGTTCTTCAGTAACAATTAAATTTGTGAATTCAATGTATGGCGTTTAGTCATTAGGTATTCTATGTGGCTGATTTTTGGCATGGTATGATGACCTAGGTTTTTGAGTTAGTTCAAATCTTATTCCATTGTCGAACTATGTGTGGAAAGGGGGTGATATTGGTGTGTGTACCATATCATTGATTGGCTAGTCATTTTGGTTCATCTCACGGATTCTCTGGACCACGACCAACTAATTGATTGGCAAAATAATAAATCCCAGCCTGTGTCATTCTGTTGTTGTTTGGACATGTCGAAATTCATAATTATTTGGACATGTCGAAATACTAAAATTTACAAACTTATTTTTTTGAGGCACTGAGATTGGTTTTGTCTGAACTTGTTGGTGACGGTTTATGTTTTGTTGAAATTGGTGTGTTTGCTGTGGTATCTGTTGCTTATCGAATGCAGATGAACTTCTATATGTTTGTTCATGCGTGTCTTGGCACTCTAGCTAGTTTGCAGTTTCTTTGAATTGACTGCGGTAATCAGTCTGTTAACGTTCAGTGATTATTAACTTTCAATGTGCCTAGTCATTAGGTGTTTTCTCTTGCTGTCACTGGCATTGTATGATGGCACAAGTATTTTGAGATGTTCGAGTAGAAGTTTTCCTTTTTTTTTCCTCCAAAAGCTCTGAAACAATGTGTAAAGTTGGGGATTTATTGGTCTGTAATTGGTATGCATAATTGATTTTCATTGCTTTTAGCTGATCTCAAAGGTTGCCCTGGACCACACATAATTGAACTTAGTTACTTTATTTTGCAAATGTCAAAACATGGATATGCACGCACTTTGTTTCCTTTGTGAATCAATTACTGGGGGTCTTTGTTTATCCAGATTATGATTGTAAACAGTCACTCGATCATCTTCACGGTTGCCCTGGACCATCTCGTCGTTGTGTCTTAACCAGTGGTTCCTAGCTTGCTTACACTACATAGTTAAGTCATATACTCCAAGATGTCCATGATAATCATTATAGGCGATCCATTTATTTTCAGTAATAGTTTTTTTATGCTAGCATCATAAATAAGATTCTTGTAGTTCTTAGCTTATGTGTATGATGGTATCACAATGAATTCAACTTGTTGGTCATGTATTCTCAACTGGTTTGCCCTACTTGTATATTTTGCTTCAAAGTGCAGCATGTCTTGGTACACTCCTAGTTTTGTCCCATTGTTTTATGTGTATCCTCCAAATGGGTTAATACTTGTTATCGGAATGTATCTGATTGTGCTGACGCTCAGTTTGATTTGGTTTGTCAGAATGAATGGCGCGCCATGGGGGTTCAGCAGAGCCGAGGATGGGTTCACTACGCCATCCACCGCCCAGAGCCCCACATCATGCTTTTCAGGAGGCCTTTGAACTATCAGCAGCAGCAAGAGGCTGCTCTAGCTCAGCAAAACCTGGTCAAGTGATGATTGATCGAAAAGGCCATTTCATTAAGCTTTTCTTGTTGCCCTCTCTACTATTGTCATTTCTCCTAGAAATGAACAACTATTATGTATGCTGTATGCGCAAACACATAGGATATGAGTGTTTGGATGTTTTCTAAATTTGCTTAGGCACTTTATTCCGTGAATTCTCTTATCTGCAGAGAATTTTAATGAAACTTTATTCTGCTCTGTGTAGTCTCCTGTTGAGTTAGCAGTGCGGGCACTATGAGTTAACAGTACCAAAATGGCTTTCGGATAATGCGAAAGATGTTTTCTAGGATATTATTATGTTGTGTTTGTTACATCAGTTTACCATGTACCATGTATGCATCTCAATACACATCCAAATGTTGAATGGACTCATGAGTGCAATAGCATAAGTCTGCTATGGCCTTTTGGCAGTTATGGGGATGAGTGATTCTCGACTAGTTTTTGAAAAACTGAAAAGAACAGGAGGAAGAAGACTCAGGTGGCCTTACTAAGGGAAAATATTAGAATTGATAGTTGATAGTGAAAAAAACATATTAGAGGAGCTAGAAGCCGAACTTGGCCAGCAACTATGAATTAGTCGAAGACTCGGAGCATATCAATACCCAATTCCATCTACGAAAGGGGACTGTTTGTTCTTGAAATGGTTAGCAAAGCCCTAGAATTTTAGTCTGCCCATGTAGGCATACACGAAGGTAATTGCCGAAAGAGGAGGAAAGAGAACTAATTCTTTGATATTTCAGCTTCAAGTTTTGAAATGTTCAAGTTGTCGAAATATGGATCTCTCCGTGTCCTTCCTCAAAAAAAGTCTCTTGATGTCCAGATATCACTATTGTGCCTTAGCTCGTATTGTGTGATTTGTTCGACAAAGTTTGAAATTGGTGAGGGTTGGTTAACCTCCCCCTTACCTTTGCTTGAGTTCTCCCTCCAGACCTTAACAACTTGTCTCCGCATGATTACTAAGCCTTAGTTTGTCGCTATTTCAAATTGGTTTTGCCACGACTGTGACTCTGGAATGAACGACGGGCTAGTTGACATTGAACTTTCGAGGGCGCAGTTTACCTTGGAGACCAATATTAGCTGATACCTCAAATGGTGACGGGTGTAGAGCTACATAGTCTTCAACATTGTGAATGCTATGTTGAAAAGAAAATACTTTTCATCATTATCATAATATTAAGTGTCTCTCCCATAATACTCTGTCACATTAACAGTACAAGTAATTAATAATTTGTTAATATGAAAATTGTAAAAAATATTGTTAAGACAATACCCACCTTGTCTATTATATATGTCCTTGCAGCAACCGTCTTCCTAGCTTGTTGTAAAGTTTGGCTCCATTTGGTTCACTCAGGCAATATTTGTATTTTCCATCGTGCTTGTAATGCATTTGTCGTTCTTTTTTTCCTCCCGAGCTAGCATGAGTGCTTATCATCAGGTTCATAGGTTGCTGAATACGAAATCAGTATCCACGCTTTAATTGTCCAATAGCAACTACAACATCTTGAAAAATTTATAGGAACGCATGACATATACCTTTGACTTCCATTTGCGACCACTTTTTATTTTCAGACATTTGTTAGGATTATGATGAGTGGTAGGGTATACTGATTTAAGTTACAAGAAATGATATGAGATTGGGGGTGACTATTTTATAGCTTTTTCTCTCCACATTTACATTATTATGCAGTGCTAGTTCCCATCACAACTTACATCTGTGTATTTAAATCATTTCATCTCCTGTCCAGTTAAAACATAGATGATGCAATATAGGTTCTTATCACAACTTTGCATTTGTTTCCTTAAATAATTTCATCTCATGTTCGATTGATGCAATGTATTTTGTCATCACAATATTATGCAGTGTAGATTCCCATTACAACTTCCATTTGCTTCTTTAAATCATTTAATCTCATGTCCGACTGTTACCGTGTATCTTCTCATCACAATAATATAATATATTGGCTGAATTAAGTGATTACATATCTCATAATTTTTCTCTTAATCTTCACAACATATGCAGTGTGGGGTTCCTATCTCAACTTTTTTTTCTTTCGATCATACCTATCTCAACTTGCATTCATGTAATTACATCATTTTATCTCCTTTCCGATTGAAATATAGAGAAAAGTTCTGGGGCGTTTAAAAGATTTTCCCTTTCTTCTTCTTCTTCTTCTTCTTCTTCTTCTTCTCTGTGTCCAGCTTTCTTCCGATTCCAAGTACACAGAGACCAGTCTCTCTCCCTCTCTCTCCCATCTGGGTTTCTCGGATTATCTTGTTCTGGGAAGTGGGTTCTCATTACATTCTCCGAACAGAGCCCTGAGCCGATAGAGGTATGCCCATGACTTCAATGCATCTTCTTGCTCCTTCTCTCTCTCTCTCTCTGTCTCTCTCACTGTTTATGTTCTTGTTGCGCTAGGATTCATATTGTTTGTCGACACCCAGAAGCTAATTTCTTTGACGTATGTTCTTTTCTTCAAGGATTTCGGTGTTCCCTTTCGCACCAGTTTAAAATATCTGTTATATTAGTGTATTATCCAATAACCATGTTTTAGGTCCAAAATTAACAATGCGAAGTTCTTTGATCTTAGGGTTAATTTCAGTGTGTCAAACAGAAGCCTAATCAGGTTTCCTTGTAGCCGAACAGCAAGCTACTCTATGGTTCGATTTCAATGTCTTAGTTGTGGTTGTGATGTATCAATGTCAAATTCACAGAATCAGTTTCGGTGGTTTTGATGGGTATATTTGATTTTATTGATTATGACACAGTTCCATTATAGTCACAGTATTTCCCCACATTTTTAGAAGCACTCTGATAATTGACAATTTATTTTTATTCATTTAGTACTCTTAAACAGGTTATATAAATTTGCAGTGTTCTTGATGTGGCTTGTTAATAAATCTCGCGAGTATCTAGACACAATCAGGACTGGTACACAATAAGCCATATTTTACAACGATCAATCAGGCTGTAATGTTTTTCGCTTATCACAGCATTTTATGTTTGCTGTTTATGCAGTTACTAGCATTTAGATAAAAATGTTTGCTTGATTCTTGCAATAAAAAAAATCAACCTTTACTATAACCTTCAAGTAAAATTTATCCCATGCTACAGAAAATTTAAAACCCAAAGAAAAATATGATACTCCAAGCCCAAGTTATTTCCTTCCAGAGTGGCCTCTAACCACTCCCAGTATTGAATGAGCTCCATATACTACCACGGCGATACCACTTGTCCAAGATTATCTCTTAGTCTCTTCAGTTAGAAAGCAACCATGTACCTATTACAGAAACAAATGTTTATCCTTGGTAAATACGTGATATGATGTTAACTCATTTCATTGTAATCTCACCACCCAATTAAAGTAAATTTCGTTATACTTACCTCTTCCTCTCAGTACAAATTACAATTCATCTATCCATATCCTACTAACAGATTTTCGCAAACTCCTTCACTGCTTTACTGTCCAATGCCATGTAAGCAGAAATCAGGATTTTCAAAGTTGTGGTACAACTACTGTCGCCAACAAACCGGGACAAAGTGTTTTCATCCACGTCTTTTGCTGCATTGGCTTGGGATGGTTCGGCAGTAGTTGTCACTCGGCACCTCCAGAGAATGCGAAACTGACACATATCTTCCTTAGTTATGAGGGTTCTTCGACCTTACAGTTTACGAGTGTTCTTCAACCTTACAGGTTATGATGAACTCTCGAGAAGAGAATTCAAGTGAAACACTCAAATATCTAGAGTGAGGGCGGTGGGGTGGGGCTCATGCACAATGGTACACATGTTGGGCCGAGGAATCTGGAGCAGGCAATAACAGTACCCATATGATTTTTTTTTTTCTTGTACACAATATATTGTTCTTAGCTTGGTTACAAACTGCACTATCACAGGGCATACACTTTTGGTGTGTTTGTGGCTCCAATCTTACGTTGGTCCAACATCACACATGCTGCATTTCTTTTGGTTGATGCTTAAACTGTTTGGTTATGTAGAATAGTAGTTCCAATATCAGAGGACACGGTGAGGCTCTGAATAGCTGACATTATGATATTTGATGCAAAGTAGCCGGTCGTTGAACTAAGGAATTAGACTAGCTGTGAAGGAGAGAACTGACATTGTGGTGTTTCCGTCAGACGGGAAACTATGTTGAAACAAGAAAACAAGCTTTTGCTTGAACAAATTGGGCTTGTGAAACTTTAAGAAGCTCGGGTTTAGAAGAAACTTATGGACCTTTAGAGCCTTACATATACATAATTTCTCAGCTTCAAGCCTCCCTGGCATATACTACAAAATCTAAAGTACTCAAATTATTAAAATCAAATAGTTATGTAAAGTAGTCATTGACTTTTCAAAGCTCTCCTTAGTTATGTTTCTCTTGAGGGATCTGCGTATGGATCAACTAAGATGTTCTACAAGATTAAGAGTAAGTTGACCCAAGAGGCACCCAAATAAAAAGCTCGTGAACTTTTCACCAGCTTGCTAGATGTCCCTCTTATATCCGTTTCTCACTGAGATAAAAAAGTCAACATATTCTGAAAAATAATTGCTGGAAACCACCATGAATTTCTACTCTTTACTAGATTCTTACAGATGAAAGTGAAAGTGCTATTTATTTTACATTGAACTAATTCGTACCTGTATAAATAGACCTCCGTGCACACACTTCCAACTATAAAAAGTTGCATTATATTCGACAATTTATCTATATGCAGAGAGACGAACTCGTTGAAAATAGTGCGGCCTCTTTCTATGGTAGTTACTCTGTGCACATAATCTCTATTTGGTTTGGATAGAATGACCTTGGAGTAAAATAAATATCTCATTTACTTATATATAGAAGCACCCAGTGTGAATTAAACTTCATAGGGTTTTCCTGTAATTCTCTCTAGATTTGTTAATCAGATCTTCTTTTCTCAGTGTGAGAAATGCAAGTTAGTGCTAAATCGAACGAGCTACTGGTCAAACTCCTCCTCTGCTCTTGTCTTGTTTAGCTGAGCTTAGATTGGTTAAACCTACCCTATTAACTTTAAACAGACTTGTCGTTGAGCTTCAATGGCTGATTTGATCCCTGCACCCTAGTTGTAAATTCATTAACATTTCGACTGTTGGGGATGTTTGTGATATTAGAGCTTGTATAGTAGATTTATTGCTAAGTGTTACTTCTTTTGTGTAACCTGATATGCTTCAAATTTGCATGATCTGTTTGCTGCATAAAAATTCCCTTTTACTAAAAAAGGATTTGCTGTCTTGAAAAACTGACGAGCAATTTGTACCTAAAATTCGTCTGCAATTTGTCTAAATTTCATCTGAGATTTGGTGCAATTCAAATAATACGTAAACTGATTCATAATAAATGAATAGATATGATGTCGACAAGATGAAGAATCACATATGCAATGAGTTTACATTCCGTTAGTTCTATAAGTTGCTCTATTGATGAATTGAAATGAAGTGCAAATTACATTTCTACCAAGAGCTGAAGAGTGAGTTTATCGTTTCCTGATTTTTAGAGCCTGATTTACTGAATGACTATATTACTCCACTGACAGGATGCCAGTTTGTCATCGTGGTGTTCTAGAGGAAGCCTCAATTTGAAGAAAGACAGAAAGTGCACATGGCCACTATGTTGTTGAATGGTGATTCTTCACATCATGCAATGATGTGTGATGGCAGGACTTCTCGAGCTTCTCACGAAAAGCCAGAAGATAGTGATCACTGGTATTTCTCTAGAAAGAAGATAGAAGAAGAGTCCCCGTCCAGAAGAGACGGCATCAGTTTGAAGAAAGAGACTCATATCCGCAAATCGTACAGTACATTCTTACAAGAATTAGGCATGGGGCTTAAAATGTAAGTTCTATTCCTTCAATTTTAACTTTGGTGTCTTGATGCCCTCTTGTTTAAAGACCATCTTCTTAAATTCTTTTGCCTAAAGGCAGTTTGTGATTTGAGCTCTTAAAGTCGAAACTATATAGCATGCTTTGAACTTTCGAGACGTTGTCTCTTTCTCTTTTCTTTCACCTGTGTTCTTTCCTTTATTCCATTTTTTCTCTTGGAGCTGCATAGTTTGATGAGTTTGCATGGCACTTGGTATGAAATATGCCGCTTCTTTGAGATTGCCACTATCCTCTGCTGTTAGTAGTATCTCAACAAATTCCATCAGGCTTATGATTGTATAAGATTCTGGACCTGTGTATATGGACAGGAGTGTATATTATATTATGGAAATATAGTATTTTGAATGAGTGAATTGCTAACAAGTAAACTGATATGTCTGCATTGGGGTTGTTTTGAGACACCCGTTTTTGTTCTTTTGATACTCGTGATTAGATACTAAAGCTGTGTTTGGGATACCAAGTTTTTGGGGCAGTATTTTACTGGTCCGGACCAGAGCTATCTTTTGTATTAGGCAGAGCACCAGGGAAAAAACACAGTGCAAATAGGTTAACCACTCCCTCCTGTCATACTTTATGTGTCTCTTTCCTACTTTTTTTTTTTGAGGGAACATCTGGATCATATAATAACGTGCTACTGTCATGATCCAGTATATCAATGGCCCAGGCTTTTGGATGAACATTGTAAATAGTGCTATTATGGCTCTTCAATTGTATCTTTCCAAATGAACCTTTCATGAAAATTGAGGATATTTTTAAGTCGTGTTACAAGTTAAAATAGGTTACTAAAAGGTGTAAAAGTCCAGCTTGGCATATACATCTGATGGAGGGAGTAGTAAAAAGAATAAAACATGGTTGTGACTTGGAAGGCCTCTTATAGCACTTTCTAACGAATTGTCATAATTCACGCCTTGCATTGTAGGTTCTAGTTAGTGATGCTGATACTCTCGATAAGTTACACCGCTGTCACAACCCCCATGTCGGTTTGTACCATTCTTTTGGATCACATGTCCTCCATGAGAAAGTTATGGAGTTTGTCGTGACAGTGAAGGAAGTGGTGGATTGAAGGAGAACGGTAAGAAAGGAGATTTAAATAGTATGCTATTCGTGCTTAAAAATCGTTGTGTGCCATTATCACCAAGCCAATGGTCAATATACGTCGATACACTAAAATGGCTAATATTTCTGATGTATATGCTTAAAGAAACGAGACAGATAATATACAATCTATAAAGATCAAAGCTGCATTCATAACAGCTATATTGATGAAACTAAACTAAACATATGGTTTGACAAAAAAAAAAAAAAAAAAAAAAAAAACACTAAACATATGATAGTCCATGATATGGGTAAATGATTAGTACGAAGGCTGTAAATATGTTTAATATGCTCAAAGCTTGGTTATCAAGCCTTTGTTTCCTAAGCATTATTCAACATCTTGAAAAGTTCATGCTTTCTGACTGAGTCCCTTTCAGTCTGCTCAATACTCCCATTACCGTTAATAGGCAACCAGGACGGCTGCTGATGCCCGTTTTTTATAACCTTGGCATAAACACAGGTAAGTTTGTGTTAGGAAATGTATGTATCCTGTTTCATTTTTTCTTTGAGGGTTTGAAATGCTGGAAGTATTAGGGGTATTTGGTTCCTGTGAAGAGCTTATGAGTCTACTTGCTGGAATTGTCATGGGGAGCATTTTTGGTGTTGGCTTTCATAATCCTCAAAAAGGATGGTTCCTGAAATGTAAGTTGCTTCTTGCTTTAATGCACCTATTATTGGATTCGCAGAACCAGAAGCTAGATTGCAGATCGTCCAGATCACTTTGGTCTGTAGCTCAACCTTATGCCTAACTGTTGTGTGGAGTTTGGGATGTGTCAAGCGCTATGTTGCACGGACACTCCATCAGGGGTGGCGTTTGCACTTCTAAAACTCGGACAGACCTGAACGTCTCTGAAAAGCCACATGGTGTTTCAACAATAAAACTAATAAAAATAAGGAACCGAAATGCCTGGGACACGCGTCTTAATTTGGAGATGTCGGGGGGGGGGGGGGGGACAAAGCCTTAAGTCGACTTATCTGACCAGATCTATTATTCTTCCTCGTCCTTTTCGTCGTCTTCGTCAAAGAGATTGTGACGGTTTAAATATGAAAATACGAGACGGTTTTTTCACCTCCACCCCCTGTATTTTTTAAATTTTAATAAACACTCTAATAATTATATGTTTTCTTGTTACTATCTTCTGGATGTTAAGTTTATATATATATATATATATATATAATATTATATATATAAGCACACACACATATATACACAGGCGTGTCAGCGTCTCCTGATTTTTTGAAATTTGGCGTTTCAGCGTCTCCATTTCGTGTTGTCTCTGTTTCCATGCAACATAGTGCGGGGGCTTATTTGAAAACACAACTTCCTTTATTTCGCAGAACTTTCCCTCTCAAGTTGATGTGTAGAGAAAACCGACACTGTTTCCCTTTGTCTTTCATGATCTACGAAAATCACAATCACCATGTCAGTGTTGTGGTAATAGTGTTTGCTGTTTATATGGCAGAGTTGACAAAGAAGCAGAGAGTTTGTTTCCCACACTTGACCTATGCTGAGCCCCTGAATGGCAGTGGCATGTGATAAAGTGCATGCATCGTTCGCGGTATGGGGCATAGATACCTGTCTGATTGCATGGCCATTATGTACATGTACTAATAATCAATAGTAATATTATATATACATGACAAAGGCCTATGTTGAACTTTAGTATCTTAGGTGGGGATCTTAAATGCCGTAGAACACAAATCCCCAAATCATTGTAGGATGTTGGCATAGGCTATCACCAGTCCTGAAAAAGCCATCGCCCATTGTGCTGTTGTAGGATGTCAAGTGTATCTTTCTTCCAAGCACTCTCCCATAGGCTGTTGGGATTTCATAAAATACAGCAGAGTTGCATACGAAGTTACCAACTATCCATTTAGGTGATTTGTCAGTCTTGCTTTTTGGGTAGCTTCAGTTGACACACCTCTCTACAGACCTTTTAGAAACTCGTTTGGGTTTTATTGATCTCTTTAAGTACAGTTACCTTATATATTTCCGGTGGCACTCCTTTTCGATTACATAACTAAAATCATTTTCTTACCTATAAAGAAAGGACAGCAATGTTTTTTTTAACTGAGGACTTGTATGGGATAATCAATAGTCGTTGGGTTTTTTCGCGCGAAACACATGATCATTTTCTGTTTTTACAAATTACATGAAATTGGACTGTTAACATTTTGAGAGGCAAACTGATAATGGAGGCAGCACACATTAATTCTTAGCCAGTCCCTGTACGACCTGTAACTTCTGAAATAATACCTGGACTTGGGAGTCTGTATAATGTCGGGTGTGTATCCGAGAATCGAATTCGCCCCCTTGCAGAAATTTAGGATTCAGGTACCCCTAAAAAGTATTAATTTGGATACGGGTGCGGGGACACTGTGACATTGCAATTATTGTACATAATATATATTTATGTTCATAAACTAAACATAAACCTAAAAGATTATTTTGACCCAAGAAAAGGAATCAAGTGTTGCGACTCATCAATCAATAAGAAAGAGGAACGTGTCAGTTGGTTATAGGATTGTCAGTGAGCATTGAGATTTAGATGACTCCGACAACAACTTCGAACAAGGTGAAGATGATGAAACAAAGGAGGAGGCAAGGGCGAAGAAGAAACCGAAGCACCATTTGCTAGACCATGATTTAAAACATTTGGAGTGTCGGATTGATGGAGGCCAGATTCTCCACATATCCCATATCCTTATCTGATAGGATCGTGTCTGACACGGGACTGAAGAGTCTGGTAACTTAACAGTTCATTATAATCTGAAATGGAGGCAGCACTTATAGATTTCATAGGCTCATGTTTTCTTCACTGTGTGGCAATTATGCTAGCCGATAGTTAGATCTTACTGTAACTGTTTACATCCCTTCTCTCTCTCTCTCTCTCTCTCTCTCTCTCTCTCTCTCTCTCTCTCTCTCTCCTTTTGAGTACAGCTTTATCTCTTTTCCTGTAACAATGCGTCTGTGCTTATGATTCTTTCTTAAAAAACATAGGCGACAGGTTAGAATTGCTACTGCCATAATCTTCTGTCATCGCTTCTTCCTTCGTCAATCCCATGCAAAGAATGACTGGCAGGTGAGTTATTGATCGCTGTATTTAGCCTTAATTTGTGTATGCTCGCCTTGAGCAGTACTACCTCTGTTTCTTCTCTTTCAGCCTACTTCACTTTTTGTCACTATTTACTGGGTCACTTTGACCCGGTGATTTGATTAGTAAAACGATACAAGAATTTGGTAATCTTTGCATGGTCTTTTAGAGTAAACTTTATTCTACAACAACATAAAAAAAAAAAAAAAATCCAAAAAATTATACCGTTGCTATCTAAATCACCGAGTCAAAGTGACCCAATTACGTGTTAAAAAGTCATAGTAGGACGATCCAAAAGAAACGGAGGTAGTATGACTTCATAATAACTTGCTCGGAATGTATCTTTTGTCTTCAATCGCATTATCTCATGTTTGTGTTAGTTGAGACAGCTCAAGTATATTCATTTTCAGGAACTGGGAGAGAACAGTAACATGGTCTTACTAGTCTTGTTTGCACTTGACAAAGTTTCAAAGACCATCCAGCTCCCTATTTTATTAGCATGACATATATAATTGTAAGTCAGCAGTTTTGGATTTGTTCATATATATAAAATCATTCATAGACTGCTGCTAGTTTTGGCTCTGATTTCTGGTGTGAGTTTCCTGGAACTTGAAATGATTGTTTTGGGTAATATGTTCAACATAATTACAAACATTGATCCATAGATTTGGTTTACAAGTGTTGGATGAAAAAGAAGAAAATTAATCAGCTAGATTAGCTTGGCTTGGAGACTGTCCTAATATAAGTGGTTTAATAGCTTACAAGTGGATGCATCTAGGGAAGAAATCATGTTTAGCCGTTGTATCTTCTTTGATCGCTTGGTTAGCAAGGCGGTTAGGCTTAACTGTGATAGAATGCTTGCAACTTGGCCAAAATAGAAAGGGATGATACCGGTCTGGTGTAACATACGGATCAAGGTTAGAAACTAGACAGACCTCACATGGGCAGACAAAGTGAAGTGGGTTCAAAAGACTCATTCTTTGGATGAGGAAATGGGGTGTGCTTGCTTATATGGCAGTAACAAATTGTTGTTGGTGTGAAAAAACTGTGAAAAGAAGCTTTTTAGCTCTCAAAGTTTATACTTATATATATCAGGGAAATTCCCAATTTTTTGAATTAGTGTGACAATTACATCCCGAAAGCCAGAGTATCTCATATATTTTTAGTAATTTTAGAGGCTCGAGGTCAAAGCCAGAAAGAAGAGAACTTAACTTCCTACCAACCCCACTCTACGTCTTCATCACCAAATTATTCGAACCTTTTAGTTGATTGTCATTGTGACATGCAGCTCTGTTGCCCTGGAGATGTCTGTCTCTATTCCTGCACTTTCTTTTCTTTTCTTCATTTGTTTCTCTGGAATCTGCCATGGTGATGTCTGCCTCTATGCTAGTCACGATAATCCGGTGATTGACGATTTTCTAACTTATATTAGATATTGATCTCTCAGCAGTCTTCGTCCCACCCTTTTCTCCCCTTTGTGGTTGTTAGGGTGTTACCCCTGTTCTTCTGGTAATTTTTGGTGAAGGACACCGGCCATGTCAAGGAGAGATAATAGAAGTAGGAAGGGAGTATTTGCCTGTACAGCTCCATTGTTGGGAAATATTCAACATGATCACGTTCATATGGTGATTTGGAAACACTGAGGATTAGAGAAAGGGTAAACACTGGGATTACAATTTGAAGACAATAAACAACTGCTAAGAACACTAATTCATGTATGCTTCTATCTATATTCAATAAAAAGAAACTGACGGATGGTCCTTGTTGTCTAATCAGTTCACATAGGTTTCCCTTAGGTATCAGATTATAGTTTGTAAAATGTTATACCATTGAATGTTGTCATAGGCTTACACATTATAACATAAAGAAGTTGCAGAGATACCTTCACTTTCATACCCTTGTTAATCGCAGCCCCTTCCTAGTAGTGAAAACCAAACTTTTGACTGGAGTGATTTAGAAAGGTAGAGAAGTCCTCTTATTATGTGTGATCAAGCCTTCAACACAGACAATGGTGGAAACTGAAATTTAAGTTCACTAGTATACACGAGAAGATGCAGAAATGGTTATGAACTGTGGTTTTTTTCGGTTATAATATATATATATATATATAATATATATATATATATATATATATATATCTGGGATGACAGACACTACACATGAAAACAAAAACTTCCTCCGCTTCGCCAGAAAGTACCGAGTTGACTTTTTTCTCCCGTAATTTGGCTAGCAAAACGATGCAATTTTTTGGTAAACTTCTTCATGGTGTTGTAGAGTAAACTTTTACTCTGCAACACCATGAAAAAATTACCATATTCTTGCATCGTTTAGCTAATCAAATCACCGGGTCAAAGTGACCCGATGAATAGTGGTAAAAGTCAAAATGGGCACTTTCTGGCGAAAGAGAGGATGTAGCATGTTTGTGTGATTGGTCTTGTTGGGGGTACTTGACAATCCGGTGTTGCATGTATTTTATATGTTTTGCCTATAGTTGTAGCAGGCCTGAAATGTGCTCTATATGTGCTAATTGGAGCTCTGTGTTTAATATTTCCATTCTTGATGTAATATGCATACATCTTTGCTTGCAACAAGTGCATATTAATCATATGTAGTTTACTACAATAATTATGTTTGGGACCTAACTTCCATTATATATTTCAGACCATTGCCACTGTTTGTATGTATCTGGCGGGGAAGGTTGAAGAATCACCTCGACCGCTGAAGGATGTTATACTAGTTTCTTATGAAATCATTCATGAAAAGGATCCTGCTGCAAAGCAGAGGATAAAACAGAAGGTATCATTTCCTGACCTGATATATATGCTGCTTGAGTGAAGTTTTTGATGCTCTAATCTATATTTGATCCTTGTTTGTAAATGTTATTTTTTCAAGCTTGTTTATTGAATCATGATGTATATCAGTTCATGTGATATGTCATCATCTATAGCTTCCCCTACAAGTAGGGGTGTAACCGGTCCGGTTTGGTACGGTTTAGGCTCATACCATAAACCAAAACGGATATACCGGTTTGGTGATTCACCAAACCAAACCAAACCAAACCAAACCAAATCAAACCGTGTGATATGAACAAACCTAACCAAACCGCCCATATGTTATCGGTTTTGATCGGTTTGGTTCGGCCGGTTTTAAATAATGTTGAATAATTTCCTATTCTCCATGACAATATAATTCACAACCCGAAATATTGAATAAGTAATACCATTCCATGTGCAAAATAATGCACTTAATCAAAACATTGAACAAGAGTGCAAATGCACTTAATGCCAATTCCATGTTTTGAAAACACTGATCTGGCAAAAGTTGAACTTTATTATGCAAAAACAACTCTGAAACTATATTAGAGAGGTGAGGGCAGACATCTCGGCGAAGATGAATATTCGTATATGAGATATTGGAGTCAACAATTTTGTAGATATCAACTGGATGAAGATAATGGTAAATAATTAATAATATATATTTAATAAACTAAATATATGGAAATTGAATCTGTAGTATTATATTATAGAACAATTGACACTTAACTACCATGCAGTTTGACATGTCTGACACTTTGGTGCACGCAGTTTCAAAATTGACACTTAAGTGCACGCATTTTTGACATTCCTGACAATTTGGTGCACGCAGTTTCAATATTGACACTTAAATGCATGCAATATGCAATTTACTGATAACACGCTCCAATTTCAATGATTGCGTCACTTGAAAAACAACTGACGGCGTCATCGAAATTAGAGTGGGATGTTGGTAAATTGCATACTGCATGCATTTAAGTGTCAATATTGAAAATGCGTGCACCAAAGTGTCAGAAATGTCAAACTGCATGGTAGTTTAGTGTCAATTTTGAAAATGCATGCACTAAAGTGTCAAAAGTGTCAAACTGCACGGTAGTTAAGTGTCAATTGTTCTATATTATATAGTGATACTGAGCAATTTACGGCCGGTCGGTTAACCACGGATTTGGCACCTTCCAAACCGTGAACCGAACCGTTTCTGAGGGTTTCGAAAAAAATGAACCAACCATAACCATTGACTTCAGCCCGGTTTGGCCGGTTGGTCCGGTCCAACCGGTTTTTCTTACACCCCTACCTACGAGTGAAGTGCAGTTGGGTTAGAAATTAGTTTCATAGCAAAGCCTGAATTCCTTATCACACACTCCCAGGTTGGGTAAAATGTCACGGTGCCCCTACCCCAACCCACTCTCAAAACCACCATTTCGCTATCCACTGCAATGTACATCACGATCAGATTTTGATAAACAAGATTCCATCTAGCACTAACTATCAAGGGTATAATCGTCCAGACGAACATTTTCAAATTATTATAGGAAAAAATTGAAGAAAAAAGTAACCCTAAACTATCAAAGGAAAAAATGAAGAAGAATGGCTAGGGCTTTTTTGTGGGCTCTGTGTGTGTGTGTGCCCAATTCAGTTTCAAGTTTGGGATTTCTGAGTTGTTGATCTTTGGTGTCAACTGAGAAGGGGGTGGTTCTTGGGTGGTTTCTGGTGGCGGCGTTCTGGAGGGGAGGTTGGTGGAGGTAGTGGTGTCAGAAGAAGAAGATGAACAAGCAGAGCTCGATTGGGCAGTTTAATTGGTCTCTGTCTCTATGTGTTTCATTGTTTCAACAGCTGAAAACTCAAAATAAAGTGTAATTATTTTTGAGTTTGTGTTTGTTTTTAATTTTGGTTGTCTCAGTATCTGTTAACTTAGAGGCCATGATGGTGATGGTGGTTCTGTTTCTGATTGGGACGATCAGGGAAGATGCATATGGGAGTTTGGTTGGTGGTGCTGATGGGACATGGTAGGCGTTGACCGGCACCTGTGTTTTTTGGCGGTGAAGGTGGCAGTGTTCATTTTAGGCGGCGTCCTTAGTATTAGGTGGACCAATTTACCCTTAACAAAAGAGACATACTTGTCAACTAACGGGCCATCGTGTTTAACTGTTGGATATAAGAATTACCTAACCCGATTGCATGGCAACATGAAAGTTGTGTGTGTATGTGTGTGTGTGTGTGTGGGGGGGGGGGGGGGGGGTTCATCCTGACAGAGTGATGAAAAGTACTGATGTGAAGTAAATAGACGAGAGAATAAATGGTGGCAGGGTTCACAAATCTGAATTTTTAAGGGTTGTGATTCCAAAGATCTAATGGTCCGTAAACAAAATGTGAACTGCTAATATGATACAGATAAATCTCTGACTCCCTCCCTGTGGTTTGATGATTCAACACTTGGTACCCCTGCCCTTTGACAACACAGCACCCCATCGTTAACTCACTGCAAGTTCATAAGGTTGGATTGGAAAGCCCACACCGCATACCGCCGCAACTGATTCTTCACTTCGTTCATTCAAGACCCAATCAAAATCTTACCTTTCTACCAACCCTAAATTCCATTAGAATTGACAAAATCAAATCATTCTCTGGTTAGGAAGTTCTGACCATTTAAAAATCTCGAATTTGGGTTTTAAAATTGAAATTCATTGAGTGCTGTGTTAGTTGCTGGAGGAGAAGTTCAAACAAACCTCTGAATTCTTTAGTGTTCGAGTGAGAGAAACTATGATGAATCTCTTTGTTGATGAAACAACTCACTGGTTCAAACCCTCTTTCTGTACTGTACCTGCAATCTTCCTCCACAACAGTCAGGTGGTTGTTCAAATTGTGGGCTTTTGTGTGATAGAGAGAGAGAGAGAGAAAAGAAGGAAGGGAGTTTGACCACAGATCTTGGTGAAGAAGAAGCAGCCTAACTAACATCAATTGCTGATCTTGGCTGTTTGTGTGTTCAAACATAGAGAAAGAGAGAGGGAAAGGATCAGTATGATGAACAGGAAGCCGATGGACACGGCGAAGCCGGTTTTTGGCCGTTTTGGTGGTTTTAGTGAAAGTGAAGGGCAAATGTAATGTCATATGTAATTTAAGCGCATATTTGTACGTGGAGTGGTTAAAGGCTGAAATGTGAAAGATATGGTCAATCTAACAGCAAAAAGAGGCGGTCTTGCTATGTTATTAATTCTGCCATCTCAAGGGTGCCGGTTATATGCGAAAGGGAAGGGGTGGCGAGTGTCAAAGACTCAAACTATAAGCGGTTTTGTGTAATTTACCCACAATATTTCTTATTCCTATCAAAGGTTAAAAGGGGATATCTATTCTTGGCCATCTTTTCAAGTATTAATTGTTTAAGCTCTCACTTGTCTGACAAATTGCTGTCAATTATGCAGGAGGTATATGATAAACAAAAGGAACTAATTTTACTTGGAGAAAGAGTTGTACTTGGAACTCTTGGTTTCGATTTTCATGTGCCCAATCCATATAAACCCCTTGTCGAGGGGATAGAGAAATTCAAGCTTGCTCAAAATAGCCTTGCGCAAATGGCATGGAATTTTGTCAATGATGGGTATGGTCAATCTTTTCTTTGTGATTCTATTCTCTTAGTTTCTTCTTCCTTCTTTACACTCCTTTTGACCCAGAAAAGTGGCATGCAGGCTTGGGACATCACTTTGCTTGCAATATCAGCCCCATCACATAGCAGCAGGAGCCATTTTCATTGCTGCCAAGATCCTCAAAATAAAGCTTCCATCTGATGGTGACAAGGTTTGGTGGAAAGAGTTTGATATCACTGCGCGTCAATTGGAAGGTTGGTTGCTTTCCCTCGTTTGAAAACCATTGACGGTGCTTTAGTATTCTTCGTTTAATAGTCGGATTGTTCTCGTCTTCTTATACTAGTATGTATGTTGCTGGAAACCACCTCTATATGGATGTGTTTGTATTCCCTTTGTGCATACAGTGTCTTCTATTCCTATTCGGCATAGTAAATTAAGTCTTCTGTCTATTACTTCATCTCTTTCTTCTGAATCAGCCTACTTCCCTTATTGGGCCGTTCCCTCTCTTTCAGCCTACTTCCCTATCCTGCCCTCACATTTGTTTGTTCACACTACTTTTCTGTTTAATGAGTCATGATTTTGTGTGTTCAACTGCTTTTGGGGGCAGAGTTGTAAATGACACAGGTTTTTGAAAACCTGTCATTTTTCTCTTAGCTAATTCAGAAGAAACAGAGGTAGTACAGTACTTTTTGTCTCTGTAATACCTTTTGCTAGCTTGTTTATTGTCTTTAACTGTATTGCTGGTTCTTTGCAGAGGTTAAACAACAGATGTTGGAGCTATATGGACCAAATAGAGCGCCAGCAAAAGCTCGTATTGGCACTGAGGAGGATGCAACACGCAGACGTGGTTCTCAGGAAACAATTACTTCAAAGCCCAGAAACTCAAAACCAGCATCGTCTTGGTCACTTCCTGAGCAGTCAAATGGAGGGCCTTTGAAAGCGACTCAGAAGCAGGGTTATGAAGATGGCACTGAGGAGGTGGCAACACGCAGACGTGGTTCGCAGGAAACAATTACTTCAAAGCCCAGAAACTCAAAACCAGCATCGTCTTGTCCACTTCCTGATCAGTCGAATGGAGGGCCTTTGAAAGCGACTCAGAAGCAGGGTTATGAAGATGGCACTGAGGAGGATGCAACACGCAGACGTGGTTCTCAGGAAACAATTACTTCAAATCCCAGAAACTCAAAACCAGCATCGTCTTGGCCACTTCCTGAGCAGTCAAATGGAGGGCCTTTGAAAGCGACTCAAAAGCAGGGTTATGAAGATGGAAGCACCAGGAAGAATACTTCGGACCAGGAAGGAGATAATGAGATTATTATTCGAAACCTTGACCAATCGGCTCACCAGTTAGACACAGGTGAAATAGAAAACATGTCAAATCTTGGCTCAGGAGGTAATGCTGAGGAAGATAAAGAAAGGTTCGTGGAGAGGAGAGAAACAGGAGGAGAAGCAGGGGAACTAAAACTCAGATACAATGATGATGCACTTTGCCAAGCTCCCCAAGAAGTCCTCAAAAAGATTGACAAAGACAAGATAAAAGCAGCACTAGAGAGAAGAAAGAAGGCTCGGTTAGAACTAAGTCAGGAAAAAAGATCGATGGATGAGGATGATCTCATAGAAAGGGAACTAGAAAAGGGAGTTGAATTGGCTTTACAAAGCGAGAAAACTCAGAAAACCAATGGAGAAGAAACTACAAAGTCGTCAGAAGATGAGAATTCCCATCGGCACAATCATCATGGTGAAGTTGGAGAAGTTTATAAGCCAAGTACAGAAGGTAAGTTATCGCGTGCACATCACACGGAGAATTATAGTAATCAGTCACCCAAGTCCAGCAATCACAATGGAACACAGGAGGGGAAACCACAACATGATGATGATGGATTACGTGAAGATTTGAACAATGTACACACCCTTGGTTACTCGGAAGTTGATCATAAAAAAAGGCTCGGCGGGGAAATCACATCTGAAGACTGCTGCTAGGTTTATGAAGAACTCTGAGTATGGTAAGGATGTCTTATTTTTGGCTTCTTTGAGTTGCAAAATTTATTTTTGTATTGTTCAGATAGGGGTCCCTTAGAAAGCATGAAAAGGGATCATTTTCTTTTATACATATGCAACATTGTTACACAATTCTTACATTTATAGGAATGTTCATAGTTATAAACATTAGTGATTCTATACCTTGTTTAGAAGACTGAATCCCCATTATGTAAGACTATTCTTGGTAGCATTGTATTGAAAAGTGGAGCTCATCTTCTTTTTGTTGTTGCCTTTTTATTGAAGGCTGGGAGCTAGAATACCTGCAGTTATGTATTGTTACTGTGTTGCTTATGAGAATGAATATGTTATTTCAAAATTTAGAGAGAATGTCATCTTAGTTGGGGGGGGGGATGTTTTTTTAGAGAGATAATCTGGGAGGTGGTTGATATTTGAAGGGGCTGCAGCCACTCTGCTCCAAAGGTGTGCGGAATTTGCACCCTGTGGGGCCTGGCAATTCGGGTCAATCCTTAAGGGTAAAGGTTGGGTCGAACCGTTTCGGGCCAGAAACGGATCGAGCCGAGATTGATCCATTTGTTTTGTGTCACTTTCAGGCCGAACAATTTTTACCCGTTGTGGGTTTGTGTTGACCGGATATTTTTAGGATTACGAGTGTTTCTTCTTTTGATAAAATGGCTAACATGGACCGTGAAAAAGAGGGATCAAAATTAGTAGATTTATATGTTGTTTTGTATACTCAGATAAAAAAGTTGTGATGGAACTTTCTATATTTGAGCATGTACCGATGGGATCTATTAGCGCCTGACTCAGCATTTGTGTGCTTGATTCCTATCGTTCTTTGTTGTAACGATATCATTGTTGTCAAGGATAAAAATTATATCGCGATTTTGAACATTGTGGCAGTCCAAACCAGATTGTTAGCCATTGAGAGATTGTCATAAAAAGTGAGTGCCTAGACTATATATGTGCACCATATTGCTTCTGCACCTTCAAAAGCGCTTCAAGATGGCAAAGAATAGTAGTTTTTTAGCCATTTGATGAGTATGAACTGCATCTGATTTTCCGACACAAATGTTGTCTACTGTAGCTTTTCACAATCTTGCTTTTCTAATAATTTTCTTATAACCAATTTTAACTTTACAGTTCTCGTGCAAATTGAATGATTGTGTTTACTGAACTAATATGTGGTTGATCATTCTAATTTCCAGCAAGCAACATAAGATTTTATTGGTCATTCTTTTTATTTGGTCGCCTAAAAAAAGTCGTAATTCTAAATAAATCTCATTTTTAATGTGTACTTTTTTCAATATGTCTACAAATCCTAACTACTTCTTTTCAGTTCACGTGTTTAGTAATTCGAACCAAAGCAATCAGTTTTAAGATTGGTTGTGACCGTGAATATCCAACGGGTCTGAGAATAGCACAGTTCGCATCCTTTTATATCATGTGAGCCATTTAAAAAAG
Source organism: Linanthus parryae (assembly GCA_023055425.1). Lineage (NCBI taxonomy): Eukaryota > Viridiplantae > Streptophyta > Magnoliopsida > Ericales > Polemoniaceae > Linanthus > Linanthus parryae. The sequence goes on along the minus strand of JALGPY010000001.1, from coordinate 177,235,669 downwards.
CATGAATGAGGTTTTTGTTCGTAGCATCGACAAATATCTTGCTGACACCGGCACTCACTATCCATACTCTCGAAGAAATTTAGTTGTTTGATTCATATCGACGCTACTATCTGGTTACTCATGCCCTTGATACGAACCACAAGGATAACACCCTTTTTTGCTATTGACATGATCCCATAATCGGGAGGTAAAGGTGTCTCTAAGAAATTTGTCGATCTTGAAGCGAAACATGAATGGTGCTCACTTTCACAAGATGGACGGCGAATGTCTACTATGAGTCACATATGCTTCTCATCACCTCCTCTTATGCATCTTTAGGGTAGGGGATATGAATAAATAGCGAGATATCTCAGTTTGATGAGATATGAAGTGGGAAATGATTGGTTGGGGAAGAGGTATAATGTAATATTTTTGTGTCTTAGTGTATCGCAAGACTCGCAATATATGAGGTAAGATATGATGTGTGATATATGTGCAGACTTTTATTGTTGTACCACCATGTTAGCAACCAATTGCCTATCCGTGTCTTTGATTTGCATAAGTTGACAGAGTTGAGCAATCAATTATATTTTAATTATTGAGAATACACGACATAAATATTTTCAACAAGTTTAGTTCCATATTTTAGAAGTTAATTATTACTATACGATTATTACGAAATTCTCATGAATAGAAAAATCATATGACAAGGTACTACTATTTTAATAATTTTATAAGCCATATACATCTATATACGTAAACGAGTCATTGTTAAAAAATATATAGCCTATTATGTAATATGTTAATGATTTATGTTGTAGGGGTGAGCAAAAAAAGGCTAAACCGGCGGCCCCAAACCGATCCGCACCAAACCGGTCCAAATTTAGCACATGTGAATGCTACTTGATTGTTATAGAATCACAAACATGTACTACTACTAACTTTGATTGATCATGCTTTGGCAAAGTTTGCAACTTCTGATGATGTGGTTCTACAGCTTTCTGGAGGAAATGTTCGTAAGGAATTGGCTTTAAAGCAGTGGAAATGTTTTCCAGTGCACCAACAATTATAGTCGGAGTGTTTAAGGGTAAAAAAAATTAATTAGACAAGTCGACAGTCGACTTGAATAGGTCGACATTCTACACAGTCGATCTAGTAGGTTGACAGTCAACTTAGATAGGTTGACAATCGACTTGACTAGGTCGACATTCTGCACCTACATTTGAATTTCTTGGGTTCTTCACTTCATAAACACAAATTCTTCAATTTTTTCATGTAAAAACATTACTAATGATGGAAATAAACTCTATGAAGCACATACATTTGTTGTGTGATGTATTCTTGCGAAGAAATCGAAATCGAAAGAAGGTTCGAAACAAACCCGATGATGGAGAATTTAGAGAGAGAAAGAGAGACAAAAAGAATAAACCAAATCAATTACATATGTTAGTGTGCTTTGTTGCAATGGGTTATACCCCATATTGCAAAAGAAAACCCTTCCTAGCACTTAGGCATAATACCAACTCCTCCTGTGCTTGGAAGAATGTCTGCAAGGGAAAGCCTACTCTTCAGTTGGGTCTCTCATGGAAAGTTGCTGATGGTAGCAAAACATGGATCAAATCAGGAGGTTGGATTAAGAATGTTCCCAGCTCTTCCATCATAGAATGTTTAGAAAGATCAGATGAATCTGCCAGCATTAAATTGGTTTCCCAGCTAAAGCAGGATAACAGTAATCAGTGGAACCACTCCCTGTTAAATCAATCATTTCCTAAGTGGCTTTGTGATCACATTAGTCTTCATGTGTTGAATAGTGAGTGTGGCATGGATATCCCTTTCTGCCAAGCAACCTCCAATGGATTCTACTCTGTAAAATCAGCTTATAATCTCCAAAATTTCAACAACTCTTCTCCCAATCTCTCTTCCCAGAAAATTCAATTTAATGCTATTTCTTCCTTCCCCGGTTGGAGAAGTTTCTGAACTTCTGGTCTTCTGGTCTTCCAGCCAACATTCAACATCTTTTCTCGAGAATAGCTACTACTTCTTTACCCTGTTTTGCTAATCTGCATGCTAGAATTAGGTGTGTTAATCCTAATTGCCCCTTGTGTCCTAATCAACCTGAAACTGACTCTCATATCTTTTTGAAGTGTCACTTGGCACTGAGGCTTTGGGCATTGGCTCCTCTTTCACATCAAAAACCACTCAGTAATAAACATCTTCATATTTGGGTTCTGATTTGGATTAGGAAGAAAAGAAAGTTACATCATTTAAGTAACTGGCATTGGATTCTTCCTGCTGTTTTCTGGATTCTTTGGATCACAAGAAATAAACGTTTATTTGAGCATGCTACCACTTATGAAACCCAATTGTACCAACAAACTGAGGCTTTGTCCAATTACATTATGGCTGCTTCTTCTTGATCTTTTACCTACCTACCTACCTTCTTATTTTGGTATCCTAACTTCTCTGTTGGAGCAGATAATGAGCACTGGGTTGAAGTTGCTGTTCTTCCAGGGCCCTCTTCATGGGTTCCAAGTCAAGTTCAATTCACTCCATCCGCAGTGGTGACGGTTTCTGGAGCTACCCTGTTGGCAATTTTGCCTCCTCTCTCTTGTCCATGCTCAGTTGGTTTGCCTGCGGTTTCTGCTCACTCAGTTCTTCCTACCTCTATGGGAAGCTCCTCTGTTGTTGCCTCCACTGAAGCCTCCTCTGAGGACCCTCCAATGGCCCCTCTGCCTGATGCTGCTGATGATGTTTCTCTCCCTCCAATCCCAGGAGATGAGCTTATGGCTGCCATAATCCCTTATATTGATGGTTGATGTCAGAGTAGCTGTTTTAATGATCTTTGTGTCTTTCTTCTTCTAGTACGATGGATGTTTTTATGTGTTGCTGGTCTTTGTCTTTGCCTGCTCTCTTAGAGGCTGTTTTGGTTAGTCTGGGCGCTTAGTTTGCTTCATGGCTGCTTTGCCTTGTATTTTAATTTGCCCTCTTTTGGTTTCATTTGTAATTAGCTATGCCTAGTGTGTAGTACTTGGATGTTTCTGACTGCTATTTCTAAGTTAGTGAAGTTCTTATCTTCCTGCAAAATAAAAAGTCTTTGTTAGATGGTGATATCTCTGATGTAATGATTGGCTAGTTTGTTTTCTATACAATCGTTTTTCTCAAAAGAAAAATGTTTTAGTTGCTTTTCCTCAAGTTTTAATAGATTTATTCATCTTTTCTACCAAATTTTATTGAGTTTCAATTCCAAATTTGTGCTAGAGTGGTAGCTCAAGTGGTAGAGCGTTGGAAGCCCCTGCATGAGGTCTCGGTTCAAACTCGACTGACGACAAAAACAATTTCCAAAAAAAAAATGCTAACACTTCTTTAATTTTTCTTAACAAAATTAATAGTTTTTTAAGTAAATTTTCTAGATTCAACAACCTGGACCGGGTCGATAAGTTATGTTTGGTAAGGGTATAAAAAAATCATAAACAATTGACTAGATTTAGGTTGAACATTCTCCAACCCGTACCTATTGGATAGGGGCAAAATTTTCAGGAAAATCAGCCCAAATCGGTCCGCGCTCACGCTATTATAAAAAGAAAGGGAAATACTATTAAGGGTCAGTTTGAGAATTCTTCTGCTGCCAGCTGTTTCCGACAACATAAGTAATTTTAGTGTGTTTGATAACAATAAAAAAAAATTGTTTTTTCGAACAGTTTGTGTTGTCCACCACAATTTTCAGGAAGCAATGGGGAAATGCTTTTCACATCATTTCACAATTAATTTTACCATCATCAATATTTCACACAAACTTTTACGTAATGTTTACCTAATAACATTTTATCGAGAATTAACTCCATAGTGTTTTTACACAATAACTTTCTAGCACCGTCACAACATTCCCAAATTAGCCCTAAGAAATTTGCACTGGTTAGGAATTACCTGAAGTATAAATTACTTTCCATAGATTAGCTCCCATTCTGTGATGTAATTCTGGGGCGTTCTTCTTCTTCTTCTTCTTCTTCTTCATTGTGAGCGCGCGCGCTCTCTCTCTCTGTCGTTGTGGAAACTGGGTTCTTCTTCAATTCTCCGAAGTCCGACTAGAGCTGCGAGCCGATAGGTAACCACCGCGACTTCAATGCGTCCCCTCTTCGTCGTTTTCTCTTCTCTAACTGTTGCACTATTCCTTCCTAGGGTTTCAACACCCAGAAACCCATTTCTTCTAGGTATGTTCTTTAGCTCTATATGGGGTTCTTTTCTCTTGTGTATTTCCTATCAGTTTGGCTGTCTATTATCTCTATCCAGTGATTGTGAATTTGTATTTAATTCCTCTGAGAATATTCTTAAAATCATCATCAATTTGGAAGGGAAAATCAAGCTCTAGTATAATCATTTTTTAGGTCTAAAATCATCATTGTGAAAGGCTCTTTGCTTTGCACATGTATAATCCTACGAGTAGGACAACCAATTTACAGGAATTAGACACTGTGTTCTAGATTGCAATATCATGGATTGTGTTAGGGTTTTATCCTCTCTTGTTGGCTGAAGTTATCCACTGTTTGAAAGCTATCTGTGGGGAAAAGGCATCGAGAGGGGTCAGTATTATGAATTACTAGCTTAAAGCGGTGCTTAAAGGTACATCTCCTCACCGTTGTGCTAAAATGAAAAATCTACACCTTAAAATAGAGCTGAAGAAATTGGTCAATTGAATAATACGAGAGAGGTCATGGGGACATAACGCAAGTGGCCGTAATAGAGAAAGATGGGTGATAGTATGAATAAAAGACATACGAGAGAGCAAGTCGAAGCAGGATCTCACTAATTTAAACGAATGTGGTTGAAAATAGAGGTGATCCAGTGGCTGTCATTGATTCAATCCTAGGGTCCCAAAATAAACTTCAATGAGATTTGACCATTTATAGGTTTAAGTCCCGATAGGCTACCAAAACGATGCCTCTTGGTTAAGATACTGTCCTAGGTTGGCAGTGTCAGCCACAAACTGGATGTTCACCTCTATTGTCCAAATACGTAGCATGATCTTAGCTTCATTCATACTCACCACAAAATTATTGAAGTCTTCATTAAGGTACCTCTTACTCTTAGTACATATGCATGTTAACTGTTCCTCTTCCGCTACCTTCATATTTGCGGACTCCTTTGTTATATTGCTGTCTGCTGCTATCATTAACTCATAAAGCAGTGTTTTGGGATATTTACAATCCTACGAAAACTACTATTGCAAACGAAAGGAGGCGGAGTAGCACTTCCATACATATTCTCCTCATCACTGCATTGGGTGTAATTGGTTTGGCTGCAGTTGACACCTTCAAAAAGCCCAAAGCTATCTTAATTCTTGCCAAGTAACGTGCATTCCGACCTGTTGCATTTTTGTAAAGGATGCATGCTGCATGTTGATTTCAAGAAGCTCAGGGAGCTTCATTCAAACTTGTTACGGAGCACCTTTGACCGTCCTCATTCCTTGCAGCCTAAGCTTTGACTGTAGATGATTGGGTAGTTGTAGATCTAGTTGTTGCACAACTGCATTTTCTGTGTGGAAACTTCCAAATGAGATGCTAATTGCCGCCTTTACGTTGTTCCATCAGGCAAAGTTTGTCTTCCATCAATATCTCCTAGCAACAGCTAGGGGGTATGAGATAGTAGCTTGCAAGTCAAGCAAAAATAACAAACGAGCTTGCTTGGGACACTTGTGAGCCTGCAGTATCAGAGTTGAAAAAGAGCAACGATTTTGAAAGTTACAGCATATGCTTGACTCTGTAGACCAGATTATCACAGCAGCTCGACCGTGTCGCCATGCATGTAGTATTACCTGAAGCATGCCTGCCCTATAGTCAGGGGTGGACTTACATAGGACAAGTAGGGGCTATAGCCCCCGCTCAACTTTTTTAAATCGCAAATTTACCCTTATTTTGTTATAGTTTTTCAGTTTAGCCCCCACAAAAAATTACAATAGCCCCCACTCAACTTCATAAAATTAATTTTACCCTCATTTTGTTTCGGTGTTTCAGTTTAGCTCCCACAAAAATTCACTATAGCCCCCACTCACCTTCTTGAAATTTAATTTTACACTTACTTTCTTTGATTTTCCAAATTTAGCCCCCACTGCAAGGAATTTCTGTATCCGCCCCTGCCTATAGTTGAAAAAATAGCCATTTAAGAAGCCCCAGGAAGGGATGTTAAAGAACTGAGGGTACTTTTCTTATCTCCTGGTCTATTACTATAGTTGTTGGGTGTATCAGATCAAATAAGCATACATTCCTTGTAGTAGGGAAGGCAAAGCCATCGGCTTAAGAAACAATTGGACATACTTAACTAGTTTTCAATGGGGATCTTAATAGTTTCATTCTCTAAAAATTGTTTTGATGCATCGTAAAATTGTTAATACTGATGAGACTGTCTGGTATAAATATATGCATCGTAAAACCGTTAGTACTGATGAGACTTTCTGCTATAAATATTTTACTTCATTATGATCCTGCCAGAATAATCAATTTAGTTTGAAGTTTCTTCTTTGCATTCTGCTCCACTAGCAATTGGCATGATATGGTGTCTTCACTCGTGTCAACTGCTAGCTTGCATATCAGGTCAGGCTAATTAATGTTTTCACAGGCATGATTTTGGGACCCTTCAGTGGCAAAATAGCCCACTTGAATTGCATGCGCAGGTAACGGCTCTTAGTGTTAGCTCGTATGTTGAGCACACTGTCGTCATACATATTGACTTGCGCTCTACAGAGTTGGTATGGGCACAATTTCAGGGTTCATCACCGTTAGGCTCGTTGTTGGATATTTCATTCGCCACAATATGGGGCCGCATTGTGCCTTTACCAGCTTACATCCTTTTTCACTAGTTGTATAAAGATTGGTAATGCTTAGTAATTTTATATAACAAACAAGTTGTTAAATCGTAGTCATAGCATGAGAGGGGGAGGGTGTTACTCTGTTTCATCGTAGTTGATGTGTAAGGCTACGTTGGTTTGCTTGATGTGATCAAACAGCAGTATGGTTTTCACGAGGCACCTCACTGGAGTTGTCCAGCCCGAGCTAGTGTACCTTTTAGGCTACAGACTCGACTGTTTGATCGCCGGCATTGCAATTTCATAATGTTTTCGTAATACATAGGAGAGACAAGTTGCTAGAAAGCTACAGAAAAGTTGTGGACGACATCTTGCCTGTTCAACGGGTTAATAATTACTGATTGATATTCTGGCAGAACTTTATCTTCCTCAAAGAACTGGGATGGTGGTATGTATTAATCTCTTCCTTTTAGAGATTAGAAGCTTCCTCAAATGCTAAAAAGATGAACGGTCCGTGTAATAATTTTTTTTTTTCTTTTGTGTGTGTGTGTGTGTGGGTGGGGGGGGGTGGGGGGGGGGGGGGGGGTTTGTCAAGAAACATTCTATGGACATATAAAGGGCTTTGATGATTCAAGTCTGCCAAACAACCTCAGATTTCTGCAGAATCTGCCGTGAATCACATCAAAGTTGTAAAAGAGAAGATAAGTCTAAGAGAACATCCATCTCTAAAGCAAGGGGCGGAATGAGTACTACTTCTGTAAGTTCTTACTTTAGTGCAAATTGCGCTCGTGTTGGGGCGAGGATTCTGTGACAGGCAATAGCATTACCTGATTGCCTATTTTGATCCAACATCATGCATAAATTCTTGTCCACGGTATCTTGCTGTTGGCTTGGTTGCAAACCTGCGCTATCACAGGGTCATACTATTGGCATATCTGTGTCTTCAATCTTACTCAGTTGCAACATCACACATGCTGCATGTCATTTTGGTTGATACTTAAAACTATTGCTTATGTATAGTAGTGGTTCCCATATTGGAGGGACATGAGGGTCTGAATGGGTAACATTATAGTATTTGATACAATTTAGCAGGTTGTTGTCTATATCGGGCTTTAATTAGGGAAATAGACTTCTGTGGAGGAGAATTGACATGATTGGGCTTTTCATGATATGAGCATCTATGTCTATGGTATTTCTATGGGTGACAACTGTAACAAGGTTGATCTAGTTTTTCAGGTGAAACTGTAATAAGTTTTAGTTTAGAATAAATTGGTGATCTTAATAAATTACTCTAGCACATGTTTCAAATCAAAATTACTATCAAATTCTAGTTGTGTAAGATAATCACACTTCAAAGTGTATGCCTTAGATATGACTTCTTTCTGTATTTTTCTTGAACGATGTACACATGAACATTAACCAAGTCGTATTACAAAATTAAGAGTATTGGCCCTGGGCCCTGTGGTGCTAGAGAAATGAGCTTGTGATCCTTTACATGTTAGAAAACTTGTTGCACCGGCTTGCTAGATTTTGTTCTGATGCACATTTCTCACACGGAGACATGAAGTTCATTAAGTTAGATAGTTGCACGAAAGCACTATAATTTTTTATTGGATTCTTGATGTATGCTTACAAATAAAGTTCATAGAGTTATTTACAGAACTCCAAAGACATCAGGTGTGCACATTTACTACCATAGAATAGATGGCAATAATTTTGGCAAGTTTATCTCTATGCTTGTGAACTTGTCTGAAGATGCAAGAGCGGTATCTATTTCCACAACTACCTCATTAAGTTGCTACCCTGACCCCCTTTCTCTTCCTTCCCTTCTATTCAAAGAACTCATTCTCTCCCTTCGGGAAGTAGTTGAGTTGGTGGGGTTTGCATTCTTAAGATCTTAGGTGTTAGCCTAGAGGTCTTGAGTTCAAACCTTGGGGCAAACCCAAGGGCTGCATATTGGCCTCCTCAATTGCGAGCCTGTCAGCCTCTTCTCAGGCTGGTTTACCTATCTGGATGGTTTGCAAGCTATTGCACTAGACGGGGGTTTACCCAGTGCACATCCAAAGGGAAACGGCTGGGGGTTCCTACGTCATTAAAAAAAACTCATTCTCAAGTTAAATGCGGAATGGAATTTGGTCGTGATATGCATACATAAGTTGGATAGTGAATGTCTCCTAGATTATGTAGGTATTATGAAGATCAATTGTACATCATTGTCACTCTTAAGGAGTATGTGAAATATTCTAATCTTTATATTATGTGAGCTTGTTATACTCTTCGTACAAGTACTTGTTGAAGATAATGCGATCTCTTTCCATGGTGTTACTGTATCTCTCTTTGGAATCAAACAGAATCTAGTAAAAATTCAGCATGTTACTGCATTCAGCCGCGTCGAGCTCCTCCTCTGCTATTGTCTTGTTTGATTGATCTTAAATTGGCAAAATATGCCTCATTAACTTAACAAGACCTGTTTGTGTAATGGCTCATTTGATCACTGAACCTGAGTTCTCTGATGCAGTTGTGGTTGTTAGTGATATTAGCTTGTACAATATATTTATTATGAGTTGTTGCATCTTGTATGCAACTTCATTTGCATGTCCAAGTTTGCATGAGCTGTTTCTTACATTAGAACTCCATGGTATCCTTTCGATAAACTACTGACATATGGTCTTGGAAAATCGGTCAGATTTCATATTCTTACGTGTCAGAATTGGAGTGCAATCTTCTAAAAAATGAAATTGCAGTGCAATTTGTATAATTTTCATCCGAGGTCTGGTGCAATTCAAATAAATGTTAAATGTACTGATATAAAGTTGATAAAATGGAGAATGCATGTAACTGAATTTCCTTTTTTAGCTCTACTAGTTACTAAATTGATGAATTGAATATTCCGAGCAAATTTTGTTGTTCCGAATAGTTGAAGGCTGGATTCGTTATTTTTCCTATTTGCTAGAGTCTAATTTATTGAATGACTATATTGCTTCATCCAGGATTTTCATGTAGTGTGAATATCGTGGGAGGAAGCCTGCATTTTAAGAACGATAGAAAACATATCTCTCATGCAAATGACTACTATGTTGCGTGGTGATTCATCACGTCATGGATTGTACAATGGTGGGACTTCCAGAAATTCTCAAGAGAAGCCAGAGGATGAAGGTCGCTGGTATTTCTCTAGAAAAGAAATAGAAGAAGATTCCCCATCCAGAAGAGACGGCATCAGTTTGGACGAAGAGACATATATCCGCAGATCATACTGTAGGTTCTTACAAGATTCAGGATTGAGGCTTAAAGTGTAAGTTCTTGTCCTTCAAATCCAGATTTTGAGTTCTCTTCCCCTCTCATTTAAAGATCGTCATTCACCTCCCAAAAGTCAGTTTGTTTGGCGAATTTGTCTTTGGCTTGTTTACTTGTGCTCCTTCTATTCCATTTTTATTTTGGGGTCGAATAGCTCTTTGCAATAGTTGCATGACAAATTATTGGCAATCCTGTCTTATATAAAGACATCCAGTGTCGGTCGGAAAAGAAAGTCACTGACCAAAGGAGTTTATCAGACATATCTTACAGAAAACTGCATCTTCATAAAAGACAGGATTGCCAATAGTTGTTGATTTTTTTCTTTTCCGGGAAAGACCTAATTTGTCTGTGATTAGATGAACTTGAACTGTCAAGTTTTGCAAGGCAAACTAGCCATGAAGGGGTACTGTTACTTCTGGTGAACATTGTCAGGTTCCCCACCTATAGTATATGCAGGGACGGAGGAACGTGTGGACTAGGAGAGTCAAGTGCTTCCCCAAATTTTTTGGAAATTACATTTTGACCTATGAAATTTGTAACTATAGGAATAGTGCCCTTGTGAATTTACAAAATCGACCCAGTTATATCTTAATAGTGCTCTAAAAGCTAGCATTTCATTAAAAGTAAGACAGGCTATCATAGCCAAAATACAAGAAAGGAGAGATAACTAATCGTCCTGATCATCCCGTAAAAAGAGAGCATCTTTTGCGCAACAATGTCCATAGAGTGAAGCTCTGATTTTGAGTTGGGTGCATCAATCACATTGTTGAGTCTTTTTTTCTTTGAAGTCACAAGAGCTTTCCTTATTGCCATAGCTTATAGCACAAAATGTTTTGACGCATTCATGATTTGACACTGGAACCTCCACAAAACAGCTCCTGAACTCTTTCTGAAAATTGCACCAATAGCTCCTCGATTATATGTTAATTTGAAGCAGCATTTGTAAAAATGGCGGTCATCAAAGCCTTGAAATGCAATTTTTCACACATTTCACTTTCACCCATAAGTTTGCTACAGGAGATGGAAGTTTGTTTCTCTCTAAGTATTCATAGAATTTTGAAGTAGATTTGGAGATAACATGAGATACCTCCCCATCTTATGCCATTAAAAATCATGTACTTTCTGGACTTCCTAATTCCCAGCAAATTTATGCCATTAAGTGCAGAAAATTTGCTTCTCATCAACATCATATGCAGATGAATGTGATGAAGATGGATATGAAGTTGGGTGCCACCCACAAAACGCCACCAACAACCCTAACAAAAACAAAACCCACGGCCACCACAAAGGTACAAACACTACCGCCTGGGCCGGCCTTATAAGTAAGCAGCCAAGGCGGCCGCCTTAGGCCCCCGGGCCGGCAGGGCCCGTGTTTTATAGCTACAGTTATTCTGAAAAGATCGCTATAGTTAAGTTCATTTAAGACTTTAATGCACTATTCTAGTAAATTGTGTAGTAGTCTGGTGGAAATTATATTTTTTCCACAAGCTTGACTCAAGTTCGAAGCTCATTGATGACATATGTGAAAATCTTAGTTTTTACTTATCAAAAAGTTTCAAAGTTAATGAACATTAATTAAAGCTAACTTAATATATTCTCTAAAAATCAACTCAAATCACACAAGTATGAAAAGTCTACAAATGTTTTTTTTTATATAAACCCTTTTATGTGTAATTTATTTTTTCTAATTAGAGGCCTCAAGTTTACCACTCGCTTTAGGTCTCCAATTGCCTTGGGCAACCCTTGACCACCACCAACACAGACACCAATTTTAACCAAGTCAAGACACAAATCGTATACAAACCTAAAGTAGGGTTGAAAGTTCAAATCTGGAAACCGCAAACTGACCTGAACCAAACCAAACCAAGCTAGACTGAACCTAGCAAAAAATGTATACATCATGAACCAAACCTTTTAAACCGAACCAAAACATTTAAACCGATAAGCATAGAGGTCATGTGCCAAATATATATATTACACATTCCCTCACTTAGCAGATTGAAGACTGTGTTCATATCCATGTAGTTCTTGCGTGGATTTTGCGTTAGAGATCTTTCGATAATCAAGCAAATGGTGGTATATTTGATCCAGTTAAGTACTTTATTTTATTTTATAATATGTGCTAATGAGTTGAGCCCGGTTTTAACAAAACTGGGTATAAGGGAATCAAACCGAGAATATACATTTCAGTTCAGTTTGGCCATTTGCGGCTCAAAGAGAAAGGAACTGTCTACACCCCTCGCAATCAAGAGAGAGAGCGGGAGCTGAAACTTTTGATTCAACCTCATTTCTAGTCTCAGTGTTGTTCCAATCAAGATTGATTGGTAGGGAGTGAATTGAAACTGATTTGTGGGGAGAATTAAAACTAAAAACACCAATTTTCATGAGAAATTGAACCCCAGATAAATGAAAAACAGAATATTGTTCAAGTAGGAGTAACCAAGAGTTACTTACATTGGATTGAGTTCTTGATGGTGTTGCAGCTGTTTGCTTAAACTAAGGCTTGAAATCTTGTGACTTGTCTCTTGATGAGTTTCCTCAGGAAAGGGAGGGAGGGAAACAAACTGCCCTCGCAATCAAGAGAGAGAGAGCGGAAGCGCCCAACATTCCATCCTCCTTCGCCTCCCCCTCTTCTTCCTCTCTCTGTATCTTCCAGATATATGTGCTCTCTCCCTTCCTCCTCATCTCCTCTTCTTCTATCATGTTCGGTGTTGCAGATCTGGGAACATTTTTTTCTTTATTTTATTTTTTATTAATATGAGTTTATAGGTTTTGGTAATAACTTGATATGTAGAGGGTAGGACGGACTTTTTGCATGCGATTTTTGAAAGCTTCCTTTAGTTTGAACAGAGTCAAACCTAAAGCAAACTACAAAAAATGCAATTGACCCCAGATTTTATTGCTCACGTCATCTTCACAGTGTGGCTGTTATACGAGCCATTTACTCATATCTTACTTTAACAATCTATGGCTCATTGCTCATGTTTCTTCATTGTGACAATTATGTGAGCCATTTACTTGTATCTTACTTTAACTGCCTACATTTTATCTGTTGCTTTATCCATTTTAAGGTAACTCTATATCATTGCTTATGTATGCTCTCTCTTAATACATTAGGTCGCCGGTAACAATTGCCACTGCAACAATCTTCTCTCATCGTTTCTTCATTCGTCAATCCCTTGCAAAGAATGACTGGCAGGTGAGTTGTTATTGCTCACTGTTCGTGGCCTGACTTGAGCGGTACAGCAGTATTGATGATTAGTCTTCAAAATAACTTGCTACAAAACCATCATCACTTGTTTCATTAGTGTAAATTGGGACAGGCAAAATTTTCCCATTTTCTGGGCCTCTGATAGGAGGAAAGTAACAATCTTATTTATCTTGTTCAAGCATTTGTCAGAAAGTGCCCAAGGCCACCAAAATCCCTATTTTACTAGCGCGACATGAATCTTGATTTGTGAACCGTTATTGGCTTATTCATTTTTTTTTTCTTTGTTTAATTTTGTCCATTGACTGGATACCAATTTATTGTCTGATTTCTGTGCAGATCAAATCTTCTAAGTGGAATTGGATAGTATAGCATAATGGTTGATTACAGATCCCTCCCATCTCACCCAAAATCACCAGTGATCCGACTAAGTCCTTACCCCAATTGTATCCAAAACAATCCCACAAACAATCAACTGAGCCATCTACCACAACAAAATGAACCGAATCTCTAGGATCGGAAAGAGATGAGATTTAGCCTTTCAATTGGATAATGAGAGATTGGGCAGAACCCAAATCGCCAAATCTGGGTATTAGAGTTCGAAGCTGGTGATGGAAATGTGGATTTCGGCTTGTATGTTAGCCGGCAGTGAGGAAGATCTCAGTGAGGTGTGAGACGACTAGTGCTAAGGCGGGGTTCTTGACATCTGGGCGGAGAAGAGAGGGAGACATAACTTTCAATCAACCAGCCCACCCCGTGGTCTCTCCACTAAAACAAGGCTTTCAAGCTCTGAACCACCATTTCCGGAAAACCCTTATTTTTCTCTCCAGTCCCTACATTTTTTCTCTGGAAGAGAAATTTTATTTAGGTAGATAAACAAATTACAGCAAAATCAGAGGCCAAAGAATAAATGAGAAAATAATGTGGGCTGTTGAATCTAGAAAACAGAAGTTTGAGTCCCTAAACACGTGGTAACCTGCTCTTGCGCACACCTGTTCCCATCACACTTAACAAAAGACACCCTCCCTTTGGCCTTCGCGCCAATGAGGTTCCTCAATTCCTCAATCAAAAGTTTGGAAAAGAATTTGGGTACAATTTTGATGTTCAGGAGACTGAAGTTCTGAAGTAGTTTATTTTTTTCTTTTGACAATAAGATGATGGTTAAGAAAGAGCAAGTAGGCTAGCAAAGTTCTTATAGTGCTTCGTCTATATTGGAGATGGAATCAACGAAGTTAATATTTGCTGTCAATAATCACCGGAAGCTTTGGACTACACATAAAAAAATGGTAACTGCTTTGTGTGTATTTTTACTAATCTCTTTTGCTTATAATTTTATGTGGCCTGTAATATACCTTTATGTGGTGATGGGGCTCAGTGTTTGATCATACATAGATTACTACAGAAAGTTGTCTGAAACCTAACTTCACTTGTTATATTTCAGACCATTGCCATTGTTTGTATGTTTCTGGCGGGCAAGGCTGAAGAAACGCCTCGACAACTGAGGGATGTTATACTAGTTTCTTATGAAGTTATTCACAAAAAGAATCCTGCTGCAATTCAGAGGATAAAACAGAAGGTATCATTTGTTGGCCTAATGCATATGCTCTTTTTTGCTGAAGTATTTGATGCACTGATATCAGATGTTTTTTTTCAGATGTTATTTCATCAAGCTTGTTAATTTTACTATGGTGTATATGTGATAGGGAATCTTCTATAGCCTCCTCTACCAGTGGTGTGGTTCTAAAGTTTTGCTACAAACTACATATGGAAATGACTACTGAATGAATCCATTCTTAAAAGGACTTCAACGACTAAATATAAACTGGAATCCTTTTCCTAAACCAAAAATTACGTAATCAAAATACTATAGAACTTCGAGACAAGTTAGGTAAGTAGATAGATAATATATAGTCTGAATGTATACTAGATCAAAATTCTATAGAACTTCGAGACAAACAAGGTAAGAAGTAGATAATATACAGTGTGATGATGAACTATTTTTAAAATCATAGTAAGGAAAGTCGCAAATAAAAAGTGTAAAAGTGATAGAAATGTTGAGAAAAAGATGAAGATGAGAATATGAGAAGCTGTGATGTGTAAAAGATATTGAGAGAATAAGTGGGCGACCCCATTGATTTGAATGTTAAGCTTTTTTGAGTTCTTAATTGAGATTATCCAAGGGGTGTAAATCAACAGAGTAAATGGTCCAAAAGAAAATGAGGACTACCAATAAGATTCTTATTCCTCTCTAGTTTGCGATGGAGCAGCTTGTCACTGAAGCCTGTATTATAATATATGTTAGTTCTTTGCACATGTTTTTGTTTTCATAATTTCCCATTATGAAATGTAAGTTAGCAATCTTAGCTATTTTTTCAAGTATTAATTGTTAGTTTTACTTATTTTTCAAATTCCTTTAAATTATGCAGGAAGTTTATGAAAAACAAAAGGAAGTAATTTTACTGGGCGAAAGAGTTGTACTTGGAACTCTTGGTTTCGATTTCAATGTGCCGAATCCATATAAACCCCTTGTTGAGGCGATAAAGAAATTCAAAGTTGCTCAAAATCCTCGTGCGCCGGAAGTTGCATGGAGTTTTCTCAATGATGCGTATGACCAATTTCCTCTATGTCGTTCCCTTCCCTTCGTTTCTGTCTTCAGTCCATGGTCTCTTTTTGACCCGGAGAAATGGCATGCAGGCTGGGGACATCTCTGTGCTTGCAATTTAAGCCCCATCTCATAGCAGCAGGAGCCATTTACCTTGCTGCCAAGTACCTCAAACTAAAGCTTCCTTCTGACGGCGATAAAGTTTGGTGGCAAGAGTTTGACGTCACTCCGCACCAATTGAAGGGTCGGTTGCTTCCCTTCGTTTCAAAAGCAATTATATACACACACATATACATATACACACACAGATACACACATTATACTCTAGTATTCTCCCATTAATAGTTGGATAGCAGCTGAAAAAGAATCTCAACATGAGTACTGACACAACACCATTGTTTGTCATCCTTTGTGCATACGATATCTTGTATTCCGCTTCAGCATGATAAGAGGAGAGTGTAGTGTCTTGAACTCTATGCTTCAGTATTTGTCTCTTACAAACTTTGGTTTACAAAAAAGAAACGTCTCTTCTACTGCTTTTGTTGAATCGGTAAGTCAGCGTAGTGATAATATCATAATATATTATTTTGGTCCTCTTTGTTACTCATTTTCTGGTGTCGGGTATTGTCTCTAACTGTATTGCTGGTTCTTTGCAGAGGTTACCAACCAGATGTTGGACCTCTATGAAGAACGTGAAGTACCACCGAAAGCTTCAGTTGGCACTGAGGAACTTGCAGCACGCAGAAGTAATTCTCAGGGAGCAGCTAGTTTGAAGCCTGGAGACTCAAAAACAGCATCATCGCGGCCACTTCCTGAGCAGTCAAATGCTGGTAAACATGTTGAGCCTTTGAAAGCAACTCAGAAGCAGAATGCTGTTAATAGACACCTTGATCAGTTGGCTCACCAGGAAGACACGGGTGAAACAGAAAGAGTATCAAGGGTTGGCTCAGGAGAGAATGTTGTGGAAGATCAAGAAAAGTTTTCTGGGAGGAGAGAAGCAGGGGAACTGAAACTCAGATGCAATGATGAACTAGTTGGCCAATCGTCTCAAGAAGCTATCGAAAAGATTTATAAGCAAAATAGAAGCAGCCCTAGAGAGAAAAGAAAGATGCCTCAGGTTGACCTAAGTCGGGGAAAATACCTGGCGGACGAGGATAGTCACATATTGGCTGCAGAAAATGAGAATGTGAATGGAGGGAGAAGGCAAAGCTGGGGGAACACTACGAATTGCTCAGAAGCCTCAGAATATGAGAATAGTCATTGGCAAAATCATCCTAGTAGGGAAGATCAGTTGCGACGTGCACAGCATGTGAAGAATGTAGAAGTAAAGGTGGATGCAACTGATGATGCCAACCATGGATATCTGGATTCCAGCAATCGCAATAAGAGAAAGGCATGTTGCATGCCTGAACAATATATGCAGGAGACAAGGCAACATGACAAGTGCCATGGACTTCCTGAAGACAAGAACAAGCTGCACAAACTTGGTGGTTAATATCTCGAGAATGGATCGTACAAGGAACGTAGTGGAGAATCATCATGTCGGAAGACTGGTAGTAGATATGCGAGTGCTCTCATCAACTACTTGTGAGTCTGGGTTTAGGGATGATATTTTTGGTCTTTGTTCCCGTGAGTCAGAAATCTTATTTTGGATTAGTTCATCACATAGAGAGAGCGCGTAGGAAATATGGAATGGATCCCTCTTATTCTATGTATATGACTAGGAGCGTTTCAGAGCTAGAGGGACACTGGGTATACCTGAAGCGAGAGTCTGATATAGATCAAAGATTGGGAAGGAGTTGGAGAGTCTTCCCTGTTTTTCCAGAGTCAGTGATGATGGGGTTACAGAAGAATGGTGAAGGATTGTGCAAGTCAGTTTTGATCTCTGCAATTAACAACCCGCAAATTGCAGGGACTAGTTTCTTCTTCCTTGGTTGATTGGAGGTTTTTATTTTTTTTACATCTTATTGGCGGTGGCAGCAGGCATCTACCTACATTCTTCTGTCAACTATTTTCACCTTGGCAAATTAGACCTCTATTGTTTCATTTCTTCCAAGGAAGTTATTATACTGTTACTACTGATGTATATCAAATGGCTTCAAAGGGCATCAATGCAGTATTAGAGTAGTTCTAGGCTTTTGTACTCCCAAGTGATTCAAGGAAGAGTGTAAGGCTTTGAGTTTGATTATGTTGCATGTGGAATGGATCACTCTTAGGTTATCTGTATCCCCTCGGATTTTTTTTTTTTTTTTTTTTTGAGAAGTACCCCCTCGGATTGGTTAATGAATAATAATACTGACAATTCCCGAAAGACTTAATTTGTGACTAGTTGCTTACAACCTCTGTTTCACCTCAAATTTATGAGTCGACCGTTTTCCCACTATACGCCGAGTCACTTGAACCTGGTGATTTGATGAGCAAAACGATGCAAGGATTTTGTGATTTTTTCATGGTGTTGTTTACTCGACAACACCATACAAATTAAAAAAAATGCACTGTTTTGCGCTTATCCAAGTCACAATCAATTGAAAAGCTTCAGACGAAACAGAGATAGTAATAATTAAGCGAGTAATGAAAACATCATCATCCTCGCAATCGAAACGCTGAGGTACACCTATTTTCTTTAGATAAAAGGTTAAGAACTTTCATTCATGAATTGAAGAGCTTACACTATGAGTCGAACCACACCTAAAAACTATATACCACGAGTTAAGATACAAAACCTACATATAAACCAAATGCTAGCCAGCTCCATCCATTGCATACACTGGTAGAGTAGCGCTTCTAACACCTCTTCTCGGGGAACTTTCAAGAGTAAATAAAGAGCAAGACTGACTGCTAACAAGCTCATAATACCTCTTCTTTATTTTGAAGCCAATTATCATTCAACTCTGTTCAACAACCAATTCACAAAATACTAGTAATAATAGTACTGGGAAACGGAAAAAAATGAAGCAATTTACAGCAGGTTGGCAGGTAGGTTTATGACAAGTTGGTACCACTAGTACTACTTCGTACTACTACTGTTACACCTCCACTACTTTGTTGTTTGTCATAGGCAAGCTTTTATCATTTTCCATGTCCGTCGTGGTCTGGTCGAGCTTTTTCAATTTCATCACTGTCCTTTTTCTTGCTCTTATTATGTGTTTTCGAATATTTATTTCAGAGGAGGTAAAAATATCCGCGGAGGCTATGGTACGTCCTGGCCCCACGCGGAAGAAACCGGCTCAGCCGGTTCTTGCCGGTAATTACGGTTTTACCCGCAAAAAGACAAAAAAATGGACCCCAGGGCGCCGCCATCAGGATTTTGGATAGAAATGTAAGAAATGGATAAAACTGTAAAGATTGAGATAAAACTACAGATAGAAATAATTAAAAATGGACAGAAATGATTAGAATCGGATAAAACTTAAACAAACCAGATAGAAACGCAAACAACGCACTACAACTAAGCTATTACAGCAGATTTGCAAGCACTGGAGGTTTAAAGGGAAGATACATGACTTGTGAAACATAAAAGTGGACAGAAGCACACCATCCAACTGTCGTTTCACTTAAAAAAAATAACAATTATTGCGAAAAGTAACGCAAATGCAAGAACGATGATGCATGTGTGCGATATCCTTTGTCTCCTTAGCAATTCTTGATTTTCAGACCTCATTCGTCTTGTTGTTTCAATAATTCTGGACCATCGTTGCATTGTCTCCTCGCAAAAGCATGGCGGTTCTTCGTCCGCCCATACAAAGTAACTACATTGAGACCCCTGAGGCAGTGGGCACCGGTAGAAATCTCGACCTGAGTTCTTTGTGTTAGGACCAGCTCTTCTCATCACTCGTATCCTTCCACAGTTACAATACCTTGGTCCATACTCGGGGTTACGACGGTATTGGTTAGAGGAGGAGCTGAATGAGGTATGTGACATGGTGGTGATGAGAATTTGGGGATATTTGGAGGAGGAGAAGATGGTGGAGAGCAAATGGCAGGTGTGCTTGTGCAAGAGTGGTTGGGTGCATAAGTAGGAGAAGGGAAGGGTGGTTTGTTGTTGGACATAAATGTGGAGTAAAGGGTTCATAAATACAGGTTTGACTACACTGTTACCAAAGTATATGCTGATTAACAAAGTAAAGGAATCAGTGAATGTGGTCACGACTGGGAAACAGATTTGACCAAAATGTATATAGAAATCCAAAACACACAGATAATATTTATGAACAGGTAGACTGTAATGTAGTTCACATGAACAAAAATAGTTAAGTTCATGGTTTTGAAACCACAACCACACAACTATTACAGCCACAGAAAGAGTCACCACCCTCATTGTCAAACAAACATACATAAACAGGTAAAAATCCAAAACACACAGGCTTTATTTATGTCAAACAAACAAACATAAACAAAAAATGCAGATAACAATCCAAAACATACAGACGAGATTTAGAAACAGGTAGCATACAATGTAGTTGACATGAACAAAAATAGAGTTTTTGGAACCTCAATCACACAACTGTTACATCCCCAGAAAGATTCACCACCCTCATTGTCAACATTCTCAAACAAACAGACATAAGTTAAATTGTTTTCAAAACAACACCAAATCACATATTTGTCATGGACTACTCAAAAGTAACGATTCTTAAAGGCTGAATAGACCGTAGGTATGTCCTTGTACTTTCTGGCAAATAAGTCCTCATTGTTTTCCTCATACTTGAATCTGTCCACAGCATCAAGAAGGTCCCGTCGGAGGTCGTTGAACTCGAAACGGCCAATTTCATTGGCGAGCCAGATTCTTATGTATTTTTCATTGATCTTTATCCTCCGAACAGGGTCTGGGATCAGCTCCCTCAGATTTGCCATGTAGAAGCACACGTACGCTCCACAGTCATGGCTGGAAAAAGGAAAGTAAGTAGCATTACAGAACAATTGGATAAAAATGTAAACAACATAGATTGAACTATTAGTATGAATACATTACTTGTTACGTTGCCTTGGAATGTCAGGCTTTGTCCAAACAATCTCCCACTTTCTGATGTCATGAACATCTCTATATTCTGGCAGGGATATGCTGAAATTTGTGTGCATTTGTACAAGCTTCTCACGAATGGCATCCGGTAGGTAAATGTACCTCGACATCGGATCAAGGATGTACACTTTTTGCTCAATAAAGTGCAATACCATGAGAAAGTAATGCGTGTCGTGGATGTTGAGGGGAATAGAAACCTGTACATAAGCCAAAGAACAAACCAAGTCAAAAATGCCCTTCTTATTGACACTTGGAGGACTAGGACGTAACGCTTACCATAGACATTGAGTTCATGTCCCCCATGTATATCGGATTTATCCCACCATTTGCATTCTTCTGACCCAATGGCTGTGCATGAAAATGACCGCATTAAAGAAATGTAGTATTGATCAATCAACGACGAAATTAAGTGCAATGATTCCAGTGTTTTAATTACTTACAGCATACATGCATGGAAAGAACCATATCTTCTTTTCCTCATCAGTCCTAAATTTCTCTCGGAGGTGGAGGATGTGGGACATGCAGTCGATCATCTGCAGATTGAATGGATACAATTTTGGATAAAATTTTAAAACAATCAAACAGTTCTGTTAACGTTCTAATTTTACAACATAACATTCATTTTGAAAATAGAACATAAAGTAAAGATTATTTATTCATTTACCGTATCTCCTAAGAAGGTAGGAGCCTCCAGCTGCCATGAATAATCCCATGCTATACTAGCCACTCCATTTATATTAACAATTTGGTTACTGTAGAGAAAGGGTATGTTCCATTTAATAAACGATGAGCCATTCCATTTATAAATAAACAATGAGATTGATCAATCACAAACATTTTAATGTAGGGAAAGGGTACTTACTATTGAAATGGAGTCCTTAGTTCCGGCTTCTCATTCATGCCCTCAACAGCCTGACGGCTAATGTAGAAATGCAACCAGCAGTCTTCTACTTCCGGCATGATTGGCAGCACAACATCAAACGTGCCCTGCATCCGTACTCTCTCCGAGGTTCTCTTTGGGCCCTTTACTGTTTCCCTCTCCCCTCCTCTTCCTCTTCCTCTACCTCTCCCTCTCCCTCTCCCTCCTCTGTTCGATGGACTGACAGTATTCTTTCCGATGGGAGGAGCTGGCACCTTAGGTGATCCATGAGCAGGCCTGATGGGTGGGAAAACCTTTGGTGATGGATGACCAGGCATGGTGGGAGTTGAAGATACTTGTATTGGAGACTTGGGTGGAAGCTTGTTGGATGCTGCCTGCAATAAGAAACATATGGATAGAAATCAAAACATGACAGTATGACACATTAGATGGATAGACATATAACTTATCAAATTGTTGCAAACCATTGATGTGTTCTCTTCTGAAACTTCTACAGGTTTGAATGGACTTGTAGCTGTGGTATCTACAGTACTGTGCTGTTGTGGCTCTTCTGGGTCAATTTCGGCGTGGCCTTCGGATTCTTGTTGTCTGCCCTCTCTTGAATTTCCATCATTTTGTTGTTCCTCCTCTTCATGTTCTTCTTCCTCCTCTGCATACTGCATTTGCTTACCCAACCTCTTCTCTAGTACCCTCTGCACGGCCTGTTCGACAACGCTTCCAATTTGTTCATTGACCATTAACATGACCTCATCCCACTGCTCTTTTTTGCTGAAATCAGGTTTGAAATCATCTTTGTTGTGTGGTAGTGGAAGCAACTCCAGCTGCATTGTTCAAAAAAACAGGGATATCAGATATGTATTTTCAGATAGAACTTTAAACCACATGGAGTAGATTGATATAGTAACAGGTCTTACTGTACTCATGTACTTTTGTACAAACTTCCATCTGGAATTCAGGTTGTCAGTGTCCCATAGCTTCAGTCTAGGCCTTGTCTCTGCATCTTCACATCCTTTAGGGTGTTTGTGGTGCTTTGGAACGAACTTCTCCAAGTACACCATCTGCACATGCAAACAGATTTGTTATACATTTGGATAGATATTATAAACAGACAGATGTACAAGTAAAATGGACAGTTACCATTGGTATCAACAAGCAACCAGCCCCTCGGATTGCCTCCTTCAATTTCACCGGAGTGTGCTGAGCTTTAAGGAACTGGAGCCAAGTACCTGCCCAGTTAACATTTTCCAGCCTCTCCAGATCCATGACATACTGAACCAGTGTGTTTCTGACTCCGAGTCTTGTGTTGGGCATCCCAAAACATGCCAAAATGAACACCACTGCCCTCCTCTTCCACTCATCACTTAGTATCTTATTCTCATCTTTCAGGAACCAGGGAAAGTAGTCAGTGACATTTGTGCATGCCTTAGTGAGGTCAAGCTCACGGGCCAACTTCTTTGAAATCACATCGGATTCCTCTTTTTCAAGAATTTCCCCTGTGGTACTCACCCCAAGCAACCAGCCAACTGTCTCATCCGTGATTCTGTACTCCCGACCATGGGCAGAGATAGATTGTGTGGCAGGGTCGTAGGCATCGTATATGAAAGCATTGAAAGGTTCAGGTGTATACAAAATGTCCAAATGCCTTAGCCCCCCAAGTCCTATCTTCTCAATCCATTCCTTCTGCTCATCAGTCATTCCATGGTAGAGATCGCGAATCTTTGGAAGGGACATATAACTCTGCCACCTCTCTTTTTTCCCACCCTTCTTTTTATGTCCTTCTTTTGCCACAACTTCCCTCTCCGTCAACCTTTCTACCACTCTTGCCTTTTTTGAAACTCTCTTTGGCTTGTCCTGTAGGACTCCTTGCTCCTCTAAAATTTCTCTTCTCTTCCTCTCTTGACCTGCTTCTTTAACGTATATGTCCCTTTGGTCCTCAGTCATGGAAAACCAGTCTTCCCTCATCTTGTCTGTAATGTCTTTTGTAATTGAATCAATACCCTCAACATTCTTGTAGTAGTCAATCCTCTCCATCCTTCAAGACAGTTTAAAACAAGTTCAGAGATAGAAAGATATGTTTCTAAATCAGATAGAAATCTAATACATTCAAATCACACTGTCAAACAACAACTTAAAGCCTTCAAGACAGTTTAAAACAAGTTCAGAGATAGAAAGATATGTTTCTAATTCAGATAGAAATCTAATACATTCAAATCACACTGTCAAACAACAACTTAAAGCCTTCAAGACAGTTTAAAACAAGTTCAGAGATAGAAAGATATGTTTCTAATTCAGATAGAAATATAATACATTCAAATCACACTGTCAAACAACAACTTAAAGCCTTCAAGACAGTTTAAAACAAGTTCAGAGATAGAAAGATATGTTTCTAATTCAGATAGAAATCTAATACATTCAAATCACACTGTCAAACAACAACTTAAAGCCTTCAAGACAGTTTAAAACAAGTTCAGAGATGGAAAGATATGTTTGTAATTCAGATAGAAATCTAATACATTCAAGCCACACTGTCAAACAACAACTTAAAGCACAATACTTAAAACAATCTAGGTTGTGGATAGAAGTGGAACTCACCGAAATCGGATGAATGCTCTAGTAGCTCCAGTAGATGATTCTTGCTGTGGTGCTGTTTCTCTTTGTGGCACAGTTTCCTTTTGTGGTGCTGTTTCTTGTGGTGGTGCTATTGCCTCATTGTACTCAGCATCCTCATGTTCCTTTTGTTTTGAAGTGGATCTTGGTTCCACCCTGTAGTCATCACCACTTTCTGTCCCAGTGGATGCTGCATCCTCTTGCATCTTTCTTTCAGCCTCTTCCACCCATTCTTGCTTTGCATACTCATCCATTACATTCCATTCCCGAATCATTGAATTTCTTTGACTCTTGTTCGGCTGTCCATCCTTCCTCAGTTTATAATTCTGTTTCCTACTTTGGCTGCACAAACAACTTCCTAGTAAAACTCATAGAACACAGTTTAAAACAGACGATGAATTGTTTGAAGGATACAAATGATGGATAGAAATGTAAAATATGTAGTATGCTCTGAGAAGACTATAGAGCTACAGTGTGCAGAATTGGACCAACCAAACAGGATACAAATGTTGGATATAAATGTAAACTTTTTAGTATGCTCTGAGAATATTATAGATCTACAGTATTCACAATTGGACCAACCAAACAGGATACATAAGGTGGATAGAATTTTGAACGATCTAGACAATAATTCATAACTTTCAGACAGAAACTTTGAACGGATATGAAATAACTCACATGTACAGTTCCAGAGCAACCTCTTCAGTGTGGTCAATATCCTCATGTGGGCTTGGGTCTCTTTCCTTCCTCTTCTTCTCTGTTTCCTTCCTCTTCTTCTCTGTTTTCTTGGTTTCTGTCTGTTATATTACTACCCTGGTTGGTTTTGCTTGCTTTCTCTGTTTCCTCTTTGGTTTCACTTGTTCTTTGTTGAAGTCCAGCCTTCTCTTCAGTCTAGGGCTTTTGCGGCTACCTTCTTCGGTTTCAGTTTGGGATTTTGGGGCTGGGGTAGGGTTTTCTTTGTGAACTTCCTGTGGTTTCTCCACATTATCACCTTATCCAGACCCTAAATTCGGCGGTAATTGGTCACCGGTGGGTTTCAATCCATCAAAAACACACAAAGCAAGTTCAGAAGTTGGAATACCTGTGGCTAGTGCACCGGTTGTGTCCTGAGTTTCATCAATTTGATCCACTGGTTTTTGAATCTCTTCAGTTTCTTCCACGCCTCTGTCCTGAGTTTCATCAATTTGATCCACTGGTTTTTGAGTCTCTTCAGTTTCTTCCACGCCTTGGATGATGTCTTCCTGCTCTTTGTTGTTATCTGGTACTCCGATTGTCTCTTCGATTTCTTCAGTTTCTACAGCGCTTGAAGTATCTACAGTCGGATTTGCAGTTAGATCTGGGTTTTCATCTTTACTCTCCGGTATGGAGGTCTCCGGAGTTGCATCGATTTCCTCTTCATTTTGGGCTTCGGTGGTCGCCGGAGGAACCTCTGTAGTTTCAGAGACATGCCCACTTTCTTCAACATCCATTGTAATGGACTTGTTCACTTCATCACAAACATCCATTGTGATTTTTGAAGGAGAAACGGATTCATCAATGGGATCCATTGTGAAATTGCAGAAGAAAGTAGAGAAGATGAGAGTTTGGATGAGAGAGAGAAGTATGTGGTGGTTGCAGAAGTTGAAGAGAGAGTTTGAGAGTTTGATGTGAGAGATTCAAATCAAAAATTTGAATTGAATTGACTAGTTGAGATGATGACTAAATTGGGAACCCAACTGCCATCAATGGTGGAGGTAGGTTTCACTAGCAGTTACTTTTTTGCAGCAGACGAGACATGTCATGGAGAAAGACAATTATACCCCCAATCCAGTTGCTTTGTATTTTTATCCGAGACAGTTATCGGATTTGTATGCTTTACATTTTTATCCAGAAGGGTTTAGGGTTTAGGGTTTAGGGTTTAGGGTTTAGGGTTTAGGGTTTAGGGGTTAGGGGTTAGGGTTAAAAATTTCTAATACGCTTAATCTGCATTCTATCTGTTTTGTGTTTCTATCCAAAAAGTCACAATGTCTGTCAGAACAGAATTCAATGTTTCATATGTATTTTTTCTTCATTATTTACTGGAGAGCATTAATTTGGGCGTGCTAATGATAACTATCAGGCCTTGAGCCGCAACATTAAAGATTTATGTTGTTTCCAATGCTAATGTAATTTCCAATGATAATAATCATCCAACTCTTTGCATTCTGAATTATCAGTTTGAACTGAACAAACAACTCTCATTTCTAACTGCAACTCTCTGCATTCTCCTCCAAAACAATGGAGGAAAATAGTGTTGTGTTTGGGTTACATGTTCCTGCAGATAATAGCTCTTACTTTCCAGAAAACTGTGGCAACTTTCCAGATGGTATTTCAAACAACGTGGAAGCAGAGGTGAATGCATCTCCTAAGAGGAAGTTTGATCTCAATGAGCCTCCTCCCACTGATGATGACGCAGATTTCTCCAATGTCATACACGATAATGACATAGTGAACGGTAAGATATATTATTGGATGTTTTTTGATTAAGAGTATGATGTAGTGCACTAGTTACTTAAAAATGTGCTTCTTGTTTCAGAGGGATCACTCTCCGAAGAACAAATCATGGAGAAGAGGTTCAATAGTGAAGAAGAGGCGTACGATTGGTACCTTTTGTATGCATTCGTAAATGGATTCGGCATTCGGAGGGATAACCGTAGGTGTTTCGACAAATACGGACAACAAATCAAGTCAAGAATCTTCGTATGTGCCCGACAAGGCCATCGATTAAAGAAGTGCTACTTAAGGCCTGAGAGGAAGAGAGAGCATAAGGATGACACTAGATGTGACTGTCCAGCACGAATTCGTATTGCTCGATCTACCCCGAACGAACAGTTTCGTGTAAAGCAAGTCACTTCGGAGCACTCGCATCCCCTAGCGGACCCCAAAGTAACACACAAGCTTAGGTGTCATAGGAAGGTCAGTCAACATGATTTGGAACACGTTATTTCACTAAGGGAAGTTGGTATAAGAACTTGTGAAGCATTCCAATTAATGGTCTCACAAGCCGGTGGTTACGCCAAAGTTGGTTACACTGTCAAAGACCTGTACAACAAGTTACAGTCATTGAGAAAGGCTTACTCTAACTCTGGAGATGGGCAGCTGGCCTTGCAATACATTGACACCCTTGAGCATACCCACGGGGGTGTATTCAAAAGGTATTGTTTGAAATACTGTCATTTTGTTTGTCGTTATTTTCTATATG
This sequence comes from Linanthus parryae, assembly GCA_023055425.1. NCBI lineage: Eukaryota > Viridiplantae > Streptophyta > Magnoliopsida > Ericales > Polemoniaceae > Linanthus > Linanthus parryae. The sequence goes on along the minus strand of JALGPY010000001.1, from coordinate 177,208,063 downwards.
CCTTAGATTTCTATCTGATATATCAAATTACTATACTGTTTCATGTTGGTTTAAAGTAATTATCTACGTGCTAATAGATTCTATCCAGTTTCCTGAAACAAATATCTTTGCTTTTCAGTTTCCAGTTGGGTGAAAATCAACAGTTACAAAGCATTTTCTGGCGTGACGAGAGATGCAAACGAGATTATGTAAGGTTTGGAGATGTTTTGGTGCTTGACTCCACCTACAAAACCAACATGTACCTAAAGCCTCTTGTCATACTCTCCGGTGTTAACAATCACTTTCAGACGTGCGTTTTCGCAGTTGCAGTTCTACAAGATGAGACCACGGAATCGTACAAATGGGTATTAAATTGCTTCCTAGAAGCAATGGATAACAAGGTACCCATATCAGTCATAACCGATGGAGACTTGGCAATGAAAGCCGCTATTGCGGAAGTTCTTCCACTAGCGAAGCATCGTTTGTGTGCATGGCATCTATGTCGCAATGCCGAAGGAACCCTAAAGTTGGGGTCAGAATTTATGAAGGACTTTCGAAAATGCTTGAGCAAGAGATCCGACGTTAACCAATGGAACGATGATTGGCAATACATGGTAGACAAGTGGGGTATTGCGAACAAGCGGTGGGTAACGGGTGCCTACATGACGCGCAACTTATGGGCAGAGGCTTTTCTCAAGGAATTTTTTTTCGCCGGTCAGACAACTACACAAAGGTGTGAGAGTATCAACAAATTTTTCAAACAATATTTGAACTGCAAGAACAATCTCCTCGATCTTATTAAGGGAATCATGCGGGGTATCGAGAAGCTTCGTGAGAACGAGCGAGGCCAACATTGTACTTCTGACCAATCACTTCCTGTCCTAACAAGCCAATTTAAGCTACTTGAAGAGCATGCGGCCATGTTCTACACTAGGGCTGTGTTTGCGAAGTTTAGGGAGCAAGCCAGGAAGGCAAGTCAATACAAAGCTATTGGTGTTGAAGAAATACCTGAATATGACATGGATGCAATCTATGTCACAAGGGAGAAGGCAAGGGCATCTCTAGTAAGTTCACATGATACACTATCTCTTATGACTGCTTTAAACTGTTATCTGTACTGTTTAGGTATCGATCTAGCTTGTCAATTGAAATATCTGTTGTCCTTATTTTACAGCACAGTTCTTTCCAGTACTTTCATTCTTATCTATATGTTCATAACTTCTATCTAAACTGTCAAATAAAATATCTGAAAGCTTTGATCTTTTTCCTGGCAGCACACCGTTTTCTGTCAACGTGATAATAACATGCTCTACTGTTCCTGCAAGAGGTTTGAGTCATCACATATGGTTTGTGGCCACATTATTTTTGTGCTCTTTCATAAAGGAGTACAATTCATTCCGGAAAACTTGTTATCGAAACGATGGCAGAAGACGGATAGTGACTTCTACAAGAATGATCCAGCCATGCAGGAGCCAAAAATAAGACGGTGTGACGATCCAAAAACCCAGGCATTTCGTCGGGGTTGCATGAAGGGACGAATGGAGATGATTAGTGACATGGGTGGAACATCACAAGAGACTTACGACTATTGGCAAAAACATGTTGACTTGATGATACGGGGTCTCAAGGACATTATTTTGAAGCAAGAAAATGGTGAAGAGCCCGTGGTTAATGTCAACTCACAAGAGTACGCCCACGTAATGCCTCCATCCAAAGGTGATACAAAACCAAAAGGGAGCTCCAAAATTGTTCGAAAGAAGTGCGGGAGATGCCAAGAATACGGACACAATCGAACTACATTCCCGAATCCTCCAGTTGGTGTTTCCGGTCAAGATGTCGGCCAATCTCAATCGCAAGCGTCGCAACAAACTATGATTTCCAACTGCGAATACAACTGGTCCGAGGGAATGGGTGACCAAAACTCTTCAAGACGTGTTGGGAATGACTGGACTGATTTATTCTAGGGATTACATTAACTGTGTGAATGTTTTAGTTAAGTACCTTGACATTTTTATCCGTTATTTGACCTTTTTTGTCTGATCATTTACTGTGTTATCCGGTTCTTTGCGTTTTTATCCACTGATGTGAATTCTGGAAAATGCTGCATCAGTTTCTTTGCAGTTTTATCCAAATCTGCGCGTTTTTATCCACTGGGGGTGGTGACCTGCTAGAACCGGTCACCACCCCATGATTTTCCGTGTTTTTTGTCCGGTAGTGGGGGGGCCCACCGCAAAAAAAATTGCAGCAAGCCCCCTGGGACGTACTCTAGACAGACCCAAAAAAATCTACTAGAAGTTTGAATAAGAAAAAAAGGTTTTACCAGACAACATAATAAAGACACTTTCAATATGTTGATGCAAAGACACTTGCACCCCTCTCTGTTTGGAAGATATGACACTTTCACCTCAACATTGTGAAAATTTTCAAGACACTTGCAATCCCATTCGTGACACGGTTAGTCTGATTGTGGGTGTCAGTAGTCACTAAAAGTAATTTTGGAGACAAATTTGTCTGCTTTTATTATGAAATTACACAATCAAGTAGTGCAGGTATGTTCAAGTTTCGGAAACTGAAGGGACGAAAGAGTCTTTTCTCATTGTTGTAACACACAGCTCTGTTACCAGTTTGTTATAACAGAACTCCTGTTTCAGAGCTCTGTTACCAGTTTGTTATAACGTGGGGGTATTCGAGCAAGAACGACGAAAGCAAAACAAGAACGAGACAGATATTTAACGTGGTTCACTAACGAATTCGTAACGAACTCGCTAGCTAATTCACGGCCATAATCAGATATTTTATTAAGAAGAGAACCCGATTACAATACACGCCGTGGCCACAACGGCCACTGCGTCGACCCGAAACACAACCCACCCAACACACACAAATTAATTATGCTCTCAATGTTCCTGTCCTGTATTGTGCTACTAACAAACCAAAAAAGGACAAAGCCTTTAAATAGACAAAGTACTCGGTGACCTTAATTGCCATTAGGAAACAAAGCCTCCATAGATGACTTTGGCACCATACTACAACACTACCACCTCCAATAATACGGAAATATTCCATATTCTTTGCCGACTTTGATTGCAAGTCAAAGTTTCTAACAAATCTCCACATTGACTTGAATCAACTCAGCAACCCGAAATCGGAACCCGATTCTTCTCTTCTCAAACCTGAACTGATGCGTCTCCCTGAACCAGAAACGAGCACGCCTCCCCAGACAGATGTTCCGCAGCTGTATGCGAAACCAGAATCACCAATCATTGCTCCAACTACCATGCGTTCCTGCCACGACTGCGCCCGATGTGGTTGCACTTCCGGACACAGAAACCAGGGCTCCACCCAGAACCAGACTCGAATACATTCACTGAGAAATCAGGACCGAATGTATTCCCGATGCGCCCAATTGCGCCAGACAGATGCACCATGACAGAATGCCCAGATGTCATCCAGACCAGATGCACCGATGACGAGTGCCCAAATTGTCTGCCTGATGCGCCCCGTATGCCTCAGATGCGCCAAATGCTCGCCAGAAACAGATCGCGCCATATGCGAGCTCAGTGCGTGTCATGGTACACGCTACAAAACCAGATGCACGCCAGAACAAACTCGTGCATAATGCGCGCCAGAAGCAGAATCAGATGCGCGTGTCAGAAATCTCATGCGCCAGATGCTCCATGTCGTTGCTCCAACTTCAACGAGTTCCTGCAACGCATGAGCCAGAACCAGATTCAATTCACACTCCAGATGCTCCACGCCAGGAGTCGGATTGCGCATAGACGTCAATCGCCAGAACGCCATATGCGCGTGAACCGCCAGATTCGCGTCAGTACCGAATGCGTGCTGGACTTGCCAGATCCCTTGCATGCCTAATCAGATGCGCGCCAGATTTCTCCGACAGGAGCCCAGTCAGATGGTGGGTGTACCTGTTTCTCCTCTCCAACATTTCGATCTTGATCGCCAAACCAGACATCGTTCTTTGCGGAATCTCGAAACCCTACTCCCGATAGCCTGCTCCACCTGAATCGCGAAACCCTAGCTTTGAGTTCCACCAAAACGTGAAACCCTAACTCTTGGCTCCACCCTGATCGTGGAACCCCGGCTCTGATACCAGATTTGTAACACCCCTAATTTTCGGGAGAATTCTTAGTGCAATATCAAGACTCTGGGGGCGAATTTGTAAATATTTTGTCACGGCATTAAAGTTGGAACTTCGGAGTGTTTGCAATATTTGGGAGTCATTATAATGATTTTGGAGCACTAGAGATGTTCGGGGTGGTTGTGCAATTATCTGAAAGTAAATAGAAGCTCTAATTCTAGTTTATACACTAAAGTTTGAAAAACTACACTTCTAACCCCTATGCATGATGGACACTTGTCCTAAGTGTTTTCACAAAATTGCTATGAGTTGGCAACACCCAACAGCTCTATCATCACCTCTCAGCAGAGAAATTCATCAACTTCTCACCATTTTGTTTTTCTTTCCCCTCTCCCTCCTCAACCACCAAGAACACCACCACATCCACCATACAACCACCACCACCAATACAGCCACCACCTCACCGCTCCTTCTTTCACAAATCTGCTGCTGCTGGTAGAAGCCCTCGACACAGAGAGCAAAAGCCCTCAATCCTTTTCCCGAATGGTTGTGTATCGAGGTCGAATTCGACGAAGAACGGTATGAACCCTAGTTTCATGTTTTGTTTGATTCCACCTCCTACGTTGTTTATCAATCAAATTAATCGTCTCTTTCTTGATTCTGAGGTCTTGGCGAACCCAGGGGGTGGGTTTTTCACCGTGAGTCGTCGGAATTGGAGTCGCCGGAGTCTGGGTTTTAAAACCCGACGGGAAGACCACCGGCGGTTGCGCGTTGGTGGTTTCCCTCCGTTCTCGGCCTATTTTCACACCCCGAAGACTTACCCGTACCTCCTGGACGTCGCTAAACCAATCCACCAACTCACAATCAGCTGGGAGGGCCGTTAGTGCACTGAAACCGGTCGGCAAATTGCCGGAATCCGCCATGGCCGCCGGAAAAGCGCCAAGCTCGGTACGGCTTCAATTTTTGATCTTTTTGATCGTTTAAAAGCTTGTTCATGCTCCTAATCATCTCCTGAACTCATTTGCATCATCAAATCGTGACTGTAACAACAAATTTAACAAGATTGATTCGTGCATGTAGAGATTTCCGACTTGAAAACCTGCCATGTTCATGAGTTGATAACTCCCTCGTTACTTGATGTTTTGATCTGATTCTTGTTGCTATGGATTCCCTGCATGTAGTACTCCAACTTTCGTGTTGATTTCTTGGTCCAATTCGATCTCTAAACCCTCTGATTTTGGCTCCAAAGTTGCTGCAATGCATATGTTCTTCGCTTCAAAATTTTCTAAGTATAGAGTGCCGTGGTGAAACACCTACTTTGTAACCCTTGTATCTTCTTCAAAACTTAATGAATTTCTGATCTGTTTTCTCCTGTGTAAAGCTGATACATAATACTTCAAATCATCGTCTCTGGGTCATCTTCAAATTTATAACGGATTTCTCACAAAACGAGCCTAAAGTTGCTAGCTTGAACTCGCGAAGCACTATCAAATTTTTCTAAGTATTGAATCGTAATTTTCATCCCACTTTGACTAGCGATATCTCTTTGTATACTTGGAGTTTGTAGGAGTTAAAATATGTTCTGGAATCCTTGAACTATCGTCTTCAAAACCCTATTCTCAGATTTTCAAGTATCCCCCTCAATTGATTACAAATCAGCCCTAAAGTTGACTAGTAGAGTCGATTTTCTTCTATATTTGACTTTTGAATTCGACACTCTAAATGACGTTTCTAGCCTTAGTGTTCTTCACGAAACTTGCTCGTATTCATATTCTGAGTCTAAATATCATGTTTGACCAAGTTTGACTTTTCGCAAACCCGAGTTTGACTGAACTGTATAGGAGGGGCAAAATAGTCATTTCACTTAAACTTTGAATTGAGGTTAGTTTAGTAACTTGGAGTTTGTCAGCATGTCTTGTATGCGTGTTTGGAGTACTTGTATGTAATTCTGGGCTAGGTTTGACCAAGGCAAATGTGGGGGTCTTTTTGCAGTTTTACTAAACTTCGGGGGCCTATGTGCAATTAATTAAAACTTTGCATTTGAACAAAGTTAATGTTTTGAGACCAACAACCTGACTTAGAAGGATACTTGGAGCCTTAAGAATGAATTATTTGACTCGGGAGTTATCAAATCAATGGTGGGGTCTTTCTGTGATTTTAGCAAACTTTAGGGGCCTAAGTGTAATTTACTAAAAGTTGTAGATCTCGATGCTAAGTTCATATGGATGAGTTAAGAGTCATTCTTGGATGTTGTTGGGCCAGTATGAGTGTAATATGGGGTCCAGGCACAATCAGGGACTGTACTGGACAGTTTCAAAGTATTAGGGGCATTTTGGTCAAGTTAGCTTGCGTGACCTGCATTTTATTGCATTCTTGCATAAAACCTCATACAGAGGATATATGCTAATAGGTTGTATACTTTACTTGTGTATATCCAGCCATTATTAAGGATCGTTCGAAGTAGACGTACGTTTTCGTGTTGGTGCATTTACTGTGAGACTCGGAGACGAGCGTTGTAGGAGTGCTAGCTTTGCGTTGCGCCTTTCATGGCTCAGAGGTAAGTACATATGTACGGCCTTTTCATATCAAAATCTGCGTATGTGCTTGATGTTTCAAATGAACGTTTGCTATATGAAATAGTATGAGAATGCATGTTTTCCACTCGAAAGTTGTTAAACTATTTTATTCATATGCTTTGAGAACTCTCGGAAAGTACTTGTGAAGTTTTTGATATTATGATTTTGGTTATGTGAAAGAGAAGAAATAAAATACCTGTAATAGACTTAGGACGATGTACAGAGTACTGTTATTAATGGGAGGCGTCAAGCGATCCTCCATTTTCGTATGGCTAAGACCATTGAAGCAATGCTTCTTATTATTGGATAGAACGTTAATGTTCAAAAATCCGCCCCCGATGAGCCAAAATGTATCAAGATATTGAGGCCAAGGGGTTTATAGAGCTATAGAGTGCTACTTATACTTGTAAGGGTCACTACGGTATAGGGGTGTCGACACTTAAGGCCTTTTAGCTAATGTTGTGAGCGGGGTTGACGAATGGGCTCCCTTAACGCTCGGGTGAAATAGGGTTTGATAGACCCTAGAAGGAACCCTTGGTGGTTATTTCGTGATCCCTCTGTCTACATCGATCCTGCTGGTGGCTCTTGACACGCCTCTGCTAAATTAAACTGTTGATTGAAGTCGAAATTAAAAATTGACTACCTTATTAATGTTGTTTGTGGCTCTTGATATGCCCTAATCGATTGAAATGAATTGTAAATCTTGACTACTCATGAACTACTATCGTTATCAGTTCAAATGAACTTGTTTACTCTGGATATTTTACCAACTACTCGTGATTTCTCAATGTTATTAAATTGAGAGGTTTTGTTACTCGGTTACTTCAAGTTGATCCAAATTCTCCAATATGATAGTTTTACTGTTTAAATCTTCTGATTTGTTTTAACTCATGCTTCCGTGCCACTCGTTGTTTTACATGTCGTAGTGTGTATTTACTCAGTTTTACTGATTATTTTCTTCAAAACTGCGTCGGCTTTTGCCATTTTAAAACCGCAGGTCATCAATCAAGGTGGGGGATGGGAACGCGTATCGAGACGAAGAGGTTTAGCTTAAAGTTAGATCACAAATGTTATGTTTTAAATTGTACTTATTACTGAAATTTTGTTATGTACATTAAGCGAAATGTGATCTTAATAGAATATTTCTACTTATGGTTGTCGATTGTCTCTTTAACCCTGAACCGAGATCCCGGGACGTTTCAAGTTTGTTAAAACTGGTGATCCCCCTGACCTGGCTTTGATACCAGTTGCTTAAAACTGGTGATCCCCTGACCTGGCTCTGATACCAGTGTGCTGTAACAGAACTCCTGTTTCAGAGCTCTTTTACCAGTTTGTTATAACAGAACTCCTTTTTCAGAGCTCTGTTACCAGTTTGTTATAACGTGGGGGTATTCGAGCAAGAACGACGAAAGCAAAACAAGAACGAGACAGATATTTAACGTGGTTCACTAACGAATTCGTAACGAACCCGCTAGCTAATCCACGACCAGAACCAGATATTTTATTGAGAAGAGAACCCGATTACATTACACGCCGTGGCCACAACGGCCACGGCGGTGACCCGAAACACAACCCACCCAACACACACAAATTAATTATGCTCTCAATGTTACCTGTCATGTGTTGTGCTACTAACAAACCAAAAAAGGACAAAGCCTTTAAATAGACAAAGTACTCGGTGACCTTAATTGCCATTAGGAAACAAAGCCTCCATAGATGATTTTGGCACCAAGCTACAACACTACCACCTCCAATAATATGAAAATATTCCATATTCTTTTCTAACTTTGATTGCAAGTCAAAGTTTCTAACACTCATACTAAGAAGCGGTGAAACCATGTTAAACCTGAGGGGTGAAAGTGTCGTTTGACAAAAAAGTATAGTACTAGTAAGAAACTTTATTATACTATCTCCGTTTCTTCTCTAAGTCAATAGTTTGACTTTTGACTTGTAATTTGATCACTTTGAACGGGTGATTTGAATAGCAAAATGATGTAATTTTGTCAGGTTTTTTATGGTGTTGTAGAGTAAAGTTAATACACGGCAAAGAATATCAAAAAGTAACATCATTTTGCTTTCGAACCGTGGACTTAGAGAAGAAACGTGGACTTAAGAACAGATCGAGCTTTGGCCCCCGCCCCGATCCGCACACGCCGCGAGCCAATCGACGGATCGGCCTTGGTCGTTCCACATCCGACCCGGGCGCATCGCCGACCCCCATTCGCTTTCCTCCCGAAAATTTCAAGCACTCTTTGACTCTTTTTTTAAAGTCATTTTCATATTCCCCTCGCGGTACTTGTTTGCTATCGGCTCTCGCCAATATTTAGCCTTGGACGGAATTTACCGCCCGATTTGGGCTGCATTCCCGAACAACCCGACTCGACGACAGCGCCTCGCCGTGTTAGCAGGACTCTCACCCTCTCCGGCGCGCCCTTGCAGGGGACTAGGGCCCGGTCCGCCGCTTAGGACGCTTCTCTAGACTACAATTCAAACGAAGAAATCGTCCAATTTTCAAGCTTGGCTATTTCTGGTTCACTCGCTGTTACTAAGGAAATCCTTGTAAGTTTCTTTTCCTCTGCTTATTGATATACTTAAACTCGGCGGGTAGTCCAGCCTGACCTGAGATAGCAGCCGAGGCACTGCTTTTGCAATGTAACAGAGTCAATGGAGTCGACAACGCAGACGACAACGCACAACAGATGAAAAGGTTTTTAACAACCACCAATTATTGTGACGCATGTCCAGGTCGACTCTTATTTAGGCCAACTGCAGAGCAAGTGTACGGGGACCAATCTCCGCGTCCAAGCCCGTGATTCCCAAAGTGAATGGATTGGGGGCGACGCGATGTGAGACCCCCAAGGCAGACCTGCCCTCAGCCTAATGGCTCTGGACGCAACTTGTGTTCAAGAACTCGATGATTCACGGAATTCTACAATTCACACCAAGTATCGCATTTCCCTACGTTCTTCATCTATGCGAGAGCCGATATATCCGTTACCGAGAGTCGTTCAGTTTTGTGTAAGATGACTAACATTACGTCAGCCGCTATTGTAGTACTGATAAATACTTTCCTTTCGAAATTTGTGGCATTAATAATGCACAAAAACATTACATCAGGAGCTCCGAGGAGAATTAGAAACGGACCACTTTGTTATTCTTGTTTCGCAATCTGTTTTCCACTTTCATACGTATGATATCTTGTGCATGTGATGGCATTCCTTTTGGCGGTAAAGCTAGGCCCACCTTATTATGCAACAAACACATGCTCATTAATTCAATGACTCCAAATAAAAGTTCATCAATCATCATCATCAAGATGCGCCCTTCTTCTGGAGTAATTATTGCATGCTCTAAGAGTAAATATGACGTGGTGCTCTAATCAATACAGCACAGAACACGTCAGCAACATGTAGGAAATCCCCTTTTTATTGTCTGCCACTTATTCTCTTTCTTCCTGACGTGTTCTGTGATGTATGGTTAGAGCAAAATCACATCATTTACTCTAGAGCATACAAAAACCACTCCTTCTTCTGTATTATCGTGTTTCTAGAAGAAGATTTTAGCAAGCTTGATCTTATCACATGTTCTAAAAAAAAAAAAGAATCTTATCACAAATGCATAAATACTTAACATGGTAAATATGGTAGTACTACTATCTAACGTTCTCCATCTACATAAAACGCCGAGCATTTTATCTCCCGTATTTTATTTTACGACTTCAATCAAATTGAAAGGTTAATAGTTTAGTACCAATCCTCTTATAGAAAGGTAATTCATCCAAGCAAATGACATCTTATTTGGTATATCGATCTCTACAGTCTAGTTTATCAACTGTATATAATTTTATTTTGTGGAGGGATTATAGAAGTTACAATAGTGTTTTTTCATATCCTTAGAAGTTAGAGCCATCTAATCTTATTTTTGGAACCAGTCTATTTTTGTGATTAACATGTCCACCCAAAGAAATTACTAACCACATTAACAAAATAGGGATGAACCCTATTAAAAGTTATTTTTGAGAGCACCTTTACTTACCTAAAAAAACAGTAATAAAATGACTAGATGAGGAGGATGTTTTTGGACACAAAGTGCAAGTGGCAAACAAAAGGACAAGATCTCCTTCCTTATGGGGTCAATATCACAGCTCACCCTCCCATGTGACTTGGCCTTATCATGTGTGTACACGTGTCATGCGCTCAGAGATTTGGAGGTGGATTTTCTTATCTGTGTGGGCTTCACTCCTGAACTCATATGGTCCACACACAGGCCCAGGCCACTACTCTCCCACAACTTCTTTTCTTTTTCTCCTGTTTCAACCATCAATAATTATGATCTTGCTGTTGTAACAATAATTCAAATCGCATGTGTGTGTATATGTGGAGATCTTGGACTAGAAAGCAAAATATGACGTGGAATTCACACTAGAACCCCACAAGCTCAACCTATTTTCAACAAACCACCTTTTGGACTTTCACAAATCAAATTCATTGCAGTTCTTTCACGGAAATCGTAAGAACTCTTATAATGATTTTTGCTTAATTAAACTTACTTTCTCTGTATCCTTTCTTTCTTTAAATTTTTTTTGCATCTCTTCTATTTTTAATAACCTTTTTGTGGTTAAATGACATAATTATCCCCTAAAAATATAACCACAATAGTAATAGGGTGGACTCCACCATGTAATTATGTGTGTGAACATGTGATGAAAATATAAAATGTACAACTTTCTTAATAGTTGTGCATATTCTATTTGATGAGAAAGAAATGATACAGAGGAAGTATGCAGAAACGAATCTCGATCTTTGTGTTCCGGTAGACATATAACACAGTATTTTCTCTGTACTAAGCCTTCCTAAAAGACCTCATTTCGTGTTAAGTAGATATCAAAGGGCGAAATTGCAATTTCATCAATTAGGTCGGTTTGAGTTGTCAAAGTCAGGGATCTCTCGCGCAATTTATTTGCAAACAAGAAAACAACACCGGCAACCGGCAAAAGCAGGTAACCAAGCCCATTATAAATTTCTTCTCAATACCATGCAGAGAGTGAAGACTTTTGCTCCTACTCACTCACTCACTAACTCACTCACTCTCCTACAATCCCTCCCATCCGTTAGATCAAGAAACTTTCCGGCAATGCCGATCCGAGAGATAGCCATCGGCCGCCCGGAGGAGGCGACACACCCGACAGCCCTCAAGGCGGCGTTGGCGGAGTTCATCAGCACTCTGATCTTCGTCTTCGCCGGAGAAGGCTCCGGGATGGCTTACAACAAGCTGACCGGGGACGGACCCGCCACCCCGTCGGGGCTGGTGTCCGCCTCGCTGGCCCACGCCTTCGGACTCTTCGTGGCGGTGTCCGTCGGAGCCAACATCTCCGGCGGACACGTCAACCCGGCTGTCACCTTTGGTGCGTTCATTGGTGGTAACATTACGCTACTACGTGGGCTTCTTTATTGGGTGGCTCAGCTTGCTGGCTCCGTCGTCGCTTGCTTGCTCCTCAAGTTCGCCACCGGTGGCTTGGTGAGTGTATATACGACCTTTTTTACATGATCAGAAGAACTTCATTTTAGTGTTATAGTCTGCAAACTACATTAGAGAGTAAACCCGGTTAAAAATCTGAACTGATGTGTAGATGGACTATTATCTTCACTCAACTTTTTAAAATTGTGATTTAACTCTACATTTCGAGCATAAGGTGCATTTTAGCCCCAACTAGGAATTACACAATAGGTATACTACTTACATTTTTTCCATTAAAGCGCCATTATTAAGAACTAGCCCTCAATTAGCCCCTGATCCGCCCCTAGATACACTCACAGCCAGCGTCAAAGCCAGAAAATCGAACCAGCCGAGACAAAATTAGGATGTGACATAGTTCCAGCAGTGACATTTACGTATTTTCAAAGAGTCACAGTGTAAAATAGTTATAAATAGATGGAATGCTAGTGGAGTTTTAAAAAAATCAGGGATGACAATTGTCACACCTTGTCCTCAAGTAGGTCTGTCTCGGTTCACAGCTGCAAAGGCCTGTAGACAAATTTGACCTTAATGATGTTAAGGTACATCAACAGGGGCGGATCCATAGCAACATGTGTGAATTACACAATTCTCGCTCAGCTTTTTTAACCTAAAATTCACTTTATTTTTTTTAATTTTTACAAATCAGCCTAAAAAAGATAAAGTAATGTTATCCCTCAAATTTACGTTTGACTTTTATTTTGTTTTAGTTTTAGGAATCGATTTGTACTTGTTTCAAGGCAAAAGATATACCACTCCGTCCCACCTCTAACGCACCATTTGACTTTTTTCACCCGTAACTGTGTCACTTTGACCCGGTGATTTGGATCGCAAAACGATATAATTTTTTAACAATTTTTTTATGGTATCTAGAATAAGAACTACTCTACAACATCACGAAAAAATTATCTAAAAATTATAAAGTTTTGCTATCCAGATCATCGAGTCAAAGTGACCCAGTGACCCAGTGAATAGTGGTAAAAGTCCAAATGGTGCAAGAGAGGTGGGACGGAGTGGTACTTATTTAAGAAAAAAAAATGAAAAAATGTAGTGAAAGCACTTGGTAAGAGTTTTGCGACTTTTTCCTTTTGGTGACTTTTAGTTTATTTGGACTTTTAGTCTCGATTAAGCTAGAAGTCTCGTTAAGAATTACTGAAAAGAAGCTAGGTAAAAGGAGCGTTTTGGACTTTTTAGTCCCTGATACCATCTATCTTTTTGTACTTTTAAACACATCACGGGTATACAAGTAATATTTTTTTCACATCACCAATTTTTTAAAACAAATACTTCCAACTCTCGGCTTTGAGTTTAATTAGTGTAATAATCGTTGTGATGCAGACCACATCAGCATTCGCTCTGTCATCCGGCGTGTCCGTCTGGAACGCTCTTGTGTTTGAGATCGTGATGACCTTCGGCCTCGTGTACACCGTCTACGCCACCGCTGTGGACCCCAAGAAGGGAGACATTGGAACAATCGCACCCCTGGCCATCGGTTTCATCGTAGGAGCCAACATTCTCATTGGGGGAGCCTTCACCGGGGCCTCCATGAACCCGGCAGTGTCGTTCGGGCCAGCCGTGGTCAGCTGGACCTGGGGCAACCACTGGGTCTACTGGGCCGGGCCACTTATCGGTGGTGGGATTGCTGGGCTAGTATATGAACTCCTCTTCATCAGCAACTCTCATGAGCCATTGCCCAGTGCAGATTTCTAAGCAACTTGTATGATGGGAGATTAATGGGATGTTGATGAGTTGTGTGGTCCTGTATTGGATCACAAGGGAGATTTCATTTGCTAGCAGTTGTGTTGTTTTCTTATTTCATTCTCCTTTTTTGGTTTACCTAAGGCTTTGCCCATTGTGAATTTCTCTAGCCATTGTCATTTGGGTGATCATCTTGTCAAGTCATTGTTTTTAAGATGTTATAGTGTATGATCTTGGGTTTCATTGGTTCTTTCAAAGCCTAATTTCTAACTTAAGATAGTGACAAAGGCCAAACCCTTTATTGTTGCCGTATATAAAAACAGGTGAGACTAGGAAAACAAACAACATACTTCTACGAATTGACTTCTTAATGTTCTAAGAGAAGAAGAAGAAAATTGAAACCTAACCCTTACTAGTAATTTGGAGCTTTTGGGTTTTCTATACAAAATTGCTCAGTTGGAATACAAACCTCGTCTCGACTTCGGTGTATCTAATTTGTGTTCGTTCACATGTCGTGTTTGTATCTTTAATCGGGTTAGGGGGGCCCGCAACCTAATTTTGGAAAAATACAAATATTCATATAAAATCTTAGTAGTGTCCCTGGTAAAACTATGAAAATGCTTATTGTTTCTTAGAACTTATGATTGTGTGTCCCAGTGAGGATCCGAGATCCGAGCGATCCCAATATGAATGGATCAAATCCGAATCCCATCCCATTTAAATGGATTTGATATGGATTGTGGAATCAAAATTTGATTGGATTTGGATCTGGATCATAGCGCAGCTGCGCAGATCCGATGGATATCCGATCCAATGTGATCCGACTACTTGAGTACTTGCTATTTTAGAAAGATAACCCCCAACTCCCCAAGAGTTATATAAATGAATATACGTACTAGCACTTTTTTAAAAGAAGAAGAAGAAGAGAACCTTAAGAGCAATGAAGAATGAGTTATGGAAATATGAATATACATGCTATTTATGAAATAATAATAGTTTTTTTACAGTGCTACTAAGAGAATTCATAAAAAATCACCGACCTTATGAGCAATGAAGAATGAGTTAACGGAAAATTTTCTTGTACATTAATTTTGGTTAAATATTTGGATGAATTGGCGCACTGAACTTTTGTATTACTTTGGGTTTTCTATTTTTGGATTGAAAGTTGTGAAAGTCCGGTTGATGTCTACTTTTGGATTGAATGTTGTGAAAGTACGGTTGATATGGATCAAAATCTCATTTCAATGTTATTTTAATTTTATTCCTTTTATTATTCTGTATTTTTTGGGTTTTTTGAAAGTCCAATCTGAATCCGATTTGTGCATGACGGATCTCCAGATCGGACTTGGACTTGATAGTTTAGATCCGATCCGAATCCAATTAAGACCCAAGTGGATCTGGATCGGATAGATCTCCTCTTCTTACTCGGATATGGATATAAATATTGGTGAATCCGATCCAAATCTGACCCGTTTCCATTCCTATGGCCCAGCACTTTCCAATTCATGCCTCTGTCCCTGACCCCGTATTGGGCAAACTAACCCGATCCATATACAGCAAAGAAAACCTACCAATTTGGCGAAGTAAATGGGCTGGTTGATGTAAAATTTTCAATCAGACCAAAGGAAGAAGAGAGAAATTCAGATAGAATAAAAAGTTTAGCCAACTAGCACTAATTGTAACAGCGAAAGTTACATTAGTACGCCATCTCCCGCATTATGACACATCGTGCCCAACAAAATCTACAAATTCGTCAAGTATGCAAGCATGCTACTAAAATTTGGCAAAACTGGGAGAGCACCGCTAATACTAAGAGCTTATGTACATCCTGGTAAGAGACTATATGCACCACAAAAGTTTTTTAACCGGGATTCTGTTCTGTTCACTATCATGAATCTACAAAAGTGCCAGAAACAGTCAGCAGAAATCACCTGGCTTGATATCTGTAGCCGAGCTGAACATCAATGCCCAAGAGAAATCCCCTGCAAATTTTGCAGCGTCAAGGCACAAATTGAGATCAATGGAAATGAAATCTTGAGATTCTCAGAAGTAGGAGATTATGCACCTTTGAAGTCTCATTTGGTGTTTGCACCTTGCAGAAGATATGAAGCTTTACTCCGGATCTGGCATAGAAAGTTTCGCTAATTCAGAGAACAGAAGAAACAAAAGAGACCACTAAGTGATATATGGTGTTGTACTTCAGCTTTCCATACCTTAGATGCATAAGACCTCAAGTCGGTGCTTGTGATCTGGCAAGAGAGGTTTCGAAGATAAACACCCCACCTTTCTCGTATCTCTGGTTTCTCTTCCACCATGGAGTTCAATAAAATCCAGTTCTCCGAAAGAACCAAGGTTATATACAGTTTTGAAAGATCGCAACTTTTTTCTTTGACGTTGTTATTTGACATAAGAAGCCTCATGATCCCTTCAGCATCAGTAGCCTGTGTAAGAAGATAACGGATTTAGGAATATATAATACCTCTCAACCATTATTGACACATTAAATAAAGAGTTAACAAAACCAACCCGGGTGATTGGAAACAGACATGAAAAAAAGACAGTGAAATACACAATATGGGGCTATTTATGTATTATACCTTGTTATCCAAACAAGCTACAAGGATTTGATAAGCCACTGCACCCCTGAGATTTTTACTGCGTGCATCAACACCGGAAATACTTTCTAGAGGTCGCAAGCAGTTAGCGTCAGTAGGCAATCTGTCATGAGTTCAGAAGAAAATTAGAACTTTGAAGGGAAGAAAAAACTGCAAAAGCTCCCCTTCAAGTGTGTTTCACGGAAAGAATATGATATTAAGGTGGCTTTGGTATGGCTTTTTCACAGCTTTTAATCCACTTTGGACTTTTAATCTGTTTTGAACATTTTTGAAATGTTTGGTGTGGACTTTTTTGTGCCAGCTTTTGGATTCTGGCTTTTCAGTGTAAAATTAGCTTTTGAAAACAGTTAAGTTATGTGTAAAACTAGCTTTTCAGTGTAAAACTAGCTTTTGAAAATGAGTAGTTTTCAGTGTAAAACTAGCTTTTCAGTGTAAAACTAGCTTTTTTTCTTCTTAAACAACAAAATGACCAATCTACTCATTTTTCTTTTTTTTTTGGATTTTCATACTAAAATTAATTTGACCTATCATAGTTTTATTAGTAATATATAAAGGGTAAATTGGTAATCTTCACTAACTAACAAAAGTGCCAGATGAGATCACTAACTTTTTAGGGAGCTGATTCTTACAGCAATAATTGATCTTTACAAAGCCACTTACTTATCTTAAATATCAAGTGACAAATTTGCCCTCTCTCTCCACTATTTTATTTTGGGTAAATGACAAAAACCACCCCTCGAGTATGGGGTATATACAAAAACACCCTCCGTGTTCGGGGATATACAAAAGCCACCCCTGTCACTAACGGCCGTTGGACAAATACCACCCTTCTGTTAATGTCAGTTAAGAGAGGGGTGCAATCTGACTTCTTTTAAGACAATTTTGCCCGTTTTTGTGTTATTTTGTTGTTGTTCATAGTGTTCTTGGTGTTTTGGCCACCACTAGCACCACACCGCCACCGCCAACACAAAAAACAACAAAAGTAACCAAAACAACTCACCTGAATTTCAATTACCAGAACCTATCAATTTCAATTACCAGAATTACAAAAGTAACCATTATTCATTATTTCCAACAACAATAATCCACAAATAACTTTAGGGTTCCAAATCAGATCAAATCCAGGTTGAAGGTCAATGAGAAATCAACTAAAATATAAGGTAACTGACATTTTGCAATCAAAGGAGGACATTTCTAATATCAAACAAGCCACCAGCTTTGAGTTGAATCCATGAAAGTTAAACAGTCAAATATACAAATCAGACCCAGAAACACAGAATTACAGACGGATCTCTAGCACATAGAATATACTAATGCTATAATTATAGCAACCTTAGATTATCCAACTGTAAAGCAAATACTACCTCTTCTATTGGCCTTGCACAATCCACCACCATAACCAGTACCCACATCATTTCCAATCTCGAT
This sequence comes from Linanthus parryae, assembly GCA_023055425.1. Classification (NCBI taxonomy): domain Eukaryota; kingdom Viridiplantae; phylum Streptophyta; class Magnoliopsida; order Ericales; family Polemoniaceae; genus Linanthus; species Linanthus parryae. Next base: position 177,190,154 of record JALGPY010000001.1, on the reverse strand, counting down.
CGAATCTTCGGCGCAGGTCTTCTTTTCAATTCGAATGGGAAATAGCTTATATAAAGAAAGAGTTTTCCTCTCCTCTATGAAAGGCCTTCCCTGCTTTACCCAGGGAACCTACGCTCGGTCACGTACTTAAAGTGCACAACCGATCGCTCCACCACTGAGCAACTGGGACGAGAGGTAGTTGCCTACAACGTTTTCATCACGGCCTCCTCTTAGATGGTCAAATTACGGAGTTTCCCATACAAAATCAGGAAGACAACCCAGATCCGTCGTTGGTTCGGCCATCCAGATCTGAGGGGGGTTCTACTGCGGTTGCTGGACGAGGAAGACGAAGGGAAACCACCGTCGCTGGTTCGGAAAGCCACCCAGATCTGCAACCGCCAAGGCGTTCTTCTAGTTGTCGTCGTACGAGAGAGAGCGCCACCACCGTCGCTAGTTCGGAGGTCCACCGTCGCTGGTTCGGAGCGCCGCCACCGCCTCTAATTCGCCGCGCCTGTTTCTCTCTTCTCTCTCGTGTTTCTTTATGAGAGAGAGGGGAGGTAGAGAGAGAGATATTGATCTGGTGGAGGTGGGTTGTGTGGGGGATTGAAGAGAGGAGGAAGAGAAAGAGGAAGACATAAGTATGGATTTGGGGATAGCAGTCGTGGTGGTGGAGGCTGAGAGAGAGAGATAGATAGATGGGGAAGGGAAAGGACAGCTAGGTTAGAAAGTGAGGAAGAAAGAAGAAAAAATGGTATTTATAGTGTGACTTTTTTTGCTAAAATGAGGGTAAATATGTCTTCTTACCCATGTGTTAGTGTGCTGTTAGTGACAGGGGTGGCTTTTGTATATCCCCGAACACGGAGGGTGTTTTTGTATATACCCCATACTCGAGGGGTGGTTTTTGTCTTTTACCCTTTTATTTTGTATTGTTCTCTCTCCACTACTATGTCAACATACACATTTAACTAGTAATTCGACACTAATTCGACGCTTGCTCTCACATCTCTCTAGCCTAGAGAAAGAATCCTCACCGGCGTCTCTGTTTTCCTCTCCAACTTCACCATAGCTTCTTTCACCTCTTGTAATTAGCCATGGATATGGATATCGATACAAGGTCGCTGCGGCGTTTGAGGGATGAGCTCACAGACACCTCTCATGGGTCTTCATCTTCTGCAACCCGACCGGCCAAAAGGAGCCGCTTGCTATCTTCGCCGCCAGACCCGGTAGTCTTCTTCAACCATAGTCGTAGTTCTCGATTACTGGTTGTTGATCACGACAGACTCCATGAGCTATCTCAACGTGCAAATGGAAAACCCCTTCATTTCAATTTCCCATGCTCGTCGAGTGCTCGATCCCATCAACCGCACTAGGTGGTGGAATCAAGGAGGCTATCACTATCCTGTCAAACCGTCTCTACTGAAAGAACCTACAAAATCTTCACCCTCAATCCCAACAGACACAATCAACCCTCCTCGATCACAAGCCTCTCGTAGGCCAAACCAATCCAGGGAAATTGATTGTTTCACTTTTGAGACCACCCCAAAAGAGCCCTCCTACACTCCATCGTCAACCCACGTAACAAACACGCGTTTACAATCAAAGCGTGGGGTACACAGGAAGCGTGTTTCTCGAAAGCAACACCTCAGACTTCGGACATCGACTAATCGAACTCGGTCGTCATTGAGGCGCCCACCCGACGATTATTTCGTCGGAAATCCATCGCTGCTGCACCCACGTTCGAGTCGGGCCGCTAGCTCTCGTGAAACTGTCATTCGTCAGCCTGCGCCGCCCTTCTTCATTCCGTTGTGTGCCAAATCGGGTCGTTTCCGGACACCGTCTAAACCGCCATGGAACTCACCGGAAAATATGGTCCGGTAATCATGTGAACGTCAACAGTTAATTACCGTGTCATGGGGTCGGAATTTTTGATCGGACCTTCTTCCAATTTCCTTTCCGGCCACCGCCCAACCGCTCCACGTGTCCCTTCGGAAATCCAAACAATGATGTTGTCGGTCGCCGCTGTTGGTGGATGTAGACATTCCGTGGCTGTTTAGGTTTCTTCTAGTTATTTTGGCCTTGCGTTTTTATTTTGGTTTTTTACATGTTGTGTTGTTCTTTGTTTGGTTTGGGCTTTAGTTAGGTAGAAGTGTGTAGTTTGCAGCCTTATAGTTGTTTATCTAGTTGTACTACCATCTTAGTAATGAAATTTCTTACCTTTCACCAAAAAAAAAAAAAAAACTAGTAATTCGGAACTTTAAAGTCCCAAGAACAACTCACACATTTACTATATCGTCATACTTATTTTCCCTTTATTCTAGGTTAGTGTTTTACCAGTAAGCTCTCGCAAAGAAAAGAAAAAGACAATGCTATGGGTCGATTTTAAATTAAAGGACATATGTTTAATTTTAAAAATGTGTTTTTTTTTCAGAAATCATACTGGTAGCTTAAAGGTGTGTTCAAGTTACATTTTATTATTTCAAAAAAAAAAGTTACATTTTATTGTGCTTATTTCTCATTATAATTTAAAATATATTATGTAAAAGTAAAAATAAATTACAGTTTAACACCAAAACAACTTTTTAGTATTGCTATTATTTTCCTCAACAATCTACTTTTATACCCTCTTGTTCATCAGACAAATCATTCTTTCTCTGTAACATTCAAATCTAATTTTCAATATTCTAAAAAGAAAAATATGTATATACTTTCCCATTGAGCCATCACGGATCCAAAACACACACGTTAACCTTCGTATTCTCTCTGTGACGTCATAAATCATAACTACTTTTTTTTTACAAAAGAACATAAAAACAGAAAACCACCAATCCCACCAATCCAAACCATTTTCATTGCCAAAACAAATTAACATTTGAGATGTTAATATGTTTTATCCTGTTTTCATTATAATAAAAAAAAATTAGAAGAATCAAGTTATAATATCAATTCTTCCTCAAAAAAAAGTTATAATATCAATTATAAATGAAAACAGAAGAAAAAGAAAAATAAATCTAAAACAAGCAATACAATTGACGGAAGCACCGAAGCACATTGTTTTTTTTTTTTATTTAGTTGCTTTTATTTTGAGAAACGGAAGCATATTGTCAAGTCTAAAAGTCATCACATATTTTACTGATCAAATAAATAAATACATAAACGGTATAAATACTTTTTAGTCTTGGAGAAAATGACATAATATTTATGCTATCTGTCTATTATGCATCCATTTATATGAATATGTGTGGCAGTTTGTATTCATTTACATGCTAATCCAAGGTGGGTTCATTACATACAGATGAAGAAAATTGAGGAATTATTGCTGTGAGTAGAAGGGTAGATAGTGTAGAGAGAGAAAGAAGGTGCATCAATGGAGTGAGAGGAGTTAATGAGAGGACGGTGAGTGGTGAGCCCGATGAGGGAGGAGGGATAAAGGACTACATGAGCATCAATGTAACATAATTGAAAGAGTTGCTAATAGTAAAGGTTAAATTAGTCATTTCTTGAACTAAATGGATAACCTGTTTTGTAAGGAGCAAAATCTGCTCTGTAAGAATCATCACCCACTTTTTAACAGCACCAACTTTTTTTACCAAACTCGTGCATCTTTTTTTCGCGAACTTTTTGTCATGAACTTTTTCCACGACTTGAATGTCTAAAAAGTCATACCAAACCCACCCTGAGTCCCATCCAGAGCGACCATTTCTTTTGACCAAAATAATTTAAACCCACATCAATCTATAGACTCAAATCTGATTGAAACAACGCTTGGATGAAATGGAATAATAATAGGCTCCAAATTCAAAAAGATCGAAAAATCGAGTCTGTTTCATGGTTATTAACTAATACGCGGTACTTGGATATATAAAGCTGCGGAGGGGAGACAAGAGATGTGGAAAATGTATTCAGGAGTTCTGCATATGCATAAAGAAACATTACTATCATATTAGTGCCTGACCTGTTAGCAATAGACTTGGCTACTTTGTCGCAACTAGCACTCCATTCATCGTCTTTGAACGAGTTGATAACTGAAAGCATGCATTCATACAAAAGCACGGACAGGCCAAGGAGCTGTCTATCCAAGAAAAGTGAGATTATAATGACAAGCAACTCTTCCGCTTCTGGAGACGATATGACTGGATATGTTTCCCTGCAGAAGGGGAAATGATGATAAGGAAAGCAGCAACATCTATACAGCTCAAACAAGTTGCATACGTCAAAAGCTCATGCCATTACCCTAGAAGGAAAGTACTCCAAAGGATGCTATTTAACAGATCGATATCCCTTTCTTCTTACCTAACTTGTGAACAAGCAGCTACAAACTTGACCCAAGCTCTAATGTTTTGAGGAGGACCTGCAGTATCAGAATCTACAATACAAGTTCAACAAATCTTGAGGTAACTACGGACATGAACCTTTAATATGACTAACAGAAAACAAAGATGTCGTATCATTACGTAAGACAATATTAGGAGACAAGAAACTACTCTTGTGAAGGCCCAATCCCATATAGCAAAATATTTTTTCCCTCTAAACTACAAAAGAGAAGATCTTAATGTACACATATCCTGTCTGCCTCGATGTTCTCGCGCATTGCAATTATATTCAATCTGATGGCCAGTTTACAATATCTACTCAATGTTACCACAAGAAGCCAACACTTAGCACTGGTATACTAATTCCACATTAGAAAAGCATATTTAAAAAGACCGTGGACTACCTGATCATGAAATATTGAAGGTATCGAAATAAGTTAGACAACGAAGTAGGTTATACAACCTCAAAGTCTGAATTCACCATCGGTAATTAAGAGTGTGTCCTCAACAAATTTGTGAATCAGTAAATACAGAGTGCAGGTTCAAAATACTTTTTATTGTAAATCAGACATTACAGGAAGGCAAAACATACAGTAAAAGCCAAGAAAGGGAAATGCATCCACAGAATTCCATCCATCTCAATTTAGCAGTTATGTTTAGTTCTTTTGCATTTCATCTTCTTTCCTCATTCAGCAAGTAAAAAGGACTTCAAAGCATTCAAAACTAAGCTACTGTAATAAGTAATAAATGAACAAATGGAATTTGTAGCAACTTCAGGACATACCTAGATCAACCATTTCCGTGTCTGTTGACAATTGGGGTTTCAAATCTGATAAAAACCCGTAGATCTCAAGAGCTTGCTTAAGTTCTGAGTATTCTGGAAACCAGTCGATTTTGATCTGCCAAGACAAACTTGATCAGACAGGATAGCGGATACACTAATGCGTTGTGAAGAATACTAATCACATAAACTCTGTACACTGGCTTTCTGAAACATTTCCCATAATTTTGTTTGAACAAATCAGGAGTTTTAATTACCTTGCATTTGTTTGAGAGGATTGCAGACCAAAACTCACAAGCAGCCATGCTAAGCGCACTATTTGATGAATATAACACTAACAATCCAAACCGAAAGATGGAGTAAGAAAAAATTATTTATCACTTGCACTATCAGAGAAAACCAAAATACTTACTCAAACCAAACGTCCACATTGCTATAGATCTTTCTACATGTCCGTAAGTATAAACTGATTGCAAAAGCCATCCATCTTCCAACAAACTCTCCAAGAACAGTTCTCCTGCCAAACATTAGCAAATCACTTCTTGAATGTCAAGCTAAAGCAGGACTCTGTACCATTACTTCTAAGTAGCAACGGCATGTTTAGGCCAACTTAGAACACACTTACTATCAATGAGGCCATGAGTAGAAATTAACTAGGAAAAGCTAGGAATGGACAATAACCTCTCTCAATCTCAAGTTCAACCAGTGCATTCACTTTATTATCCACGAAAGACTGCAAAAGGCCACACTTTTCAACCTCGTGAAATACCAACTCTGGCCTAGGTTTCTGCATTACAGAAAAAATCATGATCATAATCTAGATAAATGGGAAGTTAAATACTGAGCAGTCGCAAAGTTCCTGTTAGTTAGCTGAAAACTCCATAAAAAGCACCTGATATCCAAAAACTTGAAGACCCCACATGTCGATCTCATCATCCCCACTAATTTGCCCCATCTACAAAGATAGTTTAAATTCTGTGTTCAAAGAAGTTACGTGGAAAGAAAAATATTTGTAAGTAAGCAAATTGGAACCACGAAAGAAAAGAGAGTGCCTGCCTTTTGTTGGCATTTTTCAACACATTCTGATAGCTTGGCTACTTTGTGATCCTCATCGTCATCGGAATCATTGTGTTTTTTAGCCTTTGCCTGTTTCGACTTTGCGTCCAGTACTTTATTCTCCTTGAAATGTGCAGTCAAAAGGTCATCCAGACCTATAACCTTTTTCCTAACAAATTGAAATGAACAACAAAATAAATTTGACGCAATTCATCAATTCCTAAATACGTAGCAATAGTTGTCATGAATTACACACTTCTAACATGCAATCATGCTAAAAGATACTGCCAAAAGGAATTAAAGATAATGTACATGTATACTCACATAAGGACAGAAGTCAACTCATAACATGGCATGGTATCCCCCTTAGTTACCCGCACTCATAAATCTCGGCACTATACATGTGTCGGACACGATCCTTGTGGAAAAGGGTGTGTGATATGTGGCAGATTTGACATTCATATATCGGATACTCCAAGGTTTTAAATCATGGTCAGATAGCATCCTTCTTCATTTCATCATCTTCAACTGTTCGAAGTTACCATCCTCTAACCTCACTAACATGTCCCTATTTGTGATCGACTGATGAGTCCCAACACTCATGTCATTCTTTGGGTCAAAATAATCACTGAGGTTTAATTTTTCTGAATGTGAGCACATAATATGTAAATAATAGGATATTTGCAATGACACCTTATCCCAACACTTATGTCCAAAATTTAGAAACTTTTAGGGGAGTCACCGAATCCTAAATTTCTGCAAGGAGGTAAATCCGATTCCGGGATACACACCCGACATGATTTTTGCACCCAAGTCAGGGTAACACATACGTATCACTATCACCCCCCTTGAAACTTCACTTAAGTTCTCAATTTTCACCCTTTCAAACACTTAACCATGGGTAGATTGCCAAGTTGTATTTAGAAACAAAAATCTTGTTTTACAACTAGTAACCATGAACATGGGTAGATTGCCAGTAAATAGAAAAGAAAAGTCGCAGTTCTTATATAAGATACTACAGTACGAAACTTATACGGGCCTACTTACTACTTAAGTTTATAGGTCAAGTAATAGATTGATCATAAAAGAATAATTATAAGAAGAAAAACATATTGATCGTTATAACTTTATTTCAAAGCTACACCTGTCGAAACTTCAAAGTGTTGTTGCCATACAAACTAAACAAACACAGACTTTCATTATAGAATTAGCTTATGCTAAAAGATCCTACCCCCAAGGAATTTAAGATTATTGGCCCTGTTTAAATGATTAATTTATGATTTTTGAGATTTTAGATTGTTGAATGAGTAGTTGATGTTAAAACAGTACACTTCCCTTAAAAACACTATCTCTCTCTTCACCTCAACCACTCATTCTAATAAGCTACAATCTCATAATCTTAATCTAGCTCATAAGGACAGAGCGCAGCGCGAGGGGTGGTCTCACCCCCTTGAACTTCACCTCAATTTCACCCTTTCAAAGCTGAACTAGTAGTTTTCTTAAATCTAGATTTTGCACTACAGAGAGACCCAAAGAAGCACGGATACGGGTGTCCGATATGATACGGGAATGTACACGGGATATGTCATTTTCTAGAAAATTGAGGATACGACGCGGCAGGGATACGTCGACATTATTAATATATTTTTATATACATTTGAATGTTTATGCTAATAGATGATAAAATATTGTTTCAACTTCTTTGTATTTATAGATTAAATATCACGAAAATCGTAGATGTATAAAAATGAGAAGAGGGAGGAATAGCTTATGTGGGTTCGAGTTTGATGAATTGTGTCTGGGAAACCCTTGAAGTTGTCGCATGTGAGAACTTAAAACCTCGCTTAAACTTTTCTTTTAAAGGGCAACTTCTTCATATATTGAGCCCTTAATTATTCATATATATTAAATCTACTTTAGATTAGCTATATTGCAAACCAATTAAAATGTTTCATAAAAGAACCTGTGTAAAAGTCTAACAAAATTCCCTCATTAAGTGTCCCTAAGAAGCCCTCCAAGTGTCCCATATAACAAAATTCTCTAAAATATATGGACACGCCAACTAGAGTATCTGACACGTAATTTGGAGTGCCGTACAAGTGTCCGAGTGTCCCAAGTATCCGACACGGATACGGCCTCTGTTTCGGAGTATACACCCTTCCTAAGACCGAACCATCACCACTAAAATTTCAACTACAGGATATCAAGAAACACGAGAATTCACCATGAACAGCAGTAGATTGTCCAGATGGATTACGAAACACAACCTATCTGTTAGCTATTTTCAATGAGTAACACTGAACATCAAAGCAAAATACCAGGGAAATAGCCTATGGTCCGCAATTCTAATCAACAAGAGAGACTACAGTATCATTTTTACTTAATTTCACAGTTATACCCAATCAAGAACTTATATTTCCCCAACACAAAAACCTAATAATGGTTGCGAGCAGTTATAAACGCGAAAAGATCGGAACCAAACCCTAGAATTGCACTTTGAAGTAAACTGCGCTCCGAAATCAGCGAAACAGTGGAAGCAAAAAATAAAGTACCTTCTTTTGGTGGGAGCGAGGGTCTGGAGAGCTTTGTCTTCGGACTCGAAATCGAGTGGTTCGTCGAAGTCCATCTTCTTCCTCTCTGTGCCTTGAACTCCCATGGCCAATACAAAGAAAAGTTGCAGAGAGAAACTGAACGGATGAGCGCCAAACGGAGAAAGCAATTTGAAGAAGGCTTCGTTGTTGCCGCTGAGACTTCTTCTATACTCTCAATGGACCAGCCGGTCCGGCCGGAATAGTGCTTGTTACAGAGGGGTCCGGTTCGGAGATTGCGTCCTCTTGAGTTGGGCCGCAAAATTACTCTTAATTTGGGCCGTCATAAGGCCTAATGGCCTGGTAAAAGAGAAAAAAGAAGAGGCTTTGTGGAAGTAGAAAAAGAAAAGGTTGAACTGCCATGTTTGTATGGGGCAGATTCATATATTGGGTGGGTTTGGTGTGGGTTTTTGTGGATTTTAACATTTCTTTTTAAGATGAAGTCAAGAAATTCTCTGACACAAAAGTTTAAGAAAAAAGATGTATGAGTTATATAAAAAAAAGTTGATGTTGTTAAAAAGACGGTGAAATGACAGTTTTGTTGTTTAATGAAAATTATCGTTATATCAATGTATCTTAATGGAAGTCAGTTATATGACAGTATTGTTATTTAGTGTGGACGTGTTATTTTAAGTTTTTTTGTGCTTCGAGAATATCGAGGTGTTGGAATAGATGCCCTAGAGGCAATCATAGATTTAGTATGAAGAATGTTTTGGCTAGAATATTCATTTATTATTTATGGCGATATTTAATATAATGAAGTCCTTAGATAAATTGTGTTATTTATCTTAAATATCCCTAGTCAATTATATTGATTAATAGGACAATCAAATATAGACTAGTATGTGGGTAGATTGATATGGAGATATCAAGTCTAACACATGGGTATGCATTAGGAGTAATGGCATACTGGACTGACCCACGACGAAAAGGATACATTAGATTATGTGAAGTCACAATCGCTTTTCGTAGTGCTAATATTATTGCAATCCTTGGACTTGAAGTCACTAGATACTCTAGTTGTGAAATATTGCGCTTTGATGTTATCAAACGTTACACCGTAACTGGGTAATCATAAAGGTGGCTATCGGGCGTGATAGGAAGCAAGCTTAGAGATCGTAGTGATGTAGATAGGATTTATCCCTCCTACATAATAGGGGTAAATATCCACGGCCACTCGAGGGATGAGGCTTATTGAATGTCTGGCCAGACTCAGATAAATTGATATAGAGATATTAATGTTATCTGCAAGTATAAGCATATTCCCAGGATCGAGGAACTATGGATTGGATATACGAGTGTGACTATTTATGTCTCGTGTCCAATCCGGATATGGAGACAAAGGGATAATGCAATATGACATATTGGGCACAAAGGTTTGTCGGGATCACAGACTATTTCTATTGGTTGGGTGGCATGGATGTGTTGCTAGACACCGCTCCATGTTAGTAATAGTTACTACCAACTATATAGAAACCTATGGGGTCGCACGTCAAATAGAGTAGAGCTAGATTTGGGATTAATTAATATGGATTAATTAATAGAAGGATCATTGTGCAACACCTTGCAAACTTAGTAGGACTAATTTGCAAGGAAGGGAATAATACTAGTTCATCTAGAATTAGGAAACTCTTTTATGGAAACAGCAAGGAGTTGTTGGAGTATATAAAGGAGGCTCTAGCTTCCTTCCCACCACATGAGTTATTATTAGACATAACACAAAGAGTGGGAGAGAGCAAAAGAGAGAGCAAGACAAAGAGCTAGGGCCGAAACTCTAGCCCCCGTCCGCCCCTCTACCCGACGGCAAAAGGAGGCCGCCTCCTCCTTTGTGCCTTTGTTGCTTTGTTGCTTTGATCTTCATCCCTCTTCCTCCGGGTTCAAGCTAGCACTTGTGGAGTAGGAAGAATATAGATCTCACCTCTAGACGTGGATCAACCGTAGAGACGAGGACATCATTCTTCGTGTGATCTCACAAATCAAAAGGTACACATCTTCTATGACCTTACTCATGTTATGATGTCTCTTCCTGTGATCCTTGGTGGGCTTTGGGTAGGATTAATTTTTGTTATTCCGCTGCGTTACCTACGTCAAAACCCAACAGTGGTATCAGAGCCACAGGTCGTAGAGCATAACATGATATTATGTGTTTACGATTTCAGTTCATACACCGTATTATTGTTTATTACGCGAAAACTGAAAAATTGGCATAGTAGATGCAATATTGAATTTGATTCAATCAAACAATACTCAAATTAACATTGGATGTTAGAATTGGTGAGTTTAATCACATAGGATGTGAATAATTGGGTTCTTGAAAAAATTAGGGTTCATGGGCACATGATTGAAAAGGGGTTTTCAATTATGGAAACAAAATTATGGAAATAAATTCATATGGAAACAACCTTGCTTGGGCAACAAGGAAGGAGGAAGGGGACTAGGGCCGAAACCCTAGCCGCCCGCCCCTCCCTTGCGCGCCAAGCAAGGCCGCGGCCCCCTAGGCGTGCGGCGGTCCTAGGGTTCGGGCCACTTGTTGGTTTGGACCCTTTGGACCGTTGTGAAACCCTAGTTACCCAATTTCATTAAATTAAACAAGCGCGTTAAAAATTGATTTTAACTGTATTATGTGCTTTATTGCATGGTGGATGGATATGGCCTAGGATTGTGGATGTTTATTGTTTTGTGGTTTGGTTTACGGCCTGCGAGCTGATCAAATTAATGTAATAATTAATTAAGTTTTACAGCCTGCGAGTCGTTCTTTTTCTCCTCGACATGTGAGGCTTTTTATTTATTTATTCTAGATGTTAGGCTAGAATTAGAAGTATTTAGATGATAGCCAAGAACATGGAGAAGAAGACCGGAGAACCAAAGGAGCCAAAAGACATCCCTAAGCGCGCAGCTATGGTGGAGCACATGGAGATGAGCTCGGCACTTTAGGGCAATTAGATATTATCATTGGCTTGATAATATCATTATTCTAGAGGCCATATCCATGCCACGTTTTTTTATTTTGTGGATGTTTATTATTCATGCCTTGTTATTTATTTTTGTGTGTATGGCGCTACAAGCAAAACGATAACAAGATAATAATAAACAAGGTTGGTCTTTTATTGTGGATGGCCCAATCCAAATAAGTAGACCATGTTGATAAGATCAACCAAACAACTTAAAAGAAATCCCTCAATTAAATATTGCGTTTTGCCTTCTCTTGCCAAAACACCCTTCATGATCATGGCCTATTAAAATTCGGGCTTGCCAAAGCAAGGCGATTTTAATTTTTCATGATGTGTTGCGGACGACACAAGCTAGTAATGCGTGTATGTTGAAAGCAAGAGGTTGGACGCAACTAGGCAAGAGTCAATTGGATTGATGAGCTTAGAGGCATGACAATTAGGAGTTATCCAATTGGATAAAGAATAAGAGGAATTTATTCACCTAATTGGACCAAGAGTTGCATGGGATGCAATTGGAATGGTTCCTACCTAAATAACCAATTCTTGGGTGACTTGCAAAAGCAAACTCAAGAAGAAGTGAAAAGGCATCTTGGACCCCCTAGAAAGTATAAAGATATTTTCCGCTTTAATAGTGAGGGCTATTAATCCGAGAAAAATAGTGTGAGCTATATTTAATGATCTAGCCATTGTTAAATATAGTTAAATTGTTCAAAATACTAAAGTACATATTTCTCGTTTTGTAGAATTCCAAATGGCAAACAACAACGCATCGAGTTCATCCCTACGATCTGTCCTTGAGAAGGATAAATTGTCTGGAACAAATTTCCTTGACTGGTACAAAAACTTGAGGATTGTCCTCAAGCAAGAAAAGAAGTTGTACGTCTTGGACACTCCAATTCCAGACCCATCACAAGATGAGTCTCTATTAGCGGAAGTAAGGGCACGTCAGAAACATATTGATGATTCTAATGACGTGACTTGCCTCATGCTTTGTACCATGACTGGTGAGCTTCAGAAGCAACACGAGAACATGGAAGCCTATGATATGATCAGACACTTGAAACAATTGTTTCAGGAACAGGCAAGGCATGAGCGCTATGAAGTGTCTAAAGCATTGTTCAAAAGCAGTCTTGCAGAGGGGAATCCAGTAGGCCCTCATGTACTCCGAATGATCGGGTACATAGAGAACCTTGAGAGACTGGGGTTCCCACTCGGCCAGGACTTGGCGACTGATCTCGTCTTGCAATCGTTGCCTGACAGTTATAATCAGTTCATTATGAACTATAATATGAATGAGATCAACAAGTCTTTGCCAGACCTATTGAACATGCTAAAGACAGCTGAGCAAAGCATCAATAAAGGCAAGGGCAAGGCCATAATGATGGTACACAAGAAGAAGGGCAAGTCAGTTGCATCTACTTCAAAAAGAAAACGCAATAAAGTTGCGAAATCCAAGGAAGCCCTAAAGCCTAGTGGAGGCGTGGATAAAGGTGAGTGTCACTACTGCAGCCAGCCGGGTCACTGGAGGAGGAATTGCCCTAAGTATCTGGAGGATAAGAAGCTTGGAATAGTGATTCCACCACCACCAGGTATTTATGTTATAGACGTCAATCTTTCTATTTCATCATCCTGGGTATTAGATACCGGATGTGGTTCTCACATTTGTCGTAATGTGCAGGATTTGAAAAGAAGTAGAAGATTGCGAAAAGGGGAGATAGACTTGCGCGTCGGGAATGGAGCAAAGGTTGCTGCATTAGCTGTAGGCGTTTATGAGCTATCTTTGCCTTCTGGACTTATTCTAGAATTAGACAATTGCTTTTATGTGCCTGCTATGAGCAGAAACATTATTTCCGTTTCTTGTTTGGACGAGAAAGGTTTTTCTATTTCAATAAAGGACAAGTGTTGCTCCATTTATTTTGATAGTATGCACTATTGTAGTGCGCATTTTTCTAATGGATTCTATATCCTTGATCTAAATAATCCAATCTATAACATATATACTAAAAGGATTAAAACCAATGATTTAAATCCTACATATCTATGGCACTGTCGTTTAGGCCATATAAATGAGAAACGCATATCTAGACTCCATAAGGATGGACTTCTAGACTCATTTGATTTGGAATCATATGAGACATGTGAATCTTGTTTATTAGGAAAAATGACAAAGTCCCCTTTCAATAAGAAAGGCGAGCGGACTAGTGAGTTATTGGCACTCATACATACTGATGTATGCGGACCATTCCCCACGCCTGTCAGAGGTCGTTATACCTACTTCATCACATTTACTGATGATTTCAGTAGATATGGATTTGTATACCTTATGAAGGCCAAATCCGAATCCTTTGAATTGTTCAAAGAATTCAAGAGTGAAGTCGAGAAGCAACTTGGCAAGAGTATTAAAGCTCTACGATCGGATCGTGGAGGAGAATACTTAAGCCAAGAGTTTGATGAGTATCTTAGAGAGTGTGGGATAGTATCCCAGCTCACTCCACCCGGAACACCACAATGGAATGGTGTATCTGAGAGGAGGAATCGCACTCTATTAGATATGGTGCGATCTATGATGTCTCAAACAGATCTTCCAATATCCTTTTGGGGACATGCTCTAATGACTGCAGCTTTTACCATTAACCGTGTTCCATCCAAATCAGTCATGAAGACGCCATATGAGATATGGACTGGGAGGCGTCCCATAGTGTCGTTTATGAAGATTTCGGGCTGCGACGTCTATGTAAAGCGTTTACAATCAGACAAGCTCGGGCCTAAAGCGGATAAGTGTAAGTTTGTGGGATATCCTAAGGAGACTAAAGGATATTATTTCTATAACCCTACCGAGAACAAAGTGTTTGTTGCTCGGACCGGCGTGTTTCTAGAAAGAGAACTAGTCTCTAAAGAAGCAAGTGGGAGGGTTGTAGAACTTGAAGAAATTCATGAACCACAAACCACTGAACCAATAATGGAACATGAACAGGAACCACAAGAAGTTGTGGAAGAGCCTGTTCAGGTAACACAGGAACTCCGTAGATCAGGAAGAGTGCGTCATGAGCCAGAGAGGTATGGACTTCTCGTGACTGAGCCCGATGACGTACCACTCATGGATGATGAGCCTGCAAACTATGGAGAAGCCATAAGTGGCCCAGACTCTAAGAAGTGGCTAGAAGCCATGAGATCCGAAATGGATTCCATGTACACCAACAAAGTATGGACTTTGGTGGAACCACCCGAAGGGGCTCGACCCATAGGGTGCAAGTGGGTCTTCAAGAAGAAGACCGACATGGATGGCAAGGTAGTTGCCTATAAGGGGCGATTGGTGGCCAAAGGTTATAGACAGATTCATGGTATTGACTATGATGAGACCTTTTCACCAGTCGCCATGACTAAATCCATTCGAATCTTACTTGATATTGCAGCATACTACGACTATGAGATTTGGCAAATGGATGTCAAAACAGCGTTCCTTTATGGGAACCTCCTTGAGGATGTGTACATGACACAACCAGAGGGTTTTGAGGATCCAGAGAATGCCAATAAAGTCTGTAAGCTGCAAAGGTCCATTTATGGATTAAAGCAAGCTTCTAGGAGCTGGAATCGACGTTTTGATGACGCGGTCAAAGAGTTTGGCTTCATCAAGAACGAAGATGAGCCTTGTGTTTACAAGAAGGTTAGTGGGAGCTCTATAGTGTTTCTGGTCTTGTATGTGGATGACATACTAATCATTGGCAATGATATTCCTACTCTGCAATCTGTTAAAGATTGGCTAGGAAAGCGCTTTGCGATGAAAGACTTAGGAGACGCAGCCTATATACTTGGTATAAGGATCTATAGAGATAGATCTAAAAGGTTGCTTGGCCTAATTCAGAGTACATATATTGACAAGGTGTTGAAGAGGTTCAACATGCAAGATTCCAAGAAGGGATTCTTGCCCATGTCACATGGAGTCACTCTTTCCAAGAATGACTGTCACTCCAACGAGATGGAGAAGGACCGCATGAGCAGGATACCCTATGCTTCGGCCATAGGATCCATCATGTACGCCATGCTATGTACTAGACCAGACGTGTCATACGCGTTGAGTATGGTGAGCAGATACCAGTCCAATCCGGGTGAGAGTCACTGGATTGCTGTCAAGAACATCCTAAAGTACTTGAGAAGAACTAAGGATGTATTCTTGATATTTGGAGGTATGGAAGAGCTAAGTGTAAAGGGTTACACTGACGCAAGCTTCCAAACCGACAAGGATGATTACAGATCGCAGTCTGGATACGTGTTTTGCCTGAATGGAGGAGCTGTAAGCTGGAAGAGTTCCAAGCAAGGCACAGTTGCTGATTCTACAACAGAAGCTGAGTACATTGCTGCTGCGGAAGCAGCAAAAGAGGCAGTATGGATAAAGAAGTTTATCACTGAGCTCGGTGTGGTCCCTAGCATAGTGGATCCCATAGAGTTGTACTGTGACAACTCTGGGGCAATCGCACAGGCGAAGGAACCAAGATCGCACCAAAATTCAAAGCATGTACTTAGGAGATTCAATCTTATTCGTGATATGATCGATCGAGGAGATGTGAAGATATGCAAGATTCCGACAGATGACAATGTGTCAGATCCGCTCACGAAAGCTCTTGCGCAGCGAAAGCATGAAGGGCACGCCAGATCTATAGGCATACGAGATGCGCCAGATTGGCTCTAGTGCAAGTGGGAGACTGTTGGAATAGATGCCCTAGAGGCAATCATAGATTTAGTATGAAGAATGTTTTGGCTAGAATATTCATTTATTATTTATGGCGATATTTAATATAATGAAGTCCTTAGATAAATTGTGTTATTTATCTTAAATATCCCTAGTCAATTATATTGATTAATAGGACAATCAAATATAGACTAGTATGTGGGTAGATTGATATGGAGATATCAAGTCTAACACATGGGTATGCATTAGGAGTAATGGCATACTGGACTGACCCACGACGAAAAGGATACATTAGATTATGTGAAGTCACAATCGCTTTTCGTAGTGCTAATATTATTGCAATCCTTGGACTTGAAGTCACTAGATACTCTAGTTGTGAAATATTGCGCTTTGATGTTATCAAACGTTACACCGTAACTGGGTAATCATAAAGGTGGCTATCGGGCGTGATAGGAAGCAAGCTTAGAGATCGTAGTGATGTAGATAGGATTTATCCCTCCTACATAATATGGGTAAATATCCACGGCCACTCGAGGGATGAGGCTTATTGAATGTCTGGCCAGACTCAGATAAATTGATATAGAGATATTAATGTTATCTGCAAGTATAAGCATATTCCCAGGATCGAGGAACTATGGATTGGATATACGAGTGTGACTATTTATGTCTCGTGTCCAATCCGGATATGGAGACAAAGGGATAATGCAATATGACATATTGGGCACAAAGGTTTGTCGGGATCTCTGACTATTTCTATTGGTTGGGTGGCATGGATGTGTTGCTAGACACCGCTCCATGTTAGTAATAGTTACTACCAACTATATAGAAACCTATGGGGTCACACGTCAAATAGAGTAGAGCTAGATTTGGGATTAATTAATATGGATTAATTAATAGAAGGATCATTGTGCAACACCTTGCAAACTTAGTAGGACTAATTTGCAAGGAAGGGAATAATTCTAGTTCATCTAGAATTAGGAAACTCTTTTATGGAAACAGCAAGGAGTTGTTGGAGTATATAAATGAGGCTCTAGCTTCCTTCCCACCACATGAGTTATTATTAGACATAACACAAAGAGTGGGAGAGAGCAAAAGAGAGAGCAAGACAAAGAGCTAGGGCCGAAACCCTAGCCCCCGTCCGCCCCTCTACCCGACGGCAAAAGGAGGCCGCCTCCTCCTTTGTGCCTTTGTTGCTTTGTTGCTTTGATCTTCATCCCTCTTCCTCCGGGTTCAAGCTAGCACTTGTGGAGTAGGAAGAATCTAGATCTCACCTCTAGACGTGGATCAACCGTAGAGACGAGGACATCATTCTTCGTGTGATCTCACAAATCAAAAGGTACACATCTTCTATGACCTTAATCATGTTATGATGTCTCTTCCTGTGATCCTTGGTGGGCTTTGAGTAGGATTAATTTTTGTTATTCCGCTGCGTTACCTACGTCAAAACCCAACACGGGGAAAGTTTTTTCCACAGGCGTTCCTTAGGGTTTTAACAACTCGTCGGCGGCGAAGCTTCTGGTTTTCCTGCCATCAACCACCACTCGTAGAGGCATTTGCAACAGCTACTGCCACCAATGGCGAGCACCGAGTACGCACAGAAAGAGAAGAAACGGTTAGCCCTGGACGACGAGTTCTGCAACACAGCCGAACAGCGCTTCAAAAATGTTCTGAATTGTTTCTTCGCATCGGAGGAGAAAGTTATTGGATCCACCATGAGACCAGTGTTTAGGAAGATTTCGAACAAAGGTAATGAAGTGAATATGATCGAAGTTGATTTCAATACTTTCCTTTTCGTTTTTTCGGATGATGCTAGTATGGAACGGGTTGCTTCAGGAGGACCGTGGGTTTTTAATGGAAGCATTCTGCTATTGAAACCATGGAAATTAGGGGAGCCAACAAAATTTGTGGATTTTTCATCCTTTGAAGCGTGGATACAGTTAAACAATATCCATGTTCACTTGATGAAGAAAGAAACGGGACACTTAATTGTTGACTCTCTTGCTGAAACAATCTATACATACAGTCGTATATAGATGAACCAATTTTATACGAGGTAGGGCTCGGTTTCCTCTTGATGAACCGATCCCTAGAGGTGTCAATTTAGTTGTCAAAGGCGAAGACATATGGATCGATTTCAAGTATGAGCGCGTACCTAGTGTGTGTAGATGGTGTGGGGTGTAACCGAAGGAAGCGCATAATGAGATGGAACCGGGATACAGAGACTTCTTGCTCTGTCACCCACAGAGTTTCAGACGTGTTGCTGCGAGGATATCACCAGCGGGCAAGAGAAAAGAGAATGGGACGGAGAAGGCAGAAACTACAAATCCGGTACTTCCAGGCGATAAGTCTAGTGACCCCTCAATTGGCAGTGGTATAGAGACTCAAAAGGAGACAAACGGCACCGATCATGCACAAAATGATTTTGAGATGGGTGAGGTTGATGTTGCAAAAAGATAAAAATGGGTTAATGGCACACTAGGCAGTGAAGGGGTGAGTGACACGGGCACTATAAATGCAACGGTAGCCACAAAAGCATTTGCAAAGGATAGTGCACCAAAAGTGAGTGGTATTCTACAAAATATAAACCGCTACAATTCTTCTGCAACGAAGATTGCGACGAACAACGCGAAGAACGATATGGGTAAGAGGAAGAGTCATATGATGAATTTCAGCCCCCCCCCCTCACAACCAACGAAAACTGCAGTGGTAGAAGAGAGTACACCTTCGGAAATGGAGAAGATAAACCCAGAGGGCTGCGTGGTAACGTACATGGCGAAGAAGAATGTCTCAAGGTCACTCAACCCTGATTTGGCGGCAGCTGCGGTGCAGCCCCACCATCCCCTGTTAAGGATCTGAAAAAGTTCAACAAAGCGATGCTAGCGGAACAAGGTTGGCGTTTGATTCATGATAGCAATTCTCTTGGTAGTCGTGTTATTAAAGCCAAATATTTCCGAATGACAACTTTATGATGGCCAAAGAAGGGTACGCGCCTTCCTATGCATGGAGAAGCATTCTAGTGGGTCGCGAAGTTTTGCAAGCTGGACTAAGATGGAATATTGGCGATGGTAAAAGTATTAACCTAAAGGATCGGTGGATCTCGTCGTCTGACTCCGGAAAGATCATTACGGCGATTCCCCCTGACCGGAATTATAAAGCTGCCGATATAATTAATCCCCATTGGGCTGCTGGGATATCGTCGAAATGATACAATTACTGGTGTCGACATTGTATCAATAGAGAAGATTATAATTCCAAGTGTCACCAAGACCGACAAACTGATTTGGCAATTCACAACCGATGGAAAATACTCTGTCCGCTCGGGCTACGCAGTTTTGATGAGGCTGACCGTGGTTCAGTCAAGCTCTAGTAGCTCATCAAGTGGTAGCCGGATGTTCTTGAAGCTGTGGGAGGTTAAATTTCCCAAAAAGGTCTCCCATACAATTTGGCGGGCAGCTCAGAACGCTCTCCCCAACGTGTAATGCGCTGCGTAGGAGGGGAATCAAAGTCGAAAGGAAGTGTGGAATGTGAAATAATTCATATGAAAATATTACTCATGTGTTTCTTCGCTGCCCAAATGCAAAAAAGATTTGGTCCTCTCTCTTTGAAACAAATTCTCTAAATCTGGACACTAAGTCTTTTGTGGACTGGATTGATTATCAATTGAACACAAGAAATGAGGCTGAGTTACAAATTATGTTCTCTACAATCTATTCTTTCTGGATGTGTAGAAACAATAAAGTTTTTAATGGCATCATGAGACCACCAGTAGCTGAGGAGATTTTGGCGTGAATTGCTAAGTTCTCCAGCGCGCAAGGTCTTTTCACTGGGCATCAAAGCTCTCCAAATTATCATACAGTCAGCTAGTCGAAGCCTCCAACCGGTGGTTCAAGATTAACGTGGATTGGGGTTGGGATTGCAGCACCGGTACGGCCACATCCGACGCTGTTAATCGTAATGCAAATGGAGATTTTGTTTCTGCGATCTCCAAAGCTTCTGGCCACTGCTGGTCTTCAAGGGAAGCCGAAGCTAAATCTTTTTTGGCGGGACTAAAACTAGGGAGAACTTCTGGGATTTTCAATACTTTGGTTGAAGGGGACGCAAAGTTGGTTGTGATGGAGATACAGAGACGACTGGAACACAAGACCCCTGTGGATATCACCAAAGTGGAAGATGTTGTTGATGAGATTATGGCGATTTCGAGAGATTTTGCTAGCTGTAGGTTCCGGTTTGTTAAACGTGGAGGGAACAAAGTTGCGCACCACTTAGCTGACTACAGGAGGAAGACGGTAGAGGATACAAGCTGGTTAGATAATCCACCAGTCTGGCTCAATTCTTATCTTTCTGATGATTTAATTGCTACTTCCTTCCCTCCTTGAGGCTTCTATTCAATCTACGATTCTCAAAAAAAGAAAGAAAAAGGACATGTGAGGGAAAAGAAACACACAAAATCCACTCAAACCCAACTTTATTCTTCCACAAATTCTATACTACGACTTGAAAATTCAAAATTCACAATCCACTCAAAAACGTTTATACTAAGCATTTACAAACAGTCCTAAAAGCAAAAGAAACTTGAATTTTAGATTAAAATCCACAAAAAAATCTACACCTAATCCACTCATCTCGAGATTGTAGATTATCGGAAAATATTCTAAGCCCGTCCAAACAGCACCAATACCACAAGAATGTGTGCAGCAGCCAAGCCATAACATTTTGTGGCATTGATCTTTTGGGAAGTGATGCTTTGGAGCACTTTCTGATGGCTCAAATATGATGTTGATGGTGTGATCAAGAGTTTCTGCAACGACACATTCTTTGGTGAAAGATAACCTTACAAAAACAGCTTGGGTGAAATGAGTGCATGGTTGCAGATATTAGTATCATTTGAGATTAAAATTAGCCAAAAAAAATTGATCTCGTTTGTTTCGTAAAACTTATTGCGTCCAATTTTAATATAAGTTAGTCTATAATCTGTATATCATATAATCTTTGATTTTGAAGACTTTTAAGTATAACTTCTGAAATATCATACTCTACCCTCTCTTTTATGTTTGGAATATTATTTTTCATAACGCAAAACACGTTAGACGTATCAAATGGTGATATAAAAAAAATCGTAAAATTGGTAGTAAAAGTTACAAGTGTCGCCAAATGCACTTATATTTTAATCCAGACTTTCAACGTATAAATGTCAAGCAGTTTCAAATTATAATTACAGTCAACTTATTCACCTCATTTATTCTTATCATATTATTGAGATTTTAAGTTGAAACCAAACAAGCTCTGCATTACTTGTGGTATTGTATCAATTTTTAAGGATAACCTTAAGAATGCAATATCATGTACAGCAACTTTGGTGCACAATAATGGGAGTGGGAGCCTGCTAGCTAACATGGCCATGCTGCTGGTTCCCTTGCATCAAATGCAAAACTAGAAGCAATAAATCACATGCTCCCTTTACCCTCCATTGATCTGCATTAGCATGTGCATGAACAGCTCATACTTCCCACAGCAGTAGGGTCAATGTCCTTTGAATGTTTTTGATGTTTAAAGCCTCCATGCCCTTTGTCATGTGACAAGTGAAAAGCCCCAACCCCACACACCCCGCATCCATCTTTCAGTACTCTCCCAAAAGTTTGAACTTTTTCCTCATCTAGGGTTAGAGATTTATTGTGGTCTGTCCCAGAAGAATAAAAGTATTCTACATGTAACTAGTTGGAATTTGATTAAAGGAGGGGCATAAGTGGACCTTAATGTTACCCAATTCTTGATAATGCCGTGGTTATTTGATTGGCCCATCATTGTCCCAAATTCATACATGGAGGGCTAAAGAGATTTGCTAATGTGGTAATAACCCCTTCTTTAATTTCACCACCACATAGACAACATGCTCTTTTAAGTTTTTGACATTTTTGGGCTGTCACAAGAAATGTGTAGTCGGCTTTGACTAGGGTCTACTCTATTTACCGTTTCAATGGTGGAAAGAATGCGCGTTCTCATTCACATGTCTCAAGTGGGAGTAATTCATACTTGCAGGGTGGGCAGCTTCTCGGACACACATCATTTCAGTTCTATCATTTATTGAATGTTCCATCTGCTTTATAGTTTCAATAGAAAAATCTATAAATAAACAATCACCAGTCGTCATTTGATAATATCGCATCCCATGAATCTAAAAAGAATTGACATCCAAAGTCAATCAACATGTTAGTCAAATTGTTGATGATTATTCAAATTATGCATTACTAGTAATTTTATTCATTTTTCTTTTACACAAGTGGTACGTGAGTGCATGGGTCGTCCATTCTAGACTAGCTCGAGTTCCTTCATTTGTAAACTTCTCGTAAGCTTTCTAAAAGTTGCTTTATTCCAACATTACCATAAAACAATCCTATTATACTTTGTTCTAAGTCACTATCAACTATAGTGATCCAATATTGGGAGAATAATTCAAGAGTAATGCACATCAAGAATCCTTCACGAGATAGTCGACTTGGTCGAGCACGCAGAGTAAAGGTTTTTAATTTTTGTTTAGAAGTATGAAATAGATTTAGAAAGTTGAGAGCATCTCCAACGGTAGTAGACAAGTTTTATATAAATTATAAATAAATATGTTCTTTTACATTGTAACAGTGAGAATTTGAGTATTCTTCTCCAACACTAGTTATGCAAAAACTCGGCAATTTTTTTTTACCTTAATTCTTTCCGTGCCAAAACACTGCACACAAGTAAATTATTGATCAGTAGATAAAACTGTATGACAAGTGGATGAGAATTTGTAAGATACATGCACCAGAATATAAAAAGTATGAAAAAAATGTAGATGGCCAGTGAATAATCATAGCTAATTGTGGCAATTACTAGAATATTTATTTTGTACTTCCCATAAGAGGATGCATTACTCATTGATCTCTATTTTTGTCAAACTTATTCGTTTTTTACCTAATAAAACGTGTTTGCTAAATTCATTGGAAATGCTCAGACTCTCATGCTTCTCACCTATAACGTGGAATCCGCTGTCGTTGCTTTTCGAATACTTACTGATTAAACCATCATTCTGATCCAATAGCGTGCAAACCACACCAAAAAGTAAACAAACCAGAAAAAATCCGGATTAACGGACTTGCATTTGAAATACGGTAGCTAACTTGTATGACTCGCTTAGACCATTAACATTTCTGAACGAACCCAGAAATCAAAAACTTTTATCAATGTTCCATTTTCTCCACCATGGATGGTCCAACTCCTCTCTCCACTGTACCAGTATGACCTCCATCATTAAATATTTATCTCGAAAACCACCAAACTCGACCAAACCCACAATAAAAACTCTTAAATATACCCTCAATTAAAGCTGTCATTTGATTTCTCTGTTTCTATTCATTTATCTACTCCATTTATTTATTTCTCAAGCAAAAACGAAGCACTAACCCACCCATCATCTGTCTCCTCCCATTTCTTCATCTCCAATTCACCTCTCCAACCAGAACCTGAAAGAATCATCCCAACAACATCAACAATGGCAATGATCAATGCTTCAAAAACAGAGCCCAATGAGCTCAACAACAGAGTTACAAGAAACAGAGGATTCTATGTGAAAATGAAGCTGTTAAACACCAGACATGGTAGAGAAACAGATAAGAAGAAGGCTTATTGTTACAGATTCTTGAAATGGGTTCTCTGGGTCTCTCTCTCTTCCTATTTCTTCACCTCTTTTCTCATTACTGAATACCCCAAAACCCCCAAATCATCCTCTGTTTCCAACTCTGTTTCTGGCTCTGAAACGACGACGTTTCCTGCTCGCACCCTTTTCGAATCCATCAACGATACATCTTCAGACCCACATAGAACTCACAGAGGTCGATTCAATTCACTCCAATTTCTTCTCAATCGAGCTTTTCACTCTCTCCAATGCTCTGTTTTTGACTTTTTTTTTGACTTTTTTTGTGCAGGTTTGTTCAACGATCTGAAGGTGTTTGTCTACGATTTGCCATCAAAATACAACACAGATTGGCTATCGAACGAGAGATGCAAAACCCATCTCTTCGCTTCTGAATTCGCCATACACAGAGCATTGATTAACAGCGATTTCAGAACTCATGACCCATCAGAAGCCGATTTCTTCTTCGTACCCGTTTACGTCTCCTGCAACTTCAGCGCCGTTAATGGCTTCCCGGCGATTGGCCACGCGCGGGGGTTGATCTCGTCGGCGATTGATTTTATCTCGTCGGAGCTTCCGTACTGGAACCGAAGCCACGGGTCCGACCATGTCTTCGTCGCTTCTCACGATTTCGGCGCTTGTTTTCACACAATGGTGAGTGAAAAAAGCAAAACCCATATCGATTCCGAGATTAATTTTTCTGGGTTTAGCTTGATTTTTCTGGGTTTTGAAGTTTGATTTGTGATTAATGTGCTCTGTTTTTGTGCTCTGTTTTTGGGCTCTGTTTTTGTTGTGAAGGAAGAAGTGGCGATTCGAGATGGGGTACCGGAGTTCTTGAAGAAGTCGATCGTGTTGCAGACGTTCGGCGTGGAGTATAAGCATCCGTGTCAGGAGGTGGAGAATGTGGTGATTCCGCCGTATGTATCGCCGGAGAGTGTGGAGTCAACGGTGGGTGATTCGCCGGTCAACGGCCGGCGGGACATATTTGTGTTCTTCCGGGGGAAGATGGAAGTCCACCCGAAGAACATCAGCGGGCGTTTTTACAGCAAGTAATTTCTTAATCATTGCCAAATCATTATTTTGTGGCTAAAAGACAATATTTAATTTTTAAGTAAATTTTTTGACCCAAAACAAATGACTTTTTAAATACAAAATTAAGCTTCACTAAATTGAGTTGTTTGTGAAACAAAACGACATTAACTAGTTTACTGTATTTATGCTCAATTCACTTTCTTTTGGTAGTGTATTATGGTAGAGTTTTTCTTAAGGAGTACTGTAGGAGAATTGCAAAAATGGTGAAAATTTCAAATTGTTTTGTGTCTGCAAGGATATCACTATATATAGTTAGTCACTTATACTTCACGCACGATTGAGCGTTTGCGATTGCTGAGAGAAAATGTTTTCTTTTGTCATCAAATGAGTTCGAACCCGGGACCTCATGCAGGATTTCCAACGCTCTACTACTTGAGCTTGCTATCCAAGTTACACTTTTGCGAATGTTTTAGAAACAATGTTTTTCAAAAGAACACATTTTATATCCATAATTATACATCACGACTTTTATTTTTTTCCCTCTTATTTATGTTATTTTTCAAAACTATCATTAATTCAAAAATTAGTGATGTGTTTTGGAACTGAGCAAAAAGAAACAGCAAATTAAAGGACAAAGTTTCTTAAATGAAATTGACAACCTATTTATTTGACCTTAAATGTACATGTACTTATCCGAAAAATATACACGAGTCCTTGTCTTATATTCTCATTTTTCACATAATTGCTTTTGACCTTTTCTTTAGAGCAACAAATTGGTTGAATTTTTTTCTAAAATAAATAAATAAGATATTGACTTTTTTGGTCAAGAAAGTTTTGATAGTGACTTTCATTAAATTTTTTTCATTGACAAATTGGTAAATTATCATTTAAATTTTCAGAAAAAATAAACTCGTTAAATTATTGGAATTTGTCTCATTAGAAAAAGAATTGATCTAAAAAAAGTTAACCGTCAAAGCACATACCCTTATCTAATCATTTCATATCAATTACTAATGATGTTACCGAAGTACTGGTAATTATATACTGTCTCCGTTGACCGGTCAATTCATCCATACCATATGTTTCTGTCTGCAGGCGAGTGAGGACAGCGATATGGCAAAAGTACGCCGGCGACCGGAGATTCTACCTAAAGAGGAACAGATTCGCCGGCTACCAATCCGAAATCGCGCGTTCTGTTTTCTGTCTATGCCCACTGGGGTGGGCCCCATGGAGTCCGAGATTAGTGGAATCCGTCGTCCTCGGTTGCGTTCCCGTCATCATCGCCGACGGCATCAAGTTACCCTTCCCAACCACCATAAACTGGCCGGAGATATCCCTCACCGTCGCCGAGAAAGACGTCGGAAAACTAGGATCGATTCTCGAACACGTGGCGGCCACCAATCTCTCCACCATTCAGAAGAATCTTGCGGACCCCACCGTGAGACGGGCTCTTCTATTCAACGAAAATGTGCGTGAAGGAGACGCCACGTGGCAGGTTTTGGAGGCACTTTCTAGGAAACTAGAGAGGTCCCACCGGAGATCAGTGGGTGTGTAGGGGAATGAGATGGTGGAACGTAGGAGGGTTTTGATTGGGCGGTCGGAGAGGATAAATTCCTTGTTTTGAGGGTGTGGACGGTGGTGATTGAATACAGCTGGGTTCCATTATATCCCGCCGCCCCAGAGGAATATGCCTGCCTTTGTATCCGTGATGATGGGGTCCACACTGAAGCACTGACACTGCTGATGTTTTGATATGACGTGGCAGTAGCTCATTTGGTTTCTATTCGGTTGTGACAATCGGAGTCAAAGTCACAAGGAAAACGGATCACCCGACTCGGTTCCATTGCACACAAGTTTTGTGGTGGTACAGGATAACTCTGAAAACGTTGCCTAGCCATAGTGCCTAGCTAAAAAATGAGGTGTGAACTCAAAAAAAGAAAAAGAAAAAAACATGAGGTGTAAGAACAGTGCGTGTATTCATAAAAAAAAAGGACTGTGCGTGTTATTTTAAGGAGAAAACTACTTCTTATTAATGCAAGGAAGAAGGATGAGGTTCTCTAATTACTAGTACATCGTAGGAAGGCTTTTACATCTTTTTTTAGATTGAGAATTTATATTTTTATCACATTGGATTTGAAACCGAATCTCAGTCATGATTTTCAACGCTTACTACTTCAACTACCATTCTAGCTGCAAGCTTTTACATCGTTACGAAGGTTTTGAAGAGCCCAATTTGGTGTTAAATCTAGCCGAACATGTACGTTTGGCACATATAACCTAAAATTTGCGAGCTCGTGTAAGTTTGGATAAATACGTGTTTAGAAACAAATAATATATTATCCTAAAATAATATTTTGAAATCATTGGAATCACATTTGCTTTACAACAGAGTCGCAAAACTAGTAGTATGTCGCTAAACTTATTTGCATGACCTTCTTGATTTTTACAAACTAGCAAAATTGTGCAGGCCATGCGTACACCCCAACATATGGCACTCTGGTGAAATAGACTCTGAAAACAACTTTTAATCAATGATAGAAGACACTTTAGGCGAAAATACACTATGCTATTCTCATGTTTGAACAAATAAACTTTTTACCCTTGAAACTAACAGACACTAGTGGCTGTGTGAAAAAGCCAAAGTGTATGTGGCGAGTAAATCCCATTTAAGACAGCGGGTGGAACTTATATTGACGTAGGGACATAATGGAGAATAAATCCCATTTGACAATTAGCTATTATGGGCTATATCTACCGATCCATTGTATGAATATTTTTTTGTTTGTTAAAAGTACTTTTTCAAATAAAAGAAATGACATACTTCAAGAACGAATTTCACCGCGGTCCTCCTTTTACCACTCGTTCCAGGTTTGAGTTTGAAGTAAACTGGAAAACGAACCTGTTTGGATTGTCGTGAACCACACTGAAGTCCTATTTCTCTTTCCAGGTCTTCGTAAAAATCTTTTTCATTGCCCACTTATTGAAGCTGCCCACGTATTGAAGCTGATCGGTACAGCAAACGATTCGATGAAGCTCGAACCCAACAGTTGAAGAGCTTTGGTACAATAGTCATCACCGAAGCTTTCAACTAACTCCTCGACGACCGTTAATGGCGGTAGCCGCCGATTACTAGCTTGAGACTCCGGTTGCGCCATTATGTCTACCTTGCGATCTCCGAAGTAGTCGGAGCCATAGTTTGAAATACCGTACCGGAAGTCGTTTAATTTTTTTTACCAGAGTGAAACATTTCGGTATCGGCATTTTCCGGTGATTCGTTTCGGACTAATTTTCTAAAATTATATAATTTCCCAGAAGTTTTTATATTTTCAAAATGACATCAAATTTTATTCTTATTTTTCCAAAATAATCATAAAATGTGCATTTTTTTTACTATACTTCAATTATTGTTCTTATTTCTTGTTAAACTATACAGTGAAATGACTGAAAATACTTGGATTTTTTTTTGGAACAGATAATTCTTTCTTTTGAAGATCAACATATATGTATGTTTTTTTCGTTTATATTAAGGTCCCAAAACTTGTTTAAATTACAAACTGACTCCGACCGAAATCCACCCAAAATTCGTTGACTCGTCCGAAACACCCGAAATCGACCGAAACACACCGATACGCACCGAATTTTAGCTCGGTATGTACCGATATTGGTTATACTTTGTTTTAATACTGAAACAGTACGAACCGACCGAAACGGAACGAAATTTCAAACTATGGTCGGAGCCTTTCAAACCCTAAAGCGTTTTGACGATAATTGTATTGATGATTCATCAAAGAGAAAAAAACATTTACATTTTTGAAAGGTCATGTCTACAAATAAATTAGAAACTTATAGGTAAAATCTTGACCCTTGCAAGATATATTGTCCAACATGCAGAAAAACCTTGAGCTAAGGATATCTACTTGCAATCGGTAAGAACATCAATTCGTTATTAAATATCGACACAAGTAATTTCAATCAGTCTTTCAGCTCAAACACTCGTAACAAACATTATGATCAAACAGGTAGTGGTACTAATGCATAAACATTATGATCAAAGTGGTAGTGATACTAATGCATAAAAACTACGTAGCTAAAAATCACAAGGAACACATCCCCCGTTACCAAGAAGCATTTGCATAAGGACACACTGTAATTGTAGACAGCTTCATTTTATGTCATTGCAATAGAGAAATATCATAACATAATTTACTGACGACTTTTTTTTTCCTTTATCAGAAAAAAGAAAAAAAATAATGAGGAATCTTTTTCCCTGCCAGTGGCCAAAAAAAATAGTAAAAGCATAAATTAAAAATCCGACCTGCCGGATTCGAACCAGCGACCTAAGGATATACTGTTTGCAACAACTACAGTCCTCCGCTCTACCAACTGAGCTAAGGTCGGAGATGCACAGATTGCTCACTTCTAATTACCTAACCTAAACAATCTAACTGTGTAATTAACCAACCGAGAGGGCCTTCAAATGCAATTCGCTAAGAAACTGGACGCGGATAGTTCACCGGCCCGAGACCAAACTATCTCTGAATCACGCAACGGTAAATTGCATCAAGCGATTCGATCAATCGCATTCATCATCAATCGTAGACTGCGATCGCGTTCATCTTCATCCCACTCTCAATTTCATCCCTCCGATCAGAGATCGTGGACAGATAGAGATGGAGAAGGTGAAGAATCTGTTGAAGCCCAAGGTGAACCCCCAGCAGCAATTGAGAGACTGGCAGCGTCGTCTCCGCCAAGAGTGTCGCAACATCGAACGCCAGATCCGAGGCACATCTCGCTCTCAATTTTTAATTGCTTATATATTTTGCTTGCCCTAGTTAGTTCTGATTAGGGTTTTTGTGTATATAGATATACAGAGGGAGGAAAAAGGTGTGCAGAAAGCTATTAGAGAAGCTGCCAAGAGAAATGATATGGGCTCTGCCAAGGTATTTCCTGTAACTATTAATTTTCAAACCTTTCATTAAGATCATTATTAGATAACCCCATGAACTTTGTTAATTCAGCCAGTGACTGGTAATTTTAGCCTTAAGGCGGATAGTACATAGTTTGAAAGCCAAACCAAGAACCAATTGGTATGCTGCAATCTAGTGAGACGGTAATTAGCCTTCAAGACGGAATAGAACATAGATAGTTTGAAAGCCAAACCGAAAACCAATTGTGCGGAAGCCTGTAGTAGAATCTAGCAATTTCTAAGGTTCTTTTTCTCGTTTTTTTCTTTCTTGCCCCCGCCAAGAAAGTAGCATTTGCTCAACACGTAATTTCAACATATCGAACAAGAACACAAGCGAAACCATCGGTTTCTTTGGGATCTCATTCAACCAGACCTTCCCAGCACTCCATTAACAGCCTTCGTATCGCAGAGAATGAGTAAAGAAAGGGCTGGGAGGCCAGAGACAAACCAATCAGTGGCTGTCTCTCTCTCTCTCTCTCGATATATATATATATATATGTATATATATATATATATGTATATGTATATGTGTATTTATATTTCACCATGGCCACTAATTCGAACAAAGTGTGGATCTGTTCAACCACCAGAGACAAACCAGAAGAGGCACCGACCCAAATCCACCGCCCACCGCAGCCCAAAAGGACCACCATCAAACATATTCAGAAACCCACCCTTGCACAGCTGCCGCCATCACCACCATATATCCCAGGAATGACTAGCTCGTCTTGCTCACCTTCGGACTCTTCGAAGATGACCTCCAATGGCGCATTCGCGTGCCATTTGACGAAAGAAGCTCCTGGATCCGAATCAAACCCATGACCCTCGTGGATTTCGTGGTCGGCATTCGATTCGGCTGTCAAATATTGGTGGCTTTGTTCTGGTTGAACGGAGTTGGATTCAGTTCCCCTTTTTTTGTTAACTTCTGATTGCTCTGTTTCGGTGGGATTGAATTTCTGGGAGGCGGCTATGGTTGCAGGAGAAGGAAGATAGGAGAGGGGAAGGAGAAGAACTTCTGATGGTCTGGTGGAGGTGGGTTGTGTCGGTAGAGAAGAGAGGAGGAAGAGATGAGGATGGCCAGGGTTAGGAAATGAGGAGGAGAAGGGAAGGAAATGGCCTTTATAGTGGTTAATTTCGTCAAATTTCAGGGTTATTTTGGTCTTTTTCGCACCTCCGTAAGTGTGCTGTTAGTTCTTAACTCTGACAAGGGGGTATCTGTATTTAACCATAGTGCAGGGGGGTATCCGTATTTAACCCGTAACGCAGGGGTGGAAATTGTTTATACAAGTAGTCGCTTGAGGGCTGAGTCGGGCTGAAGATTTTTTTTTTTTATTTGTTTTACATTGGAGATTTTACAGCTAGGTTGATTGCGAGGTTGGATTGGTTTTGAAGTTAAGTGAATCAGATCCAAGCAGATTCTGTCTTTCCCACGGCGATTTAGAAGATTGGGGGCTCATCATGTGAGGTCGACACTGATGCTTCCACTATGTTTGTGAATTTGTAACTTTATGGTGGAGTGGCTGGCTGGACCTCTTAAGTGGTAGCCTTTTGGCTCGGCTTTTAAATCAGTTGCGAATAAGATGGTATTTATAAAGTTTGTATGAGATCGGTAACAAAGGGTGTTAAGGTCGGAGAGAATAGGATGGTATCTATAAAGTTTGTATGAGATCGGTAACAATGGGTGGTATCTCAGTGGTAGAGTGTTTGAAGCCCCTGCATGAGGTCCCGCGTTCGAATCCGGCTATGATGAAATTCCCAAAAAAAAAAAAAAGGTTGGAGAGACTGTCGAGCACCCAGGTTGATTGGTTGACAACTAATTGAGGAAGAACCTTTTAGTTAGTCTGACACCTTGGTTGGGGTAGATAGAGGTCATCTGCTGTTCAGACTTTGATTTTTTTCCTGGTTGCAGAGCTCAGGACTAGTGAACTATGTTTATTATTGTGCTTATGATCAGGGTGTAGTAGATAAGAGGATGACTAGGATTATGTCTCTACCTGCTGGTATTGATGTGGATATTAAGGAAATTTGATTATAGTCAAATGCTGCATGTGGGAGAAGTAGCGGACGCAAGAGTTATATGCAATTTTAACATCACCCGCTGATGGGGGAGGTACCGGTAGTCTTAGTAATTAGTATAAATAGTAGGCGATGATGGAAGCTCGAAACAAAATGAAAAAAGAGACCTCAGAGAAAGAATGTGACTGGTAAGGGTAAAGCATTAAGGACAAGATAGGCATTGTATGGAGTACAAGTTAGTTGCTTATATGCAGCGTATTATGTTGCAAGTGTGGATATTTTACATGTTTTGGAGTCAACCCACTGAGGCGCGTAATTACTTTAAAACTCTCAAGGATAGGAGGATGGTTAAGAGAGAGCTTAAGGTGCTGGCTCTAAGTTAAATAGGAAGTATAACTTTATAAGTTAGTTTCTGTTGATGTTTTCTCATCTTGCTCTCTATACTCCATAGGCTTCTTCGTTCTTTCTTTATCTGTGGTGGTGTAATCTGTTGAGGAGTAACACTGTAACATAATATTTTTTAAGCACCACCTGTAAATTTAATGTAATGCAATGTAATGTATTCATTTGCAATTGCATGTGAGAAGGTGGTATATCCATTAGGTTTGTAGCCAACTAAGTAGTACTGGAAAGAAACATTTTAGTCGCTTTGCAGTATGAGCTCATACAATTTTGTTGCTACTATCAATTAATTAGAGATGCACATACGTCTAAGCTTACCTGTGGGAGAGACCATAAGCAGAGGTTACTAGAAAAAAGATAAAATCCCAACTCTAAATACGTAGGTCGTTGATATGGATCAACCTCCTCATGTGCGCCCGTTCCAATGATCTCACCCTTACCGTTTCATTTTATTGTATTTTCATTTAAAATGCTCATTATATCGGAAGGTAATCTCATTAACTATGATACATCTTTAGATCTCTAATAATTTGAATTTTTTTCTAGCATCTGTTATTCTAAGGTTGGATCTGTTCTATCTGATTTTTTTTTCCAGTTTTATACTTATTGGTTTTCCCTTGTAAATTTAAAACAGGCACTTGCTAGGGAGCTTGTGAGATCGAGACAAACTGTGAACCGTCTTTATGAAAACAAGGCACAACTCAATTCAATATCAATGCACCTTGGGGAGAGTGTTGGTATACTGCTTCACTGCCCTAAGTTTATTACTTAATATTTCATGGAGCATGTCATCTGTCCATGTCAATATTTAACGAAGAAGCTCGTCTGTCACAATTTGTAGGCGAAAGCTCCCTTTCATTTCTTGACTGTGAGACAACGTCATTGCTTTTATACAGTGGGGTGAGATTCAGAAAACATGCATTCAGTAAATAAAAATGGGAACCAGTTCAACATCATCAGGTTGTTTAGGCATTCAACTTTCCGACCTATGCATGCGTGAAAATGAGATATTTTACATTGGTCAATTTATGGGTTACGCAGCAGTGACTAAGCTAGTCAGTGCTAACTTACGCACTAGAGGACCTCTATGTTCATTATCTTACGGCTGAAAAGGTGAAGACATAAACTAATATTCATCTTTATCTGTGAAAGCAATACAGATTATGTGAGTTAAGGACAGTCGTCCTCCTGGGAAATTTGTGAATCTCTGACTTCTGTTCTCCACTCAACTTATTTTATCCGGCGGCTTTGTTTGTTTTTTGTACACTGTCATCAATAAGATAGAATGATTTTTAGGTGAGATTTCTTTGTGAGCTGGATGGTTGTTTCTCTTCTATTCAGTTGTCTTAGCGACCACCTTGTGTTGAAACGAAATACTCATTACTCTCCCAAATAGTATTTTTGGTTCCTGTGTCTTGCTAATTCATCTTGGCCATCTTTTCAAGAGTTGTCAGGTTGTTTTTGGGAGTGTGAGACCATGTTAGCAGCCGTTATACTATCCCGGACTTCGATAGTGGATTGTGCTTGGAGTTGTTGCAATATTAGAACGATAAGAATCGTTGAGGATGTAGTTGGACTAGGCCATAGGATGGAAATTGGCTTTTCAAAGACTGAGCTTCTGGGGCTATAATGTCTGCAAGAAATT
Source organism: Linanthus parryae (assembly GCA_023055425.1). Taxonomy (NCBI): domain Eukaryota; kingdom Viridiplantae; phylum Streptophyta; class Magnoliopsida; order Ericales; family Polemoniaceae; genus Linanthus; species Linanthus parryae. The sequence continues at coordinate 177,156,081 of JALGPY010000001.1, read as the reverse complement.
TAAGGCTGTCAGCAAATCCAAAGTTTTGGAGAAATTAAATAAAAATAGGTTTTCTCAGCAGTATCTGCATGAGGTTTAGAATCACAACTGAATGGGATGAAAATGTAAGGAACTAAGGATGGCAGAAGGGAAATGTGGAAGAATCTTGGAGCAGAAGGGGCCTCTTGAACCTCTTGATTGCTCATGTTCACATTATACCTCCATAATTCCATATCAACACTTCAAGAGATAGTGGGTATCAAACTTCATATACTGAATGATTGAAGATATGTCTAAATGAGAAACTATAAAATTCTAGATTCATGATTCACATTTCAATCTGTATTACAAAATCAGATCGGTGAAGGAACTGAAGATATTCATTACCAGTCAGTTCCTCCGGCATAGCCTAAGTTGGGAGAATTGTTCATTTAGGTCGCAAGGGCCTATTCTCAAGTATATGCTTTTTTTAGTCTCCAAATGGTTGTAATCATAATGCTATCCATATTTAAGTCTGTTTTCCCATCTAAGGTTATGGCATTATAAAGGTTTATAAATATTATGCCACTAAGGAGAGCTGGAACTCGTTTCGTCATTCAAACCTTCAAGTCTCAATGCGATGATAGTGCTGGTAAAATCTTATTATTTACATGTCCATGCAATGGCAAACAATAGTAAAACTGTGGAAGGAAGAAGGAACCCTATTACCAATAGAGATTGCATGAATCTCGAGCATGTTGCTTTTCTTTCTCAAGACTTTATCGTCCTTAGTCCTTGTTACATCTGGATTTCTGGAGACTGAATAGCAGACAGATAGGATTATATAGTATATACCTTACGAGGTACCTTTTAAGTCAATGCTATATATCTGTTGCCCCCAGATATCTGTGTTTTGTGTGTTGAATTTACTTTCCTGACTTTCTCCATTGCATCTGTTCAGTAGTCCAGAAAAGATCTGTGGCTGTAGATCTACTTTGTAACTTATCAGTGTTACCATTCTTTTCTTTGCAAAATGAAGATCTCAGTATGGATAAGCAGAAAAGGATTGGAAAAATTCTCAGGTGTAGCATCACTAGTTAACATGTCTTGGGACATAAATATGGAAGTCTTGCCATTTTCTTTATTCGTCTGGATCATAGTAGAGAAGCTTCCATAATAGGCGATTAGGCGGTGTTGTAAATAATTACATTTTAACTTCTTGGTGCATGCAGCTTCAAACGTTCCAACTAAGGATGGGACAGTCTGCTTTACATTGTTGTGTTTTCAATTCTTTGGTCATTTATACTGATTAATTTTAGTTTGAACCTCTCTGCGTTGTACTCCACTTATTTTCAAGGCTGCTTTAAAGATTTATTCATTAATTTTAATCCTTGATTATGCAGCAATATCCCGCACTGTTGGTCATTTACAAAAGAGTGGTGAGGTTATGAAGCTTGTCAATAACCTCATGAAGGCCCCACAAGTTGCAGTCACCATGCAAGAGTTTAGCAAGGAGATGATAAAGGTGTATTTTCTGTTCTCTTTCCTATAAATGAAGAATGCCATTTCGTTTTGGTGTTTGAAGCGGATTTGTCACTGTTCTTCATGATGTGCCTATTCACCGAAGTCGGTTCCTAACTGCCAGATGTGTGCATATATCCCCAAAGATAAATTATGTAGTCTGCATACCTTAGCGATGCTTTTACTCATGTTACTGGGAAGCTATGAAGCATGAATGTTTCTCCTTGATGCCGCACTGCATGTTGGATTTTCTAGATGCAGCGCTTCTTCTAGGAGGATTTGCACGTGACTTGACATAAAGTTCCTCGCCAAATCTTTGCTAGAACCAGATCGAAAAAGAGATCAAAGTAGATAAAACATGGTTGATCAGTCTACCAAGCCAACCATGTAGCAATGCCTGCATAGTAGTCCAGAGCACGTACACGCTGTATATTAAAAGGTGGGTCCACTAAATGTGGCAGTTCATAATTGGCTGGTCTGTCACGTAAGCACTGCGACCTGGTGGTTCTGATCTCTTGGTTCAATAAATAACTTCTCATCAATGAGACATAAAATTGATTGGATAGCTTGGGCCTTATCTAGTTTTCTTGGATGTTCTAAATTTAGCATCTCTCACATTGTATATAGGCAAAATAATATCTGAATAAAAAGTTAAGTACATAAATCCGCTTTCTCCATGAACCAGTGTTCCGATTTTCCCAACTTTGGCTGTGTCTGCTAGTTGATGTCGTACCTCACCCGTCTCTGTGCTTGTAGTTAGGGAGCCTTCCCTGAGTTATTAGTTGTTTGGAGATGTGTCAGGTTGGTATACTTTTTATGTGTAACCATATTAATGTTGAACTCCTCTTTAGCTTGAGAACGGAAGGAGTTGTTTTTTTAGAGAATCAAGTTGCTAACTTATCTCAGGCTCTTTGGTCCACATTTGCATACTTGTTGAGTGACTGATTTCCCTTTACAGAGGTTGCTTCGTTTTCAGTCCTTTATTATGCATGTACTTATCTCGGCTTGATTGCAGCTTTCTTCCGTCCATACTTATCACACTGTCATGGTATTGAATATTGCCATTGGCAATTCCACATAAGTCCGCCTTTAGATTTTAGCATAATGAAATGTGGTATGCTCAAATGACGTACGTCCTCTTGAAACTTGATTCCTATACTTGCTTGAAGCACTCTTTAGCCCACTTTTTGAAGCTTTTCAGGTTTTGGCTATCCAATAGAGCTACTCTTGTTTGGAGTACCAATCTTGCACAGTATTCCATTGTCTTAAAACTCCGGATGCCTTAAACTCATTCTACCTCATCTTTCCTGCATGTCCTTTATGAGCTTAGACAATCGATCTGTGTTGCAGGCAACACGGGTCTACTTCACTAAGAATTTAAAAGGTGAAGATACTAAGTCTGGGTTAAATCCATGTCACGTAACTTCCCTTCGCAGTTCTGAGATAAGTCGGAAGTTATTTGTGAAACTCATTCCGCAAATAGTGAACGTATGTACTTCACTAAGAATTTAAAAGGTGAAGATACCAAGTCTGGGCTAATTCCATGTCAGGTAACTTCCCTTCGCAATTCTGAGATAAGTGGGAAGTTAACTCATTCCGCAATAGTGAACGTGTCTACTTCACTAAGAATTTAAAAGGCGAAGATACCAAGTCTGGGTTAATTCCATGTCACGTAACTTCCCTTCACAGTTCTGAGATATGTGGGAAGTTATTGTGAAACTCATTCCGCAAATAGTGAGCGTGTGCTGAACTTGGCAATCATAGGCTGCAAGATTCTGTTCAACTCAGGAACCACATAAATATCTAAACTTGGCAATCAAGGTTTTAGCAATCTGTTGAGCTTGATAATCGCCCTATTCCAGCCCATATAATTCTCCTATAGTATTTTCTTTCCTAGAATATTATAGGGCATGACCCATGGCCAAGGCCACTAACAAAAGTAAAACCTTGACAATTTAAGTTACAGAACTTCCTAGCAAAAACTATTGAAAAAGTTACTGCAACCTTCAAGAAAACAGTTAGTTGAAATCAACATTTACAAAGATCCTTGGGTAAAAGACAAAATGCACCCTCCTTAGATGGGTTATATACAAAAACAACCTTGTTCTTCGGGGATATACAAAAACCACCCCTGACAGTGGACAGAAGGTAACCGAACCCTAACGGAGGGGTAAAAAGACATTTTTACCCTCATTTTGGAAAAAAACGACTCAATATATACTTTTTTTCTTCATCTTCCTCACTCTCCTTGCTCCACCACAGTCTCCTTCCTTACCTGCTTCTTCCCCCTCCCCCCTCTTCTCGTCTCCCTCCTCCTTCTCTGCCCGTCTCCCTCGCCGTCGACGGAAAGAGCGGCGAAGAAGACGGAAATCCACCACCTTTTTCTCCTCCGACTTCAGGGGTTTCTCTCCATCCCCTCCTCTGCTTCAATCAGAGACGGAAAAGAGGGAGAGAGTTCTCTTTACCAGATCTGGTGGCTAGGCTGTTGCATCGGAGAGCAGAGGGGATGGATTTCCTCCAATCGGCGAAATCGAATCGAATGGCTAAGGTCGGTGATTTCTGTGGATGAGGTTCGTCGGACTTGATGGCTGCAGTATAGTGGGCTGATGGCTGCAGCTTTGGTGGTCTGCAGGTGGGTTTATGGGTTCGATGATGGTGACTTTTATCAGGCTTCTGGTTGTTTTGGGTCTGAGAATAGGGTGGCCTCTATTTCTGCATCTTTCTTCTTCGTTTTTGGGTCTAAGAACAGGATGGCTGTGAAGGCAGTGGTTCAGGGGCTGGAGATGGTGGTGATGGTTACTGTTTCAGTGGTGCAATGGTGTTGGGTTCGTTACTGAGTTCGATTGGGTTTTCTTGAACAGGGGGTGGGTTATCTTCGTCGGGGACGATTCAGAGAGAGGAGGTGGTGGTGGGTTTCGATTGGGGTCAGTGTTGAAGTTGAAGTTGCTCGATTGTGTTTGAGTCTCAGTAGTGATTGTGGTGTTGGCAGTGGTGGTGTTGGTCATGTTGTTGTTGTTGTTGTTGTTGTTGTTGTTGTTGTTGTTGTTGTTGTTGTTGTTGTTGTTGTTGTTGTTGTTGTTGTTGTTGTTGTTGGTCATGTTGTTGTTGTTGTTGTTGTTGTTGTTGTTGTTGTTGTTGTTGTTGTTGTTGTTGTTGTTGTTGTTGTTGTTGTTGTTGTTGTTGTTGTTGTTGTTGTTGTTGTTGTTGTTGTTGTTGTTGTTGTTGTTGTTGTTGTTGTTGTTGTTGTTGTTGTTGTTGTTGTTGTTGTTGTTGTTGTTGTTGTTGTTGTTGTTGTTGTTGTTGTTGTTGTTGTTGTTGTTGTTGTTGTTGTTGTTGTTGTTGTTGTTGTTGTTGTTGTTGTTGTTGTTGTTGTTGTTGTTGTTGTTGTTGTTGTTGTTGTTGTTGTTGTTGTTGTTGTTGTTGTTGTTGTTGTTGTTGTTGTTGTTGTTGTTGTTGTTGTTGTTGTTGTTGTTGTTGTTGTTGTTGTTGTTGTTGTTGTTGTTGTTGTTGTTGTTGTTGTTGTTGTTGTTGTTGTTGTTGTTGTTGTTGTTGTTGTTGTTGTTGTTGTTGTTGTTGTTGTTGTTGTTGTTGTTGTTGTTGTTGTTGTTGTTGTTGTTGTTGTTGTTGTTGTTGTTGTTGTTGTTGTTGTTGTTGTTGTTGTTGTTGTTGTTGTTGTTGTTGTTGTTGTTGTTGTTGTTGTTGTTGTTGTTGTTGTTGTTGTTGTTGTTGTTGTTGTTGTTGTTGTTGTTGTTGTTGTTGTTGTTGTTGTTGTTGTTGTTGTTGTTGTTGTTGTTGTTGTTGTTGTTGTTGTTGTTGTTGTTGTTGTTGTTGTTGTTGTTGTTGTTGTTGTTGTTGTTGTTGTTGTTGTGGTGTTCAAGAACACCAAGAACACAAGAACATGAACAAAGTGAACACAAAAACAGAAATATGGGCAAAATGGTCATAAAAAAATTAGATTGTACTATTTACTAGCTGACACTAGCAGAAGGTGGTATTTGTCCAACGTTAGGGGTGGTTTTTGTATATTCCCGAACAACAAGGTTGTTTTTGTATATAACCCATCTAAGGAGGGTGCATTTTGTCTTTTGACCCAAGATCCTATCAAGGGTGAAGACATTTATGAAAGTGTGTCATTCAAATATCAACTTGAATTAACCTAAATAAAGTCAAAGTGATGCATTTTGTTCCCTTGAAGGATTGGGCACTCTTTAGGTATTCCCTACAAATTGGTCTCTAGTACATAACTACATATGAGCGCCGTTGAAGAGGTAGTAGGAGTAATTCGCCACGTTAATTTGATGGTGTTGTTATTTCAGACTCCAACATTGTAGAACTCAATCCAAGCTTAGCGAAATAGTTTGTAGAATTCAATCCAAGCTTAGCGAAATAGTTTGTAGAACTCAATCCAAGCTTAGCGAAATAGTTTGTAGAACTCAATCCAAGCTTAGCGAAATAGTTATAAATTTAAATGTTCGTTGTAGCATTTTGAGTTTTAGCTCATGAAATGTGGGTTTTAGCTCATGAAATGTCAACCACATCAAGTAAGCACGTAAAGATGCTGAAAGGACTAATAGACATTTGAAAATCCGATGTAGAATGCTTCTGTTAACAGCTATAAGTGATATTATTAAATAGGGTAAAAGACAAAAACCACCCCTTGAGTATGGGCGATATACAAAAACACCCCTCGTGTTCGGGGATATACAAAAACCACCCCTGTCAGAGTTAAAACATAACGGTGCACTAACGGAGGAAGGAAAAGTCAAAAATACCCCTGAGATTAAAGAAATTACCCCACTATAAAATCATTTCCTACCTTCTCCTTCTCATTCTCTAACCCTAGCCATCTTATCTCTGCCTCTCTCACTCTATCTTCCCCCTCTTCAAAATTGATACTTTGCAACCCACATGCCTCTCACCCTGTTACTGTCTCTCTCGACACAACCCACCACCAATGCTATCACCCCCTCTGGTTTGAATTACTCTCAGAAGCATGAATCCCACACAAACGAGAACCAAGATCTGCCGGCGAACATTCGAAACCGTGAGTTCATCCTTCAAGCTCAGAGTCACTTTGACGTCGCTCGAATTGGTGTCATTGAACTGACTATCCGAACTCCGGGAAGCCAACAGATCCGACTACGGACTCCGGCGGAGATCTGAGATCTGGGGAGGCAATCGGGCTCGCTCGACATCATTTCGAACAGGGTCGGGCTCTATCTCGGAGGCGGCGACATTGGATTCAGCAATCCAGCAGTGAGAGCCGAATTGAATTTCATGGACGACGGCTGGTACGAATCGCCATTAACGCCGTCGTAGCTCGGCGATGATAAGCCCATATTCGTATTAGGTGGGTACCAAATCTTGTGATTCGACGGCGAGTTAGCAATTGAAGGCGAAATTGATGGGGATTGAGAAGGGTTCGCAGCGGAACCCAGAGTCGGGTAAGGGTTTGAAGCGGCCGGAGATGGGGGAGAAGGCGGCGGCGGAGGTGGTGGTGGCTTGGAAGTTGCAGGGCCGCACCAGGAGCTGTCAGGGGAGACAACAGTGGGGGTTTCAAGCCTCCGTTGGTGGTGGGTCAGAGAAGCGTTCAAATCTCTGCTTCAGAGCAAGCTTGAAGACAGCGAGGACGAAGAAGCTCCCCAAATCTTGAAGAAGCTAGTCTCGGCCCAACCCAAACCGAGTGGAAGTTCCTATTAGCAAGATTGCTGAACGAACTGGGGAAAACCCAAGTGATTACAGGTCTTATTTCTGCAAAGGGGTGATTTATATAGCTTGCTTGATATGATTTATAGAAGCTCGTCATCTCAATCGCCGGCGGGGATGCGGTTGAGATGAGGAGCTTCTATGATTTATAATTGGCAGCAAGTAGAGTTTGGTTGTGGAGGTTAGGAAGATTGTTGATTTCGGGATTTCTTCTAGGTTTCTTTCATTCTTGGTATTGGGTGTTACTGGTGGCGGTGTTCGAAGTGCTCTGGTGGTAACAAAACAAAATCATCCTCTCCATCTCTCTATCTCTATGGAAATGTGGATATGAGTCTGCTTTGAATTGGAGAAGTCTGGGTGTTTGTGTTGGTGGTGGGTGTTGTTGTTGTTGTTGTTGTTGTATTTTTTTTTGGGTAACTAGTTGTTATTGTTGTTGTTGTGGCGGTGGCGGTGGCGGTGGTGGTCAAGAACACCAAGAACATGAACAAAATAAAATAAAAACTACAAATAGGGGCAAAATTGTCATAAAAAAGACAGATTGCACCCCTATACTTACTGAGTGTAACAGAAGGGTGTTTTTTGTCTAACGTCCATCCACTGACAGGGGTGATTTTTGTCTCGACAGGGGTGGTTTTTGTATATCCCCAAACACGAGGGGTGTTTTTGTATATCACCCATACTCATACTCGAAGGGTGGTTTTGGTCTTTTACCCTATTAAATATATGAAAGATAGAGCACCTTAAGAGATGACAATGAAATACGTATTACTCAAAGTGCTCACCATAACGTCACACAAACATTTCATAAATGTGAGGGAGAATGACGAGACGTGAAAGGAGGCGAATCCCTGCATCAGTTCGATTGCATGTCTGCTATACCGATTAAAACTTGTTTTCAACACGAACACTATAATCCCTACTAGGCAGAATTAGGGTTTATACCTGTGTCCAAGCTCGCTGATGTAGGTCCGAATCACTTCGGATCTTCTCATGGATTCAAGTGTACTGGGCGTGTTGCTTCCAGAATCCTTCTTAGCCTCCAGACATACTGCTCTTACTCTCGAAACCCTAGGTTTCGGTGTGTATATGAAGCATACGAAAATATGAAGGCTAAGGTTACTTGTATAGGCTACGGGAGGGACTGGAGGATATAATACGAATCAGGCTTCCAACTTTATTAGGACTTGTGGTTCCACCCGAACCTAGCCCAAATACAGTTAATAACAGTTAGCGCCACTAAAAAACTGTTATTGCACTCTTGTCCATATTCGCAAAATAATATTTCGAGCTCCTTACTTATTATCTCCCCATGTTAAGATTATAGATATCCGTCGATTAAATTAATTACTGACTAATTCATCTAATCGACCTCTTCCCGTTCCTTGATCCATACCACTTAACTTATTTGACATGTCCAGATTCCCAAGTAATCTACTTGCAGGGTTTGACATGAACAAAACTTATAAGCTTCATCAAGGGGATATCATCAATACCTTAATCGGGACATCAGTTTACACCATGGACTTTAGTAGTATTACCCAACTCATCAAGACTGTTGACTCAGTAAGAATCTCACCCACTTGACTTGTCACAGCAACAACTACCAAATACATGTGCACATTAACTCTCTAAAGATTAAGAGCATAAGTAATCATAATAACTATGAGACACGGCTTGTCTTGTTATGTCAGTACAAAGACAATGATCTCAACTTGGTCCTGTTCAATATACACAAAGTATACTAGCACATTGAGTTGAAACTATAACATGAACTATACTGTTTCCTATAGCGAAGACAAACGTACTAAAACAATGTGCTACAATTGTTCCGATGGTTTGTCCAAGTCCATTTAGATTGTGAACTCATATCTATTATTCCATAAGAATCGAAGATATGATCTTCTCAGTGTAAGCTCGACTCCACACACCAGATCTTCTACTATGTGAAATAATAGACAGCTATGCATAATAATAACATAATGCATAAAACATTGCCCAAATCCATTCTCATAAATGTCAAATTTAAATAATCCAATACAAAAGCATGACTTTTAGTATTCAGTCCAACAAGATGAACATGGACATAGAACTTAAATTTCCTTTCGATGCTTAATGTGTTATAACATGGCATGACAACAAAAGTTTATCCTAAATATAATTAAGAACTTTTGAAAGATTTTTCCCTCGCAGTTTCGCCTCGCTGACACTTAGCTATATGCAGTATTGATTTTACAATTTATCATCTTTGTAGTTTGTAAAATTGCGATACTTTGGTCAAATTGACTAACATCGTTAACTTCCGTTATATAAATAAGAAAAAGAAAAATAAGAAAAAAATAAAAACATGAATAAAATTGGAAGAGAGAAAAACGAAAAAAAACAAAGGGGAAAAGACCACACTGCCCATTTTGAAGTATTAAATCATTAAAATGCCTCTCACTTATCTAACGGATGTTAACGGTGTTAGTCAATTTGACCTAAGTGTCGCAATTTCACAAACTGCAGAGACGATGAGTGGTAAAGCCAATGCTGCATGTAGCTAAGTCTCAGCGAGGTGAAACTGCGAGGGGGTTTTGTGTCAAAAGTTATATAATTAATTTGAAGTAGGAAAAAACTATATTCTGAAGATGTTGGATCAAGTATGAAAGTGGATGAGCAAAACAAAATGTGAAAGTGATTGTCAGTCTTCAGTGAAGATGCGTTCAAGGAAATCAGCAGCATAACTATTTCATCTAAGTTGCTTCCCTCTAGACTACTATGACTATTATTAACTGCATAATCTGAGAGTTAGCATGTGCTTACCTCTTTTCGTGTTGAAACACTTGATGTTTCCTCATGGGTGGCTGGTCCAGCTTATACACATCTCGACTAATTTATGGGGTCCAGAAGTTATGTCTAGATAACGTTACCTTGAGTGGCTGAATTGGGGGTCTGTGGGGTGCAAATTTGAAGTGTGACTGTGGCCAACTGAAACGACTCTCAGACATACTTTGCGATTCTCCTCTAGCCCACCGACAACCTACGGATTGTCTTTACAATTTGCCTCTAGTACACTGACGGACCTCCAATTTTTCCCTAGTATGTGGCATTTTTTACTATTCCCTTGTCTCCGACTCCACACGGACCACATCCATACTTTTCCGGTAGTCCTTCGCTCTAGTCTCATCTAGGGGTATAAACGAGGCCAGTCGAGGCGAATACTACTTGGTTCGGGCTTGGCTCCATGGAAAAAATTCTAGGCTCGGCTCGGCTCGAGCTCGCTTCTAGCTCGGCATGTCAGGCTCAAGCTCGGCTCTAAAAAAGGTTAAGTTTGAATCGGCTCAAGCTGGCTTGGGCTCGTCAACTAAAGAGCTCGAGCTCGATCTCATTAAATAAAAAATTGTATAACCCTCAACCTAAAAAAAAGCTCAAGATAGTAGATATTATCTTTATTAATAAATGAACTACTAAGTCAAAACACAACTTTATCCTAAATGGATTCAGTCATCGGAAATTCGTCAACGTTCTTTGAAAAGAAAGAAGAATCTAGGTATGTCTATCACGTAGTAAAATGTTGCCCGACAATCTAACACAATAAATACGCATTTTTTAAAGAGAATATAGATAAGAAACCTCATGTTCATTTTCTTTATTTACCACGCGGTTCGGTCCTGGCCCTGTACTGGACCCGGTTCTCGTCTTAACACGAGCCGGTCCTTTGGTTCTCAATATCCCAAACCGGAACGGACCACCTAGAACACGGTCCTGGTCCGGTCATCGACCACCCCAGTCCCAGGCTGGGCCGGTTCAAGGGTGAAACAGGCCTCTCCGGCGGTCCTCCGGCCCACTTGCCAGCTCTAAATATATTGTTTCCAATGGAGCCGTATGTAGAAAGAACGTTGAAAATCCAAGGCCAGTTACTAACTGCATACCCAGTTTAGTGAAACTCTCACATTCCAACCCCCACTTTTAGAATATCCTTGTTGCAACCCCCATTTTCGATAAACAAGTCAATGTGATTGTTGAATCAATCTTGTTTATATAAGAATATTGTAGCTTCTAGCATTCCTAGGTCCAACAGTTCAATATAGGTTTTAAGCTCTTCAAAAGATTCAGTTTTCTGGACCGTTTCGGACTTCCGTTGAATCAATCTTGTTTATAATACTTCTTTATACTGTGATTTCATTTTCCTCACCTCTTGAGAGTTCTGTTGTGTAATTGTTCCAGCATAAAGTTTTTGAAGTTTAAATGTGTGAAACTGAAGTGAGATTGTTTGATAGCTCCAAACAAAAGAACTAAAAGTTCTTTAGCTCCGAAATATCACCATCTCCCCCTCTCAGAATAGATGGAAATAAAGATGAAACATACGATAGTGGGGGCCTCGCCACCATGTCTTGCCTAATTTTTTATTATCTAATGGTTCGCTTGAGCTGTTGAAACGGTCTATCGTGTATCTACAAGCATGCACCGTATAGGTTTCAACGTTACAAACTGCTGATGGAGTATCGAATTTTTTTCATGATATGATAAATCGTACTAGAAAATGTTCTCACCTCTGGTTAATGTGAAACTCTTTCGATTGGCTAAGCTGGTGAAGAGCATGCTATCCGCCATATATTTCACCACCTTAGCCAATCAAAAGAGTTTCACATTTACCGGCAGGTCGTGGTAGTAAGCGGCCTCACTTTTGAGCCCATCAGCTTATGTATTCTTGTAGTAGGTTGATTTTTCATCTCGTTAGGAGATTATAGACCCTAGAAAAAGGAAGAGATGGATCAAAACTCTAAACCATGTTTACACTAGCAAGTGTTCAGCTGGTAGTTATTGGCTTGCCTGTGGAAGTTAAATAAATGCAGTCGTGAATGAAATTATTGGTTTTACAGGCAGGAATAATCGAGGAGACTGTAAACGATGCTCTTGATTCGGCACTAGACACAGATGATATTGAAGAAGAAACCGAAGAGGAAATCGACAAGGTCTTGTCTGAACTTGCCGTTGAGACTGCTGCTCAGCTTCCTGAAGCGGCAGCAAGGAAGGAGAAACTAAAACAACCTGCAGCTGCTGTAGAGGTATATATAGACTATAAAAACAAAACCCTTGTTTCAGATGAATGTCTGTCATTTTGTTTGAAGCTAAATTCTTTTCTTCATCCGTTGATATCTTTTGCAGGATGAACCTATAGCTGAGGGTGTTGATGATGATGAGGATCTTGAAGAGATTAGGGCACGACTTGCTCGAGTTAGGTCGTAGTGTGTAAATATTTATCCTCCATTCTACTATGCAGCGGGAATGATATTTAAACTGAAACGGCTTGAATTGCTTCTCGGTATTGTGTTGCAGCTTGTATAACCCGAGTAAATCCGAGTAATTACCCAAGAAGAGAATGTGTATGTATCATAATTTCTTACAAAGTCGCTCTTGTAAGAAATATAAATTACTTTTCTTACCCTTGTGCATTATGTCATCCGTGTTAATGTGACACTTGCTCCGTCTCCCTCCAACAAGTTTTGAAAATCTCAATTGGTACCTCTAATTTTGAATGGGTAAAAGACACTTTACCTCCACCGGTTTGATGTAAGGGCACTTTAACCCCTTATAATTTTCGGCAAGGACATTTTCATCCATTAAGTATGCCAAATTTGAGGACATACCCTATATAACTGTGATTTTGTTAGCTAGTCTGAGAGTGGGTTGTCCGTCATTGATAGTCTCTGAGAGTGAGGCGTCAGTCATTGATAGTAGTCTTTTCAACAATTTGACATCTTATATAATGCAATGACACGAATACATGGTGCAAGTGTCCCGAAGGCACACTGAAAGGATCGAAGTGTCCTCCAAACTAGAAGGGGTGGAAGTGTCTGTTACTCACCTTGGATATTTGGATAGCGGTGTCTTTTTATAAACTACACAGATGCACCGACTGGTTTTGAAATCGTGTACTAGTTATTGAATATACAAGGTATTGACCTTTTGTCCAGACTATTCTTAATTCGTAGCTCCGCCACTAGTAGTGAGCCCAACTACTCTTACATACTCGAGTCATTGTAGAGGCATAAACTCGAATACACTGTCTTCCAGTGCGACTTGAGTACGGAAATTTTATGTGGATGTCCAATTTGGTCAACTTGGGTAAACATTGCTTATAGATTGTTTATGCCTACAAGCGAACCCCAAAGCTTCTTTCTTTATCTACCAGTGCGACTTCTGTTTTGGAGAAACCATGAAAGTTGGTTTAAACTTTTAGTCAAAGAAAACGTCTTAGTTTCTTCGTCTCTCAAAGACCAGGAAATGAATTTGATAACATTTTAGTGAGTTATATAACATCGAATGATTCTAATTATACAAGCAAAGAAACTGAAACAGCAGTAGCGAAAGAAACTATGCATTACTAAAGCATATTAACGAGAAAATGTGAACTCAACCAAGATATTTTTGCATTTTTTTATACCGGGTAAAAGACATTTTCACCCATCTAATATGTCTGAAGGACACTTTCACCCCTTCTAGTTCGCAAAATGACACTTTGAACCGTCAGTGTGCCAACTTTTAGGAACTTCACTCCCGCATTATGACGTCATTAGTGTGAATTGGGCTCTATCACTAAAATTAATTTTGGGGACAAATACGCCCTCACAGTAAATAAAACATGGGGTTATGCAAGGGTATAATATACTTTTGCACGGCATCTGGTGTAAATGTGTCCCTAAAACTATTTTTAATGACAAGCTTCACCCTAGAATAACGGCGGTCCAATGAGTGGTGTAGGTTACTTGAAGTTTGGCACACTGAAGAGATGAAAGTGTCATTTTCTAAATAAGAAGGGGTGAAAGTGTACTTCAGTCAAACTAGAGGGGGGGAAGTGCCTTTTACTGTAATTATAAATGTATTTTAATAATAATAATATTAATAACAATAATAATAATCAAATGCTATAATCAGATTTGACAAAAAAAAATGCTATAAATGTATGACGGGTTGCTTTCTTACCCGATAACACTAGCTAGGAACCAAATAACATAAGACGAGAACTTATTTCTTTCGCCTTTTCCTAACCATCCAATAGTATACGCCATTTAACATTGCGGTCGTGAAGAAACAATATCGTTCTCACAACGATTTGACATGTATTCTGTATGTTTTCGTTCCTATGCAGGTATACGTTCACACTGTTACAAACCATATAACATAAGGGAGAACGATATCTCTATCGCCTTTTCCTAACCATCCAGTAATACATGCCAATTAACCTTTGTTGTGATCTAGAAACAATATCATTCTCACAGCAATTGACACTCTTTTTTTTGTATGTTTTCTCTAGTACATAGTTTGCTTGTTCACATTATATGTTCCAAACAAGGAACGATAGTATGTTTTCTAGTATGTTTTCGACATCAAGTTACGCCGTTGTTATTTTCTTATCTTTGTCAAACTGTCATAAATTAAGATGAAATTGTAACATGAAAAGTGTTTTGTTTTATGAAAAACACAGACACAAGTAAACAGAATTACGTGTAAGAAAAATTGTTGTTTTTGAAAGCATTTGTTTCTAAAACATAAAATCATGTTGAAAAAAAAAATTAAAAAGACAGTGTTGCGAAATGCTCCAAGTTCCAGGAAAAAAACACTGTTATAAAATAAATTGCCAAACATTCACTAACTTGTGAAACTACCAATGCGATTCATAAGACTGCATTCTTATTCCATATCCAGCACCTTTTGGTGTTTCCTATGACTTTGGATTTTACCACTTTTACCATTTTTGGTCAGCCTTTACAGTTATTGGCTTCATTCATTTGTAAGTTTGAAAGGATACGCCATGTCCTTGTCATAGTAATGAAAATAACATAATTATTAATTATAGCGACATTTTAATTACATCACTAGTTATCGGTTAATTTATCTGAAAACTCACGCACTAGCAATCTAACTTCACGTTTTGAGCTTGTAACTAAGCCGTGAAATAACATGTGAACTACTAACTCAATCTGAACAGCAGTTTCACTAAAATTGAATACAGACAATAAAATGATGGCCTATTAACTCTTTCCGTATATGCATTACATCACAAGTTCCGAATCTATGTGTGTGAACCATTCAACAATGAATTTCTTCTATTTTTGTTGTGGGGACCAGATTCTAATATCGACAGATCCTTTCTAGCCAGTAAAGCAAATCGGCGTAAAATACAACCGTTAAGTTTAAGTTTGCGTATAAGAATTGTGCAAATATCTAAGATGTTATGGTTCACTTGTATTTATTCATAACAGAATTATAACTAATATGTTGTGACGCAGTTTCATCCACTACAAAACTATTTTCCCAAAAGAGACGAACATTTTTAGCAGTCATGTCAACCACGAAATTGACAAAAATAGGAATTTTGGGACTGGAAATGATATCATACCGGAAAAATAGGTATTGAAGAACAAGGATAACAAGTTTCATGCTATGAGTCTATGAAAGCTTTTTGAGATGGAAATGTTACAAACCCTTTTGGGTAATGTCAAATGTAAAAGCTTTTCAGTTTTGTGGATAATTACAAATTTTCTTAGGCAAACATGTATTTCCAAAACCATTTGATTTAAATAAATTAAAACAATCGTTTATGGTAAAAGAAGAACCTTAAATGGAAGCTAGAGAGGATATTTCTTCTAATAACCTAGAGAGTGTTTAAATTGCTGTTGATTATGTACACGGAACAAATTCGATCAATTGACTTCTATTCTAACATCTTGGAGCATCTCCAACAGCAGGTGTAAACTTTTCCTTAGACCAATTTTAGGCTAATTATTTACAAAAGTAAGTTCTAATAGTTGGTGTAAAAATTTGCCAAAATTTCAATTAGACATATTCTTAAACAAAACTTAAGGTTTCTATTCATGGAGGAAAATACATAAAAAAAATCTTATTTAAATCAGAGCGATTTCTTAATGATAAAAATAGAAACTAATAAAATAATAATGGTGGCCTACTACTGTAACAATGACTGAAAGAGTAACGGAATAAAACTTACTGCCAGAATGCTTTGCTGTAGGGGATACTCTATCATGGGATTGTCACTTTCTTTTGTAACCGTTACATCACTTAAATGTTGAGAATATTAATAGCTACGAATGAATTAATTTGACGTGCAACATAGATTTCTCATTCATCTTAGATTAACCCATTAGAACTATATATATATATATATATATATATATATATATATATATATATATATATATTCTGGTAAGACCATGAATACTAAAAGTTCTTATGTGATTGATTTTTTCTCAAGAAAATAGTGAGATCTCATGAAAGAATCGAAAGAACAATTTGCCTCATTTATAACGCATAAAAAGAGTAGAGAAAAAGGCAATCATTTCTTTTGAGAGGGAGAAAAGGGCAATCACTAAATCTATGTTAACATGTATTTCTACTACACAGTCGCTACAAAAAGAGTTGGAACGGTCCACGTAGTACATCACTGCCTATTGTTCTACTACCTCCGTTCTCTCTCTTTCTTCCATTTACTGTCATATCACTATTCACTGGTTCGCATTGACCCGATGATTAGAATAATAAATCGGTGCAATTTTTTGACATTTTTTGCATAGTGTTGTAGATAAACTTTTTCTCTACAATACCATGCAAAAATTGTCAAAAAAATACCTAATCTTGTTACTCAAATCACCGGGTCAAAGTGACTCAATTACGAGTTAAAAAGTCAAACTAAGAAGAAAGAGAAAGAACAGAGGTAATATTAAACTCTAAAACATCATAAACGTTGAGATATCAATCAGATAACTTTTGAAATTTGAACCAAGATTGGTTCTTGGTGTTGCACCATGGTTGCAAAAAGTTTGTGACTACATTTGTACCCTATGTTACCTACCTTATGATACCTACCAAGTAAAGACTACAGGGGTGAAATGTGACACCAACCAAGATTACATGGGTGAAATATATAATGGACATAGATTTTCTACAATCAAGGCTATGTGAGTTCCTGTAACTGGCAAAATTTTATATACTAATGTGAGTATGCGACATATAAAATTAAAACTTGTGTGTGTGTATTTTGAGATCTACGTGTTTGTCGTCTATGGGTTTGAACCTGACCTCATGCAGGGGCTTTTAAATGATAATGCGGGGACTAAGTTAATTGTCTATTTGAATTGATACAATTAGAATTAGATTTAGGCAAAATTGCACCACAGGTACCCAAAGTTACTGTTTTCGGCAAGTGGTTACCCAAATTTTAAAATCATGCACCGCAAGTCCCAAACTTTCATATTCGTTCAGCGTGGTATTCATTCGTTAACTTTCCATCCATATTGGACAGAATAATGTAAAAAGACTATTGCACTCTTTATTTCAATCACTATTAATTTAAATAAACAAATTCTTAATTTAAATGATCAGTAATATCCTTCACCTTACAAAAGAATATGAACTTCTACATGCTAGGTGTCTTTTGCACCCTATCCCTAAGTCCATAGTTTTTTAGTGTGATTTTACATAAATAGCCTTGAAATGACATTTTTGAAATAAATTCAATAATTTATTGAGGGCTATTTTGGGAACCCAAGAAAACGGAGAGATTTGTTCAAGTATGCAAACTAGTAGTCAGATGATAATGAACGTAATATGAAAAGTCCGTGAAATATTTTAATGGAACATACATATTCGTCATTAAATAAAAATACAGAGTAATTATTGCATGCTCTAAGAGTAAATATGACGTGGTGCTCTAATCAATACAGCACAGGACACGTCAGGAACATGTAGGAAATCCACTTTCTTTTGTCTGCCACTTATTCTCTTTCTTCCTGACATGTTCTGTGATGTATGGTTAGAGCAAAACCACATCATTTACTCTAGAGCATACAAAAACCACTCTAAAAATACATGGAACATTAACTAAAACAATTGTGTAGTGTATGAGTGCAATGTTTGATTGCGCCTATAAATAACCCCCCACCAATGTTGTCTAATAAGGCCCACAAAAAGCTAACAATTCAAAGAAGAAGATGTCGTCTCCCTTCATTCTTTCCCTTCTTGTTTTCTTCTTCCTCCTCCTTCTCTCTCTACCTTCCTCTTCATCTTCTTTAAGATTACATGCAAGGAATTTGATTCCTTCAAAGTTCATCAGTTCATCAGAATCAAGAGCAGACAAGTTGATAAAAGGGTTTAACTTGTCCCCCAAACATGACTTTAATAGAGGACCCCGCGGCGGTGGCGACGCGGTTGCTCCGGCTATGGTGGAGAGACCTTTGACGTTGGCTTCATTGATAGATGGTGCCGATTCCGGGAACGCTTCTGTTCAAGATTTGGGCCACCATGCTGGCTACTTTCGTCTCAATAATACTAAAGACGCGAGGTATGTTTTTATTTCGCAGTTCTTATGTTTGCGTGTGTTGTTGTATTCTGACTAATTAAGCAGTGACTGAATCAGAAAATTGGTTAAAGTTCGTCAGCATTTGTTTGTATGAAATCAAACGAGAGGCATAGATTAAGTTTGGTCAAGTGGGTGCTTTCAAAAAATGTGAAAACGTTTTTGGATGGGTCCATTTGATGATCCAAAGGGGTTTGATAGAATGTTACGTCCATTTCATGGGGTAAGTTCATGATTTTGTGAAATCATAGGGACACTTCATCTCCTTGTCCTTTGTAGAGTCCACCATTATGATGGAATAATGGCTGTCAATTTGTCATCATTAGGTAGGATAAATAATCTCAATTATAGAAGATAATCATCCTCATTCATCACCAATACTTTAGTTTCCTAAATTAGACATACCAAACTTTAATTTCCACATTTACGACACGTTAAGGGCACAATTGAAAATTTGTCTAAATTTCAAGTCCTTTCCCACCAACCTTAGAAAAGGCAAGGGCTCTGCGACAATTTGTACAAATGCGAAATCGTTACACTTTTAGGTGGGCAAGAACTCACCCAAGTGGTTAGGAATGATGTCCAAACTCCACAAGCGACAGTTATCTGGAAATTTAATGGTCATTTGCAG
Organism: Linanthus parryae; assembly: GCA_023055425.1. Lineage (NCBI taxonomy): Eukaryota > Viridiplantae > Streptophyta > Magnoliopsida > Ericales > Polemoniaceae > Linanthus > Linanthus parryae. Next base: position 177,136,909 of record JALGPY010000001.1, on the reverse strand, counting down.
CTAAACTGTGGGAATACCATAAGCTGGGCTCGAGCAGCTCGACACCACGAATTTCTTTAAAAAATAGAGAATGCATAAATGAAATAACTTGTGTTTATGTCTTTCTGATAATGTTTGGAATGAATTTAAGAAATTATTTTGTCGGGGTGACAGAATGTTCTACTTCTTCTTCGAGTCACGGACGAAGAACGCAAGCGCTCCGGTGGTGATATGGCTGACCGGAGGGCCCGGTTGCAGCAGTGAGCTGGCACTGTTTTACGAAAACGGACCTTTCAAAATCACAGACGACTTGTCTCTTACATGGAATGAATTTGGTTGGGACCAGGTAAAACAGTTCTCTAATTTTGTCACATCACTAAATTTCACAATACAAAAAGTGAAATATCTGTGACATAATTGTTTTATATTTTAATTTTTTTGGCAGACGTCGAACCTTATATATGTGGATCAACCAACGGGAACCGGTTTCAGCTACAGTTCCGACCCCAGCGACATCCGTCACGACGAAGACGGCGTTAGCACTGACCTATACAACTTCTTGCAGGTACCAAAAAAACCCATTTTTACATTCTTCAAATCAAAGGTTTGAAGACAAGAACGAAATTTGTTTATTTAACGTCGTTGATTTGGTTACAGGCTTTTTTCACCAAGCACCCTGAATATGTGAAGAATGATTTTTACATCACCGGGGAATCGTACGCCGGGCATTACATCCCTGCTTTCGCCTCTCGGGTTCACAAGGGAAATCAAGCGAAGGAGGGTATTTTCGTCAACCTCAAGGTACCGGATCCACAAAAGTTTACTTATTTTGCTTCAGTGATTGTATATGTTAGGGCTCATGGGTCAGGCCCGTCCCGTCCGGAACCCATTAGCAATCCAGCTCGGAAAATTGTGTCTGTGATCCAGTGGATTAAATATTTATGGCATATGATGCTCGTTTAAGTATGAAGGCCTTTCAATAGGCTTTGGTTGGGTCTGACCAGACGGTGGCCCGTTAGGTATGTTTAGGTGTCTATGATACACTGGATTAAATGTTTATGGCATATATGCTTGTTTAAAATATTAAGGCCAGTTTTGTCCCAAAAATATATATACGAAGGCCTGTCAATGGGCTTTGTTTGTGTCGGCCGTACTGGCCCGTTTAGAAATTTGTGTCGGCTCGACTGACCCGTTTAGAAATTTGTGCCTATGATACACTGGATTAGTGGATTGAGTGTTTACGGTATATCAGTATATGATGCTTGTTATGCATGAAGGGCTGTAAAAGGACTGGGTTTGGGTCGGGCCGTTGTGAAAGTTGCGTCTGTATATGATATGTATGATGATTGTTTTAAATATGAAGGCGTGTGAATGTTTTACGATAATTGATTACAGGGCTTCGCTATTGGTAACGGGTTAACGGATCCGGGAATCCAGTACCCGGCTTACCCCGATTTTGCATTGCAAAACAACCTAATCCAGAAGACCGATTACGACCAAATCGTGCAAGAAATCCCACCCTGTACACAAGCTATTGAACTCTGTCGTAAGTCATCCCAAAACTTATCAACAACATTTTTCTTAGTTTCTTGAACCTTAGTACTACTACTAACGTATAGTTTCATGATTCTAACGTTTTCATTTGCAACAGAAACTGCTGGAGGAAACGCTTGTTTAGACGCGCTCTCCATTTGCCAAGGAATATTCGAAGACATCTTGTCCATTGCTGGCAACATTAACGTAAGGACTTCCAAAATCCACAACATCGTGTCAATAGTAATGCAAGTGTCTGATTTGATTTGATTTGATGTTTGGTTTTTTTCGATGTGGCAGTACTATGATATCAGGAAGCAATGCGTGGGAAGCTTGTGTTATGACTTCTCGAACTTGGAGAACTTTCTGAATCTTGACAACGTTAAAGATGCACTTGGTGTGGGAAAAATTGATTTCGTGTCGTGTAGTACGACTGTGTACCAGGCTATGCAGACTGACTGGATGAAGAACCTCGAGGTCGTGATACCAAAACTCCTTGAAGATGGGATCAGATCTCTCATTTATGCCGGAGAATATGATCTCATTTGCAATTGGCTCGGTAAGCTAGATATGACTTGGATTGGATTTAATTGGATTGGACTGGACTGGACTGGACTAAATTGAAGTTGTTCTTGGAATTTGGGCAGGGAATTCGAACTGGGCTCAGGAGATGCCATGGTCTGGTAAGAAGAGTTTCAATGCAGCTCCAACTGTTCCATTCATGGTTGATGGTAAAGAAGCTGGTTTGTTGCAAACTAGTGGCCCTCTCTCCTTCCTCAAGGTAATTGACCTTGAATTCTCTCTCTGTAATTGTACCGTATTGGTTTGTTGCACCACCTGACAACTCTGATGGGTGTAATGGAAACAGGTACACAATGCTGGTCACATGGTTCCAATGGATCAACCCAACAATTCTCTTGAAATGCTGAAGAGATGGATTGAAGGAAGCATTTGAACTTATGAAACTGATGATGGTCTATCACTTGCACAGAAAGGAAAAGAAATCCATGTTGATATATATTGGAGAGGATATAAGTTATGACTAAATGTAGTTTTTATTTTGAATAATAATAGTACAAGGTTTTACATACAATCTTAAGAAAAGTGTCCTTTGTGGTATGAAAGTTTTAACCAAATTTTCATGCCCAAAAAAGGATCAAAAACTGTCTTCTGAATCGCTAAAGTTATGCAGTGTGGTAACTAAATCGGGACTTGAACTAAACGTATGTGCCCAGAAGAGGATCACAAACCTTTTCATCATTAAGACATGTAAACGTAATCTCAATTTTGAGATTCATGCTATGATTAGATTATAATTGAATGTAATTTCATGGTCATGATGCACCTAGATAAAAAATTAATTGGAGAAAAACAAACTTCTTGTCTTTCTATAAACATTTCTAGAGTAACAGAAACAGAGTAACAGAAGAATGCTAGCCCCGAAAATAGATGACGCTTGAGCGCAGCATATACTAGACCATCGAAGCAAGTGTAGGCCTTGATCGAGAGAGAGAGAGAAAGAGACGGTGTACAACCTCACGTACACTTTCACTCTCTTCCACTCTCTCATCCAGAGAACAGCAATCTATTTGCCAATTATTTATTAAAGCAGCTGGCTGGGTCATTTCTGTCCATGGAAGTATGGTTGGCCTCCTAATAGCCATTACATTAGATGAAATCTAGCGGGTCAAATTTGATGACAAGAGATAAATAGTCAGTGGAAGAATCAGAGGAAATGAGGGTAGTTGAAAAATATATATACTAAAATAGTTACGGGTTTTATTATTGCTGGCTAAATATTAACCATTATATTAGAAATGAATTCAACTATAAGAATACAGTTAGTTTTAGCTTTGCGAGCGAGCTCCCGTCTCAGGCCATGAGTTTGTTCAGACAATCTAGACATTCTTTTTTATTGTCCTCCATGAGAGTACTATGATTGTTTGCAGTGGATGTGGTTTATGTCTTCCATGACCTCCTGCATTCAAACAAAAAAGTTGTCAGTTATTTTTCCTGGAAATGGATCATCTCCTCCCTTTTTTCCTCCTATCTCCTTCCCTTCATCATATGGTCAAGATAAAATTACATCACTTGCTATCATTTATTTTACCAAACTACCACAAACTACACATGACCATAGCAAGTGGTGTGATTTTATCCTGACCATAGGAGAAGGGAAGGAGATAGGAGGAGGAAAAAGGGAGGAGAGTATCCGTTTCCACTTTTCCTCAACTCAAAAGCAAAGCTATGTTGAGAAGTCCCACATCGGACAGTTAAGAAGAAGAAGTATAATTAATAAGTCTTATGGGCTACTCCCCTCATTGTCAATTGGTTTTGAGGTGGAACCCCATGGATTCTTACATGGTATCAGAGCATCGGCTCACACACGTGAATGGTCTAACAATCCACGTGCTCACCGTCACCCATAGACAAAAAAGATCCACGTGTAGTCCAAAGAATGCCACACGTGAGGGGGCGTGTTGAGAAGTCCCCCATCGGACATTTAAGAAGAAGAAATATAATTAATAAGTGTCCTGGGCTACTCCCCTCATTGCCAGTTGGTTTTGAGGTGGAACCCCATGGAGTATTACACGCTATTCACAATCCTTGTGATACATGTCATGTAGCCATATAGAAAAAGCTTTCATTTCATGTTTCTACTTTTGTTTCCTCATTTGTCTTATCCCATTCATCGTGATATTTGGGGATCCTTACAAAGTTGTGACTCATGGGGTTAGAAGGGGCTATTTGGATTTAACAGTTTTGGGGTTTGGTTGAACCGTAATCCGGTGTTGTTTAGATTTAATGGTTGGAATTTATGAGTTAGTAGGTGGGGTATATTTTTTTCTGGTGACCGGTTAAGTTGGAGCCGGTCACCGTTTGTTTTTTTAAAAAAAGTTGTTGCCGATCACACAAAGCCGGGGACCGGTATTAATTTACCGATGACCGGGTTAATTTTGGTCGGTGGCCGGGTCATGAGGCCGGTGACCGGGTGAACCCCTGAATTTCGCTCCTCGCCCATGTGAACCCGTCAGTTTCACTGCACTATTCAGAACCAAAACAAAGAAAAAAAAAGTAACCCGGCCACCGGCTGACAAAGACCTGGGCACCGGTGTCCTAGCCGGGCACCGAGTATTGTCAAGTCGACTACTAGTCAATCCTAATTCTATATCGCAAGTCGGTCACCGGCCGTGTTTTACCCGGGCACCGGTTAGATTTACCCGGCCACCGAGAACCACGTCTGGTGATCGGATCTTTGGCCATGGTTGGGGTTAGTTTCGTTCAACCTAACCCCGAAATCGAACGAGTCCAATTATATTCTTACCATTGTTGATGATCTCAGTAGAGCAACAATCAGTAATGCATATCTCACCATACCATCATCTTTGTATCTCGCCGGAGGTTTTATGACTCTCCTTGGTCTTCCTTCAACAATACTTTGGTGAACCGGTGCCTCTGGTGTAGACGCATCCTCACTATCAGACTCTTATGCTTCTTCCTCTTCTGCTTCTGGCGGCGGTGTAGGGATTTCGGAATCCTTAGGATCAGTAGAATCCGACTCTCCCTCCACCTTCTTCTTTGCACCTCCAAGCTCCACCTCTACGGAGTTCTTCAACATATGAGTCTCATCAAAGACTACCCTTCTGCCAAGTATAATCTTGTTGTCTGCCCATATCTTGTATCCCTTCACATCTGTTCCGAAACCCAAGAATACTCCCTTCTTAGCTCTTGGTTCTAGTTTGCCATCATCAACGTGATAATAGGCAACACAACCAAAAACTCTCAAATTCGAGTAATCCACTGCATTACCGGACAAGACTTCCATAGGAATCTTGCAACCTATACCTGTTGGCGGGCTCCGGTTTATGAGATCGCATGCCATGGAAACTGCCTCTCCCCTGAAACCTTTAGAAATACCTGCATTCGAAAGCATGCACCTTGCTTTCACTAAAAGTGTCTGATTCATTCTCTCGGCTACACCGTTCTGCTGCGGTGTGTGCCGAACGGTGCGATGGCGTGCTATTCCCTGATCCTTACAGAATCCATCAAACTCTGATGAACAGAACTCTAAGCCGTTGTCCGTGTGCAGCCTCTTCACCTTCTTTCCCACCTGATTCTCTACTAGTGTCCTTCACTCCTTGAATCTTGCGAAGGCTTCACTCTTGTGCTTCATCACGAATATCCAAGTCATCCTGAAGTAGTCGTCTATGATGCTTAGAAAATACATGTACCCGCCAATCGCCTCAACTCGAGATTGACCCAGCAATCCGAATGGATATAATCAAGAGTACCTTCCATTCTATGAACCGCGTTAGGGAACTTGCTACGCTGTAGCTTCCCATACACGCAGTGCTCACAAAACCCTAGGCTCTTGGGCGCATGCCCGGTGAGATATCCCTTCTTGTGAAGTTCCTGCATTCCACGTTCACTCATATGACCGAGCCTCATATGCCACAGTTTACTTAGATCAGCTTCCTTAATCTCGGCTGAGACAACTCCAGCAGAACATGTAATCGTCTAAACTTGCAACATGTACAAAGTCCCACTCTTGACTCCCCTGAGAATCATCTTAGAACCCTTGGAGACTTGTAGATCTCCACCTTCGCCTTTGAAATTGTATCCCTTGCTGTCGAGTAGACTCAAGGAGATCATACTCTTCTTAATAAGTGGTACATGTCTGACCTGCTCCAAGGTACATAACTTCCCTTCATTCGTCTTCAATCTAACTGAGCCGCTCCTAATCACCTTACAGACGGCTCCGTTTTCCATGCAGACTGACCCTCCATCCGTTTGGTCGTACGTCGAGAATAGCTCCCTGTTAGAGCAAATGTGATAGGAAGCTCCGGAATCAAGGACCCACACATCTTGAGAGTATATGACAACATCCGCCATTAGAACGTAATCATCCTCGGACGAGTTACCTTGTTCTGTTACGGCTGCAGATCTATTCTGCCCTTGTTGACCTCGTTTCGGGCAATCTCTCTTCTGGTGCCCCTTTTCTAGGCACAACCATACTTGGGTAACTTAGAACCTGAGAACTGCTTCTTCTTGTTCTTCTTACCCTTCTTGTTTCCTCCCGTTGCCATCAGTCCTGAAGCATGGTCCTCTGTACCTATGCTTGCACCCTTATGGCGTAGTTCCCTAGCACGGAGCGCCGATCTGACCTCCTCTAGGGATAAGTCATCCTTGTTCACTATGAACGACTGAACGAAGTTCTCGTATGATGGAGGTAACGAGATCAATAACAAGAGTGTGGCATCCTCATCGCCCACCTTCTCGCCAATATTACGCAAGTCTAAAAGAATTGTATTTAATTGATCAAGATGGTCCTTGAGAGCCGTACCTTCGAGCATCCGAAAAGTAAAGAGTATTTTCTTTAGCATCAACTTGCTAGTGAGACTCTTCGTCATGTAGAGACTCTCCAACTTGAGCCAGAGCTTCACTGCTTCCTTCTGATCTGCGACCTCGATGATCACGTAATCCGATAAGCACAACATAATCGTTTGCGTGTGCCTTCTCCTCCAATACCTTGAACTCCTATGATGCAACATTCATGCCTCCCTTGTCCGCAGTCAAAGGTGCACACAAGCCTTGCGATTTGAGCAAAGCCTCCATCTTTATCTTCCACATACTGAAGCTGTTCCCTCCTATGAACCTGTCGATCTTCAACATCGATCCGGACATCGTTCTTGGTGGATCATAAACCCTAGTCGCGTCCGCCACCTAGATCGCAAAACCCTAGCTTTGATTTCACCAAGTTGTGAAACCCTAGCTTTGCTCCGCCTTGATCTTGATCTTGAAACACCACCAAACCTGAGCTCTGATACTAGTTTGTTGTAACAGAACTCCTGTTTCAGAGCTCTGATACCAGTTTGTTATGACAAACTGCCTCACGAACGAAGAACGAATAAAAGAAGAACACGGGATTTTACATGGTTCGCTAGCGAAGAAATTCGCTAACTACGTCCACGGCGAAAAAGCACCCTGTATTCACTTAAGAGGAACAATTACACTCTTATTTGCATATCTAGTAGAGTGCCTACTAGCTCCTTTATATAGTACTAGTGAGGAGGTGAGAATCACCTCACTTGACAATTTGGCACAAATACACTCCACCGCCCCACTTTGTTTCATTAGCTACCCTACTGCCTTAGACCATAAGTCAAACCCTTGGTCCAATTTGTTTTCACCGCCTTTGACTTTCACAATTCAAGGCACCTCAAAAAAATATTAATTCAATAGATCAAAGCATAAATGCATGAGGCAAAGTCTAAACCTGGAAAATTATTCGTCTACATAAAACCTAGGCACTTTATAGAAGCCTTGCAATGGAGTTTAGCTAATAGTAATCAACCAAACAAGATACAAAAGTTTCTCCATAACAAGAAGAAGAAGAAGAAGAAGAAGAAGAAGAAGAAGAAGAAGAAGAAGAAGAAGAAGAAGAACCTAGATCTTCAATGGAGGATTCCTCCTCTAGAACCCGTAGCTTCTCCCTTTCTTCTTTTTCCCAAGCGTGAATCTTTTTTTTCTTCTCTTTCGTCCGACCCTCCAATAAAATAGAGTCCCGTTCTTTTATTTTTTTCTCTTGTGATCTTGTTTCTGGTCTTGTGATCAGCTTTTGTGATCATAGGATCAAATTGTGGTCATGCGGGTGATCTTGTGATAACAATTTGTGATCCTACACTTCCAGTGAGTTCTCTCACATATGGCAAACGAAATTTCACCAAGTGTTTGGCCAATTTTCATCTAGGGGGTTAAAGTGTCACTAGAGAAACTTCATTAAATTGCATTTGCCTCCCCTCTTTATGTATTTTCACTGTTTCTGCACGATTTCTTCTTCGTTTAAGCTCTCGAAAAATCTCCAAAGCTTGTTTCTCCTCTCCGCTTAATCTCTCAAACTCCGTTTCCTGTCTAAACAACATGAAACACAACCCGTGCGATCAAACGTGACAAAAAATACATAAAATCATATGAGAAACGCTAGGTATAACGAATTCAGGCACAAAGATAAACTTCTACGTTTTCTCTACATTCATAGTGTAAAAATAAGATTATCAACCCGGAAATCACGCAAAATGATATAAAACGTGCAAGAAATATAACTCTAATAGAGAGTTATCAAATCCCCCACACTAACTTTTTTGTGCGTCCCGAACAAAATCAAAGCTTACACTACGTTTCAATCAAACGAATTGCATATAACTCTACTAGCCATGTGACACAAACAGCACACACACCCATGCAATCTACATGACCATACAATATGCAACTCCATTTTAAACATTGCAAGAATTGAAACAAAACTTTTTTTTCTTCAGAGACGGGCAATCTCGCTATCACTAACCATAATTATCAAGCTCTCACAAGTCTTTTTTGCAATTCACACAACCGCAAAAAGGAATTGAAAATACTATGACCCTACGCACAGGCTCACTAAGGGGTCCCCAAACATTAACCAAACTCAAACAAAGATCCGGGCACGTCCTTTAGCTCAGAGGGTCTAGGCATCCTTAGTCCTATGGTAGTCTTTCGTCGCAAAGTCATATGAGGTTTTCAGACCCTCTTAGCCGTTATTGCATTGAATGCAAATTTTCCCATTGACGGGAAACACAACTCCGTGTAATACGGATTGACTTTAATTTTCCTTATTCGCTCTAGTCGGGTTGAATCTAAATTTTCCGCGTGAACAGAGACACATTAGGTTGTTCACGTGTCTAGCCCAAGAGAAGTTTTGATTCATTTTTTTATTCTTTTCTAATTTTTCAACCATGCATTAGAGCAACTAAGTGTGGGATTTTCCGGTTAGCTCTTGAAACCGTCGTAAGGGATGGTGGTGTACACTCCCTAACTTCACTTAGGCTAGAGCAGCATACCACATCGAACCAACTCTACACAAAGGTCCACCCAAGATTTCAAGAGGCCACAAGTTTCCACAGAAAACAGACTATTAGACTACCCAAAGATCAAATCATCCTAGCACACTATAGGAACTAAATGTATGCCCAAAATCTACTTTCCGCTTTTCCATGAATACGCGGGGCATTCTTTCGTGAAACCGGTGCACATGATATTAAAAATTAAGGTTTGTCCCTACTACGGTGCTTCCTTTTCATTGAGACTCTTTCATTGAACTCTATATGATTTCAAGCTTCATCAGTTGCCCATAACTAATTTTATTTTTATTTTTATGGCTTTTCCGTTTTTCTATTTTTTTCAATTTACGCATATTTTACTAGACTCTACATACTTTGGCCAACTCGATTAACCACACTGATTGGTAGGGGGACTCAATAAAGTTAAAGTGCAAACAATGCTGAAATTTAAAACTAGCACAATACGATATTGTATTAAGACACTCTACACTCACCACAAGTTACTACACAATACTAACACAAACTACATGTAACAAGGTAATGCATAACTTACATGGCTAGCAAGCATGTACACAACCCCCCCCCCCCACCACACACACACACTTAAGCGTTTCATTGTCCTCAACGAATTTAGAGATCAAAAAGGAGGTTTCCTCGCTTAAATGTGTAGGCGGTGTATTTCAACATTTATCGCTCCAAACGTAGATGAGAGTGTTAGAGGTACCTGGATGCCAGAACCTACATGGGAACCTTTGCCGCAAAATTGCAACAAGAAGGGGTCTTGTGAACCATTGACAATTTCTGGAGAACTCTCTACGGGCCCGTATTCCGATGTGCGGCTAAGATATGAACTGTAGCCCTCTCCATGTGTGGCACTCAAATCATGATAGGGATACTCCTCAACCTCGAGTAATCCTTCGCTGTGTTCCATAAACTCTATGGGGGATTTTTACTTCACATTTGTGCAATCGCTGGCACACACATCAAGAAGAGGAATCTGGTGCATTTTCTGTACCTGTGTCCCTGCTAGGGGTGAGCAAAAACCCGGACAACCCGCATCACCCGACCAACCCGATCCGAACCCGCCCAAAAATTCCGGAATACAAGTTCACTTGATTGGGTATGGGTTTAGGAACCTTCAACCCGGCCACACCCCGGTGATCCGCGGGTTGTGTTTATTTTCACCCGCATAAACTCGAACCGGCCGATTTAAACCCATATAGCTATAAAGTAGCCCTACTACATATCCATATAATATAAAGTAATACCTAGTGGTAATTGCCTTACCCCACGCAGACCTAGCCGCCTCAATTTTGTGTGTCTGTGACTCAATGTGATACAGAGAGGATGAGAGAGAGGGAGGAGGAGGAGGAGGAGAAGAAGAAGGAAGAAGAACAGGACGACGACTGTTATTCCGATGACTTCTTCTCATCAGGTAATCACTCGAACTCAAAATCTCTCTCTACCTCTCTTCTTGTCTATTTCTTCTTCTCCACCTCTGATCCATACCTTCACCATCTATTCCCGATGATTTCTTCACGTCGGATCTATGTTTTTACCATTTTTTCTGACGACTTCAACTGTGGAGAAACTGACCGGGTTTAACCGAAATTACCCGACCAAGACACGGAACCGATGTACCCGACCTTTTCCAGTTCTGTTGGTGTTCGATTGGGGACGGGTTCGTATTACGCCCAACTCGACCGTTCGGGTCGGTCGACCGGATTGGATTATACCCGGCGGAACCGACCCGTGCTCTCCCCTAGTCCCTGCACACTGATTGAAAGAATTAGTCCACTCTCTCTCATCCCTCACAACCATATATAGAGAAATCAAAACAAAAACATAAATAAATAAATAAATAAATAAATAAATAAATAAATAAATAAATAAATAAATAAATAAATAAATAAATAAATCCTACTCTACATTGGGTTGCCTCCCAAGAAGCGCTTGTAATTTAAGGTCGACGGCCTGACCATGTTACCTCTTCCACCTCACGAGGGTGGTCTGGCACATTGTGCCGCTTCCATCTTAGCTTTCTTGTGCTGAATTTGAAGCACTGCTTCATGTGCTTGCACAACTGATGGCTTGTTCATTTCCCAGTAATCAGGTGGATCCCCTTGCGACAACTCAGGGAGTTGGCGCTTTAGTGGCACAGAAAATGGAACCCCTGGCTTGTACTCCCACGAGTAATGGGGTGTCGTTTTGAAGGCCTGAAAAGTCTCCATGTCATCATTTACCCTCATAATCAGCTCCACATTCTCTATGTCAATGAGAGTACGACCAGTCCCCAAGAACGGTCTGCCCAGAATTATAGGCACATCACCTGCTGGCATATCCAATATAACAAAGTCAGTTGGAATTATCAGGCTGCCAACTCTCACAAGAACATCTTGAATCATCCCACATGCTTTCTTGGATGATTTGTCTGCAAATTGGAGAGTGATACAGGTTTTCGGAGACTCCCCCACACTTAGCTTTTTGAATATCGACAGTGGTATCAAATTTACGCTCGCTCCCAGATCATAGAGGGCCTTTCCAGTGTAGGCGTCACCGAACATAGCTTCAATTACAAAACTACCTGGATCCTTCTTCTTCCTAGGCAGCCCATGCAAAACACATGAACTGACTTGCTATTTAAATTCACCCTCTGAAACTCATCCACTGCTTTCTTCCCAAGAACTACATCTTTAATAAACCTTGCATATTTTGACATCTTTTAAAGAGCCTCAATCAATGGAATATTAGTGTGCAGTTTAGAAAATACATTCAGAAAGCGTCTGTATTCCTCATAATCATCCTTCTTCGTCCTAGTACGCAATGAGAATGGAAGTACTGAAGAAGAAAGAGAAGATGAGAGTGTTACCTTAGTATATTAATCCTCGTCCTGCTGAGTCATGTTATTTAATTAGGGGACCATGACAGGTGTCTTCTCATGATCGAAGACTTCTTGTTCCTTCGCCTTGGAGGCTTCCGCTATGGCATGACACGGATATGGAGGGTCCTTAAGTGAAATATCACTACGAGTGGTGATGGCTAGAGCATGTTCTTCCGATGTATCAACAATGTGGCTTGGTGCTCTTTGTTCCATTTGCCCTTTCAGGTCCTTTATTTCTGCTTGAGCCACTTGTAGAGCAACTGCAGTAGAAGTGACCTGTGAGGCAATGGTCGTCACGTGCTGAACCTGTTGGAATAGATGCCCTAGAGGCAATCGTAGATTTAGTATGAACAATGTTTTGGCTAGAAAATTCATTTATTATTTATGGCGATATTTAATATAATGAAGTCCTTAGATAAAATGTGTTATTTATCTTAAACATCCCTAGTCCATTATATTGATTAATAGGACAATCAAATATAGACTAGTATGTGGATAGATTGATATGGGGATATCAAGTCTAAACACATGGGTATGCATTAGGAGTAATGGCATACTGGATTGACCCACGACGAAAAGGATACATTAGATTATGTGAAGTCACAATCGCTTTTCGTAGTGCTAATATTATTGAAATCCTTGGACTTGAAGTCACTAGATACTCTAGTTGTGAAATATTGCGCTTTGATGTTATTAAACGTTACACCGTAACTGGGTAATCATAAAGGTAGCTATCGGGCGTGATAGGAAGCAAGCTTAGAGATTGTAGTGATGTAGATAGGATTTGTCCCTCCCACATAATGGGGATAAATATCCACGGCCACTCGAGGGATGAGGCTTATTGAATGTCTGGTCAGACTCAGATAAATTAATATAGAGATATTAATGTTATCTGCAAGTATAAGCATATTCCCAAGATCGATGAACTATGGATTGGATATAGGAGTGTGACTATTTATGTCTCGTGTCCAATCCAGATATGGAGACAAAGGGATAATGCAATATGACATATTGGGCACAAAGGTTTGTCGGGATCACTGACTATTTCTATTGGTTGGGTTGCATGGATGTGTTGCTAGACACCGCTCCATGTTAGTAATAGTTACTACCAACTATATAGAAACCTATGGGGTCACACGTAAAATAGAGTAGAGCTAGATTTGGGAGTAATTAATATAGATTAATTAAAAGAAGGATCATTGTGCAACACCTTGCAAACTTAGTAGGACTAATTTGCAAGGAAGGGAATAGTTCTAGTCCTACTAGAACAAGAAAACTCTAATATGGAAACAACAAGGAGTTGTTGGAGTATATATATAAGAGGCTCTAGCTTCCTTCCCACAAGATTGTTATTAGACAAAACATAAGGAGTGGGAGAGAGCAAAAGAGAGAGCAAGACAAGAGCTAGGCCGAGACCTAGCCCCGTCCGCCCCCTCTACCCGACGGCACAAGGAGGTGTTGGAATAGATGCCCTAGAGGCAATCGTAGATTTAGTATGAACAATGTTTTGGCTAGAATATTCATTTATTATTTATGGCGATATTTAATGTAATGAAGTCCTTAGATAAAATGTGTTATTTATCTTAAATATCCCTAGTCCATTATATTGATTAAAAGGACAATCAAATATAGACTAGTATGTGGATAGATTGATATGGAGATATCAATTCTAAACACATGGGTATGCATTAGGAGTAATGGCATACTGGATTGACCCACGACGAAAAGGATACATTAGATTATGTGAAGTCACAATCGCTTTTCGTAGTGCTAATATTATTGCAATCCTTAGACTTGAAGTCACTAGATACTCTAGTTGTGAAATATTGCGCTTTGATGTTATCAAACGTTACACCGTAACTGGGTAATCATAAAGGTGGCTATCGGGCGTGATAGGAAGCAAGCTTAGAGATCGTAGTGATGTAGATAGGATTTGTCCCTCCCACATAATGGGCGTAAATATCCACGGCCACTCGAGGGATGAGGCTTATTGAATGTCTAGCCAGACTCAGATAAATTAATATAGAGATATTAATGTTATCTGCAAGTATAAGCATATTCCCAGGATCGAGGAACTATGGATTGGATATACGAGTGTGACTATTTATGTCTCGTGTCCAATCCGGATATGGAGACAAATGGATAATGCAATATGACATATTGGGCACAAAGGTTTGTCGGGATCACTGACTATTTCTATGGGTTGGGTGGCATGGATGTGTTGCTAGACACCGCTCCATGTTAGTAATAGTTACTACCAACTATATAGAAACCTATGGGGTCACACGTCAAATAGAGTAGAGCTAGATTTGGGATTAATTAATATGGATTAATTAATAGAAGGATCATTAAGCAACACCTTGCAAACTTAGTAGGACTAATTTGCAAGGAAGGGAATAGTTCTAGTCCTACTAGAACAAGAAAACTCTAATATGGAAACAACAAGGAGTTGTTGGAGTATATATATAAGAGGCTCTAGCTTCCTTCCCACAAGTTATTATTAGACATAACATAAAGGAGTGGGAGAGAGCAAAAAGAGAGAGCAAGACAAGGAGCTAGGTCCGAAACCCTAGCCACCCGTCCGCCCCCTTCCTGTCGGCTCAAAGAGGAGGCCGCCCCTCCCTTTGTGCCTTGTTGCTTTGTTGCTTTGATCTTCTTCCCTCTTCCTCCGGGTTCAAGCTAGCACTTGTGGAGAAGGAAGAATCTAGATCTCACCTCTAGACGTGGATCAACTGTAGAGACTAGTACATCATTCTTCGTGTGATCTCACAAATCAAAAGGTACACATCTTCTATGACCTTAATCATGTTATGATGTCTCTTCCTGTGATCCTTGGTGGGCTTTGAGTAGGATTATTTTTGTTATTCGGCTGCGTTACCTACGTCAAAACCCAACAGTGGTATCAGAGCCACAGGTCGTAGAGCATAACATGATATTATGTGTTTACGATTTCAGTTCATACACCGTATTATTGTTTATTACGCGAAAACTGAAAAATTGGCATAGTAGATGCAATATTGAATTTGATTCAATCAAACAAGACGCAATTTAACATAGGATGTTAGAATCGGTGAGTTTAATCACATAGGATGTGAATAATTGGGTTCTTGAAAAATTAGGGTTCATGGGCACATGATTGAAAAGGGGTTTTCAATTATGGAGACAAAGTTATGGAAATAAATCCATAAGGAAACAACCTTGCTTGGGCAACAAGGAAGGAGGAAGGGGACTAGGGCCGAAACCCTAGCCCCCCCCCTTGCGCTCCAAGCAAGGCCGCGGGACTCTAGGCGTGCACTGGTCCTAGGGTTCGGGCCACTTGTTGGTTTGGGCCCTTTGGACTGTTGTAAAACCCTAGTTACCCAATTTCATTAAAATTAAACAAGCGCGTTAAAATTGGTTTTAACTGTATCATGTGCTTTATTGCATGGTGGATGGATATGGCCTAGGATTGTGGATGTTTATTGTTTATGGTTTGGTTTACGACCTGCGAGCTGATCAAATTAATGTAATAATTAATTAAGTTTTACGGCCTGCGAGTCGTCTTTTTCTCCTCGACATGTGAGGCTTTTGTTATTTATTTATTCTAGATGTTAGGCTAGAATTAGAAATATTTAGATGATAGCCAAGAACATAAAGAAGAAGACCGGAGAACCAAAGGAGCCAAAAAGACATCCCTAGGCGCGCAGCTATGGTGGAGCACATGGAGATGAGCTCGGCACTTTAGGGCAATTAGATATTATCATTGGCTTGATAATATTATTAGTCTAGGGGCCATATCCATGCCACGTTTTTTGTTTTGTTTTGTGGATGTTTATTATTCATGTCTTGTTATTTATTTTGTGTGTATGGCGCTACAAGCAAAACGATAACAAGATAATAATAAACAAGGTTGGTCTTTTATTGTGGATGGCCCAATCCAAATAAGTAGACCATGTTGATAAGATCAACCAAACAACTTAAAAGAAATCCCTCAATTAAATATTGCGTTTTGCCTTCTCTTGCCAAAACACCCTTCATGATCATGGCCTATTAAAATTCGGGCTTGCCAAAGCAAGGCGATTTTAATTTTTCATGATGTGTTGCGGACGACGCAAGCTAGTAATGCGTGTATGTTGAAAGCGAGAGGTTGGACGCAACTAGGCAAGAGTCAATTGGATTGATGAGCTTAGAGGCATGACAATTAGGAGTTATCCAATTGGATAAAGAATAAATGGAATTTATTCACCTAATTGGACCAAGAGTTGCATGGGATGCAATTGGAATGGTTCCTACCTAAATAACCAATTCTTGGGTGACTTGTCAAAGCAAGCTCAAGAAGAAGTGAAAAAGGGATCTTGGACCCACTAGAAAGTATAAAGATATTTTCCGCTTTAATAGTGAGGGCTATTAATCCGAGAAAAATAGTGGGAGCTATATTTAATGATCTAGCCATTGTTAAATATAGTTAAATTGTTCAAAATACTAAATTGCATATTTCTCGTTTTGTAGAATTCCAAATGGCTAACAACAACGCATCGAGTTCATCCCTACGATCTGTCCTTGAGAAGGATAAATTGTCTGGAACAAATTTCCTTGACTGGTACAGAAACTTGAGGATTGTCCTCAAGCAAGAAAAGAAGCTGTACGTCTTGGACACTCCAATTCCAGACCCACCACAAGATGAGTCTCTACTAGCGGAAGTAAGGGCACGTCAGAAACATATTGATGATTCTAATGACGTGACTTGCCTCATGCTTTGCACCATGACTGGTGAGCTTCAGAAGCAACACGAGAACATGGAAGCCTATGATATGATCAGACACTTGAAACAATTGTTTCAGGAACAGGCAAGGCATGAGCGCTATGAGGTGTCTAAAGCATTGTTCAAAAGTAGTCTTGCAGAGGGGAATCCAGTAGGCCCTCATGTACTCCGAATGATCGGGTACATTGAGAACCTTGAGAGACTGGGGTTCCCACTCGGCCAGGACTTGGCGACTGATCTCGTCTTGCAATCGTTGCCTGACAGTTATAATCAGTTCATTATGAACTATAATATGAACGAGATCAACAAGTCTTTGCCAGACCTATTGAACATGCTAAAGACAGCTGAGCAGAGCATCAATAAATGCAAGGGCAAAGCCATAATGATGGTCCACAAGAAGAAGGGCAAGTCAGTTGCATCTACTTCAAAAGGAAAACGCAAGAAAGTTGCGAAATCCAAGGAAGCCGTAAAGCCTAGTGAAGGCGTGGCTAAAGGTGAATGTCACTATTGCAGCCAGCCGGGTCACTGGAGGAGGAATTGCCCTAAATATCTGGAGGATAAGAAGCTTGGAATAGTGATTCCACCACCACCAGGTATTTATGTTATAGACGTCAATCTCTCTATTTCATCATCCTGGGTATTGGATACCGGATGTGGTTCTCACATTTGTCGTAATGTGCAGGATTTGAAAAGAAGTAGAAGATTGCGAAAAGGGGAGATAGACTTGCGCGTCGGGAATGGAGCAAAGGTTGTTGCATTGGCTGTAGGCGTTTATGAGCTATCTTTGCCTTCTGGACTTGTTTTAGAATTAGACAATTGCTTTTATGTGCCTGCTGATGCGCAATTTAGCGTGCTATTCGCAAGTATACGAATCAAGTAATATAGAGAGTATTTTCGACTCGGTTTATCGATCCCACAGGGACTTTGCAGGTTTTTCTAGTAATCAGTTTTAACGAACAGAGTGTAAAAAGGAGGAATATTTTGAGAGGTTGAACGTAAATAACTGAAACGTAAATATTTTTGTGAAAGTTTTCTGAATAATCTTAAGGTTGTAAAACTAGGGTTTGAGATACTAGGTCACGGGATCCCCTAGGGTTCTTCAGATTTTCGTTCTTTGTTTGACATGAAAACACACAGCAGTCTCGTTATACGTGCCACATACCAATTGTGCAGTATCTTTTCTTTTCCTGCACGTTATCACAATCCTGCAGACTGTCGGATTCCTGTTAAGCTGCCTAAATCTGCAGTCTCGTTCTAAAGCTGCTAGGGTTTCTAACCTGTCCTGATGGCCCGGGTCAGATTCTCTAACAGTTGGTCTCAACGATTTCAGGGTAGTCCTAACTCCCCTTCGCTAGTCGGCCCATCGGGGTAAGGTGCTAAATTCTGTCTTCTCTTCCTAACCCTAACCGGACGTTTTCACCTATCGGCTCGGGTCAGTAGCAATTCTGGTTCGCGACTCCGATCATGCATAAACAGTAAAATTTATTAAGATAACGTAATCATGAATTCATAGTCAAAACGCAGAACTAATCTGAAAACGAAACCCTAGGTTCACCGAGAACCTAGGTAAAAAGTTTAGCTACTGAAATTCATAACGTAAAATAACACAGTTTTTGAATAAGAGAGAGGAAGAGCAAACGGGTGTCTTGAATCTGGATTCACGTTTCCGTGCTCTCCGGGGATGCTCTGTCTTCTCCGTCGGTTGTGCTGTCTTTGATTGATGTCTCAAAACGAGTCTGGACGAGTCTTTAAATAGTGCTGTTTTTCCCGAAAACGCTTGCGCCAGAATTTACGAAAACTGCCATCGGTCCACCGACTCGGGAAAAAAAGTCAAACTGGCTGCGTATATACGCAGGGTTGCGTATATACGCAACCAGGGCCCAAAAAATCCTCCAACCATCACCTCCCTGCCTGCGTATATACGCAAGGCTGCGTATATACGCAAGCCTGCGTATATACGCAACCAGGGGGTGTGATGGTGGCCCTTGGTTGGTCCTTTGGGGGGCCCGGTTGGGTCTCCTGGGTCCCACACTTCTGCCTGAAATCTCCGGTTTTCCTTCCTCGGTGTCTTCCTGCTTTCCCGTGTTCCCGTCTTGCGTTTTGACCCGAAACTTGTCAAAATTACCAAAATACCCCAGGGTCAAAACCGCTCCAAATTCTGTCCAATCCTGACTCTGGACGTAGGAAAACTGCTAACTGAATTTGGGAGACAAAATCTGAACTTGACTTCGGAAACCCGGGCCCGGTGCCAAAATGACCAAAATACCCCTAGGCCAAAACTGTCCCGGAAATCGTCACGAACCTGAAATAGTTGCTCCTGACTCTGGACACCGGGAACCGAGACTCCTTACTCGGGCGTGGCCTGACTGGGACCCACACTTGACGGGAGTCGGTTTTTCGGCCGGACTCCGTTTCAGCATTATAACCTGTTTTCGGAAAGCCCTTGACGTCTCCGTTCTTTTGTCCCCGGTTTCACTTCAAAATTCCAAGTCAAGCTCAAGATATCGTCAACCGAGCGCGTCCCGGTGATTCTCGGTTTTGGCGTTTTCAGCTTCCTCGGTCGGTTTTAACTGCTCGTTTTTCCTCCAGTCTTTCCGTTTTCCATTCCACTCTCCCTTGTACCAGTCTCGGTCAAATCCTGCCCCGAGCATTTTCTGCACGTTTCTCGAGGCGATCCCGGTTCTGTCTCGGCACGCATCCCAATGCACTTTCCGAACCTGTTCCTGTAAAAACATGAAAAATACCCGCGATCATATCCAATAAAAGTACAAAACATGCAGAAATTCACGAAAAGCAAATAAACGTCTCGACCCTAAAACCGAGGCTTTCCGAGGGTGAATTCTGGCTAAAACGCGGTTTTCCAGCACACATACACATCTTTTCAGGCTATAAAATAACCCCTATTTGGGCGTTATCACCTGCTATGAGCAGAAACATTATTTCCGTTTCTTGTTTGGACGAGAAAGGTTTTTCTAATTCAATAAAGGACAAGTGTTGCTCCATTTATTTTGATAGTATGCACTATTGTAGTGCGCATTTGTCTAATGGATTGTACATCCTTGATCTAAATAATCCAATCTATAACATAAATACTAAAAGGATTAAAACTAATGATTTAAATCCTACATATCTATGGCACTGTCGTTTAGGCCATATAAATTAGAAACGCATATCTAGACTCCATAAGGATGGACTTCTAGACTCATTTGATTTGGAATCATATGAGACATGTGAATCTTGTTTATTAGGAAAAATGACAAAGTCCCCTTTCAATAAGAAAGGCGAAAGGACTAGTGAGTTATTGGCACTCATACATACTGATGTATGCGGACCATTCCCCACGCCTGCCAGAGGTGGTTATACCTACTTCATCACATTTACTGATGATTTCAGTAGATATGGATTTGTGTACCTTATGAAGGCCAAATCTGAATCCTTTGAATTGTTCAGGAATTCAAGAAGGAAGTAGAGAAGCAACTTGGAAAGAGTATTAAAGCTCTACGATCGGATCGTGGAGGAGAATACTTAAGCCAAGAGTTTGATGAGTATCTTAGAGAGTGTGGGATAGTATCCCAGCTCACTCCACCCGGAACACCACAATGGAATGGTGTATCTGAGAGGAGGAATCGCACTCTATTAGATATGGTGCGATCTATGATGTCTCAAACAGATCTTCCGATATCCTTTTGGGGACATGCTCTAATGACGGCAGCTTTTACCATTAACTGTGTTCCATCCAAATCAGTCATGAAGAAGCCATATGAGATATGGACTGGGAAGCGTCCCATAGTGTCGTTTATGAAGATTTGGGGCTGCCACGTCTATGTAAAGCGTTTACAAATAGACAAGCTCGGGCCTAAAGCGGATAAGTGTAAGTTTGTGGGATATCCTAAGGAGACTGAAGGATATTACTTCTATAACCCTACCGAAAACAAAGTGTTTGTTTCTCGGACCGGCGTGTTTCTAGAAAGAGAGTTAGTCTCTAAATAAGCAAGTGGGAGGGTTGTAGAACTTGAAGAAATTCATGAACCACTGAACCAATAATGGAACATGAACAGGAACCACAAGAAGTTGTGGAAGAATCTGTTCAGGTAACACAAGAACTCCGTAGATCAGGAAGAGTGCGTCATGAGCCAGAGAGGTATGGACTTCTCGTGACTGAGCCCGATGACGTACCACTCATGGAAGATGAGCCTGCAACCTATGGAGAAGCCATGAGTGGCCCAGACTCTAAGAAGTGGCTAGAAGCCATGAGATCCGAAATGGATTCCATGTACACCAACAAAGTATGGACTTTGGTGGAACCACCCGAAGGGGATCGACCCATAGGGTGCAAGTGGTTCTTCAAGAAGAAGACCGACATGGATGGCAAAGTAGTTGCCTGTAAGGGCCGATTAGTGGCCAAAGGTTATAGACAAATTCATGGTATTGACTATGATGAGACCTTTTCACCAGTCGCCATGACTAAATCCATTCGAATCTTACTTGCTATTGCAGCATACTACGACTATGAAATTTGGAAAATGGATGTCAAAACAGCGTTCCTTTATGGGAACCTCCTTGAGGATGTGTACATGACACAACCAGAGGGTTTTGAGGATCCAGAGAATGCCAATAAAGTCTGTAAGCTGCAAAGGTCCATTTATGGATTAAAGCAAGCTTCTAGGAGCTGGAATCGACGTTTTGATGACGCGGTCAAAGAGTTTGGCTTCATCAAGAACGAAGATGAACCTTGTGTTTACAAGAAGGTTAGTGGGAGTTCTATAGTATTTCTGGTCTTGTATGTGGATGACATACTAATCATTGGCAATGAGATTCCTACTCTGCAATCTGTTAAAGATTGGCTAGGAAAGTGCTTTGCGATGAAAGACTTAGGAGACGCAGCCTATATACTTGGTATAAAGATCTATAGAGATAGATCTAAAAGGTTGCTTGGCCTAAGTCAGAGTACATATATTGACAAGGTGTTGAAGAGGTTCAACATGCAAGATTCCAAGAAGGGATTCTTGCCCATGTCACATGGAGTCACTCTTTCCAAGAATGACTGTCCCTCCAATGAGATGGAGAAGGACCGCATGAGCAGGATACCCTATGCTTCGGCCATATGTATGCCATGCTATGTACCAGACCAGACGTGTCATACGCATTGAGTATGGTGAGCAGATACCAGTCCAATCCGGGTGAGAGTCACTAGATTGCTGTCAAGAACATCCTAAAGTACTTGAGAAGAACTAAGGATGTATTCTTGATATTTGGAGGTATGGACGAGCTAAGTGTAAAGGGTTACACTGATGCAAGCTTCCAAACCGACAAGGATGACTACAGATCGCAGTCTGGATACGTGTTTTGCCTGAATGGAGGAGCTGTAAGCTGGAAGAGTTCCAAGCAAGGAACAGTTGCTGATTCTACAACAGAAGCTGAGTACATTGCTGCTGCGGAAGCGGCAAAAGAGGCAGTATGGATAAAGAAGTTTATCGCTGAGCTCGGTGTGGTCCCTAGCATAGTGGATCCCATAGAGTTGTACTGTGACAACTCTGGGGCAATCGCACAGGCAAAGGAACCAAGATCGCACCAAAAGTCAAATCATGTACTTAGGATATTCCATCTTATTCGTGATGTGATCGATCGAGGAGATGTGAAGATGTGCAAGATTCCGAAGGATGACAACGTGTCAGATCCGCTCACGGAACCTCTTGCGCAGCGAAAGCATGAAGGGCACGCCAGATCTATAGGCATACGAGATGCGCCAGATTGGCTCTAGTGCAAGTGGGAGACTGTTGGAATAGATGCCCTAGAGGCAATCGTAGATTTAGTATGAACAATGTTTTGGCTAGAATATTCATTTATTATTTATGGAGATATTTAATATAATGAAGTCCTTAGATAAAATGTGTTATTTATCTTAAATATCCCTAGTCCATTATATTGATTAAAAGGACAATCAAATATAGACTAGTATGTGGATAGATTGATATGGAGATATCAAGTCTAAACACATGGGTATGCATTAGGAGTAATGGCATACTGGATTGACCCACGACGAAAAGGATATATTAGATTATGTGAAGTCACAATCGCTTTTCGTAGTGCTAATATTATTGCAATCCTTAGACTTGAAGTCACTAGATACTCTAGTTGTGAAATATTGCGCTTTGATGTTATCAAACGTTACACTGTAATTGGGTAATCATAAAGGTGGCTATCGGGCGTGATAGGAAGCAAGCTTAGAGATCGTAGTGATGTAGATAGGATTTGTCCCTCCCACATAATGGGGGTAAATATCCACGTCCACTCGAGGGATGAGGCTTATTGAATGTCTGGCCAGACTCAGATAAATTAATATAGAGATATTAATGTTATCTGCATGTATAAGCATATTCCCAGGATCGAGGAACTATGGATTGGATATACGATTGTGACTATTTATGTCTCGTGTCCAATCCGGATATGGAGACAAAGGGATAATGCAATATGACATATTGGGCACAAAGGTTTGTCGGGATCACTGACTATTTCTATGGGTTGGGTGGCATGGATGTGTTGCTAGACACCGCTCCATGTTAGTAATAGTTACTACCAACTATATAGAAACCTATGGGGTCACACGTCAAATAGAGTAGAGCTAGATTTGGGATTAATTAATATGGATTAATTAATAGAAGGATCATTGTGCAACACCTTGCAAACTTAGTAGGACTAATTTGCAAGGAAGGGAATAGTTCTAGTCCTACTAGAACAAGAAAACTCTAATATGGAAACAACAAGGAGTTTTTGGAGTATATATATAAGAGGCTCTAGCTTCCTTCCCACAAGTTATTATTAGACATAACATAAAGGAGTGGGAGAGAGCAAAAAGAGAGAGCAAGACAAGGAGCTAGGGCCGAAACCCTAGCCACCCGTCCGCCCCCTTCCCGTCGGCTCAAAGAGGAGGCCGCCCCTCCCTTTGTGCCTTGTTGCTTTGTTGCTTTGATCTTCTTCCCTCTTCCTCCGGGTTCAAGCTGGCACTTGTGGAGAAGGAAGAATCTAGATCTCACCTCTAGACGTGGATCAACCGTAGAGACGAGGACATCATTCTTCGTGTGATCTCACAAATCAAAAGGTACACATCTTCTATGACCTTAATAATGTTATGATGTCTCTTCCTGTGATCCTTGGTGGGCTTTGAGTAGGATTATTTTTGTTATTCCGCTGCGTTACCTACGTCAAAATCCAACAGGAGGGCCGAACCTCCTTGGTTCCTTTTGTTGCTTTGATCTTCTTCCCTCTTCCTCCGGGGTCAAGCTAGCACTTGTTTGAAGGAAGAATCTAGATCTCACCTCTAGACGTGGATCAACCATAGAGACGAGGACATCATTCTTCGTGTGATCTTACAAATCAAAAGGTTCACATCTTCTATGACCCTAATCATGTTATGACATCTCTTCCTGTGATCCTTGGTGGGCTTTGAGTAGGATTAAATTTTTGTTATTCCGCTGCGTTACCTACGTCAAAACCCAACAGTGGTATCAGAGCCACAGGTCGTAGAACATAACATGATCTTATGTTTTTACGATTTCAGTTCATACACCGTATTATTGTTTATTACGCGAAAATTGAAAAGTTGGCATAGTAGATGCAATATTGAATTTGATTCAATCAAACAAGATCCAATTTTAACATTGGATGTTAGAATCGGTGAGTTTAATCACATAGGATGTGAATAATTGGGTTCTTGAAAAATTAGGGTTCATGGGCACATGATTGAAAAGGGGTTTTCAATTATGGAACAAAGTTATGGAAATAAATCCATAAGGAAACAACCTTGCTTGGACAACAAGTAAGAGGGAAGGAGACTAGGGCCGAAACCCTAGCCGCCCGCCCCCCTCCCTTGCGCGCCAAGCAAGGCCGCGGGCCTCTAGGCGTGCGGCGGTCCTAGGGCTCGGGCCACTTGTTGGCTTGGGCCCTTTGGACCGTTGTGAAACCCTAGTTACCCAACTTCATTAAAATTAAACAAGCGCGTTAAAAATTGGTTTTTAACTGTATTATGTGCTTTATTGCATGGTGGATGGATATGGCCTAGGATTGTGGATGTTTATTGTTTTGTGGTTTGGTTTACGGCCTGCGAGCTGATCAAATTAATGTAATAATTAATTAAGTTTTACGGCCTGCGAGTCGTCCTTTTTCTCCTCGACATGTGAGGCCTTTGTTATTTATTTATTCTAGATGTTAGGCTAGAATTAGAAATATTTAGATGATAGCCAAGAACGTGGAGAAGAAGACCGGAGAACCAAAGGAGCCAAAAAGACATCCCTAGGCGCGCAGCTATGGTGGAGCACATGGAGATGAGCTCGGCACTTTAGGGCAATTAGATATTATCATTGGCTTGATAATATCATTAGTCTAGGGGCCATATCCATGCCACGTTTTTTTTATTTTGTGGATGTTTATTATTCATGCCTTGTTATTTATTTTGTGTGTATGACGTTACTAGCAAAACGATAACAAGATAATAATAAACAAGGTTGGTCTTTTATTGTGGATGGCCCAATCCAAATAATTAGACCATGTTGATAAGATCAACCAAACAACTTAAAAGAAATCCCTCAATTAAATATTGCGTTTTGCCTTCTCTTGCCAAAACACCCTTCATGATCATGGCCTATTAAAATTCGGGCTTGCCAAAGCAAGGCGATTTTAATTTTTCATGATGTGTTGCGGACGACGCAAGCTAGTAATGCGTGTATGTTGAAAACAAGAGGTTGGACGCAACTAGGCAAGAGTCAATTAGATTGATGAGCTTAGAGGCATGACAATTAGGAGTTATCCATTGGATAAAGAATAAAAGGAATTTATTCACCTAATTGGACCAAGAGTTGCATGGGATGCAATTGGAAGGGTTCCTACCTAAATAACCAATTCTTGGGTGACTTGCCAAAGCAAGCTCAAGAAGAAGTGAAAAAGGGATCTTGGACCCACTAGAAAGTATAAAGATATTTTCCGCTTTAATAGTGAGGGCTATTAATCCGAAAAAAGATAGTGGGAGCTATATTTAATGATCTAGCCATTGCTAAATATAGTCAAATTTTTCAAAATACTAAAATTGCATATTTCTCGTTTTGTAGAATTCCAAATGGCAAACAACAACGCATCGAGTTCATCCCTACGATCTGTCCTTGAGAAGGATAAATTGTCTGGAACAAATTTCCTTGACTGGTACAGAAACTTGAGGATTTTCCTCAAGCAAGAAAAGAAGCTGTACGTCTTGGACACTCAGATTCCAAACCCACCACAAGATGAGTCTCTACTAGCGGAAGTAAGGGCACGTCAGAAACATATTGATGATTCTAGTGACGTGACTTGCCTCATGCTTTGCACCATGACTGGTGAGCTTCATAAGCAACACGAGAACATGGAACCCTATGATATGATCAGACACTTGAAACAATTGTTTCAGGAACAGGCAAGGCATGAGCGCTATGAGGTGTCTAAAGCATTGTTCAAAAGCAGTCTTGCAGAGGGGAATCCAGTAGGCCCTCATGTACTCCGAATGATCGGGTACATAGAGAACCTTGAGAGACTGGGGTTCCCACTCGGCCAGGACTTGGCGACTCATCTCGTCTTGCAATCGTTGCCTGACAGTTATAATCAGTTCATTATGAACTATAATATGAATGAGATCAACAATTCTTTGCCAGACCTATTGAACATGCTAAAGACAGCTGAGCAGAGCATCAATAAAGGCAAGGGCAAAGCCATAATGATGGTACACAAGAAGAAGGGCAAGTCAGTTGCATCTACTTCAAAAGGAAAACGCAAGAAAGTTGCGAAATCCAAGGAAGCCTTAAAGCCTAGTGGAGGCGTGGCTAAAGGTGAATGTCACTACTGCAGCCAGCCGGGTCACTGGAGGAGGAACTGCCCTAAATATCTGGAGGATAAGAAGCTTGGAATAGTGATTCCACCACCACCAGGTATTTATGTTATAGACGTCAATCTCTCTATTTCTTCATCCTGGGTATTGGATACCGGATGTGGTTCTCACATTTGTCGTAATGTGCAGGATTTGAAAAGAAGTAGAAGATTGCGAAAAGGGGAGATAGACTTGCGCGTCGGGAATGGAGCAAAGGTTGCTGCATTAGGTGTAGGCGTTAATGAGCTATCTTTGCCTTCTGGACTTATTTTAGAATTAGACAATTGCTTTTATGTGCCTGCTATGAGCAGAAACATTATTTCCGTTTCTTGTTTGGACGAGAAATGTTTTTCTATTTCAATAAAGGACAAGTGTTGCTCCATTTATTTTGATAGTATGCACTATTGAAGTGCGCATTTGTCTAATGGATTGTATATCCTTGATCTAAATAATCCAATCTATAACATAAATACTAAAAGGATTAAAACTAATGATTTAAATCCTACATATCTATGGCACTGTCGTTTAGGACATATAAATGAGAAACGCATATCTAGACTCCATAAGGATGGACTTCTAGACTCATTTGATTTGGAATCATATGAGACATGTGAATCTTGTTTATTAGGAAAAATGACAAAGTCCCCTTTCAATAAGAAAGGCGAAAGGACTAGTGAGTTATTGGCACTCATACATACTGATGTATGCGGACCATTCCCCACGCCGGCCAGAGGTGGTTATACCTACTTCATCACATTTACTGATGATTTCAGTAGATATGGATTTGTATACCTTATGAAGGCCAAATCTGAATCCTTTGAATTGTTCAAGGAGTTCAAGAATAAAGTAGAGAAACAACTTGGAAAGAGTATTAAAGCTCTACGATCGGATCGTGGAGGAGAATACTTAAGCCAAGAGTTTGATGAGTATCTTAGAGAGTGTGGGATAGTATCCCAGCTCACTCCACCCGGAACACCACAATGGAATGGTGTATCTGAGAGGAGGAATCGCACTCTATTATATATGGTGCGATCTATGATGTCTCAAACAGATCTTCCGATATCCTTTTGGGGACATGCTCTAATGACGGCAGCTTTTACCATTAACCGTGTTCCATCCAAATCAGTCATGAAGACGCCATATGAGATATGGACTGGGAAGCGTCCCATAGTGTCGTTTATGAAGATTTGGGGCTGCGACGTCTATGTAAAGCGTTTACAAACAGACAAGCTCGGGCCTAAAGCAGATAAGTGTAAGTTTGTGGGATATCCTAAAGAGACTAAAGGATATTACTTCTATAACCCTACCGAGAACAAAGTGTTCGTTGCTCGGACCGGCGTGTTTCTAGAAAGAGAGTTAGTCTCTAAAGAAGCAAGTGGGAGGGTTGTAGAACTTGAAGAAATTCATGAACCACTGAACCAATAATGGAACATGAACAGGAACCACAAGAAGTTGTGGAAGAACCTGTTCAGGTAACACAAGAACTCTGTAGATCAGGAAGAGTGCGTCATGAGCCAGAGAGGTATGGACTTCTCGTGACTGAGCCTAATGACGTACCACTCATGGAAGATGAGCCTGAAACCTATGGAGAAGCCATGAGTGGCCCAGACTCTAAGAAGTGGCTAGAAGCCATGAGATCCGAAATGGATTCCATGTACACCAACAAAGTATGGACTTTGGTGGAACCACCCGAAGGGGCTCGACCCATAGGGTGCAAGTGGGTCTTCAAGAAGAAGACCGACATGGATGGAAAAGTAGTTGCCTATAAGGGCCGATTGGTGGCCAAAGGTTATAGACAAATTCATGGTATTGACTATGATGAGACCTTTTCACCAGTCGCCATGACTAAATCCATTCGAATCTTACTTGCTATTGCAGCATACTACGACTATGAAATTTGGCAAATGGATGTCAAAACAGCGTTCCTTTATGGGAACCTCCTTGAGGATGTGTACATGACACAACCAGAGGGTTTTGAGGATCCAGAGAATGCCAATAAAGTCTGTAAGCTGCAAAGGTCCATTTATGGATTAAAGCAAGCTTCTAGGAGCTGGAATCGACGTTTTGATGACGCGGTCAAAGAGTTTGGCTTCATCAAGAACGAAGATGAACCTTGTGTTTACAAGAAGGTTAGTGGGAGTTCTATAGTATTTCTGGTCTTGCATGTGGATGACATACTAATCATTGGCAATGAGATTCCTACTCTGCAATCTGTTAAAGATTGGCTAGGAAAGTGCTTTGCGATGAAAGACTTAGGAGATGCAGCCTATATACTTGGTATAAAGATCTATAGAGATAGATCTAAAAGGTTGCTTGGCCTAAGTCAGAGTACATATATTGACAAGGTGTTGAAGAGGTTCAACATGCAAGATTCCAAGAAGGGATTCTTGCCCATGTCACATGGAGTCACTCTTTCCAAGAATGACTGTCCCTCCAATGAGATGGAGAAGGACCGCATGAGCAGGATACCCTATGCTTCGGCCATATGTACGCCATGCTATGTACCAGACCAGACGTGTCATACGCTTTGAGTATGGTGAGCATATACCAGTCCAATCCGGGTGAGAGTCACTGGATTGCTGTCAAGAACATCCTAAAGTACTTGAGAAGAACTAAGGATGTATTCTTGATATTTTGAGGTATGGAAGAGCTAAGTGTAAAGGGTTACACTGACGTAAGCTTCCAAACCGACAAGGATGACTACAGATCGCAGTCTGGATACGTGTTTTGCCTGAATGGAGGAGCTGTAAGCTGGAAGAGTTCCAAGCAAGGAACAGTTGCTGATTCTACAACAGAAGCTGAGTACATTGCTGCTGCGGAAGCGGCAAAAGAGGCAGTATGGATAAAGAAGTTTATCGCTGAGCTCGGTGTGGTCCCTAGCATAGTGGATCCCATAGAGTTGTACTGTGACAACTCTGGGGCAATCGCACAGGCAAAGGAACCAAGATCGCACCAAAAGTCAAAGCATGTACTTAGGAGATTCCATCTTATTCGTGATGTGATCGATCGAGGAGATGTGAAGATGTGCAAGATTCCGACGGATGACAACGTGTCAGATCCGCTCACGAAACCTCTTGCGCAGCGAAAGCATGAAGGGCACGCCAGATCTATAGGCATACGAGATGCGCCAGATTGGCTCTAGTGCAAGTGGGAGACTGTTGGAATAGATGCCCTAGAGGCAATCGTAGATTTAGTATGAACAATGTTTTGGCTAGAATATTCATTTATTATTTATGGCGATATTTAATATAATGAAGTCCTTAGATAAAATGTGTTATTTATCTTAAACATCCCTAGTCCATTATATTGATTAATAGGACAATCAAATATAGACTAGTATGTGGATAGATTGATATGGGAATATCAAGTCTAAACACATGGGTATGCATTATGAGTAATGGCATACTGGATTGACCCACGACGAAAAGGATACATTAGATTATGTGAAGTCACAATCGCAATCCTTGGACTTGAAGTCACTAGATACTCTAGTTGTGAAATATTGCGCTTTGATGTTATCAAACGTTACACCGTAACTGGGTAATCATAAAGGTAGCTATCGGGCGTGATAGGAAGCAAGCTTAGAGATTGTAGTGATGTAGATAGGATTTGTCCCTCCCACATAATAGGGGTAAATATCCACGGCCACTCGAGGGATGAGGCTTATTGAATGTCTGGCCAGACTTAGATAAATTAATATAGAGATATTAATGTTATCTGCAAGTATAAGCATATTCCCAGGATCGAGGAACTATGGATTGGATATACGAGTGTGACTATTTATGTCTCGTGTCCAATCCGGATATGGAGACAAAGGGATAATGCAATATGACATATTGGGCACAAAGGTTTGTCGGGATCACTGACTATTTCTATTGGTTGGGTTGCATGGATGTGTTGCTAGACACCGCTCCATGTTAGTAATAGTTACTACCAACTATATAGAAACCTATGGGGTCACACGTCAAATAGAGTAGAGCTAGATTTGGGAGTAATTAATATAGATTAATTAAAAGAAGGATCATTTTGCAACACCTTGCAAACTTAGTAGGGCTAATTTGTAAGGAAGGGAATAGTTCTAGTCCTACTAGAACAAGAAACTCTAATATGGAAACAACAAGGAGTTGTTGGAGTATATATATAAGAGGCTCTAGCTTCCTTCCCACAAGATTTTTATTAGACATAACATAAGGAGTGGGAGAGAGCAAAAGAGAGAGCAAGACAAGAGCTAGGCCGAGACCTAGCCCCGTCCGCCCCCTCTACCCGACGGCACAAGGAGGGCCGAACCTCCTTGGTTCCTTTTGTTGCTTTGATCTTCTTCCCTCTTCCTCCGGGGTCAATCTAGCACTTGTTTGAAGGAAGAATCTAGATCTCACCTCTAGACGTGGATCAACCATAGAGACGAGGACATCATTCTTCGTGTGATCTTACAAATCAAAAGGTACACATCTTCTATGACCCTAATCATGTTATGACATCTCTTCCTGTGATCCTTGGTGGGCTTTGAGTAGGATTAAATTTTTGTTATTCCGCTGCGTTACCTACGTCAAAACCCAACATAACCATCACCTTCATTAACCCTGTCATCTCGGTGAACTGTGAGGCTAGTGCCTGTTGCTGGTGATACAACTCTGAAATATTTGCTTCGTGCACTACCTCCACTGCATTCACCTGAACAGTATCATAAGTCATCTCTTCATCTCTTAGTTGTTCTCTTTGCTCGTGTTGATAATCCGTGTTCTCTTCTTGCTTAACCAAGCATCTCATCAATGCATACGCCCCTTACGAATCGGAGTTAAATAGGAATTTGCCCCCAGCTTCTCTATCCATCTTGTCTCTATTGGGCTGACCAAGTGAATCATAGAATACCCTGCTAATCTATCCTTTGTCCGTACCATGTTTGGGGCATTTTCGTAGCAAACGATTGAGGCGCTCCCATGCTTTCAAGAGTGATTCGTCCTGCTTTTGCCTGAACGTCCAAATCTCATTTTGAAGCTGGATCACCCGCGAGATAGGATAGAACTTACTCAAGAACTAGGAGACACATTCTTGTCATGTTTTGATCGAGTTGGATGGCATATTTTCCAGCCAATACAAAGCAACTCCCTTGAGGCAATGCGGTAAGAGCATCAGTTTAAGCACTTCATATGTGACCCCACTATATCGGATTAGCCCACAATGGATCTGAAAGCTCCCAATGAATGCATGTGGGTCTTCTTCTTCTTCCCCAGCAAATGTGCACTGATCTTGTATGAATTGAATTGTGGACAGCTTGAGGCAGAAGCTTTCTGCTTGAATTGGTGGTACCACAATTACTGGTTCAGTTCCGTTGAGATTTGCCTCAAATGCCTGGATTATGGTCTTCCCAGACTTGTTATATGGTTTTTAATTGTTACCTGGCCATTTCCTCTCGTAGTAGCTTTTTAGCCTCAGATAACATAGCTTCCATCTGTTCTAGAGTAGGGCTGCTCGGCTCTTCGCCCTCTGCCATCGTTACCTGAGATCACAGCACTAGCACATCCGTGAGGTAAATGATAGTAACAAAAATAACAATAAAATAAAGCTCTAAACTAATTTCTAACTAAACAATCTACCGCTGTCCCCGGCAACAGCGAAAACTTTACGCGATTTCTTAACGAGTATGCGCAAGTGCACGATCAAGTAATATAGGGGTGGTATTTCAACCACGAATTATCAATCCTTTGACGACAGACTTGTGACTATTTAATTAAGTGATTAGTTTACAGTACGGTAACATGGAGGAAGAATTGTGATAAGAGAGGTTGTCGCCCCCAAACAGGCGACTGAATTAAAATAACAACTAACTAATATTTTTTATTTTTATAAACAAGTATGGAGAAACCAGGCGATATCTAGATCACCTAGGGTTGTAGACGATTTCCAGTTCAGTTATGTAACACGTCAATCCTATTCTAGTTCAGCCGGGTAATAGGCTATGACAATATTCTGTCGGTTTCATGTCATTTTACGTCTCGGTTAACTATAATATCCTCTCGGTCTCATGTTGTCTACCGATCCGTTCTAGCAGGTCATCTACTGGTACGATAACGGGTCATGTCGGTCCACCGTTTCACGAAACAGTTGAATGATCCTACCGAATCTACCCACACTAAGGCCAATCCTAAAACTTCTCCTTTTTGGTCTTGACGATTCATGATTGTGTTCAAGTTCTCATCACAATTACGCTACGTCACTGTCGTGCACTCATCTAATTAGCTAGCGCGTCCAGTTGATCACTCCTTTCACGCTAAAGATTAAGCATAGAACAAGAACATGTAACTAAAATAAACATTAACATTAAGCAAGATGATGAACTATGAATAAACACTAGTTTTCATGAAGATTAAATTATGATCATGCCGTGCCAATAGGCGAGACTCACTAATAAGTTCAAGAAACTAAATATTCATTCAAAAGATCAAAGCATAAATGCATGAGACAAAGTCTAAACCCGGAAAATCATTCGTCTACATAAACCCTATGCTCTCTAGAGAAGCCTCGCAATGGAGTTTAGCTAATAGTAATCAACCAAACAAGATACAAAAGTTTATCCATAACAATATTTAGATAAGAAGAAGAAGAAGAATTCCTCCTCTTGAACCCGTAGCTTCTCCCTTTCTTCTTTTTCCCAAGCGTGAATCTCCTTTTTCTTCTCTTTCGTCCGACCGTCCAATAAAATAGAGTCCCTTTTTTTTTCTCTCTTGTGATCTTGTTTCTGGTCTTGTGATCACCTTTTGTAATCATAGGATCAAATTGTGGTCTTGCGGGTGATCTTGTTATCACAATTTGTGATCCTACACTTCCAGTGAGTTCTCTCACGTATGGCCAACGAAATTTCACGAAGTGTTTGGCCATTTTCATCTAGGGGGTTAAAGTGTCATTAGAGAAACTTCATTAAATTGCATTTGCCTCCCCTCTTTATGTATTTTCACTGTTTCTTCACGATTTCTTCTTCGTTTAAGCTCTCGAAAAATCTCCAAAGCCTGTTTCTCCTCTCCGCTTAATCTCTCAAGCTCCGTTTCCTGTCTAAATAACATGAAACACAACCTGTGCGATCAAACGTGACAAAAATACATAAAATCATATGAGAAACGCTAGGATTAACGAATTCATGCACAAAGATAAACTTCTACAGTTTCCCTACATTCATAGTGTAAAACTAAGATTATCAACTCGGAAATCACACAAAACGATATAAAACGTGCAAGAAATATGACTCTAATAGAGAGTTATCACTTGGCTATTGCAGTCGTGTCTTACTGCCATATATTTTAATTAGATATTAATAATGGTTTCCTCAATTGTGATTTAGATGAAGATGTTTATATGCAAGTTCCACCAGGTGTTGTTCCTCCATTTCCAAATGTTGTTTGAAAATTAGATAAATCTATCTATGATTTGAAGCAAGCTTCCATACAGTAGTTCACCAAATTTTCATCAGTAGTTGTTTCTCTGGGTTTTCAGCAATCAGAATCACACTATACCCTCTTTACTGGTCAACGTCATTATGATTTTGCAGCTATTTTAGTCTATGTGAATGACATAGTTTTCACTGGTAATAACCTTTCTTTCCTCAACAATATCAAGGCTCAATTGCATCAGCATTTTCAGCAAAAGGATCTTCGCAATCTCAAATATTTCTTGGGTTTTGAAAGCTCATGACCACTATGGGCATTACTCTTTTAGTGGACACTGGTTTTCTTGGTGCTAAACCATTTTCTATTTCTATGGATCCAAATTCAAAACTAACTCCACGTTCATAACTGCTTTGGATGATACATGTGTTACTTCATACATACATTAATTTGATTGGTAGGTTGCTCTACTTATGCAACATCAAGCCTGATTAGACATATGCAATGCATAGACTGTGTCAATATGTATGTGCTCCAAGGACTCCTCGCTTAGATGATGCTCATAAGGTTAGGTACCTTAAAACTACTTCAGGCCAAGGTTATTTCTTTGCCAAGACTTCTTCTCTCAATATCAAAGAACTTGTTGATTCAGATTGGGCTAGTTGCCATGACGCAAGATCAACAACTGTGTCCCTTCTTTATCTTGGTGATTCTTTGGTTTCTTGAAAATCCAATAAACGAGCTGTTATCTCTAGAACTCTGCTAAGGCAGAGTATAGAAGCATGGCTTCCATTTCTTTTAAAATCCAATGGATTCAATACATTTTGGCTGATCCTCACATTGTACCTACACATGTGCCCAATCTTTATTGTGATAGCCAATCTGCTTTATACGTAGCTACTAACCCTGTTTTCCATGAAAGGATCAATGACAGAGTGATTGATTATCATTTCTGTAGGAAAACTAGGTGGTGTTTAGAACGGGAACGATTGAACTTGGATGATCTCTGAGTCGTGATATCACTCTCAGATTAAAGTATTTCGGCGTTGTGCACGAAATCTCCAATCGGATAAAACAGAGAATTCAAGAACGAATATGAGTTCCTCTGTCATTCTGAATTCGACCAAACTGACAAATAGGGAGGGAGAAGGCGGTTAATCTGGCGGTTACAACCGCCAGATTTCAGTCCGTTTTTTAACAGAAAATAAAATCGGAGACGTTGGACCCTTGGACCCCACCGGGGGCGCTGCCCCCGGACCCCCGTCGGGGGCTCCGCCCCCGAACCCCCGCAGTCGTCCGCGAGTTCCTTGTCCAAGTCATTAACATAGTTGTGTGCACGCGTGTACTCCACACCTCCTAACGTGTACAACGTAATGCCAATGTCTACTTAGTCGTAAGTAAATCCGATTACACAAATGGCCGATGACACTAAAATCACCAACAATTTCATTAGAGACAAGGTTATTGCGGGTCTTTTGAAGCTTATTCATGTTCCTTCCAAGTATAAATTGCTGATGTACTAACAAAACTTTTGGCTGTTAATGCATTTTAATTTTTGCTCGTAAAGTTGGGAGTAAATAATCTTAACTCTTAAACTTAGGGGGCTATTAGTTGTTGGGGTATTCATTTGCAAATAAAGTGTACTTTGGATTAGAAAGTTCCCAGATAGTTTTGTTATTACTTTAAACTTGAAGAATCTATAGTGCAATTAGCAGTCTGTATAAAAGCACATTTCTTTGCTACCAGAACTTCAATTTGAGTATTTCCCTTTTCTTCAATTCTCAATCGAAAGTCCAAATTTAATCCAGGGATGTTGATTTTTTAACGATATAACCAGAAATTAATGATTACCGAAATATTTAGGCATACTACTTGAAGCTCAAAAAGTACTAGAATAAGCCTTAGGTCTTATCAAATTTAGGTCCAAGAACGTTTTGATGTTGGAGACGCTCTAACTCGCTCCTAATGTTTCTTTGTAAAAAGCTATTTGGTGGTTAAAAACTTAATTTTCCACCTGGTGAGAAATTGAAAAGCAATAACAACCCAAAAGTCAAAATGAGACTCAAGGGGTCAAAATGAAGATAGTGACACTCCCCTTTTGTTCTTTGTCTCTACAGCTATATGCACTATGTGTACAACTATCATATGTTAAATCGTCATTTTTCGTTAAATGTCTCACTTCTTTGTCTATATTGGTTAGTTTGTGACTTTGGGTTTTGAGTAGAAGAGAGATATGAACACAACCTTTTGTATACTAATGGTTTCCAACAAACTGGTGGGCTGCTTCATGAAAGAAGACAAAGAAGATAAAGCCATAAAAGGGCCTACCTTGTACAAAGTCACCTACATTGAAGGAAATTTTGTCACAACTAAGTTAATTAATAGATAGTATTTTAGTTCCATTAAACAAATATTTAGTACTACTTGGTAGTTGCCTTGCTTGGCTCACTTTAGGTAGATAGATAGATTGATTTTATTCGCTAAGAATCTGACTTAAAATAGCCTTAGAAGCTACACAAAATTTGTTAAGCCCTAACTAACTTTACCAAATAAAAGTTTATACGTGTCAGCTTTCTAAATACATATTTTATTCCTTCTGAATCAGTACATGATTGTTACTGTTATACTGTGATTTATGGTTGTATATTTGTTTTCTCTACCTGACAATATATGACGGTTTCCCTATCGGTGAGCATGAAAAACTAGAAGAATCATTTGTTTTATGCGACTTTTTGCTTGTCCATTACTTTTGTTACAAGATTAGACTTAATAAACGGAAATGAGAGATGGTAACAAAAAGTTGTCAACCTTTTGAAATAAAATACAGAAGGAGACTCTCGCAAAAGTAAATAAATAAAAAACAATAAATTGGTAGACCAATGGAAACAAAGTTTGAAATGTTCTTACAAGATTTGAGACTTTTTTCTTCCTTCTTTCTCTTGCAAAGTTGTAGGGGTGAAGGATTAGAACAAAATAATCTATATACACAATGATTAACTAAACAATTGCAATCATGTAACAATGATAGAGAGACACATGCATGGAGTACTCGTCCTACATAGGTGATTCACAATGAATATGTCAATATCACAGTGTTGAATAAAAATGTGTGTGACATTTCACAAATGAAGCAATCCACTTGTATACAAATTTAACTAATTAATTAAACTGTTTAATTAAGGATGTCAAAAAGTACTAATGGTGACAGTAGGGTTGGTGACTTTTGTTTAAAATCATTAAGAGGGACCAATTACGTACGTGATGACCTAATAATTAATATTCTTGAAATAATAATTTCAACACCTCTTATTCATGTTTATAGTCAAATTATTAGTGGTGCATGTCTCACAATGATGATTTAATAAAATGTTTGCATGTCACACAATGACCGAAAAGGACATTTTAAATTTTCAATGCCATGGCTGCTAGTCCAGTGGAAGGGCACTTCAAAATTATAGGACCATACGTCCTAATTACTAAGATAACATATTGCTCAGAGTGATCAATATTTACTTCAAGCTTAGTAGTCATGCCTTCAAACTACCCGTGATTTTTTTTGCCTGTATTTCAGATTATTTTTAAATTAAAGAAACAACAATTCTATAAGAGATGTGTAGGATATATGTCAACATTGAATGGAGAGTTTTGGGCCATTTTAGAAGGACTGCAGTCTTTGAAATGTCAGGGTGCTACTAATACAATAGTAGAAACTGATTCACAGAAAGTTTCTACTTCAATTTTTCAGGGATCAATTGATACTAAAAACGTATCGATCGGGAACAGAAAACAAACACAAACACACACGAAAAACGCTAAAAAATAAACACGACACACTTGGACAAGCCTTTTTCGAGTTTGATTAAGTCTATCCAGGAGTTGATCTCTCCTACTGCTAACTCAGCTGTGAAGATCTGGAGAGAACCCAATATAGTTGCTAACATGCTAGCAAAAGCTTGCACTCTAAATTGGTCTAGACAATTTTTTCGTGTTCTGCACTCTTCTTGTATTTCTTAGCTAGATCAGGATGAGGCAGAAATTGATTGCGTGAGATTAATTTTGTAATGACTTTTGGCTCTCTTTGATTTCCAAAAAAGTGATGGTAACAAACTAAAAGGCACATTGGTTGAACGACTCTTTTATCCATGTTGTTTCTGTTGTAGAAATGCTTTCAAAGAAGTGATAAGTACACAGATGAAATCAATGAAATTGAGGTTTACATTGAGACCCTGCTTTCTTTGCCTAATTTTAGGTGATTCTTAACCTTTCTTCAGGTCATAAAAAAAGTTATATTTAGCTCCTTGTTCGTAGAATTTTTTTAGAGAACTTTTTAACCTTTTCTTAAGAATAAAAAAATGAGAAAAAAAAGGTTATTTTTAACTTCAACTTTTGTTACTTTTTACTCCTAAAATCTCCATTTTAGGAGACAAATTAGAAGCAAAGTAAGCAGTCTTTTTTCCTAAAACTAAAATTATGACTTTTTAGAAAAATTAGTTGTAGCAAAGTAAGTAACTTTTTTACTTTTTTTAGAAAAAAAAAACACCTGAATTATACAAAGAAAGCAAGGCCTGAAGCTGTGAAAATTCAATTGATTAGTCCGCTCTGAAAATTACGCATGCATGGATGATCCAGATTGATCTTTAAAAACGCCGAACTATCTAGAAGTGGAGCCCATCAACATGATCTCTCTAATTGACCATGCCCGTGTCATTAATTGCATGTTTAGTATCCCTGTTTTTAATCAAAATTAATTAAAAACATAATTTTTCTGATAAACTCATTTGTCAGCACTGTTTGTTGTTTGTTTAGGAACAAAAACATGTTAAAAAACAGTTGTTTGTAGAAACAACAATTGGTGTTTTTTAGTGTTTTTTTGGTGTTTTTTCATACTATTGGTTTATAAGACATTTCAAATCTGATTGAATGCATGACGTAACAAATAAATATCAGTACGTAAAAATGATATTCAAGCAAACATTGAAATTTAATAATGTTGCCAAATAAGTTTTTGTTTTGAACACTTAGCATATACCAGTTTGTCTCTCCTCTTTAGTCCCATTGTGACTTTTGTCACTATACACTGGGTCACTTTAACCCGGTGATTTTTCTATCAGAATTATGCAACTTTTTGATAATTTTTTCATGGTGTTGTAGAGTAAAAGTTGCTCTATAATACGGTGAAAAAATTATTAGAAAATCGCATCGTTTTGCTGTCCAAATCACCCGGTCGAAGTGACTCATATACGAGTCAAAATAGGACTAAAGAGAAGATACAGAGTGGTGCCAAACAATTTCGTGATTCTATTTTTAAATGTGATTTTTTAATATGTTTTTTCAAATGTTTTTCTCATTTTCAAACGGATATCAAACAGGCTCTTACTAGTACCAGTCTGTCCCAGCTCTTTGTTCCCATGACGGCTGGGCGCGTGGATTAAAGGTAGGGGCAGAAAGACCAAAATACCCCTATCATTTCACAGAAATTACACCAGCCACACCCCCCACCAGCCACCACTCCGCCAAAAATACCACCACTCTGCCTGCCTCAACCCCCTCCTCTCTCTCTCACTTTTTTCACATCACAAAACACCACTACCATTACCACCACCAGTCCACCGCCATTTGTGTAATACCCCGTATTTTAGTTGGGGTTATTTAGTAATTTCGAAAAATATTTGAGAATTTTACTGAAATTTACATTTCAAAATTGTCCTTGACTTCTTCTTAGTTTTAAATTATAAGTGTGTCA
The DNA here is from genome assembly GCA_023055425.1 of Linanthus parryae. NCBI lineage: Eukaryota > Viridiplantae > Streptophyta > Magnoliopsida > Ericales > Polemoniaceae > Linanthus > Linanthus parryae. Next base: position 177,096,896 of record JALGPY010000001.1, on the reverse strand, counting down.
TTTGACATCTACGATGATATATATTTTCTATTTTGGGCTTATTTTGTAGTTTTGGAAACTTGGATAATACGATAGGAAACTCATTTTGTATACGTGGGAGATACTTGTAATTTTCTAAAAAAAAAAGATTTTGACATTTATTTACAAAGTGGATTATTTAAAATTATTTGGCGATTTTGTAATTTATGAAAATTAACTTGTATGTGATAGTTAATATATGAAAATTATATTTTCACCCATCAATTTTTAGTTTTCACAAAGAAACCTCTCATTTATCAATATTATATATATTTTTTTTACCCCAACTAGCAATTCATCTATTGATTATTTATAATCAAGTTCCCTCTCAATTATTTTTGGTCAACTCTACTAAAGTATGGAGATGTTTTTTTACAAGCATCTCACATTTTGCTCTACTAATACATCAAGAACACTACACCCATTATATTCAATCATTTTTTTTTCTCTTCTATCACTCCCATCTCCATCAACCTCTCATTACTACCTTCACTTTGTATCAACTTCTTTTGGGAGATTTTTCACCACCAACCTCCACCATCAACCCCATTTCTTATTTCCACAATTCTTCACATGTTTTTCTCTTCAAGAGCATTCACACAAGCTCTTTTCTATCTCTCAAAACTCCATGCCCGTTTTTGGGTGTTGACTTCACAAAAACTTCATCAAAACTCAATTTTATGGTCTCCAAATCATGAAAAACTTGAGTCCAACCTTTATATCATCATGGAGGGGGGTTATTCCACCATTCTAGTCATGGATTGAAGCCCAATTTCACCATTTCTCTCCAATGAATCTTGGGGTAAATCTTCCTTCTAGTCTTGAATTCATACATGCATGTTTATGTTTTTCTTTGATTGGTGAAATTTCACATTAGTTTTCTTCATCTCCATGCTTGATTCTTCATTTCCATGGTTAGATCATGTGATTGACTCCAAAATCTTGACTATTTCATGAAACTCACACTAAAACCCATATGCACTTTGTAAATTTCTTGGTAGTTGCACTTGCATGTCAAGAAAATTTAGATCATTTGTGTCAAGAGCATGTGAAAAATCTTACTTCATGCCTAAAATGATGTTATTTGTGTGAAAATCAAGTCTCCATAAGTTGCATGTGTAATACCCCGTCTAGTTATTAGGGGTAAAATAGTAATTTAAGGAGTTACACTAATATTTATACCCGACAATTTACCTAAGAGAAAATAGACAGCCTCTAGTACACGTGAATCATTAATAATAATAGACTGAAGAATATTTGGTTATAAAAGTTTTAAAAGTTGCTTGGATAATATTTTATAACAACTCGTTACATCTAAATTCAAATTTTAGTACGAGTAATAGTTTGGGGTTTTAGTTGAGAATTTTCGTATAATATGCTTTAGAATTTCAAGGGGCATGATAATATCATACGGTGTATCATTATAAGATAGTTAGCCTATTGTACCCAACCCACCTTATAACTCTAGCTAACTTGTTCAACCACAAGATAAGCCAACTAAATGGTGCACCCAAACCACCTTAGCAATTCTCGTGACCCATCTTCCTCACCAAGCCAATTTCTCCTTCGGGAGAAATCTTCTCACCATCATCTTCCACCAAAAGCTTCCAACATATTCATCTTCCCCAACAAGATTTCACCAATCTTCCACAGTAAGCCTCCTTCACCTCCTATATGAATAGCTTTGAAGCTTATCACCATTTTCACCTTCATCTTCTTCCTCCTCTCCGTCCGCCATAACCACCACCGAGAGCTCCACCACCACCGTGCACCTCCATCTCCTCCCTAGTCTCTCTCTCTCTCTCTCTCTCTCTCTCTCTCTGTTTCTGCCTCTCTTCTCTGTCCAGAAACAGAGACCCAACAGCAGCAGCGGCGGCAAGCTTCGAAGCCACCACCACCACCACTGCCGACGGGAACCACCACCCGAGCCACCCCAGTTTCTTCTCTCTCTTTCGTCCCCATCTTCTTACACTCTGGTTGATCCTCTTCTCTGTTCGAAAACAGAGGCAAAGGCAGCAACAATCAACACCCAAAACAGAGCACGCCGCCACCACCGTCGGCCATTAAAACCGGCGACAAGCTTCGGGTGAACTCCACCCGAACCAAACAGAGCCACCCACCCCTATCTCTCCACCTCTCTGGCCTCTAAGAGGTCCGACCAGTCCATTAGGATCATCGAACGGAGCTGGGGAAGCCCCAATCGCCGGCGTCGAGCTCCACTTTCCGGCGAGTTTTTCGACAACCCGACCCGCTTCGTTTCTTCGCCGTTTCTTGCAATTCTTGGTGTGGGTAAGTCCTAAATCACCTCCTGAATTGTTTTAGATAATCAAAATCCAAGCTTGAGTACCTGAATCTACGTTTTGATTGATGAATTTGGATATTCATGTTGGGGGGGAGCTGAGTGTAATTTAAGGAAGTTGTTTTCAAAAGTTTAAGGGTTGTGGGTGTCCTTTAATTAAGCTATAAGGGGACTATTTGTAGTTTGCATATTCTGTTGTTATTGATAACTACATAGTTTTGACTATTAAACTAATAGTTGATTAATTTATATTTCAACTAAATAAATAAAATAAATACTTTGACAAAATTGTATTTGCTTGAAGGAAATTGTTATAATAAATTATCTTGTTAGCAAAACAAGCTAGTAAAGTATTTGTGTATGTATATATATGCATATAAATATATATATTAGTTTAAATATAATAAATGCATAAGTTGTGGCTACAAAGTTTGTTGAATGAATATTATAATGAGAAAAGATGTATTTTGAAGATTGGTATGTTTTTCTTGAAAAATAAGCCATAAAAATATTATATGAAAAGTATTATTTGTTTTAATCATTTGGCACTTCATTTTTAATAAGCAATGAGTTTCAATAATTATACACTAATGTTTTATCAATAAATATAAATGTTTATTTAAGATTAAAATAACTATTTAGTAAGTATTATTATTTTCTTATTATTACTAGTAGTTGTGATATTAAATAATTTTAAATACTTATCGCTTAATTAAATAAGGACTCGTAAAGAAAGTTGTTTTGATTATTCAAGTTATTTCAAGTATATTTCTTTATATACATGTATATATAAGTGTATAACTTAAATACGAGCTTTAAAGGGGAATCGTGAAAGATGTAGTTAGTACTCGACGTAGTCGGACATTGGTATAAGGCTAATGCAGTTGCATAATCAGAAATAACACCGTTGTGACTAGCTATTTATAAACTGTAGGCGACGAATTTGTGGACATAGGCTTCGTCGACCATCCTACATACTAGCAGCTAAATCGTCTTCAGGTGAGTATACATGCCAAGTCTTGCGTGCTAGCTTCTTTCGTGTCTAAGCATGATTTCTTTACTTGTCTCAAAATGTGTTTTGTGTGCGTATGTTTTACTCGTGTTTGATTACGATTTATTGAGATAATCAACCAAAGATTTTAATGCGTAAAAACGTAAAGTGGAAAGAGTTGCACGGGGAACGTTGTTTGGATTATTACAAATTTGGTTTGGTCGTTGTTGGCTTCGTCCACTCGACCCATTTGGTTTGGTCGTTGTTGGCTTCGTCCATTCGACCCATTTGGTTTGGTCGTTGTTGGCTTCGTCCACTCGACCCATATTGGTTAGTCCGGGAGCTTCGCCCTGGGCCCGCTCCTTGTACTCACTCCTTCTGGGCGCAAGAACCCTGTTAGGAGGGTGTCGACACTTAAGGTCTTGGTTGTGATGGGATGGTTGGATGTGATTTGTTGGATTCTCCCCGTGACACTCATGGCTAAAAATGGTAACTTCTGTCTTGGACACGGATTATGAAACGCGGATTACAGTGATCAATGAGAAACTGTCAGAATTTGACTTGGTCTATGGATTAGCATCTGTTTGCTGGAATCTTTGGAAAGGTGTTAAAAGTTTGAGAATGTCTTATTATTGAATCGTCTTTTACTTCCGCTGTGTTTTGTTAAATTACTACCGATTTATCACTCTTCCATGTTTACATGATTGGGTGTTACTCACTCAGTATTTTATTGCTGACTTTTAGAAAACTGTGGTTTTTGTTTTTCTTCCCACCGCAGGTCTAGGAGATGGGGACTACGGACTAGATGGGTACGTGACTCACATGAAAAGAAAGTGTTTCCGAGAAATTATCTAGTATGTTAGATTAGCACTGTAGTACTAGAGACGTTTGTAATATCTAAAGACTCACTTGTATGTTTAACAGTAATGTAAATATATGGAGTTATGCTTATGATTTCCACCAACTCTTTAGCATCGCCCTCCCGGGTTTTCCGGTCCGGAACGGAAGGCTCGGGGACCACGGGGTGTTGCAGCATGTATCTTTTGAACCAAACTTGTTGATTTTTGGGAAAAATGCATATTGACACAATCTGACCAGTTTGTGAAAAACGTATATTATCTCAAAATTTTGTCTCTGTGAAATTTTTAACTCTTGCATATTTTGAAACTAGACTCAGAGTTGGTTATTTTGAGAAAAAAACCAACTCCATAGCCATTATGGTTAAGGAGATATACTCATTTTAAGTTGCATGTTTTCTGAAACTCTGTTTCAGTACCAATCTTGCCATTTTTATTAAAAAAACCCATTTTCAGAAACCTATGGCATCTCATCTTTCTTTCTATCAAAGTAGACACATAGGGGATTCATTCTGGAGAAGATGAGCTTTATTTATATTCTCCAAGTGGTAGTAATCCCCTTGCAAAGTTGAAAGTTTTTGCAAAACCCTTCTCTGCATAGCAGTGTTTGTTATTTTTGTAACTTGAGTTTTATAATAGCTATGAATGATTTTCTTGATGTTTATGAAAGTAGACACATATAGGTTCATCATAAATTAATTTCAAGATTTTAGGAGATGATTTGACATGGTAAATATGTCTCTAAAGTCAGAGCTAGAATTCTGTCCAGAATTGTAGTTTAACCGTTTTTAGAAAACTTGAATTTTTGAGATTCTAAGTGTATTGTTTGATTTATTTTGATAATTAAACATCATTATATGTTCATTAGTGACATTTAGGACTATGTTACATGTAGGTTTGCATTTCTATTATAAATTTGTAAATTGGTTATAACGAGTACGTCATACGTGTGATTGTAGACATCGACCCCATATGAGAGAGCGGTTGTCGTCGGAGTGCTAGGCTTAGTTTCTTTCTTTTGATTGTGCTTCATCTCAGTGGTAAGTACATATGTACGGCCTTTTCATATCAAAATCTGCGTATGTGCTTGATGTTTCAAATGAATGTTTGTTATATGAAATAGTATGAGAATGCATGTTTTTCCGCTCAAAATTTGTTAAACTATTTTATTCATCTCCTTTGAGAACTCTCGGAAATTACTTGTGAAATTTTGATATTCCGATTCTGGTTATGTGAAAGAGAAGAAATAAAATACCTATAATAGACTTAGGACGATGTACAGAGTACTGTTATTAATGGGAGGCGTCAAGGGATCCTCCATTTTCTTATGGCTAAGACCATTGAAGCAATGCTTCTTATTATTGGATAGAACGTCAATGTTCAAAAATCCGCCCCCGATGAGCCAAAATGTATCAAGATATTGAGGCCAAGGGTTTTATAGAGCTATAGAGTGCTACTTATACTTGTAAGGGTCACTACGGTATAGGGGTGTCGACACTTAGGACCTTTTAGCTAATGTTGTGAGCGGGGTTGACGAATGGGCTCCCTTAACGCTCGGGTGAAATAGGGTTTGATAGACCCTAGAAGGAACCCTTAGTGATTATTTCGTGATCCCTCTGTTTACATCGATCCTGCTGGTGGCTCTTGACACGCCTCAGCTAAATTAAACTGTTGATTGAAGTCGAAATTAAAAATTGACTACTTATTAATGTTGTTTGTGGATCTTGATATGCCCTAATCGATTGAAATGAATTGTAAATCTTGGCTACTCATGGACTACTATCGTTCTCAGTTCAAATGAACTTGTTTACTCTGGATATTTTACCAACTACTCGTGGTTTTTCAATGTTATTAAATTGAGATGTTTTTGTTACTCGGTTACTTCAAGTTGATCCAAATTCTCCAATATGATAGTTTTACTGTTTAAATCTTCTGATTTGTTTCAACTCATGCTTCCGTGCCACTCGTTGCTTTACATGTCGTAGTGTGTATTTACTCAGTTTTTACTGATCAATTTCTTCAAAACTGCGTCGGCTTTTGCCATTTTAAAACCGCAGGTCGTCAATCAAAGTGGGGGATGGGAACGCTGGAACGAGACGAAGAAGTATAGCTTAACTTAGATCACTTAGTAGATCACAAATGTTATGTTTCAAATTGCACTTATTATCGAAATTTTGTTATGTACTTTAACCGAAATGTAAACTTAATAGTTAATAATCTACTTTTGGTTATCGATTGTCGCGTTAACCCTGAACCGAGATCCCGGGTTATTACAATTTGACAAATCCATCACAGGACCAAAACAACTACCACCACCAAAGTCCACCACCGCACCAAACACAGAGCCAACAAGAAAATTACTAAACCAGAATACAAATCCAGTTTCGGATCTATATCAACTACAGATCGAAAATCAAAAGGGGAAGAGAAGAATAACAGTGAATATCATTACATATCGAAACTAGAGGAGGAGAAATTAGGATGAGGATGATGAGGAGGACCAGATCTGCGAAGGTATAGAAGACCGCCACCACCGTCGGGGTCATCACGCCACTGCAACGGCTAGGTTTCTCCACCGCCTCCGCCTCCATGGACCGATCGGAAACAGGGTAAGAAGAAGATCCGACGAAGCCGTCGTTCTCGTCGCCTCCATGGCCCATATCCGCATAAGCCTTCGGTCAACGCCCTCACGTCGGCGTCTTCGACCGCCACCGGCGCCTTTGAAACAGAGTAAGGAGCAGATCCGACGAAGCCGCAGAAGCTCTGCTCTGCTCCCTCCATCTCATTCACCTCTCTCTCTCTTACTGTGAGTTGTGAGAGAAATTATGAGAGATAGGGTAGAGAACTAGAGATAAGGTTAGGTAAATGGGTAGAGTTGGGAGAGGGGGAAAATTTAGTGGGGTTGTATTTGTGAGGGTAATGTGGACATTTCATCTGTTTAAGGTTACCATATTTGGAAATGGAAACAAAGAGGGGGGACGTCCCTAAAAGAAAATTGGGAACAAAGAGATGGGACGGAGTGGTATACACACTAACAGGATGCATCTCTCACTATTAGTATCAGGGTACTTGTGTGTAAACAAAAATGGGTAAAAGACACTTTCACACCATCAAGTTTGATGCAAAGAGACTGTAGAGACCTAAAATTTGTCTACTCAAAGTACTTACGTGCTAAACCACATCCAAATACGAAGACCAAATTGAGAAACACGACAAGAAAAATTCAGTATCAGACACTGCTGAATGGCGAATCGCATGACGCCACGTGTCAATTTACAGCTCAAGATTGACCAGCTCAGTCGCAAACATCAACTCCAATTAAAATGGACGTTACGATCGGAAGTGCGTCTTAAGTGTACGGTTACCGCAAATGTAATTGTATGTTTATTGTTAGGAAAACAACCAAAATACACTTTCCTATAAATACATTAAGCTCCCCTAGACTTTACAAAATTGTATAAGGTACCCCAAATTATTACAAAATTGCACAACGACCCCTCTATCTCCTTATAAATAGAGGAGGAACTTCATAAGAAAAATCACACCTAAGACACTTTCTCTACATCTTTCCTTACAACTTTCATACTATTTCTCTCAAGCTCAAAGCTTAGAAAAGAGAAGCTAGCAAAGTTCTGACAGGAGAAGCCCCCAAATGAGCCAGATCCTCGAAGGCGGAAAGACTTTGAAGGGAGAAAATCCCAAAAGTCGGCGAAGCCGTGATGAATAAGCCACAACGATAGTCAAATCTTCAAAGACGGAGCAATTCTCAAGATCAAGCCATCCACCCCAAGAAAATCAAATCTTCAAAGAACATCGAAGTACGGTGAACCCGCGAAAAACAAGTCAAAGTCAAGCAAAAAGACCATAAGCACTTGTGCCGGTCAAACCCCCATCAAGGACGTTGAAGATCCAACCGTCCAGAATCATCCCATCAAGTTCAAATTCCCCACAAGAATCAGAGGAGTAGTGTTTCTTCTAAAGAAATATGTTTCAGAGATTTGTATCCTGCTTATAAATAATAAAATGACATTTGTCGCCAAATTTCTATGTTTACCCGCTTAAGCGCAAAATTTGTGTGTACAGACACTTTCACCCCTTTCTGTTTGAGAAACGAAACTTTCACCCCTTATGTGTTCCAACTTCCAAACTTCAGAATACTTACTCTCCTTAGATGTTATATATCATACTCCAGGAAGTGCATTGATTCCGAAACTACTATAGTGACAGACAACCGTCTGCGGACAAGCAATGTGACAATTGGAGACGTTTAATAGGGTATGAGACACGTTCACCCACTCAAGTTTGATGTAAAGACACTTTGAGCCCTTTCAATTTGGATAATAACGCTTTCATCCCTTTCGTGTTCCAAACTTCAAGACACTTACAGCCCCCTGATTGTGTCATTTCCTACTTTAAGAGATCAAATTCTATTGTTCCCAAATATTATTGTTGCAAGACTCAGTGAAATTAGAAGCGTTTAATTTAGATGGCACTTTCATAACGGTTAGGAGTTGGGTCACATTGTAACTAAGTCAATTTAGTGGGGTAATTTTGTTATAAATAATCTTATGAACACTTGTTTTAGATCTTCACTCTTTTATAGAGTAAAAACGACTATTATTTTATATTCTCTCCTTTAAAAAAGTATGACAGTATAAATAAGACGGGAGTAGTTCTTTACAAATGTGTGTCGTTTAGCTCAACTGGGTTTGGTGCTTCTCTTCCACATAGAGCCGCTTTTTACAGTGAGTTGAAATCAATTTTGTTGATTAGTTGTGGAACATTAGCGACGCGGGTTGAAGTCAAGCAATTAACAGAGTCAATCTTCTAGAAAGAGTCCCTGAATATACATATGTTATCTTTAGAAAATACATGTGTGACTACGTTGATTCGTTTGCTAAAGTTTTAATTTACTCTTTTAACAGAAAAATCTAAAACAATCGTATTTAACAACCAGTAAGTCCTGCCATATATGTTATTTATTTCGACGATGATTACTACTACTATTATTATTTATTATCATTGAAAAATGAGTGTAGACAGAGATAGATACACACACATTTGCATGAGATATGAAGTGCGGAGACTTTGGATTCTCACAAAAAGGAAGGTTGAGACAGAAACTTGATAGAATCAAATGTTACTCTATCTATATAAAAAAAACAGCAAATAGTAGTAGCTATTATTGAGATTGAGAGAGAAAAAAAGGTGTTAAAAGAGACTGCTCAAACTGACCTATCGTTTTGACTTGTGTTTTTTTCCTTTTCCTCTCATTTAATTAATTTCTTCTTCTACTGTCTCTCCATAAAAGCCACACCATACCCACACACAGAGAGAGACCCAACCTCAGCAACTTTGAAAAAACAGAAACACACTTTTTTGCTCATTAATTTCCAAAGAGAGACTGAGAGGGAGAGATGGGGAGAGCTCCTTGCTGTGACAAGGATAAGGTGAAGAGAGGGCCATGGTCACCTGAAGAAGACTCCAAGCTCAAAGACTTCATTGAGAAGAATGGCACAGGTGGTAACTGGATTGCTCTCCCTCAAAAAGCAGGTACCACCCTAGAGTTATTTTCCAAATCTCTCTCTCTCTCTCTCTCTCTCTCTTTGTTGTTTGATGTTGTTATATTTTTTGTCAGGTTTAAGGAGATGTGGGAAGAGTTGCAGGTTGAGATGGTTGAACTATCTGAGGCCAAACATTAAACATGGTCAATTCTCTGATGAAGAAGACAGGATCATTTGCACCTTGTTTGCCAACATTGGAAGCAGGTACACACATACATGTACAGGGGCCGATCCAAGAATTTGTAACAGTGGGATTATTAGAAAAATATTCAAAATAACAATAAAATTTAGTTTTGAATTGATTTTTTTCATAATGTTTAACTTTGAAATGTTGAGTGAGAGTTATAATGCAATTTTTGAATAGCCAAACTGAAAACCCAAGCAAACTAGGGAAAATATTTTTCTTTTTATCAGCCCATGTACATACAAACATTTTCTGTCATACAGAAAGAGATACTTTGAGTAATCCTATGTTTTCCCAAAGTTTATGTCACATTTTGAAATTTGGTCATGTTAAGACTATGACAATGAACCAGTTGATCTAGGTAGATGTTCTTGAAGTTTATTAGCTTCTTTATGAAGTAATCATGATGATGGTTTGGGCTTATAAGTTGCTTCTCATTGTGTGTAGGTGGTCAATCATAGCAGGTCAATTACCAGGAAGAACAGACAATGATATCAAGAACTACTGGAACACCAAGCTCAAGAAGAAGCTCATGGCTAGTCTTCTTGTCCAACAACAAAACCACCACCACCACATGAAATTACAGTTTAACCCCCAACAACAGTCACAGCTTCCACCACAACCACAACCACCTCTACAACCTAATGTTAATGATCATCATCACATGATCAGCAATCATAACAACTTGAGCTTCTTCAACCCTTCTTCCACTTTGTCTACTATCAACACTTTCTCCTTTTCTCAAACCCTAGATCAGAGCTTGTATGGTAGTGGTGGTGGTAACAACATGATGATGCAGTGTCTACCACCTCTTAAAGACCATAATGCCCTCATGCTTGGTGGTGATCAACAAGCAAGCTGTTCTTCTTCTGATGGAAGTTGCAACCAGCAAGTGAACCTGTGGAAGGAGATCAAACAGGAAGGAGGAGACATTCTTCTTCATCATCATCAAAGAACAGGTGATGATGCCAACAACAACAGTAGTACTACTCTAGTGACTAGCAACCATCATCATTATGGCTACAATGGTGATGATCAGATGGGGAAGGGGTATTTTGGGAATATTGGTGTTGGTAATGGTAGCAATATTGTTGATCCATTGTTAGAGTATGATGTTGATCAAGTTAAGCAGCAGCTTATTGTGAGTGATGATGTAAGCAAGACAGATGAGGATAGGGGAGCTATGTACTTGTACAACAACTACCACTACTACTCTTACTGACAAGTGAATTCAACAAAGATTTTGGGGGATCAGTACTTGGAAATGGGGGATGGTACTTGTTTTTTCTTTCTCTCTTCCAGTTTGTGGGTTTTTGTGTACTGATGATGGTTTGGATGGGAAATGAAAAATCTCTCTCTCTCTCTCTCTCTCTCTCTCTCTCTCTCTCTCTCTCTCTCTCTCTCTCTCTCTCTCCTGTGAGGGGAGTGGTGCATTTCTTTTTGTGCATACCAGTATTTCATTTCGGGTACTAGTGATGGTTTTCTATGTTGGAAGTATATCTAGAAGTACTGTTGGCACTTGATGTTCATCAGAGGTTCAACTGGGTGTTGTGAAAACTAGGAAGAACTTATCATCATTGATGGATTTGACAATAGTCAAACACACCCACACACCAAGTTTTTGTAACTCAATTGTCTTTTTTGTTTTTTTGTCAAATGTTACCATAGACTGACTTCAAATGTGTATGTACATTGTATTGTATGTGTAACTTTCAGTATTGATTTTGGAAGATTTTATAGCACTAGAATAAAGTTTGGTTGCTGCACCCGTCAACATAACAAGTCTACTCGTTTTCTTTTATGCTTCAAGTGGAACCTTGTAGTATTCAAATACAAAAGTTATTGTTAAATATATACACGCGCACACACACACTAATATTTCTGTCGATCCATCTCTTTCTTCTCAGTTTGACTTCTTTCACTATTCATTGGATGACTTTGACGCGGTGATTTGATTAGCAAAACGATGCAAAAACTTGATAAAATTTCATCATTTTGCTACCCAAATCACAGGGTCCAAGTAACCCGATTACGGATTAAAGAAGTCAAAGCGGGAAGAAAGAGAGGGAACGAATGTGATGGAGAAATCTGATTATTTTAGCTGTTGTACACCCTCGGGTTTCTAGAGAGTCACTGAGGCGGAGCCAACCCTGGCCATGGGGTGGCACGTGCCCTAACCATCTTTGAAAAAGATCCAATTCTATTCCTCCTTTGTACAAACTTATTCACAAAATGCCTTTGCCAGAAAAGTGCCCCATATAAAAGTTTGAATTGTGTCTTAGTGCCTTTGCAATTTCGATTTCATAACATCGTGCCCTAATCTGTTAAGTTTTCTGGCTCCGCTTCTGCACGTGATATGCAGAAAAACAGATTATTGCAACCCTAAACAGTGTTCATGACCCGGAGTTATCCTGGCATCTGAATAATATATAATATTTACAAGGAGAAACGATGTAACAGCGTGTTTGTATAGACAAGGGTAGCTCCATGGAGCTTAAGCATTGGCTAAAATGGAGTAAGTATTACTATAAAAAACATGTGGGAGGTGGGTTATTGAGAGAGATCAGAGAGAAGCGCCTATCACGCAAAATGGGAGAGTGAGGAGTCAAGACAGCTAACTAAAAGGTGATCTGATGGCGACACCTGGACTGGGATTCTCAATGTGTGTTTTTCTGATCATTGACCCCTTCTTCTTATTGGTTGGCTACCATAAATCTGCAGAGGAAGCCATACTACCCACAGTTTGACCATTGTTCCCATACATGTCCTCAGCCTTACGTAATGGACAAGTAGAGCCTAGCTAAACCCTAAAATGTTAAACACAAACTTCTGCAAACCCGCATAAATGACTTCTTTCAACAACCGAGGTCACATGAGAGACTATAGCCCCCTCCTTTTCCGTACGAGATAAAAACATAACACACAAATATATGAGATATGACTTCGAATAGCCGGAGCCTTATAAACCGGACAGGCGATGGACGGATGTATGTTGTGTTGTGTGGGGGTTGGGGGCTATAAGTCGCACTCATTTATGCTTTTTCAGAAAATTCATTTTAGCCTCCACTGAAATTCAAGAATAACCAAGAATAAGAGCTTGTTTGGTATCCGTTTAAAAACAAGAAAAACAGTGGGAACAAACTTACCGAAAAAATATGTTTAAAAACATAATCAAAAAACTGTTTGGTATCCGTTTAAAAACAGTGTTTAAAATCAAAAACACGTTTGGCAACAATACTAAATTTCAATGTTAATTTGCTTGAAAATCATTTTTACGTACAATGCCGACATATATTTGATATTTATTGCATCTAATCACAGTTGAAATGTCTTTAAACACCAATAGTATGAAAAAAACACCAAAAAAACACCACATTTGCTGTTTTTTTAAACAGCTGTTTTTCAACATGTTTTTGTTTTTAAACAGGCAGAAAAACATGCATACCAAATAGGTTTAAGAAAACAATCATGTTTTTAATCAAATTTGATTAAAAACAGGGATGCCAAACATGCACTAACCCTTGATACTTGTGTTTATTCGTCAAAAATAACCAAGAATAACCAAGAATAACCCTTGTGTTTTGAGAATTTAGCCTCCACTGTCACAAAAACCTGGATCCACCCTTGCGGACAAACTACGTGATTTCTTCATCCGGCCTGGCCCTCCAAAATTAGGATTCGGATTTTGTGGCCTAGGCGTAAGCTTTGTCCGTGTTTCCCATATAGTGGAGGGCATTGCATGAGGCTGGTTCCAGAGAAGAACGATAACCTCCCTCTCTTAAGAGCAGGGGCGGAGACAGAAATTAGAAAGTGAATTAACACAGTTTTAGAGAAAGTGTGGCATTTTCATGTGTTGGGACACAATCCTAAGTTTTAAAAATAAGTGTGGCATTTTCATGTTTTGAACAGGGACACTACTATATTCATGTGTTCGGGCACAATCTTAAGTTTTAATAGTATTAGAGTTGTTTTTCCAACAGATCCGCCCCTGCTTGGCAGTGGAAAGGTAACAGAGCAATAAACAACCAGGCCAAATTGCATGGTTGAAAATGAACACCCACTTCAAAAATACCAGACACATTGAGTTGTTTATGGCAAAAGATAGCCTAAAGATAGCCTAAAGGCACTCATAGGGTTTTCTCAGGCCATGACCCAACTTAAAATGTTTAGAGACTAAATAGAGTTTTCAGCGACTGAAAATATAGGTTGTTGGGACGGAAATGCGATCTGGGTGAAGGCTAAACTTAATGACTGAAGAAATACAGGGTTAGATATTGAAAAACAGAATACAGCCGTGCCTTGTTTCTTCAGAACCCAGCACAGCTGTGGCAGGAATTGGTATTCAAATCCCGATCTCAACACAACTACATGCCAAACGCGCTAATAGTAACTATTTGTTCAATGTTAGAGGACGAGGAAATTGCAAAATACTCTTGAGAAAAACTCTGATCAATTGATCATGGGTGAGTAAAACAGGTCATTGTTGAGCAGTAAATCTCTCTTTGTTCCAGTTGACATGAAGGATTACAGTAAAATGGAAGCAATCACTAATACAATGATATCATTCTCATTACTTAAGACCAAAACTACTAAAGCAACAAGACTCGAACGCGCCTGATTATTCCCAGAGTTCCTGCATTTTCTTTCATATGGCACCTTTGAAAAGCAACGGAGAGCAACCAAACATACAATATCCCTGTAAAAAACATGAGTGCTTCAGGCATAATTCTCCAAGTATACTACTCCATTGATAGGTGAGGTAGACAAAGTTCATGCACGAAAATGTTTAAGTCAGGTAGTCAGAGGTAATACTGTTTCTTCGGATGTCTTCCAAATTAGCTAATGAAACTGCACATAGATATCGATAAGGCTCACTTGATTGGTCATTTATGTTTCGAGATTTTCAGACATGACTCAGAGATTGAGTTGGTCGTACCAATATGACAGAAAGGGGGCAGTAAAAAGAATCATTTGATCCGGAGAAGTAATCTTAATTATAGTAGACAGTAACTTCTAACACGGGTACTGGAAAAAGATGACTTATAGGATTGAATAAATGTGACCATAACATAAGAAATTCCGGAAATAGAGGCAAAAGCTCGTGATTGTATTGAGTGCTGGTCTCTATGATACCAAGGGCCAGTTTGGTAATGCTTCGGCTGCCACGGCAGAAACTGTTTCAGTGCTTTTGGTAAAAATAATGTTTTCAACTTTTCGGACAGTTTCTGCTGTCTCACAGCAGTTTTCATGAAGCAAGTGGGGATATGCTTTCCCGGAAAGTTTTTTGATTAATTTATCCACAACCAATTTTAGCATTACAAATTGAAAAATATCAATATTTATCTTTACGAAATAGATAAAGTAATATATTTTTGTCATCTTACCTTCTCACAACAGGTTCACAGTTGATTTTACCAAACACAAAATTACTATGTCAATATCTTACCGTAGCTTTCACATAATATATACCAAACAATATTTCAACTATAATTCACAGCAACTTTCCACAGTGATTCACACACACCGGCTTCTAGCACCGCACAGCTTTCCCAAACTAACCCTGAGAGGATGTTCTCACCCGCGAAAAACTCAAGGATACAGAATATGTAATCAATTGCAGGAATCGAGACACAGTTATCCCATTTGGTTACAGGTTTGCCATTTAGAGCACAAAATTCAGTAATCTGAATGACGAGTTTCCATCCATCGGTCCAATGTTCAAAGAATATGCACTTCTATTTTTATCAGGAACCTTTGTGTCCCAACTTATCAGCTTGAAATTTATGAGAAACAAGAACTGCATACACTTCGTAGCAAAAAAAAGGCTCATATAAGCTGAACAACTAGGTTCTTTCAAGACCTAAGACAAGAGAAAGTATTGTTGGGTCGTGCCTACCACGTGGCACGCCTCCTCTTTCAGTACTCTTTATATTGCATGGGGTAAACAAGACTATTAACTAGGGGAATTTATGTTTACCCCCTCAAGATAACAAGTGTGTATCTTTTACCCTTACATTATTTGAATATGCCCTTATTAAGTCGAAATTGTACTAATGTCCCCAAAATTTCAATTGGATATCATAAAAGATACATAAGGGTAATTGACACTAAACATACCTGCAAAATGCATTTGGGACATAAAACCCCCTGCACTTTCAATTTCCCACTACAACCCCCTGCAATATACATTGGCAGAACACATAACCACATATTGATGACGGGGGGTAAATTCCTAACAGAAATTGACCACGTGATGGACTTTGAAGTTGTTTTTTCTTCATTTGGAGAGCTACCACGTGAATAGCACGTCATGAATTTACGTTAGAATTTTTAACTCCCGTTATCAATTTATGGTTGAGTCCCATGGATGTATATTGCAGGGGGTTGTAGCGGGAAATTGAAGGTTCAGGAGGTTTTTGTGTCCCAAAAAACGTTTTGCATGTAAGTTTACTGTCCATTACCCAATATATAAATTTACAAACATCTTTTGAATTATACAAAAAGAATAATATATATATATATAATCAAATTTGTCGCACCCATGATTTTCGGAAATATCCCGCACCCGTGCATCTTAGATCATATATGATCCATCACAAGGAAAAGTACAGTGGTTTGGACCTTGTAGTTGATGTGGTAGAGTTTGGATGTGTTGGGACCTCTATGTTGGGACGTGTAGCATTCCGATAAAAAATTGAACGATACTACAGGACATTTTTACTGATAAATAATTTCAAAATCCACCAGATGAGGAGGGTGCTCTGGAGAGCAAGAGAATTAGAAGTTTTACCTGAAATATGATCCGACACTAAATTAAGCACCAACACCTGCTGCACCCCCAATCAGTTTGAGATCAAATATCTCAATCCAGTAGCCATCAGGGTCCTTGATGAATGCAATCCCTTTCATTTTTCCTGCATTCAAGAAAAAATACAACATATTTTAGCACTCACGTACAATTGCAGTATTATTAACTCTAAACTACTAGTACTCTACAAGAAGCATTCCGGTCAGCAATTCCTCACGATTGTCGTTCCAGTAAATTGAATCTCAAACTGCAGGAGTCCTACTTTCAAGGATCTTTTGCAAAGCGATAATTCTTCCCCATAGTTTAAGTAAAAGGTAATTTTTCACAGTACTTAAAACTAAAGGAACTCCTCTAATTAAAACCTTTGAATTCATATTCCTTGTGGGTTGTGGCTTTTGAACTAGGTACATGGCAACAACGTTTACCCTTAGTTAGTAATTTGTCTCTATTTTATGGCTACTAAAACCCAATAGCCAAGCAGAAACGATACTGATGTCCCATTTTGTAATTAAGTGTTTGTTAGCCGGAAAGATGTACTGTTAGTTAAAAAAAATCCAGAGTTTCCTCCAGCCAAGAACAGTTCTAGTTGACATTGCCCATTAGTGACTTTTGAAGCTTTTGGCTGAAACTTCTCTACTCTCACCAAAATCTTGCTGCGGATATTGAAGAACATCTTTCAGAAATATCCGCTATATCTTATAAGCATGCACAAATATTTATCGACTTTACACTATATGCTTAGGGTCAAGAACAATTCTACCAAGGAGGCATCAGATTATCTATAGTTCTATACTGAATTTGAAACTTCAAAATATAAATCCTACCATCATCAGGTCTTTTCACAAACTCCACTCCGAGGCGTTCAAATCTCTCGCAAGCCTTGTATGTGTCATCAACAGTGATACCAATGTGTCCTGAAAGTAAAACAAGTGTATCCAATAAAACAAATTGGAATTCAAACCCCGACATCCATGTCAAAGTGACATAAATTTGTTAAGTCAAAGCAATGAAACTGGATTAAAGATATTGACATAACACTGGGAAAATACCCAATCGATACACGATATATTGAAGGCATTGAATGAGTAGATTACTGCCTATAATGTCATATGCTGGTATACGGTACCGAATTCTAGGACACATGAAATTCTAGTTAAAGAACCAAATCATTATGTTCTTAAAATATTCTCATAATAACAAATCCCTGCCTTTTACAAGGGTAAGCCCTTACGGTAACCGTCGGATTTGGGGTAACACTGTGTTGCGACATAAATGAATACTATAGTTGTGTGCATAGTTCTGTTTCGGAAAGCTAACATCACGGGTAACATACCAAAACCGCGAGGTTCTGAATTGCCATTATGGTACCCTTTGAAATCTGGATCACTCTCCGTACCCCAGTTACTGTGGAAAGCATTTGCATATTAAGAAGTATTAGATACCTGTAAAACAAGACATTCCACTGAAAAAAAAAATGATATTGCCAAAACTAAAACATACTGGGTGAGCTCAATGGTAGCCTTCCGACCGAATGTCCAAACAGTTCGGTCAACTGGATTGCTTGGAGCTGATGATGGATCCTACAAAATGAAGGGAAAAAGAGATGTCAGCTCTTGATATTGTATACTACCTCTGTTTCTAGTGTATCAGCCTACTTCACTTTTTGTCATTATTCATTGTGTCACTTGACCCAGTGATTTGATTGGAAAAACGATACAAGAATTTGATAATCTTTGCATGTCTTGTAGAGTAAAGTTTACTCTACAACAACATGGAAAAGTTTCCAAAAAATTACATCGTTTTGCTATCCAAATCAGAAGAAAGGGATATCGTATGACCAATACACTTAAGAAGCCAAACTCTAACATATTGATCGTATCCTACAAATAAGCAAAAGCATGAAAGTTATCCGCAAGTTCTCTTTCCCCTATCAGTTTGCGAGGAAGTGCACTTGCAGTGACATAACAGGTACACATTGTTCCTCTAAAAGTTTCCTCCATCAAATCTGATTTTTGTTCAACTATTGGTGGAACTTTGATACAATGCCTTTTCGAAAGGTCCACAAATGATAAATCTTTGAACAACTCCAACTCAGAGCTAATCGAAGACATAAATTGTTAAAATCTATCTATTAGGTGACCTCTGAAGAAGACAGAAACAATGAACAGGAACTTCCTCACAAACATTTACTTGAAAGATACTTTGCAAAAGAAAGAATGAAGCAGAACTGTCTGAATTTAGTAACAAAATACATACATATACATATATATGTATATATATATACACATATGTATACATATATGTATACATATATGTACATATATGTATATATATACATATACATATATGTATATATATATATACATATATGTACATATATGTATATATATGTACATATATATATATACATATATATATATGTACATATATGTATATATGTACATATATGTATATATGTACATATATGTACATATATGTACATATATGTATATATATGTATACATATATGTATATATATGTATAGTTCCATTTATAGCAGAGGCAAATTTGAAAAGCAGAGGTAAACTAAAGGATAGTTTGCACGTGAGTTCCACCAGAAAAGCGAAGAAAGTGCAAGAAATCATGGACATGGATGTGAGGGTAATGCCTTTTTACCTCATAGCCCATGAAGTACAAGCTAAACTTCATTTCAGGAAAATCCAACCTCTTGAGTAACCTGAAACATGGAAGAAAGAACCTCACTTGTCTGCGTTCAGTAGCAATAAGAGATCACATTAAATGAAAAGGATATACGAGGCCAATACATAGCAATGCGACAAACTATTAAATTCACCATTATATTTTCGATCAACCCTCCCCAATTAGCCATTTAAATAAAAACTCTTTGAGAACCTACATTTCCAGTTTCAGTATGCATTAATGCATCTAGGTGTAGCCATTTGCATATTGGATTGATGACACAAATTCAAGAATCAGTTCAACTTCTACCATAGCCAGTCTCAAATTAATTGCATTTAATCAATGACTGCGAGGGCCGGCCCTAGACTCTCTGGGGCCTAAAGCAAAATAAAAGAAAAATGGCCCTCATAAAATGTATAATTATATCATACACTTTCAATTATCTTTTGATATAATGTAATTCGTTTCGTTTTTATGCTAACAATTATTATTTCGTTTCATTCTTTTGCTAAAAAAAATATTTCTGCAAAAGTATGAAAGATTTTTTCTTTTTAGATGCGTAGAGCAATACTAATTTATTTGTGTTAGAATTTAGATAAGATATCATACATTCAAGTTTTTAATTGTAAATAGATAGTGTCTAGAGAAGAATTGGATGGAGGCGGAATTCAATAATATGAAAAATTTCCTCCGTGAGGCCTCTTTCTTTACGTTTTGACTTTTCACCGGGTCAAAGTGATCCGGTGATTTGGACAGCAAAACGATTTAAATTTTTGATAATCTATTCGTGGTGTTGTAGAGGAAAAGTTGTTATACGACACGGTGAAAAGAAATATCAAAAAATCGTATCGTATTGCAATCCAAATCACCCGGTCAAAGTGACTCAGATACGAGTCAAAAAGTCAAAGCATAGAGAAAGAGTGATACGGAAGAAGTATCTAACATATGCATTTGGGGCTGGGGGCCTACGAGAACAGTGCTGCTTTAGGGTTGGTAACAACATTGCACAGTTGAAATCAATCTGAAACAGAACACCCAAACAACATAGCACCCAAATTCGGTAATGGACAAGGAGGCAAACAAGAAACTTACGACATGCCGAGTACTCGAGAGTAGAAATCAAGGCTGACTTTCGGGTCCTTAATCCGAAACATCTGTAAAAACCCCAAAACCAAACCCAAAATCAAATAACCCACCCATCATCACAAACTCAAATTCGAACCCAATAGAAGATTTTTTTTTTTTAAAACAGCCCTGAGACTACTTACAGTTTGCTGCATGATGTAATCTTTGGTTGCTTCATCGGGAGTAGCATGAAGCCCCAGGTTGTTTGACGGAGATTCCTTCGAATCGGAAGCCATCGCCGACGAGATTAACCGATAAGAGTTCCGATTCTGCAAAAAGAATTGAACATCAGAAGATGGTGAAAGCGAAGTCATGACAGATGAAGCAATCGACGGACATGGGACCTTTTGGGGTGTGGTTGTGGTGAAGATAGAAGAAGTGAGTGAAGGTGACAAGGAGGTTAAGGGTTTGATTCGAGTGAGAGAGAATCGAGATAACGAAGACGCGATCGAGTACGCCATGGATAGAGATTGAGATCGAGATAGAGAGAGACGCACCTTGAGTCGAGTCGGTGACGAAGATCGGGTTGGATTTCTGTAAATTTATTCAGCAAATGATAGATTGCTGCTTTTAGTCCTGAAATATTGCCTCATTATTCCACACAGCCCCCAAACTTTGGAATCGGTTACATCACTACTAAGCATAGCAGAAGCCCAATGGGGCTCATAATGCGGCCAGATACATAGGTTGGGGCAAGTGAGGCCGAATTTTGTGAATTCATGTGCCACCTTATTGTTGGCTCGACCTGTATGTTGAAAGATAATGTATGTGAACCTATGTGCATAGTCCAAACAATCATTAATGATCTGGTCAAGGTCCGAGAAGTGTGAATCGCGTCGCTCCCTTCCTGAGTTGAGCTTGCGAACGAGAGTAAGTGAACCGGAGTCGATGATTAATTGTCTAAACTCTTGTTGAGCTGCAAGTTTCAGTGCTTCAAGGATCGCCAGCGATCGAGGTTATGGTTTTGATTCGGGTTAGAGAGAAGTGAGATAACGAAGTCGCGATCGAGTACGCCATGGAGAGAGATCGAGAGAGAGAGAGAGAAACACACCTTGAGTCGAGTCGGTGAGACGGTGACGAAGATCGGGTTGAATTTCTGTCGTCCACGAACTTAATTTTGCGATTGTAAATTTATTAAGCAAATGAAGAATTGCTGTTTTTGGTCGTGAAATATTGCCTCATTATTCAACACAGCCCCCAAACTTTGGTATCGGTCTCTCTTTTTTTTGTAACACAAACACCATATTACAAAAAGTTGTCTACAAATACGTACAAGCATTGGGTGTGTTTGGACGAGCTTACATGAGTTAAAATTATATCAACTTATTGGAATGAATGATTGAATTCGAGAGAGAGGCTAATTTAAGATTATCCAAACATGACCATTATCTCGAGGGGACAACAAACACAAAAAGAACTTAGTCCTACCATATGTACAAGAAAAACACAACAAGATTAAACTGGAACTCTGGTTTTTGTTCTAGAGAGTGGTGTTCCGTGGATGCCATTGTGTAAAAGATGAGCTAGAGTTGTTGGAATGTGTTGATGTCGAGACCAAAAAGGGCTTTGCTCTCTCTCTCTCTCTCTCTCTCTCTCTCTCTCTCTCTCTCTCTCTCTCTCTCTCTCTCTCTCTCTCGCTGCAAGGAGGTCAATTGCTTAATTAATCTCTCGAGTAACCTGTTGTTCTATCGTTTGTGCTCCTGAAATAACACCCTGCAATTAACTGTACAATTTTGCTGTGGATTATTTCAAGACGAATATACAGGTAATCAAAGATTGGGAAGTCCATTTGATTTGAGTAAATCAATTATTGGAGGAGGAACTGTTAAAGGGATCAGATCGAATTTTCATGACTTATTTGGATTTAAAGAATGAGATATAGTTTTTTTTATAGAAATTTGGAGGTGAAGGTCATGGGAAGTGATTCCTTGGAGGTCTAATGGGTAACCGAAATTCATGGCCATTTCTAGCATAACTTTATCACATCTATGTTTATCAGCACTAGTTCCATAGAGTCACTCCCGCACCAACGATCTTATGATGATACGACCATGCACCATCAAAATGGAACACCGTCGGTTCTTGGTTCGTGTTCCAATTTGTAGAGTTTGCTGGTAGGGGGTAAGATTTTGAGGGTGTCTGGTTGTTGGTATCATTGGCCTTGTAGAGCGCGAGCAAGAGCAATGTAGATTTGCAGAGTACTTCTTTTGCATTCAAAAAGTGACATGTTCCTTTTGTCCAGATTATCCAGAGCTCGCCACAGAAGATTTTGGAGATCTGGATTGCGCATGCTGGTGAAGAGATTCTGAATCCGCTCTTGCTCCACTGTAAGTCTATCTTCTGTGTTTCCTATAGTAAAGTCTCCAAATTACAAATTAATTTTTTCAAAGAATGTTTAATCCCCCAAAGTTTGGGTAGCCGTTTTTGCTAAAGAGATACATTGTGGAAAATAGGTGGTAAGTAATAAGGACAATGTAGTGAGTTTTTTGTGGAAAATTGATAATGTAGTAGATTAAGTGTCACAAAAATAAAAATGTGTATATGGTGACGGTAAAAAGTTTTAATAAATAATATGATAACTTTTGACAAAAATAACCCATTTTAGGGTGTTCCTATCCAATGTGTTTCCGACTGTTTTTGGAACTAACAACCTTAGAGCATATATACATATGTGTGTGTGTGTGTGTGTATATATATATATATATATAAATATATATATATTGAGAAGTAACCTTGGAGCATCTCTAAGGAGGAGGAGCAAATATTTGTACTTTTGGTCCAAATGGTCATGAACCAAAATTTGGTCATTCATTTTACAGTTTTTGATCCAACAAAGAGGACCAAATTTGCTCATCCACTAATATCTTATTAGTTAAAAATATTAAAAAATGAAACTATAAATTCTATATGTAAATATGTAAGAGTTGATTAAACTTCAATTTTTAAGTGTCTTAAAAAAAATTTAAATTTTAAAGAGTTGGTCCTCCTACAGTACCGTCTCCAAATTGGTCATCTCCTTCATGCTGGAACAATTGTGCTCCAATAATTGGTCCTCCATTGGAGCACAATTTTTTAGTGTTTTGGACCAAATTTGTGTTAAGTGTGAAGAATGTTTTGTAACTTAGTCTAAAGTTGAGGGGATTACAAGCAATTTCATATATTAGCTATCTCTATTAATGTTAACCTAACTCTAGGTTAGGGTATCACATCACATCACATCACACAGAGAGAGGCTGAGAGATCTGACTGTATTCTTCATTCATTCATCATAGTAAAGTGGGTGTGGACCGTGGATGTAGCTAATTTGGTGAACCACGTAAGTCGTTGTGTTCTTGTTCGTGCTTATTTTTTCGTTTTGCTTTTCGTTGCGTTGTCGAATCGCTCCAAAACGGTCCTAACAACTGGTATCGGAGCCCGATTGGAATTGTGCATCGGATTGAAGGAAAGAAAAAAAATAGTTTTTTATTCTTCGATTTAAAAAGAACTTTACCTCCTGATCAGCAAAGATTTCGTAGTTCTCCCTTCACTGCTAATGAAGTCAAGACTACTGTATTTTTTTTATCTCCTCTTAAGGCTCCAGGCCCTGATGGTATGCAGGCTATCTTTTTCCAGAAAGGATGGCCCTTCATTTATAATCAAATTACTGCAGCCATTCTCTCATTCCTTAACTCTGTTCATCTTATGAAAGAATTTAACAAAAATGTTATAGTGCTTGTGCCTAAGACTAATAACCCCCTTTCTGCCTCTGACTACAGGCCCATTAGTCTATGTAATGTAATCTATAGGATTATTGGTAAGGTCATTGTTAATAGACTTAAAACTGTTCTCCCTTCTTTAGTCTCTTGTAACCAAAATGGTTTTTTTCCAGGACGAATTATTCAAGATAATTTACTTATTGCTCAAGATCTAGTCGACACCATCCATAAAGCCAATTACCATAAAAAGTTAGGAGCCCTCAAGCTGGACATCTCCAAAGCCTTTAATAGGGTTAGATGGGATTTCTTAGAGACCCTTCTCCATCAAATGCATTTTCCCTCTCACTTTATTCATCTTATCTTACAATGTGTCTCAACAGTCTCCTATCAAGTTGTTATTAATGGTGCTGCTTCTGTCTCATTTAAACCTCATAGAGGCTTGAGGCAAGGTGATCCCTTGTTTCCCTTTCTCTTCTCCCTTTGTGATGAGGTCTTCTCTTCTTCTCTTCTGCATGCTAATAATATAGGACTTATTCCAGGTATTCCTTATACTAATAGAAACGAGATTACTCATTTACAATTTGCTGATGATACCCTACTTTTTTTCCATATTACTCAAAATGTAGGAGTCCATATTCAATCTTTGCTCTCCTCCTATGCTAGGCAGTCAGGTTTAGACATTAATAGTAATAAATCTTCTATTGTCTTTAGTCCAAATTGTTCTCACAGTGATAAACATGCTTTAAATCTTGCTCTAAATGTCACTGAGCGGCCACAATTAGGTAAGTATCTTGGTATTTATCTTAATAAAAAAGGTAACAATAAAGAACTCATAGCAGATACGGTTAGTAAGGTTTATAAGAAATGCTCTAGTTGGAAGGGGCTACTTTTGAACTTTGTAGGAAGATGTATGCTCATTAAAGCTGTTATGAATAATCTTTTGGTTTATCCCATGTCTATTAGTGTCTTTCCTAGTAAAACTTGTAAGTTAATCACTTCTATGTTAGCAAAATTCTTATGGTTTGGAAATACTTCTGCCAAAGGTATACACTGGCTTCCCTGAATTTTCTATGCAACAAGATTAATAGAGGGGGCTTAGGTTCAAGCAAATTGCTGCTTTTAACAATGCTTTACTAGCTAAAAACAGTTGGCGAATGATATCTTCTAAATCCACTCTTTTCTCTAAATATTTCACCAATAAGTATTGTAGAAGAACTCATTTTAGTATTATTAAGGTTGGTCCGTCTACCTCTACTGCTTGGAGAACCATCTGCAAAGGAAAATGCAATCTTTCTCAAGGAATGGCTTGAAAAATTGGTAATGGGCATGATATTAGATCTTCTGGATGGATCCCAGATGTTCCTGCTGGTTCTTTACAGGAAATTTTGAAAACCACTGATCCCAGGCATATTTTTAAATCAGTTGATCAATTATTAGACTCATCTATTGACGGAAGTGGCAGATGGTGTAATAGTACTATCAATCATCTCTTTCATAGATGGCTTGCTAATAGGATTATGGAGCACGATTGTGGTCATTTTTACCAAATGAATGTCCCCTTTTTGAAAGCCTCTTCCTCTGGTGTATTTTTTGTGTCTTTTACTTACAATTTGCTTAACTACAATAATTGTTCCCCTAATTTACCTTCTTCTGCTCTGCATTACAAATCTATTAGTCATGATTTCAATTGGTCTATTCTTTGGTAATCTGGTTTACCAAACAAAGTTATAGCTCTTCTTTGGAGGATTCTCACTAATTCTCTACCCACTTTGGATAATTTGCATGCTAGAGCCTCAGCTGTTAGCCAAATCTGCCTTTTCTGTAATGTCAACAATGAGACAGCTACTCATCTCTTCGTCCTTTGTCCAAGGGCTCAAGGTGTCTGGCATAAGGCTAATATTATGATCCTTTCCTTTTCCACTCTTAACATTTTATATTGGATCAAAAGATGGCTTAAAAAAAGAAGGCTTGGAAAGATAATCCTCGTGTGTTGCCTTCCTGCCATCATTTGGATCCTCTGGAAAACCAGAAACCAGATGATCTTTCAAAAAGTTAACACTAATGGGGATCAGATGTACCATCTTGCTCAAGACCTCGTGGGCCTGATTTTGCTCTCTTCTAATACTAATTACTGATTTCTCTGATACTTCTCTCAGATTTAACAGCTACGGTTAAGATTGCTTTGGTTGATGGTGCCCCTTCTTGGGCAAAGGCTAGTGATCAATTTGCAGCATGCTCTAGTGTCCAGAAGGTTCTAGATGT
The DNA here is from genome assembly GCA_023055425.1 of Linanthus parryae. Lineage (NCBI taxonomy): Eukaryota > Viridiplantae > Streptophyta > Magnoliopsida > Ericales > Polemoniaceae > Linanthus > Linanthus parryae. Next base: position 177,070,414 of record JALGPY010000001.1, on the reverse strand, counting down.
GGCTCCTTTAGCTTCTGTCCCACCTCTTTGGCGATCCAGTGGAAATCCCAGCTGTTAGTGCTTGCGATCTTGGCTTGCTTTTCTGCTGAAGGTGGTGTACCTCCTGTGGCTTCTGAAGGCCCTCTTCGTTCATGCCCCCTCCCTCTGGTGCAGCTTGTGTAGATGCCCTCCCTCCTTTTCCTCCATGCTTGGTTCCCTCTGATGCTATCATTCCCTACATAATGGAGTAGCTATTTGGAACTAGTCTTTCAGTTTATGTTTAGTTGGTTTCAATCTGTATTTTGTACTGTTTGTGACTATTTGGTAGCTTTTGGTTGCTCTTAGATGAAGAGCTAGTTTCTTTGGTTGGTAGCTTTTGATTTTCCATCTCATGAACTTTAGTTGTATTTTATCTTTGCTACCTATGCAAGTTCTCATGTTCAACAAAAAAAGAAAAAAAAAATCGACAACTATGCTCAACTAGCGGCAGCGTCGGTACTCACAAAACAGCGGCGTTAGAAGGAAGTTGCAGGAGCCTTGGGTTCTTGGTCAACTAGGTAATACTACCTCCTTTTTTCTCTATCACACCGCATTAACTTTTTGACTCGTATCTGGGCCACTTTGACCGGGTGATTTGGATAATAGTTGGATACATTATTTTATTCAATTAGTTACTTTGATTGGTGCCTACTGCCAAGTGTCAGTCGGGGTCACTTTGGAAGGACCAAGGTGTTGCGTTGCTGTGTGCGTGGAAGGAAGAAAGTACATTTAGGAGAAGCGATCCAGCGCTTCTCACCCGCCGCTGGTCAGTGCTGCAGATTGTTGTCTTGTGGTCCAAGAATTGTTTTGGACGTATCTCAGCACTCAGGAATCCGGTTGACTTGAAACAGGAGTCAAACTAGGGGTTTTTGGACGTTCCGGATCTGTTGATGTGATCTGCTTACTGAGATTTTGCACAATTTGAGTGGGAGTAATGGCGGACGACGGTAGATTCAAGATTGAGAAATTCGACGGGACGATTTTTAGCCTATGGACGATGCAGGTAGAAGACTATTTGTATTAGAAAGACTTGTACTTGTCGTTGGATGGAGTTGAGAAGAAACTAAGAGAAATTAAAGACGAAAAATTGAAGATTTTGGACAGAAAAGCTGTAAGACTTGTGAGATTGAGTCTCACATCGTCAGTTCTGTTTAATGTGTCAAAAGAATCGACGACGAAGGGTTTGATGGATGCTCTCTCACAGATGTATGAGAAACCTTCAGCAGCGAACAAGGTGTTTCTCATGCAGAAGCTCTTTGATATGAGGATGACCGAGAGTGGCAATGTTTTCCAGTACCTGAACGAGTTGAACATCGTCATAGGCCAGTTGGAATCCGTTGTGATTACATTCTTTGATGACGAGACGAATGCACTGTTGCATCTGTCCGGGTTACCCAAGAGTTGGGGTGGCGTAGTGACTGCTGTGAGCAATTCTGCTAGAAAAGACAAGCTAGGGTACGACAACGTGGTGAGCAATGTAACACCCTGAAATCTCTAGGGGTAATATTGCAATATCTTCAAATTTTTGAAGAAAAAGAGTAAATAAAACTTTCTCTGTTTCACAACTAAATATGGAACATGTATTGACAATAGATGGACACGAGACAATAATATGACACTCAGAAAGAAATGAGGTAAAAGAACAAGGAAAAAAAAAAGAGAAAACTTCTGGCATCAAAGTATAATTTATCCGAAATCGAGTTTTCAATCCGGTATTTTGCCAAGCTGGTGATTACTACAAATTGAGGGCTGGTTTTGCTTTACCTTAAAATAGGGGAGGCTATGGTAAGATTTCTAGAAATTTCAAATTACCCTTAAATCCTTAAATTTTAGAATATGACAATTACAGCCCTCTTATGTGTCATTCTCCCCACTAACTTACCACCACATAGTGACACATCAACCTATGATGTGTCAACCAACTAATATGCTACCCATTCTATAAATATCAACCAAAACCAGTTGAACTCATAATTTTGGAGAAGAACCTCCGTGTACTCTCTGCAATCATCGGTATAAATCATGAGATGTTTGGCTCTGTATACTCTTCACACTTAATACTCAAAGTCTCCAGTTGAATTCATGTTGAAATTTGATCTTTAACAACACCATTTAGTCCCAAAGTTGCTGGGAAGTGGGAAGTGTTTCTGAAATTCACCTGGATCTTGTGAAACATTTTATCTCAACTTCTAGCCTCTATTTCTCCCTCAATACTTGGTGAAATAAAGAACCAATTGGTGCTAGGTAATCCCTGAACATAATGCTATAGTTTCATGATCATAATATTTTCATTATAAAACATATTCATGCTTGAAATCAAGCTCAAAGTTAGTACAATCTGTCTATAAATGCTGAGTATGAACTGAAATGGTGAATGTGACTGATTTGTGGCTGCCCTATCTCACTCATCATATGATGAAGTGGGTTTCTTCTTGTCCCTGAATACTCATTATGCTTAGTACTTCCATTACCCAGTTGATAGCTGTTGAGTTTCAAACTCTAGCTCCTATGTTCTTGGCTCTAAGGTTACTGAAGAACTTCCGGGAATTTACCTTGCAATATGCCAGGCATTTGCTGCCAACTTTGAGACGTTGTGGATTCCTTACTACCTTGTCAAATGGAAATCTATTTGTACCTGCTTGTTCATGGCACAAAACTCTACAAGGTTTGTGTTAAGCGGTTCATGAAATTCAACCTCTAAATGGGCTGAAAATCAAGTTGAAGTTGGGACTTTACGTTGTTCGTAATACCCAAACTGGAAAATAATGTAAGTGTGAAAGTTGGAGTTAAAACAACTATATTCAATCTTTTATATCTTCCTCCCTATTTAATGAAACCCAATTATTCTTTCACCAATGTAAAGATTGTATTGAATACTTCAAATCAGGTTCCTTAAGTCGCGTTCAAAATGTAAACGGGTTTTCTAGAAATTGGGCCTAAGATTGACTGAATATTGGTTTTTGTGGAAAATATAAGCGGAAACTGTCATCTTTGAACCATAGTAACTTCTTCATTACTTAGTCAAATCTTATTCTGCTTTCACCTGTGAGAAACTAGTTAATAATACTTCAATTCTCTCAAAGCAAAGAATTTTTCACTTTATAAAAGTTCTCTAAAATAATTCTCAAGTGTGATAGTTAATGTTTTCATCCAACTTTGGCTAAACGTATCTCCACGTGTATTATGAGTTTTGGAGAACTCAAATATGTTCTGAAAACATGACGCTTCAATATAGAAAACACTGTTTCCTGTTTCTCAAATCTCTTCCAAAATTGATCAGAAATTGACGGTATAGTTGACCAGTTAAGATGATTTCTTCATAACTTTGACATTTTGATTTGACTTGTCAGATGAGCTAATTGACCAAAATGTCTTACTGGAAAGTTGTTCAGAATAATAATTTAATTTTAGGGGTTAAGTTTGACCAAGTTTAACTTTATGAAAATCCTAGTTTGGCTGAGCTGTATAGGAGGGGCAAATCAGTAATTTTGTAATAATTTGGATTGGACATTAAAATCCTAACTCTAGGCATGACATCATGCCTATGTACCAATTTCATAATATTTGGAGCTAGCATACACCTAACTGGGTTGAAATTGACTAGAAGTCAAGTGTAGGGGCTTTTCTACAATTTTGCTAAACTATAGGGATCCGAATGCAAATAAGTTAAAGTTACAGAATTCAATGCTGAATATATCAGGAGGGAATACGAAGCAAGCTTGAACATTAATAGACTTCAATGAGTATCGCTGGAAGGTTCATGTACAATTATTGACTGTCCTAATGAGACTGAGTTGTTAGGGGCAAAATAGTAAATTTGACTGGGCAGTCAACATAACATTTTAATATGCATTCCTCACATAGAGGACAAGTGGTAATAGCATGTATGCTGGAATGGAATAGTGATTGCTGGATTATGAAATCAGCTCTGCTGATAAGGAAACTAGGTTGGATATCAGGTATGCATATGTATGGTTGCGCTATTATACGTGTTTCGCTAAGTTGATAGCACTTATATGAATAGTATGGTTTCAAGTTGTGATATGTGATGTTATGATCGTCTTCGGACGTTGTGTTGTCTTCTGACAACTGGGAATTGTCTTCAGACGTTGTGTTGTCTTCGTACAACTGGGAATCGTCTTCGGACGTTGTGTTGTCTTCGGACATCTGGGAATTGTCTTCGAACATTGTGTTGTCTTCGGACAACTGGGAACTGTCTTCGTACATAGTAGGCAACTAGTAATACTCTCTGGACTAATGTCCAGTAGGGGGTGTGCACACTTAAGGTCTAGTTTGCCTTGGTGGATTAATTTGCCTTCCTTGTCGGAAGTGAATCTAGTCTTCACGACCCTCTGGGTGGTGAGATTTGGAATCCTCCGTATAAGGCAGGTATGGTTGTGATGTTATGGATGTTTCAGGATTCCTTGAGTTACAAGTTACTGGTTCTCTATTTGTGTTATATGTGGTAATGTGATAGGGTCCTGGCTTGAGCCTCTGTAATTTTTAAAGTTGAATTATTTCAAAATTTATTTATATTATTTTCTTAGTACTATACTACTTGGCATATTTTCTAACTTGTGTGGATATTTTCTATCTTTTCAGGTAAGTACGTGAAAATCTGGGGATATAATCAATCACTTAGAAGTCCCCTAAGTATAATCGTAAGTTTGATTTAAGTTTCAGTTTCTTTAATTCTGTCTCGTAACAGAACCGTTAGGATTTGACTTCTTTCTTGGGCATTCGCGTGCCTTAGCAGAGGACACTCCCATGATTCTGGGGGTCTTATGGTAGATTTCCCAGCTCTGAGAGGTGGGGTGTTACAAGCACGATACTCGGTGAAGAGATGTGCAGGAAGAGCAGTGGATCTAGCAAATTCTTTGATGGTGCACTATATGTCGAGCAGAGGGGGAGATCAGCAGAAATGAAGAACGAAAACAAGGGTCTAGGTCGATCTAAGTCAAAGTCAAAATGGAAGAAGAAAGACATTAAGGACATCGAGTGCTACAACTGCGGTGAAAGCAGACATTGTGCAAGGGCGTGCAAGAATTCGAGCAAGAAGAAGCCAGAAACCAACAAAGGTAACAATTCTGTTAATATTTCTGAAAGTGATCAAGAAGCATTAATATTATCTGTATTCTCAAAGGAGGATGTGTGGGTGGTCGATTCTGGTGCTTCGTTCCATGCTCCAGGTAGAAAAGATATTCTTCATAATTAAGTGCAGGGTGACTTCGGGAAGGTGTATCTCGGAGACAATGAGGCCTGTAAGATTGTTGGGAAGGGAGAATCCAGCTGAACTTAGATAATGGAACAACTTTGGAATTGACTGATTAGAAATTTGTAAATCATTTGATTTCATTTGAGGGAAAACATTTTACAGGAATACATTTTCTTCCAACCAAACAGGACCAAAACACCAAAACAAGGAAAAACATTTTACAGAAAAATATTTTACCAGCTACCAAACAGAGCCTTCCTGTCTACCAATCACTGAGAGTTTGGTAAAAGACACTTTCCACCCTCGTACTTAGGCACAAGTACACTATGCTACCCTCACGTTTGAACAAATACACTTTGCACCCTTAGCAACTAACAGACTCTAACTGAGGCTAACAGATCTAACAAAAGACCGTTATACCCTCTATGCCACCCTCTCTCTTCCCCCAATTTTCTCTTCCCCTCGTGTTATGAACACACCATCACCAATACCAACATCGACTCTCTCTCTATCTCTCCCCTACCCGACCCAGATTTGGGTTTGATTAGATTCAAGCCCCTTAAGCTCTGCTTCCCCTACGGGGCTCTTGCTATTCCCAGTACACCGCCGATGTCCTCTGATCTTGGGGCCGACGTGGCTCTTGGATTCACGATCTCTTTTACAGACCAACCAGTTTGACCAATGACCAACTCCGACCGAATTCTGAACAACAAAGTGTTGAACCAACTTCGTTCATATTTGGTTGTGATGTTTTGAGTTTAGATGGGTCGAATTGGGAGAGGGTTTTCTAGGTTCGTAGTTGGGTTACTTGTGGAACTTCAACCTGGGAATAACAAGCTTAATTCAGCAATTCATGTGTTATATCAATTGAATTCTTTTTTTTTTTGTACAAATATCAATTGAGTTTTTTCTTTTTACTACTGTACTAGTATTTATATGCCAAAAAATATGGGTTTTGCCTTTTAAGTGTTCTTCTTAAGAGATGTTGAGGATCGGATGATGTCAACAGAGATTTTCAAAATCTAGAAAAACTCAGAACTTAGAACTGAGATGTGTGGGTTTTGTAATGTCAGTAGCTCGATTTGTTTTTTTTTCCAATCTCCAAGTGGTTTTGGAGAAAATTTAGAACTATGAACTGAGATGCTCTAAGTTTTTGTCAACGTTGATTAGCTATATTTGCTGTTTTTTTTTTGAGAAAAGATTTGCTGTTTTTTATGAATCTCCAAGTGGTTTTCGAGGTTTGGTCGCTGTTGAGAATCTCCAAGAATTAAGAATTGGGAGTTTGCTGCGGCGGCGGTGGTGGTTGTGGTGGGTGGGTGGATGGGTGTAATAGACTTGTGCACAAGCGGGGTAAAATTGTCAAAAGATATGTCAAATGTTGATTTTTAGACGGACACAAACAGAAGGGAGTAAAGTGTCTGGACATTTTTCCGTTTGAGGGGTGCAAATTGTATTTGTTCAAACGTCGAGGTAGCATAGTGTATTTTTGCCTAAGTACAAGAGTGGAAAGTGTCTTTCACCCTTGAGAGTTTGTTAAAGTGTTGTATTTTAATTGATTGTATGTGGTACTCTAAGAGCATCTCCAACCCATTGCTTTTTCCCCCTCCCCTCACCTCCCCCTCCCCCTCCCCTTCCCCTCACGGGCCCACCATTTTCCCCCTCCCCCTCCCCCTCCCCTTCCGCCAAACTACTAATCGTCTCCAACCCATTTCTTTCCCCCCACCCAAAAAATTAATTTGTAATATATATTTAATGATTTAAAAATAATTATTAATACCATAAAAAGTAAATGCAAAATTGTTTACCAATATATATATACACACACACACATACACACACAAAAGATGTTAATAATAATAACAATGATATATTTTGTATCGTTATCATTGAATAAATATGACGTTTTTAACCGTGTTTTTTAATTATTGAAATTATAATTGTTAACAGTATAAAAACTAGGTTTTATTAAATTTCAAAAAAATAAGATAACGATGACTTTTCGTAAATATACTTTCCAATAATCGTGAATACATTATTAATTTTAAAAAATAATACAAAATAAAATTTATTAATCATAATAATAAAATACATAATATAATCACAAAAAAAAGTATGTGTAGTTAAAATTATCAAATATTCAATTAATTAATCATTCCATGTAGGGGGAGGGGGAGGGGATGTCCATGGGGAAATCCCCCCTAAGAGCATCTCCAACCCATTGCTTTTTCCCCCTCCCCTCACCTCCCCCTCCCCCTCCCCCTCCCCTCACGGGCCAACCATTTTCCCCCTCCCCATCCCCCTCCCCTTCCGCCAAACTACTAATCGTCTCCAACCCATTTCTTTCCCCCCACCCAAAAAGTTAATTTGTAATATATATTTAATGATTTAAAAATGAATTATTAATACCAAAAAAGTAAATGCAAAATTGTTTACCAATATATACACACACACACAAAAAAGATGTTAATAATAATAACAATGATATATTTTGTATCTTTAATCATTGAATAAATTTGACGTTTTTAACCGTGTTTTGTAATTATTGAAATTATAATTGTTAACAATATAAAAAATAAGTTTTATTAAATTTCAAAAAAATGAGAAAACAATGACTTTTCGTAATATAATTTCCAATAATCGTGAATACATTATTAATTTTAAAAAATATTAAAAAATATTTATTAATCATAATAATAAAATACATAATATAATCACAAAATATTAGTATGAGTAATTAAAATTATCAAATATTCAATTAATTAATCATTCCATGTAGGGGGAGGGGGAGGGGATGTCCATGGGGAAATCCCCCCTAACCATCCCTCACCCAAGGCAAAATTTATCCCCATAGCACCCCCTCCCCCTCCCCCTCCCCCCATGGGGTTGGACATGAACCGTACTTTTGTACGATTTTCCCCTTCCCCCTCCCCCTCCCCCCATGGGGTTGGAGATGCCCTAACCATCCCTCACCCAAGGCAAAATTTATCCCCATAGCACCCCTTCCCCCTCCCCCTCCCCCCATGGGGTTGGACATGAACGCGTATTTTTATACGATTTTCCCCTTCCCCCTCCCCCTCCCCCCATGGGGTTGGAGATGCCCTAATGGGGGAGAGCACGAAAAAATTGTTCCAATCTCATCTCAATCTTCACTAAAAAATTGCTGCAATCTCATCTCCATCTTCCTCCTATTTCTTTTTCTTTTCTATAGCTATTTTAGTGATTGCTCAACAACTATAAACGCTGGATATGGCAGACGATCATTACCATATCTTGTCGACCCAATATTAAAACCTGGACCCATCTAACAAAGAAGAACAACATCCTCACGGTCCAAAATAAAAAAGTCCAAAACCACCCCAAACATCGCACTCCCCAATTTAAAAAACCAGCAAAAAAGGAAAGTCATCCAACCACCCCTTCACCAAGTTCTGTATACAACAAGGAAGTAGTTTCCCACTTTTCTTTCCCTTCCCCACCATAAACCCCATCACATCTCTCCCCAAAACCCACCGGGAATGGAGAAATCCGGCTACGGCCGAGACGGCATATACAGATCACTCCGTCCACCAATACCCTTCCCAACAGACCCAAACCTCTCCATGATCCAATTCCTCTTCAGAAATTCAACCTCCTACTCCAACAAACCCGCCCTCATCGACGCCGACTCAAACGAGACCCTCAACTTCGCCCAATTCAAATCCACCGTCGCCAAACTCGCCCACGGACTCACCCAACTCGGCATCAAACAAAACGACGTCGTCCTCATCTTCGCCCCCAACTCAATCCACTTCCCCATCTGCTTCTTCGCCATCATCGCAATCGGCGCCATCGCCACCACCGTCAACACCCTCTACACAGTCCCCGAGCTCAAAAAACAGATCGAGGACTGCAAACCCAGATTGGTCATCACTGTTTCTGAATTGCTGGATAAGGTCAAAGGGTTTGGTGTTCCATATCTACTTCTGGGTTCTGATCAGTTTCGCGAGTTGATTAATGGGTCGGTCTCAGATTTACCAGAGGCTTCGATCAAATCAAGCGACACAGCTGCTCTTTTGTATTCGTCTGGGACGACTGGTGTTAGTAAAGGGGTGGTGTTGAGTCACAAAAACTTTATAACGGCCGCGTTGATGTTGACCGTTGACCAGGACTTGGCTGGAGAGATGCACAATGTGTTTCTGTGTTTCTTGCCCATGTTTCATGTATTTGGGCTGGCGGTGATTCTGTTTAGCCAGCTGCAGAGAGGGAATGCGGCTGTGTCGATGGCGAAGTTCGATTTGGAGATGGTTTTGCGGAATGTGGAGAAGTATAGGGTGTCTCATTTGTGGGTTGTGCCGCCTGTTGTGCTTGCGCTGGCTAAGATGAGTGTGGTGGAGGAGTATGATCTGTCGTCGCTGCGGCAGATTGGGTCTGGGGCTGCGCCGCTTGGGAAGGATTTGATGGTCCAGTGCGCGAAGAAGTTTCCTCATGCTGTGGTTATGCAGGTATGTTAGTGGAGAATGGATGGAGAGAACCATTGATGGTCTATTTTAAGCATTGTTTTTTCGCATCAATATTTGATAATTTGAACTACTATTGGCCTGTTACTTTTTTATGCTACAGGGCACATGTGTTGAAGTGAATTACGGAACAAATATATAAAACTATGAATAACCAAGTTAAGCATAGGCCATAACTGGTTTTGGCATTGTTTAAAACTTAGTTATTCAGTTTCAATATTTGAATTAAGATTAGTGTATTACTATTATTTGAATTACGGAACAAATATATAAAACTATGAATAACCAAGCTAACCATTGATGTTCTGTTTTAAGCACTGTTTTTTTGCATCAATATTTGAACTATAATTAGTCTATTACTATTATTGTACTACAGGGCACATCTGTGTGAAGTGAATTACGGAACAAGTTATAAAAAACTATAAAGAACCAAGTTAAGCATAGGCCATAACTGGTTTTGGCACTGTTTAAAAACTTAGTTATTCCGTACCATTTTCTTGTTTCATTGCCCCAATCAAAGGAATACTAATGCATTCCATTATGTGACTGACTTATGATATCTTGTCTACATTCCCGCATTTTTTTGTTACTATAAGAAGCTTGTTGATTATTTCGGTCTGGGTTCTAATGGAAACAAAAACTCTTGAATTTCAGGGCCTTGGAATGACAGAGACCACCGGAATTGTTTCTGTTGAGAATCAACATTTTGGTCCCCGACATTCTGGTTCAGCCGGTATGCTTGTCCCAGGAGTGGAATCCAGGATAGTTGGAGTCGATTCTCAGAAGTCTCTTCCACCAAACCAGTTAGGGGAGATATGGGTTCGTGGACCTAACATTATGCAAGGTAGAGAAATTAATTAAATTTCTGTAGTCTGACATATATGCACGAACCATGTTTATATTACAAATACGTTCATTGGTAATTGAAATCAAAAGAAGTCAATTGTTGACATAACACTGTTGATTTTACCCTGACTAGTTGAGGAGAGCATGGTATGATAACGGTCGGATGATTACCACGCCTAATGCTGTGCTGCCACAATTCTCTCAGGCCCCAGCGAATTGCTTTCCCATGGTACACTAGTGTCCACACGAGTGAATCTGATGATTGGCGAACTTTTCTATTTCACGTTAACTATTCCACGATTCGTCAGTTTCTTAGTGTAGTCTTTTCAAATATAGCAAGTACTGGAGTTTTTTAGTTGAAAGAGTACAGAAAGAAGTTCTTATGATGTCCATAAATGTAGAACTATATGTAATGTTCATACCTAGCACTCTGTAGAAGGGTATATCCGTAAGAAACCCGTTTTCATCCCACAAAGTGGATTGATCCGTCCTCCTGGTAACATCGGATGTCCTGGAAAAGGCAAGAGATGCATATGTTCACATCGAAGACAGAATTTATAAACTAGAATCAAGTGTACAAATTCGCAGTCGTATGTGCGAGAAGTAGTTGTATGTTGAGCCATCACCAAAATTTTGGAATTTCATCTGAATGAGGGCTGCGTAAGATATATAAGATCGGTTCTTAACTTCAGATAGCAAAATGGTAGGTTCTGATAAGTTCTAATAAGACCTTGTGTTTTATGTCAGCCAACTCAATTTCATTTTCTTTTATATAGCCATGCATTGAATGAGTACTATAAAATAGTCAAATTGTGTTCTTAGCTTTAGTGTTTATTTCTTTCTTTTCAGAGTTTCGTTGTCGCTTCAACTATTTTGTTGTCAAATAAATATCAATTTGGCCTTTTGTTGCATTAAAGTTAATGAAGATTATTAAGTTGCTGGATTTCATTTTCAGGGTATTTTAACAATCCACAAGCCACGAAACTCACTTTGGATAGGCAGGGGTGGTTACACACAGGAGATCTTGGATATTTTGATGATGAAGGGCAATTGTATGTGGTTGATAGAATCAAGGAGCTAATCAAGTGCAAAGGATTCCAGGTATATGCTTTATGATCTACTTACTGAAAGTACGATTAACATTCTTTTCTTGATTTCTCATTTTCCTGAAAGTAACTATTTCCATTCAAGAGCTTAAGCACTAGCTAGAAAACATATCACTTTAGGAATTTTGTTGAAATTCACCTAACTAATCTTGTTTCCATCTCTATGTTGGTCCTTGCCAGGTCGCACCAGCAGAGCTTGAAGGACTGCTTATTTCTCATCCTGAAATATTAGATGCAGTTGTTATTCCGTAAGAAAATATGAAAGTGGGTGTAAATCTGTTGCACTTCTATGTTGAAAATAGTTAATAGTAAGTCGAGGTATGCTCGGTATTGCAGGTATCCTGATGCTGAAGCTGGCGAGGTCCCAGTTGCTTATGTTGTTCGCTCTCCCAATAGTTCACTGTCTGAAGAAGACGTGCAGAAATTTATTGCAGAACAGGTATGATAATTGGTCTTGACTGCTTATGATGTCAAAAGTGAGGGAAATGGGAAATTTAGATGGTGTAGCTGAACTTGTTGGCATTCAGTTTAGTGGTTTAGGGCTTCGGCACATAGAGAAGATATGAGAATTAAGGAACTCTTTAATTAAAGGAGTCATTAGGGAAAATACACCAAGCACCCAACTTAAAATCACTTAATTGTTCGGGTTGAACTATTTGATTTAGCCTTGCAGTATATACTTTGTGACACTAAATCCCCCACAGTTTTGATCTGCCACTAGAACCTCCCACAGTTGGATGTACGGTGATAACTAAATCCAAATCGTTAATTGCATCAAAAAAAGTAACGAAAACCCATCACATTATGGGCTTGCAGGTCAATTCACATCTATACACAAACTTTAAAAAAACAATTAAAGAATTGAGGAAGAAGAGGAAGAAAAACACAAAGGAAGAAGAAGGAGGAGGAATTGGGGATTCAGGTCTAGAATCCCGCGGCGTATTAAACCGGACACCAAATATTTCCTCTCACTCTGCCTTTTTCTCAACCTCACAATCACAATTCAAATCCAATCCCCAACTTAAGAGAAGCAAACCCAGCCCTTGAAGCACCCACAATCCGAACCCAGTTCGGCGAAGATTCTGTATTATACCCACGCAAATAGATATACTAATTCTCTCCAGATTTTGATTTCGTGTTTTTGAATTTTATTAAACAGTTAATTTGTATTTAGCAATTGTGGCTACTACGAGGAGGCTAGCTTCAGATTCTGGTGCTTTCACAGACTAGATCGCTTCAGATTTTGGTGATTTCACAGACTAGATCGCTACTTTTTTCTTCTTCCTCCTCTGCTAGACCCATTTCTGATCAGGATCTCTCTCTCGGTCATGGCCAAAGTGGGTTCTGGTTGTGGTTTCTTTGAGGGTGGCGTTTGTTGTTCTTGAGTTGTGGTTGGATTTGGTTTGTGTTTGTGAGGCTGAGAAGAAGGCAAAGAGAGGGGAATGCTGTGGCAGAGTTACCAGAAATCGCTGAACAGGTTGAGATCTGCAATCCAGACTGTGCGATCCCAAATAGGGGATTTTCGCGATCCAGATCATTGATTCTGGTGAACCTTTGCATTTTTACGCATATAGCTAAATATTCTAATATTATTACTCTCTCACCCCATAATTTTATAAAGTAATTCAAGTCTTCACCTCAAAAGTTTCCTCTCTATGATGGAAGTCCCAAGTTCCAACAAGATTTTACCTGATATTACTAGGAAAATATAAGTATATTTTTACACAACATTCCTAAAAGCCATTCTTCGATCCAGGCAAGCAATTCTCAATCCAACACATCGACCCAGAGAAACCTACCCCGGCGAACTACATTCCTACCACACCGCGTACCGCCTTCCCGATCCCGTTCCGCGAACTTAGTAACCTTAGGCTGTGGTGGTCCGGTTGAATACGCTGCCTGATTCCCGACCTAAACCCCAAATTCCTCCTCTTATTCTTCTTCCTCTGCTTTTTCGTCCCCTTCTTCCTCATTTTTTTTAAAGTCTATATTTGGTTGGAAATGACCAAAAAACCCATCAGGTGATGGGTTTCCGACTCTCCGTTACATTTTTAGATGCCGGTAGCAATTTGGGTCTAGTCGTCACTGTAAAGCAAACTGTGAGGGGTTCTAGTGGCAAATCAAAATTGTGGAGGGTTTTGTGTAACGAAGTGTATAGTGTAGGTAGGCTTAGTGTCGATGACCTTCTATCTATGTTCCTAGTTTAGGCTTACACGTCTCCTGCCCCATTTATTCATCCTCTTCTTCAACTGAAACATCCCCTGAACAGCAGCTACCCCCAATGACTTGCAGACTCCTCTTCCATAATCCCCCATGGCTTTCAATCACCGTCCGCCCAACAAGCCAACCAGGGATCTCTAAACAGTCAGCCACCATGAACAAAAGACAGCTGTGTGCGCTTAAACCATCAACAAATCCATACAGAACTAGTTGCAGATCACCATTGACACCCATCACGTAGTTTAAGTTGCATTAAGATCTTTCAAGAGGATATCATTATGTTTGGTTTGGAACTTGGATTCCAATATTCCGTAATGGTGGACCGATGATTTTGTATCAGTTTTGTTAGATAGACAAACCTTTATCCAATTTGACTTCTTTTATTTTCGTTCTTCTTGGTTTACAAACTTTGAACAGCCTCTGATGGCAGCATAATTGTTAAAAGTTGTTCATACAGCTTTTTACAACTTAATACAGATTTATTAGCTTCAAAAGAAAACACCCATAACACTGACCAATAAGAGAAAGAGCAGCTTTAATCTAATCAAAGAAAGTAGTATTGCAGAAGAGTTCAATTGGAGTATAGCATTATCTGAATAAAAGAGAAGAAACTAATATACCACACAAAGCCACCCACTAGGGATCAGCCAGAGCAATACTAATAAAGCGAGAAAAGGCCTTTTTATCTTAGTAGTAAAGCAGCCTTTCGCCTTTATTGAGAAACAAGCAACCTTACTAATAAAGCGGCATTTTTTTTTTTTTTTTTTTTTTTTTTTTTAAATTTTCTTTCCGATTTATCGCTTCTTGCTTTAGTTTTCAGTAAGGCTCGCGCAGGTATTTTTGGTTTGCTTCCTACGGAAATGCATCTTCGAAAGGAATAAAACCTCTGCAATCGTTCTTCTTCTCTTCAATTGGGCAAACCTAGCATAAGTCAGCTGAGGTTGCTGTTGGTTAAGCTGCTGCTGGAGGTGCTCTTGTTGCTGCTGTAGTTGCCACAGCTGCTGCTGCTGCCTCTGTAGTTGCTGTGACTGTAACTTCATCTGTAACTGTTGCTGGCTTCTCCGTCTAGTGTTGACAAGGAAGAGCCAGGTTGCATCTGTCTATTTTCTGAAATCCCGCCTGAACTTCACTGAAGTCCATCCAAAAAAATATATATTGGATCCGTGGGTGCTGAAATCACGTTTCCACCAAGCCCACTACCACCTCCCATGCACGTATTCCTACGTATCTCAAACAACTTATAAAATCTAATAAGCTCTCAAAATAATCAATTCTTAAATTATCAAAAATTCGAAGCAATTAGAATATTTGATTCCCTTTCTCAAGTGTTTCAAACCCTCCTCTGCAGAGTGCAGACGACTCATAAGTTTCTCAGTATTGCTTTCAATTCACTGACCTTGAAACAAAAGGGATAGCAAGGTGCTCGTGAAACTTGGGAATTTTGATCTTGAATCACTGTGAAGCATGTAAAGTTCCTTCGTGAATTGCTGAGAAAACTTAGTTGCAGATCGTCATCGATCTCCATCATAAACATCTAGTGTAACTTGCCTCTGGAACTTATTGGTTATTAGTATGTTTGTTTGTTTGGAATTCAGATTCCGTGGTTATAGTATCCGCTATGTTAGGCGAAGTTCGTACCAAGTTAAACTCTTCGGTTTCTTTCGTCTTGGTTTTCTAAACCTTCAGTTCTTCCATTTTCTTTTGCTTAAACCTACTTACGTTCTAGGACCTTTCTACAACAAAAAATCTCTGTTAGTTTCACTAGTCAAGAACTTTCATTTTCACTCTCGATTCATTCTTTCAGATTCATATTCATTCTTTTGGATTCAAGTCAGTGCTGTATAGAAATTTAACGTCAGAGAGATTGGGAGGGAAATTGGAACTCTTTAAGGCAGCGGAGTTCAGTATTGTATTGTGGTTCTACCAAATGGTTAGAGTTTTAAATGTATGTGGCGAAATTGATTGGCGGCATAGGGGTCTATGTCGCCAATTTGAGAAGTTGGGGAGTTGGACCTCTTTAAAGGTTGGACTTCGATTTAAGGTTGCTAGCGGATAGCGGACATTAGTTAGAATCTTAGCTTTAGTGAACCGCTCATGTAAAGGAAAGGACCAGGGCTATGTGATAGAGTGCGACACAATCAGTTGAACATAAATTGTTAGTAGAAAAAACTGTAGCTGCAAATATCTTCTATCGTTTGTTGATTCATTTACCCAGTCCTTCCTTAATACGAGTGACTTAACCTAATTTTGCATCCAACTTTTTTTTTCAGGTTGCACCTTTTAAAAGATTGCGGAAGGTAACATTCATAAATACTGTACCAAAATCTGCAGCAGGGAAAATCCTCAGGAGAGAGCTGATTGAGAAAGTGCGATCCAAGATGTGAATTGCAATGTTATATGAAAATTAGGGATCATTTGTAAGCTGGACGGTTAAGTTAGCACCACATTCTTACAAGTCGTACATGCTAAATGAGGGTTAAGTTAGTACCACAATTCTTACAAGTCGAACATGCTAAATAATGGTGGTAAAGATCTGCAGAATAAGATATGTATTTTCTAAACTTTATTGTGGGCATTTCATTTCGAAATTGATCTCTGGCAGTAGCTAGTAGAAGTTGGAGGTCTCTCTTACTATTTATTTGCAAGACTTCTGCAGAGGTCAGAAATAATTTGTAGTTCACGAAACTGTAATCATATTGAAGTGTGTTTTGATCTCTTAACCTTTGTTTTATTCTAAAAGGTCGATCTACATAGCAAGGAGAAAATGAAATAATCAAAACAGCAAAGTTATGTATTGGCCCATAACTTCCAGTCCTAGTGTTTCAAGAAAACCGAAATCTACAGAGAGAAACAAACCACCGCGCTCCAGTGGTGGTGGTGCTGGAAGTGCAGGGGTGAGCGCGAACTAGTTTGGTCCTGAAAATTTTCTCGATTCAGTAAGTTGATAAATATCTCCAATCATTCGTGAAGCTCAAATCAAAACCTACCCAGTCATTTAGATTTCTTTTAAATTCAATATAGCATAATATTTGGTAGATACTTTCGATGTATACATTCATGCATAATTTTAGGGATCATATAAGTTAGGAATGAAAACGGTTCGGTCCGGTTTCGGCACCCATTTAAACCAAATCGCATGTAACGGTTTGGGCAAAACTTAAACCTAATCCGGATCGTTTATAGTTCCAAATCGAACCGAACCAACCGTGAAGGACCTGTTTGGTTCGGTTTTAAACCGCGGTTTCGAGAAATATATTATTTCACCTGAATTTCTTATTAATTCATTCGGAAATTAAATATTTGCTAAAACTTTAATCTCAATCAATTTTAAAATAAAGTAACAAACATTACATCATTTTTAGCACCTAATATGATATATGTGTAGAATTTATCAAGTGTGGCAGTTGTATAACCTAATATGCTACATAAACGGTTCGGTTCGGTTTATACGGTTTGGAATTTTTGCAAATCTGGACCGAACAATATTATACGCAAGTCTCCAAGATAATTATGCTTTTCGTTGAGACAATGGCAGCCACAAACAGATAGAATAAAAATCCAATGCCATAAACACAACATTCAAAGAGGCACATTGCAACCGTAGCTCAAGTATTGACGGATGAATTAAGAGCTCTACGAATATAGGACAAAAAATGAGAAAAATAAAAAATTCTGATGCTAGCTGGGTTCAGTACAGAGTGGCGACGGGGATTGGGTTAGTGTTAAGAGATCACAAAGGGAGATTTTTGGCGGCTAGGCAACGACGCATTACTCGGGAGCGTTCTCTATTGATGGCCGAGCTCACTGCAATTAGGGAAGGGTTGCTGTTTGTATCGGAAAGAGGCTTCAGATTAGTGTTGAATCGGACAGCTTGCTTGCGACACAGTTACTACGGAATGGCGCGGCAGGAAGCATGAAGGAACTAAACGCCATTTCAGACCTTAAAACATATTGTATGAGTGTCGTCAACTTAGTGCCATGTTTAGTGTAGTAGAATTTAATTTTGTTAGAAGAGAAGGAAACAAATTTGCCTATTTAGTCACCTTGAAGGCTATCAACGAGGAAGATATTAGCTACTATGCTCAAGTTCCTGAACTGACAATTGATGTAAACAATTTTGATTCTACGGGGTTGACGTCCCTTAAAGGCAAATCTGCACCGGTGGTACCCATATTATGCGTTCTGTTACATTTCATACCCACACTTTTTATTTTTGCATCCACAATACGCACATTTTAAAATTGTTGCATCGCTGTTACATACCACTAACACCGTTAGTTTTTCTAACGATTTAGTGTGAGTATTTTGGTCATTTGCAAAGAAATAATTGCACAAATAGTACTCATATTTGCGACATAGTTATAACTTGATAATCATATTTTTAAGTGTACACCATAACTGTCTCATTGGAATTCCGAATTTTTAATTAGCAGATTGCAAACTACATTTACAATTGTATTATTTTATAAAAACTTAGATAAAATTCTAGGGATCCAGAAACCTAAAAATTTCTATTCAAAAGTTATCATTGAAAAGAAAAAATCAAGAGAAAAGAAATGCAGAGATAGGTGAGGAAGAAGAAGAAGGCTCTGTCTGTCATCCACCTCTCCATCGAGATCTTCCCTCTCCGCCTCTCTCTCACCAAGTCTAAGCATGTCTTTCCGATTCTGTTGGAAAATGGGTTTTTATGGGTATTTTATACCCGACTTTGAGCTCGATTATAATCCGGCTCGTCAAAGAGTTAACAACACCAATTGCATCATCGTATAGAGGGCAACTTGGTGTTCGTTGAGATAACTCAATTATGAAAAACTATTAAGGAATGAATGATCAAATCATGCTCTCAAAATGAGTTCATGAGCAAAAAATATGTGTTGGAATTAAAATAGAACACCATCTTGGTTCAAGGGAGAACATGAAGTACATATCTACTTCAAGATTGGACCATAAGGGCACGCCCTTTCGGTGGAGCACATTTTGTGAAGGAGAGAGGACCTAGACAATGGTCGAACCACCACAGGCGGGCGCGCGCGCCGCCGCCGCCCTCTGGCCGGCCGGCTCGGCTCGGCTCGGTCTCGGGTTCGGACACGGGCCGGGCCGGGCCGTGACGTGGTGTGGTGGGTTGGGCTGAGTAGTCAGTTGAGGCCTATATCTTTTTGGGCCAGAAACTAATTAATTATTTTTAACTAACTAAAATAATTAATATTATTATGTTAATTAACAAAACAGTTACAACCGTTCTGTTCAATTTTTCTGAACAGTCAACGGTTGTAACCGTTCGGCCCGACCGCCAACCGCCGCCTCTCCCTTAATAAATTCAATGCCTTCTCCAGTTTTTGACACAACCGAAATTTCTTCTCTGCATTCATTCTCTCTCACAGCAAACTTTCTCTACCAAGATGCGGTTCGTCGGGCTTGGTGGTTACGTGCTTTCAACCACCGCGCCGGAAGACTTTTATCCTGGGAAACAGAAGCCACTCGTGATAGCAGGCGGCTAATCTGTTTAAAGGAACCCGTACCCATTCATGTACGAGACTGTCTTCGACATCACATCAGCTTTCGGGAAACTCTCAATCAGTAAGTTGTTTCAGTTTTCATTTATTTCATCTGTGTACATTAATTTGCAGAAACTCCAACATCTTTTTCTAACAATCTTAAAACAGATTATATTTATGTAAATTAATATACACAATATCAGATTTCTATTTCAATCTGCTTCTGTCTTTTCTATTTTGTTCTGCGATTATTAACCAGTTCCTTGCAGCAAAGTTTACATCTGTCAATACAGTTTCATCTGTATTAAATTTTTGACAGATTATACTTAAAAGTTTCTCTGTTAATTGTCTTACTGATTAATTCAGTAAATTATTTTAGTCAGTTATTGGCTGATTTCTCCATTTCAGAAATGGCAGAAAAAACAACTGAGAACCAAGAGGCTGAACGTCTAGAACCGTGACAGTGCCTACGAATCCGGTTGTTGCAGCCGGTTCCCATCATGTGGACAAACCAGAGAAATTCAGCGGGAAGGGCTTCAAAAGGTGGCAGCAGAAGATGCTGTTTTATCTCACAA
The DNA here is from genome assembly GCA_023055425.1 of Linanthus parryae. Classification (NCBI taxonomy): domain Eukaryota; kingdom Viridiplantae; phylum Streptophyta; class Magnoliopsida; order Ericales; family Polemoniaceae; genus Linanthus; species Linanthus parryae. The sequence continues at coordinate 177,050,443 of JALGPY010000001.1, read as the reverse complement.
CACTGAGTCTCGCTAAGTTTCTCAAAGAAGACGCTCCTGCTTGTCCTGAAGACGCAGATCAAGAAACTGTACAAGCGGTACTAGCATGGAATCATTCTGATTTCATAGCAATAAACTATGTACTAAATAGTTTAGTTGACCAACTGTGTAATGTTTATTCTGCAGTTAAAACGGCAAAAGAACTTTGGCAGTCCCTTGATAAGAAATATAAAACTGAGGAGGTGGGAACCAAAAAGTTTGTCGTTGAAAATTTTATGGAGTCTAGGATGGTAGATTCTAGGGACATTATGGCCCAAGTTCAGGAATTTCAATGTATAATTTATGATGTAATTGCAGAAAAGATGCATCTTCCTGAAGAATTCCTAGTCGGCGTCATGATTCACAAACTGCCGCCGGCATGGAAGAATTACAAGAACTTCCTCAAGCACAAGCGCAAGGAGATGTCAATGGAGGAACTAATCGTTCGGCTCCGCATCGAGGAAGGGAATCGACTTGCTGACGACAGACCCTCATCAAGCCAACAGCCCAAAGTCAACGTGGTGGAAGAAAGGCCCAAGAACAATCTCAAGCGGAAATCTGAGTCAAATCAGGCCGAGAAGAATAAGTTCACCGGGAAGTGCCACAATTGTGGTAAAACAGGCCACAAAATCAATGACTGTCGCAAGAAAAAGAAAACCTCTATAGGGAAGAAACCGGAAGCACAACTAGCGGAGACCGACGATGGAGACAACTATGCCGCCGTCGTATCCGAAGTCAACCTTGCCGGAAGTAACCCTAAGGAGTAGTTGATTGATACGGGGGCTACCCGACACATTTGCTCCGATAAGAAGATGTTCTCGTCCTACGAGGAAGTCGAAAACGAGGAACCTCTCTACATGGGGAATTCAGCCACATCCACAATTAAATTAAAAGGGAAGATAGCGCTGAAAGTGACCTCGGGAAAGACTATCACTCTTCATGATGTTCTCCATGTTCCGGATATACGAAAAAACTTAGTCTCGAGAGCTGTACTTAGCAAAAAGGGATTCAAACTAGTATTTGAGTCCGACAAGTTTGTATTGACTAAGTCGGGGGAATATCTTGGGAAAGGGTACCTTAAGGATGGGCTCTTCAAACTTAATGTAGTGACTATGATTCCTGCTATGAATAAGAAAGCAACAGTTAATTACTTGTCGGAGTCATCTTCTTGTTTATGGCATAATCGATTGGGTCATGTCAATTACAACTCCATTCGTAAATTGATGAAATTGGACCATCTTCCTAACAGAAGTATTGACATAGACCAAAAATGTGAAATTTTTGTCGAGGCTAAATTGACTAAGAAATCGTTCAAACCAATTGGTACGAAATCAACAAGTCCTCTCGAACTAATTCACACCGATATTTGTGATTTGAAGTTTGTACAAACCAAGAATGGAAAGAAATACTTCATTACATTCATTTACGACTATACTAAGTATTGTTACGTCTACTTATTACATAGTCGAGATGAAGCATTGGACGCCTTCAAGCAATACAAGTCCGAAGTGGAAAATCAACTTAACAAGAAGATTAAGATACTTCAGAGTGATCGTGGAGGGGAATATGATTCGCCTTTCATTGACATATGCGCTGAAAATGGAATCATTCATCAAACATCGGCACCCTATACACCTCAACACAATGGGGTTGCGGAAAGGAAAAATCGAACATTAAACGAAATGATAAACGCATTACTTTTGAGTTCAGGATTGCCTCAGAACTTGTGGGGGGAAGCTCTACTAAGCGCAAACTACATTCTAAATAGAATACCGAAAAAGAACTTCGAAAAAACCCCATATGAACTATGGGAAGGTCGAACGCCCTCATACAAACACTTGCGAGTGTGGGGGTGTCTTGCTAAAGTTGCGACCCCTCTACCGAAAAAGGTCAACTTAGGACCTAAAACAATAGATTGCATCTTCATTGGATATGCGACTAATAGTAGTGCTCATCGATTTCTGGTACACAAATCAGAAATACCAGACATTCACGAAAACACTATTATTGAATCGGCCAATGCCTCTTTCTTCGAAGATATCTTTCCTTACAAAGTAAAGGAAGAACAAGAGTCCGGAAAACGGACGCATGAGACAGCCCTTGGCAACGACCAAGAAGAAGAGGTAAGGCGGAGTAAACGAGCCAAAACGGAAAAAACGTTTGGACCTGAATTCCTAACATATTTAACGGAAAATGATCCAAAAAGTAACAAAGAAGCCGTGTCTAGTGTTGATGCTCCATATTGGAAAGAGGCCATAAATAGCAAAATTGAGTCCATATTACAAAACAATACTTGGGAATTAGTAGACATTCCGCAAGGATCCAAGCCCCTCGGTTGTAAGTGGATCTTTAAGAAAAAGCTTAAACCCGATGGTACAATAGATAAGTACGAAGCGAGACTTGTCGCTTAAGTTTATAAGCAAAAGGAGGGGTTAGATTTCTTCGATACTTATTCTCCAGTGACGAGAATAACGTCCATTCGAATGCTGATTGCAATTGCTTCGATTTTCAATTTTGAAATTCATCAAATGGATGTTAAGACAGCCTTCCTAAACGGAGAATTGGAAGAAGAAATTTGTATGGAGCAACCAGAAGGATTCAAAGTTCCGGGAAGCGACACCAAATATTGTCGACTTAAGAAATCCCTCCACGGTCTAAAACAGGCTCCAAAGCAAATGCACGAAAAATTCGATAAAGTCATGAAAACTCATGGATTTCGAACAAATGAATGCGACAAATGTGTTTATTAAAAAATTATCGCAAAAGAATGTGTCATTATATGTTTGTATGTCGATAACATGCTAATTATGGGGAGCAACAAGACAATAATTCTTGACACAAAGAAGTTGTTGTCCACGAAATTCGACATGAAGGATCTTGAAATTGCTGATGTGATTTTAGGAATTAAAATCACAAAGACTGCTGAGGGTTATGGTCTTTCCCAATCTCATTATATCGAGAAAGTACCCGAAAAATTTGATAAAGGGAATAACAAACCGATTTCAACACTGGTAGATGTTAGTTTACATCTCGACAAGAATCGGGGCGAAAGTGTTCGACAATTAGAATATGCTCAAATAATAGGAAGCCTAATGTACATCATGAATTGTACAAGACCGGACATCGCACAAGCTATGGGGAAGCTTAGTCGCTTCACTAGTAACCCTGGTAAGGATCACTGGATAGCGTTAACTCGACTATTAAGGTATCTTCGATAGACTAAAAATTTGGGACTACAATACTCGAACTATCCAGCCGTCATGGAAGGATATTGCGATGCCAATTGGATCTCCGCTTCAAGAGATTCTAAATCCACGAGTGGATACGTCTTCACTCTTGGAGGAGCGGCAATATGTTGGAAATCTTCAAAGCAGACGTGCATTGCGAGGTCTACTATGGAAGAAGAATTCATAGCGTTAGACATGGCAGGGGAAGAAGCAGAATGGCTTCACCATTTCCTCGAAGATATCCCAACATGGCCGAAACCCGTGCCTTCTATCTGCATTCATTGCGACAGCCAATCTGCAATAGGTAGAGCACAAAGTAGCATGTATAATGGTAAGTCTAGACATATACGTCGGAGACATAATACCATTAGGCAACTTCTCTCAAGAGGTATTATATCGATCGATTACGTAAAGTCAAAAGAAAACATAGCGGATCTGTTGACTAAAGGTTTATCGAGAGAACTAGTTGCAAGTTCGTCAAGGATAATGGGATTAAAGCCAATCTCGTAAAGAGTTGCACGTAGAGGTAAACCCAACCTAGGTGACTGGAGATCTCAAGAACTAGGTTCAAAAGGGACAACCCAACTACCAGTGCAAATAAATAAATCACTCACCCGGAAATAAAGTTTCCAAATCCATTCCTAGGACGAACATCGAGTGATAGGGACATGGTAAGAAAAGGCTTTTAATGAGACCATACCTTAAAGGAATTAAGGAGAGTATGTAGGATACTCGTTATGTGTATCACCTATGTGGGTAGGAACGGGCCGATTCTAGGAGGATGATGTTGCTATCTCCTCTAAGTCTGCTCATGAAACCAGGACAGTGTTTCAAGGCCGAAATGAACACAACCATGAGAACCAAATTTGGATAGGTCCATTAATTGTGTGGTTGCTATCGACTAGGTATACACCGCGACAAGCAGTTCAAGGCGTTTCGTTCACTGACAAGCCAGTATACCCTATAGCATCTCACTAAGGGAAAAGTTCAAAGTCTATGACTACTTCTCTTTAAGCAATTAATGAACCACTTGAGATAGTTAACCACTAATTGGCCTTTTCAGCATTAGCGCTAATTTGTCATTCATGTGGGGGATTGTTGGAAAATGGTTTTGTGATGGGTATTTTATACCCGACTTTGAGCTCGATTATAATCTGGCTCGTCAAAGAGTTAACAACACCAATTGCATCATCGTATAGAGGGCAACTTGGTGTTCGTTGCGATAACTCAATTGTCAAAAACCATTAAGGAATGAATGATCAAATCATGCTCTCAAAATGAGTTCATGAGTAATCAGTATGTGTTGGAATTAAAATAGAACCACATCTTGGTTCAAGGGAGAACATGAAGTACATATCTACTTCAAGATTGGACCATAAGGGCACGCCCTTTGGGTGGAGCACATTTTGTGCAGGAGAGAGGACCTAGAAAATGGTCGAACCACAACACCCCCGCGCGCGCGCCGTCGCCGCCGTCCGGCCGGCTCGGCTCGACTCGGCACGGGCCGGGCCGTGACGTGGTGTGGTGGGTGGGTTGGGCTGAGTAGTTAGTTGAGGCCTACATCTTTTTGGGCCAGAAAATAATTAATTATTTTTAATTAACTTAAATAATTAATATTATTATGTTAATTAACAAAACAGTTACAACTGTTCTGTTCAATTTTTCTGAACAGTCAACGGTTGTAACCGTTCGGCCCGACCGCCAACCGCTGCTTTGCCCTCAATAAATTCAATGCCTTCTCCAGTTTTCGACACAACCGAAATTTCTTCTCTGCATTCATTATCTCTCACAGCAAACTTTCTCTACTAAGATTCGGTTCGTCGGGCTTGGTGGTTACGTGCTTTCAACCACCGCGCCGGAAGACTTTTATCCTGGGAAACAGAAGCCACTCGTGATAGCAGGCGGCTAATCTGTTTTAAGGAACCCGTACCCATTCATGTACGAGACTGTCTTTGACATCATAGCAGCTTTCGGGAAACTCTCAATCAGTAAGTTGTTTCAGTTTTCATTATTTCATATGTGTATATTAATTTGCAGAAACTCCAACATCTTTTTCTAACAGATTCTACCTTAGACTCTCTCTTGATCTCTACTCGAGCCCTCTCTTTCTCTCTCGGTTTAGATTTGAACCACGTTTCCGCTTCTCCAGTGATTCTCAGAATGGGTTTAACACGACATATGTTCTCTCCATCGATTCCCATCCGGATCGAGCTCTTCTTCTCCCATTCAGTTATCTCCACCGAGTTTAACGCGTTGTTTACTCGTCTTCTCCCATTCAATTGGGTTTAAGATCGTCGCAATTTTTCGGTTAAATGTTGCGGGGTGAATTTTGAATGAAAAAATGGACACATCCTATGCATATTAACATTTGATTTTTTATTTATTTTTCCTTTGTGTTGATCGAAATTCAGAGTTTGTTTAGTGCCTTTTTTATCTCTCTCTCTCTCTCTCTCTCTCTCTCTCTCTCTCTCTTGTTCTGAGGAATTTAGGCAAGTATGCGTTTCAATCAAATAGTTGATGATGAATCTTGGTTTGTTTCGTGTTGAGGTGGTTGGTTTGTGGCGGCCAGGATTTGGGTTTTTGGTGGCCGAAATATGGGTTTATAGTGGTTGCGATGAGTTTGTGTAGGCGGTGTTCAGGCGGCGGTGGCGGTAGTTGAGGCAGTGATGGTGGTTGTAGTGACGGAGTTGGCGGTTATATGAGTCGTGTTCTTGATTTAGTGTTGAATGCGGGGCTTGGGATTAGGTGAGATCTAGTTATCAGTTGATAAACAAGAAATCATGCTTTTGTTTTGGATTTAGAGGCTATGGTGGTGATTCCGAGTTCGTGAGGCATAGAAAGATTCTCGTGGTTGGGTTGTTCACGAGGTCTCTTTTAGGGTCTCTGTTCATTTGAGAATTTGAAAGTTATGGACATTAATATTAAAAAAATATGGATGCCAAATTGTAAGCAAAACGTAAATATAAGTACTATTCGTGCAATTATTTCTTTGCAAATGACCAAAATAACCACACTAACCGTTAGAAAAACTAAATGTGTTAGTGGTACGTATCACCGACGCAACAATTTAAAAATGTGGGTATTGTGAATGCAAAAATTGAAAATATGAATATGAAAATGTAACCAAACGCATAATATGGGTACCACCGGTGCAATTTTGCCTCCCCTTTAAATAGATTTTACCAGCTTTTCAAAAAAAAAAAAAAACCCTCAAAAGATGGAGGTAAGCCCAAATTTCGATTGGGCCAGTTGTCTAAGAATTCGAGGTAGGTTTGATCGGTATTTGTACCAGTGAAGTAGGAGGAGTAGTAGTACCAATATTTTCTCATTTTCCAGATCCAGAATTCTCCCCTTTCCCGCAGCCGCCACTCCGCGACGGTGACGGTGACGGTTACGACGATGATGAGATTATCGCGTAGAGTTGCAGCTTCAGTAAATGGTAACATCCCTCCTCCATCCCTCCCTCTCGTTTACTACTCTTCCTTTACCACAAATAATATTCACAGTAACTCGATTCATTCTCAATCCCTTGTTCATAATCATTCATCATCATCGTCATCTACTCACCTTAACGATGCCGTTGATCGGTTTGAATCGATGCTTCAAATGCGGCCCTTGCTTTCCATCATCCAATTCACCCAACTCCTCACGTCGCTTGTTCGAACAAAACACTATTCCACCGCCCTTTCTTTGTTTTCCAAATTGGAGTTTTTAGGAGTTGAACAACGCTACCACAAGATAAGGCCTAGTTTGTACACACTCAGATGGGACAATCACTACTTCTTTGTCATCAGACTCAGTCACTTCCTCCACACCGCCGGATACTAACTCACATGGGACAATCACTTCCTCCTCATTGTCGCGTAATATCTCAGATGCAAAGATCACTTTTCTACACATTTCAACACATCTCGTGGACACCGTGTTTAGAGCAAAGGCATCTGTCACTTAATCCACTATGATATGGCAAGGTTGCTAAACCCAATCTCATCTTTGTCATCACGGTAGAGTCTCCTAACAGACGAGTTTGGGAGACTCTCCCGTCATGACAAAGATGAGTTTGGGTTTAGCAACCTTGCCAATGATATTATAGTGTAATGGGTGTGTAGATAGTGCTTTCTAGACAGACAGATCTTAGCCACGTGGCGATCATCCAGCACACCTAGCTGTGCTCTACACACATTGGATCACCACCCGCGCTGATCCACGTGGGGGCTGCGAGACAGGGCCCTCGCATACCACCACACGGGACTTGTAGGGACTTAGTGGTTTGGAGGCTAGAGTAAGTCCTGTCGCGCGCAAGCGACAACCAAGCCCGCGCGCGACCTTTAGTTACTGCTTTGAGATATTTATGGCACGAGCACCATAAACCCGGTCAATCTCATAACGGTTCCGGTATACGCGGACGAAGTGCGTAACGGTCCCTATATATGCGGAAGAACGTGTCGTTGTGGTTAAGCTAATTAAGCCGCCATTAATGGGTGCATTAACCCACTACAACGGTCACATTCTCCGTTATATATAGGATCGTTACCCCTTCCATACGAACACTAATCACCTGAACCACGCGGAAGCTCTGCCAAAATTATGTCTCTCTCTCATATACGGCTACTATTGCCTTACTCTCTCCCTACACACACTCTACTCTTTCCGTGTCCTTTCTATCCCCTACTCTTGGTGTATATTGAATCTTCCTCAAAGAATTCTCTCGTACACATTTGGTGAACCCGACGTGAATCGAACACGACAACTCCATTTACTACAAAGGTCCGGGAGGAATACTGATGCGATGCGTCTCGCAGCAGGAGGGGCAGGCATTATTGGAAAAGATTCATCAACACTCCTGCGGAGAAAGTGAAGTATCGATTTACCGAAATGCCCAAAGATATGGAATATATTGGCCAGATATGTCCACGGCCGCCGCAATCATTCAAGGAAATTGCGAGAGTTGCACGCTAATCAAGGATTCTTTAGAAATAAATCTGGTTGATGATGAGACAGATTGGAGGAAGCCACTCTTTGATTTTCTGACAGAGGGAATCGATCCCGAGCAAAGAAAGGAAGCGGAGAATATTAAAAGAAAAGCGGCTCGATATGTGGTGCATGAAAACATACTCTGGCGGAGGGGCCATGAGGGTAATCTACTCCAATGCCTAGATAGACAAGAAGCGCAAGAAGTGATGGATTTATCTCACCAAGTAGAGCATCAGGGGGGTGCAAAACTATGCAGACAACTCCTCACAGTTGGATATTTTTGGCCCACAATGGAAGCAGATTGCCGCACCAAGGTAAAAAGATGTCAGGAATGCCAATTTAAGGGCAACCTCGTGCATGCTCCTGCCGTAGATCTACATGCATTAGGAAAGCCGTGGCCATTCCACACTTGAGCTCTAGATTTTGTTGGCCCCATTCGACCGGCCTCGCATGGGAACCAGTTTATCTTAACCGCGACCGAATTGTTTACTAAGTGGGTGGAAGCAGTACCGCTCAAGACAGCAAATGCGCTCGCAGTGGTCAATTTCGTTCAAGAAAGCATCATATACAGGTTTGGAATCCCCAATACAATCCTCTCAGATAATGGCACCCCCTTTGTAAATCGCCAGGTAGCTGCGAAACTAGCAGAATATAACATAAGGCAAGTTTGTTCCACTCCTTACTATCCTAAAGGAAATGGTCAAGCAGAAGCAACCAACAAGACGCTGATAAGGATTTTGAGTAAAGTGGTCGCAGATGATCACAAAAAGTGGGCCAATTCTTTAAATTTAGCATTGTGGGCATATCGAACTTCGCCAAGGACCCCCACAGGAGTCTCCCCGTTCCTTCTATGCTATGGAGCTGAAGTTGTCGTACCGGCAGAAGTAAAAGTCAACTCTGCGAGGTTAGCCTTTCATGCCTTGTATGATAATCAGCGTGATCATGACTTGATTTTATTGGAAGAGAATTGCGAACAAGCTAAGCGGGCCAACAAGAGGTATAAGGGAAGGATCGCTCTCGCATATAATAAAACAGTTCAACACAGAAATTTTGCGGTTGGGGACTTGGTCTTACGAGCTTCAGATCATTGCATGCGGGAAGCAGCCCATCCAAAGTTCGCAACCAACTGGGAAGGACTATTCGAGGTTAAAGAAGTTTTTGACGGTGGTTACTGCACCATACAGAGGCTTCACGGGACTGCCACAACCTCAAGCCCGATCAATATGCGCTGGATTAAAAAGTATTATCCTTAGCCTCTCTCTTTATATTTGATTCAAATGGCTGTTGGATTGTATGTATAGTACTTCAATGAATTTATGCGTTGTGTCCTCCCATATGAGGAACTTGTAGTCATGCCTCTCCCATATGAGGGTGCTTTTAATAAAAGAATTCTCCCATATGAGAAGAATTTTATTATCTCAGCTGTCTTTTTATCATTTTTATCTGCTTCTTTGCTTGCTTACAACAAAAGTAGCAGCAATAATATAAGATCCCATGCGATCCAAAGCCTATCTGCCGAGATAGCGGCAATGTTGAAATACGATCTTAAGTGACCTAAAAGCCTATCTGCCAAGATAGCAGCCATAATATACGATCCCATGCGATCCAAAGCCTATCTGCCGAGACATCAGCAATGTTGAAATACGATCTTAAGCGATCTAAAAGCCTATCTGCCTAGATAGCTGCGATTGTAACAACGCCTTAGTGCAAGCAAAGCCTATCTGCTCAGATAGCAACAATATTGAATCATGATCCTAACTGATCTGTAAGCCTATCTGCTTAGATAGCAAGCCATAGCGACAACGCTTCGTGCGATGCAAAACTTATCAGCTCGAGATAAAAAATTATTCAGGCAACATCCGAATGCAAAACGCGAAGGAAACATATCTTGTTTCGTTGTATAGCAAACACGCATGCGATATTACAATTTGTTGTATAAAACAAGAACAACAAATACCAAAGTGCATTTCATTAACAGTCAAAATGACTTACAATTTATCTGTCTAGATAGCAGCTTACAAGCGAAAGCTCATACTAAGGAAAATTCCTACTATGAAATGAACGGCCTACAGGTCCTAACAAGAGCTATGTGACGCTATCGTCGAGGTCCTAGATCAAAACAGGGCTCTTGATTGGTCTTTTGCCCAAGAGACATGCCAGATGAACCTCATGTCCTGACGAATGCGAACATGAAGAACAAGGGAGAACAACTCCTGGGGCAGGAAGCTTATTGTGCAGAGAGACGAGCGCCATGGCTCATCACACCTTGTTCAAAACAATGGTGGCAAATAGTTCACCTCTAGGAAAGCTAGAGGAGAAACACACCATTCATTACGATTCGGTAAAAAGGTCGGTACGGGACTGCGCCTCGCAGGGTGGCAACCGGAGATACGACCCGCAAACATAATAGACGAAGAAGAATCTTCACAGAAGCATGAAGTATTATGTAAATCTTCTTCAGAAAGATCATGAATATCGGTAAGATTTACAAAGAATATCTCGGGAGCTATTTCTATGGCACAAGGAACAAACTCAGGTTTCACAGCCTGAAATTGGCATGAATCAACAAAGAGTGAGCATCAATGCCAGTAGTCGTAAGGACTCATTGTAAGCCACATTTTGGGATGAAAGACCCAAGGAGCAAGAGGCAGGGTTTATATAGACTTCATAAGGGACTGTTCAGTTCCCTGGCTGAGTCAGCAAAGCTTGAGAAACGGGTAAGAATCAATTACTTGTGTCTCAAAAAGAGGTAAAAATCAATTACCCTACTAAAGGCTATGAAGATTCGGTGGCACGCCCTAATTAATGACGGAAGGTCATAATAAGGATGTAGCTCCCAAGGGAATCGTGTTTATCTAATAAATTATTAGCGCAAAAATCAAGGCGATTACGTCAGCGTATGACATCATAAAAGATATGCATTAAAGATACGCGTGTAAAATCCCCAGAAGGGAAAAATTGGGAATGAAGTCCCAAATGTTAAAAACAAAAAAGGGGAGAAACACTGGCATTACAATATTTTTTGTTTCTAAAATAAATCCTTGATTAAAGGATCTTCTGGAGAGAATAAGAGCGACACCTCTCTTGCTTGGTCCACTTCTTGTTTCAACTTCTCATACTTGGCATTCATCGCATGAAAGAGGTTGACAGCTTCTTCAGCCTTCTGCCTTTGTTCCTCTAACTTCCGTCTTTCAAATGCGAGGTTGTGGTAGCCATGTTTCAAACTCACAGATGCGAGAATCTGGGTGACCCTGTTGAGAAGATACCCGAAACCTAATTTGCCTTGAACTTTAGCTTGGAGCCCTTTGCATGTGCTGTAAAGCAACCGTGCACTATTAGGAGAAATGATTGCGGGGGTAGCCACATACAGCTGCTCTAGAATCCAGATGGCTTCGGTCAAGAAAATCCTTCTGTCATAAGGCTCTAGCTCTAGAGATCTCGCAAATGACCAGGGGTATGAGAGGCGCATCCTTTTCAGCCAATCCACATCGTGTTGCTTCATTCCTGGCAAAAATGATTAAGTTTAGAGCATGAAAGCTTTTAAGCAAAGGTGTAGAAGGAGGAAAGTGGTAACATACCTGTCCCTTCAAGGATCTCACGCAAAGAGGGAATGCGCATCGCTGGAAAACCTGAAGCATGCCCTTGTTGCATTGCTTGTCTGCCATCCGCGAGTTTGAGCTCATTATAGTTGGCAGGGATGATATAAGTTGCAGCAGGTGCGACGGCAGCTCCAACTTGTGAACTCCAAAAACTACATGCTGGGGGAACTTTAAAAGCTCCACCTCGGTGGAAGGAACAACAGCAGTGGTGGCTGCTACTTGACTAGGAAATTCTTCAGCCGCGAGAGGTCCTTGTGTCTCGGGAGCATTCGTTTGAACATCAACATTTTCATGTGGTGCTATGTCTTCCATGACCTGTTCATTTTCATGAACTTCAGCTCCAGCACCCTCCACTTCCATTTCCTCAACTACCGCATCAGCATCTTCTTCTTTTAGCACGGTGTCAGCTTCAACATCATCAGATACCTCGATGATGTCATCCAGAGGTTCTCCTGCATACTCAGTAGTTGCGATAGGCTTCTCAAAACGAGAGCTGCGCTTTGGGACATAGGATATAGGAAGTTGACTCCTCTGCTCCGGCATGTCCTCATCAGGGTTGACAACACCTGCCTCACCCGTCGCCTCTCTGGCATTTGGCCCATCGTCAGCAGAATCCTGTGCGACGGTAGCATCACCTGCGATTCAAGACAGAAAATGTTGAGGTAAACTTGTATCATAAGTAATGTATATTCTGATATATCAAAAGCGAGCACCTCCACACTTAGGTGGGATCGCAACACCTTCATCATATGCTAAAGATGCACCACCATATCCTACTAGAGTATCCTCATTAAGCACATCTTTAAGGTGAGCGTGACCTGGGGGTGCGAAGAAACTCGTTACAATAATGATTGGTTTACTAAGTCTGGTCTACAAACATTGTTTGGATGATTACCTGAGGGTTCGCCACACTTGCCTACTAGCCATCGGCGAATATCCTCTTTTGATAAGCCATGCTTTAACGCACCAATAATTACTTCTTGATAAGTTACAGTGAGGTTAAAAACCTCACCTTCTTTTCCGCCTGCGATCTCCTCAAAGTCCTCCTGGGCATGTTCCAAGGCGACCACGTCTGCGTTGTCAGCAGGATGTTCTTCCAGAATTCTCCTTTTTATAAGCTCGATTTCATCTTCTTCGAGTTTCCTCCTTCTCTCTTCTGCTTCAGCAGCCATCCTCTCAGACTCAGCAAGGATGTCTTCGTCTATGGTTTCGCTTGAGATGTCAGAGCGAAAACCTTTGGTCTTTTTCCTCTCCTTGGCCAGAAGGCTGCTGATGGTCTCTGTGTCATCATCTTCAAAAGGAGATTGATTAACAATCATGGCAAAAGCCAAGATGCGAGGAAGACAAGTTTATTTAACAATCATGGCAAAAGGAGATTGATTAACAATCATGGCAAAAGCCAAGATGCGAGGAAGACGAGTTTATTTAACATACCCTCTTCACTTTCTTCTCTTATCTAATCTCTCCTTCCTCTTTCGTTTCCTTCTCTTTCTCCTTTATCATTTTTTTCCCTCGCTTCTCTTTCTTCTTCCTCTTCCTCTTCTTCCTGACCAAAAGGAACGAAGGTCTCGACTGCGAGCTCTTTATGTGTCTTGCTTGGCATGCGGCCCTTGCCTTTGTCTCTCGATGCAAGAAACTTTGCAGGAGACGGATTTGGAGCACTTCTAGCAGGGGAAGAAATCACAATGCCCTTTTGCTTTTGCCTCTTGGACCTTGGGGCAACCTCCGCATACGCTTTGGCAGTATTCTCTATCAGCGAGCAAGCATACACATCCATTTCCTCGCGTATCCGAGCCTCCACTTGAGGGGTCAGTCCCATTGTCACGGGAATTTTCTCGTCTTGTCTTTTCGCGGTAACGACAGAGTTGACCAGTGATTTGGAGCGTTCTCCAGATGCGAATCTCCTCAGAAAGCACTGAAACAGAAAATGGGATGTAAGTTTCAACGCATCAAAAGAAAGAAGTTCAGCACGTATAAAGGAAAATTGTTTACCTTGGAAAAATCTTCGCTGTGCTTGATTACATGCGAAATTCCCTTCTTGACAGCAGTCATTTTCTCCCCAAGAATAGTGGCTGGGCACAGGTGATTGTCAGAATCCAGCAAGGAATAAAACCCATATTGGGAGTCATCTAGGCTGCAATTGGGGCGGAATGGAAAGGCATTCCTCTTAATCACAGGAGCTTTGCTAGGAGTAGGAGTCGAGTGCGTCTCAAACCTGGTCTGCTGAGCAGTCCAGTAAGCGATCCAATTCTTGGAAGGACGTCCTACACGACTACCTGAAGGTTGGATGAAGGGCAAGTTGCTCAGAAAGATCGTTTGGCACTTACCTAACAGCAGTCTCTTGTAGCAATTCCTTTCAATTGACCTAGGCCAAATGGAAGGTGCCACTGCATCAAAGCAAAACTGGGGAGAGACGCGAGTTGGGTCAACGTCGACTGTGATCTTCTCGTATCTGGGAGTTAGCTCAGAAACATTTTCGGCGAGAGCAGGAAGGGAGCCTCTCAAGCACCAGCAGAACAATTCGCGATAACGCTCATGACCTTCGAGAAAGAGCTCTTCTGAGTAAGCACCAGATCTAGCGGGGTACAGCTTCGGAAACCATCGCACATTCTCAATGTGTGTGGCATAAGGCCTAGCCGTAAACTTGCTGCGGTTATCGCATATGAGACTCCATGTGCATTTGGGAAGATTGGTTTTGAACCATCGAGCAGCCCGCCCACTGGAAAGTTCATTCTCCGCACCTGGGACACACCACTTACTGGGCCTAGAAGGAACATGAGCATAAGAGGGCCATCGCTCAAAAACCCACATGGTAAGGAATGCAATGTTAACAAAAGTTAACACATCAAGACGCCCGCGAGAGTCCTTGATCGCCACCACCAGCTGATCCAATTGATGATGTAAGGTTCCAAGTATTAGAGGCCCAAGTGCGACTTTCTGGCCAAGGGCCAACTTGACAGCAAGGGGGAGGACATGATAAAAAACCCCATTGATAACTTTCTTTTATGAGCTATTAATATACTTCCATGTTACTTTTATTAGGCTTATTTCACATGATTTATATGTTATATTTGCACAAAAAGTGAATTTGACGATTTATAAGCCTAAGAGTCAAAAGTTGTGTTTCTAGCTTATTTGAGCATGATTTCTCTCATATTTGCGATGATAATTGCACGGGTAGTATTTTGTTGTGTTTCTCAGGTAAAATAGGTGCAATGGAGCTTATGAGAGGCTTGGATATGCTTGGGAGGGAGCTTGATGAAGAGGAGAAAAGAAGACGCAAAGACGAAGAAAAGTTGAAAAAGTCACTCCTGACCAGCCTGTACTATTTTCGACACTCAGGAAAATCTATACATAAATTGGGAGCAAGGCCTGCGCCATTTGAAAGTATACATCCAGAGCTTTCCAACGATGTATGGTAGGCCCGAATACGAGTCCGGATGAGGGAGATACAGTCCGCGCAAAATCAGCTTACAATTCTGTCCGGGAATTACAAACTGGAGGGGCTGAAGTGCAAATTCGGCCAAAGTTCATTAAAAAACGTGCCCAGGCCTTATGAAACGAAATCTCAGACCTAAAACACAGAGAGGAGGCTGCTGGAGACGATCAATAAGGCTAGGGAGCAAGAGGGACATGGAGAACGACGCCGGAGTCGCCGAAACGCGAATTTCGTCACGAGTTTGACTATCCCTCCCATATTTTCTATCTTTTCTTGTTACTATGAACTTGTTAGCATCTATTTTCAGTATATTTGAGTAAATTTATTTGTTGGGATATCTCATAGGGAGCTAGGGTTTGAACACCATGTTGGTGATTTATGGATCTTTTTCATGCTTTTAGCTTAATTGAATGTGTTTTTCTTAGCTATGCTTGATTTATGTACTTAATTCTATCGTTTCTATTGTTTGAGCTCTCAATAGGATGATTATAGGTATAGGATGTTAGAGGAATCAACATTCTCTACCCGGAAACTTGAATCAAGCACTAGCCGTATCTAGGGTTGAGGAATCTTGCTAGTTAGCTAGAACTAAGAGTAGACCACAACAACATAATGCTTATTTGAACTTGAGTAGGCTAGAGGAATCAGGTACAAGAGTTTGAATATAGGCTTTGGTTGAGGAATCTTCAAAGCATAGGTGCTCGTTTTGCTAAGTAAAAGACGTTCGTGTTACTTGAACATAAATCATAAGTGGTGTGAGATCCCTAGTGAACCCGTAGAGATATCCTGAATTTTGTCCCTCGTATTAATCTCTCTTTTAATAATTATTTTTTTATTTAAATTATTAGTTTAATAAAACAATCCCATTGCTTGCCGACACGAAGTTAATCATCTTAGTTAATTCACGACAAGTCCATTGGGTTCGACAAACCCGGATTACCGGATATTACTACACGCGACAGCCGTACACTTGCGGTTGGATCGTGTCAAGTTTTTGGCGCCGTTGCCGGGGACTTCGGTTGAATTGATTAGGATTATTAACTTTAGGGATTTTATCTTTCTGTATTTATTTATTTATTTGTTAATCTCACCGGCTCCCGAGAAAATTATTTTGCAGATAACTTGGTAATCATGTGGGGGCAAAATTATTATGGGCAATATTCAGGCTATTCACCGTACTACTCCTATGGAGATTTTTACACTCCTCCTCCTTGCCATCAAGAAGATGAGCATATGAAAGAAATATTGAAGCTCGTGCTAGTACAAAGGGACATAATGGAGGAAGGGCTGGATAGGATGACGGAAACTGTCATGCGTCATGGACAACAAATTTCAGAACTTTCTCGTGCATATGCAGACAATGACAATCGGCCAAGTAGTATCATTCCTGACTTAGTTGAGGAGTGCGAAGAGGATGAAGAAGAACCCTCAGAGATCTATGTTTATAATACTGTCCATCATGAAGTAATAGATCCTCTTGTCGCTTCAGACTCAGATTTGGACTCAGATTGGGATGATATTGTGAAGCCTATACAACTTGTTCCTCGCATAATTCCGGATCCATGGCACGAATGGGAGAGTGTGGACATCGCAAGCTTATGGCCCACTGAAGATATTTGCTTTGAAGAAAGTCATGAAGCTAAGGAATTATCGCTGGGAGATGTTTGCAAGGACAAGTATCATGAAGTTTCTCCGCCTAATCCATATCTCTTGGAAATTATAAAATGGGGTGAATTACATGAGGAAGACCAAAGACCCCAGTTTTATGCAATACATGACTTGCCACCCGTGATTCCGAGACAAGAGCTAGGGAAGGAAGCAGGAAATGCAGAACTCAGAGTTGCAGCCGTTCCACTTGAGATACTAGATTCAAATGGCCAATCTTCGACGGATGTACTTTTGAAGAATTGGAAGAAGAAAAAGAAGAGGAAAGGTAAAACAAGGCATGTGGCGGCTAACACATTTTCTTTCTTCTTTGCATGGACTTATGCATGCTTGCCTGAAAAGAGACAAAAAGAGAAGCGATGGTGGAAGAAGAAGAAGTGGAGAGAAAAGCTGCCTTAATTATGTTTGAGGTAACTGGGTCGGGTCGTCGACCTTAAATTACAAGGCGCTTGTTGGGAGGCAACCCAACCTATTGCTTTAGTGTAATTGTGTTTTTAAATTTAGTTATTTTATTATGTTATTTTGGAGAGATGAGATAGAGAGGGACTAATGATGTTTTCCTAGTGACATACTTGAGCAGGTTATGGTAGAATCTACCCCGGTGTGCTATGGCACACATGACCCTCATGGGGACTCGTGTATGCGAGTAGGGGATTCTCCAAGACACAGATTTTAGCAGAGGAGGGCAGTCTACCCCGGTGTGCGAGAACACACTGACCGTTGGGAGCATGGTGGCGCCACTATTGTGCTTGGGGACTGCTTGGCGCGATTTCGTCCCCACCCTTGAGGTGGTTGTGAGTATCTTTTTATTTTGCTGAATTATGTGTTTCTTCTATTTAGTATATGTCATGCTCCATCTCATCTACTGGCCTTCCGCATTGATTGCTGAGTTCTATGTTTAATCTCTAAATTTGTTGAGGACAACGAAACATTCAGTGTGGGGGTGGTTTATCTTCTTGCTAGCCATGGGTCTTGCATCGCCAGTTACATTTAGATTAGAATGTTGTATGGTGAGTCAGTGTTGTATTTGTAGTCGGTGTCGTGTTTTCCTTGTATTGTCGTATCGTTCGTTTATTTATATTGCATTGTATATATTATTGTTGCACTTTATTTATTGAGTCCCCCTACCCCAAATATGTTGGTTAATCGAGTTGGCCAAAAGCATGTAGAGTATAAGAAAATATGAAAAAAAAAGTGAAAAACCATAAAAAAATTGAAAATTTGAGAAATGGCAACTTAGGACCTAGAAACCGAAGAGAATCCAGTGAAAGAGCTCATGAGAGTAGGAAGCACCGTAGTAGGGATACTTTTATTCTAGTATTTTGTGCGCAAGTCTCACGACAGGATGTCCCAGGTATTCGGGAATGATGAAGGAAGATTACGGGCATACTTTTGACTCTTTTATTGTGCTAGGAGAATTGAGTCTCTAAGTGATTGATTATTCCGTTTCCGGTGGAAACTTGTGGACTCTTAGAATCTGGGGTGGACCTTCGTGTAGAGTCGGTTCTATGTGGTACGAGTCTTCGGCCTAAGCGAAGTCGGGGAGCGTACACCACCATCCTTTAAGGTGGTTCTAAGAGAAAATTCTAAAAAGCCCACACTCTTAAGCTCTATTGCACGGTTGTAAAAACAGAGGAGAATAATGAAAAAGAAAAAAAATGAAAAACAAAACATATAATTGAGCTTCAAAGATGAAACAACCTATTGTGCTTCCGTTTGCGCGGAAAATTTGGATTCAATCCAACGTAGAGCTTAAGAGGGAAACTAAAGTCAAGCCGTATTACACAGGAGTTATGTCTCCCAGCAATGGGACAATTTGCATTCAAAGCAATAACGGCTAAGAGGGTCTGAAAACCTCAAATGACTTGACGAAGGAAGATCCGTTAGAGCTTGAGATGCCTAGACGCTTTGAGTCAAAAGACGTGCCGTGTCTTGGAATGATTTGGTGGATGTTTGGGGACGCCTTAGTGAGTTTGTGCATAGGATCATCATATCATATTTCTTGCTGCGTGTCGTGAAATTTCAAAGTGTGCTTGTGAGGATTTGATGATTTCGGTTTATGATAGAGAGGTTGCCCAATCTCGTAAAAAGAAAAAAAAATCGTGTTGGTTCAATTTTTGCATTGTTTATAATCGAGTTTCATTATAGTTAGTTCATGTAGTTGCATAGTCGAGAGTCGTATTGAGTCGTTTGCGTCTTGAGTTGGCTAGTAAACGGTGATTTGCTCGGGACGAGCAAAAGGTAAGTGTGGGGGTATTTGATAACTTTCTTTTATGAGCTATTAATATACTTCAATGTTACTTTTATTAGGCTTATTTCACATGATTTATATGTTATATTTGCACAAAAAGTGAATTTGACGATTTATAAGCCTAAGAGTCAAAAGTTGTGTTTCTAGCTTATTTGAGCATGATTTCTCTCATATTTGCGATGATAATTGCACGGGTAGTATTTTGTTGTGTTTCTCAGGTAAATTAGGTGCAATGGAGCTTATTAGAGGCTTGGATATGCTTGGGAGGGAGCTAGATGAAGAGGAGAAAAGAAGACGCAAAGACGAAGAAAAGTTGAAAAAGTCACTCCTGACCAGCCTGTACTATTTTCGATTCTCAGGAAAATCTATACATAATTTGGGAGAAAGGCCTGCGCCATTTGAAAGTAGACATCCAGAGCTTTCCAACGATGTATGGTAGGCCCGAATACGAGTCCGGATGAGGGAGATACAGTCCGCGCAAAATCAGCTTACAATTCTGTCCGGGAATTACAAACTGGAGGGGCTGAAGTGCAAATTCGGCCAAAGTTCATTAAAAAACGTGCCCAGGCCTTATGAAACGAAATCTCAGACCTAAAACACAGAGAGGAGGCTGCTGGAGACGATCAAGAAGGCTAGGGAGCAAGAGGGACATGGAGAACAACGCCGGAGTCGCCGAAACGCGAATTTCGTCACGAGTTTGACTATCCCTCCCATATTTTCTATCTTTTCTTGTTACTATGAACTTGTTAGCATCTATTTTCAGTATATTTGAGTAAATTTATTTGTTGGGATATCTCATAGGGAGCTAGGGTTTGAACACCATGTTGGTGATTTATGGATCTTTTTCATGCTTTTAGCTTAATTGAATGTGTTTTTCTTAGCTATGCTTGATTTATGTACTTAATTCTATCGTTTCTATTGTTTGAGCTCTCAATAGGATGATTATATGTATAGGATGTTAGAGGAATCAACATTCTCTACCCGGAAACTTGAATCAAGCACTAGCCGTATCTAGGGTTGAGGAATCTTGCTAGTTAGCTAGAACTAAGAGTAGACCACAACAACATAATGCTTATTTGAACTTGAGTAGGCTAGAGGAATCAGGTACAAGAGTTTGAATATAGGCTTTGGTTGAGGAATCTTCAAAGCATAGGTGCTCGTTTTGCTAAGTAAAAGACGTTCGTGTTACTTGAACATAAATCATAAGTGGTGTGAGATCCCTAGTGAACCCGTAGAGATTTCCTGAATTTTTTCCCTCGTATTAATCTCTCTTTTAATAATTATTTTTTTATTTAAATTATTAGTTTAATAAAACAATCCCATTGCTTGCCCACACGAAGTTAATCATCTTAGTTAATTCACGACAAGTCCCTTGGGTTCGACAAACCCGGATTACCGGATATTACTACACGCGACAGCCGTACACTTGCGGTTGGATCGTGTCAAGTTTTTGAATTGGTGGATGTTTGGGGACGCCTTAGTGAGTTTGTGCATAGGATCATCATATCATATTTCTTGCTGCGTGTCGTGAAATTTCAAAGTGTGCTTGTGAGGATTTGATGATTTCAGTTTATGATAGAGAGGTTGCCCAATCTCGTAAAAAGAAAAAAAAAAATTGTGTTGGTTTCTAGTTTCATTATAGTTAGTTCATGTAGTTGCATAGTCGAGAGTCGTGTTGAGTCGTTTGCGTCTTGAGTTGGCTAGTAAACGGTGATTTGCTCGGGACGAGCAAAAGGTAAGTGTGGGGGTATTTGATAATTTTCTTTTATGAGCTATTAATATTCTTCAATGTTACTTTTATTAGGCTTATTTCACATGATTTATATTTTATATTTGCAAAAAAAGTGAATTTGACGATTTATAAGCCTAAGAGTCAAAAGTTGTGTTTCTAGCTTATTTGAGCATGATTTCTCTCATATTTGCGATGATAATTGCACGGGTAGTATTTTGTTGTGTTTCTCAGGTAAAATAGGTGCAATGGAGCTTATTAGAGGCTTGGATATGCTTGGGAGGGAGCTAGATGAAGAGGAGAAAAGAAGACGCAAAGACGAAGAAAAGTTGAAAAAGTCACTCCTGACCAGCCTCTACTATTTTCGATTCTCAGGAAAATCTATACATAATTTGGGAGCAAGGCCTGCGCCATTTGAAAGTAGACATCCAGAGATTTCCAACGATGTATGGTAGGCCCGAATACGAGTCCGGATGAGGGAGATACAGTCCGCGCAAAATCAGCTTACAATTCTGTCCGGGAATTACAAACTGGAGGGGCTGAAGTGCAAATTCGGCCAAAGTTGATTAAAAAACGTGCCCAGGCCTTATGAAACGAAATCTCAGACCTAAAACACAGAGAGGAGGCTGCTGGAGACGATCAAGAAGGCTAGGGAGCAAGAGGGACATGGAGAACGACGCCGGAGTCGCCGAAACGCGAATTTCGTCACGAGTTTGACTATCCCTCCCATATTTTCTATCTTTTCTTGTTACTATGAACTTGTTAGCATCTATTTTCATTATATTTGAGTAAATTTATTTGTTGGGATATCTCATAGGGAGCTAGGGTTTGAACACCATGTTGGTGATTTATGGATCTTTTTCATGCTTTTAGCTTAATTGAATGTGTTTTTCTTAGCTATGCTTGATTTATGTACTTAATTCTATCGTTTCTATTGTTTGAGCTCTCAATAGGATGATTATATGTATAGGATGTTAGAGGAATCATCATTCTCTACCCGGAAACTTGAATCAAGCACTAGCCGTATCTAGGGTTGAGGAGTCTTGCTAGTTAGCTAGAACTAAGTGTAGACCACAACAACATAATGCTTATTTGAACTTGAGTAGGCTAGAGGAATCAGGTACAAGAGTTTGAATATAGGCTTTGGTTGAGGAATATTCAAAGCATAGGTGCTCGTTTTGCTAAGTAAAAGACGTTCGTGTTACTTGAACATAAATCATAAGTGGTGTGAGACCCCTAGTGAACCCGTAGAGATATCCTGAATTTTGTCCCTCGTATTAATCTCTCTTTTAATAATTATTTTTTTATTTAAATTATTAGTTTAATAAAACAATCCCATTGCTTGCCCACACGAAGTTAATCATCTTAGTTAATTCACGACAAGTCCCTTGGGTTCGACAAACCCAGATTACCGGATATTACTACACGCGACAGCCGTACACTTGCGGTTGGATCGTGTCAAGTTTTTGAATTGGTGGATGTTTGGGGACGCCTTAGTGAGTTTGTGCATAGGATCATCATATCATATTTCTTGCTGCGTGTCGTGAAATTTCAAAGTGTGCTTGTGAGGATTTGATGATTTCAGTTTATGATAGAGAGGTTGCCCAATCTCGTAAAAAGAAAAAAAAATTGTGTTGGTTCAATTTTTGCATTGTTTATAATCGAGTTTCATTATAGTTAGTTCATGTAGTTGCATAGTCGAGAGGCGTGTTGAGTCGTTTGCGTCTTGAGTTGGCTAGTAAACGGTGATTTGCTCGGGACGAGCAAAAGGTAAGTGTGGGGGTATTTGATAACTTTCTTTTATGAGCTATTAATATACTTCCATGTTACTTTTATTAGGCTTATTTCACATGATTTATATGTTATATTTGCAAAAAAAGTGAATTTGACGATTTATAAGCCTAAGAGTCAAAAGTTGTGTTTCTAGCTTATTTGAGCATGATTTCTCTCATATTTGCGATGATAATTGCACGGGTAGTATTTTGTTGTGTTTCTCAGGTAAAATAGGTGCAATGGAGCTTATGATAGGCTTGGATATGCTTGGGAGGGAGCTAGATGAAGAGGAGAAAAGAAGACGCAAAGACGAAGAAAAGTTGAAAAAGTCACTCCTGACCAGCCTCTACTATTTTCAATTCTCAGGAAAATCTATACATAATTTGGGAGCAAGGCCTGCGCCATTTGAAAGTAGACATCCAGAGCTTTCCAACGATGTATGGTAGGCCCGAATACGAGTCCGGATGAGGGAGATACAGTCCGAGCAAAATCAGCTTACAATTCTGTCCGGGAATTACAAACTGGAGGGGCTGAAGTGCAAATTCGGCCAAAGTTCATTAAAAAACGTGCCCAGGCCTTATGAAACGAAATCTCAGACCTAAAACACAGAGAGGAGGCTGCTGGAGACGATCAAGAAGGCTAGGGAGCAAGAGGGACATGGAGAACGACGCCGGAGTCGCCGAAACGCGAATTTCGTCACGAGTTTGACTATCCCTCCCATATTTTCTATCTTTTCTTGTTACTATGAACTTGTTAGCATCTATTTTCATTATATTTGAGTAAATTTATTTGTTGGGATATCTCATAGGGAGCTAGGGTTTGAACACCATGTTGGTGATTTATGGATCTTTTTCATGCTTTTAGCTTAATTGAATGTGTTTTTCTTAGCTATGCTTGATTTATGTACTTAATTCTATCGTTTCTATTGTTTGAGCTCTCAATAGGATGATTATATGTATAGGATGTTAGAGGAATCATCATTCTCTACCCGGAAACTTGAATCAAGCACTAGCCGTATCTAGGGTTGAGGAGTCTTGCTAGTTAGCTAGAACTAAGTGTAGACCACAACAACATAATGCTTATTTGAACTTGAGTAGGCTAGAGGAATCAGGTACAAGAGTTTGAATATAGGCTTTGGTTGAGGAATCTTCAAAGCATAGGTGCTCGTTTTGCTAAGTAAAAGACGTTCGTGTTACTTGAATATAAATCATAAGTGGTGTGAGACCCCTAGTGAACCCGTAGAGATATCCTGAATTTTGTCCCTCGTATTAATCTCTCTTTTAATAATTATTTTTTTATTTAAATTTTTAGTTTAATAAAACAATCCCATTGCTTGCCCACACGAAGTTAATCATCTTAGTTAATTCACGACAAGTCCCTTGGGTTCGACAAACCCAGATTACCGGATATTACTACACGCGACAGCCGTACACTTGCGGTTGGATCGTGTCAAGTTTTTGAATTGGTGGATGTTTGGGGACGCCTTAGTGAGTTTGTGCATAGGATCATCATATCATATTTCTTGCTGCGTGTCGTGAAATTTCAAAGTGTGCTTGTGAGGATTTGATGATTTCAGTTTATGATAGAGAGGTTGCCCAATCTCGTAAAAAGAAAAAAAAAATTGTGTTGGTTCAATTTTTGCATTGTTTATAATCGAGTTTCATTATAGTTAGTTCATGTAGTTGCATAGTCGAGAGGCGTGTTGAGTCGTTTGCGTCTTGAGTTGGCTAGTAAACGGTGATTTGCTCGGGACGAGCAAAAGGTAAGTGTGGGGGTATTTGATAACTTTCTTTTATGAGCTATTAATATACTTCCATGTTACTTTTATTAGGCTTATTTCACATGATTTATATGTTATATTTGCACAAAAGGTGAATTTGACGATTTATAAGCCTAAGAGTCAAAAGTTGTGTTTCTAGCTTATTTGAGCATGATTTCTCTCATATTTGCGATGATAATTGTACGGGTAGTATTTTGTTGTGTTTCTCAGGTAAAATAGGTGCAATGGAGCTTATGAGAGGCTTGGATATGCTTGGGAGGGAGCTAGATGAAGAGGAGAAAAGAAGACGCAAAGACGAAGAAAAGTTGAAAAAGTCACTCCTGACCAGCCTGTACTATTTTCGATGCTCAGGAAAATATATACATAATTTGGGAGCAAGGACTGCGCCATTTGAAAGTAGACATCCAGAGCTTTCCAACTATGTATGGTAGGCCCGAATACGAGTCCGGATGAGGGAGATACAGTCCGCGCAAAATCAGCTTACAATTCTGTCCGGGAATTACAAACTGGAGGGGCTGAAGTGCAAATTCGGCCAAAGTTGATTAAAAAACGTGCCCAGGCCTTATGAAACGAAATCTCAGACCTAAAACACAGAGAGGAGGCTGCTGGAGACGATCAAGAAGGCTAGGGAGCAAGAGGGACATGGAGAACGACGCCGGAGTCGCCGAAACGCGAATTTCGTCACGAGTTTGACTATCCCTCCCATATTTTCTATCTTTTCTTGTTACTATGAACTTGTTAGCATCTATTTTCAGTATATTTGAGTAAATTTATTTGTTGGGATATCTCATAGGGAGCTAGGGTTTGAACACCATGTTGGTGATTTATGGATCTTTTTCATGCTTTTAGCTTAATTGAATGTGTTTTTCTTAGCTATGCTTGATTTATGTACTTAATTCTATCGTTTCTATTGTTTGAGCTCTCAATAGGATGATTATAGGTATAGGATGTTAGAGGAATCAATATTCTCTACCCGGAAACTTGAATCAAGCACTAGCCGTATCTAGGGTTGAGGAATCTTGCTAGTTAGCTAGAACTAAGAGTAGACCACAACAACATAATGCTTATTTGAACTTGAGTAGGCTAGAGGAATCAGGTACAAGAGTTTGAATATAGGCTTTGGTTGAGGAATCTTCAAAGCATAGGTGCTCGTTTTGCTAAGTAAAAGACGTTCGTGTTACTTGAACATAAATCATAAGTGGTGTGAGATCCCTAGTGAACCCGTAGAGATATCCTGAATTTTTTCCCTCGTATTAATCTCTCTTTTAATAATTATTTTTTTATTTAAATTATTAGTTTAATAAAACAATCCCATTGCTTGCCCACACGAAGTTAATCATCTTAGTTAATTCACGACAAGTCCCTTGGGTTCGACAAACCCGGATTACCGGATATTACTACACGCGACAGCCGTACACTT
This sequence comes from Linanthus parryae, assembly GCA_023055425.1. NCBI lineage: Eukaryota > Viridiplantae > Streptophyta > Magnoliopsida > Ericales > Polemoniaceae > Linanthus > Linanthus parryae. The sequence goes on along the minus strand of JALGPY010000001.1, from coordinate 177,024,568 downwards.
GCGGTTGGATCGTGTCACCCATCATGAGGATGACCATCAATCAAGTACCTAGACAACCAGGCACAAAGGAAGCCGCACAAGGTTTAATGATACCCTTTACCCTCTATATAATTCTTCGCATTTGAATCCTTGTCCAGAATTTCCTTGGTAATATTACCATTCGCATAGTCGCGAAAGAAGTATTGCACCCACTTTCCCCAAGTGTTCTTCGCAGAGGTTTCAACAAGCTGCCATTCAGGAAGAGCTTTCGCAGATGTCCAGCGAGTAGAGATTTTCTTCACCTCGGGTAAGCATTCCTCCATCTGCGCATATAGAGCAAGCTCTGAATCAGTCTTCAAAGCGCTCAGGGGATCCACTTCGCCCATGGGGGAAAGGTCGTATAGGATTTGTACATCTTCCAAAGTAGGGGCAGCCTCGAATTCAGCAAAATGGAAGGGGTGGGTCGCAGGTGAATAGCGAGAAAGAAGGTTTAGAAGCATGGATGGATCTAGCTTCACGGCAGCACCCTTCATAGCACAAACTGCAAAATAAATCCCAGCATTGTCTAACGCGATAGCATGGTGGGTCAATACATGGTCAATCCACTCATCCATCAAATCCAAATTTTGAACAAAGGCCTGGGTGGAAATTGCAGTATGAGGGAAGAACCCATTTTCAACTCCTAACCTAACCACATCTTTGGAGTCGATTAACTCTAACATGGCTGCATTAGTAGGAGGGTTCAGTGTTAGAGATTCTCCAGAGGGGGCAGGAGCCGGTAGATTCTTTACTTTAACCCTAGCATGATAAAAGTCCTTCCCGCCTAGATAGGGGGCTTTTCTCCACAGGGTCGTTGGAAGATCAGGAATTTCTTCAGGTTCTTTGACGGGTTTATATCCTTTTGTCTTGGCCATTTCTGCGGAAAAGCAAGAAAAAAGGGGGGAGAAATACACCCACCCACTTTGAGTTTAAATTTCAGTTCAGGTTCAATTCAAATCCAGGAAGCAATTTTGGGTTCGTTTTGAAATCAGAAGAAGATGAACAGTTTGGGGTCAGTTTTGGGTTTAGAATCTCAGAATTTCAGAAGTTTATCGTTCGAAATCGTTTCAATTTGGTGATTCAATCTTGTAGGGTTTAAGAAAAACCCCTTTCGCAGATTTCAATAAATGACATACATCAAATAGGTTCTGGGTTTTCAGATCCAAGACAGTTCAAATACATTAATGGAATTACACAAAGCCAACCTCGTTTTGATGAAGCAAGTTGAAGAAGACGATTGACAAGGAAGAACTGGTGGTTGATTACTTGAATCTGCTCTTGAAGGCTCTCAGGTAACATTCACTTTAGAGAGAGAAGTGATGCTTTGCAACAATGAGGGGCACGGAGTATTTATTCAAAAACAATGAAGAGTCACGTCCTTTCAGTGGTCGAATCGGAACCGTCACCGTCTAATCGCGCAATCACAGGATGAGCTGACGTCACGCCTAAAACCATAAAAGAACAGACGGCACGACTCTAGGGATTCTAGGTCATGATGGCACGCACGGGGGCTGATTTTGCGTGAAATTGAATGGGTGCGTGGAAACGACGCGGGCACTGGTTTTTTGCGCATTGAAGCCTAGCCGGTTAGGCGTCTACACGCGCAAAAAGGGGGCTAATGTAGATAGTGCTTTCTAGACAGACATATCTTAGCCACGTGGCGATCATCCAGCACACCTAGCTGTGATCTACACACACTGGATCACCACCCGCGCTGATCCACGTGGGGGCTGCGAGACAGGGCCCTCGCATACCACCACACGGGACTTGTAGGGACTTAGTGGTTCGGAGGCTAGAGTAAGTCCTGTCGCGCGCGAGCGACAACCAAGCCCGCGCGCGACCTTTAGTAACTGCTTTGAGAGATTTATGGCACGAGCACCATAAACCCGGTCAATCTCATACCGGTTCCGATATACGCGGACGAAGTGCGTAACGGTCCCTATATATGCGGACGAACGTGCCGTTGTGGTTAAGCTAATTAAGCCGCCATTAATGGGTGCATTAACCCACTACAACGGTCACATTCTCCGTTATATATAGGATCGTTAACCCTTCCATACGAACACTAATCACCTGAACCACGCGGAAGCTCTGCCAAAATTCTGTCTCTCTCTCATATACGACTACTATTGTCTTACTCTCTCCCTACACACACTCTACTCTTTCCGTGTCCTTTCTATCCCCTACTCTTGGTGTATATTGGATCTTCCTCAAAGAATTCTCTCGTACACAGCGTGACATATGCTTTGCTCTAAACAAGGTGTACACGAGATGTGATGAAATGTGTAGAAAGGTGATCTTTGCATCTGAGATATTACCCGACAATGAGGTGGAAGTGATTGTACCATCTGAGTTAGTATCCGACACTGTGGAGGAAGTGACTGAGTATAATAAGGAGGAAGTGATTGTCCAATCTGAGTTATTATATGGCAGTGTGGAGGAATTGACTGATGATAAGGAGGAACCTTACCGCTTCAACTTGAAATCCGGTTACATTAGTCGTGTGCCCCCAATTTGTCTAGGATTTTTTAAAAGGGAGGAGGAAGAGACTGAGTCTGACTGATGTCAGGTATGTGCACTTTTTTTATATATCAAGTTAATTTTTCAATCATTATCCGTAGTTAATACAATCCTCATAATGAATAATTCCAAATGATAATTAAAATTACCAAAAAGTTGGCGAGAAATACTTCCCTGGGTGGGGGAAGTACCCCTTATTGAATGAATGAAGAAAGATTGTATTTTGCATTATCATTTACAGGAGGAGATTACAAATATATAGTATACTAAGAGATAAGATATGGTAGCTAATCAAAATGATAACTACAAAATATTCCAAAGATCTTGACTAATAACTATACAATATTCTAAAGATCGTAACAAATAACTATACAATATTCAAATGAAAAGGAGATCATTCAAATATTGATAAGATAAGGAGATCATTCCTTAATACGCCCCCTCAAAACGGACTGTACTGATGTAAGTCCGATTTTGTTAATGAGTGTAGAGAACGGAATTCGGGGTAGGGGCTTCGTTAGAGCATCAGCAAGTTGATCGTTGGCCGAGATATAGGATACGCGGAGCTTGCCGGCTTGTACATTTTCTCGAACGAAGTGATAGTCAAGTGCGAGATGTTTCATCCGGGAGTGGAAAACCGGATTAGCACTTACATAGGTAGCGCCGGCATTTTCGCAGTAGATGACCGGAGTGTGGGATAAGGGATGATGAAGTTCATATAGAAGATTTTGAACCCATAGCAATTCTGCAGATGCGGCGGCTACTGCTCTGTATTCAGCTTCGGTGGAGGACCGTGCTCGTGTCTTTTGCTTCTTGGAGCACCAATGTAAACAATGTAGGCCGTGGTGGAGATGACATCTTCCATGTCACGAGCCCAGTCGGCGTCAGAAAAGGCATGAAGGTTGAGAGGGTTATTTTTGTGAATCATGAGGCCCAGTGTGGTGGTGCCGTTAAGGTATCGCAGTAGGCGATTGAGAGATTGCATGTGGGTGGTGGTGGGACGCTGCATGTATTGGGCGAGTTTGTTGACGGTGAAGGCAACATCGGGACGAGTGAGGCTTAGGTATTGGAGGCTACCAATGAGGGTGCGGTATTGGGTTGGGTCAGGGAGGGGGGTACCGTGAGAGGTGAGAGGTGGGTGAACGGAAAGGGGGGTGGGAGTTGGCTTGGATTGCTCCATGTTTGCTTTGGCGAGGATGTCATTGATGTAACGTGTTTGACTTAGAAATATGCCATTTGGGTGAGGTTGAACTTCAACACCCAAGAAGAATGAGAGATTGCCGAGGTCTTTGAGAGAGAACCGAGAAGCTAAGGTGCTAATAAGAGTGTCAAGAGTAGACGCGTGGTTTGAGGTAAGTATGATGTCGTCAACGTAGACGAGGAGATACGTTGTGACACCATTGGTGGAGCGAATGAAGAGAGATGAGTCAGAGATAGCATTGCGGAAGCCGAGTTGAAGAAGGTAATGGCGTAGCTCGGTGTACCACGCTCGAGGGGCTTGTTTCAAGCCGTAGAGGGCTTTGTTTAGTTTACAGACGAAGGTAGGGAATTTGGTGTCTAAGAATCCGGGTGGTTGAGCGTTGTAGACATCATCGGTGAGAGTGCCTTGAAGGAAGGCATTATTGATATCAAGCTGGCGAAGAGGCCAGCCATGGGCTACGGCTAAAGAGAGAACAAGTCGGACGGTGGTGGGTTTGATTACGGGACTAAAGGTTTCTCCATAGTCAATGCCAACTCGTTGGGTGAAGCCTTTCGCAACCAGACGAGCTTTGTGTTGAGTGATGGTGCCATCCTTATCTCTTTTGATGCGAAAGACCCATTTGCAGCCCACGACATTTTGGGAAGGCAGAGGGGGAACAAGAGACCATGTGTTGTTTTTCTGAAGAGCATGAACCTCAGTTTCCATGGCTTTTCTCCATATAGGGATTTTTAGTGCTTGTGTGATGTTTTTGGGAAGGGTGGTGTCATGGACTTTGACATTGAGGTTGAGTTTGGATATAGGTTTGGTGATTCCATGTTTGAGACGAGTGACTATTTGGGAGGTGGGTTGAGGAGGTTGCGGTGTGGGAGGGGGTTGCGGTGCGGGAGGTGGCGGAGAAGGAGGGTGTGGCATTGGCGGTGTCGGTAATGAGGGGGAAGGGATGGCGTTTAGGGACTGTAGAGATGATGTAGGTTGAGGTGTGGTTGAGGGGGTGTGTGCGGGGGGGGGGGGGATGAGGTAGGAGAGGGGAAGTGTGAGGATGGATAGGGGTGCCCACTGATCAAGAAGAGTTGTGGTATTGGGTGTGGTTGTGGTTGTTGCGGCAAAGGGGAAGACCGACTCATTAAACTGGACGTGGCGAGAGACGTAGATGCGGTTGGTTTTAGGATCGAGACAGTAGTACGCACTTTGAGTGGGGGAGTATCCAATGAAGACACAAGGAGTGGATTTTGGTTGTAGTTTGTGGGTGGTGTATGGTTTTAGCCATGGGTAGCATAGGCAACTGAAGCTGCGCAGCTTGGTATAGTTTGGATGATGACCAAAAAGTTTGAAGAAGGGAGAGACGTTATTTAGAGTAGGTGTGGGAAGGCGATTTATGAGGTAGGCAGCGGTAGAGGCGGCGTTCGACCAGTATTTAAGAGGCATGTTGGCATGTGATAGAAGAGAAAGGAGGGTTTCAACAATGTGTCGGTGGCGGCGTTCGGAGTAGCCGTTGTGTTGGGGGGTGTGAGGAGGTGTTGTGAGATGAGAGACACCATCGATGGTTAGATAGTTTTGGAGAGCTAGGTATTCACCTCCATTGTCGGAGTAGAGTGTTTTGAGAGGAAGTTGAAAGTATTTTTCAACGAGTGCTTTGAAGCGAATAAATATTTGTTTTGTGTCGGATTTGTTTTTGAGGTTATATAGCCAGATATATTTTGAGTAATGATCAACAAAGATGAGATAATATTTGAAGTTGTCATGAGAAGTGACAGGTGAAGACCATAGGTCAGTGTAGACATATTCAAGAGGAGAGGAAGATCTAATAGAGGAGGTAGAAAATGGGAGTTTGTGACTTTTATTGCAAGAACAAGAATTACAGTCTGAAATTGAGATAGGGCTAACTTTGATTTTATTAGATGACTTGATAAGGCTAAAAATATTTCGTGATGGATGGCCTAGACGGTGATGCCATTCGAGGGATGAGATGGTGCTTGTGAAGGCGGAAGGGGTGACACGTTGGAGCTCATAGACTCCACGATTAGGGTTCCCTTGAAATAGGATCGTCCCCGTTGAAAGGTCTTTCAAAAGAAAAGAGTTAGATAAAAAAGAGACGGAGATATTGTTATCGCGACAAAGTTGGGAAATAGAGATGATGTTTTTAGAGATAGAGGGAACAACAAGTATATTGTTTAATGTGAGAGATGAAAAAGAACAAGTGCCAAAATGAGTAATAGGAAGACCCTTACCATCGCCGATGATGAGCTCCTCGGTTCTGTCATAGGGGGTATGAAGGAATAAATTTGAAAGGTCGTTTGTGACGTGGTGAGAAGCGCCACTATCAAGTAGCCAAGAGGAAGGGTTAGGAGCCGGGTTTAGTTGGGAGGTATGGGTTTGTGGTTTTGATGTCGGACGGGCCGCGAGATTGACGTTAGAGCGTGGAGGAGGGGGGTTGGCGGAGTGGAATTTGTGGGTGTTGATGATGTTTAAGGGTTTTGAGGGATTGAAGAAGTTGGCGAGTTGGCCGGTGGTGGTTTTGGGGAGAGAGGACATGGTGGTTTTGATGGTGTTTTTGAGGATCAAAAGTCTGATACCATATAGAATGAATGAAGAAAGATTGTATTTTGCATTATCATTTACAGGAGGAGATTACAAATATATAGTACACTAAGAGATAAGATATGATAGCTAATCAAAATGATAACTACAAAATATTCTAAAGATCTTGACTAATAACTATACAATATTCTAAAGATCGTAACAAATAACTATACAATATTCAAATGAAAAGGAGATCATTCAAATATTGAAAAGATAAGGAGATCATTCCTTAATACCCCTCACCCCGCATGTCCCCTAACTTGGTTGGAGATGCCCTCATCTAGCTAGCTTACAGGCTTAAATCCTCATACCAAACAATAGGAAGCCAACGGATTTCTTCCCGAGGCTTAACCACCCCACTTTGCCTTTTTCTCCTTCCACTTCGCCTAATTGGGGTGGTAGACGACCATTTCTGACAGGTGTAACGTAAATACTCATACTAAACTGGAAACATATTTTTAAGTCAGAATCTTGGACGAGCTTTCATGATATCTTTTTAAATATTCTGATCATAATAATTTTTTTCATTTCATGTAGCTATATCAAACCCATTTGGATTCGGTGGTCACAACTCGGTGGTGGTTTTCACTCCTTACAAACCTTAGTTGGAACATATTCAGCTTTGCTAAACCCTTTTTCTTTCTGAAATAAATGATTATAGGACCATAAAATTGATCAAGGCGTAATAGAGAGATTGTTTAAACTAAAATAAGATACTAAATCAAATATTGGGTTCTTTTCCTTTTAAAACCGTTGCCAAATTGGCTCTGAAGTCTAAAAAGTAAATAATGATCTACTCCGCCCTTGACATAATATCTTTCAGCTTCAGAGTAATTTTGGAACAAACCACGATACCATTGCCCCATTTTTTAATCCCTCTGCTAGAGAGTTATCAGTTAGGTATTACTTGCATTTCACTTTGGCTTTTGCATCTACGACTCTCTAGAGGGAAGCCTTCAATAAATAGTTGTAAGTCGACAACAATGATAAAAAGAACCCGTGATTAGATGAAGTATATCTGAATTGCAGATTCTCTTCAGCATCTTATTAGTGTTCATATATTCGTATGGGTTTATTGTTTAGTTCTTTGAGTACACTGTAAATAACGACCATCTGGCGCATGTATGTTTAGTTCTGTCTATTGTTGTTAACTATTTGGCAGAGCATGCTTTGGGAAAAATCACCTTTGATTTTATCTCTAGGTGCAGCCTGAAATTGAGGTTTGAAATCATTTAGTTTTATGCTAGCTATGACCAGATGCAAACATATACTGATTCTTCTCTTTCTTTGTCTCCAACCACATTCTGTAATCTGGATGAAGATTTCAGGTACATTCTTCATTCTCGTCTCCACACAAGCCCAATATCAGATCTTATATATATTTCTCTACACAATAGCAACTTATCTAAAATTTACTAATTCTAATATAGCATTTAGATTCAGCTCAGACTATGAATTTTTGGATGTTAACTTATCACATTATACGATGTGGTATTGTTTGCACCTACTACATTCACGGTGTCTTATTCATAGATCCCATTTTGATAGTAAATTTTTCACAGTGATCTATTTGAAACCTTCATGAGCTTGTGGTGCATGTGCTGATCAAAACAATTGATTTGTTGGAGTTGAACTATCTGAATAGGTTTTAAAACTTTTTATCTGATATGTACAATAACTGTGTGAATTGAATCAGTACATATAATATGCATGGAAACTGTTTAATTTGATATCAGGACCAGTAAAACCACTTTAACTGTCTGAATTGGTATTATAACCAGTATTTGATATGCATGGCGCTTTCATCTTTAGTTTGTTTTATGGGGTTATTCGTGCAGAGATGCTATGAGTTTTGTTGAACTTAAATGTGCATGTTTCCTCAGGCACTGGATGCATTGCTTGAATTACATGCTCCTTTGAACGGTCTAACAATAGTAATTATTATGGACTTTTTGCAGACAAGAATTTGCAAGGCGCAATCATCACATGGACAATGTAAGCTTTCATGACTTTGGCAGTCTCTTTTTTATTCTTCCAGGCGTCGAATTCACCCAACATAGAAGACAATACATTAGACATCGATGCTGTCTGAGAGAATGAGAAGTAGAGCCCGGGTGTTTGGGGCTAGAGTATTGCAATCAGGGATGCGGTTGTGGTCGGACGAGCGGCACAGTGGTAGTAATGACGAAGGAGGTGGCTTTGATGAAGATGATGGTGAGGTCCAATTGAAGGGAAATTGTTGGAAGCCCGATATCCCCGCGAAGCTGCAGCAAGAGGCGGATGTTACAGTATTGGGCATTGATGCAACAGATAAAAAGAAAACCCCCAATTGCTCAGGGACTGGTTCACCGTAGAAGCAATGTAGATAGGATGTTGGGCTTTACTTATCAGAGAAAGAGGGAGAGGGTCGATCAGGTTTGAATTCAGATGAAATTTCGAAATACCAGAAGTACAGGAAACATTGCAGGAAGACTGAGCTTCGAAGACCCTGAGAAGATTTGCGTGGTTTCGTTTATCACTGGATTCAAGCAATAGCATTTCTTGGTTTTCATGTGTTTTGAGTTTGATCCTGATGTACACGAGGAAGGGGAAGCCAAGATTGATGCAGCTCTATGTGTTATTGTTGTCTGAGCCTGTTGCATCATTTTTGGGTCAGTTTTAGCAGTGCCATTGCTCACTGTGTATTGGACCAGCTGTTAGAAAAGTCTGCGGTGGCGCCTAAGTGGAAGAGGCTAAGCCTCTTTATTATAAGTGTTATAGACGTTTCTTAAATACGAATAGTAAAATTATCATCTTCGGAACGTATGATGAAAAGCAATCTCGAGTAGAGCTACTGGCAGCTTTTGTGGCGTTATGGAAGTACACAATGGCGGTAAAGATTGAAACGCGGATCTCGTGTGATTGCATGTTTGCAGACACAGAGCACCACAATTACAGCAAGGAATCACCAACATAGCGCCATAAAATACCATGAAGCCCCTCAATTAAGTTGTGCACGGGTTGAAAACTAGTAACTCTGAAATTTATTCAAACTTTATTATGGATATTCATTTCCAAATTGCTCCCTAGCACTAGCCAGTACCAGTCCGTCCCAACTCTTTCTTCCCATCTGACTTTTTTGACTCGTATCTGGGTCACTTTGACCGGGTGATGGATAGCAAAATAATACGATTTTTTGATAATTTTTTCATCATATTATAGAGCACCTTATACTCTACAACACCATGAAAAAAATATCAAAAAATTACATCGGTTTGCTATTCAAATCACCGGGTCAAAATGACTCAGTGAATAGTGACAAAAGTCAAATTGGGAAGAAAGAGCTGGGACAGTAGTAGAAGTAAAAAACAACTTGTATTGCATGTAGAGTATATATTGCTCCTGGCAGTAGCTAGCAGAACATGCTTTGTCAAATGTTGTTGAAGCCATGGGACGAAGCTTGCAAACTTTATTGTGAAAACTTGTTTCGAAATTGCTCCCTGGCTGGCAGCAACTAGCTAGTAGAAGTTGGAGGTGTCTCTTATCATAACTATAGTCTTTCTTGAGAGTTAGAGACCACCTCCATCAGATCTTGCTATCTCCAAGTTGGAGGTTGGAATTCGATTCTCGCGCTCCGCTTGTTGCATATCTCAAAGCTAAAGCTTATGCTAAAATAGCAGAATCAACTTTGACAGAGCTCCAGCTCTAGTCTCTTAACAGTATCACTCGAAACAAGGGCGCGCGCGCGCACACACACACGTTACCATTGATTGGTGATGACATTATTGTTATTTGTATACTGTGGGGAAAAAAAAAAGACACAAAAAACTACTCAAACTCAACTTTTTTCTTTCCCTCATTTTATACTAGGTGCATGTTTGGTATCCAAGATTTTAATCCAATTAGATTAAAATCGACCTCTTTTCAACATTTCTGTTTGTTATGTTTGGTATCCAAGATTTTAATCCAATTAGATTAAAATCGACCTCTTTTCAACAATTCTGATAATCTGCAGAATAAAATAATCTGTGTGCAATTGTAGAATCTCCAAAATTAGGGATTATGCAGCTGAAAATCTTTAAAAAATTAATTTTGATATTTTTTTACATTAGCATGATCACAATTTATTTATGGGTAAAAGACACTGACCACCCCTGAGTTTAGGGAAAAACCCACTCCGCTACCCTGTGTTTTGGATAAAGACACTCCGCACCTATTTAACGGAATATTCTATGGACACTTAGCACCCTTCTGTCATGTTCTATTAGAAAAGTGGATAATTGAATTTTTTGGACGGTATTACCCCTGTGTACTTTTCTGACCTACTTTCTTTTGCCTCTTTTATCATCAAGAACATCAAAAACATCTCACTTTGAATCTAAAACATGAACACCAATACACCAACTGACGTACCTCCTATGGTGTCATATTTTTTGTGTTGATGTTCATGGTTCAAGAACACGAAGAACACCAAACTAGTAATTTCACTACACCAAAACCAGCCCTAAATCACCATCTTCAAACAACACACCTGTTTGTTCTATTTCAACATCATCATATGCCACAAACTAACACAAAATTGAAACTAAACACAACAACATGGAAATCAATGAACCCAATGAACAAAAAATCCAGATTCATCGACATGCTAATATAAAATTGATACCATCCAACACAGAGACAAAAAATGGGCTGCTTTCACACAAAAGTCTATTTCCTCTAACAATCAGGACATGGTCTTCTCCCTCACCTATTCGAACCCCAACTGTCTCTTTTCATCAGAGACCCAACAAAACTACAAATTACCCAACTTCACACCAAAATCACCACTTTGTTCCCTAAACTCACAAACCCATACCAAACAGACCTCTCTCTTGGCCTTCTCCTCTATCATTTTTTTCTTTCTCTAAAGAAACATCATCACTTGGAAAGAGAAAATCTCTGGATTTTTTTATTTTTTTTTTAGTTTGAAAGGAGGGAAGGAAGCAGACAAACCCCATTTCAGTTGTATTCTCTTCATCTCTCGATCTTGGTTTTCTCCATCTTTCGCCATCTCCGGCCAAATCATCACATCACCCAGAACTTCAATTTCACTTCAGAAATCAGACTGTTGTTCATTGCCGGCGAATCTCATCGACGAGTACAACCGTTGTTCATCGCCGTTGAAGATCAGAGACTTCATCTCGCTGCCTAGATCCGCGAAACAGATCTCGCCGCCTCCTTCGTCGACGGATTCGCCGAGATCGATGTTCCAGAGTAGCGACGGCGGTTATGGATCTCGGTAACCATATCGGTTTATGCACCAGAAGCTATGGAGGACGACGAAGGAGTAGGGGAGGAGAAGAAGGAGATTTTGGTTGCGGTAATGGTGGCGTTGGTGGTTGTTGGTGTGGGTTTTAAATCTAGGGAAGTAGAAGAGAGAAAGAGAGGCGGCTGTGCACACAGGGGAAGAGAGAAAGAGGGTAAGAGAGAGAAGGGTTAGGTTAGAAATGAAGTAGATGAGAGATGAGGGGAATATATATGAGGTAATTTTATCATATTTCAGGGGTAAAATGGTCTTTCACCCTATATCGTTAGTCAACTGTTAGCCTCCGTCCAAAAAAAGGTGCGGAGTGTCTTTATCCAAAACCCAGGGGTGGTCTATGGGGTTTTCCCTAAACCCAGGGGTGGTCAGTGTCTTTTACCCTTTATTTATAAATAGGTGTATTCAGTTACTTGAATTTGTAGCTTTTTAAATTTTGTTAAATGGATCAAGTTAGTAATCTATAATTTCAGCTCATACCAAACAGATTGTGATTCGGAGTTAAGTTCGATTTTTTTTTTTCAGATTATTTTCAGCTGGTACCAAACATGCTCTAGATGCCAAAAGCAAAAATCCAAGAAGTTCCTAAAAAAAGTTAATACCAAACCTTTAGGTTAAGTCAAAAAGCAAAAAAATGTGATTTTGGATTAAAAGACACAAATAAGTTGATACCAAACCTACCCTATGTCCAACTCTCCAGAGTCCATTTGGCTGTAGGATTTTGATTATGCGATGTACGTTGTCTTGATAGATTTGACATTCAGATGTGAATGAATAGGTACCGATTTTGCATTCAAAAAAGTAACATCCGGAAAGTTTCTCAACATGTACATGGGGAACTCAGTGTGGTCCGAACAAACCAAAAACGCAGAAAGAGAGATCTGACAAAACAAACAAATAAATAACAAAACTCGTGAATTTGGTTGCTTACATAAAACTTGAAATTCAAGGGCAGACACTTAAGTAAACCAACTGCGTTACAACATCAGTTCAAAAAAAAAAAAAAAAAAAAAAAAAAAAAAACTGCGTTACAACAAGACAATTTGTGAGGGAGATCACTACTTGAGGAACATTAATCCCGCATGCAGTAAATCATTATTATAAAATTCATTGGTTACTACTAATTTCCTGATAACCATTTTGTGGGTACTCCATGGTACTAATGCTGCACTTCATAGACCACAGCCACAAATGGTGTCGGCCCAGTTGCGGTGGGAGATCCATATATGTAATGATCTTCCCCTCTTCCAGAGGATACAACTAGCGGTTCAGTAAGCACCCACCCTCCAACAGGGTAAAGGAACTTCATAGGAAGATAAGGTACATGGTATTGTATAAGATATTTGTCAGATGTCCAAATCTCTGCCGAAATTTCACATTCAAAAAGAAAAACTTGATCAAGTTAGTCTGTGTACTACTTACTACGAAGCAAACTACTATGTGCAAGAAGAAGAAGAAATTTCTTACTTAATCTATCGCCTTCTCTAGCCGTTATTTCCGGATCTGGCATTACTTGGTCCTCAGAATTGACTTGAATCACTTTGGCGTTGGCAGTTGATAGAGTTAGACTTAGGAGGACTAGTACCCATGCTGCCAGAGGAACGACAAAGGCGGTAGGAACAAATGCAGATGAAGAAGAAGGAGACTTGGCCATTTTCAGTGGAACAAGTTAATAGATGGAACGGGAATAAACGAAGCTGCTGCTGATGGTGATGGTATTGTGTGAATGCTAGCCATACTCCTTTTTATGGCCCAACCTAAGGGAACAAGATGAACAGATTCGAGATAGCTTATTAATTAGTAATTAGCAATATTCAATGATTAGTTCCAGTTTGCAAGATTATTAACTTAACTTTTCTTTTTAACATAACACGTACATCTAGACTCGTCAAATCCAAGTTGACATTTACAAGATTCCTTTTTTTTCTATTTTCTTTCCTAGGATTCCTTTCACCATATTCTAACTTTTTTTACACAGAATCTGGTGAAAGATCCATTTGGGACATTTTTCTTGAGATATTACACAGAATCGGTACTACTTTTTTTTTCGTTCCTTCGGAAATAAAAACATTACAGGGGACAAACTACAAAAATAAACCAACACCCATGATATCAGCAATGAGGAGGTTCTTCACCACATCAGGGGCTTCATGGAGGATACACAGCTCCTCATCTTGCTCGGTACCAGTGTTCGCCATCGCATCAGCCACTTCGTTGGCATTTCTAGTGATATGTTTGATGGTAGCTTCACATCTTTCCATCAACGCGATACCATCAGAGATCTGACCAGCCATGCTTGTCGGCCCATGGGTAAACTTCATAAAAATGTAGACAGCATCTTCACAATCACTCTCAATCTCAAACTTCCTCAAGTTCTTCTGGAATGCTACTGTGATTCCTCTATAAATAGCCCAGATCTCGGCTTCCAAACTTGAGCAGTCCTTAAGCTTTCCAACAAAACCCAGAATCCACTTTCCTCTGCTATCACGGAACACTCCGCCGAAACCTCCTTTCCCTGGGTTACCTCTTGCACACCCATCAACATTAAGCTTGATAGTCTCTCAATCTCAAACTTCCTCAAGTTCTTCTGGAATGCTACTGTGATTCCTCTATAAATAGCCCAGATCTCGGCTTCCAAACTTGAGCAGTCCTTAAGCTTTCCAACAAAACCCAGAATCCACTTTCCTCTGCTATCACGGAACACTCCGCCGAAACCTCCTTTCCCTGGGTTACCTCTTGCACACCCATCAACATTAAGCTTGTTAGTGTGTTAGTGCATTTGTTGAGAAATTTCTCTTGGTGGCACTTCCACCACCTTAGGTTTGGCAGAAAGACACTTTCACCATAATAATAATAATAATAATAGTAATAATAATAATGTCGTGAATCTAAAAGTTTGAGAGGGAAAAGAAACAAAGAGACGCAATAGTATAAGGAGAATAGTTTTAGATGTATATTTTCTCCAACCCGGAGCCCATTTATATAGCATTAGACTGGGTTTGTGAGCCAATAAATAAGTACAACATTGAACTTAAAATATGTGGTGGATATTCATTATAAACCCAGTCCATATTTTATATAAAAAAATTAAATAATTAAAAACTTCGTACCACTAGATCTGCAGATCTCAACATTTAATTACATGTGACAGGATCCCAATTGGCTCTTTAGCTAGGAACTTTCTTAAGATTACTAAGGAATCTCATGACGGACTGCAATCCCACGACAATTATTAATTAAATAGTAATAGACTAATAATTTGAGCTGACATTTACAGGATTGCTTGCTTTCCTTCATGGTTAAAGATTTGAAGCAAAATCCGTCGAGCCAAGTTTGACACTACAGGGGATACATGTTTTACACACCTGCCTTCTTTGAATGTGGCTTTTATCTTCTTCGCCATTGTTAGCTTTCTAAATTTAAATGATCCTTTTCTCCCTAAAAAGATAAAATAATAAGTAAACCCCCGTCTAGGAGACTAACTGCCAATGTAAAACATGTTTCCAAATCTAACCCAAGTATAGTCTTTAGAGCTCTTTCAAGCTGCATCAAAGTTAAGCATACGAAGATAATCTGGTGGAGGTTTCCAATTGTGGTTTCTCTAGATAATAACTATATTCTGCCCTTGAGCCATTTCATTTTGAATAATCAGAGATATTTCTGTATGGGCACTTCTAATCTTCTGAACCCTAGAGGTTAGAGCATCTCCAAAAGATGGAGAATAAAAATGTGTCCTTGGATCAAGTTTGGTCCTGGAGCAAAATTTGCTATTCCATTTTGTTGCTTGAGCTCCAACAGTGAGGAGCAAAATTTGTCCTTGGACCAAATTATTTTATTTTATTATTTTATTATTATTAATTAATTATATTTCTATATTAATTAGTCTTAAGTACCTAACAAATAGTATGTAATTAATATAATATTTTAATCATTTACTTAAAAATACTTGATTGATTTAAAAAAAAAACTTATTTGATTTTTTATCACTATTTCCAATGGTCATATTCCAATACATATATTCTAACACCTATATTCCAGCAATATATTCCAATACATATATTTCAAGGTTTAAAAATGAGGGTGAAATCAATTTTTTAATTAAAAATCATTTTTTTTTTATATTTTGCTCCTATGAACAGTAAGTCTCAGGTTTTTTCCTCCATTTCATTGTCCTTGGTTTCGCTCCAGCAGATGCTCCTTCTGCTGGAGCCGTATTTTCCCTGATGTGGAACATTCTTTTGGTCTAAATGGTGGTTTGCTCCTTATGCTGGAGTTGCTCTTACTACTACAACTATATATCCATCTTAAAAGATATGTCAATAACCAAAAAAACACATAAAATCAGCACTTCTTTAGTCATTTGAGCATGCAGCTCCTATTCCACCAACTGACTCGTTAAATATTTTATAGACAAACAAGTCATGTTCTGGATCGATACGAAGGAGCAATTGATCTAATCAAGTGCCTCAGTGTCGACTCTGACTATTAAACAAAACGAATGTGTTTCTGCAAAATTCGTCTACTTAGATTGTAGTGAAGCTTCTTCATGAGAAAATGTCGATTTTCTCAATTAATTCACTTAAAATCAATCCTAAAATTGGAGAGAGACAAATGCCATATAAGGTGATGATGTTCATGCAAACATTATTACTTTGAACACGAACATTTCATCAGCTTTCCTCTTTTGTCCTCTATGATAAAACCTCTGTGAGATTGAATTATCAAACTGAGAAAGAGAGTTCACAGAGAGATTGATGATTAGGAACTTAGAAGGATGAACATAGTTTTCTGATTGATTCTTATTTCATAGGATGAATGTGCGTGTGTGTGTGTGTGTGTATATATATATATATATATATATATGCAGCGGATATATAATGTATCTAAATAATGACTGTTGGATTTCTTTGACTTTGATCCAACGGCTTATGATCAGATATGGTAAGGATATCTGCAGTGATACACTTTGACTTTTCATATTGCTGACACGCTCCAACTGCAAGTGCACAGTTGTCGGTGCGGTAATAATCGGAAAAGTCCGGATTGTCGAACCCAAGGGACTTCGTGTAACTAACTATTAAGTTTGTTCTTTATGTGGGCAAAACGCAGTTGTTTTGTGGTTCCTAATTCTACTAAAAATTCAAATAACGATTATCTCAAATAATTCAAAGAATTATTTCAAGATTAACGAGCACGAGTCGATTTTGATGTTTATCAAGTTTGATTAAATTCAGGATATCTCTACGGATCACTAGGAATGTCACACTACGTTGGGTTTATGTTTTACTAACACGATGAGTTCTTATTCTAGTTAAACGAGCAATTGTATATTGAAGATGTCTCAACCAATAACTATGCCTAAACTATCGTAACTGATTCCTCTAGCTTACTCAAGTTCAAACACGCATTACGATACTAATTTCTACTCTTGTTCTTAGCTAACTAGCAAGATTCCTCAACCCTAGATACGGCTAGTGTGTATTTCAATTTCCCGGGCAACGGACGTAGATTCCTCTATCGTTCTTAACCTAGCACAATCCTATTAATACGTCTATCAATAGAATTGATAAATTAAAAGCATAAAATACACATAACTAGAGAAGAAATCATCAATTAAGCATAAAAGCATGAGAGAAAATCCATAAACCACAAGTTGTAGTGATCAAACCCTAGTTTCCTACGAGATATCCCAAAATAAGGGTTTAGCTACTCATAATCATGTTCATAATACAAAGTTTCATGATCAAGTATCAAAAACTAGAGAAGAAAAGAAGAAGAGAAGCCAAACGGATGATCCAAGCTCTCGACCTAGCTCCCAAGCACTCCAAGCACGACTTCCAAGGTGTGTTCTCATGTTGAATCCCGTTCCCCAATGTTTCCTAAGTCTTTTGTGGCTTCAAACTCCCAAAACTATGCCAAAATAGCGAAAACAGCCCAAAAATTCGATCCTGGCCGCAGAGGTAATCGTACGATTACCTTGATGTAATCGTACGATTACTTTCCTCATAGGTAATCGTACGTTTACATCTAAGTAATCGTACGATTACTTCTGGATGAAGGTAACCGTACGATTACCTTGAGGTAAACGTACGATTACTTTTCATCTTCCACCTTCCAAACTCCATCTTCTTGCTCTTTTTCCTTTCGTCTTCACTTCCCGAGCATCCTTTGAGCCTCCAATTTTTCCGAAGTTCACTTTTGCTCCAACGTCACGTCCCGAGCTCCCGGTTCCTGAAAACCACAACACGAGAAACATACTGGAAGATCAAACGTGATAAAATATAGTCAAAATCAATGCAAAAAGTGCCCGGACTCATCATTAACGTGCAAAGACTCAACATGCTCAAATTTAGCAAGAAATGATCCAAAATCTATCAAAACGCATCGGAATATACGCAAAACGGTAAGGAAACATATACGAATATAACTCCAAATATGGAGTTATCAAATATCCCCACACTTACCCGTTGCGCGTCCCGAGCAACAATTCAAGTCTCAAACTATCAAAATCATCCGAACCTTCCTCCTCTCATCTCACCTCTCAAGTCAACTATTCCAACCAAGACCATTGCATACTTTTCAACTTACCAATTGCATACTAACCTCAATTAGCCGACTCAACACACGATAACTCAATACAAGACTCAACGATGCAACAATATGATGCAATGCAAATATATGACTCGATCCTACACAACACATATATACACAAAACGTCTTTTTAGGCGAGATCGGGCAATCTCAATTAGCTCAAATCGGTTCTCATGGAGTGATGAAGAATCTAGGAACGAGGTATGAATTGCAACTAAAATTGACAACAAGAATTTCCCTTAGTTAGTATAGAAAGCCTAGCTTTACTACGTGTAAGAATAACCTACCTCGTCGCGTGTGCCGATAAATAAGAGGCTACGCTAGGCTAAGCCACATTCAAGGTCCGAGCTCCTATTCCGCTAACGGGTTAAAATGTAGAGGCTTAGGGACAAAAGGATAATCATGTAGTAACAAGTCCTAAGCGTCACATTCTCACTTTAAAACCCACATCTCACACACCCTCACCACGATGATAGGAACCGCAACCCGAAACTCACCATCTCCGGCCCTCGATCCCCTCAAACCCCGGTACAATAACGATCTCCGTGGCCACCGTCGTGAAACATGCATAAAATGAACATCGCCGTCAATGAAATAGTTGCTTCCACCACTCGGTCTTCATTAAGCTCCAACTGTCTTCCTTTATTTCATCTCTCCTTTTTTTCTCTCTTTTTTTTTTTTTTTTTTTTTTTTCATTTTCATTTTTTTTTTTCTGCTTTTTTTTTCTTTTTTTTTTCTTTTTTTTTTTTTTTCAAATCTCTCAATATCCAAAACACAATGTCACAACGTATATCTCGAGTGGTCTTCCAAGTGCTAAGCCATACAAAACGTTAAGGGGAGGAAGTAAACAATCCAATGAATATGTATCACACGTAAAATCCATCTCCCCCTAACTCAATAAAGTACACGGCGCCACTAAACAAAGCCGCAAACAAATCCAAGTACAAGTATGGGGATGGAGTCGTCACAAGCTCAATCTCTATGTCCGTAGTCAAAAGTCGACATCCCCACACTAGAATATATCCATGTCCCCTCTCAAGTAATCAAAGCAATATAAGTCTCGTGCTTAATCCAACCGATCCTCCTACACCAAGATGATGAAAAGAAACGATCCCTAGCACGATCCACCAATTAAATCACCCAACCCAATTTGTGCGTATTAGATGCCACGCACTCACGGCTCTCCACAACTGTGTCCATGGTGTAATGACATGGGACACCGCCACACCGAAGTGTGCAAGCCTACTCTCACTCACCCTCGCATTCCCCTCAATAATCAGAAATGAAGTACAAGCGATACGTAAGACTCACACAAATATATCGTGAAGCACTCCCTCATCGAACCCCCTCAACTACAAACACCCTCGTGACGCACTAAAGCGGTGATTCTAACCAATCGATGATGAAGGCCAAGAATCGTCACCCTAAGTTCAGAGGTTATCAAAGAATCCAAGGTTCGAAATAGGGTTCACTAGTGGTCCTACAAGGTAAGTTCTATAAGCAGTGAGTGCTCTAATACACACCTCGCACAGCTGTTTCGTGTGCCACTACGAGGCGGGTTGGCGACTACCTAAGACGTACACATGAATGTTCGGCTTGTTTAGCTCACACCTAGCTCAACTCTTGTAAGAAAACAAGGCACACACTTTAGATTTGAAAATCATTTAAGTGTCGTAAAATAAGCAGGTATTCCCGTAAAGGAAGTCTCTCTATACGTACTAAGGGGAACTCAAATTGTCATTCTCGGTCACACGTCATACCCTATGCCTAAAGTTCTCACACTCCTCGATTTTCCAAATTCAAGCTTCTTTTGATTGCCCTTTCTCAATTTTCAATTTGTTTTCAATGTTTTTTTTTTTTTTTTTTTAGATTTTTGTTTTTTTTTTTTTTTTTATAATATTCCCTACTCTATATGCATGGGCCGACTCGAAAGAAGACTCGAAACTGACTCGATTTGGGTAGGTGGACTCAATTAAATAAAACGTGCACTAAACATAAACTACTCACAATACGACACAAACGACACGGACACAATATATATAAACACGACACGGACTACAAAACTGACACAAACAACCTAAACAACCTATATGTAACTGGTGAATGCAGACAGACACGGACTTGGCTAATGAAAGGCTGAGAAACCCCCCCACACTTGAACGCGTCGTTGTCCTCAACGAATGCATAGGCAAGCGAAAAGACTCAGCATTCAAATGCAGGGAGTGGTAAGTCTACTCGGACGAATCCTCGTCGTCCTGGTCCTGGTCTCCGGAGTAAGCATCCGAATGGTACTCGTAGGCACCAGGGTAGGACTCTTGGCCACTAGGCCACTGATCTCTCGGTAATCCCACATGAGTGGACAACGCCTCTAACCACTGGTCCTGACGGTGCTGATGCAAACTCACCTGACGGAGGCCCTGACCGAGGTTACGCAAGCTACTGCGATGATGCTCAAACTGCCTAGCACTCATGTCAGCCACATAATCACGGGACCGACCATTTGAGTTAAGGGTCATAGTCCTAGTCAGTCGCAACTCGGACATCAAGTCCGCTAAGGTCACACTCGGCTGGCCAGGGTCAACGACAGGGGGTGGTACAGGCGGAGGTGGAACGGGAGTAGGAGCTGGAGGAATAGGAGCTGGAGGAGTAGGAGCCGCTCGTGAGGAAGAGGCTTTTTTCTTAGCCTTTCCCGTAGGGGGTCTAGAGCTAGATCCCTCCTCCATCACCACTACATCCTTGAACGGGTCCGGGATTTTGTCAAACATTCTCGGAGCCTTGGGTGTGAGGTCTAGCTCTCCATCAGGCACGTCAGCCCCGCAATCCTTAGCTAAGTGCATAAGTAAGAAACTATGGTCCACAGACTTCCTATTTTTCTCTACAAATCTCTCATGCAAATACAGGAAAATCCGCCTAGGGATGTCTATCCGATGCCCCCTCGATAGACACAGAGCCATGACACACACCTCAAAATCAACGTAATTGGGAGCCGAAACTCCCAACACCCATGACGCCAACAACTCAATGAGCCACCGTGGCTTAGGCAGCAAGTATCCGACTGGGAGCTTCCAATGCCTGATATTGGTTTTAGACCTGTCCCAGTCGGCCCCTGGCACTCCCGCAAAACAAAACGCTGACACCTCATTAATGAGCGTCTGCTGGTCTTTCCGCAGATAAACATGAAATTGACAGGGTGCTGTCAACGGGGGCCACTTAAGCGCTGCGGCGATGTTCTCAGAGGAAAAAACTAGCCAGTGCCGACGACAATAAATGACACGAGGGTCCTTGAGCCTAGACGTCTCACCCTCATCAGTGTGTCTCGCATTTGCATATATTTCACGAGTCAGCACAGAACTGGCTTTCTCTTTCACTAATTCCATCCATCCCGCAAAATTTTCGGCCTTCGCGACCTTTTGTAGGTCATCAGGCAACCCCTCTAGTGGAAACAGTTTCTCAACCTGGACACCTCTATTAATCCTAGGGTTTGACGTGTAAAAACCTTGGGCACTTGCCGAAATAAACCTAAAGTCGCAAAAGACCCCGCCCCTATCAATTGCCAACTTGTCGTCGTCCGGCGCATGACCACGACCCTTTCGAATCGGGGGCAAGGAGGATGGTACGGGTGTGGTAAAAACCCTAAGCTCGGGGGATAAGGGGATGACCAATTGGGCACCCGAGACACCCCCCTCAGCAGCAGACTCATTCTCCGACACGTTCACCCCACTTCCCCCAGGTAATGTGTAATCGGGGTCGTTGTCACGACTCGTTCTCGCACGTTTGCTCATTTTAACCAAGTAGAACAAGATAAAGCAAGTAACGTAACAAAAACAAGCACGTGCACAGTGACAAGTTGTGTACAAATATACGGCAATTAAACACGTAAGCACACAATCCTAGGACTTTAATCAATCGCCCCCAAGCACGCTTCTAAGCGCAACAAAAAGTAAATTGGGCTTTTACTCAATTGTGCCTAGACTCGAGTATTGAAATTGTGCGAGAGATTAGGACGTACCTACGTGCCCGGAGCAAGTCTTACGGGCACGAATTTGCAGAATTTTGACAACCCGGGCTGTTTTAGGGTCGCCGAAATTTTTGTTCCGAATTGTTCAGTTGACTTGTGCCTTTTGCTCCTTGCGGTGTCCCCGTCGAAACCCTAGAATAACTCCTTCGAATTCGACCTCAATCGCCCCCAATTTCAGATTCCCCCTCAAGAACCCTAGAATTGTCTTCTTCTTCGATTTCACCACCAATCTCCTTCTAGCGCCAGAGTTGTGGTCGCGGTGGTGATGGCTCTGTGATGGTGATGGTGGTGGTCGTGGCGGAGAGAGAGATAGTTGGCGGAGGCGATGGGGGTTCGCGACGGTGAGGGAGGGCTCTGCTGTGAGAGGGAGAGAAGGCTGCTGGGTTGTGTGAGAGTGAGAGAAGAGACGAAGCTGGTGGCGTTGGGGAGAGATTGTGCGGACGGTGAGGCGGCGGTGGTTACAGGTGGTGGTGGCTGGAGGTGGTGATTGCAGAGGAGAGCCGTGGGAGGTGTATTGCTTACGGGATGGAGATGGAGAGAAACTAGAAGAACTTTTGTTTTAACCCGACTTGATGCCCTTTCGAAAGTAATCGTACGATTACTTTTATGTAATCGTACGATTACATGAAAGTAATCGTGCGATTACTTTGGCTACGAATGGGCAGTAACTTTTTATGAGAATTCACCTTCAAAATTTTTCTAAGTAAGAAGTAACCGTACGATTACTTCTAAGTGATCGTACGATTACTTTTAAAGTAACCGTACGGTTACTTTGAAGTAATCGTGCGATTACTTTTAAGGTAACCGTACGATTACTTTAAGGTAATCGTACGATTACTTTAAAGTAATCGTGCGATTACTTTCGTACGAATGGGCAGTGAGTTCTCTCCAAAATTCCACCCCAAAAATTTTTCTAAGGCAAAAGTAAGCGTACGATTACCCTAAGGTAATCGTACGATTACTTTTGTGCAGGAGAAAAATTTTAATAGCCAAAATATAACCTTTACCTCGTATTTTGATCCCGAACTCCGATGAGTGTGATTTTTGCACCTTTGGATCCCTTTTTCGACGTATGTCTTGGTCGTAAAAATAACGTCCCGTTTCCGGATCGTTTTTCCCGTCTTCCTCAATTATCGCTTAATTACGCGAAAAATATCCAAATTGTGCCCAATTTGTCGTTTTCTTCAAAATTTTGCAATCACCTTCATCAAGATGGGGAGTGCGGGATCTCTTCTCATGTAGAAAAATTCCCAATGTCCGGGGAACCTTTCATTCTTCAATTTCGCGCTTCCAAAGGCTCGTTTTGCATTTCCGGATGCTTTTGGACGCCTTTTAGCATCCTTTTTCGTCGTTTTTGCTCGTTTCTTTGATTTGTCATGGATCTCCTCGACCTCGAGACTCCATTTATGGTATAAAAGATTCCCAAAGTCCGGGGAACCTTTCATTCTTCAATTTTGCGCTTCCACCCGTTTGGCAATTCCGGATGCTTTTTGGCTCCCTTTTCCTCTTCGCAACATCCTTTTTGGCATAACTTCTTCGTCCGGACTCCGATATACGCGATCCACCTATCCACAGAAAGCTCTCGAACACCCCCACACTATGGCACTGTTCAAATCAGCTCACAGTCCTGTCTTCAAAAATTTGCCTCGTAATCCGTGCCATTGTGCCAGCTTTCTCATTCTCTTTACGTCTTCTTCGCGTATATCAAGAAGGGGAGTCCGAAAACTTGATCTCCCCCAGGTGCGTGTGTTGAGTACGTGTAAGAATGGCGTCAATCATCCATTTCTTCATTCCGAGTCCCGATACGCGTTTTGGCTTGCTTTTTTTTCTCGTTTTTCGTGTAGTTCTTCACTCGCGTATCAAGAAGGGGGATCCGGAATAGGTCTTCCACCTAGAATTCCTGCACATACTCATTGAAAATATTAAATCCACTCTCTCGCACCTCTCAAATAGTTAGAACAAAATCAAATAACAAAACTGTATTGAAATCTACACTATGCAGTAAATAGGTTGGGTTGCCTCCCAACAAGCGCTTTGTAATTTAAGGTCGACGGCCCGACCAAGTTACCTCAAATGAGCTCAGATATCGGGAATTGGTTTGAGGCTCTCGATAACCCCAATGAAATTCCCGTCCACGTATGGTTTTGCTCGCTGTCCATTTACCTTGAACCTGTTCCCATTCTCAGCTTCTACCTCGAGCGATCCCCAGGGGTAAACCTCTGTAATTGTAAATGGACCACTCCACCTTGATTTCAGCTTGCCCGGAAACAGTTTCAGTCGGGCGTTGAATATCAATACCTTCTGGCCCACTCTGAAATCTCGTGGAATGATATGCTTGTCATGCCATTGCTTGGTCCTCTCTTTGTATATCTTGGCACTCTGATATGCCATCAATCTGTGTTCTTCTAACTCAAGCAATGCCTGCTTCCTTTTCTCACCAGAGAGCTTAGCATCCAAGTTTAATTTCTTTAGCGCCCAAAACGCTTTGTGCTCAAGTTCTACCGGCAGATGACATGATTTCCCGAAAACTAGTTGGTAGGGAGACATGCCTAGGGGAGTCTTGTATGCAGTCCGGTATGCCCATAAACTATCATCCAAGTGTAGAGCCCAGTCTTTGCGCCCTGGATTGACAGTTTTCTCTAGAATCCCCTTTATCTCACGGTTAGACACTTCAGCCTGTCCATTGGATTGTGGATGGTAGGCCAATGAGATTTTGTGTGTTTTTACCCCATACTTGCTCAAGGTATTGGCAAAAACCTTGTTCACAAAGTGTGATCCCTCGTCGCTAATAATGGCTCTGGGAGTTCCAAATCTTGTGAAGATATTTTTGCGTAAGAATCTCTCGACTGTAGCACTATCATTCTTTGGACAAGCCAGAGCCTCCACCCATTTGGTGACATAATCAACAGCCAACAAAATATACAGATTACCAAGCGACGATGGGAATGGCCCCATAAAATCAATCCCCCACACATCAAACGGTTCTACTTCTAACACGAAATTTTGAGGCATTTCATTTCGGTTAGAGATATTACCTGTTCTTTGGCATCGGTCACACTGCTGTACAAATAGATGGGCGTCTTTATGCAAGGTTGGCCAATAGAAACCACTCTGAAGTACCTTCGCAACTGTGCGTGATTTGCCGAAATGTCCCCCACAGTTCAACTCGTGGCAGTGTCTAAGGATCTCCAACGTGTCCGGTTCCGCAACACATCTCCGCAATACATTGTCCGCCCCCAACTTGAACAAATAAGGATCATCCCAGAAATACTGTCGCGCGTCTGCAAAGAACTTCTTCCTCTGGTGATAATTCAGGTCCTTGGGCACAATGTTGAGTGCCTTGAAATTTTCCAAGTCAGCAAACCAAGGCACAGCTGCAACCACAACCATGAGCTGGTCATCTGGAAAATCCTCTCGAATCGGCAAATCTTCCTGCTTATCGTTCTCCAGTCTCGACAAATGATCTGCAACCACATTTTCTACCCCCTTTTTATCTTTGATCACCACATCGAACTCTTGCATCAACAACACCCACCGGATCAATCTTGGCTTGGCGTCCTTCTTGGTGAGAAGGTACTTGAGGGCTGAATGGTCCGTGAAGATCGTCACCTGAGAACCCACAAGATATGGACGAAACTTGTCCAACGCAAATATGATTGCCAACATCTCTTTCTCCGTGGTAGCATAATTAACCTGTGCATCATTAAGAGTACGACTGGCATAATAAATGACGTGAGCTACCTTATCTTTCCGCTGGCCTAGAACTGCTCCCACCGCATAGTCACTAGCATCACACATGAGCTCAAATGGTAGGGACCAGTCTGGTGTGGTGATGATAGGCGCGCTAATCAGCTTTTCCTTGAGCAAATCAAAAGCCGACTTGCACTCCGCATTAAAATCAAAAACCGCGTCCTTCTCAAGCAATCCACACAAAGGTTTCGTGATCTTCGAGAAATCTTTAATGAAGCGCCGATAGAACCCTGCATGTCCCAAGAAACTCCTTACCCCTTTAACAGAGGTAGGGTAAGGAAGCTTCTCAATAACATCAATCTTGGCTCTATCCACCTCTAATCCTTTGCTGGAGATCTTGTGGCCCAAAACAATACCCTCGGTAACCATGAAGTGACACTTCTCCCAGTTGAGCACTAGGTTGGTGTCAATGCATCTATCAAGAACCCGGGCCAACTGCTGCAGGCAGTCTTCGAATCCATCACCATAGAGCGAGAAGTCGTCCATGAACACTTCAAAATTCTGCTCCATCATATCAGAGAAGATCGACATCATACACCTCTGAAACGTAGCAGGTGCGTTGCATAACCCGAAAGGCATGCGTCTAAAAGCGAAAGTCCCATAAGGACAAGTGAATGTCGTCTTCTCCTGGTCAGCTGGCTCAATTGCTATCTGGTTGTACCCGGAGTACCCATCCAAAAAGCAATAATGAGAGTGATGTGCCAGCCTATCAAGCATCTGATCAACGAATGGAAGGGGAAAATGATCCTTCAAAGTGGCATCATTGAGCTTGCGGTAATCCATGCAAACTCTCCACCCAGTAACAGTACGCGTAGCGATTTGATCACCTTTTTCCCCTTCCACCACAGTTATACCCCCCTTCTTAGGGACACATTGTACCGGGCTAGTCCATGTGCTGTCGGAAATCGGATAAATGATGCCCGCCTCCAACCATTTAAGCACCTCTTTCTTCACCACCTCCTGCATGTGAGGATTGAGGCGGCGCTGAAACTGAACTACCGGCTTCTTGTCTTCCATGAGCCGAATCTTGTGCTGGCAAACTGTGGGGCTGATCCCCTTGATATCCGCTATGGTCCATCCCATAGCTGCCTTTCTCTCCTGTAGTACCTTGAGAAGCTGCTCCTCCTGTTCCCTGTCCAAACATGCAGACACAATCACAGGTAAAGACTCATTAGATCCCAAGTATAGATATTTCAAATGTACAGGTAAAGGCTTTAATTCTAAAATAGGAGCAGTAATAAGAGAAGGAGTAAGAATCTTCCTGCTTCCCTCATTAAAGAGGGGTAGGGGCTGACGCCAATGAACATCAAATGCTTGCTCTTTCTCGCTGGAATCAAGTAGAACAAGCTCCTCATATAGCTGCTCCAATAAAATATCATCCTGGTCGTCCGGCGTGTAGGTCTCCACCCCGAAGCACTGCTCACTTACCGCATATGCGGGAAACTTCATAGCCTCAAATACATTGAAGGCCACCTTCTCATCGTTGATCTGCATAGTCAGCTCTCCATTGGCCACATCAATGATAGTCCTCCCAGTAGCTAGGAATGGGCGACCCAAAATAAGAGGAACATCATCGTCAGCCTCCATGTCTAAGATCACAAAATCCGCTGGGAAGATGAGTCCTTCAACTCTCACTAATACGTCCTCTAAAACACCCCTGGGGTGTTTTATAGTGCGATCAGCCATCTGCAAGCACATCCTGGTAGACTTAGGATCTCCCACACCAAGTTGCTCAAAAACCGATGTGGGCATCAAATTAATACTTGCCCCAAGATCACACAATGCCCTCCCATGAAATGCATCACCCAATGTAACAGGAATGATGAAACCGCCCGGATCTTTCATCTTCTTTGGTAGCGCCTTTTGCACAACTGCGCTACACTCCTCATTCAGGGTCACGGTTTCAAAGTCATCCATGCGCCTCCTATTAGAAAGGAGGTCCTTGAGAAACTTGGCATATTTCGGCATTTGTGAAATGGCCTCCGCAAAAGGTATATTAATGTGCAGTTTCTTGAAGATATCCACAAACTTCTTGAAATGCTTGGCATCTTCTTGACTCTTCAATCTCTGCGGGTATGGCACTCGCACACTGTATTCCTCCCTTGGCTTCTGCTTCTCATCCGACTTCCTCACCGTGTCCTTTGATTGGGGAATCACGGTAGACACGGGAATCTCTTCATCTAAGGCTTTTTCAGTGGCCTTGGTCGCCTCAGCTCGCGCATGGGTAGGATATGGGGGATCCTGGGTAGTGGTCCCACTGCGAGTAGTAATAGCCTTCAATTGCTCAGTTGGAGTAATAGTGTTAGACGGGAGTATACCTGGCGGAAGTCGAGGATTCTGATTAGCTATTTGGCCAATTTGTGTCTCATGATTCTTTAACGAGGCTTCCATTGCAACAATTTTACTCTCAATCTTGTCGTTGCTAGCTAACAGTTTCCTCAACATCGCATTTGTATCCTGTTCTTCTGAGGGTGGGGCTGAAGCCTGTTGTTGTGGAGCCTGTCTCTGAGCTTGGTATGGAACATTTGGCCTATGACCTGGCGCATATAAACCACTATTCGGATTGGCATAGCTAAAGTTGGGGTGATTGCGATTGTTAGGATGATAGGTGTTTGGCCATTGCTGTTGTCTTTGTTGACCCATGTAATTCACGTCTTCAATGCCATCCCCATATCCCTGATTTGCATCTGCTACCATCTCTCCCACTGACTTCACCTGTGCCGATGGATTTAAATGACTGAAAGCCGATGTCATAACTGCCATCTGATGTTCAAATTTCTGTTCCACCATAGACTCAATCTGACTAACCAATGCTCCATCTGACTTCGTGCTTCTACGAGTTTCAGACCTCGTGGATTCACGTTTTGCTACATTATCTACCAAATCACGACATCTCTGTAGTCCCATCCCCATAAAATTGCCTTGAGCCATCATGTCTAGTTCACTAGCAGTCTCCCTGTCCAAAGCATTATAAAAATAGTGAAGAAGTTTATACCATGGCTCCCCATGAGTAGGGCATCTGCGAAGGAGCTGGTTGAACTTTCTCCACGTGTCACCCAGAGAATCATCTTCCTGCTGTTTAAATGTGGTTATGTCAGCCATCCGTTGAGCAACCTTAGATGGTGGAAGATACTTCCTGAGAAACTCTCTGCTACAATCTGCCCATGTAACTATGCTGCCTGCTGGAAGTTCCATAAGCCATGTCTTTGCCTTTCCCGATAAAGAGAAGGGGAAAAGCATGAGCTTTATAGTCTCGATTGGCACTCTCTGGTCATACATGGTAGAAGTAATCTGCTCGAAGTTGAGCAAGTGCTGATGTGGATCATCGCTCGGGGCTCCCGTGAATAGGCACTCATCCCTAACCATATTGATCAACGGTTGGCGAATCTCGAAATGCGCGGCATTAATCTGCGGCCTGACAATGGTAGGCTGATATCCATCCGGTGTAGTTCTGAAGTAGTCCACCAAAGGACGGTCATCCTCCTCAGCATTGTTGACTTGCTCTACCACATTCCGGCCGTTATTGTTCCGATTATTACCCCCATTATTCCCATTGCCACCGTTGTTTCCACCATTAACTCCTCCATTGTTCCCATTAACTATTTCTGCACCAGGGAGTTGTTGTGGATTCTGGGGATTCATGCGATCAATCATGGCTTGCATCGCAGCCATTTGAGCCCTAAGCTCCTCAGTTTCCCTTGCTCGATTTGCTGCATCCTCCACAGCTGCAGCCCTAGCTGCTTCCGCATCTTCGAGGCCCTTGCGGAACCTCTCAAACTCAGCTCTAGTTTGCTCGTCCATTTGAACTGAATTTGCTTTCCTCTTGTCTCGATTCTGTGCTCGCAATAAGGATTCCGGGTCTTCAAGTGTTGGATGCAAAGGCTCGTCTCTAGAACGTGACATGCACCAAATGAATCAGACCTGAAACGCGAATCACACACACAAAACAGGTGAGTAACAGATATAAACTGAAAAGTAAATCCCTAAAGAGAAAACTAATAGCTAATTTGACCGAAGTCCCCGGCAACGGCGCCAAAAACTTGACACGCTCCAACTGCAAGTGCACAGTTGTCGGTGCGGTAATAATCGGAAAAGTCCGGATTGTCGAACCCAAGGGACTTCGTGTAACTAACTATTAAGTTTGTTCTTTATGTGGGCAAAACGCAGTTGTTTTGTGGTTCCTAATTCTACTAAAAATTCAAATAACAATTATCTCAAATAATTCAAAGAATTATTTCAAGATTAACGAGCACGAGTCGATTTTGATGTTTATCAAGTTTGATTAAATTCAGGATATCTCTACGGATCACTAGGAATGTCACACTACGTTGGGTTTATGTTTTACTAACACGATGAGTTCTTATTCTAGTTAAACGAGCAATTGTATATTGAAGATGTCTCAACCAATAACTATGCCTAAACTATCGTAACTGATTCCTCTAGCTTACTCAAGTTCAAACACGCATTACGATACTAATTTCTACTCTTGTTCTTAGCTAACTAGCAAGATTCCTCAACCCTAGATACGGCTAGTGTGTATTTCAATTTCCCGGGCAACGGACGTAGATTCCTCTATCGTTCTTAACCTAGCACAATCCTATTAATACGTCTATCAATAGAATTGATAAATTAAAAGCATAAAATACACATAACTAGAGAAGAAATCATCAATTAAGCATAAAAGCATGAGAGAAAATCCATAAACCACAAGTTGTAGTGATCAAACCCTAGTTTCCTACGAGATATCCCAAAATAAGGGTTTAGCTACTCATAATCATGTTCATAATACAAAGTTTCATGATCAAGTATCAAAAACTAGAGAAGAAAAGAAGAAGAGAAGCCAAACGGATGATCCAAGCTCTCGACCTAGCTCCCAAGCACTCCAAGCACGACTTCCAAGGTGTGTTCTCATGTTGAATCCCGTTCCCCAATGTTTCCTAAGTCTTTTGTGGCTTCAAACTCCCAAAACTATGCCAAAATAGCGAAAACAGCCCAAAAATTCGATCCTGGCCGCAGAGGTAATCGTACGATTACCTTGATGTAATCGTACGATTACTTTCCTCATAGGTAATCGTACGTTTACATCTAAGTAATCGTACGATTACTTCTGGATGAAGGTAACCGTACGATTACCTTGAGGTAAACGTACGATTACTTTTCATCTTCCACCTTCCAAACTCCATCTTCTTGCTCTTTTTCCTTTCGTCTTCACTTCCCGAGCATCCTTTGAGCCTCCAATTTTTCCGAAGTTCACTTTTGCTCCAACGTCACGTCCCGAGCTCCCGGTTCCTGAAAACCACAACACGAGAAACATACCGGAAGATCAAACGTGATAAAATATAGTCAAAATCAATGCAAAAAGTGCCCGGACTCATCATTAACGTGCAAAGACTCAACATGCTCAAATTTAGCAAGAAATGATCCAAAATCTATCAAAACGCATCGGAATATACGCAAAACAGTAAGGAAACATATACGAATATAACTCCAAATATGGAGTTATCAATTGCAGAGACAACTTCTTAGTTTGTGCAGGAATGTTGTTTGATCCTTCACGGTGGTGTGGGCTGAGCTGAGATGGCTCATGAGACTGGGCCTGCTGTTTGGGTTGGCCCATAGAGTAGCATTGTGTCCTAATACTCCCCCTCAAACTGATGGTCGGTGCTGGGTGAACCATCAGTTTGTGCTTCAATTCTTGAAATTGATTCGTTGATAGTCCTTTGGTAAATATACCTGCTAGTTGCTAGAAGTTGTTGACAAATAAAACACAAAGGTCACGAGTTAGAACTTTTTCTAGAATGTAATGATAGTCTATTTCTATATGCTTAGTTCGAGCATGTAAAATGGGGTTAGCAGTCATGGCTATTGCTGACATATTGTCGCACCAAAGTATTGGCTTTTGAGAAATAAACAAACGAATATCACATAATAATTTTTTTAACCAAGCCAGCTCATCGGCGGTGGATGCTAAAGCTCGATATTCAGCTTCTGTGGAGGATCGTGCTACAGTAGGTTGTTTCTTAGCACCCCAGTGAACTAGGTTTGGGTCAAGGAAGACTACAAAACCAGTAGTGCTACGACGGTCGGTGGGGTTTCCAGCCCAATCGGCATCGGAAAATGCCTGAATGGGCAAACGAGCCTTTTCTATAAAAGAGACCATGATTTTTAGACCCTTGCAGATAGCGAAGTATACGTTTGGCCCCAACTAAATTATTTTCAGTGGGTGTGTGCATAAACTGACAGAGATGGTTTACAGCAAAAGCGATATCTGGACGACTGAAAGTAAGATATTGGAGAGCGCCAAGTAACTGACGAAAAATAGTAGAATCAACAAGAGGTTTGTTATCTGAAATATGAAACTTTGTACCTGCGGCAATAGGAGTGGGTGCCGGTTTGCAGTTTTTCATAATAAAGCGTGAGAGAAGGTCAAAAATGTACTTCGCTGATGTATGTAAATACCGTCTGGAGTTCTTGGATTTCAAGGCCAAGGAAGTACGTGAGAGAGCCAAGATTTTTCATTGAGAATTCGGAATGTAGTTTCTGAATTAGTGAGGAGATAAAGGTCAAGTCGCTACCTGTTATAATGATATCATCGACATATAGTAATAAAATTGTGCATTTATCATGATCATGTCTAAGAAATAAAGAGGAATCAACATATGAAGATTTAAATCCAAGTGAAAATAAATGAGACGTGAAGCGTTCAAACCAAGCTCTCGGAGCTTGTTTTAAACCATATATGGACTTATTAAGTTTGCAAACATGATGAGGGAACTGTTTATTTTTGAAACTTTGGGGTTGAGCCATACAAACCGTTTCGCGAAGATGCAATGCAGAAAAGCGTTTTTGACATCTAGTTGTTGTAGAGGCCAATTAAAATTGGCAGCAAGTGCTAAAATAATGCGAACCGTAGAGTGTTTAACAACTGGACTAAAGGTCTCGTCGTAGTCAATTCCAGGATTTTGATGAAATCCTTTGGCGACGAGACGGGCCTTGTATCGTGATACAGTGCCGTTGGGATTATCTTTGGTACAGAATACCCATTTGTTCCCTATTATGTTTGCATGAGGTGGAGGTGGCACCAAAGCCCATGTGTTTTGTTGTGTGAGGCTAGCAAACTCGTCAACCATTGCGGTTTGCCACTGTGAGTGTTTGCTAGCCTCAGTGTAAGATGTTGGATCTGAAATAATAGTTAGAGCGGAAAAACCTGTTTTCCGTTTGCTAATGCCGGATTTACTTCGGGTTTGCATATGGTGAGTAGGAACAGACATCTCAGAGGAAGTGTTCGAAGAGGAAGATGTCGCAGCTGCAGTGGGTGCTGCCATACCTGAACTGGACATTCTGTTGAGTGTAGAACTGTTCGGATCAGGTGCAGGGACACTCAAAGGTCCAGTAGGCTGCTGCACTGCATCAGTGGGTGCTGCCTCGCCTGAACTGGACATTCGGTTCAGTGTAGTACTGTTCGGGTCTGGTTCAGGGACACTCGGAGATCCAGCAGGCTGCTGCACCACATCTGCAGCTGGGTCCTTCTCTTTTTCGGCCGTATTGTTCATCATCGATGCAGCAATTTCTTGGGGAAGAGGTACAATACCCAATTGATGGAAGTCTAGTCCTCTAACATAGGACAGTGAGGAAGAATTATTAGATGTAGACATTGCAAAAGGAAAAGCAGGTTTCGTCAAAAACGACATCTCGACTAATGTAAATACGGTTAGTAGTTTTATCGAAGCACAAGTATCCTTTATAATCATCCGTGTAACCAATAAATGTGCACATTTTGATTTTAGAATCCAATTTAGACGAATTGTAAGGCCGAAGGTAAGGAAAGCATGCACAACCAAAGATTCGTAAGCATGAATAGTCAGGAGTAACACCAAAAATAAGTTCAAATGTCGATTTATTGTACGTATTTGTGCTAGGCATGCGGTTTATTAGGAAAAAAGCAGTTGAAACAGCATGGTACCAAAGAAAATTAGGCAAGCAAGCACGTTTAAGCATAGTAATGGCCGTTTCCATGATATGTCTGTGTTTACGTTCAGCAACACCGTTTTGTTGCGGTGTGTGTGGACAAGATTTTTGGTGTGTTATTCCATTTGTGCTCAAAATCTGCTGAAATATAAAGGATGTGTATTCGCCACCGCCATGGGTCCGCAAAATGCAAATTGGATGGCTTAATAGTTTTTAAATCTGATTTTTAAACTTATAAAAATAGATGGTACATCAGATTTGTTGTGAAGAGGAAAAAGCCACGTAAATCGGGAAAAATTATCAATAAATAAAACGTAAAAGCGATAACCATGATATGAATTGAATCTAGAAGGCCCCCAAACATCGCTATGTACTAGATGCAAAGGGTCAGTAGTTTTTGAGACTGAAGAAGAGTAAGGGAGACGGTGCATTTTCCCTTGTAAACAAGAGTGACAAAGTCCATCACGGTTGTTATTACTGGAAGTCGAAACCATCTTATTCAAAACTACATCAGAGGGGTGACCCAAGCGGATATGCCAAGTACGAGTACTAAACTTTATTACTAACATAAGCATAAGTAGAAGGATAAGTAGAATGTTTAAAAGAAAGCGATTCAATGGGATATAACCCAATTTTACTCAGTCCCTGGTAGAGTATTGTTCCCGTAGACTTGTACTGAATAAAAAAAGACGTAGAGTCAAAAATAAATCAACAGTTATTAACCGTGCAAAGTTTATGAACCGACAGTAAATTGGTGCTTATTTTGGGATCATGTAAGAGGTCGTGAAGAGTGAAATCATGTGAAGAAGTAGAAAGTAAGGTAGTACCAGAATTGTGTATAGGCAGCGTTTGGCCATTGCCAACCGCAACTTCATCATTTCCCATATAAGGTTCGGGTGTGCTCAAATTCTTAAAATCATACGTCATGTGATTTGTGGCGCCCGTATCAGATAACCAAAAATTGGGCTGATTATAAGACTGAGTGGAAGCTGTTAAGGCGGTGAGATTGTCAACGGGTATTCGCCCTTGATAGGCGTAATTCATTCTACGAGGACATTCCAAGTCAGTGTGGAAACTCTGTCAACAAATTTGACATATTATAGGCCCATGATTGTAACCACCGTTGCCACAGCCACCACGGTGATATACAAAAATATCATAATCGGTTCGACCACTACGCATATAACCATATTTTCCTCGGTTAAAATCAGTGTTATAACTAGAACTCCCAGACCGATGATTGTAACCAGAGCCTCTACCATATCCACCCCGATAGTTCCCAAAGGAGTTATTATGTCTACCATGGTTTTGTGATATGCCTGCAACCCTCTGTTTAATACTATTACGCCTTAGTCTGCTATTTTAGTACCTTTGAGATTTAATTGACCTTGAGACTTAGAACCCAAATGAGACTATGAACACCTAATTAGATAGACGTGACTACGAACCTATTTGACTTTATTTGTTGCATTACGTATGACGATTACTTGCTATTATTTGTTATGTGAAATTACTTGTCATCCATGTGATATAAATTCTGTTAGATAGTTACATGTTAGATGATTTGAATATTATGATTAGTCTTTTGATTTTAGCTTCGAGGACGAAGCTGTGCTTAAGGGGGGAAGGATGTAATACCCCGTTTATCTAGCAGGGGTAAAACAGTCATTTTAGAAGCATATAATAATTAATTTTCAATATAATATTTTTAATAATAAATCTTTGAGTTGAGTTTATAAAAAAAAATTTAGAATAATATAGAGTAATAGTTGATAATCAATTTGTAGTTGTTTTGCCAATTTTAGCTAGTTATAGCGCGTGTTTAAGCACCGCGAGTATTGCTAGACTTGCCACACCCAATCACCCAACCACAGTACTCCACCCACACCCAATTATTGCCAAAAATATTATTTAATTTGAAAACTTTTGTCTCCAGCAAGCTTTCTCTTCTCCTTCCCCTATACGATTCTTCACCATCATCACCACCACCTTCATGAAGCTACTAGCACCGCCTATGTCACATCACTTGTGCTTGGAGCCCAAGTAATCTCAACTATATAAGCAGCTGATCAGCTCCCACCTCCCACCAGCAGCCACTCACAACAACCACCACCTCCCTCATCACCATTGTCTTCACCTTCAACATCACCACCTTCACAACCCAGCAGCTCTCTCTCTCTCTCGCTGCCCAACTATCTATCTCTCCCTCTCTGTTACTCTCTGTTCCCAGCAACACTACCAGCAGTAGCAGGAGAGGTGGCAGCAGCCATCACAGCAGCCAACCACCACCACCGTCGCCATAGCCACCGGCGACAAAACCCAGTGAAGAACACCCACTGCCTCCACCCTCATCACTCTCTCTTTCTCTCCCTCCCTCTCTGTTCTCAGGTCTCAGCAGAACAGAGTAGCAGCAGTGGCAGCAACTACCACGGCCACCATTGCCGCCGTCGGACGACCACCAAAGTAGACCCACTTCTCTCTCTCTCATCCCCTGCCTTCTCCCACCTCTCTGTCTCGCGTCTGAAGCTTCTCTGTTCAACAACAGAGGTCAGTAGGAAGCAGCAGCAGAAAAAGCAGAAACCACTGCAACCTCCGGCGACCTCCATTGTTGCCGGCCAACCTCCGGCCAAATTTCGACGAGCTCTTCGTAGCAGCACCCAGTCGACTTCTCTGCTTCCAGAAGACTCTTAGGGCCCCGACCAGCTCACTAGGAGCCTCAAACCAGGCCGTGGAATCCATTAAAGCCGGCGACGGAGCTCAACTCCGGCGACCCCGACGCCAAGCTTCGACCCGACCCATTTCTTAGTGATTTCCGGCCATTTTTGGCCTAGGTATGTCCTATACCTTCTGTTTAGTTGATTTATGTTGTTAGAATTGAAGTTCGATAGCTTGAATCGTAGTTAAATTGAAGAAAATGAAGTTGTTGTAGAAGGGGGGGGGGGTAAAAGTGTAGTTTTTGCAAACTGTTAAAACATGACCTAGGGGTGCTGTTTGTAATTTCAGAAACTTTAGGGGCTGTAAGTACACTATATTAAACTTGTTTTGGTGGCTAGTTGAGGAATTTGTAGACTTTTAATACGAATGGGGGTTTTTGTGTATTTAACTTAAACTTGTCACTTTTCGCTAAAAACAAAAATAATAATTTCGGAATATAAATTATTTCTAAAAATACTATTTTTCATCCTCGTTTTAGAAAAGTAATTTTGGTATTAAAATAGCATGCGGTTTGTTCGTTAAAAATTAAATAAGAAATATTTTTAGTTAAACTTTAAATAAATTAATAATTTTAAAGCACTTAGGTATTTAATACTTGTAAATTGGGTATTTTGCTAAGTTTGAAATATTGTTTTGTTGTGGTTAGTATTTAGTAAAAGTTTTCTCTTTGAATTAAATAGTTTTGAATATTGTATAAATAATTATAGAAATAATAATAATGTCTTCTTCATTAAAGATAAACTAGTTTTGTTTTCACTACTTTATCAAGTATTTTATAAAATAATTTCTCTAGTTAGTTAGACACTAATAATAATAAAAATAGCCGTTTAAATATAAACACGTGGCTTTATAATAGAAGTCTATAACGAAACAAGATGTTAGGAAAAGATTAGCTAGAGGGGTTGGGTAGAATTAAAAGAAAATATTTAATAGGACGAGTAGTATTTTGTCGGATTATTGACATGAAAAGTTACGGGTTGTAGGTGACGGTTTGTAGGCCGAGACATTTCTAGAACGTGCTAGTGCTACGGAAGTAAGGTAAGTAACATGCCAAGCCTAGAGCCTAGCTTCCTTCGTGTCTTAATAGGACTTTTATTTCTTGTCTCAAAATGCGTTTTATTTGGTTATTTATTTACTTGTTTTATTTTGAAGTCTCCTTTTATTTCAAGAAGTTATTTTGAACTTGTCACACGATTAATAATAATGCGTAATTAACGTAAAGTGGAAAGAGTTGTGCGGGAGAAGCAATTTTTATTGTCGTGTGACTTCGATCACTCGACCAGAGATCAGATTTTATTTTAACCCGGTCGCAACCTGCCGGGTCGCTCCATGTACTCACCTCTCTGGCCGCAAGAAGTCTTAGGGGGCTGCCGGCAATTAAGGTCATGGTTGCTAGTGATAGATTAGTAGTTCCTTCCCCGTATCAACAAAGCTAATAATACAATTTTGGCATGAGCTTTTGAAAGAAAAGAAGAAGAGATTGAGGAAGATAATACCTGTTTGGAAGAGATAATAAGACAAGAAGAATTCTTATGAAAGGGTCCCTACTTTACTTATGAAGTTCTTTACAAGTTTTATTCCTCATGTTTTATTGCAAATAATAAATTTAAGTTTCATCTTCTGTTTTACATGTTTGGGTGTTATTTACTCAGCATTTCACAGCTGACTTTAGAAACTGCGGTTCTGTTTTCCTTCCCACCGCAGGCTTAGAGGCAGGAGGCTATGACGAAGCTGGGTACGGGACTCACGTGTAGTGTTAGGTAGCAAGCATGATGATGTATAGCTTTTGAAATCACTTTTGTAATGTTTAGTGACTTTCATGAAGTTTAATGATGTATAATAAATAAAAACTTTTGGAATGTTATGCTTGATTCCCGCCGTTACGTTTAGCATCGGCCCCTCCCGGGCTTTCCGTTCCGGAACGGAAGGCTTGGGAAACCACGGGCTGTTGCAGGTGGTATCAGAGCAGGCAGTCCATAAAAAGGGAATTTAAAACCTGTAGGGCAACTAAAATTGGACATAGGGCAAAATAAT
Source organism: Linanthus parryae (assembly GCA_023055425.1). Taxonomy (NCBI): domain Eukaryota; kingdom Viridiplantae; phylum Streptophyta; class Magnoliopsida; order Ericales; family Polemoniaceae; genus Linanthus; species Linanthus parryae. The sequence goes on along the minus strand of JALGPY010000001.1, from coordinate 176,985,892 downwards.
TAAAATTGGATAAGCCGTGGGGGTTACGGGTAGTTTAGGTCTTGATTTCTCCCACCCACCCGCATCCTGATTTTCGGCTTTATGGGTTCTGAGCTACTTGAAATGCATATCTTTGCTGATTTTTATGAGAAGGAGATAGAATCTAACTTGCACAAGAAGTTCTTTCTTGATTAGCTGAGTTATGCAGATATGAGCCTTATGTGCTTTTATTGCAATATTGTTATTTCATGTGTGTTAGTTTATGTGATAACATTAGATATTAATTGCGAGATACGATTATTAAAGTTCCCGCGACCTTAACCAAGGATACCGTAGGATGTGACTAATAGACCGTTCTATTACCACTATAGGAAAGTTTGACCAGGATAGATGGCTGATAACATCCCTATGGAGCAATTCCTCGCTCAAATGGCTCAAATGACGAATAACGGAGGACAGGCAGGAAATAACTGGGCCAAGAAAGTAGCCGAAATGAAACCCATGGAGTTTACTGGGAAAGAGGATCCTGTCGAGTTAGAAGACTGGATCATGGAAATGGATAAAATTCTTGAGGTGATAGAATGTCCCGATGACCGGAAGGTCAACTGCGCAGTCTTCTACTTGAAGAGTGAAGCGAACCTCTGGTGGAGAAGTGTGCGAGAAACTCTCCTAGCCGAACCCAACTTCAACTGGGAGGCGCTTCAAACCGCCCTCAGAGCTCGTTTCTACCCTCATCACGTGAAGAGGAGCAAGGAACAGGAATTCCAGAACCTGCGACAAGGAAATGACTCAGTGACTGAGTATTTCCGGAAGTTTACCGAGCTGACACGATTCGTAGGCAACATGGTGCCAGATGAAGACTCCAAAGTTTCCCGATTCATCGGTGGATTGCACGAAAGGCTGCAAGAGTCTCTGCTGAGCAGTACCTACTCTTCGCTTCATGAAGCTTACGACAGAGCTGCTGACATCTATCGAGTTCGTGTCACTCAGGAGGAGAATCGCAAGAAACGCAAGCTTGAGGAGGTCGGAGGAAGCAACACCAACTTTGCCAAGGGCAATCAGAGGTTCAAGACTAACAATGGAGGAGGTAACCAGGGGCAGTATCGTGGCAATCAGCAGAATGCTGGGACTCAGAAGAATCGTCGCTATTTCTGCAAATGGTGCCCGCGAAACCACCCAGGAACAGACTGTGAGGGAAATCCGGTCACTTGCAACAACTGTGGCAGGCGAGGACATCGAGCTTATGAATGCCGATCTCAACCAGCCGGGAACCAGCTAATGATCCAAGGAGGCAACTTTGGAAGGCCACAGCAGAACAACTACCAGGGCAACCGTCAGCAGAACGGAAACAACTTTGCCCGCAACCAGCAGTTCGGGAACCAGCAAAATGGAAACCGCAACCAGAACAATGGAGGAAATGGATATGTCAGGCAGCAGAACTACAACCGAGGCAATGCAGGCCAGAACGGAGGCCAACCCAGAATCGGAAACAACAATGCTGCATACGGGAACAACCACAATGGAGCTGGAGCAGGAGGAGCAGGAGCTCAGAATGCAAACGTGGGAAGAATTGCTGTGCTGACTAAGACTGAGCAGAAGCTGCACATGGAGTTGTCACGGGTACTTTCTCTATCCATGAGCAACCTGCTTTCGTGCTATTTGATTCTGGTGCATCATATTCCTTTATATCATCCTCGTTTGCTGAGAAATTGGGTTTGCTTAGCTCATCTAGTATATCTATCCCAGTAGCAACCCCTAATGGCCAGATAACTGTCTGTGATACCATATTCGAAGGGGTAGAACTCAAAATCCTAACCTGCACCTTACCTGCCAACCTGATAAAATTTAACCTAGGAGGCATAGATGTGATCCTAGGAATGGACTGGCTTGGGAAGTATAGGGCAGTTATTGACTGCTATGATCAAAAGGTTCGATTGAAGGGACCTAAAGGAGAGATGATCACCTATCGTGGTATCACCACTGAACCTCGAATCAGACTAGTGTCTGCCTTGACTATAATCAACCAGATGAAGAAGGGGAACTTTGCCTACTTGTGTTATGTACAAGACGTAACCAAGAAGGAAAACGTGCTGGACGAGATACCAGTCGTGAGGGAGTTTCCTGATGTATTCCCTGACGAGATTCCCGGAATGCCACCTCAACGAGAAGTGGAGTTTACTATAGACTTGGCACCTGGAACTGCACCCATCTCCAAGGCGCCGTATCGGATGGCACCTGTGGAATTGAAGGAGCTGAAGGAGCAGATACAAGAACTCCTACAGAAGGGGTACATACGACCTAGTGTGTCACCCTGGGGAGCACCAGTGCTGTTCGTCAGGAAGAAGGACGGGAGCCTACGACTATGCATCGATTACCGGGAGCTAAACAGCGTCACTATCAAGAACAAGTATCCACTACCTCGGATTGACGATCTATTCGACCAGCTGCAAGGAGCCAGTGTCTTCTCAAAGATCGACCTAAGATCTGGTTACCATCAACTCCGCGTAGCCGAGAAAGATATTCCAACGACGGCTTTCAGCACAAGGTACGGTCACTACGAGTTCACGGTTATGCCGTTCGGTTTGACCAACGCTCCTGCCGTTTTCATGGACTTGATGAACCGAGTAATGAAGCCGTTTTTAGACCGGTTCGTGGTTGTCTTCATCGATGACATCCTGGTATACTCGAAGAACGAAGAGGATCACGAAGAGCATCTCCAAGAAGTATTGCAGACCTTGAGGCAAGAGCAGCTGTACGCCAAGCTCTCAAAGTGTGATTTCTGGTTGGACCAAGTGCCGTTTCTAGGCCACATCATCTCCAAGGAAGGGGTGTCCGTTGACCCAGCAAAGGTCTCAGCGGTTAAGGACTGGTCTACACCGAAGAACGTATCCGAAATTCGAAGCTTCCTCAGCTTAGCCGGTTACTACAGGCGGTTCGTGAAGGACTTTTCGAAGATTGCCAGGCCATTGACTACGCTGACGAAGAAGGCGGTGAAGTATCACTGGGACGACAGCTGTGAAGAGGCGTTCCAGACTCTAAAGGAGAAGCTCACTACAGCACCAGTGTTAGCTTTGCCAAACGACTCTGGAGAGTTCGAGGTATACAGCGATGCGTCGAAGAAAGGACTTGGATGTGTGCTGATGCAAGACCGAAGGATGATTGCCTACGCTTCAAGGCAGCTGAAGCCACACGAGGAGAATTATGCTACACATGACCTGGAGCTGGCAGCAGTAGTCTTTGCGCTGAAGATATGGAGGCATCATCTCTACGGTGCTGTTTGCAAGCTCTACACAGATCATCGCAGCCTGAAGTATATCTTCACACAGAAGGAGCTAAACAACAGGCAACGGAGATGGCTGGAGATTATCAAGGACTACGATCTACGCATCCAGTACCACGAAAGGAAGGCTAATGTAGTCGCTGACGCGCTGAGTCGTAAATCGAGCAATGCAGTGAACGCCATGGTAGTCTTATCAGACTGGTTATGTCACGAGTTCCGGAAGCTCAACATCGAAGTGGTGGAACAAGGAACGGTGCAAAAGCTGCTCGGGAGCATGACAGCAGTACCAGACTTATTCGAAGAAATACGAAGCAACCAAGCAGGAGATGTGAAGCTCGAGAGGATCAAGAAGAAGATTGCAGCAGGAGAGGCCAAGGAGTTCCAGATTCACGAAGATGGGAGCATTCGCTACAAAGGAAGATGGTGCGTGCCACAGAAGTGTTCAGAGGTTAAGGAGAAGCTGATGCAAGAGGCACACAACACTCCATATTCAGTTCACCCTGGAGGCGATAAGCTTTACAAGGATCTGAAGAAGACGTTCTGGTGGCCCAATATGAAGAAGGAAGTAGCTGAGTTCGTGGCTAGATGCCTAACTTGCCAGAAGGTGAAGTTCGAGCACAAGAGGATGGGAGGTCTACTCCAACCGTTGGATGTTCCAGTCTGGAAGTGGGACTCCATATCAATGGATTTCGTCACAGCTCTACCTACGTCGAAGAATGGACTCAACTAGATATGGGTAGTCGTAGACAGACTAACCAAGACAGCGCGATTCATCCCAATGAAGGACACGTGGAACATGGAGCAAAGGGCAGATGCATACGTCAGAAACATCGTGAGATATCATGGGGTTCCGAGTTCGATAATCTCGGACAGAGACCCTAACTTTCTCTCTCATTTCTGGAAAGCGCTTCAAGAAGCACTAGGAACTCAGCTGAAATTCAGTACGACTTTCCACCCAGCCACAGACGGTCAGACGGAGAGAACTATACAGACGCTGGAAGATATGTTAAGAGCCTGTGCTATGGACTTCCAAGGCTCATGGGTCGATAAGCTGCCGTTAATAGAATTCTCCTACAACAATAGTTACCACGCTAGCATCGGGATGGCACCGTACGAAGCCCTCTATGGAAGAAAGTGTCGATCTCCCCTATGTTGGAGTGACATCAGCGAAACGGTGATCATTGGCCCACAAATTATTGAAGACATGACGAACCAAGTTCGACTCATACAGCAGAGGATGAAAGCGGCTCAAGACAGGCATAAGTCATACGCAGATCAGAAGAGAAGACCACTGGAGTTTCAAGTAGGAGAGAAAGCTTTCTTGCGAGTCTCACCTACTAAGGGGGTAACCAGGTTTAACTTGAAAGGAAAATTAAGCCCTAAATTTATTGGTCCATACGAGGTTATTGAGAAGATAGGAGAAGTTGCGTATCGACTGGACCTACCATCAAATCTGGGGCGAGTACACAATGTCTTCCACGTATCCCAGCTGAAGAAGTATATACCAGACCCGTCCCATATCTTGGATCCAGAACCAGTGGACTTTGATCCATCACTGACCTACGAGGAGCAACCTGTCAAGATACTGGACACAAAGACAAGGGATACAAGAACCAAGAGCGTAAAACTGGTCAAAGTTCTTTGGACCAACCACCAAACAGAAGAAGCAACTTGGGAGGCTGAAGAAGAGATGAGAAAGAAGTACCCGCATTTATTTAATGAGGTACGTGGAGTTCCGGGGACGTCACTCTCTAAGGGGGAGAGGATGCAACCCTCTGTTTAATACTATTACGCCTTAGTCTGCTATTTTAGTACCTTTGAGATTTAATTGACCTTGAGACTTAGAACCCAAATGAGACGATAACCACCTAATTAGATAGACGTGACTACGAACCTATTTGACTTTATTTGTTGCATTACGTATGACGATTACTTGCTATTATTTGTTATGTGACATTACTTGTCATCCATGTGATATAAATTCTGTTAGATAGTTACATGTTAGATGATTTGAATATTATGATTAGTCTTTTGATTTTAGCTTCGAGGACGAAGCTGTGCTTAAGGGGGGAAGGATGTAATACCCCGTTTATCTAGCAGGGGTAAAACAGTCATTTTAGAAGCATATAATAATTAATTTGCAATATAATATTTTTAATAATAAATCTTTGAGTTGATTTTATAAAAAAAAAAATTTAGAATAATATAGAGTAATAGTTGATAATCAATTTGTAGTTGTTTTGCCAATTTTAGCTAGTTATAGCGCGTGTTTAAGCACCGCGAGTATTGCTAGACTTGCCACACCCAATCACCCAACCACATAGTACTCCACCCACACCCAATTATTGCCAAAAATATTAATTAATTTGAAAACTTTTGTCTCCAGCAAGCTTTCTCTTCTCCTTCCCCTATACGATTCTTCACCATCATCACCACCACCTTCATGAAGCTACTAGCACCGCCTATGTCACATCACTTGTGCTTGGAGCCCAAGTAATCTCAACTATATAAGCAGCTGATCAGCTCCCACCTCCCACCAGCAGCCACTCACAACAACCACCACCTCCCTCATCACCATTGTCGTCACCTTCAACATCACCACCTTCACAACCAGCAGCTCTCTCTCTCTCGCTGCCCAACTATCTATCTCTCCCTCTCTGTTACTCTCTGTTCCCAGCAACACTACCAGCAGTAGCAGGAGAGGTGGCAGCAGCCATCACAGCAGCCAACCACCACCACCGTCGCCATAGCCACCGGCGACAAAACCCAGTGAAGAACACCCACTGCCTCCACCCTCATCACTCTCTCTTTCTCTCCCTCCCTCTCTGTTCTCAGGTCTCAGCAGAACAGAGTAGCAGCAGTGGCAGCAACTACCACGGCCACCATTGCCACCGTCGGACGACCACCAAAGTAGACCCACTTCTCTCTCTCTCATCCCCTGCCTTCTCCCACCTCTCTGTCTCGCGTCTAAGCTTCTCTGTTCAACAACAGAGGTCAGTAGGAAGCAGCAGCAGCAGCAGCAGAAACCACTGCAACCTCCGGCGACCTCCATTGTTGCCGGCCAACCTCCGACCAAATTTCGACGAGCTCTTCGTAGCAGCACCCAGTCGACTTCTCTGCTTCCAGAAGACTCTTAGGGCCCCGACCAGCTCACTAGGAGCCTCAAACCAGGCTGTGGAATCCATTAAAGCCGGCGACGGAGCTCAACTCCGGCGACCCCGACGCCAAGCTTCGACCCGACCCATTTCTTAGTGATTTCCGGCCATTTTTGGCCTAGGTATGTCCTATACCTTCTGTTTAGTTGATTTATGTTGTTAGAATTGAAGTTCGATAGCTTGAATCGTAGTTAAATTGAATAAAATGAAGTTGTTGTAGAAGGGGGGGGGGGGGGTAAAAGTGTAGTTTTTGCAAACTGTTAAAACATGACCTAGGGGTGCTGTTTGTAATTTCAGAAACTTTAGGGGCTGTAAGTACACTATATTAAACTTGTTTTGGTGGCTAGTTGATGAATTTGTAGACTTTTAATACGAATGGGGGTTTTTGTGTATTTAACTTAAACTTGTCACTTTTCGCTAAAAACAAAAATAATAATTTCGGAATATAAATTATTTCTAAAAATACTATTTTTCATCCTCGTTTTAGAAAAGTAATTTTGGTATTAAAATAGCATGCGGTTTGTTCGTTAAAAATTAAATAAGAAATATTTTTAGTTAAACTTTAAATAAATTAATAATTTTAAAGCACTTAGGTATTTAATACTTGTAAATTGGGTATTTTGCTAAGTTTGAAATATTGTTTTGTTGTGGTTAGTATTTAGTAAAAGTTTTCTCTTTGAATTAAATAGTTTTGAATATTGTATAAATAATTATAGAAATAATAATAATGTCTTCTTCATTAAAGATAAACTAGTTTTGTTTTCACTACTTTATCAAGTATTTTATAAAATAATTTCTCTAGTTAGTTAGACACTAATAATAATAAAAATAGCCGTTTAAATATAAACACGTGGCTTTATAATAGAAGTCTATAACGAAACAAGATGTTAGGAAAAGATTAGCTAGAGGGGTTGGGTAGAATTAAAAGAAAATATTTAATAGGACGAGTAGTATTTTGTCGGATTATTGACATGAAAAGTTACGGGTTGTAGGTGACGGTTTGTAGGCCGAGACATTTCTAGAACGTGCTAGTGCTACGGAAGTAAGGTAAGTAACATGCCAAGCCTAGAGCCTAGCTTCCTTCGTGTCTTAATAGGACTTTTATTTCTTGTCTCAAAATGCGTTTTATTTGGTTATTTATTTACTTGTTTTATTTTGAAGTCTCCTTTTATTTCAAGAAGTTATTTTGAACTTGTCACACGATTAATAATAATGCGTAATTAACGTAAAGTGGAAAGAGTTGTGCGGGAGAAGCAATTTTTATTGTCGTGTGACTTCGATCACTCGACCAGAGATCAGATTTTATTTTAACCCGGTCGCAACCTGCCGGGTCGCTCCATGTACTCACCTCTCTGGCCGCAAGAAGTCTTAGGGGGCTGCCGGCAATTAAGGTCATGGTTGCTAGTGATAGATTAGTAGTTCCTTCCCCGTATCAACAAAGCTAATAATACAATTTTGGCATGAGCTTTTGAAAGAAAAGAAGAAGAGATTGAGGAAGATAATACCTGTTTGGAAGAGATAATAAGACAAGAAGAATTCTTATGAAAGGGTCCCTACTTTACTTATGAAGTTCTTTACAAGTTTTATTCCTCATGTTTTATTGCAAATAATAAATTTAAGTTTCATCTTCTGTTTTACATGTTTGGGTGTTATTTACTCAGCATTTCACAGCTGACTTTAGAAACTGCGGTTCTGTTTTCCTTCCCACCGCAGGCTTAGAGGCAGGAGGCTATGACGAAGCTGGGTACGGGACTCACGTGTAGTGTTAGGTAGCAAGCATGATGATGTATAGCTTTTGAAATCACTTTTGTAATGTTTAGTGACTTTCATGAAGTTTAATGATGTATAATAAATAAAAACTTTTGGAATGTTATGCTTGATTCCCGCCGTTACGTTTAGCATCGGCCCCTCCCGGGCTTTCCGGTCCGGAACGGAAGGCTTGGGAAACCACGGGCTGTTGCAATGCCTCTTCCTCGATGTGAGGCAGAGTGTTTAGAGGTAGAACCTGTTGGTGATTGTGTTGAAAGCTAGAGCAGAATTTTGAGAAGTCGAAGTCTGTGATTCGAGCATTTGCTCTTCTGCCTTGAGGAAAGCATGTAAATATTTTAAGGATAAGGGTTCAGAATGTGTTCGTATAGAAGATCGAAAAGGATTGTACTCTATAGGTAGCCCATTCATAGCATACAACAACATATCCTCATCATCTATATTAACCATTTTCACAGTCAATTTGTCACGAATCATTTTCAATTTGTGCATATACCCATCAATAGGGTCTGAGTTCTTCTTAATATTTTGAAGTTCAGACTTCAATTGCATAATATTCGACCTAGTAAGGGAAGCGTACCTCTTTTCCAGAATTAACCAAATAGCTCGAGACGAAGACTGGCCAATGATGAGAGTAAGTGCTTCTTGACTTAGGATTGCGCTGAGCAGAGAGATGAGAGCTTGATCTTGATTTTTCCAGGCTGAGAAATCAGGATTGATAGTTGTTTTAGCGGAACCATCGGCCCCTTTGAGAACTGGGGCGGTGATGGGTTAGATCCATCCAAATGTCCGAATAAATTCTGGGTCTTCAACAGAGATGAGATTTGGTGTCTCCAAACCACGTAATTGGTTCCGTCGGTTTTGAAGGAAACCAAGTTTTGGATGTTTGACAACAAGTACAACGGATTTGATGATGAATTGGTTGTGGGAACAATTGCGTTGGACATAGGAGATACGGTAGGCGAGCTCGGAGGCTCTGATACCATGATAAAACCTCTGTGAGGTTGTATTATCAAACTGAGAAAGAGAGTTCACAGAGAGATTGAAGATTCAGAACTTAGAAGGATGAACATAGTTCTCCGATTGATTCTTATTACAGAGGATGAATGTGTGTGTATATATATATATGCAGTGTATATATAATGTATCTAAATAATGACCGTTGGATTTTTTTGACTTTGATCCAACGGCTTATGATCAGATATGGTATGGATATTTGCAGTGATACACTTTGACTTTTCATATTGCAGAGACAACTTCTTAGTTTGTGCAGGAATGTTGTTTGATCCTTCGCAGTGGTGTGGGCTGAGCTGAGATGGCTCATGACTGGGCCTGCCGTTTGGGTTGGCCCATAGAGTAGCATTGTGTCCTAATACTCTAGTGGATAGAGACTCCTAGTCAATTCTTTTTTCTCTCTTTCATCTGAATAAAACTATTTACCTTCAACTGCCGGTGACGTCAATCACCCAAAATCCGATAATAGCCTTCTTCTTCTGTAGAGAACTTATGTCTGTGACTCCCGAATTTGATTTCAAAGCCAAAGTGATCTAACTGCTAAACCTATCTACATTGATTTGGTGCTTTTTTATTCTTCAAAGAATTAATTTGGAGCTGGATTTGAAATTTATCCCAACCACATGAGTTATGGGCATTTAAAAAGCATTTTAACATAAAACACTCAGTCTCACCTATATATGCTCCTTACGTGATCAAAACTCAAAAAAATCTCACGTTCTAATGGCAACCACTCCAATGGTACTTCTTACTATGTTCTTATTTTTCAATGAGAACCAGAAAAATTCATATCCATGTCTAACACGAGCCGATCCTTTAATCTTTTGTGACTCACAATCACTTGTATGAAGTTTTTGTCAGAAGCGGTAGTAACACATTGCATCACAATATTAATCCAGCGTAATTCAAAACCCATTCGCTCCATGATTGCGCAGAGAATATCCCATTCCATCCGATCATACGCTTTACTCATATCAAGTTTTAAAGTCAGGTAACCCTACTTCCCCCTCTTCATCTTCGAAAAGTTAAAACTGATAAAATTAGCATATCTAAATATATTTCTTTTACCCCCGGTTTGTTCTGATACGCCGGGTTAATTTTTCAGCAATTCTTATGGTAAGAAATACCCTGAAAATTTGATTTCTTCAATCAATTATATGTCTAAATATATTTCTTTTACCCCCGGTTTGTTCTGATACGCCGGGTTAATTTTTCAGCAATTCTCATGGTAAGAAATACCCTGAAAATTTGATTTCTTCAATCAATTAAATGTGTGTGTGAACAGCATGAAAATTCTGCACTATTACCCTTTCAGCGGACTTAAAATTGGTGTTGTAAGACACGGTTTGGTGGTCCGTTTTTAAGGAATCGACTTAAGAACAATGGATTGTGTTAACCGTTCATGATGTACCGGTTCCGTGATAGAAGATTGTTTGGTTTCTAAACTTTCAGCAACATAAGGAACGAATAATTGATAAGACAGAGAAGATCGAGTGTGTTCAAAACTTTCAACAATTTGAGGAACCGAATAGCTAATAACAGATTTGAACTGTTCGTACCAGGTTAAGAGATTAATGATAGAGTATGGATTTGGTCATACCTTGTAAACCGATTGTGCTATAGAAGATCTATGTTGTTCAGATTCAGCGGGGGGCAAGGTCTCAGGTTTCTGATCCTCAGAGCGACGATGCAATTGCGGCGGCGAATTAGGTAGGAGAAGAACGGTGCCACAGAAATCTTCCATTTGCATCGGTGTTGTTGTCCGAACCTCAGCTGCCATTGTTGTTGTTCCTCCACCCAGTTCCCATTCTTATCCTCAATGCCTCGTATAACATTTCGAGACCTTCGAATGCTCGTCTTTCTAAGAATTTTTTTGTGTTTCTGTCCCTTTTACGCTGCCAAGACACTGTTGATGCAATCTGATCATGAAGTAAGCACCTTCGACACTCTGAAAAAAATAGAAAAACAAAAGAAGTAAGCACCATTGAAGTGAGCACACTGCCACCTCACAGTCACTCAACGCTATTTGTCACAAGGATGGGGTGATTGTAAACAATTTGGCACAGAATAAGGGTGTAAATGTAATTATTGGTAAATAGAAAGGATAGATATTGCATAATTGCCAAAATCCGAGGGTAGTAAGTTGAAATTACCCATGTGAGTTGTTGTTGCAGGTTTAATCCATCGCCGTCTTTTTATCCCCATCCACGAGATCCAGTTTTTCTCTTTTTACCGCAGACGTCAACTCCGCTTGCTGGAAAGCTCGATGATGATGAGATTATCGGGAAGAGCTGCAGCTTCGCGAAATGGTAACATCTGCCTTCCATTCCTCCTTCCTCTTTGCCCTTCCTTTACCACTTATAACATTCATAGTCATTCGATTCATTCTCAATCTCTTGTTCGAAATCATTCCTCATCATCATCTACTATCGATGACGCCATTAGTCGGTTTGAATCCATGCTTCAAATGCGGCCCTGGCCTTCCATCATCCAATTCAATCAACTCCTCACTTCTCTTGTTCGTGCAAAACATTACTCCACCGCCCTCTCTTTGTTCTCCAAGTTGGATCTTCTACGAGCCGAACAACACTACCACAAGATTAGGCCTAGTTTGTACACGCTCAGCATAGCCATCACTTGTTTCTGCCGTCTGAATCGAGTTGCCTTTGGTTGCTCTCTCCTGGGCAGGATTCTCAAACAAGGATACGAACCAGATGTCGTAACTTTCAATACTCTTATCAATGGCCTTTGTCTTGCTGGTCGGGTAGATGCCGCCATTCTTCTCTTTGACGAATTAGTGCTCAAAGGCTATTGTTTCGATTTAATTACTTGCAATACTATCATCAATGGCTTGTGCAAGGCTGGCAGAACAGCCGAAGCTATTCGCATCCTGAGAAGGTTGGAAACAACTCCAGGTTACGAGCCTGACATTGTGACTTACAGTACTATCATTGATAGCCTCTGCATTGACCAGGAGTTGGACCAAGCTTTCAGTATCTTTTCAGAAATGATTGGTAAAGGTATCTCACCAGACGTTGTTACATACACTACCCTCATTCTGGGAGTATGCAACTTCGGACAATGGAGTCAAGGCACCAGATTGCTATACGAAATGGCAGCCATCAATATCTCGCCCGACATCAAGACACTCACCATTATGGTCGACGCCCTTTGCAAAAAAGGGAGGGTTAAGGAATCTTGGCAAGTCGTTGCTTTCATGCTTAAAATGGGGTGCTGCCCTGATATCATCACATACAGCTCAATCATGGATGGATACTGTTTGCTAGGACAGGTTGGAAAGGCAAGAAAGTTACTTAATACCATTGTCGCCAAGGGTTACACTCCTGACGTAGTCAGTTATAGTACTTTGATCAATGGGTACTGCAAGCACAAACAGATTGGTGAAGCTATGACAGTCTTTGAGGAAATGATACGCAAGCAAGTTCTTCCTGATACAGTTACCTACAATACTCTCATTTGTGGCTTCTGTCAAGCTGGAAGAACTAGAGACGCACTTCATCTTCTCGCCAAGATGAAAGGTCAAGGCCTGTTCCCCGATGCATTCACATACGCTGCTCTGTTGGATGGGTTTTGCAAAAACCAGAAACTTGATGAGGCGGTTACATTTTTGGAACAACTTGAAAGTGAAGAATTTGAGCCTGATATTGTGATGTATAGTGCGGTTCTGGATGGTTTCTGCAAAGGTGGAAGACTTGTCGCTGCTCAGGAGCTCTTCTCGAAACTCTCTGCCAGAGGACCAAAACCCGACGTTCAAACATACAATATCATGCTGAATGGACTTTGTAAGAAAAGCCTATTTGATGAAGCAAATAAGATGTTACATGAAATGGAAGAAAATGGGTGCTCACCAGATTTTTATTCGTATTCCACCGTTGCTAATGCATATTTTAAGACTAGTGAAATGTTGAAGGCAGTTAAACTTCTTCAGAGGATGCGTAACAGAGGAATAGCAGTTGGAACAGGCACAATAAGGTATATATTTCAAATGTTGGATGATGATGGGTTAGACGCGACTTCAAAGGAGGTGCTTAAGCAGTTTTTGGGTATCACTGTTTACCCGAAAAAAAGTGCTTAAAGTTCTTGAAGTCGCTTGCAATGCTAAACTTGGCTGTATGACGACTTTCAATAAAAGGTGGGCAAAGATTGTGATGCGAATTCTCTCTTGATTATATCAGGTTATCTGATTTTATGCTTGTTTGCCTATGTGATATATATGTACATTAAAATGTGTTTCAAGTAAAACAAGATATTAATTATCATAAACATTTCCGCATTAAATGTGTTTCAATGATAGGCTGGCAGCTATTCTTCTAAGATTGATATTGTCCTGCTGATAGAAATTATTTATATTAGAGAAATCCTCGAATAGAAAAGGCCCAAACAAGAGCTTAGTGAAATTTTTAGATATACACCCTAGTGACGGTTAGCGGGTCTTGAAAGAGAACTTGACTTTATATGCACGAGCTGTAGCACCTAACAGCTGCATTTTCATTAGAGGGTATTGTGAATTTCGACCTACTACTTGATAATGTTCATGAGACGAAGACCAGTTTTTGCTTGTGATGAATTTCGAGATACCACCGTTCATAGACCACATTCTAATTTGTTCTTTGCCTCTCATCATGATGCCTGATGTGTGTAGGTCTGAAGTTAATAGGTTAGCTGGTGGCTAGAAAATATAAGGTATGTCTAGTTATAATGTATGATTGAGAGAGTTGGTTATACTTCACTTCATTGGTGCCTATACCAAATAGGCAGCAGACAGTGTCAATACCTACCCTGCCACCACTAAGATATTCAGGAATTATTCAGACAATGTCGCCGAGTAATTCTTCTTTCGCTAGGTGTTTAGCTTCTTTATCGATCTGTGTTTAGCAGTAAATAACAAGTTTATGTTGCAGTATTATGAATAATGTTCATAATACTATCGAGCATATATGAGAATATATGAGAATTAAGTGTACTGCTTTAGGCACATCGAGCATATATGAGAATTAAGGAAATCGCTTTATTGAACTGCGTGAACTCTTTGATCTAGCCTGATAGACCCTTTAAGCTGTTTTTCTATATATTAAATTCCTAGTTCAGATACTGTCGATTCTTAATATCTGTAAATGGTTGAAACGAATGATGTATGTGTGAACTCTTTGACCAGAAGTTACCCTAAATGACTTGCAGACTCCTCCATAGTCCCCCACGGCTTTCAATTACAGCCACCCAACCAGGGATCTCTAAACAGACAGCCACCATGAACAACAAAAGGGAAAGCTGGGTGCGCTTAAAGCATCAACAAAAGGGAGTCTAAGGAACTAGTCGTAGATCACCATTGACCTCCATCATGTAGTTTAATTGCCTTTGGATCTTTCGGGTTATCATTCTTACCTTGAACAACCTTAGATGGCAGCATAATTGCCGCAGTTCTAAAAGTTGTTTGAGAGCCCTGTAGTTGACTTGTAAGATTGCTACTATTCATGGCCTGGCCGACATTCCCCACGCCTGATATCGAATCCATGGGTTTCCAAACAAAATTTTAGATCATGCCTATTCCCCCACAATAATCACAACTTACATCCATGTAAACAGCATATACCACAATTCTATATCCCCCTACCCAAACGATGCCCTAGTGTAACTGGACTATGGAACTTACTAGTTATTAGTATTTTTTCTCATTTGGAATTCAGATTTCGCGTTTATGGTATCCCTTATGTTAGGCAAAGTTCTTACCGAGTCTAAAACCTTCAGTTCTTTTACTATTTTCTTTCGCTTAAATCTACATACCCTCTAGGACTTTTCTACAGAAAAACGTCTCTTTAGTTGCACTAGTCAAGAACTTCCATTTTCTCTCTCGATGTATTCTTTCAAATTCATCATTGAACTGTTTGCACATTGTCTGATTCAAGTCAGTGCTGTATAGAAATTTAGCATCATAGAGATTGGGAGTGAAAGTGGAACTCTGTAAGGCAGCGGGAGTTCAGTATTATGGTTCTGCAAGATGGTCTGATTTTTAAATGAATTGGGGAATGCGACAAAATTGATTGTGTGTGTCTATGTGGCCAATTTCAGAATTCGGGGAGTCGTAGCTCTTTAAAGGTTGGACTTGTACTTGAGGATGGCTGGGGGATAGCGAACGGTAGTTAGAATCTTAGCTTTAGTGGGCCACCGATCTAAAGAAAAGAACCAGAGGCTATGTGATAGTATAATTTTGAGAGTGACGCAATCTCAAAAGGGAGAGCTGGGTGAACTGAAACCATCGACAAAAGGGATTCAAGGAACTAGTTGTAGATCACAATTGACCTCCATCATGTAGTTTATATTGCTTTAGGATCTTCGTATCATTATGTTTGGTTTGGAACTTGGATCCCAGTATTCCACAGTAATGGACCAGTGATTTTGTATCAGTTTTCTTCTTTCTTCTTGGCTTTCCATACCTTGAACAACCTTAGATGGCAGCATAATTGCCGCAGTTCCTAAAAGTTGTTTGAGAGCCTGTAGTTGACTGTAAGATTGCTACTATTCATGGCCTGGCCGACATTCCCCACGCCTGATATCGAATCCATGGGTTTCCAACTCCTCCAAGCCCCCCCAACCATATTGTTGACTATATTACCCATGCCCACACGTGCTGTAACATCTGATTTTGGAGAATGGAGGCTTTGTTAACCTGTTGATGTGTTTGGCCTTTGTCCCACTGTATTCTTTGGTAAGGGTGGCTTTGCTGCAAGCAAACCTGATCAAACAAGATGTTGTGTTGGGGAGTGGAGGCTTTGTTAACCATATGATTACCTGTTGAGGCCCAGCAAGGATCGGAACCCCAGCCATGAGCCCTTCAGATGATTGATAATAGGGTTTCCAGGAGGTAGCATTGTTGCATCTTGTCGATTTTGTGTAGGGTTTAAAAGAGAACCATCGGCATTGATAGGGTTTGCAACTTCTCCATCAGAGTCATGCTGCATTTTAACAGCATTGTTCTGAGGGACCATGACCGATGAACTTAAATTGGCAGCAAGTAAGTCTGCAACATGCTTTTTCAGGAAAGTCGAAATTAGGACGCAGGGCAAGCATGAACACATTGGAATTCACTCTGATCTTCACAATGTAATCTCAAGGAAATTATATATCTCATTGAAAAGTTCTATACCCAGACTGTGAAAAATCTAGAATATATAGATACATATGTATATTAGAAAGGAAACGAACCATAAATTCTATCGAAATCTTGAAAAAACCTTTAAATTTAAAAACCAAATCCGATCAATTCTAAAGATAACTAAAATATAATCAATTCCAGAAAAAACAAATAAAATTAAATCAATTGTAAAACTATCAAAAATTCAAACCAATTAGAATATCTGATTCCCTTATGCAAGTCTGCCTCGAACACACGTCTGCAGAGTGAGGCAGAATGCTGATGAATCAGAAGTTTCTCAATATTGCCTTCAATTCCTTCCTGAACAACAATGCAACCCCGCACCTCCAAGGGAACAATGACCTTGAACAAAAGGGATAATAGGGTGCACGTGAAACTTGGGAAACTTTGATCTTGAATCATTGTGAAACTTGGAAAATTCCTTCATGAATCGCTGGGAGAACTTAGTTGCAGATCACCATCGATCTCCATCATAAACATCCAAGCCTAGTTTGGGTAAGGGATATGAGGGGTGATAAAGATTTGAATTCTCCTCCCCTCCATTCCTAAGAAGCACGGGTCCAGATACGGATATCGGATACGATGTGGAAACGGACACGGGATACTTCATTTTCTAAAAAAATGAGGATGCGACGCTGATACGCCAATATTATTATCTTTTTATATATTTGAATTTTTATACTATGAGATATGATAAAATATTGTTCCAATTTCTTTATATTTCTAGCTTAAACATCACAGAAAGCATATTAAGTATAAGAATGAGAAGACAAAGAGGAGTAGCTTAGGAAGGTTCGAATTTGACGAGTTGTCTAGGAATACTCTTGAATTTGTCTCATGTGAGAACTTAAAACCTCTCCTGAACTTTTCGTTCAAAAGGTATCCTTTTCATATTTTGAGCCACAGATTAATTAAATATATAGTATCTACTTTAGCTTAGCTTTATTTAAATCCATTTAAGTTCAAATATCTCATAAAAAAAAAAACCCGTGTGGAAGTCTAATAAACACTAAGGGACAGTTGTTGTCTCATTATGTGTCCCCCATGTGTCTAACTAAAATACTCGGACACGCCTATCACGTATTTTGCAGAATCGTACAAGTGTATCCTAAGTGTCCGACACCGATACGGCCCATCTTGGTGTGTCCATGCTTCCTAGCTCCATTCCCTGTTAAATCCCCATAGTCTCCCTCCCCTCTTATTTGCACAAAATCTGTGCCACCCTGAGGTGGGATACAACAGAAACAAGGAGGGGGTATGAGATGATTGTCGAAAGTAACAAACTGCCCTTAAACAATCAACAAGATTCCTAACCTTTGGCCCAACAACCCCCTCATCATCATCTCCTTCCCCACCTTCTTCCTCCACCCCCAACTCGATCTCTGTCACCATCGCTACTGTCACTGCCACCGCTCATCGTCATCGCTTATCTCTCCTCTCCAAATGCCGGAAAACCGGACCCAACAACTCTCATATCCCGCTTCAACGAAACACTGGAAGACAAAATTTCATGTCATGTCTAATCCCCCACAATAATCGTATCCCAACTCACATCCAAGAAACATCATATCCCACTATTTTATATCCCCTACCCAAACAAGGCCCTAGTGTAACTTGCCTCTGGAGCTTACTGGTTATTATTATGATTGCTCATTTGGAATTCAGATTTTGCGTTTATAGTATCCGTTATGTTAGGCAAAGTTCTTACCAAGTCTACTCTTCTGTTCCTTTCTTCTTGGTTTCTAAACCTTCAGTTCTTTATCTATTTTATTTCGCTTAATCTATATACCCTCTAGGACCTTTCAACAGAATAACGTCTCTTTTCCATTTTCTCTTTTGATTTATTCTCTCAGATTCATATTCCATTGAACTCTTTCCACGTTTTCAGTTCAGTGCTGTATAGAAATGTAGCATCACAGAGATTTGGAGGGAAAGTGGAACTCTTTAAATGAATGGAGTAATGATATGTAAAGATGAATGCGACAAAATTGATTGTGTGTGTCTATGTGGCCAATTTGAGAATATGGGGAATCAGACCTCTTCAAAGATTGGACTTCTATTTAAGGATGGCTGTGGGATAGCAGACAGTAGTTAGAATCTTATAGTATAATTTTGAGAGTGACGCATGTTGAACGTAAACGATTAGTTGAAGACTGTTGCTGCAAATATCTTCTCTCGCTTTTGATTCATTCACCTAGTCTTTCATAAACACGGAAGGACTTAACAACTTTCTTGTTGAGTATTTTGGAATATTGTTATTCTTGAAATTTTCTCAGTAATTGTTGCTTTCCTTACACGCGGGAAACCTAATTCGTATCCAATATATATTTCTTAGGCTGCACTTTTTTTTTGACACCTACGAGAGAATCCTAATCTATTACACTGAAACTGAAATTACTAAAATTGAATTGCTGGTTGGAGGGTTCTTAGTAAATTTATTTTGACCGCCCATGTAAAAGGAAGGACCAGGGCTATGTGATAATGCTATTTTGAGAGCGACACAGTCTGTTGAAGATAAATTGCTAGTAGAAAAAAAACTGTAGCTGTTTGTCGTTTGTGATTCATTCACCCAGTCCTTCATAAACACAAAGGACTTTTACCACTTCGTTGTTGAGTGTTTTCTCAGTAATTGTTGATTTTGTGCGCAACATTGTATATTTCTCAGGTTGCACCTTTTAAAAGAAAGATTTCGGAAGGTAGCGTTCATAAACACCGTCCCAAAATCAACATCGGGGCATATCCTCAGGAAGAGTTGATTGAGAAAGTGCGATCCAAGATGTAAAGTGCAACAATTTATATATTGTGGAACTTTCTTAGGGATCATTTGCACTACAATTCTTACGAGTCATACATGCTAAGAATTATAGACATTCATTTGCAGAATAAGAAATTCCTTCAAACTTTATTGTGGACATTCAGTTTTTTTTGGAATTGCTCCCTGACAGTAGCTAGTAGAAGTTGGAGTTGGAGGTGTTCTCTTACTAATTCTGCAAGAGTTCTGCAGAGGTCAAAAACAATTTGTATGTAGTGTATGTGTTCAACAAGTTCGATCTTATTTTATCAATCTTTTATTCAAAAGGCCGATCGGTTACATAGAGACAAGAAAATGAAAATAATCAAGACAGCAACAACTCGAGGGATTGCGCAATATCAGGAACTTCTGGTACCACCTCACCTCCTCAAAATTCCTCCACCTGGTGTCAAAAAAAATGTCCCTACACCTAGCCAACAAGCATCTCCTCTTGAGATTTAATCTTATCCCGCCACTCTTAATGGTTAGTTTCTCGGATTGGATTAAGGGTTGGCTAAGAATCTCTAAGCATCAACGGTCAATTGAGGCAACTTGAATTAGTATTTGTTGGACTATCTAAAAAGCTAGGAACTCCATCGTCTTCAATAACGAAACAACTACCATTGAATCTTTGCTATTTCGAAGCTACAGATTACCGATCAGATTAATTGGCGTTTGCAACTTCTTATAATAGCCCTCGTCTTATGCTGCTTTAGTGATCAAGAAGGAGAAAAGAAAGCCAAAGCCGCGTGCGTCCTCGGCAGACAAAGGAAAAGCAGTGGTGCTTATCAAATTCCTCAAGGAGAAATCGGGTTTGAGGAAGGTTAAATCGGCATAAGTCCCATGTTTAGCTATTTCTCTGATATTTGTCTGATGTACTGATGTATTTGGTTCAGACATTTAGCTCTACTAGTAGGCTGCACGTGCGTTGCACGTGGGAGATACCGTTGGAAACAGTAAACGCTCTGAAAATAATAGAATCGTTTACAAGCATTAATTAAATAGTGAGGAAGTGTACAATGACTTTGCCAATTGTTTCAAAAATGTATGTATGCACAGATAGACATTAGTTAAAATGTGTATAGCGTCATTAATATGTCAACCATACATACAATACTTCTCTACAAAATACTACCTTCGCATCGAATCACACTTCTAATATATTCCGGTGGTCGAATCTCAAACCTAATGTTTATTCCAAGTTGCTGGAGATTTTAATTGAAACTTTCATCTAGTGTTTTGTAGTTTTACCTCATTTAGCTTGCATGGCCTAGGTGTGGTGTTCTTCTTCTTTTGTGAAGATTTTGTCCATCTAAGTGTTATATTCTTCTCTTATGTACGATGATCCTTTGCTCAAGTTTGATATATCAACTTATGTGAATTTATTCCGCCAAGAGCAGTGCTCGTTATGTGCGTAATCTTTTGCATAGCTGCGGAAAAGTGTTGCACTTGGTTTTTACACTATCGAGGATTAGGTTAAAGTACAAAATTGTGCATATCGATTTTTGGATGTCTTTTTGTTCTTAACGAATAGGTTACACGGTCATAAATTTGTATTTTCTAGTTTGAAGTCCTCAAAAGTGATATTTGCTTTGGGCAACATCGTATGTCAGCCCTCGACGAAACGACTATAAGTGAATCCACAAGTATTAATTTAGTTTCATTGAATGTCATTGGCTAAGTAGTGGCTCCATTGGTATAGAGATGCCTATCGCGAGTCTTAATTTCTGAAATGAAGTTCTGAAGATTTATGTGATGCAGATATGTAAACACATCAAAATATGCAAGTTGATTGGCTACGTATAAATTCTTTATTCTCAAGGGATACACCGAGTAATCTTTAAATCCCCGAAATTTTGTTCAATATCTGAATTTCATATAGCTTACGATTGTGTGAACCCATCAACTTAAAGAAATCGTCTTTTACGGGTTTAAAGACCATTTTCTTATGCTCCATAACACGTGGGGTCATGCCGTGCTCCATCACGGGTAGATTCTCATAAAACGGAAACCTGAAGAAAAGAAAATTAGGAAGATAATCTGAAATGGAATCAAGATACCTACTCGTTTGCATCCTTTCACGTACTCGAGAAGTTATTATAGAACAAGAGATCAGCTTCATCATATGAAATGATATAGCCCTTAGGACATTCAAGCATTGAGTGACACAAATTTAGAGGCAGGATAACAAAACTTATTCACAGAAGCATCAGAAGTTAAACACCTTTAATTATAGAAGATGTTGTACTACACAGAAACATGATCCATACTACAACAGACGCATTGTTAGAGTTCCATCTATATGAATTTACATTATATTCGATCTCATATGACTTTCATATGAGATGGACTTTTCAGGAAAGTTCCTAGCATTCTTATAGTGAAAACGCCATGTTACTGGATGTTGACAAGCTTCGTAATATTTTTACCGTTTTTCAAAGCTTCGTTGCTCATGTCCTCGTACCGCCAATGTCAGCTTAACTTTCAAGAACTTGGTGTCCCGTCACTTGCTTCTTGACATGCATGTGTTTAGTCTTATCATCCAAGAAACAATCTGGTTCGATACAGCCCATCTTATAATTATGTTTCCTATTCAAAAAATTGTTTTTCCTCAATCTCACTAAAGGGATGGTCAAAGGGAACTCTCATGTCTAGTCTTCATGAACTTTATAGGTTTTATCACATAAAAAGTGTCTAGCTCCTTACCTCGCTTAAGTCGCTAGCTTCATACATGGTCAAAGGATACATCATATATTCATGTCCTTAAACATGTTTCTTTTTTCTTTCCTCTTCACTTGATGAAGCAAGATAATAATAATTTTTTCCTACCATACGGGCTTTTCCTAGCAAACATGACAGTCAGAAATAGGTCCACAACAAGATTATATTGCACATTTAACATCATGCATATCAGCCCTTCTTGAAAATTGGCCCCTCCATCTTACTATTTTTTTTTTTTTTTGAAACATCCATCTTACTAATTTGGT
This sequence comes from Linanthus parryae, assembly GCA_023055425.1. Taxonomy (NCBI): domain Eukaryota; kingdom Viridiplantae; phylum Streptophyta; class Magnoliopsida; order Ericales; family Polemoniaceae; genus Linanthus; species Linanthus parryae. Next base: position 176,963,748 of record JALGPY010000001.1, on the reverse strand, counting down.
AACCACATTCAGATGCTATAGATCCATTCTAATATCTTAGACACAAAAAAATTACCTCAAGTAAAATTGGACAGAGTTGCTAACATATGAGCGAAAGGTAATAAGTAATAACAACACACTGTTTGTTCATAGTTGAAAAAAGTATAAAGGGGCTTCTTCTTGCCGAGAGTAAATGGGGTCCTGCAAGGAGATCTCTTGCATGCTGCTTCATTACTAAGAAGTTCTGGTGGACAAGAAGATTGGAAAGGACATTTAGCTTTCAAATCCACATAGAATTGAGGGAGATAAGGGTTATAAAAGCCCCTTAGAAGTTGATAGGACTTCAATTGACATTGAAGCGTCGTGTCAACATTCATGTTCCAAAATTCTCCCTCGAGCAAACCAACTTCTACAAAAGTAACGCCTATAATCACTGGTTTGTACATTTTGAACGTTAGTTTCTACAGACCAAGATATATATATATATATCTATGTAATGCATAAGTTTTTTCTTTCTTCTTTTATTTATTAATTAATTTATTTATTTTGCAAACTATGTAATGCATAAGTTGAAATGAGAAGGAAATCAGGCCATTAAAGTAATTGAAGATGTAGTATACAACCTACAGTGAAGGAATATTCCAATAAGCTTGAAGAACGCAAACAATTTTGTTCGCAAGAGTCACTTTTGCAACTCTTCAAGTACCTTCTTCTAACTTCATTTGATTGACCAAAACTCTAAAATACGAGTCCTAAGGTAGAATCCTAACACTGTTTTTAATCCAAAATATGTTTGACATCATTGTTTCTGCCTGCTATTTGGGGTGTCCTGTTTTTAAAAACACTGGTTTTTCGACTTTTTCCTGGCTAGTTTTCCTGTTTACCAAACATGCCCTAAGATCCTGCAGAAAATTAAGGTTTTGCTCCCCCTTAATCTGCAATGCACTTGAAACATTCTCAAACTCATGTATCATAAGATGGCAGATTATTGGCGGTAGATAAAAATACCTAAAAGAAGGTTTTTCCCCCTTTAATTTTCCGGGAATAGCATATGAACAAACGACAAATCAACAGAACTAATAATAACTGGAACGAATCATGAAACGACGCAATGGTTTGATTGCCAGAAAAATTGGGGTTCCTGGTCGAACCAATCGCGCTGTTTCGTGAATGATGTTAGGGTGAGGGTTCCGAAACTCGGAACAGAGAGATCGCAGGGAGAATAAGGAGTGAGTAGAGAGCAAAAACAACTTTCTGATACAAAGAGAATCTGAAGAGGTGTACTTACAGCTCCGCCGCAGCCTCCTAGAGAGATGCCATTGAACTGGTGGCCGTCGGCCGTGGTCGCCAATCGAGAGAGTTTCGAAAGAAGCGAAGAAACCAGTCGAGAGAGTTTCAAGTTGTTGCAGCAGCAGCACATACCACCGACGTTTTGGGATTTCAGTGACGGTTCCCTCTTTTTTAAGGAGTCCTTTGTGCCTGTTCGTGAAACGGCGTCTCAAGTGATACTATTGACATTACCCGAGTAAGATAGGGGTATTTTAGGAATTTTCAAAAAGGTTAGGAACAATGAGGGGTTAGGAACTCTTCAAACTTTTATATAGTAGAGATTATGTTGTTTTGCTCGTGTCTTTGGGAGTTTGGCTATGGTTTAGATTTCTTAGTTTAGCACACTCTGGCTAATCCCAAGCCCCTTTGCGCACTGCCAAATACCACCTCAAAGACGACCTTCTCCTTACCAAAGCTCAGCCTACATGCTCATAGACTTGGAGAAGTATTTTCCACCGGCAAGACCTCCTAAAGGAAATAGCAAGATGAGATACACGGATCCATGGAGAAGTACTCTTCACGGCCAAGACCTCCTAAAGGAAAGTGCAAGAGGGGACACACAAAAGGAAAGCTAGTCAAGATTTTTGAAGACAAATAGATCCCCTCCCTTGAGCCTACCCTCGCCAATCTTCTTTGGTATAACCCTGACCCTTTGCTCAAAGTCTTTCACCTCTATCCCATAGCGGCCCAAACCACCATTAGAATATACAAGCCCTCGCAATCCACATTCCCCCTGTCTGATCTCAAGGATCTTATCAATCATACTACAACTTAGGGGTGCGATTTCGGTTCAACCGAACCGGAACCGAACCGACTGAAGCCGGAACCGGTCGGTTTCGGTTCGGTTCGGCGGTTCAAAGGCCGAGTTCGGTTCGGTTGAACCGCAACCGGTAATTTTGAATCGCTAGAACCGAACCCGAACCGTTAACCGGAACCGGATCCTTCACCGGTTCGGTTTTCGGTTCGGTTCGGTTCGGTTCAGGAACCGGTCGGCCATTTTTTTTTTTTTTTTTGTGTTGATATTTGAATTGTTGTAGTTTTAATTAATAAGTATTAAGTATTAATTAACAAAGTTAGGGTTAGATAGGGTTCATTAATTAAATCAGGGTTAGGGTTTAGGAAATGTTATTAATTAATATACTAGATTTTTTTAATATTTATGTATTTAGGGAATGTTATTAATGCTTTGAATGTTATGTATTTAAACTTGACAACACTTTTGACAAATATTTTAAAAAAAAATATCAAAACTTGACAAATAAGTGGAAAAAACCAAGTAAACTTTTATTATTGATTAAAAGTTAAAACATCAAATGTTAGAAAAAATTGCATCACTATAGTTTAAGTACATCCCAACTAGGTTGGCACCTACTTAACTAATAATCATTTGCATTTTTTCTAACTTACATACAAAGTTCGGGTCTACTTAACTAGGTTGGCAATTGGTCTACATCTAGGGGAGTGTTCGGGTCTATTCCCAATTCTTTGTAAAGTTCGGTGACCATAACGTCCAAAGGGTGTAGGTCTTTTTATCCGAGGGTAGTAAGTGTAAAGTACCCATGTGAGTTGTTGTAGTTGCAGGTTTAATCCATCGCCGTCTTTTTATCCCCATCCACCAGATCCAGTTTTTCTCTTTGTACCGCAGACGTCAACTCGGCTTGCTGGAAAGCTCGGCGACGACGATGATGAGATTATCGTGTAGAGTTGCAGCTTCACGAAATGGTAACATCTGCCTTCCATTCCTCCTTCCTCTTTGCTGCTCTTCCTTTACCACTAATAACATTCATAGTCATTCGATTCATTCTCAGTCTCTTGTTCAAAATCATTCCTCACCATCTACTAACGATGCCATTAATTGGTTTGAATCGATGCTTCAAATGAGGCCCCTTCCTTCCATCATCCCATTCAATCAACTCCTCACTTCTGTCGTTCGTACAAAACACTACTCCACCGCCCTTTCTCTGTTCACCAAGTTGGATCTGTTAGGATCCCAACAACAACACTACCACAAGATAAGGCCTAGTTTTGCACACTCTCAACATAGCCATCAATTGTTACTGCCGTTTAAATCGAGTTGCCTTCGGTTGCTCTCTACTGGGTAGGATTCTCAAACAAGGCTATGAACCAGACGTGGTAACCTTTAATACTCTTATCAATGGCCTTTGTCTTGCTGGTCGGATTGATGCTGCCATCCAGCTCTTTGACGAATTAGTCCTCAAAGGCTATCGTCTCGATATAATCACTTGCAATTCTATCATCAATGGATTGTGCAAGACTGGCAGAACAGCCGAAGCTATTCGCCTCCTCAGAAGATTGGAAAGAATTACAGGTGGTTATGATCCTGACATTGTGACTTACACTACTATCATTGATAGCCTCTGCATTGACCAGGAGTTGGACCAAGCTTTCAACATCTTTTCAGAAATGATTGGTAAAGGTATCTCTCCAGACGTTGTTACATACATTCTGGGAGTATGCAACTTCGGACAGTGGAGCCAAGGCACCAGATTGCTATACGAAATGGCAGCCATCAATATCTCGCCCGACATCAAGACACTCACGATTATGGTCGACGCCCTTTGCAAAAAAGGGAGGGTTAAGGAATCTTGGCAAGTGGTTGCTTTCATGCTTAAAATGGGGTGCTGGCCTGATATCATCACATACAGCTCTCTGATGGATGGATACTGTTTACTAGGACAGGTTGGAAAGGCAAGAAAGTTACTTAATACCATTGTCGCCAAGGGTTACACTCCTTGACGTCGTCAGTTATAGTACTTTGATCAATGGGTACTGCAAGCACAAACAGATTGGTGAAGCAATGACTGTCTTTGAGGAAATGACTCGCAAACAAGTTCTTCCTAATATAGTTACCTACAATACTCTCATTGGTGGCTTGTGTCAAGCTGGAAGAACTAGAGACGCACTTCATCTTCTCGCCAAGATGAAAGGTCAAGGCATATCTCCCAATGCATTCACATACGCTGCTCTGTTGGATGGCTTTTGCAAAAACCAGAAACTTGATGAAGCGGTTAAATTTTTGGAACAACTTGAAAGTGAAGAATTCGAGCCTAATATTGTGATGTATAATGCGGTTCTGGATGGTTTGTGCAAAGGTGGAAGACTTGTCGCTGCTCAAGAGCTCTTCTCGAAACTCTCTGCCAGAGGACCAAAACCCAACGTTCGCACATACACTATCATGATGAATGGACTTTGTAAGAAAAGCCTATTCAATGAAGCAAATCAGATGTTACATGAAATGGAAGAAAACGGGTGCTTGCCAGATTTTTATTCGTTTTCCATTGTTGCTGATGCATATTTAAAGAATAGAGAGATGTTGAAGGCAGTTAAAATTCTTGAGAGGATGCGCAGGAGAGGGATTGCGGTTTGTACAAGCACAATAAGGAATATTTTTCAAATGTTGGATGATGACGGGTTAGACGAGGCTTCAAAGGAGGTGCTTAAGCAATTTTTGGGTATCACTGTTTACCGGAAGAAAGGTGGTTACACTTCTTGAAGTCACTTGCAATGCTAGACCTTGCTGTATGACGACTGTCAATAAAAGGTGGGCAAAGATTGTGATGTAAATTTTCTTGATTATTTCAGGTTATCTGATTTTACGGTTGTTTGCCTATGTGATATAATTGTACATTAAAATTATCATAAACATTTTCGTATTCTGGCATTCTACATGAAATGACGGTTCTTCAGTATTCTCAATACCTTCTTAGCTGCCCTCACAATCAACCATCATCTACTCACCTTAACATGGGATGAGTTGACGATGATGTCATTATTCTGTTCAAGACGATGCTTCAAATGTGACCCTTGCCTTCTAACATATAATTCAATCAACTCCTCGCCCACTTGTTCGAACAGAGGACTATTCTACCGCCCTTCTACTAGTCACATATATATATATATATATATATTTTTTTTAGTAAAGAAATAGATTTGAAGAATCCATAGGAAGTGAGGTACTAAGATGCTAGAATTAGGATGGCCGCTGAAGAGTATGGATCACTGATAGGCTTGCTGCTATCCTTCTAAGATTGATATTGTCCTGGTGATAGAAAAAATTGATATTAGAGAAATCCTCGAATAGATGAGGCCCAAACAAGAGGTTAATGAATATGTTAGATATACACCATAGTGACACTTAACGGGGCTTGAAAGAGATGAATCCTCTGAAATTTAGGTAGACCACATTCTATTCTTTTGCCTCTCGTCATGATGCCTGATGCGTGCAGGTCCTGAAGTCAAAGGTATGCCTAGTTATAAGTGTGATTGAGAGAGTTGGTTATACACTTTATTGCAAGGCTGACTTCTTTGATTCTCAAGGCCGCTCTGTTGGAAAGCATCGAAGAGTTATGTATACTGCATTACAGTGTATCATCTGGTGTTTGCGGACTAGATCCACTTGTCCAGTTTTTGAGAATCAACGGGTAAAGTAGGCATTACTGTCTGCATTAGTGCGTAACATCTCAGGACTGCAATATATGCTAAAGGTTTGAGGAAAGCATGGGACAATAACGGTCAGATGATTACCATGCCTAGTGCTGTATGACCACAATTCTCTCAAGCCCTAGTGAATTGCTTTCCCATTTTCCGATCATCGGATTCACTAGTGTCCATACGAGTGAATTTGATGATCGGAGAAATGTTCTCTTTTTACGTTAATTATTCTACAATCCATCAGTTTTTTAGTTTTGTCTTCCAAAAGGTAGGAATTATTGGAGTTTTGAGTTGAAAATAGTATAGAAAAGAGCTCTTATGATGTTCATAAATGTAGAAATATGTATGTAATTTTGTATCTAGCACTCTGAAGAAGGGTACATTGGTAAGAAATCCCGTCCTCCAGGTAACATGGGTCTAATGTCCTTGCCAGGTCGCACCAGCAGAGATTGAAGGACTGCTTATTTCTCATTTGTTTTATGTGATTCCGTATATACATCTGTTAGAAATAGTTAAATGCCAACGTTGCTCTCCCAATAGTTCACTATCTGAAGAAGATGTGTAGAAATTTATTGCAGAATAGGTATGATTAACAATGGTGAAATAAGTATGATTTCAATTGGTCTCAACTGCTGATGATGTCAAAAGCGAAGGAAATGGTAGCTGAACTTGTTGGGATTCAGTTTAGTGCTTTAGATACATCGAGCATATGGTATGAGAATTAAGGAACTCCTTAATTAAAGGAATTATTTAGAGCCAACTTTACATCCCTTTATTGAACTGCATGAACTCTTTGATCTAGCCTGATTGACCCTTTAAGCTGTTTTTCTATTTATTATTTTCCTAGTTCAGATACCTTCAATTATTCATACCAGTGAATGATTGAAAGGCATGATGTATGTCCCTACTAACATTCTGTTCACTCGTCTCCTGCCTCATCTATTCATCGTCCTCATCTATTCATCCCTTGACCAGAAGTTACCCTAAATGACTTGCAGACTCCTCCATGATTCCCCCATGGATCTCTAAACAGACAGTCACCATGAACAAAAAGGAGAGCTGGGTGCACTTGAACCATTAACAAATTCCTACCGAACTGGGATTCTAAGGAACTAGTAGCAGATCACTATCGTTCGGGTTATCATCATGTTTGGTTTGGAACTCGGATACCAATGCTCCATAGTTATGGACCGGTGTTTTTGTATCAGTTTTGTTAAGACAAAATTCTTACCAACCTTCTCAGGACCCACCTTAACAGGGGAGGAGTTGACGATGATGCCATTAATCAGTTCGTGATGATGTTTCAAATTTGACCCTTGCCTTCTATCCTACAATTCAATCAACTCCTCACTTCAGTTTGTGATGATGTTTCAATTTGACCCTTGCCTTCTATCATACAATTCAATCAACTCCTCACTTCACTACTATTCCACCGCCCTTTTAATTGTCACCGATTTTTCTATTGTTGGAAAGAAATATAAATGAAAGTTCCACAGGAATTAGGTAACTAAGATGCTAGAATTGGATGGCCGCTGAAGAGTAAGGATCACTGATAGGCTGGCAGCTATCCTTCTTAGATTGATATTGTACTGGTGATAGAATTAATTGCATAAGAGAAATCCTCGAATAGAGAAGGCCCAAACAAGAGCTTAGTGAATATTTTAGATCGTTGGCACTTGGCAGGTCTTGAAAGAGAACTTGACTTTATATGCAGGAGCTATAGCACCTAACAACTGCATTTTCAATAGAGGGTATGATGAATTTCAAAATATTACGTTATAATTTTCATGAGAGGATGTCCCGTTTTGCTTGAGATGGATCCTCTCAAATTGGGTATCCTCATTTATTTTTGCCTCTGATCATGATGCCTGATGCGTGCAGGTAGTCAATAGTTTAGCAGGTATATCTAGTTATAAGTGTGGTTGAGAGAGTTGGTATTGCACTTTATTTCCCAACTCACTTCTTTGATTCTCAAGGCCACATTAGAGCGTATCATGATGACTGATCCACTGTTCCATTTTTTGAGACATAATAGGTAAAATAGGCGTTTCTGTCTGCAATATATGCTTATGGTTTGTCTCGCTCATTTTCTTATACTTCCGTTGGGTTAAAGCTGCTTTAACACAACGGATTTACTCTCTGTTGTCTTTTATGTGCATAAGTAACTTATTCTGGGTACTGGTATCTTCTTTTGTGCTTTTTGCTACGAGTTATTATTGAGAGAATGATTATTATGATTTATTTTGTAACCGACGAGTGATGAGTCAACTGCCAAGTCCACATACCAAATAGAGCGATTGAAAACTTCACTAATGAAAAGTTAAAATCAGTAATCATTATTATGCATTTCATACTTGAGCAGCAGGACAGTACCCTACCCGCCACCACTAAGACATTCAGGAATTAGACAGACAATGTCGCCGAGTAACTCTTTCTTTTGCTAGGTGTTTAGCTTTAGTTTGTTTTATCAATCTGTGTTTAGATGTGAATGACAAGTTTATATTGCAGTATTATGAATAATCTTCACAAACAAGAATGTACTAGTGCCATGATATGCATGTAAGTAGGAGTGGCCAGTCACATTTACTCATATACAAACGAGAGATTTGAAGCCCAGTAAATCACTGTGATTTTGGTTGATTTTCTCTAGGCATCATCGATCAAGAGGCTGTAATTTCTTGTTACAGAAATCGCCTGAGTGTTTATTGCAGCTGTGATTTCTTACTTCATTGAGAATCAACATTTTGCTCCTCGACATTCTGGTTCAGCTGGTATGCTTGTTGCAGGAGTGGAATCCCGGATAGTTGAAGTGGATTCTCAGAAGTCTCTTCCACCAAACCAGTTAGGGGAAATATGATTTTGCGGACACAACATTATGCTAGGTAGAGAATTAATTAATTTCTTTAGTCTGACATATATGCATGAATCATCTTTACATCAGAAATACGTTCATTATGCAAGGTAGACAATTCATTAATTTTGTACCCGGCCCGGTTGAGGAGAGCATGGGAAGATAATGGTCAGATGATAACCATGCGTAGTGCTCTTCAACCACAGTTCTCTCAGGTCCTAGCGAATTGCTCGTCCATGTTCTGACGAGTGAATCTGATGATCGAATATCTTTTCTCGAATTTAAACGCTAATTATTGTTTGTTCTGAAACATGGGTACACTAGTGTGCGATTTATTAGTTTTTTAGTATTGTCTTCTAAAATATAGGAAATACTGGAGTTTTGAGTTATAAGAGTTTAGAAAAGAGTTCTTATGATGTCCATAAATGTAGAAATATATGTAACATATATAATGAGAATACTAACTATTTCCATTCAAAAGCTTCAGCGCTACCTAGAAAACTTACAATTTTTTCTTGTTTCCTTCTTCTTGTTGTTCCGTGCCAAGTTACACCAGCAGAGCTTGAAGGAACTGGTTATTTCTCACCCTGAAATATTATAAGCTGTCGTGATCATGTGTTTCCGCAAATATCAGGAATTTTTGGTGGAACCCTACCTCCTCAAAATTCCCTGGTGTGAAAAAAAAAACCCCTCCACCTAGCCAACAAGCATCTGCCCCGTAAACTTAAATCTCAAGGCGGCCTAGGACTCTAACATCTCTGCATTACCAACCAAGCCTTGGTAGCCAAACAAAAAAGCTATCACATCCTCGCTACCATCACCACAACTATAACTTGTACCTGTAAACGGGTGAGCTTACTGCAAGCTCAGTCAATAATATCAAGGCATCAGTCTAAACTTGTGTTGTTTCATGATACACATATCACATCAACATGCTAATGCAGTTTAAAATAGACATGTATGTCAAGTCATTTATATGTAAGTTTTTCATCGTTTCATTATCTTCATATGGAACCTGGGGTGCTCACATATGCGCTTGCAGCCAGGAGTGAGTCAGCCTATCATACACGCTCTCAACTGAGAGCGGAGTACCCACCTGCCATTAAGCGACAGTACTTTCTGCACCACGAGGCATAATTTGCGCAAAGTTGTGGTTTCTTGAATACTTATTCTTTTGTATGCTCCCGAATGGTGGTACTTGTTCAGACCTATATGAAAACCAATTTCACTTGTGTAATAAGAGCAAGTGCATTGAGTTAATAAATCATCTGTTGAATATCAGCCAACATGTGAAGATGGTTGAGGGAGGAGTTGCAAAATTAAATAAAACTAAATTCGCAAATTACTGGAAAACTACATGGAAGACAACTTACATTGCGCGCCTGGTAGGGATGGCAACAGGTCGGATCCGGATCGGATCAAGCCAGATCCAACCAGGAGAAATGAGATCTAGATCCGATTCAGATCCTTCCGGATCATCACTGGATTATGATCAGGTCGGATCGGGGTCTCATTCAGCTGATCCAAATCCGATCCGTGGATCCATATAGTATATAGTCGGATCGAATTCGGATCGGATCCGGCTCGAGTTTGCAATAAAATAGAAAATACAATATAAAAGAAAACACTATTGCATACGCTAAGCCATGTTCGTAAGTTATGAAGCCTAAAAAATAAAAGAAATAGCTCCATAGGTTGGAGTTACTATAATATTCTTCTTGTAAATGTACGTGGTGAGGTAATAGGGGTATATATGTAAAGCACACATATACGTCGGATCGGATCGGGTCGGAACCCGGTGAATCTACCATCAGATCCAAACCCAGATCCAAATCCGTTCGGGTCTGGCTTTCTGGATCCAAATCAGATCCATTTTCAATTGGATCAGATTCGGCTCGGATCGCTCGGAAATCAGATCGAATCGGACCATATCGCCTGGCCCTTTTGGATGGCATAGGAAGGCTCTTTTTCGGCTACGACACAGGTACGTACATTATCAACATCCATCCATTGATTGATCTCAAAAACACGAAGCCTACCATTTTTTTTACAAGAAAGCTTATGTTATTTCATGTGGTCTCCAGGAGTCATTTCTGGCTCTCTTCTTTACATCAAAGAGGACTTCAAGAGTGTTGAGAAAAGCACAGTCCTGCAGGTTAAAAGAAGACACATCATTATGCTCCTCTACGAAATTTCCATTTTCTCGATACGGACAAAAAATTATTATTACGTGTTGAATTAATTACAAGAAATAATTGTGAGCAAGTATTCTTCACAGACGACATACTCCGTACCAAAGCTCAGCTTGCATGCTCGTGAACCTGGAAAAATATTCTCCACGTGCTAGACCTCCTAATGGAAAGCGCAAGATGGGATACACCAAAGGAAAATCAATCGAAGGTTTTTTTAGAACAAATGGATCCCCTCCTTTGAGGCTACCTTCTCAAATTTCCTTTGTATAACTTGACCCTTCCCTTAAAGTCTCCCACCTCTATCCCGTGGTGGCCCAAACCATCACCGAAATATCCAAGCCCTGAGCACACCCGTTCCCCCTGTCTTATCGCGAAGGATCTTATCAATAAGACTACATCCCTCCCACTCCAAAGACAAGCTAATTTTGCCCTATACAAAAAATGGCCCTAATCGCACCAAATCAAGATACCATTTAGGCATAAGAAACTCCACAATTACCCTCGGCCCAAGACTTTCTCGTTGAATCCTTCACACTGGAAAACCCAATCAAGCTTCATTGTTGGGGGTAATATTGTCATTTCACTAGTGACACAAGTGTCTGTCAGTTACGGGGTGGTGTGGTGAAATGCTCAAAACACGGGGCTGTGGTGAGTGTCTTTTTGCCGAAACAGAGGGGGTGCAAAGTGTCTTTAACCCATTCAAGAAAGGTAGTGGAATGCAAAGTTGAAATACCCAGTCGGTTCAGTGTCCGTGAGTTCCAGGGGTTTCTCCTTGAACCGCAGCCGCCAGTAGAGTAGACTAGAGTACTACCAAAAGCCTCGACGGCGACGATGATGAGATTATCGGCTAGAGTTGCAACTTCAGGAAATGGTAACATCCGCACTGTTCCTCTTTGCTATTCTTCTTTTACCACAAATAATAATAGCAGCACTAATTCTACTCACCATAGCGATGCTATTACTCAGTTTGAATCCATGCTTCAATTGCGACCTCTTCCTTCCATCATCCAGTTTAATCAGCTCCTCGCTTGTCTTGTTCGAACTAAACACTACTCCACCGCCCTTTCTCTGTTCACCAAGTTGGATCTGTTAGAACAACATTATTACCACAAGATTAGGCCTGATCTTTACACGCTCAGTATAGCCATCAATTGTTTCTGCCGTTTGGATCGAGTTGCCTTTGGTTGCTCTCTCCTGGGTAAGATTCTCAAACTAGGTTACGAACCAGACGTCGTAACCTTTACTACTCTGATCAATGGTCTTTGTCTTGCTGGTCGGGTAGATGCCGCCATTCAGCTCTTTGACGAATTAGTCCTCAAAGGATATCAACTCAATTTAATCACTTGCAATGCTATCATCAATGGCTTGTGCAAGACCGGTAGAACAACCCAAGCTATTCGCCTCCTCCGAAGGTTGGAAAGGACTGATGGTGTTGATCCTAACATTGTGACTTACACTACTATCATTGATGGCCTCTGTATAGACCAGCACTTAGACGAGGCATTCACTATCTTTTCGGAAATGATTGATAAAGGTATTTCCCCAGATGTTGTTACATACACTACCCTCATACTGGGAGTCTGCAACTTCGGACAGTGGAGCCATGGTTCCAGATTGCTCTATGAAATGGTTCACATGAATGTCTCGCCTAACATCCAGACGTTCACCATTATGGTCGACTCCCTTTGCAAAAAAGGGAGGGTCAAGGAATCTTGGCAAGTGGTTGCTTTCATGCTTAAAATGGGCTGCCGACCGGATATCATCACATACAATTCTCTGATGGATGGATACTGTTTGCTAGGACAGGTTGGAATGGCAAGAAAGTTACTTAATACTATTGTCACCAAGGGTTATACTCCTAACGTCGTCAGTTACAGTACTTTGATCAATGGGTACTGCAAGCACAAACAGATTGATGAAGCTATGACCGTGTTTGAGGAAATGACTGGCAAGCAAGTTCTCCCTAATACAGTTACCTACACTACTCTCATTGGTAGCTTCTGTCAAGCTGGAAGAATTAAGGACGCACTTCATCTTCTCGGCAAGATGAAAGGTCAAGGCATATTTCCCAATGCATTCACATACGCTACCCTGTTGGATGGTTTTTGCAAAAACCAGAAACTTGATGAGGCAGTTACATTTTTGGAACAACTTGAAAGTGAAGAAGAATTGGAGCCTAATATCATGATGTATAGTGCAGTTCTCGATGGTTTGTGCAAACGTGGAAGACTTGTCGCTGCTCGGGAGCTCTTCTCGAAACTCTCTGCCACAGGACCAAAACCCAATGTTCATACATACAATATCATGATGAATGGGCTTTGTAAGAAAAGCCTATTTGATGAAGCAAATAAGATGTTACATGAAATGGAAGAAAATGGGTGCTCGCCAGATTTTTATTCGTATTCCACCGTTGCTAATGCACATTTTAAGAATAGTGAAATGTTGAAGGCAGTTAAAGTTCTTCAGAGGATGCGTAGCAGAGGAATAGCGGTTGGAACAGGCACAATAAGGTATATATTTCAAATGTTGGATGATGATAGGTTAGACGAGTCTTCAAAAGAGATCCTTAAGCAGTTTTTGGGTATCACTGTTTACCCGGAAAAAGGTGCTTAAAGTTCTTGAAGTCACTTGCAATGCTAGACCTGGCTGTATGTCGACGGTTAATAAAAGGTGGGCAAAGATTGTGATGCGAATTCTCTTGATTATTTTTATATCAGCTTATCCCATTTTACGTTTGTTTGCTTATGTGATGCATTTGTACATTATGATGTGTTTCAAAAAAAGCAAGACATAAATTAGCATAAACATTTATGTGCTCCGGCATTCTACATGAAATGAAGGTTCTTTGGCATTCTCAATCCCTTCTTTTTTTCCCTCAAAATCAATCATCATCTACTCACCTTAACAGGGCAGGAGTTGAAAGTGATGCCATTATTCAGTTCGAGACAGATGCTTCAGATTTGACCCTTGCCTTCTATCATGCAATTAAATCAACTCCTCACCTCACTTGTTTGAACAAAGAACTAATCCACCGCCCTTTTTTGCGAAGAAATAGATTTGAAGATCTATAGGATTTAGGATGGCTGCTGAAGAGTAAGGATCACTGATAGGCTGGCAGCTATCCTTCTAAGATTGATATTATCCTGGTGATAAAAATAATTGATATTAGAGAAATCATCGAATAGATAGGGCCCAAACAAGAGCTTAGTGAATATTTTAGATATACACCCTAGTGACGTTTAAGTGTACTCCATTCGAGCGTATCATCTGGGTTTTGTGGAATAAATCCACTGTTCCAGTTTTTGAGACATAAAATAGGCGTTGTTGTTTGCTGAGAGAACAGAATGCCAAAACTAACTATTTTCACTCAAAAGCTTCAGCACTAACAAATCTTGTACGCCTATGGTTAATCTCCCTCGGGTTTTGGTAATTATGCAATCAGTACCCTCACTGTTTGTCAATCTACATGAGATACCCCTATTTTGTGTCAAAGTATTTACAAATATCACCCTTCTGTTAATCACCGTTAAAAATATGTGAGGTGGCAGTGAGTACACCTTTAGGTGCTTATTTGATGCCCAAATTGCCCTCCCAACAATCTTTAAGTTATTTGTGACTTTGTGGCCACTTATTTATTACCAAATAAAGGTTTCAACTACCTTTCATATGACATTTGTACCCTCCATGCTAATAAAACCCACCATCTCTGTAGCTCCATACTCCCCCTCAATCAAACAATATTAATGAAGAACATTCTCACCATGAGCAGCCTCCAGCCCCTCCTCACAAAGCTCTCAATGTTACATTTATTTATAACTTATAAGTATATAATATGCTAATAATTCAAAGTAATTAAATGAGTGTTTATTTAGAAATGTAATTAAACAATTATCTTAAAATCAAACATTATGTACAAAAAAAAATATATTTGTAAATCAAAGAAAGAAAACTGAGAAGAAGTATTTCTTCAATGTATTGGTTTGACTTTTCGACTCGTAACTGGTCACTTATATAGCAAAACGATAAAAGTTTTTAAAAACTTTGTCATGCTGTTGTACAAGACCATGCAAAGATTATCGTTTTGATAATCAAATTATCGGGTCAAAGTAACGAAGTGAATTGTGACAAAAAGTAAAGTAAACTGTTCCTAAAAAAATAGAAGTTGTAATAATGTACACTACATCCAATATTCTCCTACTTTTTCCTACTATTTTTTCACTGTCCTCTTATTCCGTAACTGCACCAACAAAAACAACTTAAAAAAATAGCAAAAGAGAAGAAAAAATGTTTTAACAGAACTCTCCTATTTGCACTCCATAATCAGCCTATTTTCTCCCCATATGTGTCTAAGTGATTTTTTTTTAGATCTGATATGTGTCTAAGTGATTAATTAACAATAACAGCAACAATTTTTCGCAAAAAAAATAAAATAAAATAATAAATTGACAGCATCAATAACAGCAACAATTAAAAAATAGAGAACCAAAATACAGTTTCTTGCCGAGAGAAGAGGCGGCGGAGGAGGAAAGTGGGAACCATGCCGGGCCGAGGGCGAGCTCGCCTCCCCTGCCAATGCCCCAACCTAGCCCC
This sequence comes from Linanthus parryae, assembly GCA_023055425.1. Lineage (NCBI taxonomy): Eukaryota > Viridiplantae > Streptophyta > Magnoliopsida > Ericales > Polemoniaceae > Linanthus > Linanthus parryae. The sequence continues at coordinate 176,948,355 of JALGPY010000001.1, read as the reverse complement.
TGATTAGCTTCACCTCTTGGAGACATTAATCCCGCGCCCAACAGCCCGGAGACCACCGTTGGAGAAGATCTAACAGTTGGATTGAGGCTTATTCTCCAGGGTTTAAAAATTGGGGCTTGAATCTCTTGGTTTATGGATCAGGTTGATGGCGGCTGTGATGATGGAGTTGGGTAATCTCCAAATTGACAACGCCATATCCTAAATCAAAGCAGCATAAGCCAATTGATTTGGAATAGTAGACAAAACTGAAGGTCAGGGAAGGATAGAGAGGGAGGGAGAGATAGAGAGGGGATATTCTGGTCATTACACAGTATAAACAATTGGGGAGTTAAATGATGAATATAGTACGATGGGTAAAAACGTAATTTCAATATGTCCGTTTACTTCCGTTACTTTCCATCCAAAATAGGGGTGTCTCATGTCATTTGATGAACAGTGAGGATAGAGTTTGCCTATTTACCAAATTATAAGGGTAGAAAGTGTAAATTACCCTAGATTTTGATGTATCTCCTTGAGAAGAGTTGTAGGTGTGGTGTTTGTTTGGTTTCTGCTTCAATATATTCTCTTTGACCAAAAAAAAACTTATGGGTCTTTACTACTGCAATTACTAATTCTGACCACTAGTACATGCTACATAATGGTGGTAGAGATCTGCGGAATAAGATCCTTCAAACTTTATTGTGGACATTCAAAAAAAAATTGCTCCCTTCAAATTTTGTATGTAGTGTAAGTTGAGATCTCGAGGAAGAAGAGAAAGGAAACAGAAAATCTAGATTGAGCTCCACCTGTGGTGTCAACTCCTCAGGACGCGCTGGCGGCCTCTGCCTTGGGTGGAAGCCGCATGTCAATGTCTCTCCTATTATAGCATCTAGTAATCTCATCCTTTGTTCCATCTCTTGCGATTTAGGGCCTTTCTTCCTTGCGTGCATTTACGGATCGCCGTACTATGAGCGTAGGAAGGAAACTTGGAGGGCCATCGAGAACCACCTGGCCATCATTAATGGGCCCCTCCTTTGTATTGGAGATTTCAACCAAGTCCTGCATCCTCGTGATAAATGGAACTCAAAATATCGCTGGATTCCTGGTATTAAAGACTTTCGGTCTTTCTTAGGAAATCTTAACCTCTCTGAGATTCGTTTCAAAGGCCCTCATTTCACTTGGACCAATAACAGGCCTCACCCTCACACTACCTTCGAAAGGTTGGACAGGGGCTTCCACAACCCCGAATGGGGCCTAAAGTTTCAAGGATCGTATCTTCATAATCTCCCTATTATGGGATCCGATCATGGTCCATGTATTTTCCACCTCTCATGTCTAGCAAGGCCCAGATTCAGACGCTTCCATTTTGAAGCATTCTGGCTTCGCTATCCCGAGTGTATGAACATTATACGCTCCACCTGGGAGGGGAATTACTTTGGCTCCTCAGCTTTCCGTTTCGCTGCCAAATGTAAAACCCTTAGGCATAACCTCAATACCTGGAGGAGGAAGGGAGTTGGATCTCTTAATCAAAGGATTGTGGAAACACAGCACAAACTTGAAGAAATCCAGACATCTCTTGACTCCCCCAGTCAGATTCCCCTCGAAAGTAATCTTAGACGGGAGCTTAATGAACTCCTTACTCAAGAAGAGGTGCTTTGGGCCCAGCGTGCCAAAATCAAATGGCTGAAAGAGGGAGACAGGAACACCCGATTCTTTCATAAAACCTGTAAAAAGAGGATTTCCCGAAACAGAATTGAAGGTCTCTTTGATAAATCAGGTAACTGGGTTAAAGACCCTGATGGTCTCTCTGATCTCATTTCGGAGCATTTTGAATCTATCTATCTCAATGCATCCAGAATTCCGAAGGCGGCCATCGACAATTGGGATGGATGGAACTTGAATTTCCCTGTTCTCAATGAACATTGTATCAGTATTTTAAATAAGAATTTCTCTTCGGAAGAGATCAAAGAAGCGGTCTTCTCTATTGGCCCCTACAAATCTCCAGGGCCAGATGGGCTTCCAGGGGTCTTCTTCCGTAAAAATTGGGAAGTCATCGGTCCATCCATTGAGGAAGTTGTTCACTCCTTCATCAACAGGGGTTACCTTCTCAAGGAATTCAATTACTCCTTCCTTGCCCTTATCCCCAAAAGCCAAAACCCAGAACACCCTAGCGACCTTAGACCGATCAGCCTTTGCTCTTCTATTTACAAGATTATCTCAAAAATCCTCGCAAACAGATTAAAAAAGGTCCTTCCAACCATCATTTCCGAACAGCAAAACGCTTTTGTTCCAGGACGCCTTATCTCAGACAACACTCTTCTGGCAAATGAATACTTCGCTAAAATAAGAAACACCAATAGCGGAAATATTCATCTCGGGGCCCTTAAGTTGGATATGAGTAAGGCATTCGATAGAGTGAACTGGTACTTCCTGGAGAAAGTCCTCAGGAGAATGGGCTTCCCGAACAAATGGATTGCCCTCCTTATGCAGTGCGTCTCTACTGTATCTTTTTCCGTTCTTGTCAACGGATGCCCGGGCAAGAGGGTCTATCCGATGGCTGGGTTAAGACAAGGGGATCCCCTCTCCCCCTACCTGTTCATCATCTTCCTGGAAGCTCTTAGCGTCTACCTCTCCAACCTTAATAACTCAGGTGCTTGTCCTGGTATTAACCTTGGGAGAGGCGGACCTAGGCTCTCCCACCTGTTCTTTGCAGATGACTGCCTCATCTTCTTCCAACCATCCCTCTCCAACTGTGCAACCCTCAGCGCAGCCCTTGACTCCTTCTGTCGAGTCTCTGGACAAGACATCAATAAAATTAAGTCCTCCCTCACTGTTAGTCCCAATGTTCCAAAAGATCTTGGCTCTATCTACGGGGACTTCCTGGAGGTGAAAATCGAAGACTCAAACCAATCCTACCTTGGCTTACCCATCGTTCTTGGGGGTAAAAGGAGGGACATCTTCACTTTCACCAGAGAAGCCATCTCCACCAGACTAGAAGGATGGGCTGGAAAACACCTTAACACTGCAGGCAGGCTCACCCTTGCAAAAGCGGTCCTTTCTGCACTCCCAACTTATGTTTGCTCCTCCTTTAAACTACCCACCACCCTTAACAAGGAAATTTCCTGTCAAATTGAAAATTTTTGGTGGAACCCGGAGAAACAGACCCCACTAAGGCTTATACCTACGGAAACCCTTAACCTTCAAAAATCTAGAGGCGGTCTTGGGCTTAGGAACATCAACTGGATGAACCAAGCCCTCCTGGCAAATAAGGCTTGGAGAATTCTTAACAATCCTAACCTGCTTGTTTCCAAGTTCCTACTCCACAGATATTGCAGGAAAAAACCCCTAATGGAAGTTAGCGGCCCCAGCAACTCCTCTTGGGCCTGGAAAAGCGTTGTTTACGGATGTAACCTAATCAAGAAAGGCTACAGATGGATGATTGGAAATGGGAATAGCGTCAGCATCATGAACGACAGATGGATTCCTGGCCTCAGAGAACCTCTTGTTTCAATTCTTGGAACCACTTTTGTAAACCCGGATGCTAAAGTTTGTGACTGGATTATCAGAGAAGATAACAAACAGCACTGGAAGGCAAACGTTATCATGTCCCATGTCCCCAACTTTATTGCTCTCAGAATCCTAGCCATCCAGCTCCCTTGCTCCCCGGAGCAAGATAGGATTATCTGGCCCTTTACAAGGTCAAGTTCTTACACCACAAAGTCAGGCTACAAGATCCTTTGTGACGATAACACCCCTTGCCATTTCCCTGCCGGCTACTTACTCTCTAATCACTGGCCCCAAAACCCCTACGGAAACTGGGGGAAAATTTGGGGTTTGAACATTCCTGAGAAGTGGAAATTCTTCATCTGGAAATGCGCCCACCAAAAGCTCCCAACAAGAGCAGTTCTGGGGAAAAGACTTTGTCTTCCTATGAGCACCTGTCCCATCTGCAGTAACCATGAGGAAACCTCTGACCATCTCTTTCTTCATTGCCCTGCTGTTATTCCTATTTGGGGAACTCTAACCCCTCATCTCCCCACTGGAACCAGTTTCATAGATACCTTATGGAATATGGTTGTCTCCAAAAATATCCCAGCTATTCATATCTTATGGAGTATTTGGAGAGGAAGGTGTGGCCTGGTTTTCAGCAACAAAACCTTCTCTATTGACGAAATTAGGGTCACCATGGAGCAGGAAAAGAACCTCCTAGCTTACAATGATCCTCCTACAGTTACCCCTCCTGCAGCTCCCTCTCAAGCTCGGAGCAGAACTGTGGTCACAAATGTTAGTAGCAACACTAGTTACCCCAACCCCAAGGATATCTTCGTTGATGGTGCTTGGAAAGCCAACTCCTTCCACGCTGGCTTTGGAGAGGCCCCCGTCGCCGCTGACGTTGATGAAAAAGAAGATGCAAACAGGTGAACGCCTCTCCGTCGCCGCCGACGTTGATGAAGAAGAAGATGCAAACAGGTGAACGCCTCTCCGTCGCCGTTGGTGACACCGGCTTGGTGAACGCCTCTCCGCCGTTGGTCTCCCACGCCGTCGCCGTCGCAAGATTTGAGCCTCCACTGCTGTTCGAGCGATGGAGAGAGGAACAAGCGGCTTTCCCTCCTGCCTCTTTCTCTCTCTACAGAGGGTTTGAGTGGTTGTGAGAAGATGAGGGAGAGGATAAGGGTTGTGGTGGAGATAAGTGAGTGGGTTGGGAAATGGGAAAAAACTGATGGGGTTATTATTTGTGAGGGTAATATTGTCATTTCAAGTCATTAAGGCTACCTAAAGAGGAAATGGGAAGAAAGAGCAGGGACGGAGTGGTACTCTGTTCCCTCTCTTTCTCCCCCTTGGGGAGGGCACGGTTATTAAGAAAATTGGGCTTTTTACTATTTGCCCTTTCCTTTCTCTATATTTGTTCTTATGATCCCCTATCTCTCTCTCTAATCTAACTGTGATGAACAACAAAAGCACATCCACCAGAACCACCACAACCACCATCACCAGTCTTGTACCACCAGTTAACCACCACTACCAATAACAACATAAGCAGATCCAAGTATAAAAATTTCAGATCCAAACATTAAAATTACAGATCCAACAAAAAAAAATTACAAGTCTAAACAAACAAATCACTGAAGAAGAGAAGAGGAAAAGAAAAAGAGGAAGATAAAGAACACAGGCTGAGGAAGTGGAGGGAGACGGCGACAACGGCGGCGGCGATGGGAGGGTGATGACGGCGGCGATGAGAGGGAGACGGCGGCGACGAGAGATGCTCCCTTTTCTTCTTCCCACCACTTCTTCCTCATCTTTTCTGATTCATTCGACGGGGATTAGGAGAAGACAAAGAGAGGTGAAGCCATGGGAACGCTAGGGTTTGGTGATGGATACCTAGGTCACCAGATCCGCCGTCGAGATCCTCATCGTTTCTCCTTCTTCGTCCCCTTCATTTGCGCTCTCCTTCCCGTTCTCTTTCTCTCTCGCTATCTCTCTCTTTCTCTTCCTGCTTTTTTCTCTCTCTATCCTGAAAATGTGTGGTGATAAAGAACGGATGAGAAGAAATAATGGATAAGGTTTTCTTTAGAGAAAAAATTGGGTGGGGTTGGGGTATGTTGAAATGAAAAGTGGGTATTAATTATAAGGTTAAATCTGTCACTGTGAATTATTAAACATGCCAAATCGGGAAAGGGAGAGAACAAGAGGGAACATACAAAAATGGAAAGGGAGAGAAAGAGAGGGAACAAAGGATTAGTCTAAGCTTGCTAAAGAAGTAGTCCGATCATGTTCTGATTCCAAACATAGTGCCACACTAGTTAAACAAAATCCGAGAATAAAATCGAAAGTTGTGCGAAAACTTGGAACTCCAACAACTTGTCCGCCCTGCTCTCGAACCCTTGGTGATTCAGATTATTGCTCTCGAACCTAACGAAGGAAGTGTCTTTTTAGGTCGAGTTTGATACTGTGCACTACAAAGTTGAATCAAAGTACTTCATGTAAGAGGGATAGAGAGAGAGCAGTGAAGGGAGAAGTTGTCTAAAAGTAATTTTAGTGGTGGTACCTACTCACTAACTAACGGATCCAGTGGCGGAGTCAGAAATCTGTAAGAGGGGAGGCACAAATCCGTAAGAGGAGGGGCACAACTGCAGAGTGTAAATTTTTTGGGGTGCACTATTGCTATTTAATGAGAGTCCAACTGAAATTATTAAAGCATTATGTGGGTATAATAGTAGTTATTCAAAAGTTCAGGGGTGCACTTGCACCCCCGTGCCTCTATGTGGCTCCGCCACTGAACGGACCTAAACAAAGAGGGTGAAAGTGACCAAGTGTATACGTATCCCAAACAACAAGGGTATAAATGAAAATATTCCAAAATCGAGGGAGTATAAGTAAAATTTACCAATTCCAAATGGGTGAAAAGCACTTTACACCCCTTTGTTTTGATTAATTCTACCCTCGTCACTGACAAATACGAACGGTAAACTATTATGCCCCCAAACAATTGTCTTCTTCTCTAATAATCTCTACTTCCTTCTCCTTGTATTCTTCCCCAAATCACCTTCTCTTTCCAAAGCAAAAGGGTACTCGTTTCGGCTGAGATCTTGATAGGGAGTCGATTGAGATTCAATTGAAAGCTCCCAAGACTGATGGTTATGTGGGTAACCCTGTGATTATGTAGATGCAACTGGGCATGAAGCTTTATTGCAGAACTTGGCGGAGAGTGACAGTGGAGATAGAAGAGGGGCACCACCAGCTGCAAAATTAGCTATCTTGACTTTACCGGAGGTGGAAATTAAATTGAAAGAGTGTTTCGTTTGTGCCATTTGCAAATGTTGACCAGACGAAGAACTATTTCGTTGGTCCCATTTGCAAATGTTGACTAGTTGAAGAACCAGCCTTGGTTCGCTCTCCTATTGGTGTCTAAAGAGAACTACTCGGTGCTCTATGGAAGATGGGTGTCTTCGCCAAGCAGGTCTCAGAGCTGATCGAACCATTTTTTTGTCGTGAGAGGTGTGAGTGTGGTTGTAAGTCTTGAACATATCGACTGCGAGCTTCAGTCTCAAGTTTTCTTACTGAAAACCAATTCATTTGATGCACTTGTGTTTTTTTATCTGGAATTATAAAGCTTCAGCTCTTAGATGTTGGGGCCTTTACAACCTGGTGCTACTTCATCATAACTGAAGGTCAAGTTTGAAGTCGTGAGACTGCTCAATCAGTCCTTTAACAGTAGGTGTGAGAGACTTAAAGCTTCATTTGTACAAGAGTTAAATTTATTTCTTTACCAAATGTGATTTTGGGTCTATTCTCTGAAATGGGGGGTTTTAATGTGGCATTGACACTTGACAGGATTTGATAACTCTCTTTTAGGAGTTATTATTATACTTTCTTAGTAATTGTATTAGGCTTATTTCACATGATTTATATGTTATATTTGCACAAATATGTGAATTTGACTATTTCTAAGCCTAAGAGTGAAAAGTTGTGTTTCTAGCTTATTTGTGCATGTTTCCTCTCATATTTGCGATGATAATTGCACGGGTTGTTTAGTGTTGTGTATCTCAGGGAAAATAGGTGCAATGGAGCTTATGAGATGCTTGGATATGCTTGGAATGGAGCTAGATGAAGAGGAGAAAAGGAGATGCACAAACGAAGAAAAGTTGGAAAAGTCACACAGGACCAGCCTGCACTCTTTTCGATGCCCAGGAAAATCTACAAAGAATTTTGGAGCAAGGCCTGCGGCATTGGAAAGTAGACATCCGTAGCTTTCCAACGGTATATGGTAGGCTCGAAGACAAGTCCGTATGAGGGAGATACAGCCCGCGCAAAGTCAGAAAATAATTCTGTCCGAGAATTACAAAGTAGAGGGGCTGAAGTGCAATTTCGGCTTGTTTTCATTAAAAAGCGTGCCCAGGCCTTGGGAAACGCATTCTTAGACCTAAGAAGAGACGAGAGGCTGCTGGAGAAGAGGGAGGAACGCTAGGGGAGAAGAGGATCATGGAGAACAACGCCGGAATCGCCGGAACGCGATTTTCGTCGCAAGTTTGACTATCCCTCCTATCTTTTCTATTGTTTCTCAATACTATGAACTTGTTAGCTTATATTTTCAGATTATTTGAGTAGTTTTATTTGCTAGGCTCTATGGAGAGCCTAGGGATTTGTTAGACAAGTTTTCCGGATATGTGGATTGATTCGTGCTTATGGATTCATGTGATGGATTGATTTTATCTCGTTTGATGGATTGTTGAACTTGCACTATTGACACGTGCTTGGTAGGATATGAATGATCATATGAGATGTTTCAATACATAATGTTTATCTTAGCTTAAAGTAATAGTGACTTTGCTTCTTCTAGTAATCTTGTTCTTAATTTTATGCTACCTTAGCGTCATGAACTAGGGTATCTACTTGGTGAAAGATTGATGGACTGACAGGTGAAGATTGATTAGCTTATGAATCTAGGATTGCTAGCAACCCCGTATCATGATGGACCGAAAGGCGAAGTGTTAGGGTTTGAATCAAAACGTAGGATTAATCTTAGTGCTTGTTAGGTGATATAGTTTATGGATCGACAGATGACGACTATTGAACTTAGCATAGGCTTACATGAGACTGAGAGGAGATTGTAAGTAGTTACACGTGATCAAGAGCATATTCAATATTACATGTTTCAAAGCAATATCCGGAATTGTCTACTGCCCTAGGTGATCCATAGATCGCCTAGTTCCTCTTAATATTTGATAAACCGTTGTTTAATTCAGAAAATACAAAAAATATAGTATTTTAGTTAGTTTAATTCAGTCACTTGATTCAGGGTGACAACTTCTCAAATCAACAACTTTCTTACTGCTATTTCAATTACACTCTTTAAATTTAAATCTCTAATTAACAATAAACCTACTATCTGTCCCTGTGGGTTCGACAACCTGAGCTTAATACTCATCTTTATTACTTCGACCGTGCACTTGCGTATACACGTAAGAAATCGTGTCAAGTTTTTGGCGCCGTTGCCGGGGAATTTAACGGTTTATTAGTTTAGTAGAAATTGATTTAGGATATCTCTTTTACTTTTTGTTTAATTAGCTACTTATTTTCTCACTTGTATTTGAGTCTGCTTTTCAGGTCATCAGTGTATGTCCAGGATCCCTAGAGAACTTGTGCCCCCACTTGAAGACCCAGAGCAGTTATTCAGAGATCAGAGGAGAAGACAGAAACAGAGCACTACGGGTGATCAATTGACCAACGTGCAGCTCAATGAGAAAATGGAAGAGTTGGCGAAACTGTTAAATGATCGCAACGCCCAGACACCGTACAACAAGTCTGGGCAGGCTATTGTGGAGAAATTCCAAACGTCCACCTATGGACACAACCCGGCAATTGTAGTGCCAGAGATACAGGCCGAACACTTTGAACTTAAGCCTGCGACAATTCAGACGGTGACCAATCAGTTCCAATTCTATGGGAACAGGGATGAAGACCCCAATGAATTTATTGGGAGGTTCAACGCGTACATAAAGACTACCAAGTACAAGGATGTAACAGCAGAGGCGTTGAAGCTAATTCTTTTCCCTTATTGTCTGAAGGGTGCAGCTGAGAAGTGGCTACAGTCAAGAGCTCCTGATTCGATAACTACATGGGCTCAGTGTGTGGATGAGTTCATGGCCAAGTTTTATCCAGTTCAACGGGTGATTGAGCTACAGGGTGATATTCTAGGCTTTCGGCAACATGCCGATGAAACTGTAGTAGATGCATGGGACCGTTTTATGCATTTGATCAGGAAGTGCCCAAACCATGATTTTGGGGACTACAAAATTTTGCAAGTCTTCTACTATGGTCTAGAACGTCACAATCAGGAGCTGGTTAACAGAGAAGCTGGAGGGAATTTTCTGTACTCTGTGGACAAGGAAGGAGCCTATGCGCTCATGAAGCAGCTCGCTAAGCAGGACTCACAACTATATGATTCCAGGAGATTATCGGCATTGCCTGAACCTAGAGATGATGAATGGAAGACTGGGATCAGCAAGATGGTGTCAGATTTAGCCAAGCATGTGTATCGGGATAAAAAGCCAGTTGCAAGAGTAGAGGAGCAGGAATTTGATTCATCCTTGGCCCAGATTGCAAGTGAAGATGTGAACGTTGTGGGGGCGCAAGGACAGCGGCAGAATTGGAACCAAGGGAACTACAGACCAGGCACAAGAGATCATCCAGGTTTCAGGTATGGGGATCAGTCTGGAGCTATATACGCACCTGGGTTTCAGCACATGCCGCAAGCACCAGTGTCGCAGGCTCCGCCACCGGCTGTTGTAGCGCCAAACCCAGAGATTTCTGTACTCACTAAGGCGTTGACACAGCTGAGTAACAACATGAACGATATGACCACGACGGTCAATGCTATGTCTTCTGATTTGCAGGCTACGAAGACTTCTCTTCGTGCACTAGAGGTTCAAGTTGGGCAAATTGCAACGCAATTATCTGCTAGAGCACCTGGTTCTCTACCGTCTGACACAGAGAATGTGCGCCAGGTAAATGCCATTACCACTCGCAGTGGGGTTTCGTTGACTGATCCTCCATACCCGAGCCATGCCAGAGCTGAAGCGTCAAAAGCTAAGGAGCACGATGTCTTCGATTCTGAGAAGACACCTGTCATGGTCCCCCAATCAAAGGGCATGACTCCACATGATGATGAAAAGTCCAATGAGGTATTACCACCACTCTCTTCTTCTAAAGATGTACCTTTTCCATTGAAAACTAGAAAGAAGAAGGATGACTCTGAGGAGTACAGGAGATTTCTCAATATTTTCTCCAAACTGCACATAAACATTCCGTTGATTGAGGCGCTGCAGAAAATGCCTAAGTATGCGCGGTTTATCAAGGATGCAATCTATGGGAGAAAAGCTATGGATAACTTTCAGACAGTGAAACTGAATGAGCAGGTGAGTTCATGTGTCTTGCATGGGCTACCCAAGAAGAAGAAAGATCCAGGTAGTTTTGTGATTGAGGCTACACTTGGTGGGGCATATACAGGCAGGGCTCTATGTGATTTGGGGGCGAGTGTCAACCTGATGCCGCTTTCAGTATTTAAAAAGCTAGGTGTGGGGGAGCCTAGTAAAACCTGGATCAATTTGCAGTTCGCAGATAAGTCGTCCAAGAAGGCCATTGGGGTGGTAGAAGACTTACTTGTGAGGGTTGGTAGTTTGATCATTCCAGCTGATTTTGTGATCCTTGACATGCCAGTTGGTGACGTTCCGATCATTCTTGGTAGGCCCTTTCTGGCTACTGGTCGGACTTTAATTGATGTGGAGAATGGAGAGTTGATCATGAGGGTCAACGATACTGTTGAGACCTTTCAGGTTTTCAAACCGACTCCTCAGTACACTTATGAGGTGAAGCCAGACTTGCCATTTCCTGTGAAAGTTGTGCGTGGAATTTCAGAGCTGACACAAGGAGATCCGCCAGATCCTAAGGGTAAAGAATCGAGTGTGCAGGCACACCAGGTAGTCATGAGTATCCAGCGCCAGAAGTTGGATGCGACACGACCTGCCAAACCACCTTTCTGAGCTTCATGAGGTAACTGGGTCGGGCCGTCGACCGTAAATTACAAGCGCTTGTTGGGAGGCAACCCAACGTATTTTATGCATTAGTGTAGAGATTGTGTTTTAAATAATGTTGTGTGCGTTTTGAATTCCGTTTTGTTATCTGAGAGGTGAGAGAGCGAGAATTTGACATTTAAATTGAGTCTCCGCAGGATTACAGGTTATTACGCGATTCGGACTCCCCTTCTTGATGTGCGTAGACTCGCATGGAAATGTGCGCATCGGAGTTCGAACGTAAAAGAAATGCGGAATTTGAGCGAGATATGATCACGACGAGATTTCCGAGAAGAATGGGAAATTTGTCACGAAAAGTTGGCTCAAGAACAAAAAGAGGAACATGGAATTCAAGCTAAGGATCCTCGAAGATCAAGCAAAGGAAACGGATCAAAAAAAAAAAAAAAAAAAAAAAAAAAAGAGAGAGAGCAGCAGTTCCAGCCCCAGACTGGTCTTATGATCAGCCAACTGGTCGTAGGATCACTTTTTACTTAGTCAAAATGTGGAGAACTAGCAAAACCATGCTTCTGCTGGTCGCAGGACCAGTACTAGTGGTCGTACGACCATGATGGGCGCGGGCGAAATTTTATTAATTATCCGGGGGTATATTTGCTATTTTGGGAAAAGTTTGAAGACAAGTCGTGAGGAAGCTTCATCCCCTTCAGACGACGAACATCAACAGACAGAGCCATAGACTCTCGGCTCTTGCTATCATCAAACCCAGAGGAATCAGGCCGATCGACAGCTCTCTCTCGCGTTTCAGAGCAGCAACGCTCCGACAGGGCGAATGTGGCGTGTTGGATTGGAGTATCACGAGGAAGAGCGCCGCCGAAGAGCCGCCGACCATCGGCGTTGGCAATAACCTCCGATTGCAGCCAAAATCCGGCCAATCGGGGAGGGTTTTCTTCGCAATCACCGCGCCACCACGATTCCGGCGACCACGGCAATTGCAGCGGCCCACCCTCTCTCTCTCTCCGTCGAATTCAAGCCACCAACGACCACCAACACTGCCGTCCCGAATTCCGGCAGTGTTGAGGTGGTTTTCAGGCCGCCCACTTCTCCAATCTCACCACGAAGCAGCCGCCCTTTGGACCACCAACGAATCGCCGTTGCTACATCCCCTGTTCTCCCGTCGAATCAGAACCCCAATTAAACCCAGCACCACCTCTCTCTCTCAATCAACTGACTCCTCTTCTTCTCTGTTGCTTCTGCTGCTGGATTTTGGTGCACAATCTGGGTTGTTTGCAGGTCAATGGTCCTGGTGATTATATGTGGCAGAGATGATTTGGTTGTGGAGGTAAGAGGCAGGTCGGGTTCAGGTTCGGCCATGGCTCTGTTTTACAGGTGGGTTCAAGCAGTAGTGAAGTGAAGTTGTATGTAGGTGGTTGTAATCTGGTCATATGTGGTTCAGGTGTGTGGCTGATGTGTTGGTGGTTATTGTGGTGTTGGGATGGTGAAGGCTGTTAGTTAGGTAGGCTTGGGTGTTGGTCCTCCCACAGCAATGAACTCCGGCCAAAACCCCACCATCGGCTCAGAATTTACCGACCGCAGCCACCATAAATTACAGCCGTGACCGCCGAATGGTGAACCCAAACCCATCTCCTGATTCAATCCAGCACATCACCAGCCCTCAATTGACGGAGAACCTCTGTGGTTGATACAACACCATTTGTTAGGACTGAATACAATTTGGGTTCAGCCGTGTCTATGACGAATTTTCAATTCACTGGGTTTTGAGGAAGGTTACTAATGGAGCTATTGTGCCAATTGTCAAGACACTTAAAGTAAATACTGTGCCAATTGTGTTACGACAATTTCTTCTTTGCTCTTTGCTTTAACATGAGGAGTTTGTGACTTTGAACTTATTGTTAGTGGCGATTTCCTAGCCAAAACATGTCAATTGCACACTATCACACTTCAAGATAAAAGGGTTTGGCTTGTGGGACTTTGAGAAAGGACTAAGAACGAAACTGAATATACTGCAAAGTGATCGAGTATCAAATCAGAAGTTTGACGAAGCAATCGACCCCGGTGTGCTACTTGCGCACTCGACCTCAAGGGAACTCACATTGCGAGTTCGGGGATTCTTCGTTACTTCTTTTGTTAGCAACAGATCAATCGACCCCGGTGTGTTTTACACACTCGACCGCAAGGGAGCTTGCATTTGTGCGCACAATGTTTGCTTGGGGATTGTTCTTGCTAATTCAGTCAGCACCTATTGGATTTCGTCCCCGACCTTGTGTCGGTTGTGAGTACTCTTTTCTCTCTCTTTACTTACCGTTTAGGCACATCGTACTTGCTCTAGGATTTTATTTCTAGAATCTTAGGGAATACTTGAGTACTTGCTTAATTGGGTACACACAACTTGTCACGTGCACGTAGCTTGAATTATCTCTAAATTTGTTGTAGCTACCTTCTTGTGCCGTGACTTTGACTCCGAGTAGAACCACCGCCCCTCGCATTTGAATGCTGAGTCTTCTTGGTTGATCTCTAAATTCGTTGAGGACAACGACGTATTCTAGTGTGGGGGAAGTTTTGGTCTTGACTAGCCAGTCAGTGTTTGCATCGCCATGTCTGCATATAGTTGTTCGTGTCGTATTGTGTCTATTTATGTGGTCCGTGTCGTGATATTGTGATAGTATGTCATATTGTGTTGTGTTAGTCGTGTATATACTTGTTTGAGTTTGTGTTTAATATTGCACGTTTTCTTATTTGAGTCTACCTACCCTGTCGAATGTCTTGTGTAGTTTCGTTCGTGTCGGCTTGCATGTAGTGTAGGGATTATATGAAAAAAAATCAAAAAAAATTGAAAAATCCAAAAAAAAAAAAAAAAATAAATAAAAAAATAAATTAAAAAAAAAAAAAAGAGAAAATTTTGAGAAAAGGGCAATCAATAGAGGCTAAAATTTGATGAATTGCGAAGTGTGAGGATTTTAGGCGTAGAGTATGATTTGCGCCTGAGAGTGACGGCGTGAGTCCCCCCTAGTAGGTATAGAGAGACTTTCTTTACGGGAGTGCCTACCTATTTTTAACACTTACGTGATTTTCAAAGCCAAAGTGTGTGCCTACTTTCTTACAAGAGCTGAGCTAGGTGTGAGCTAAACAAGCCGAACATCCATGTGTACGTCTTAGGTAGTCGCCAACCCGCCTCGTAGTGGCACAAGAAACAGCTGTGCGAGGACGTGTATTAGAGCACTCACTGCTTTTAGAACTCACCTTGTAGGACCATTAGACGCCCCAATTTGAACCTTGGATTCTTGCTAGCCTTCGGACATAGGGTGACGATTCTTGGCCTTCATCACAAATTGATTAGAATCACCACTTTAGTGCGTCACGAGGGGGTTGTGTAGTTGAGGGGGTTCGATGAGGGAGTGATTATACATTTCGTTGAGTTCTACATCTTGCTTGCACTACATTGACTATCTACGAGGGGATGCGAGGGTGAGTGAGTAGGCTTGCGCACTTCGGTGTGGCGGTGTTCCATGCCACTACATCATGGACACAGTTGTGGAGAGCCGTGAGTGCGTGAATCTAATACGCACGGAATTGGGTTGGGTGAACTTAATTGGTGGATCGTGCTAGGTACCGGTTGTGATTACTTTGGTGTAGGAGGATCGGTTGGATTAGGCACGAGATACATTCATCTTCGGGACTACTTGAGAGGGGATATGGTTACATTCGAGTGTGGGGGTGTCGACTTTTGACTTCGGACATTGAGAGTGAGCTTGCGACGACTCCACTCCCACACATTTACTTCATTGATTTTGCGGCTTGGATTTGACATGGTCTTTGATTGAGTTAGGAGGAGATGATATTTTATGTGATATTCATTCATCGACTTATGTGTTTCCTTCTCCTAGCATATGTGATTGTTATTTGAAGACCACTCGGATATTATTTGTGCATTGTGGTGGTATTTTGAGAAAAAAAAAGGAGAAAGAAAGAAAAAGAAAAAAAAAATGAGAGAAAAAGAAAAAGGAGAGATTAAATAAAGTTTGAGTGGAATTGAATTGGAACGAGTGGTGGAGCTACTTTGACGACGACGGTTCATGTTTCATGCACGACAAACGACGATTGCCACGGAGATCACTAGTGTACCGGGGTTTGAGGGAATTGAGGGCCGGAGGTGGTGAGCTTTGGGTTTTGGTTCCTATCATCGTGGTGAGGGTGTGTGAGATGTGGGTTTTGATGTGAGAATGTGACGCTTAGGACTTGATTTCGACGAGATTATCTCTATGTCCCTAAGCCTCATCATGTGAAAACCGTTAGCGGATTAGGAGCTCGGACCTTGGATGTGGCTTTGCCTAGCGTAGTCTCTTATTTCGTGGCACACGCGAAGAGGTAGCGTACTCTTGTACTTAGTAAAGTTAGGCTTTCTATACTAGCTAGGGGAGAGTCGTGGTGTCGAGTTTAGTTTCAACTCATGCTTTGTTCCTAGGATTCTCATCACTTCATGATAATTGACTTAAGCCAATGGAGATTGCCCGATCTCAACCAAAAAGATAAAAAGTGTGTTTTGTGTATATATGTGTTTGTGTAGGATCGAGTCGTAGTTTGCATTTGCATCATATTGTTGCATTGTCGAGTCTTGTGTCGTTTGCGTCTTGAGTCGGCTAGTAAATAGTGGTTTTACTCGGGACGAGCAAAAGGTAAGTGTGGGGGTATTTGATAACTCTCTTTTAGGAGTTATTATTATACTTTCTTAGTAATTGTATTAGGCTTATTTCACATGATTTATATGTTATATTTGCACAAATATGTGAATTTGACTATTTCTAAGCCTAAGAGTGAAAAGTTGTGTTTCTAGCTTATTTGTGCATGTTTCCTCTCATATTTGCGATGATAATTGCACGGGTTGTTTAGTGTTGTGTATCTCAGGGAAAATAGGTGCAATGGAGCTTATGAGATGCTTGGATATGCTTGGAATGGAGCTAGATGAAGAGGAGAAAAGGAGATGCACAAACGAAGAAAAGTTGGAAAAGTCACACAGGACCAGCCTGCACTCTTTTCGATGCCCAGGAAAATCTACAAAGAATTTTGGAGCAAGGCCTGCGGCATTGGAAAGTAGACATCCGTAGCTTTCCAACGGTATATGGTAGGCTCGAAGACAAGTCCGTATGAGGGAGATACAGCCCGCGCAAAGTCAGCAAATAATTCTGTCCGAGAATTACAAAGTAGAGGGGCTGAAGTGCAATTTCGGCTTGTTTTCATTAAAAAGCGTGCCCAGGCCTTGGGAAACGCATTCTTAGACCTAAGAAGAGACGAGAGGCTGCTGGAGAAGAGGGAGGAACGCTAGGGGAGAAGAGGATCATGGAGAACAACGCCGGAATCGCCGGAACGCGATTTTCGTCGCAAGTTTGACTATCCCTCCTATCTTTTCTATTGTTTCTCAATACTATGAACTTGTTAGCTTATATTTTCAGATTATTTGAGTAGTTTTATTTGCTAGGCTCTATGGAGAGCCTAGGGATTTGTTAGACAAGTTTTCCGGATATGTGGATTGATTCGTGCTTATGGATTCATGTGATGGATTGATTTTATCTCGTTTGATGGATTGTTGAACTTGCACTATTGACACGTGCTTGGTAGGATATGAATGATCATATGAGATGTTTCAATACATAATGTTTATCTTAGCTTAAAGTAATAGTGACTTTGCTTCTTCTAGTAATCTTGTTCTTAATTTTATGCTACCTTAGCGTCATGAACTAGGGTATCTACTTGGTGAAAGATTGATGGACTGACAGGTGAAGATTGATTAGCTTATGAATCTAGGATTGCTAGCAACCCCGTATCATGATGGACCGAAAGGCGAAGTGTTAGGGTTTGAATCAAAACGTAGGATTAATCTTAGTGCTTGTTAGGTGATATAGTTTATGGATCGACAGATGACGACTATTGAACTTAGCATAGGCTTACATGAGACTGAGAGGAGATTGTAAGTAGTTACACGTGATCAAGAGCATATTCAATATTACATGTTTCAAAGCAATATCCGGAATTGTCTACTGCCCTAGGTGATCCATAGATCGCCTAGTTCCTCTTAATATTTGATAAACCGTTGTTTAATTCAGAAAATACAAAAAATATAGTATTTTAGTTAGTTTAATTCAGTCACTTGATTCAGGGTGACAACTTCTCAAATCAACAACTTTCTTACTGCTATTTCAATTACACTCTTTAAATTTAAATCTCTAATTAACAATAAACCTACTATCTGTCCCTGTGGGTTCGACAACCTGAGCTTAATACTCATCTTTATTACTTCGACCGTGCACTTGCGTATACACGTAAGAAATCGTGTCAACAGGGCCCAGGCTTGATGTTATGTGGTCGTGTTAGTCTAAGGTATAACTGACATATCTATTCTATAAAAGAGCATGGTTTAACAAACTTTTGAATTTTCAGCGGTTAGATTAAATCAATTCTATCCCCACCATTAGATCTCACATACTTATTACATCTCTAACTAACCACTCTTTTGGACATCCCTAACTAACCACTCTTTTGGACATCCCTAACTAACCACTTTCCTTGGACATCTATAACTAATATTTTTTTGTCAATCATCCATAACTAATAGGAGAGATGTTTTTTTTCAATTACATCCCTAACTTCGAAGTTGTTCTTTTTTTTCACCACATTTGTAAATATAATTTTTGGATAACACCTCTAAATTCATTTAAAAAAAACATCTCTAAATTAAAAAAACTATCCAATTTAGGGATAGTGCCCTCGGGCAGGGGTAATACTCTAGTTTATGATCTGAGAGAAAAATAGCTCGAGCAAAACCGTTTTCTTGTAGAAATAGAAAGAGATTCCAAGAATCGCTATTGTAGAAGTTAGCGGTAATGGTGGTGTTCTTACTGTTTTTGGTAGAGCTTGGTTGGCACAGAAAGCGGTGCTCATGCCCTTACCATACCGAACTTCGGGTAGTTGGAGAGGAAATATCAATGGCAATCAAGGATTTATTTCGGAAGGAAGGGGTGCTTTTGATTGCTATAAACTCATAGTCGTAGTTGTGATGAAGAGTATTATGATGGGTTTGGTATGACTTATTTTCAACTTTTAATCTAATTTTAATATGTTTTTAACTTTTCTGAAAGGTTAGATATGACTTTTTCTGTGACAGCTTTTAGATTTTGGCTTTTGACTTGTAGTGTAAAATTTAAATCAGAAAAAGTTGAGTTTCATAAGACTTTTTGGGACTTTTTTCTTCTTAAACAATAAAAATGATCAATTTGTTGGAAAATATGATTTTGACCTGATTTCATGCCCGGGTTCGAGAAAGCTCACTTGAGAGCTTACATAAAATTATAGAAGTAAAGAGATTATTTTGCGATCTCACCCGTCAAAATCATTGATTGATTAATGAAAAATGAGACATTGAAGGTTGACGTCTCTCAATTGAGGAATGTAAATTAGTTGCGCGTTTTTACTTTGAATTCAAAAGTTGTAACCTTTCATTTTGAGATGAACATTTGCAACCATTCGTAAGAGGTGCCTTATCCTTATAAATAGCAGTCTCTCATCTCATTATAATTATTCCAATAATCATCTTCTTATTATCTCAATATCTCTCAAACATAGTTTCGTTCGTTGTGTACTGTACACTGGTGCTTCTCTACAGTACAGGAAGGACTTTTATTCTGGGGAGCAATTCGCCTTGTAATATTTAACAAAGACGCACCAACTGTGGGGGGCGAATAATGCTTTACGGAGATCGTCGTAGTACGAGACTGTCCTTCAAATCATCTCCGTTTAGTTGGCTTTTATTCTGTAAGTTTAATTTATCTTTTTACGTTATTCTTCACTTCTGTTTTCTTCTTATTATAACAAAGCTGAATCTACTTTCTAACACAATTTACCACTACTTTTTTGTATCAACGTACTATGACATCTAATGAGACCTACTATAATGTTATTAGTAAATAAAAGAAAATGTAAAGTGATAATTTCACTAACAAACAAAAGTGTTGCATCACTAACTTTGTAAGAACATAACTTTTTCATCGAATCCATACATCTTTTTTCATTAACTTTTGTCTCGAACTTTTTTCAAAAAAACTAAAAAGTCGACTTAAAAGTCCAAAAATTTATACCAAACCCGCCCTTAGTTAGGGTTTATTGGACTTTTACGCAAAAGAAGATAACATTGTCACAAATAATGGTGACATGGCACATGACTAATAGAGTTGGACAAAAGGGTGTGAACTAGGGGTTAGCAAAAACCCGCCCAACCCGCGCAACCCGACCGGTCCGACCAGAACCGATCGGAAAATGATAAAAAAAATTGTCATAATGATTGGGTTTGGGTTGTTTTAACCCAGACCCGCCAAAAATCGGGTGGGCGCGGGTACCAACTAGCTCAACCCGAAAGAACCCGAACCGACCCGGATTAATGTAAGGGCAGGTGGGTAAGTACTAAAACACACACCCCACTACCCTATACCTATAGCGGCCTCTGTTTTGTTTCTGTACAAAGAAGAGAGAGAGAGAGAGAGAGAGAGAGAGAGAGAGAGAGAGAGAGAGAGAGAGAAGAAGAAGAAGAAGAAGAAGAAGGAGGAGGAGGAGGCTAATGTCGCGCCTCCAGTGGGTAACGCCGCACCTCCAGTAGGGGTTCTCGTTTCGATTCTTGCTCTCTCTCTCTCAGATCTCCGGAGGGGATTTATCGATTCTTCCTCTCTTTCTCTCCCTCATCCTTAACTCTTTCCCGGCTCGATTCGACGGCGTCGACAAGAGAACGAAGCAGATCGATGGTGACGAGGAGAGAGCAGCGGCTGTGAGATGCATGCCGGAGTTAAAATCTGGTGTCGAACCAGAGCCTCTCTCTCCCTATAGATCCGATTGGAGGGCTTTTTCTCTCTTTGTCGAACCGGCCGAACCCGATCGAACCCGGCCGAACCCGATGAACCCGACAACGACGGGTTTCACTGGTGTTCCGATTGGGTTCGGGTCCAGATTCTCCATACCCTTGAGGCCGGGTCGGGTGCCGTAATGCCAAAATATCCGGCCGACCCGACCCGTGCTCAGCCCTAGTGTGAACTATGCTAGCGTTTTGCACGACCAAGGATGCAAAGTGGAGTTAATTAAAATAGGTAAAATTGCATCGGTGATACCCATAGTTTACTTTTGGTGTGGTTTTAGTACCCATAATTCTAAATCAAGCATCCACAGTTCTCATAGTTTCATTTCATGGACGGAACTAGTCACGTGCGAGACATAAGACTTTTTTTAAGGGGCATTATAGTATAAATGGTAAAATCAAGTAATTACCATGTTCTTGTTTTTAACTGTAAAATTATCAACACCTATCACGACCAACCACATCATAGTAACCACCACTACCACCACATCACCGTCAGTCAACACAGATTTCAGCCCCAAACCCAGAACGCGGCTACCTTAACCCATATTCCGGCAAACAGTTTGCCATGAAAACCGGCAAGAAACCCTCCTAAAACACAACTCTGGAATCACTAATCCTCGACATCGATTTAAGCAAGAATAAATCCCCCTAGCTCGAACCCTGAAACGATTCAACACCACGAAACCCAAAATTGAACAATAACACAAACTGAACTCAATTCCCGATGGGATTCAATGCCTCAATCAAACCATCATTGAGAGAAATTTGGCGAAACTGTCTCGATCTCCATCACACGCTAATCGTTAAAACCGCTGTCTCGATCTCCCTATGCCTCAATCTCTCAGCGAAAACCCACAAAGTCGTGTGCCACGCACGTGGCTAATTCCGTCCAAAATATAGACGGCCGTTACAAATGGGTACCACAGATGCAACAAAATGAAAATACGGGTACTGTGAACGCTTGATTTAGAACTATGGGTATTAAAACCACACCAAAAGCAAACTATGGGTACCACCGATGCAATTTTGTCATTAAAATACAGGCGTCTCAGTGTCTTTTTGCCTGAAAGTGAGGGTGCAAAGTGTCTCACAAGTTCATGTTTACTGTAATTTCATCATGTTTTTGCCTCAAGTCAGGTAGCAGGTCTCACAAATTCAAGGAATAGGGTTTTGTGCCGCCGCCACTCCGGTTGCTGGAAAGCTCCCTTCCTATCTGCCTCGACGGCGACGATGATGACGAGATTAACGGCTTCAGTAAATGGTAAAATCCGCCCTCTTCCTCTTTGCTGTTCTCCTTTTACCACAAATAATAGTAACTCGATTCATTATCAATCTCTTGTTCCCCCAAATCAATCATCTACTAACCGTAACGATGCTATTCATCAGTTTGAATCCATGCTTCAATTGCGTCCCCTTCCTTCCATCATCCTATTCAATCAACTCCTCACTTCTCTCGTTCGAAATAAGAACTATTCCACCGCCCTTTCTTTGTTTTCCAAGTTGGATCTTCTAGGAGGAGCCCAACAACAACACTACCACAAGATTAGGCCTGATCTTTACACACTCAACATCGCCATCAATTGTTTCTGCCGTTTGGATCGAGTTGCCTTTGGTTGCTCTCTCCTGGGTAGGATTCTCAAACAGGGTTACGAACCAGATGTGGTATCCTTTAACACTCTTATCAATGGCCTTTGTCTTGCTGGTCGGATAAACGCTGCCATTCAGCTCTTTGACGAGTTAGTCCTCAAAGGCTATCGTCTCGATATAATCACTTGCACTACTATCATCAATGGCTTGTGCAAGACCGGCAGAACAGCCCAAGCTATTCGCCTCCTCACAAGGTTGGAAACAACTCAAGATGGTTATGATCCTGACATTGTGACTTACAATACTATCATAGATGGCCTCTGCATTGACCAGCACTTGGACCAAGCTTTCAATATCTTTTCAGAAATGATTGGTAAAGGTATCTCACCAGACGTTGTTACATACACTACCCTCATTCTGGGAGTATGCAACTTCGGACAGTGGAGCCAAGGCACCAGATTGCTATACGAAATGGCAGCCATCAATATCTCGCCCGACATCAAGACACTCACGATTATGGTCGACGCCCTTTGCAAAAAAGGGAGGGTTAAGGAATCTTGGCAAGTCGTTGCTTTCATGCTTAAAATGGGGTGCTGCCCTGATATCATAACATACAGCTCAATCATGGATGGATACTGTTTGCTAGGACAGGTTGGAAAGGCAAGAAAGTTACTCTCGTAGTCAGTTATAGTACTTTGATCAATGGGTGCTGCCCTGATATCATAACATACCATTGTCGCCAAGGGTTACACTCCTGACGTAGTCAGTTATAGTACTTTGATCAATGGGTACTGCAAGCACAAACAGATTGGTGAAGCTATGACAGTCTTTGAGGAAATGATTCGCAAGCAAGTTCTTCCTGATACAGTTACCTACAATACTCTCATTTGTGGCTTCTGTCAAGCTGGAAGAACTAGAGACGCTCTTCATCTTCTCGACAAGATGAAAGGTCAAGGCATACTTCCCGATTCATTTACATACGCTTCTCTGTTGGATGGCTTTTGCAAAAACCAGAAACTTGATGAGGCGGTTACCTTTTTGGAACAACTTGAAAGTGAAGAATTTGAGCCTAATATTGTGATGTATAATGCGGTTCTAGATGGTCTGTGCAAAGGTGGAAGACTTGTCGCTGCTCGGGATCTCTTCTCAAAACTCTCTGCCAGAGGACCAAAACCCGACGTTCAGACATACAATATCATGATGAATGGGCTTTGTAAGAAATGCCTACTTGATGAAGCAAATCAGATGTTACATGAATTGGAAGAAAACGGGTGCTTGCCAGATTTTTATTCGTATTCCACCGTCGCAAATGCATATTTAAAGAACAGTGAAATGTTGAAGGCAACTAAAGTTCTTGAGAGGATGCGCAGGAGAGGGATTGCGGTTTGTACAAGCACAATAAGGAATATTTTTCAAATGTTGGATGATGACGGGTTAGACGAGGCTTCAAAGGAGGTGCTTAAGCAATTTTTGGGTATCACTGTTTACTGGAAGAAAGGTGGTTACACTTCTTGAAGTCACTTGCAATGCTAGACCTTGCTGTATGACGACTGTCAATAAAAGGTGGGCAAAGATTGTGATGTGAATTTTCTTGATTATTTCAGGTTATCTGATTTTACGGTTGTTTGCCTATGTGATATAATTGTACATTAAAATTATCATAAACATTTTCGTACTCTGGCATTCTACATGAGTGACGGTTCTTCAGTATTCTCAATACCTTCTTAGCTGCCCTCAAAATCAACCTTCATCTACTCACCTTAACATGGGATGAGTTGACGATGATGTCATTATTCTGTTCAAGACGATGCTTCAAATGTGACCCTTGCCTTCTAACATATAATTCAATCAACTCCTCGCCCACTTGTTCGAACAGAGCACTATTCTACCACCCTTCTACTAGTCACAGTTTTTTTTTTTTTTTTTTTTTTTTTTTTTTTTTTTTTTTTTTTTTTAAGGAAAGAAATAGATTTGAAGAATCCATAGGAAGTGAGGTACTAAGATGCTAGAATTAGGATGGCCGCTGAAGAGTATGGATCACTGATAGGCTTGCTGCTATCCTTCTAAGATTGATATTGTCCTGGTGATAGAGAAAATTGATATTAGAGAAATCCTCGAATAGATGAGGCCCAAACAAGAGCTTAATGAATATGTTAGATATACACCATAGTGACACGTAATGGGGCTTGAAAGAGATGAATCCTCTGAAATTTAGGTAGACCACATTCTATTATTTTGCCTCTCATCATGATGCCTGATGCAGGTCCTGAAGTCAAAGGTATGTCTAGTTATAAGTGTGATTGAGAGAGTTGGTTATACACTTTATTGCAAGGCTGACTTCTTTGATTCTCAAGGCCGCTCTGTTGGAAAGCAACGGAGAGTATGTGTACTGCATTACAGTGTATCATCTGGTGTTTGCGGACTGTATCCACTGGTCCAGTTTTTGAGAATCGATGGGTAAAGTAGGCATTACTGTCTGCATTAGTGCGTAACATCTCAGTACTGCAATATATGCTTAAGGTTTGAGGAGAGCATGGGACGATAACGGTCAGATGATTACCATGCCTAGTTCTGTATGACCACAATTCTCTCAAGCCCTAGCCAATTGCTTTCCCATTTTCCGATCATCGGATTCACTAATGTCCATACGAGTGAATTTGATGATCGGAGAACTGTTCTCTATTTTACGTTAATTATTCTACAATCCATCAGTTTTTTTAGTTTTGTCTTCCAAAGGTAGGAAATATTGGAGTTTTGAGTTGAAAATAGTATAGAAAAGAGCTCTTATGATGTTCATAAATGTAGAAATATGTATGTAATTTTGTATCTAGCACTCTGAAGAAAGGTACATTGGTAAGAAATCCCGTCTCCAGGTAACATGGGTCTAATGTCCTTGCCAGGTCGCACCAGCAGAGATTGAAGGACTGCTTATTTCTCATTTGTTTTATGTGATTCCGTATATACATCTGTTTGAAATAGTTAATTGTAAGTTGAGGTATATTCGCTCTTGCAGGTATCCTGTGCTGAAGCTGGCGAGGTCCCAACGTTGCCAACGTTGCTCTCCAATAGTTCAATATCTGAAGATGTGTAGAAATTTATTGCAGAACAGGTATGATTATCAGTGATGAAATAAGTATGATTTCAATTGGTCTTAACTGCTGATGATGTCAAAAGCGAAGGAAATGGTAGCTGAACTTGTCGGGATTCAGTTTAGTGCTTTAGACACATCGAGCATATATGAGAATTAAGGAACTCCTTAATTAATGGAATCATTTAGAGCCAACTTTACATCCCTTTATTGAACTGCGTGAACTCTTTGATCTAGCCTGATTGACCCTTCATTATGTTTGGATTACATGATTTGGTGAGAGAGGAAAAGAATTGGTGAGAAAATGTTTTCTCATTCGTGTTTGGATTACTTTTTAGGTGAGAATCCATGAGAATTCTTGAGAAAGCATGAGAAAAGAAATCTCACATAATCCATTTTTTCTTTCTCACCAAAAGTGATGAGATTTGGTGAGAAAGAAACTAGACGAGTGTCAATATTTTCGTTGTGACAGAATTAGCCATAAAAAAATAAAACATTGTCTTATCATAATATTAATAAAGGTTATTTTGGCAATATCTTTAAATTAGTTTCTTTTCCTTTCCATTAATATGCTAACCAAACAAGGGAGGTGAAAAAATATAACATTTTCTTATCATTTCTCATCTAAGTAATCCAAACAAATATGTGAGAAATCTAAATCATTTCTTATCATTTCTTTTCTCACATAAATTAAAGTTTCTCATCATTTCTTTTCTCACCTGATTCCCAAACATAGTGTTAAGCTGTTTTTCTATTTATTATTTTCCTAGTTCAGATACCTTCAATTATTCATACCAGTGAATGATTGAAAGGCATGATGTATGTCCCTACTAACATCCTGTTCACTCGTCTCCTGCCTCGTCTATTCATCCCTTGACCTGAAGTTACCCTAAATGACTTGCAGACTCCTCCATAATTCCCCATGGATCTCTAAACAGACAGTCACCATGAACAAAAAGGAGAGCTGGGTGCACTTGAACCATTAACAAATTCCTACTGAACTGGGATTCTAAGGAACTAGTAGCAGATCACTATCGTTCGGGTTTATCATTATGTTTGGTTTGGAACTCGGATACCGATGCTCCATAGTTATGGACCGGTGATTTTGTATCAGTTTTGTTCAGACAAAATTCTTATCATGCCATTAATCAGTTTGAGATGATGCTTCAAATTTCACCCTTGCCTTCTATCATACAATTCAATCAACTCCTCACTTCACTACTATTCCACCGCCCTGTTATTAGTCACAAATTTTTCTATTATTGGAAAGAAAAATAAATGAAAGTTCCATAGGAATTAGGTAAAATGCTAGAATTGGATGGCCGCTGAAGAGTAAGGATCACTAATAGGCTGGCAGCTATCCTTCTAAGATTGATATTGTACTGGTGATAGAATTAATTGATATTAGAGAAATCCTCGAATCGATAAGGCCCAAACAAGAGTTTAGTGAATATTGTAGATCGTCGACAGGTCTTGAAAGAGAACTTGACTTTATATGCAGGAACCATAGCACTAACAGCTGCATTCGCAATCAAGGGTATGATGAATTTAAAAATATTACTTTATAATGTTCATGAGAGGGTGTCCAGTTTTGCTTGAGATGAATCCTCTCAAATTGGGTATCCTCATTTACTTTTGCCTCTGATCATGATACCTGATGCGTGCTCCTTAAGTTAATAGTTTAGCTGGTGGCTAGAAAATAGAAGGTATATCTAGTTATAAGTGTGATTGAGAGAGTTGGTATTACACTTTATTGCCCGGCTGACTTCTTTGATTCTCAAGGCCGCATGAGAGCGTATCATGATGACTGATCCACAACGGAGTTTCTCAACGTGATCCAGTTTTTGAGACATAATAGGTAAAATAGGTGTTACTGTCTGCAATACATGCTTAAGGTTTGTCTTGCTCATTTTCTTGAACTTCCGTTGTGTCAGAGCTGCTATAACACAACGGAGTTACTCTCTGTTGTCTTTTATGTGCATAAGTAACTTATTCTGGGTACTGGTATCTTCTTTTGTCCTTTTTGCTACAAGTTACTATTGAGAGAATGATATGATTTGTTTTGTAACTGACGAGTGATGAGTCAACTGCCAATACCAAATAGAGAGATCGAAAACTTCACCAATGAAAAGATAAAATCATTACCATTATACATTTCATACTTGAGCAGCAGGACAGTGCCTATACCCCTACCCCGCCACCACAAAGACGTACAGGAATTATATAGACAATGTCGCTGAGTAACTCTTTCATTTGCTAAGTGTCTATCTTTAGTTCCTTTTATCGATCTGTGTTTAGATGTGAACCCTGTGCTTGTTGAACGATCTATACAACTGTGGAGAGAGAGATCGAAACCCTTCGAGTGGTTCTTCGATCTTGGTTTGACATAGAGACAGAGAGGAGGGTCGGTAGGTGTTGCTTGTCATGGGTGTGGGTTTGTCCGCCGGATATGGTGAAAGAGAGAGAGAGAGTGTGGAGGGGGAGGAACTGGCTCGCCGTGTTTAGGGTTACTGTAATGGAGAAAATTGTTTAAATACCCCCAATTAACCGTAGTAAACCATGGTTGAGTCCACTTGGATTTTTTTAATATGTGGGATGTGTGGGTCAATTTCGGGTTACACGGGTTGACCCGACCCTAACCGTTTTTTATTGTGTCGACTTCGTCTCGACCCGTTCTTGACCCACACCATGTTTGTGCCCAAACCTGCTAACTTCGTGTCGGGTTCGTGTCGTGTTGTCGTGTCGTGTCCAATATTGCCAGGCAAAATTATGAATAATCTTCACAAACAAGAATGTGCTAGTGCCATGATATGTAAGTAGAAATGGTCAGTACAAACAAGATATTTGAAGCCCATTAAATCACTGTGATTTTGGTTGATTTCTATAGGACAGATTAGTAATTAGTTACATTTTAGTATTTACCTATCCGTCCTTCTCTTAATATATTAATAGCTTGTATCAGTCTGATTAATTCCTCAATACAATCACAAGTTTCTACATGGTATCAGAGCGGGTTGCGAACCCTAGCTCCTGATTTTTTTCCCGCCCACGAGGATCGACCATCGTCGTTCCTTCAGTCGCTGGTCACATAGCACCATCGGCGCCAAATAGCGTCGTCAACAATCTCGCCATGGAACTAAACTTGGGTCGTCATCACTGCGCATACCGATAGAACCTCACCGTGCCGCCTCTTCCTCTATTTCCCGGTAGGTTCAGATTCGCCCAGGTCGCTTCGAATTGCGCCGACCATTTGCGCTTCCCGCAGAGCCTGCAGTAGCGTCGTCCTTTTGATTCTGTTACTCGTCCAGAGCTTCGCCAATTGTTTTTTTGATTGCCCAATTGCTTTTGAGAATAGTCTGATCCATGTTCACTCCACTAGAAGAACAATTAATTGTTTCAATCAGTTAATTCTCTCAACTTTGCCTCAGCCTAGCTACCGTCCAAAAAAAAGAAGGCACTTTGTCCAATCAACGTGCAATCACTTTGTTCACTCTGTTTTGGTCACAAATAGTTCGAATTTGTTCAGTTTCACCGTCTAGGTTCAGAGGTAAGTTTTGTTCATTCTCTTTTCATATTTTTCTCAGGTTGTCATGGCGCCTAACAACACTGTCCCGGATCCCAATAATTCGGTCCGCGGTTGTGGTCGCGGCCACAACACTCGACTGTATCATCAACCACCTCCCCAGACACATCAGTTTCAGCAGCCTCAGTTTTCACCACAGTGGCCCTCTCCTACTCACATCTCAGGTTGGCAGCCTCAGTCCAGGCACGCAACTGCAAGGCAACCTCGTTCGTTTCAGGGTTTCTGTTAGGGTTGCGGTGAGCATGGTCACATGATTCGTCAATGTTCGCAGTTTGGTTGGATGCTTCAGCAGTATTACGGCTCTGGGAATGCTCGACCGTCCGGCTCTACTGTATTTCTGCTACTTTCTTGACTCCGCGGACTGATGCGCAAAATACAGGCTGTTCGCAAGTATACGAAATCAAGTAATACCGGGTGTATTTCAACTCGGGTTGTCGATCCCACAGAGACTGTTTCGGGTTTTCTCACGTAGTCAGTTTTAGTTAACCGAGTGTAATAACAAGGAGGAGTTGGTTGTGATTGCAGTTTACTAACCTAAAAACAGAAATTGAAAACGAAAACGTAAATATTTTTGTGACGGTTTTCTTAAATAAGCTGAATTGATTGTTACTATAATGGATGGGAACTAGGCTCCAGGATCCCCTAGGGTTTCTACAGATTTCAGATTTTCGTTTGATATGAAAACACTCAGCAGTTTCGTTATCTGTGCAACGTACCGGTTGTGCAGTGACCTTTCAGCTTCCACACGTAATCCCGATCCTGCAGACTTTCGGATTCCTGTTAAGCTGCCTAAGTCTGCAGTCTCGTTCTAATCCTGTTAGGGTTTCTAACCTGTCCGGATGGTCCGGGTCAAATTCTCTAACAGTCGGTCTCACGTTTTTCGGTGCTAGTCCTATCTCCCTTTCTTTGGTCGGTCTATCAGGGTAAGGTACTAAATCCTGACTTTTCTTCCTAACCCTAACCTGACGTTTTCACCTACAGGCTCGGGTCTATAGCAATCCTGGGTGATCAATCCTATCATGCATATACGAGAATAATCAAAGCCAGAATAACAGATACAACTTGCTGAATTAAGATAACAATCATGAATCCATAATCAAACTAGTCATAAAATCTATATACGAAACCCTAGGTTCACCGAGAACCTAGGTAAGAAGTTTAGCTACGAATAGACATAATACTAAACACAGTTTCCGAATGTAAAGAGAGAATGTAATCAAACTAAGTCTTCGAATCTCGAATCGCTCTTCCGTGCTCTTCGGGATGCTCTGAGTTGTCCTTCGGTTGTGCTGTGTATTGTTGTTGTCTTAAAACGAGTCTGGACGAGTCTTTACATAGTGATGTTTTTCCCGAAACGCTTGCGCCAGAATTTACGAAAACTATCATCGGTCCACTGACTTGGGAAAAAAGTCAACCTGGCTGCGTATATACGCAACAGGCTGCGTATATACGCAACTAGGGCCCACCAATCACACTTCCCCATCTCCTGCCTGCGTATATACGCAACAGCTGCGTATATACGCAGCCCTTGCGTATATACGCAGTCAGGGGGTTGCCCTGGCCCGGCTTGGTCCTCTGCTGGGCCCGGTTGGGTCTCCTGGGTCCCACGCTTCTGCCTGAAGTCTCCAGTTTGCCTCCCTTGGTGTTTTCCTACTTTTCCGTGTTCCCGTCTTGGCTCGATCTTGTGCACGTTTCCCGAGACAGACCCGGTTTGGTCCCGGCATGCTTCTCGATGCACCTCCCGAACCTGTTCCTGAAAAGGCAATATGAACAGAACCCGCGATCATATCCAATAAAAGCAATAAATAAGCAGGAATCCAGAAAGTACAAATAAACGTCTCGTTCTAACTTCCCGAGGCATTCTAGGGCAAATCCCGGCAAAAGACGCTGTTTTCCGACACAAACGCTCGTGAAATCAGGCTAAAAGATATCCCCTAATTGGGCGTTATCAAATACCCCCACACTAGGCATTGCTCGTCCCGAGCAAACCCCGCGTACACTAGCCTGCAATCATACATTTCTGCCCTCGTATAACCGGCTCTGCCGTGCATACACTACCTTTGCATACTCTTTCGACCCGAACCTTTCAACCAGACGACTCGATAGAAAACTGACTCAGATAGAATATACACAGACTCAAAAAGACTCAAAACGTACTCATGACAAATCATTTTTGGCGAGATCGGGCAATCTCAGAAAACATAAATAGTGTGTCCTCGCGACCTCACCCTCTTCAGAAAGTACTTCCCTGCAAGCGATCGGTAAGTCTAAACAGATTTATATGGTGGATTTAAGCACTGGACCAAAGTACTATGACTTTTGTTATCAATCTGAGCAAATCCCTAGCTACTTACCATCCGAGCTTTTTCCGAAAGGATCTAAATCTAACAGGGAGAATATATATATATATATATATGTATCAAGGTACGGCACAGTCCTACTTGTTATGACATTCTCACAATTTACCAAACTCACACCCCTCACCGAGATTCCGAAAAACTGTCCGAAACACCTAAGTTCCTGCTTTCTCAATTCCTCTATCTCCCGGTGTGTCCTCGCCGTGCTCGCGGCCACAAATGTGAAGTGGTGTAAACGTCTCGAAAATTGTGCCACTCACTCAGCTTTTTACTCAATAACATAAACTACAAACAAAATTGAAAACTAGAACATTGCTTTTTCTTTTTATTTTTTTTCTTTTTTCTCTTATGTTTTTATATATATATATATATATATATATTTAAACACTATATATATAAATAAATACACAAATAATGACAATAACTAAACTGACTAAAGCTGAGTGAGTGAAAATAAATCTCTGTCGTGGGGTACATAAGATGTCCTCCTGTGAAGTACCCTCACACTAATCCTGAAGCGGTGATCCTCTCGTCGAAATGATACTGTGCAGTCCTACCGAACCTCCTCATCACCAAAGATGTAGAAAAACGGCACAACCACCAATTAACCCTTCAACCCCCTGGAACCCCGTTTTGTGCGAAAAGATGCTCGCACGCGACTACTTCTCTTGTGGTCACTATGTAATACAGTGATCCACCTCCACAAATTAATGCACTGTCGCCACTAACTCACCCTGTCCTTCCCTCGAAAAACGTGTCAATGTCAAAACTGTCCAAAACTGATAAATCATGAAGCTCTCACATCTAAAACCCACCTACTCACTCCCTCTTTGATAACGCGTAGAATAGCCAACTATCGACTGATGAAGGTCTCAAAGAAGGCTGCCTAGGCTACAGTGGCTAAGAATAAAGGGGGTAAATGGCTTGAAATTGGCTGACTAATTGGACCTAGGGGTAAGAAACAGGACGTGAGGTCCCTTGATAGCCAGTCACTCCACCGAAAAATGCGATGACCGTGACGGCGCCCGTGGGCGGGTTGCCAATTATCGGCTAGAGTTGCAGCTTCAGGAAATGGTAATATCCGCCCCCCGATTCCTTGTTCCTCTTTGCTGTTCTTCTTTTATCACAAATAGTAATAGTACTTCGATTCTTGTTAACTTCCCTCCCCCAAATCAATCATCTAATCACCTTAACAATGCCATTAATCAGCTTGAATCGATGCTTCAATTGAGACCCCTTCCTTCCATCATCCAGTTCAATCAGCTCCTCACTTGTCTTGTTCGAACTAAACACTACTCCACCGCCCTCTCTCTGTTTTCCAAGTTGGATCTTCTAGGAGCCCAAGAACAACGCTACCACAAGATTAGGCCTAGTTTGTACACACTCAGCATCGCCATGAATTGTTTCTGCCGTCTGAATCGAGTTGCCTTTGGTTGCTCTCTGCTGGGCAGGATTCTCAAACTAGGCTATGAACCAGACGTGGTAACCTTTAATACTCTTATCAATGGCCTTTGTCTTTCTGGTCGGGTAGATGCCGCCATCCAGCTCTTTGACGAATTAATGCTCAAAGGCTATCATCTCAATATAATAACTTGCACTACTATCATCAATGGCTTGTGCAAGACCGGTAGAACAACCGAAGCTATTCGCCTCCTCCGAAGGTTGGAAAGGACTGATGGTTACGAGCCTCCTAACATTGTGACTTACAATACTATCATTGATGGCCTCTGCATTGACCAGCAGTTAGACGAGGCTTTCAATATCTTTTCAGCGATGATTTCCAAGGGCATTTCCCCAGACGTCGTCACTTACACTACCCTCATTCTGGGAGTTTGCAACTTTGGACAGTGGAGCCAAGGCACCAGATTGCTATATGAAATGGTTCACATGAATATCCCGCCCCACACCCAGACTTTCACCATTATGGTCGACTCCCTTTGCAAAAAAGGGAGGGTTAAGGAATCTTGGTAAGTGGTTGCCTTCATGCTTAAAAGGGACTACCTGCCTGATATCATAACATATAATTCTCTGATGGATGGATATTGTTTGCTAGGACAGGTTGGCAAGGCAAGAAATCTACTTAATACAATTGTAGCCAAGGGTTACACTCCTGATGTCGTCAGTTATAGTACTTTGATCAATGGGTACTGCAAGCACAGACAGATTGGTGAAGCTATGACTGTCTTTGAGGAGATGACTCGCAAGCAAGTTCTTCCTAATACAGTTACCTACAATACTCTCATTGGTGGCTTCTGTCAAGCTGTAAGAACTAGAGACGCACTTCATCTTCTCGGCAAGATGAAAGGTCAAGGCATATTTCCCAATGCATGCACATTCTTGGAACAACTTGAGACGGAAGAATTTGAGCCTGATATTGTGATGTATAATGCGGTTCTGGATGGTTTGTGCAAAGCTGGAAGACTTGTCGCTGCTCAGGACCTCTTCTCGAACTCTCTGCCACAGGACCAAAACCCAACGTTCAAACATACAATATCATACTGAATGGACTTTGTAAGAAAAGCCTATTTGATGAAGCATATCACATCTTACACAATATGGAGGAAAATGGGTGCCTGCCAGATTTTTATTCGTATTCCACTGTTGCTGATGCATATTTAAAGAATAGAGCGATGTTAAAGGCTGTTAAAATTCTTGAAAGGATGCGTAAGAGAGGGATTGCAGTTGGTACAGGCACAATAAGGATTATATTTCGAATATTGGATGCTGATGGGCTCGACGAGACTTCGAAGTTGGTGCTTATGCAATTGTTGGGTATCACTGTTTACCCGAAATAAAGTGCTGAAAGTTCTTGAAGTCGCTTGCTATGCTAGACCTGGCTGTATGATGACTGTCAATAAAAGGTGGGCAAAGATTGTGATGTGAATTCTCTTGATTATATCAGGTTATCTGATTTTACGCTTGTTTGCCTATGTGATATATTTGTACATTAAAATGTGTTTCAAGTAAAACAAGATATAAATTATCATAAACATTTCCGCATTAAATGTGTTTCAATGGTAGGCTGGCAGCTATTCTTCTAATATTGATACTGTCCTGGTGATGGAAATAGTTGATATTAGAGAAATCCTCGAATAGAAAAGGCCCAAACTAGACTTTTGTGAATATTTTATATATACAACATAGTGATGGTAAGCGGGTTATGAATGAGAACTTGACTTTATATGCACGAGCCATAGCACCTAGCAGCTGCATTTTTATTAAAGGGTATAATGAACTTCGAGATACTACCTGATAATGTTCATGAGAGGAAGACCAGATTTTGCTTGTGATGAATCCTCATTCTCATTTTTCTTTGCCTCCCATCATGATGCCTGGTGTGTGCAGGTCTAAAGTTAATAGGTTAGCTGGTGGCTAGAAAATTAAAAGGCATGTCTAGTTATAAGTGTGATTGAGGTAGTTAGTTATAAACTTCATTGGTACCTATACCAAATAGGCAGCAAGCAGTGTCAATGCCTACCCGGCCTCTGTAGATCAGTAGAAATATATGTAATGTTACATCTAGCACTCTGAAGAAGTTTATATCCGTTAGACATCTCGTTCTCATCCCACAATTGGAGTGATCCGTATGAGCAAGAAGATACATAAGTTCACACCTATAAACTAGAATCGAGTGTACAAATTTGCAGTGGTATGTGCAAGAAGTTGATATATGTTTGAGCTATCACGACAATTTTGGATTTACATCTGGATGATGGATGCATGAGATATATGAGATCTGAGTTCATTGGTTTTTAATTTGAAATCATATGCTTGATGTGAACCATCTCATTTTCCTTTATCTTGTATGAGTTCTATTAAGTAGACAAAATTTGTTTTTAGCTTAATGCTTGTTTCTTTCTTTCAGAGTTTAGTGGTCTCATCAACTATTTTACTGTCAACCACATATGAATTCGGCCTTTCGTTGCCTCAAAGGTTAATGAAGATTGACACTTAGTTGGATTTCAGTTTCAGGTTATTTTAACAATCCACAAGCAACCAAACTTACTTTGGATAAGCAGGGCTGGTTACATACATGAAGGGCAATTGTATGTGGTTGACAGAATCAAGGAGCTAATCAAGTGCAACGGATTCCAGGTATCTGCTTTATGATCTACTTATTTAAAATTTGATCAACATTTTTCCTTGATTTCTCATTTTCTATAGGGTCAATTACTTATTACCCACTTCCAGTTAGGGGTAATGATCCATCTACCACTTCCAGTTTGAAAATCATCTTATTACCACCTCAAGTTTGTGATTGTTAACAATCCACAACTGGGTAGTTTTCCATCCAAATTTTTCCGTCAAGTTAACAGCTATTAAAGGGTAATATTATCCGACACAAAAAATATAAACACTGACCAACACAACCACTTCCACCGCCAAGAAACCACCATCACCGCCATAGCATCACTGCGGCCACCAACAAGCCCAGACACCGACGATACATTCCCGAATTCTGGATCCACCACTTAAAACAAGAAATTGACTAAATACTACGAAAACCCACTAGCCCTCCATTAGGATCAATCATCCCTTACTGTATTCCTCTTTTCGTGGTGAAATTGGTCTGTGGTCTGATATTTTACGGCGACTGCAAAGAATGATTCTCGGTGGTCATGAAGGAAGAGGAGTTTGAATGTCGCTGCTCCTGTCATCCCCTTCTACTTCTTCCTGCTTCTTCGACTTCTCCAACTTCGATCTCGAATGTCAGTTGAGACTAAGACTAGAATTGGTTCTTCTTCGATCTGAAATGTCGGGTGAGGCGATGACAGGAACTTCGATCCGAAATGAGAGAACTAGTTCAATTCGCGTTGTGGGCCCATTTTGGGGCATGGGTTCGATTCTGGGGTTAGGTTCTTTTCGAATTTCTGTGTTCTCATTTCAAGGGTTCTCAATTTCTGTTTGTGGAGGCTGTAATGGTGGTCGGTGTTCTTGTATTGATGCTTGTAGGGACGTCGAAGGTGTTTTGGCGAAGAATTGAAAAGATAGTCATTGAAAGAATTGGCGTCCTACCCGTCTGGTGAATTGGTCTTTGAAAAATACCCGTCTCTCACTTATGTTCGGCGTGTGTAACCCACGCGTGGGTTACACAATTTAATCAACTAAATTAACACTTAATTAGGCAAAATTTTAAAACAAACCTATACACATCATCGTCCCAGTTGTTTCTCGTCCCAGTTTTTTCTCGTCCCAGTTTTTTCTCGTCTCACTTTTTTCTCGTCTCAGTGTGGCAATTAACTGATACGAGAGTTCTGCTCGTCTTAGTATATTGCCACATTGATACTGAGACGAGCAGGTCAACACCGGGACGAGCAAAAGCTCGTCTTACACAGTAACTGTGTTTTCCAGAAAAAAACTAAGAAAAACTTCGAACAGTCATAATCAGAAAGATGAAATTGTTCAGAAATAAAAACTTCATTACATTAAAAACTTAAAAAACTTAAAAACATGAACATGATTACATTTTTTTGGGCTTTTTGGGACTGCGAGGCCAGAACTCCGGATCTTCTTCGTCACTGCTGTCGTCGTCTCTGTTTCTTTTCTTCGGCGTCCATGGCGGAGATGGCGGCCAATCCACGGAGTCGTCATCATCTTCCTCGTCTTCATCGTCACTGTACTGAGTAGTTTCAGTACCCCTTTTTGCCCGGAAATAGGACTGTTCACGGTCAGTTTCACTATCACTGTCTTCCTCTTCATCCTCATCCTCTTCCTCGTCCTCGTCCTCGTCCTCGTCCTCGGACCTTTCAGTGTCCTCCTCCTCCTCCTTGTCCTCGTCCTCGGACACCTCCTCCTCCTTGTCCTCGTCCCACTATTTTGGTATCTTCTTCTTTGCCATTTCAGAATGTGGTGAGTTTTGGAGAGAAGAGTGGCTTTTGTAGTGCTTCCTGGGTAGATGAAGAGACGGAGAGAGATAATGGTTCATCTGCCGGGTATAATTGCATTTTCTAGAAAACATGCATGTATGTTTTCTAGAAAACATGCATGTATGTTTTCTAGAAGGTTTGTAATAATAACATTGTTGAAATACGTAACAGTTTTTTTGTAAGAAATGCATATTCATATTAAATAAATTTAGAAAAAGAAATTGTTTATCTATGTATTAAAATGCAGATTCATATTAAAAAACACAAGAATTGATCGAAATAAAAGATATATTGTTTATTTATGTATTAAAATGCATATTCATAGTAAAAAACACAAGAAAAAGATATATTGTTTATTTATGTAATAAAATGCATATTCAAATTAAAAAACACAATAATTGATCGAAACAACAGATATATTGTTTGCGCAATCATCAAAAGAGGTTGCGAACTAATAATTACATTACAAAGAACGAAGAACAACGGCTTTTATCACAACATTAATTTTTCAATTGAGGGCAAATCTTTCTGGTGTGCCCTTTTACATGGCAATGGCTACATCCGTACGTTCCCGTTCCTCGCTTTTTTTCACGAACGGTTTCGACCATTGGCTTGTGTCTTTTCTCCTTGTCCCTCCCAACTGTTACAACTTTCTTCGGTGGAAGTGGGCGAATGTTTCTTATGTGTGCAGGTACTTCGCTTGTGACTGCGCTGGTCCAAGTTGCTGGGTTAGGAGGAGTCTTAATTGTACCTGCATAAGCCAGATGGTAGTTTTCCAGTGAATAGAACCTGCTTGTGTGGGCGTACATGACCTTCATATCATGGTCGGCGTCGTAACGGCCAAGTTTTCTGAGTTCTTTTGCACAAGCACACGCATGCACACACGGGAACCACATCTGTTGGTATTTGCCGCACGTGCAGGTTCCGAGGCAATGTCCAGCTTTGAATTCCACAATTTGAGTTTTCAGATGATTACCGCGGACTTCATACAGGGACTCTGAAATTGGTCGCACTCGAAAATCTATACACTTTATAGAACGACTCAACATTCTTTTCTCCATTTTCGCAGTCAGGTAGGTGTTGCCCATGTCAAAGCCGAGGTTTCGTTTTTTAAGGTGCCACTCGCTCTGATGATCGCTTATTTGGGAGAACATTGTAAGAGCTTTGTCAGACCTGGTCGGCAGCAGGCACGAGTTAATGGACTCAGCATAGTTGGATGTAAGAATCTCAAATCGTGCTGTTTTACAATGGGACCTTGCCCATTTCTCTAGACCGGCATCCCGGAAGTAACGTTCGACGGTCTTGTCGTTAACGCTGTTTACTTTGTCGCACTCAATACCCATGTCTATCAGATGTGACTCACACGCGTCCTTATCAAATGTGTAGGCCGCATTGTGGTAATGAGGCACCCACTTTTGTGTATTGTAATGCTTCAGAGCGTTCATTTTCAAATGGTAATAGCAGTGGACGTGGTTGGATAAGGGGTACACGGCCTTGACTGAATTGATGATAGCCCGGTGCCGATCTGAAACGAACGTCAACTCCTCATGATCCTGGACAACATACCTCAGTCTGTTTAAGAACCAAGTCCATGCAGCGGTGTCTTCATTGTCCACTAGTCCCCATGCAATGGGATAGCACTGTTTCTGGCTATCAACCATTGTGCATACGACCAATTGCAGGGGTTCCTTCTTCATGTGCGACATGTCGATGACAATTACTGGTCGCATATACGGTATCCCCTGAATTTGTGCCGCGAACGCAAGGAAACAGTACAAGAAAACACCACCTTCGTCCACTCCCATATCCCATTTAGTACCGGGGTTCAGAATTTCACATAATGCCATGAACACGGGAAGATCAGCGTAATTTTGAGCACGAGTACCCTGGATCATCTGTTTGGCCCTTTGACGTGCATACCATGCCGGCCAGTACGATATTCTACTTCCCATTTTTAAGGCGATGTTCTGTACTTCCTTGATTGTGGGTGTGTTTTTTGATTGGCCCATCATTCCCAGCAATTCATACGCGATCACTTCGCTATTAATGTTACGGTGCTTCCCATCTACGCTGCATGCCGTACATGTATGAATGGGGTTATGTTTCTTCACCTGGTAGTGCACGGAATCTTTTTGCTTGTAAGCCCCAGGCATCCATTTGCATTCCCGATTCTCGCACCGCAGTATAATACGAGTCTGGTCTCGCTTATATACTAAAAAGTCCATCTCTTCGAACCTGCAACCGTTCTGATATGGTGGGACAACGCCCTCCCAGTATACAAACCTTTCATCTCTATGTCCAGACCGTCTAGCCTTCCCACACCAGTCTGTCCACGACTCTCTGTACAATCTACCGCAACAGTTGCCAATGCAAGATTATTTTGCCCCATTGCCTCATTAGTGGCAACCATAACTCTGTCAGCTAATTGCACAACGTCGTTACAGTGAACCGGAGACTGAGTGAGATCCATTGCGTTATATGCTACCCCGTCTTCGTCACGATCCTCGGCGAGTATCTCTATACCCTGAAAGTAATCCTCGCGGTACGTAAGGGGGGGCTCAAAGGAACCAACTGATTGTTAGGGGTTTCAGTTTGATCCATCACATCCTCGTCAGCAACATCAGCATTAATGTATGGTTGATCCACCAAATCCTTTAACGTGACGTACATGGTTACAATAGTTCCCTTTTCCGTAATATCAAAGATATCTTTGATTTCTATATCTTTAGTGAGGACATTAGGCTCGATCAGGTTAGCATCTGGAAATTGGAAATGATAAGATAAGACAACCTTTTTGGTAGGCGGACAATCTGTATCCATTCTGACCGAAACTTCGTGCTCCAAAGATTCCACGGTAATGCCTTGAATTATCTTGAATACTGCATTCTTCACGGCATGACCTATGTATATGTGTCTACCTTCGGCACGCGTCCATTCACCATTCCAAACAGCACGGAACATCAATTTTCTCACCATTTCTACATGTCAAGAGAGAGAATGATTTTAGGGTTTAGGGTTCGCATAGTAGAAAGAGAGAGAATGATTTTAGGGTTTAGGGTTTGGATGAAATTAGGGTTTGGTCAAACAAAGAAAAAAGTTTTCTGATGGGTAACAGAATTTCTGTACTTTTTTCAGGAAGGAGAGGGACCACCACCAGCTCAGACAACATATTTATTTTAAACTGTGACGAGAGTATACTCGTCCCTGTATTTGCAACTGGGACGAGAGAATGTTCGTCCCTGTTTTTACAACTGTGACGAGAGTATACTCGTCCCTGTATTTACAACTGGGACGAGAGAATGTTCGTCCCTGTATTTACAACTGGGACGAGAGTATACTCGTCCCTGTATTTACAACTGGGACGAGAGAATGTTCGTCCCTGTATTTACAACTGGGACGAGAGTATACTCGTCCCAGTCTTAGGTGTACAATCTTAGGTTTACTTAAAATGCTTGGATGATCTGTGATTTAGGGATTCATGTTTAGTATTATTATTGTTTATGACTTACAATTAACATCTTTAGTGGCTATAGGAATGATACTTAGTTGGTTATAGTGTTTAGTGTCTAGAAATGTAGGATTTTGGGAGGATGTTACTTGGTTTAATGGTATGTATAAGGTTTAG
Organism: Linanthus parryae; assembly: GCA_023055425.1. Taxonomy (NCBI): domain Eukaryota; kingdom Viridiplantae; phylum Streptophyta; class Magnoliopsida; order Ericales; family Polemoniaceae; genus Linanthus; species Linanthus parryae. The sequence continues at coordinate 176,907,830 of JALGPY010000001.1, read as the reverse complement.
GCATTACATGATTAAGATATGATGATTGTAGGATGTTGAGTTTATAGTTTACATTACATGATTATATGGTTTAGGACTTACAATTAACATCTTTAGTGTCTATAGGAATGATACTTAGTTGGTTATAGTGTTTAGTGTCTACAAATGTAGGATTTTGGGAGGATGTTACTTGGTTTAATGGTATGTATAAGGTTTAGGCATTGCATGATTAAGATATGATGATTGTAGGATTTTGAGTTTATAGTTTAGATTACATGATTATATGGTTTAGGACTTACAATTTTAATATTGAATACCATTTTTCATGATAAGAGAGGATTTCAGGGTTTAGGGTTTTAGGGTTTAGGGTTTAGGGTATGCTCGTCTCTGTCGTCCCTGTCTTGTCATCTTTGGGTATCGTACTCGTACGAGTCTATCACACCCCAGTCTGGGACGAGACATTACTCGTCCCACGAGTCTATCAAATGCCAGACCGGGACGAGTCCTCGTCTGTGATTTGAATGCCAGACGAGAGATTTCTCGTCCCAGTTTGGCAGGTCTTGCTCTTCCCAGTTGTGCATGGGGAAGACTGGTACGAGCATAGTTCACGTCTCAGTCTTATGAGAAGACAGAGACGTTGAATATACTCGTCCCAGTCTCTCCACATACAACAACACACATCAAACCAATAATAATGAAGAACAGAGCAGAAATAAACCTACATTTTAGAGTAATGTGATGAACATATTGGAAGGATGAAAGTAAATAAATGAGAATACCATACATTTCAGAGTACTGTGATCAACATATACTAAGGACAAACATACAGTACAGAGATGAGAGTTTAAGTTTTTACCGTAGCTGAAGAACAAAAGTGAGGAAAGAGAGAGACTTGTACAGACAAATGGGATACTTCTATGCGAGAACTGGAGCCAATGAGAGTGACAAATGAGCCATATTCTTGAGGAGTTTAAGGTATACATTCATAAAGTTTACAGTTGGAGAAATTTCAACTGTACTTGGTAGGTTGAGGTAGATAGAAACAATTCAATGTTGGAGAGAGAGAGTACGCGTTTTTAGGGTTTGTTTTTAGAGTATTTAACTATTGTGTTTGGAAAGGTTGGTTTAAGGCTTCTGTGGAAACTGATGCTCAAGTGATAGTAAATGCAATCAAAAACAATGTTGCTAGCCGTTGGAATTGGAGGACCAGAGCCTCCCTGTTCAGCCTTGTTAAAAAATTTCTCTAGTTCAATTAATTATGTACCCAGAGAGTTAAATGCCAGAGCACATAAACTAGTTGGTGCAGTTTTGTAATGATCTTAGTAGTGGGAGTGATCAACCCAGTTTTGGTATGTATAAGGGTGGCCTTTTCTATAAAAAAAACTATTGTGTTTGGAGACGAGAGAGAGAGAGATGCAGACGAGAGAGAGAGTTGGAGACGAGATTGGAGACGAGAGAGAGAGTTGGAGACGAGATTGGAGACGAGAGAGAGAGTTGGAGACGAGATTGGAGACGAGAGAGAGAGTTGGAGACGAGAGACAGTTGGAGACGAGAGAGAGAGATGGAGACGAGAGAGAGAGTTGGAGACGAGAGACAGTTGGAGACGAGAGGCAGATGGAGACGAGAGAGAGAGAATGGAGACGAGAGAGACAGATGGCCCCACTACGCTGCTAACAACTAGTGTTTAAAAAGGAGGGTATTTTTCAAAGACCAATTCACCCGAATGCATTTTTCTAAGACCAATTCACAGACTGGTAGTTTTCCAATTACCCCATAGTCATTGGCTCATTGCTGATGGTTAGTCACTTGAAGATTCCAGGCAGTGCAACAATTTGGTGGTAGATCTAAGTAACGAATCTCATTTGTTCTTCAGTACTTCTTAATCTTCTTGGGCTTCTCCGTCTTCTACTTGATATGCTTGCTTTCTTTTTTTCATCAATTGACTTCAAATAAATACTATAAGGGTGGTAAGTGAATAGGAAATGGGCATAAATATCCTTCCGTCCTTGAACTTTTTTGGATGAGAAACTCCACAGTTGTTGATTGTTAACAATCACAAACTTGAGGTGATAATAAGATGGTTTTCAAACTGGAAGTGGTATGTGAATCAGTACCCATAACTGGAAGTGGGTAATAAGTAATTGACCCTTTTCTATATGTTAGATCTTTTGTAGTATCTCATTGGGGTCAATATAGGGATATATCTATAGGAGGTATGTTTACTAGCATGTATAATGACATAACTAACTATTTTCATTCAAAAGCTTCAGCATTAACAAATCTTGTACTTCTATGTTGGAAATTGTTAATTGTAAGTTGAGGTATGCTCGCTCTTGCAGGTATCCTGATGCCGAAGCTGGCGAGGTCCTAGCTGCACAACGTAGCTATGATTATCAATGGCGAATAAGTATGATTTTAACTGCTTATGATGTCAAAAGTGAAGGAAATGGGAAATATAGATGGTGTAGCTGAACTTGTTTGTGATTCAGTTTATTGCTTTAGGCACATCGAGCAGCTATGAGAATTAAGGAAACCATTTAATAAATGGAATCATTCAAACTGGCATTGAACTGTGTAAATCATCCTGTTTATTGAAATCACAATTGTATGTCCCGACAAACCATCCTGTTTACTCGTCTCCTGCCTCATTTCTTCATCCTCTTCTGCCTAATGACTTGCAGACTCCTCCATAATCCCCCACGGCTTTCAATTACTGCCACCCAACCTCTCAGCCAGGGATCTCTAAACAGACAGCCACCATGAACAACAAAAGGGAGAGCTGGGTGCACTTAAACCATCAACAAATCCATACCAGACTAGGCTTTATTAAGGAACTAGATACAGATCACCATTGACCTCCATCATGTAGTGTAAATTGCCTTGAGATTTTCCGGGTTATCATTATGTTTGATGTGGGACTTGGATTCCAATATTCCTGGTGATGGACTGGTGATATTATTGTATATATTTTGTTACTAAGTTGACTTCTTTTATTTTCTTTCTTCTTGGCTTTCCATACCTTGAGCAACCTTAGATGGCAGCATAATTGCTGCAATTCATACAACTTTTTCTAACCTGTACTGTAATATTCCGTCCCACATCGAGATATTGTTGATTGATATTGTGGATTAGATGTATATATAGTTAGGGGATTGTGATATCATGTCCCACATCGGAGATTTGTGAGTTTGACATCTGGTATATGGTAAACATTGTGGATTACTACTAGCACCTTCGAGACTTAAGCATTTTTATCCGGTGGTACGGATAAAGAAGTTATCGGAAAAGTGGGACAATGATGGGACAGTGGGACAGTGATCCGCTCGGGTTGTTACAAATGGTATTAGAGCTAGATTTCAATCCTGGGACCTGTGGGTTATGGGCCCATCACGCTTTCGCTGCGCGGTGGGTATCGGAGCCAACCATGGTCCCCAAGAACTCCGTGGCGGTTCGACGCCAGCCAAGGGGATACGTGACATGGTACACTCGACGAGGAAGTCGAATATATAAGGTGGGGGATTGTAACATCCCGTCCCACATCGAGATATTGTGGATTGATATTGTGGATTAGATGTATATATAGTTGGGGGATTTTGATATCATGCCCCACATCGGAGATTTGTGAGTTTGACATATGGTATATGGTAAACCTTGTGGATTACTACTAGCACCTTCGAGGCTTAAGCATTTTTATCCGGTGGTACGGATAAAGAAGTTGCTATACAGCAATTCGCTCGGGTTGTTACATATACGGCCTCATTAGCTTCAAAATAAAACGCGCATAAAACTGATCAACAAGAGAAAGAACATGTTTAAACTAATCAAAGAAATATTATTTCAGAAAAGGTCAACTATAAATAACATCATTGTCTGAATGAAAGATAAGAAACTAAATATACCACACAAAGCCATAGACTATTGAGGCCTGGCCAACATTCCTGACGCCTGACATTGGATCCATGGGTGGTGAAATCTTGTAACAAATGAATTGTCTTGAAATTAACTATTAGAAACTTACTTGTGTGGAGAGAACTAAAGGAAATAATTTGAGGGTCTAGGCATGTCACCAATTTGAGAAGCGGTGGTCTGACCTCTTCAACGGTTGGACTTCAATTTAAGGAGGGTTGGAGATAGCGGAAGATAATTAGAATCTTAGCTTTATTGGAGCGCTATCTAAAGGGAAGGACCTGGGCGATGTGATTGAATTGTCTCAATGACTTTGCCACTTTGTTGTTGAGTGTTTTGTTAGTAATTTTGATTTTCTTAGAAGTGGGAAGAGCCTAATTTTGTATCTTGTATATTTCTCAGGTGCGGAAGGTAACATTTATAAACACCGTCCAAAAATCTGCACCGGGATTGCGGAAGGTAACATTCATAAACAACTAAAATTCTCAGGAGAGAGCTGATTGAGGAAGTCCGATCCAAGATGTAACTTTCTTAGGGATCGTTTGTACTATGATTCTTACGAGTAGTAGTACATGCTAAATGATGGCAGTGAAGATCTGCAGAACAAGAAATTCCTTCAAACTTTATTGTGGATATTCAGTTTTTTGAAATTGCTCCCTGTCAGTAGCTAGTAGAAGTTGGAGGTGTCTCTCACTATTTCTACAAGACTTCTGCACATGTCAAAAACAATTTGTATGTAGTATATGTGTTGGATAGAGATAAGAAAATGTAAATAATCAAAACAGCCAAGACTTGTGGGAATTGTGTAGTTCCAGCGTATGTGATCATGTGTTTCCGCAAACATCATGAACTTTTGGTGGAACCGTACCTCCTCAAAATCCCCTGGTGTGAAAAAGAAAATCCCTCCACCTAGCCAACAAGCATCTCCCCCGTAAACTTAAATCTCAAGGCGGCCTAGGACTCTGACATCTCTGCATTACCAACCAAGCCCATAACCCCCCCCCCCCCCAAAAAAAAGCTAGCACATCCTCTCTACCATCACCACCAATATAACTTGTACCTGCAAAATGTCAGGGGTGAGCTTACTGCAAGCTCAATCAAGAATATCAAGGTAACAGTCCAAACTCATATTGTTTCATGAACACGTATCGCATCAACATGCTATTCCAGTTTAAAATAAACATGTATGTCAAGTCATGCATATGTAATTTTTTCATCGTTACAGTATCTTCATGGAACTTGGGGTGCTCACATACGCGCTTGCAGTTAGGAGTGAGTCAGCCTACCTCCGCATACACGCTCTCAACTGGGAGCAAAGTACCCACCTGCCAAGAGTCATTTCGGGAGCTCTTCCTTACATCAAAGAGGACTTCAAGAGTGTCGAGAAAAGCACAGTCCTGCAGGTTAAAAGAAGACACATCCTCCTCCTCCTCTAGGAAATTTCCATTTTCTCGATACGGGCAAAATTTATTATTATGTGTTAAATTAATTACAAGAAACAATTGTGATCAAGTATTCTTCATAGACGACCTGCTCCATAGCAAAGCTCAGTTTGCATGCTCGTGGACCTGGAAAAATATTGTCCACGGACTAGACCTCCTAATGGAAAGGCAAGATGGGATACATGGATCCTTGGAGAAGTATTCTTCACAGGCAAGACCTCATAAGGAAAGCGCTAGATGGGATGTATCTAAGGAAAATCAGGCAAGGTGTTCCAGAACAAATAGATCCCCTCCCTTGAGCCTACCTTCTCCACTTTTCTTTGGTATAACTTGACGCTTACCTTAAAGTCTCCCACCTTTATCCCATAGCGGCCCAGACCATCACAGAAATATCCAAGCCCTAAGAACCCACGTTCCCCTTGTCTTATTCGAAAGATCTTATCAATAAGACTACATCCCTCTTACTCCAGAGACGAGCTAATTTTGCCTTACGCAAAAAATGGCACTAACCGCACCAAATGAAGATACCATTCGGGCATAGGAAACTCCACAACCACCATCGACCCCATACTTTCTCATTGAATCCTTCACACAGCAAAGCCCAATCAAGCTTCATTGTTAGGGGGTAATACATTCTTTTCACTAGTAATGACAGTGTCCGTCAGTTACAGGGGTGGTGTGGTGAAATGTTCAAAACATGGGGAGTGGTAAGTGTCTTTTTGCCTAAACATTGGGGGTGCAAAGTGTCTTTAATACATTCAAGAAGGGTGAAATTCACTTACACCCCCTCAGTATAGCGAGCGACGAGGTTAGGGCTCAAATTGAGGCCTCCAACCAGGAGGTATCGTCGGCTTCCCATCAGAGAATGCCTGCTCCGGCGAGCTTGTGCATTGGGCGGGATCAGACACCGAGTTACACGATTGCAGGGAGAGGAAAATGGAATCGAATTCCTGTTCGAACAAGCGGTGAGTCGCAGCTTCCTGCTAAGTGTTCGACGAAATGCCCGACCGAGGATAAACTCTTGAGCACTTTGCTTCTTGTGATGATTCACGACTTAAGGTGCTCAATGATTCTGAAGTGTTGCATCAAGTATTTTCGAAGCATGGATATGTTGAGAGCATCAATATAGTCTAATGTTTCCCAATTTTTCAAACTCAAATACAGTATGCTAAGTCATTAGATGCTATTGTAGCTCTATATTCCTATCAAGTCAGAGATATATATGACGATTGTTGTGCCATGGAAATCAGTTTCGCATCACCTCACATGAAGGAAATTTCAGATCATGTTTTCTGCGAAAAGGAAGGTGAAGATGAGCGATTTCAAGCTGCAAGTCCCTCTATCCCTAACGAAATGGAGTTACAGGTGCCAACTACCTTAACGAAGGCAGCTCTTGACAATGAGTTTATCGACCAGGAGTTTCAATGGATATATGGGATGGTATTTGACCCAAGTATGACGATGAGCTGCCAGGTAAATGGGTTGCAGGGTTCAAATGAAGCCAATGGTGATCATTTTCAAGAAGAGATTGAAACTGAACTTTTACCGACGAAGGATGGTTATGGAGAGGCAAATTCAAGTGAAGGTAGGGCTGTACCAGTCGAGTCTAAGTCACATTTTTCGGGGGCTGAGAACCTGGTGGTGATGAGAAAGTTATAGGCACGGGAAGAATTCCACCATGACCTACCAGTGGCGCAAGTGTTAGAAGCTGAATTTGGTCAAATAGGATATGCTACAAAGACAATGCAATATGCATTTATCTTGAACTCATCCATAACTCAGGTATTGCTTAAATTTGATAGCCTTAGCTTTGGCATAAATGAAGTTCATGTTCATAGTACTTTAGTTGGTGAAATGCTGAACTTCTTGAAAAATGGGAGTTCTGGGGAGAACTAGAGAGTTGTGAACACTGTCATGGACTCAAGTGCAATGCAAGGATTATGGTTCAGGGGGCCAAACCCTGGTGGAATTAGCCATTACATGTTGTTTGATCCTTGGCTGCAGGTGTAATACCCCGTTTAATCCGTAGGGGTAAAATAGTCATTAAAGAAGCATAATAATAATTTTTATTGGCAAAATAATATTAGAATAAATTTTCGAGTTTTGTTTGTAGAAAATTTTAGAATAATTTTAGATTAACAATCGTGAAATAATACGTTAACGTTTCGTAAATTTAGTTAAAATTATAGTTTTAACGCGTGTCCGACCACCGCGAGACTAGGTAAGTCTGTCACACACAATCACTAGAAATAATGGTGCTTCACCCACACCTTATACTTTTATCTCTCTCATCCTCACCAAATTTTTGCCTTCACGGCAAAACAACTACAACCGCCTCCAACACCTCATCACCGCCCCAACACCCTTCGGGAAACTTCATCACCGCCCTCAACTACTTGGCCGCCAAGCAACCTGCTCTATTTAAGAGCCTCACCAGCCACCACCAGCAGCAGCAGCCCCCACAACTCCACCTTCACCACCGTCCACATCGTCATCACCACCATTGTTGTGCTTCGGCAAAAGCAACACACCACCACCACTGTCGTCCTCTGCTCTCTCTCACTCTCTGAAAACAGCAGCTGCAACGAAAGCAGAGGTGGCTGCAACCACCTCCACCACCATACCCGCCATTGTTGCCGGCGGCAACAACCTACGAGCAAACCCACCACCACCACCACTTTCACCCCTCAGCTCTCTCTCTTCCCCTCTCTATTACCCACTGCTTTCAGGAACCTACAGCAGCAGCAGAAGAAGAGTGGCAGCAGCCACCCCTCCACCGCTGCCACCATTACTTCCGGCGGCAAGGTGCTCAAGCTAACCCACTGCCCGAACTTCTCTCTCATCTCCACCCTCTCTTCTCGTTCGTGTATCTCCGCGACCTGAAGCAGAGCCCAAGGCAGCAGCAGCAGCAGCAGTAGAAGCCTTAGCCGCTGCAACTCCCAGCCACCATTGTTGCCGGCCAAAATTCCGGCGAAAATCAGCCCATCACAACCAGTGCCACCCAGTCCCTTCCGTTGCTTCCAGTAGACTCTTGGGAGGCCGACTAGATCAGTAGCAGGTCCAGAACCTGCCAAAGAAGCCATTAAAGCCGGCGGGTGAGCTTCAACTCCGGCGACTCCGACTTGAGACTTCGACCCGACTCATATCTTCACCGTTTCCGGCCATTTTTGGCCTAGGTACGTGCTATACCCTCTGTTTAGTTGTTATATGAAATCAAAATCAAGAATTGGTATCTAAAATCATGACTAGAGAAGCTAAATCAAATTTGTTGTTGAAAAGGGGGTTAAAGTGTATTTTTCAGAAATTATAATAACATGACAAAGGGGGTTGTTTGGAGTTTTCAGAAACTAGGGGGTGCCTAGAGTATTTTAACATAACTGTTTTAGAAATAAATAGGGTATTTGTTAATATAATTTGGGGTTTATTTAACTACACACTTTTAGTTAAAAATAATAATAATAATAATAATAATAATAATAATAATAATAATAATAATAATAATAATAATAATAATAATAATAATAATAATAATAATAATAATAATAATAATAATAATAATAATTTTTGTATTAACAATAATTTCTAAAAATAGTAGTTTTTGTTCTCGTCTTGAAAATTGATTCGGGTGAAGAAAATAGTAAACGGGTGGTTTGTTAAAAATTATAATAGAGCGTTTTTGTTAAAAACTTGCAATAAATGATGTTTAATCACTTAGCTTATTAAATTAGTTGTTAACTTGTAAAATTAGACTTTTCACTATTTCTAAATAATATAGTATCGTGTGAAGTTTCTCTTAAAAACATAATAGTCGAAATATTACTTTGTCATTATAATTCAATTAGTTCTTAAGTATAATTTCTTTAGTTCATAAATTTATTAATCTAAATAGTCACTTTTAAATAATAATAATAATAATAGTTGAGTTGTTTCATTTCTAGGAAATTATAAGTGGGTAATAAAATGATAGAAATATAAATAGTGGGGTTTAAGTTGATATAAATACTCTTTAAAGGCTTATAGCATTTTATTTGGATATTTGTTGACGTAGAAGACACGATTTGTAGGTGACGTCTTTGTAGGCCCGAGCCACTGCTAGAACGCGCTTTTGCTACAGAAAGTAAGGTAAGTGAACATGCCAAGCCTTGCGTGCCAAGCTCCTTTCGTGTCACAAGTTGTTTTAATAGTTGTCTCGAAAAGTATTTGTTATTTATTTACATGTTTATTTCAGATTTTCATGCATTTTAAAGAAGTTGTTTTGCTTGATATTGTCACACGAAAAATAATAAGAATACGTAACTAACGTAAAGTGGAAAGAGTTGTACGGGAGAAGCATATTATTGTCGTATTGACTTTGTTCACTCGGCCTGAGATTAGATTGGTCGTGTTGGCTTCGTCATCTCGACCCGTTTTTATTTTAACCCGGTCGCAACCTGTCGGGTCGCTCCATGTACTCACCTCTCTGGCCGCAAGAAGTCTTAGGGGGGTGCCGGCACTTAAGGTCTTGGATGCGTAGAGTTAGTAGATTCTTCCCCATGTCAACAGAGTTAATAATACTGTTTCTATGAGATATGGATATTTAAGAAAGAAGAAGAAAGAGATTGGGACTAATCATCCCCGTTTGAAAGATGAGAAAGGAAGATCAAAAGAAAGAAAATCTTATAAGTGTTTTTACTGGATGCATCAGGTTCACTTCTTACAGTTTTACAGTTTATATTTGAGTTCCTGATTTACTCTGCAAGTTTTACAATTTTTATGATTTATTTCCTCTTTATATTTATGGTAAAAAGAAAGTTATGCCTCATCTTCCGTTTTACGAGCTTGGGTGTCACTTACTCAGTATTTCCATGCTGACTTTGAAAAGTGCGGTTCATGTTTTCTTCCCACCGCAGGTTTAGGAGCTGAAGACTGGTGTAGCTGGGGGAACGAGACTCACGTAGTTGGATTTCACCTTGAGTAGAATCCAGTTTTGGTTAGTTAAGAATAATGTAGTAGTTTTAGAAACGCTTGTGTAATATCTAGAAACTTTTGTGTTATGTAATAAATAAATATTTTGGGATGTTATGCTTTTGATTTCCGCCGTTACTGACAGCATCGCCCTCCCGGTCTTGTCCGAGCCGGATAAGGGGGTTGTTGCAGCTGGAGTTAATTAATGAATCTGGGTATAGCTCACTTTCTATTGCACAACAAAATACTCTTGTTGCTAATCTCATAGTATTAGAAGGGCATATGGATTTATATGGTCAAGATATAAAAGGTGGTATTCGAGTGGATTGTCATTGCATATTTCCAACCATTTTTAAGTATGCGCCCCTATTTTCAGGAGCCAACACTCGGAAATGGGGTGAGCTAACTGCTCTTTGCTGGAAACTTTTCAAAGTGTGTTATATTACAGTACTACTTGTGGTATTAGTTCTTACCAAAAAAGGATGTTTAAATTATTACTCCGAGCAGAAAAGAAGCATGTGAATTGTTTTAGAAGAGACTATCAAAGGAATTCTCACCGTTTTTTTTAGCCTGGTGTATGGGTTTAATTTTTGGGTTAGTTCTCAAGATAGAAAAGACCACATATTTTGTGAGAAAATGGGAAAGAAGGAAAGAGAATCAATTGTCAATGTAAGCTTCATGGGTGATAATGGGCTGCTGTTTAGATTCATGGCTAGGAGTGTGAACTTGGGGATTGCTGATATCATTTGTGGAAATGCTAACTGCTAAGTGGTCACACCTGGCTGGCTACAAGGGTTGAGAGGAGCCTTTTGAGGAAACCAACTAACGGTGTTCTCTGCCACTATGAGAAGGATGAGGAACAAATTAAAGTGCTTGAGTTTGAATTTATTTCACTACAAATGAAGGAAAGGGTTTCCACTTATAGCTATAGATCTGGAAAACTGGTTGCTACTTCAAGTAATAACTTGTTCCTTGAGTTGGATTATGCAGCAGATAGTAAGCTCAAAGAGGAACACTTAAATGGGTTTGAAGGTGAGGAAAAAAGGACTCAACAGCTTCAAACAGTGGTGGAGCTGAAATGTCATATCCGTACATGGCTACATATTATTGTCATCATGGTACCTTGGTGGATAATTGATGCATTGAGTTGCTGGGCAATGAAGGTTGACAAGGAGCTGCTAGTAAGAATTGCCATCAAAGTTGTAGAAATCTGAATGTCTAACAGTTAAACAAAGAGAACAAGAAATCTTCTTTTTGTGGTGGGCATCAGTTACTTCTCTTGGATCGTTTTGATCCTTGAGGACAAGGATTTCACAAGGGGAATAGTTTGTCATGAAACTGGGGGTTCTTGGTGAAATTAATCAAAAGTGGGGTTTAGTTTTCAATTTAGTACAATGTAAGGGTTCATGTTGTATTTTTCTATTCCTAGTTGTGAAACGGTGATATACACCAGTATTGTGGATGAGAGAAATCATTCAATCAATGTAAACAATTTCTGAAATTCTTCCTCAAATTCTCTCTGTATATCTCCCTCTCTTTGATTCTTCTTCTTCTTTGTTATCTTTCACTGTAATTCGCCGGAAATCTTCCGGCAAGGGCAGGAACTGCTCAGTTCCCGACAAAAGGTTAATCCACCCTAATATGTACTCTTAAACAAATGCATTTTTTTTTATTCCATCGCATTTCTCGCATACGTTTATGAACATGGTGCATTAGTACAAGCAAAAGTTGAGATTGACTTAAGACAGAGTTTACTGGATTGGCCTTTGGTTGTAAGGGTAAATCTGTCCAAAAATATTGAAATTATGAAGTTACCATGTCGACTAGCAGGGTGAAACTGACAACAAGTTTGGTAGTCAAAAGGGGTATGAGTGAAGTTTCCCAATCTAGGAGGGGTGTAGGTGAAGATCATCCTAAACTGAGGGTGTGTAAGTGAAACTTAGCCAATTTTTTTAGGTCCAACTCCATTACCAAAATCTTCGCTTTCTCCATCCATCAGATCCGGGGGTTTCTCCTTGAACCGCAGACGCCAATAGAGTAGACTAGTACCAAAAGCCTCGACGGCGACGGCAACGATGATGAGATTAACGGCTAGATTTGCTCCAGGAAATGGTAAAATCCGCCCTCCATTCCATGTTCCTCTTTGCTATTCTTCTTTTAGTAATTCAATTCATTCTCAGTCTCTTGTTAACTGCCCTCTCACAAATCAATCAACTACTCACCATAGCGATGCTATTACTCAGTTTGAATCCATGATTCAAATGCGACCCCTTCCTTCCATCATCCACTTCAATAAGCTCCTCACTTCTCTTGTTCGAACTAAGCACTTTTCCACTGCCCTCTCTCTATTCACCAAGTTGGATCTTTTAGGAGCCCAACAACACTACCACAAGATTAGGCCTGATCTTTACACGCTCAGCATCGCCATCAATTGTTACTGCCGTTTGAATCGAGTTGCCTTTGGATGCTCTCTCCTGGCTAGGATTCTCAAACAAGGCTATGAACCAGACGTGGTAACCTTTAATACTCTTATCAATGGCCTTTGTCTTGCTGGCCGGATAGATGCTGCCATTCAGCTCTTTGACGAATTAGTCCTCAAAGGCTATCGTCTAGACTTAATCACTTGCAATACTATCATCAACGGATTGTGCAAGACCGGTAGAACAACTGAAGCTATTCGCCTCCTCAGAAGGTTGGAAAGAACTAGTGGTTACGAGCCTAACATTATGACTTACACTACTATCATTGATGGCCTCTGTATAGACCAGCACTTAGACGAGGCTTTCAATTTCTTTTCAGAAATGATTGCCAAGGGCATTTCCCCAGATGTTGTTACATACACTACCCTCATTCTAGGAGTTTGCAACTTCGGACAGTGGAGCCAAGGCACCAGATTGCTCTATGAAATGGTTCACATGAATATCTCGCCTAACAACCAGACGTTCAACATTATGGTCGACTCCCTATGCAAAAAAGGGAGGGTTAAGGAATCTTGGCAAGTGGCTGCTTTCATGCTTAAAATGGGCTGCCATCCAGATATCATCACATACAATTGTCTGATGGATGGATACTGTTTGCTAGGACAAGTTGGCAAGGCAAGAAAGTTACTTAATACTATTGTCGCCAAGGGTTACACTCATAACGTCGTCAGTTATAGTACTTTGATCAATGGGTTCTGCAAACACAAACAGATTGGTGAAGCTATGACTGTCTTTGAGGAAATGACTCACAAGCAAGTTCTTCCAAATACAGTAACCTATACTACTCTCATTGGTGGATTGTGTCAAGCTGGAAGAACTAGAGACGCACTTCATCTTCTCGGCAAGATGAAAGGTCAAGGCATATTCCCCAATGCATTCACATACGCTACTCTGTTGGATGGCTTTTGCAAAAACCGTAAACTTGATGAAGCAGTTACATTTTTGGAACAACTTGAAAGTGAAGAATTTGAGCCTAATATTGTGATGTATAGTGCGGTTCTGGATGGTCTGTGCAAAGCTGGAAGACTTGGCGCTGCTCGGGAGCTCTTCTCGAAACTCTCTGCCACGAGACCAAAACCCAACGTTCAAACATACACTATCATGCTGAATGGATTTTGTAAGAATAGCCTATTTGATGAAGCAAATCAGATGTTACATAATATGGAGGAAAATGGGTGCATGCCAGATTTTTATTCGTATTCCACTGTTGCTGATGCATATTTAAAGAATAGAGAGATGGAGAAGGCAGTTATAGTTCTTGAGAGGATGCGTAAGAGAGGTATTGCGGTTTGTACAAGCACAATAAGGGTTATATTTCAAATGTTGGATGATGATGGGTTAAACGAGACTTCAAAGGAGGTGCTTAAGCAATTTTTGGGTATCACTGTTTACCCGAAAAAAAGTGCTTAAAGTTTTTGAAGTTGCTTACAATGCTAGAGCTGGCTGGACGACGACTGTCAACAAAGGTGGGCAAATATTTTGATGCAAATTCTCTTGAATATATCAGGTTATCTGATTTTACTCTGTTTGCCAATGTGATATATTTGTACATTAAAACATGTTTCAGATGAACAAGACATAAATTAGCATAAACATTTCCGCATTCTGGCATTCTACATGAAATGAAGGTTCTTCGGCATTCTCAATCCCTTCTTAGCTTCCCTCAAAATCAATCATCACCTTAACAGGGGAGGAGTTGATGGTGTTGCCATTAATCAGTTCTAGACGATGCTTCGAACGTGACTTATGCCTATAGTTCAACTAACTCCTCACCTCACTTGTTTGAACAAAGCTCTATTCCACCGCCCTTTTATTAGTCAGAATTTCCTATTATTTTAAGTTTCCACAAGAATTAGGTACTAAGATGCTAGAATTAGAATACTGCTGAAGTGTGAGGATCACTATTAGGCTGGGAGCTATCCTTCTAAAATTTATTTTGTCCTGGTGATAAAAATAATTGATATTTGAGAAATCCTCAAATAGATAGGCCCAAACAAAAGCCTAGTGAATATTTTAGAAATACACCATAGTGACGGTTACGTGTACTCCATTCGAGCATATCATCTGTTTTTTGAGGGAATGGATCCACTGTTCCAGTTTTGAGAATCAATGGGTAAAGTAGGCATTAACGTCTTCTAGGAGAACAGAATGCGACTTCTCAGGACTGCACTATATGCTTAAGTTTTGTCATGCTCATTTTCTTGAACTTCCGTTTTGTTAGAGCTGCTCTAATTCTTAAATGCTACTTAACTGGTACTGTTACTCTCTTTTGTCTTTTATGTTCATAAGTGACTTATTCACTTTACAAATCTTGTTTTCATCTTTTTTCTTTTTCCTTGCCAGGTCAACCAGCAGAGCTTGAAGGAATGCTTATTTCTCACCCTGAAACTATTAGATGCTGTCGTGATTCTGCAAGAAAACTTTGAAAGTGGATGTAAATCTGTTGTACTTCTACGTTGTTCGCTCTCCCAATAGTTCACTATCTGAAGAAGATATGCAGAAATTTTTTGCAGAACAGGTATGATTTCAACTGCTTATGATGTCAAAAATGAAGGAAATTGGAAATATAGATGGTGTAGCTGAACTAGTTGGGATTTAATTTAGTGCTTTAGGCACATCGAGCAGATATGAGAATTAAAGGAATCATTTGGGTCCAAATACCCCAATCACCAAACTCAAAATCACTTTATTGAACCACGTGAACTCTTTGATCTAGCCTGATCTATGTTGTAGATATGTCCCTACAAACCATCCTGTTTAACTCGTCTCGTGCCTCATCTATTCATCCTCTTCTGCAACTGAGACACCCCTTGACCAGCAGCTACCCTAAATGGAGAACTTAAACCATTGACAAAAGGGAGAGCTTATACCATCAACAAATCCATATCAAACTGGGCCTCTAAGGAACTAGTTGCAGATCACCATTGACCTCAATCATGTAGTTTTAATTGCCTTAAGATCTTTCAGGATATCATTATGTTTGGTTTGGAACCTGGATTCCAATATTCCATTGTGATGGACGATGACTTTGTATCAGTTTTGTTAGACAAACTTCTCACCAATCCGACTTATTTTATTTTCTTTCTTCTTGGCTTGCCATAGCTCCAAGTTCAAGGAAATTTGGGTGCAAGCCTTGAACAACCTTAGATGGCCGCATAACTGCCACAGTTCCTAAAAGTTGTTCATACAGCTTTTTCCAACTTCATACGGGATTTATTAGCTTAAAAAACACCAGAACAGCCTTAATCGAATAAAGAAAATATTATTTCAGAAGAGGACAACCATAACATCAGTATCTGAATGAAAGAGAAGAAACTAAATATACCACACAAAGCCACCCACTAAACCTAGTAGGATAAGTCAGCTAAATCACTGGCTTGCAGGACAGGCTTCCAGATCACTGTTGCTGGCTTATTTTGCCGCCTAGTGTTGACAAAGAAGAGCCCTCGTTGCATCTGACTAACTCATGATATCCCGCCTGAACTTCATTGAAGTCCATAAAAAAATTGATTTTCAGGGACCTGGCATTTGTTTGGGAGCCTGTAGTTGGTGAACCTGTAGTTGACTATCCGAGGCCTGGCCAACATTTCCACCAAACCCACTGCCACCTCCCATGCACGTCGCCTATGTGTTTCAAACAACTAATAAATTCTAATCAACTCTCAAAACATCTTAAATTCAAAGCAATTAGAATATCTGATTCCCTTCCCTTATGTAAGTCTCCCCAAGTGTTTCAAACAATCCTCTGCAGAGTGCAGGCGACTCAGAAGTTCTCAATATTTCCTTCAATTCGTTGACCACCCAACCCCGCACATCTAAGGCCACAAGGACCTTGAACAAAAGGGATTGCATGGTGCAGGTGAAACCAGGGAAAATTTGATCTTGAAACGTGGAAAATTCCGTCTGTGATTCACTGGGAGAACTTAGTTGCAGATCACCATGGATCTCCATCATAAACATCTAGGCCTAGTTTGGGTTAGGGGATAATGATTTGAGATCCCCTCCCCTTTCTTTCCTGTGTTTTGGTGAGGAGATATGAAATCTCCATCATTTCCCTCCTTCCTCATTTTGCCCAAAATTATCTATCACCCCGGGGTTGGGATGTAATAGAAACAAAAGGAGGGGATAAGAGGTGATTGTCAGAATGACCAAACTGCCTGCAAACAATCCCCAAAATTGCTAATCTTCGTCCCAATAACCCCTCATCTCCTCCAACCTTCTTTCCTTATAAAACCCAACCCCATCGCCTCCACCCACCAACTCAACCCTCTTTCACCGTCACTGCCACCACCGCCGCCGCTCATCCTCATCGTCTCTCTCCTCTCCACCATCATATCTGACCCAGACAACTACTGACCAAACACCGGCAAACCAGACCTAACAGCCCCCAACCAATGTTCATATCAAACACCATCGAACACCACCTCCCTCCACAAATTTCAACCTCATGACCACCAAATCGACCCATCTCAACACCCAGTTGAAACCAAACCAAAGTGACCCACCTTTCACTCCAACAGAGGCAGAGAGAGATCGCAACCTCCAATTGAAACACAATGAAACAGCCCCTCCCGTGAGTTCCCTCATCACCCAAACACAGAACAACAAATCATATCCCAACTCACATCCAAGTAAACATCACATTGTTTATGTTGTACCCCTACCCAAACGAGGCCGTAGTGTAACTTGCCTCTGGAACTTATTTGTTATTAGTATGTTTGTTCTTTTGGAATTTTGATTCTGTGGTTATGTATCCGCTATGTTAGGCGAAGTTCTTATCAAGTAAATTCTTCAGTTTCTTTCTTCTTGATTTTCTAAACCTTCGGTTCTTCTATCTTCTTTTGCTTAAATCTACCTACTCTCTAGGAGCTTTCTATAGCAGGAGTGTCTTTTTAGTTTCACTAGTCAAGAACTTTCTATTTTCCCTCTCTATTTAGTCTTTCAGATTCATATTCCATTTAGCTGGGCTCTTTCCACATATTGTGATTCAAGTCAGCGTTGTATAGAAATTTAGCATCACAGAGATTGGGAGGCAATGTGCAACTCTTTAAGGCAGAGGGAGTTCAGTATTATGGTTCTGCAAGATGGTTGGATTTTTAAATGAATGTGAGAACGATGTGAAATTGAACTGTCACAAATTTTACTGTTGGAATTTCACCCGCGGGGGCAAGAGCTAAAGGAAAGACGTAGGTGAAAGGAATCAAATGATTCCAGTACTGAAGAAATCAAACAACAAGAAAGAAACAACTTTATTGATTTTCTGGAGAAAATTTGACAGAGCTTCGCTTCATTTTTCAGGAAGACGAAGGAGAAGATGATGAACCCTAGAGACGGAGAAGGGGATTTATATCCCAGTACACCAACGGTCTTATTTCAGACCGTTGGATCTCAAGGCTTGATCTCAGCCGTTCACAATTTAGAGGAAATTCAACTAAGGCCCAGAAAGTTTGGCCTGACTTACAAACAGCTTTAGCAAAATCAAATAATACAAAAAACTTTTGTAAATGACAAAAGAGCACCAGGGTAAATGCTGAGCAGAGAACTTATGAGAAAAGGCAAAAAAAAGACCCCTTTTGACTTGTTTGTGCAAGACCTTCTTCTTTTGACTTGTCTTGAAACCATTTTGTCTTCATTTTGTGCTAGAGCTTCTTCTTGTCTTTGTTCAAATCTGCTAATACCCTCCCTCAAGTTAATGGTGTTGGAGAGACCATTAACTTGGACTTCAGATAGTCAAATGCAGCTCCAGCCAGTCCTTTGGTGAATAGATCTCCTAGCTGATCTGCAGAGTAAACAAATTCAACCAGTAATTGCTTTCTTAACACTTTTTCCCTTATGAAATGATAGTCTAATTCTATATGCTTTGTTTTGGAATGCATGATGGGATTAGCAGTCATGTGAATTGCTGATTCATTGTCACAGAAAATAATTGGAGGTTGTTTTAAGAAAATATGCAAGTCTTGAAACAAATATTGAAACCAAGTAGTTTTTGCAGCAAATGTTGCCAAATCTCTATATTCTGCCTCAGAGGATGATCTAGTTGTTGGAATTGCGCCCTAGAGGCAATCAATTAATTGTGACAAATATATGGATTTACGATTCATTATGTTATCGATATGGAGATATGCTAACATGAATGAAGTCCTTAGAATATAAGGTGTTATATTCTTAAATATCCCTAGTCAATTATAATGATTAATGGGACACTCATCTATAGACTAGTATGTGGCTGGATTGATATGGAGATATCACGATCCAACACATGGGTATGCATTAGGAGTAATGGCATACTGGATGACCCACGACGAAAAGGATACATTAGATTATGTGAAGTCACAATCGCTTTTCGTAGTGCTAATATTATTGCAATCCTTAGACTTGAAGTCACTAGATACTCTAGTTGTGGAATATTGTGCTTTGATGTTATCAAACGTTACACCGTAACTGGGTAATCATAAAGGTGGCTATCGGGCATGATAGGAAGCAAGCTTAGAGATCGTAGTGATGTAGATAGGATTTGTCCCTCCCACATAATGGGGGTAAATATCCACGGCCACTCGAGGGATGAGGCTTATTGAATGTCTGGCCAGACTCAGATAAATTAATATAGAGATATTAATGTTATCTGCAAGTATAAGCATATTCCCAGGATCGAGGAACTATGGATTGGATATACGAGTGTGACTATTTATGTCTCGTGTCCAATCCGGATATGGAGACAAAGGGATAATGCAATATGATATATTGGGCACAAAGGTTTGTCGGGATCACTGACTATTTCTAGTGGTTGGGTGGCATGGATGTGTTGCTAGACACCGCTCCATGTTAGTAATAGTTACTACCAACTATATAGAAACCTATGGGGTCACACGTCAAATAGAGTAGAGCTAGATTTGGGATTAATTAATATGGATTAATTAATAGAAGGATCATTGTGCAACACCTTGCAAACTTAGTAGGACTAATTTGCAAGGAAGGGAATAATTCTAGTTCATCTAGAATTAGGAAACTCTTTTATGGAAACAACAAGGAGTTGTTGGAGTATATAAAGGAGGCTCTAGCTTCCTTCCCACTACATGAGTTATTATTAGTTATAACACAAAAGTGGGAGAGAGCAAAAAGAGAGAGCAAGACAAAGAGCTAGGGCCGAAACCCTAGCCCCGTCCGCCCCTCTACCCGACGGCAAAGAGGAGGCCGCCCCCTCCCTTGTGCCTTGTTGCTTTGTTGCTTTGATCTTCATCCCTCTTCCTCCAGGGTTCAAGCTAGCACTTGATTGAAGGAAGAATCTAGATCTCACCTCTAGACGTGGATCAACCGTAGAGACGAGGACATCATTCTTCGTGTGATCTCACAAATCAAAAGGTACACATCTTCTATGTCCTTGATCATGTTATGATGTCTCTTCATGTGATCCTTGGTGGGCTTTGAGTAGGATTAATTTTTGTTATTCCGCTGCGTTACCTACGTCAAAACCCAACAGTGGTATCAGAGCCACAGGTCGTAGAGCATAACATGATATTATGTGTTTACGATTTCAATTCATACACCGTATTATTGTTTATTACGCGAAAACTGAAAAATTGGCATAGTAGATGCAATATTGAATTTGATTCAAACAAACAAGACCCAATTTAACATTGGATGTTAGAATTGGTGAGTTTAATCACATAGGATGTGAATAATTGGGTTCTTGAAAAAATTAGGGTTCATGGGCACATGCTTGGAAAAGGGGTTTTCCAAGTATGGAAATAATTAAACTTGGGCAACAAGGAAGAAGTTGTTTTGGAAACAACTAAACTTGGGAAACAAGTAAGAAGTTGTTTATGGAAACAACTAAACTTGGGAACCAAGGAAAGTATTATTTTGGAAACAATACCATAAGGGTGTTTTGGAAACAACCCAACAAGGACGGAATTGTTTATGGAAACAATTCCATGTATTGTTTATGGAAATAATTCCATGAATTGTTTATGGAAACAATTCCATGAGGAGGTGTGGCCCATGTAGGGACCGCCCCTCTCTCTCCTTGCCGCCCAAGTAACACACGGCACAAGAGGGGCCGGCACACCCTAGCACACGGCCTAGCCGTGTGGGCTATGGGCCGGCCGGCCCGGGCCTAGTGTGGCGGTTCCTTGGTTGATTTCGGCCATTCTTTGGTAAATCCTTTGGACCGTTGTGAAACCCTAGTTACCCAATTTCATTAAAATTAAACAAGCGCGTTAAAAATTGGTTTTAACTGTATTATGTGCTTTATTGCATGGTGGATGGATATGGCCTAGGATTGTGGATGTTTATTGTTTTGTGGTTTGGTTTACGGCCTGCGAGCTGATCAAATTAATGTAATAATTAATTAAGTTTTACGGCCTGCGAGTCGTCTTTTTCTCCTCGACATGTGAGGCTTTTGTTATTTATTTATTCTAGATGTTAGGCTAGAATTAGAAGTATTTAGATGATAGCCAAGAACATGGAGAAGAAGACCGGAGAACCAAATGAGCCAAAAGACATCCCTAGGCGCGCAGCTATGGTGGAGCACATGGAGATGAGCTTGTCACTTTAGGGCATATAGATATTATCATTGGCTTGGTAATATCTTAGTCTAGGGGCCATATCCATGCCACGTTATTTTCTTTTGTGGATGTTTATTATTCATGCCTTGTTATTTATTTTGTGTGTATGGCGCTACAAGCAAAACGATAACAAGATAATAATAAACAAGGTTGGTCTTTTATTGTGGATGGCCCAATCCAAATAAGTAGACCATGTTGATAAGATCAACCAAACAACTTAAAAGAAATCCCTCAATTAAATATTGCGTTTTGCCTTCTCTTGCCAAAACACCCTTCATGATCATGGCCTATTAAAATTCGGGCTTGCCAAAGCAAGGCGATTTTAATTTTTCATGATGTGTTGCGGACGACGCAAGCTAGTAATGCGTGTATGTTGAAAGCAAGAGGTTGGACGCAACTAGGCAAGAGTCAATTGGATTGATGAGCTTAGAGGCATGACAATTAGGTGTTATCTAAAGGATAAAGAATAGAGAGTTATTCACCTAATTGGACCAAGAGTTGCATGGGATGCAATTGGAATGGTTCCTACCTAAATAACCAATTCTTGGGTGACTTGCCAAAGCAAGCTCAAGAAGAAGTGAAAAAGGGATCTTGGACCCACTAGAAAATATATAAAATATTTTCCGCATTAATGGTGAGGGCTATTAATCCGAGAAAAATAGTGGGAGCTATATTTAATAATTTAAATCCTTGTTGAATATAGTTGTACGTCACAATGCTTTGCATAATCCTATAAGTGTTGAATACCCATCGCATTAAACAAACAAACGCGACTTTATGTCCATGAGATGGACAAGATGTCTGGAATCCATTTTCTACATTGGTATAAAATTGAGAATTGTTCTCAAATAAAGGAAATATGTTGTACATTGTAGAGCATAAATTTCTCTTCCCACCAACTACCAAAACACACTAAAGCCTTATGGAAGGAACATCAAAGAATGGTTCTTTGGATGTAACTTGTCTCATGTCAAGCTCCCATGGACTCTAAGCTTTGGAAGCAAGATGAGAAATTTGGAGGCATATGATATGATCATACGAGCTTGTCATGAAAGGCTTGAGGAGTTGCTCCACTTTGCAATCTCTTGCTTAGCACTCGTCATGGTCAAGATGGAATAAGTTCGGGCTTGCCAAAGCAAGACGACTTAGTTCATCGAAATATGACGCGACGACACAAGTTAGTAATGTGTGGCTGCTGAAGCAAGAGGTGAAGCGCAAACTAAACTATCTCAATAGGATTGAAAGCTTAGAGACTGGGAGTTATCTATAAGATAGATAAAGAATAGATAGTTATTCTCCCAAGTGGACCAAGAATTGCATCGGATGCAATTACAGTTTTGTTTTAAAGTTGATTTACTCAATATGATTGAAAAATCACTAAACAAAACACTCATAATGGGCATGGGCAAAAACTGTTAATAGTTAACAGCATGGGTAAGGGCAAATGGTTTGCGCCGAACCCATGAGTATAAAGCAAGCCTGTTGCTAAGACCAAGTTGCCTCGAAGTCCCATAGGTGGTGTAGAGGAAGAGAGACTACCCAAAGTACATGGAAGTAAATAATAAAGGAATTATGAATTCCGACTTGGGTATTTTATTATAAAATTCAATGTGTCTATCTCAAGAGTATATGATACTAGATGAGGATCTCACATTTATAGAAATGAGGAGGATCTCAAGAGACGAAGACAATTGGATAAGGAAGAAATAATCCTACACGTAGGGCTATGAAGCAAAGGGTTGCTAAAAAGCCGTAGGGAATTATTCCTACCTTTCAGAAATTGTTCATGAATTAGACAAAAGGGATAATGTCCCTGCTATGAGTAGGACCATTATCATAGTTTCTTGTTTGGACAAGAAAGCTCCTTATCATAATAAAAGGACAAATGTTGTTCCATTTATTATGGTATGCATTATTGTAATGCAATTTTGTCTAAGTGGATTCTATATCCATGATCATGATAATTTCATCTATAACATTAATACCTAGATGTTTGCATATAATGATATGAACTTCACTTATCTTTAGCATTATCGTTTAAAACCCATAAATAAGAGATACATATCTGGAACTCCATTAGGATGGATTTCTGGGACTCATTTGATTATTGAATCATATGAGACATGTAAGACTTATTAGGCAAAGATATGATCTTTTGGGAATCATACATATTGATGTATGAAGGCCGCTAAGCACAAATACTAAAGATGGTTTTAGTACTTCATCATATTTACTGATAGGATCAGAGAAATATGGATTTGTGTATCTTATGAAGAAACAAATCAGAATCCTTTGAATTGTTCAAAGTATTCAGGAATGAAGTAGAGAACCAACTTGGCAAAAGTATTTAGACTCTACGATTGGATCATAGAAGAAAATACTTGAGCCAAGAGTTTGACAAAAATCTATGGGAGTATTGGATATGATCCAAAACTCGCTCCACCTAGCACGCCACATGGATTTGGCGTGTCTAAAAGGAGAGTTCGAACCTCGTAGGACACGGTTCGGACCATGATGAGTCAAAACAGAACTTCCATTTTACTTTTAGGGGCTATGTTCTAATTACAGCAAATTTCGCCCTTAACCTTATTCCATCAAAAACGGATTATGAAAAACACCATATGAGATATGGACTAGGAAGTGTCCTAGTATGTCATTCATAAATATTTGGGGTTATGATGTTTATGTAAAAGAGTTTACAAATAAACTTGGACCCAAGTCGGATAAATGTTTTGTGGGATATCCTGAAAAGGATATTATTTCTACAACCTAATCGAGAACAAACTATTTGTTTCTCGAACCACAGTGTTTCTAGGAAGAGATTGTCTCTAAAAGAAACAGTGGGAGGACAGTAGAACTTGAAAAGTTCAAGAACCACAATAGAACATTGATCCGTTTGATGGAACATGAGCAGGATCACAAGGTGTTGTGGAACAACCTACTCAGATAACACAAGAACCTCGTAGGACAGGTAGGATATATCGAGAGACTAGAGAAATAAGGATTTCTCATAACCAGTGATATATTGCTCATCGAGATGAGCCTACAACCTATGAGATGGCCACGTGTGGCCATACTCTCAGAAATGGCTTGGAGCCGTGAGATACGATATGGAATCCATGTATACCAACAAAGTATGGACTTTGGTGGAACCACCTGAATGGGTAGGACCCATAGGGTGCAAGTAGGTTATGAGGAAACCAACATGGATGGTAATATGATTACTTTTAAGGGACAACTGGTTTGAAAGGGTTTCATGAGAATTCATAGTATAGACTATGACGAAATCTTTCCCCAGTTGTGATGCTTAAATCCATTCGCATCTTGCTTGTAGCAATCTGTTTATAGATTGAGTCAAGCTTCTTGGAGATTGGATTCTTCGAATTTATGATGCAATCAAAGGAGTTTGGTTCCATCAAAAAAAAATTGAAGATGATACTTGTGTCTACAAGAAGGTTAGTGGGAGCATAGTTAAATTTCTGGTCTTGTATGTAGAGACATATTAATCATTGAGAATAATGTCTCTACTCTGCAATCTATTAAAGATTGGCTAGAGAAATTGATTTCCAATAATTGACTTAGGCGAGACAATCTATAAAATCTATGGAGATAGATTAAAGTAATTGTTCAGTCTGAGTCATGGTACATATATTGACAAGGTGTTGAAATGGTTCAACGTGAAAAGAATATTGATTCTTACCCATGTCACATGGAATTAGTCTTTGGAAGGCTAATTGTCTTACCAATTAGATTGGGAATGGACCGTATGAATTAGATTCATGAGATACGCCATGAGATGTACTAGGCCAGACGTGTCATAAAGCATGACACAAAGATAACAATCAAATCCAAGTGAGGTGTCACTTGATAATTATCAAGATTATCCTTAAGTACTTGAGAAGGAATAAAGGATGAACTCTTGATTAATGGAGGATAGGAAAGGTTTACTGTAAGGGGTTACAGTGATGAGAACTTCCATCTGACAAAGAAGATTTCAGATTATAGTCGAGTTTTATGTTTTGTGCTAGAGGGAGTGACTGTGAGCTGGAAAGGTTCCAGGCAAGATTCAGTCACTGATTCTAACATAGAGGACTGAGTAAATTAATGCATAAGATGCATTTATTCAGAATATTCAATCTCAATCAAATTGTTGATGGAGGAGATGTGAATATTTGCAAGGTGCCAGCATATGTCTCGCCCCTACACAGTGTAAGCGTGGAGGACCGCTGTAGATCAATAGGCATATGATGCAGGAGATTGACTCTAGTGCAAGTGGGAGACTGTTGGAATTGTGCCCTAGAGGCAATCAATTAATTGTGACAAATATATGGATTTACGATTCATTATGTTATCGATATG
This sequence comes from Linanthus parryae, assembly GCA_023055425.1. Lineage (NCBI taxonomy): Eukaryota > Viridiplantae > Streptophyta > Magnoliopsida > Ericales > Polemoniaceae > Linanthus > Linanthus parryae. Next base: position 176,882,156 of record JALGPY010000001.1, on the reverse strand, counting down.
GAGATATGCTAACATGAATGAAGTCCTTAGAATATAAGGTGTTATATTCTTAAATATCCCTAGTCAATTATAATGATTAATGGGACAATCATCTATAGACTAGTATGTGGTTGGATTGATATGGAGATATCACGATCCAACACATGGGTATGCATTAGGAGTAATGGCATACTGGATGACCCACGACGAAAAGGATACATTAGATTATGTGAAGTCACAATCGCTTTTCGTAGTGCTAATATTATTGCAATCCTTAGACTTGAAGTCACTAGATACTCTAGTTGTGGAATATTGTGCTTTGATGTTATCAAACGTTACACCGTAACTGGGTAATCATAAAGGTGGCTATCGGGCATGATAGGAAGCAAGCTTAGAGATCGTAGTGATGTAGATAGGATTTGTCCCTCCCACATAATGGGGGTAAATATCCACGGCCACTCGAGGGATGAGGCTTATTGAATGTCTGGCCAGACTCAGATAAATTAATATAGAGATATTAATGTTATCTGCAAGTATAAGCATATTCCCAGGATCGAGGAACTATGGATTGGATATACGAGTGTGACTATTTATGTCTCGTGTCCAATCCGGATATGGAGACAAAGGGATAATGCAATATGATATATTGGGCACAAAGGTTTGTCGGGATCACTGACTATTTCTAGTGGTTGGGTGGCATGGATGTATTGCTAGACACCGCTCCATGTTAGTAATAGTTACTACCAACTATATAGAAACCTATGGGGTCACACGTCAAATAGAGTAGAGCTAGATTTGGGATTAATTAATATGGATTAATTAATAGAAGGATCATTGTGCAACACCTTGCAAACTTAGTAGGACTAATTTGCAAGGAAGGGAATAATTCTAGTTCATCTAGAATTAGGAAACTCTTTTATGGAAACAACAAGGAGTTGTTGGAGTATATAAAGGAGGCTCTAGCTTCCTTCCCACTACATGAGTTATTATTAGTTATAACACAAAAGTGGGAGAGAGCAAAAAGAGAGAGCAAGACAAAGAGCTAGGGCCGAAACCCTAGCCCCGTCCGCCCCTCTACCCGACGGCAAAGAGGAGGCCGCCCCCTCCCTTGTGCCTTGTTGCTTTGTTGCTTTGATCTTCATCCCTCTTCCTCCAAGGTTCAAGCTAGCACTTAATTGAAGGAAGAATCTAGATCTCACCTCTAGACGTGGATCAACCGTAGAGACGAGGACATCATTCTTCGTGTGATCTCACAAATCAAAAGGTACACATCTTATATGTCCTTGATCATGTTATGATGTCTCTTCCTGTGATCCTTGGTGGGCTTTGAGTATGATTAATTTTTGTTATTCCGCTGCGTTACCTACGTCAAAACCCAACACTAGTGACAGGTGGCTGTTTCTTTGCAGCCCAGTGAATTGGGTTATTGCCCAGAAAAAGGACAAAACCACTGGTGCTTCTTATGTCAGATGGGTTACCAGCCCAATCTGCATCAGAGAATGCACACAAATGTAAGTCACTGGACTTGTAGAGAAGACCATCAATGGTGGTACCTCTTAGATATCTAAGAATTCTTTTAGCACCTAACATGTGTTGTGTGATAGGACAATGCATGAATTGACACAAATAATTCACAGCAAAACAGATATCAGGTCTAGTAAAAACTAAATATTGAAGAGCACCAAGCAACTGACTAAATGGAGCAGGATCAGGTAATAATTCACTGTCATTAAATGTGTATTTAATGTCAGATATAGTAGGAGTATTGCAAGGAGTACAGTTGTGCATATTAAATTTAGTAAGTAAATCATTGACATATTTAGATTGATGAATAAAGATACCGTTGTCATTTCTGTCAATTTGCAATCCCAGAAAATAAGTCAAGGGTCCTAAATCACTCATGTTGAATTCAGATTGTAACTGGGAGATAAGATGAGTGATGTAAACAGGATCATTTCCAGTTAAAATAATATCATCTACATATGAAAGCAAAACAATGATAGTTGAGGGATTTAAATGATGTTTACAAACATGGAAGTGTCAGCTTGAGATTGAGTAAATCCTAGAGACAGAATAAACTCAGTAAATCTCTCAAACCAACCTCTAGGAGCTTGTTTGAGACCATAAATTGCTTTGTTAAGTCTGCAAACATGATCAGGAAATTGATGATTTTTAAATCCAGGTGGTTGTTGCAGATAGACAGTTTCTTTAAGATAACCGTGAAGAAAAGTATTTTTCACATCAAGTTGTTGAAGAGGCCAATTAAAAATTGCATCTAGAGACAAAATAGTTCTAACAGTGGCATGTTTAACAATTGGACTAAATGTTTCTTCAAAGTCAATGCCAGGAGTTTGACTAAAACCTTTAGCCACTAATCTGGCTTTGTGTCTAGAAATTGAACCATCAGGGTTGTATTTGGTTCTAAAAACCCATTTGTTCCCTACAATATTTGAATTGTAGAGTTTTAAAACTAAAGTCCAAGTGTTTTGTTGTGTGAGGCTAGAGAACTCTTCAGTCATAGCTTGTAGCCACTGAGAGTGTTTTCTAGCTTCTGTGAAACAAGTTGGATCAGTTAAGAAATGAGAAATATCAGAGTTACCAGATATAGCATTGAACCCAAAGGTCTTTTTCTTAAAGATTCCAGACTTGCTTCTTGTCTGCATGGGGTGACTCCCAGCTGAATGAGGCCTTTCTGCATCAGTATCTGCCATGCCAATACTGTTCATGGATTGATCATCAGTAGTGTGATCATCATGTGAAGTAGGCTGCTGAGACTGTGAGAGGGGAACATTCTAAGTCTGGGAGTTTCCAGCAGAAGTGTGTGATCTGTTATCATCAGTGTTGTTGGGAAAGATCATGGTAGTATCATGTTCAGAGTGTGGGCCTTGATCTTGTGTAGTATTGTTCTCATCAAGAATATCTGAAAGAGGAGCATCATGAACAATGTGAGATGATGGAGCATTATTAGAAAACATGTAATCATATGGCAAAGAGATAGGAATATCACCAATATGAAATACATCAGCAGAAGATCTTGGAATATCAGAAGATGAGTTTGAACAATCTTTATTTCCTCAAATATAATATCTCTACTGATAAAGAATTTTGAGAATCTTTATCAAAGCAAACATATCCTTTTTAATTATGAGCATACCCAAGAAACACACGTTGTTTAGTTTTTGGATCTAGTTTGGAAGTATTATAGTGTCTTAAATAGGGATAGCAAGCACATCCAAAAACTTTAAGTTTACTATAATCAGGTTTGGTGTTATAAAGCAGCTCCCATGGAGATTTATTTTGTGTGTTCTTACTTGGCATATAATTTATCAAATAGACAGCAGTACTGAAAGCATGATACCAAAAATATTTAGGCACTTTAACATGAACAAGAAGAGTAACAGCGGTTTCTACTATGTGCCTATGTTTCCTTTCAGCTACACCATTTTGTTGGGGTGTACAAGGACATGACTTTTGATGAACAATTCCTCGTGAGTGTAAGAAGGTTTGAAAATTATATGACATATATTCACCACCACCATCAGATCTCAAAATTTTAATAGAAGTAGTCAACTGTTTTTCAATCTCAAGTTTGAATTTTGGAAAGACCATGGCAACTTCAGACTTATGATGCAAAGGAAAGATCCAAGTAAACTTAGAATAATCATCAACAAATAGCACATAGAATCTGTATCCATGATAAGATTTCACAGTTGCAGGTCCCTAAATAATACTATGAAGAAGATTAAGAGGTGCTTCAGTGTGTGTGGTTGAAGACTTGTAAAGTAGTTTAGTCATTTTTTCCAGCAAGCAATGTTCACAAACAGAATGACAGGAAATATCAGAAACTTTAAGGTCTTTACACATATGAGAAGAATAAATAAATATAAGTCTCAAAGTGTCTTCGAGAAGGGTGTCCGGGTCTAGCATTCCGGAGATGAGACTTGACTGTTTTTCCTAAATGAGCTTGTTTAGTGTCTTTGTCTTTGTCTTGTGTGTGTATGGGGTATAAACCATGTTCACTCAATCCTTGGTAGAGGATTGTGCCCTGAAGTTTGTCCTGAATATAGAATTTATTAGCATCAAAGTAGAAAAAGCAATTGTGTTGCTTACAAAGTTGATAAACAGAAATGAGATTTGTTGCAAGATTTGGGACATGTAAAGTGTTATGTAAAGTAAAAGAATGTGAGGGAGTGTTAAGAGTGGCAGTACCAGAATGAGATATGGGAAGAGTGTTTCCATTTCCAACAGCAACCTTGTCATTACCATAATAAGGAGAGCCCAGAGAGAGGTTACTAAAGTCAGCAATCATATGATTGTTGACACCAGAATCAGTTAACCAATAGTTTGGATTAATGCTAGGTGATGGACCAAGAAGACTAGCATTGAAAGCATTGATTTATGGTTGATAACCAGTGGTTGGTGCAGACACATTGTTCTGAGGTTGTTGGTCTTGATTGACATTCATGGTAGGAGAAGCAACATTGTTCATGGCAGTTAACTAAGGTGGAGGTTTCTTACCTTGGTAAGCAAAGTCCATTCTATGCCAACAGTCAACAACTGAATGGTACTCCATACCACAAATTTGACAGTTGATAGGGTTGCCATTACTATCAAAGCTAGGTCCCCTGCTCTTAGGTTGACCACCCCCTCTATTATAACCTCTACCTTCTCTAGAAGAGTCACGAATTCTTCCTCCATTAGTGTTACCTCTTCCAGAAGGGTAATTAGAGTTATAATTTTGACCTTCATAGTTAGGGTTTTGACTTGGACTTTGACTTTGATAACCAGAGACTTGATTGAACTTAAAGTTTTGATCATTATATGTAGTTCCTTGACCTCTACCATAACCATTTCCTTGATTCTTATTGTTATCATACCCATTTCCTTTTCCTCTTCCACCATTAAACACATTAGAGACATAAGCAGCAGACCCAGTCAACCAACGACAGATTTAGACTCAATCATATGTTCTTCAGCCTTTAACAGAACATGTAATTCTTCAAAATTAATTATATCAGGAGAAACAGACATAGTAACTCGCACACCAGATCTAAATGAGTTATACTCAGGAGGAAGACCATGCAAGGCATACAGTATCATATCTTGATCATCAGTGTTTACCATAACATAAGATAATTTATCTCTTAGGGTTTTTAACTTTTGCATATAGACATCAATAGAATCAGATTTCTTTCTAATGGTTTGCAGCTCAGTTCTCAGTTGAATGATATTAAATCTAGTGAGAGAAGAAATACCTGTTTTTCAAAGAAACCCAAACGTCTCGAGAGAAAGGCTTACCAACTACCTGAACCAGGGCTTCTTGAAAGAGAGGCGTTGTGAGTAGAGAGAGAACGATCTGATCTTGAATAACCCATGCATCATATTATGGGTTGCGATTAGCTGTAATAGTTCTATCATCATCAACCCGGAATTCGGATGGACAAACCCTAGAACCATCAACATACCCGAAGAGAGACTGTGTTTTGAGTAGAGTCGAAATTCGATATCGCCGGATAACATAGTTTGTGTTATCTATCTTGAAAGGGACGAGATTATGAACTTGTGAGCGAAGATAAAAGGAATTTTAACCCCCTTGAGACTGATTTGTAGAGAGAGCCATCGCTCTGATACCATGAAAGGAATCAAATGATTCTAGTACTGAAGAAATCAAACAAAACAAGAAAGAAACAACTTCATTGATTTTCTGGAGAAAATTTGACAGAGCTTCGCTTCATTTTTCAGGAAGACGAAGGAGAAGATGATGAACCCTAGAGACGGAGAAGGGGATTTATATCCCAGTACACCAACGGTCTTATTTCAGACCGCTGGATCTCATGGCTTGATATCAGCCGTTCACAATTTAGAGAAAATTCAACTAAGGCCCAAAAAGTTTGGCCTGACTTACAAACAGCTTTAGAAAATATCAAATAATACACAAAACTTTTGTAAATGACAAAAGAGCACCAGGGGAATTGCTGCTGAGCAGAGAACTTCTGAGAAAAGGCAAAAAAGACCCCTTCTGACTTGTTTGTGCAAGACCTTCTTCTTTTGACTTGTCTTGAAACCATTTGCCTTCATTTTGTCCTAGAGCTTCTTCTTGTCTTTGTTCAAATATGCTAATAGTAGGTGGGTCTATGTCGCCAATCCAAGAAGCTGGGAGTCGGACCTCTTTAAAGGGTATGTGATAGTATTACTTTAGTGCAACATAGTCTATTGAACATTAATTATTAGTATTGTAGCTGCAAATATCTTTCTTGTTGAGTGTTTTATCAGTAATTGTTGATTTCTTAGAAGAAGTGGGAAGCCTAATTTTGTATCCAACACGTGTTTCTCAGGGTGCACCTTTTAAAAGAAATATTGCGGATCTGCATCATGGAAAATCCTTAGGAGAGAGCTAGCTGGCTGAGAAAGTCGGATCCAAGATGTGAAGTGCAAGATATGATGCAACTTTCTTAAGGATCGTGTGTACTAAATGATGGTGGTGAAGATGAAATTCCTTCAGACTTTATTGCTCCCTGGCTGTGGCTAGTAGTGGTTGGAGAGTGTCTCTTATTGTGTCAGACTTCTGCAAAGGTCAAAAATAATTTGTATGTAAAGTATGCATTGGCCCGTAACTTCCATTCCTAGTGATTGTGGGGCGATATTGTCATTTTACATATTTTCGTCCAATATATGGATGAAAAGCTAGCAAAGGAGTTATTTGCAAAAAAATGATACATAAATTGCTTCAAGTGAAAGATGCAATTTTGGCTACAATAATGGGTCTGAATCTTCTCCCCGTCCAACTTCTGCAACTCGAGATTCGAACTATTGAGAATTGTGGGTTTATATGATTATACACGTCAACATCTAATTCACTGTAAGTGCCACTTGGAAATTAAGCCATGATGATTCCCCGTGTTTGTAACTCTAGAAAAAACAAAACTCAAATCCCTCTCCTACCTCTCCATTGTCTTTGATCTATGATTTTATATAGGAAAACATTACTTAAGAACATAGATTGTAATGTTTGTCGACTGCGAACCTCATCACCGTAAAAGGCAAAATTCGTCCTAAAAATACTATCAATGATAGACCCACACTTTTTTTATTAGGAATTTGTATTGTGAATTTTGTTGCTTGAGTTCAAATCCTGGTTTGAGTTCAAATCCTGGTAGTGGCAAAGTTTTTTTTGGACAAAAATACAAGTGTCACCCATTTAATATAAACAATTATCCCTCTAGTGTTTCATAACTACACAAAAAGATCATGGTATTTACTACACTAGCTTATTTTTTATTCATTAAAAATCTATAACCTCTCCTCACAAAAAAAAAAATAATAATAATAATAGATTGTGCTCCCGCCACACAAATCCTGGCTCCGTCCCTGATGTAAAGCGAGTGTGTTGTAATATACTACCTCTGTTTCTTCTCTTTCAATGGCGGTTGACTTTTTTACCTGTTAGTGGGTCACTTTGACTCGGTGATTTGGATAGCAAAACGATGTAATTTTTTAGCAATTTTTTCATATTATTGTAGAGTCAAGTTTACTCTACAAGATCATGCAAAGATTACCAAATTCGTATATCGTTTTGCCAACCAAATCACCGGGTCAAAGTGACCCAATAAATAGTGTCAAAAAGTAAAGTAAATTGAAAGAGAAGAAACATAGGTAGTATATGTTTATGCAAAAGTTACATATTAAGTTTATGACTTAATTCTTTCTAGGGTAAAAGACACTGACCACCCCTGACTTTAGGGTTAAACCCACTCCGCTACCCTGTATTTTGGAAAAAGACACTCCGCACCCAAATAACAGAATATTCCCTGGACAGTTAGCACCCTTTTTAGGTTCCGTTAGAAAAGTGGGCAATTGATTTTTTTCGGACCTATTGCCCTTGTGTAATTTTTTGGACTTCTTTTCCCTTGATTATTAACAAAACACCAAGAACATCACCAGCCAATTTCTTCAATCTTCTTACCAAAGAATTCATCAATTTCCAGCATTTGATCATTCAACTTCTGTATGATCAATTTCCAGCATCTTGTAACCTTCTAACTGTCTCAGCCCTCTCTGGTAAAGAGAGATTCTGAAAAAATTCTTTCGATTTCATCAACATTATTGTGAAAGGAGATTGCTTTTAAATGAGAGCATCACCATAGTCATGGGCAAGAGGAAGTACCCCAAGAAGCACAAACAGAGGAGCCACAAAGCAGAACACTCTGTATTTTTCCCAAACCCACACCAATAACCACCATCACCGCAACCACCACCTCCTCTCACTCTCCTTCCATCTCTCCCTTGTTCCCTCTCGGCACCAGCAGAAGAAGCCTCAATTGAGCATCAATCGAAGCCATCTTCTCCAGATTTCTTGAACCCATCTCTAAAAACTCTCTTGGGTTTCTAAGAGAGAGAAACACAGAACGAGAGAGGCGTCGCATTTGGAATTCCACATGTCTAATTCGTTTCACTGCTCTTCAGATATGTGTTAAACCTTGGTGGGAGGTCGTAGACATAAATCGTCCCCAATTTGCAGTCGTCGGAGGCACGAATTCCCTATTGCCGAAATTGGGACTTCTCAGATTCATCAATCTCTGGCTGCCGTGACACAGCAGTGAACGATTCGTTCGTTCCCGAGTAACGGGTGGTTCCAGACTCGTCAATTTCCGGCTTCTCGGGCTGCTGTACCGCGGCTGACAGGTTCATTTCCGGCAATTGGGTAATGGTCTCAGATTGGTCGATTTCCGTCTCGTTAGAGATGGGTTTGTTAGATTTGAGATTATCCGACGGAAGGGTAAAGGCGGAGACAGATTCACGGATGTCCTGCGCTGGTGGTGGTGGTAGAGGAGGAACGGGTGATGAAAACGACGAGGAAAGCTACAACGGTGGGTTGATTTTTACAGAGTGAAAAGAAAATAAGAGAAGAAGAAAAGAAAAAAGGGACGATTGTGCTTCACAGCAAGAGGGGAAGAGAGAAAGAGGGGGAAGAGAGATAAAGATTAGGGTTAGAAATGAAGAAGAGAGGGCTTTGGAATATATATGTAAATATATATATGGGATAATTTTATCAAATTTCAGGGGTAAATTCGTCTTTTCATTGCAATAGTTAGGGTATGTTAGTCAGAGGGGTGCGGAGTGTCTTTCTTCAAAACACAGGGTAGCGGAGTGGGTTTAACCCTAAAGTCAGGGATGGTCAGTGTCTTTTACCCTTCTTTCTAATGGTAGTTGGGATATCAGATCCATTAAGTACCACTCCGTCTCTGCTCTTTCTACCCAAATTGACTTTTTGACTCGTATCTGGGTCACTTTGACCGGGTGATTTGGATAGCAAAATAATACAATTTTTTGATAATTTTTTTACCATATTATAGAGAAACTTTTACTCTACAACACCATGAAAAAATTATCGAAAAATTGCATCGGTTTGTTATTCAAATTAACAGGTCAAAGTGACAAAGTGAATAGTGGCGAAAGTCTAAATGGGTAGAAAGAGCAGAGACAGAGTGGTAAGTTTTACCAAACTTCATTCTTCAGGGAATTATGACCATCAATTTGGCTGAAATAGCAAAATTTGAGGATGTGCCGAGTTAGAATGATTATGTCAAAGGAATATTTTGAACCAATGCTGCTTATCATTTCATCGCTAACTAATGAAATGTCAAATAGGCTTGCATTTCTCAGTAAGCCCAAAAAACTGAGCAACCCACAAAAGCTCTTTAGTAAAACCCCAATAAAGAAGGAGGTAAGCCCAAATTTCGATTGGGACAGTTGTATAAGAATTTTAGGTAGTTCTCATTCAGGTTTGATCGGCATTTGCACCAGTGAAGTAGGAGTAGTACCAAAATTTTCCATTCATCCACCAGATCCAGAGTTCTCACCTCTCCCGCAGCCGCCATCCTTCATTCCTTGTTAAAAACGGCGACGGCGGCGACGGCGATGATGAGATTATCGCGAAGAGTTGCAGCCTCGAGAAATGGTAACATCCTCTGCCCTGTTTGCTACTCTTCTCTTACCACAAATAATAATAATATTCATAGTCATTCGATTCATTCTCCAAATCATTCCTCATCATCATCCTCATCTACTAACGATGTCATTAATCGGTTTGAATCGATGCTTGAAATGCGACCCCTTCCTTCCATCATCCAATTCACCCAGCTCCTCACTTGTCTTGTTCGAACTAAACACTACTCCACCGCCCTTTCTCTGTTCACAAAGTTGGATCTGTTAGGATCCCAACAACAACACTACCACAAGGTTAGGCCTAATCTATACACACTCAGCATAGCCATCAATTGTTTCTGCCGTCTGAATCGAGTTGCCTTTGGTTGCTCTCTCCTGGCTAGGATTCTCAAACTAGGTTACGAACCAGACGTCGTAACCTTTACTACTCTGATCAATGGTCTTTGTCTTGCTGGTCGGGTAGATGCCGCCATTCAGCTCTTTGACGAATTAGTCCTCAAAGGCTACCATCTCAACTTAATAACTTGCACTACTATCATCAATGGCTTATGCAAGACTGGCAGAACAACTGAAGCTATTCGCCTCCTCAGAAGGTTGGAAATAACTGATGGTTATGAGCCTGACATTGTGACTTACACTACTATCATTGATGGCCTCTGTATAGACCAGCACTTGGACGAGGCTTTCAATATCTTTTCAGATATGATTGATAAAGGCATTTCCCCAAATGTTGTTACATACACTACCCTCATTCTGGGAGTTTGCAACTTCGGACAATGGAGCCAAGGCACCCGATTGCTATATGAAATGGTTCACATGAATATCTCGCCTAACATTCAGACATTCAACATTATGGTCGACGCCCTTTGCAAAAAAGGGAGGGTTAGGGAATCCCGGCAAGTGGTTGCTTTCATGCTTAAAATGGGCTGCCGGCCGGATATCATCACATACAGCTCAATCATGGATGGATACTGTTTGCTAGGACAGATTGGAAAGGCAACAAACTTACTCAACACTATTGTCGCCAAGGGTTACACTCCTGACGTCGTCAGTTATAGTACTTTGATCAATGGGTACTGCAAGCACAAACAGATTGATGAAGCTTTGACTGTCTTTAAGGAAATGAGTCGCAAGCAAGTTCTTCCTAATATAGTTACCTACAGTACTCTCATTGGTGGCTTGTGTCAAGCTGGAAGAACTAGAGACGCACTTCATCTTCTTAGCAAGATGAAAGGTCAAGGTCTGTTCCCCGATGCATTCACATACGCCACCCTGTTGGATGGGTTTTGCAAAAACCAGAAACTTGATGAGGCGGTTACATTTTTGGAACAACTTGAAAGTGAAGAATTTGAGCCTGATATTGTGATGTATAGTGCGGTTCTGGATGGTTTCTGCAAAGGTGGAAGACTTGTCGCTGCTCAAGAGCTCTTCTCGAAACTCGCTGCCAGAGGACCAAAACCCGACGTTCAAACATACAATATCATGCTGAATGGTCTTTGTAAGAAAAGCCTATTTGATGAAGCAAATCAGATGTTACGTGAAATGGAAGAAAACGGGTGCTTGCCAGATTTTTATTCGTTTTCCATTGTTGCTGATGCATATTTAAAGAATAGAGAGATGTTGAAGGCAGTTAAAATTCTTGAGAGGATGCGCAGGAGAGGGATTGCGGTTTGTACAAGCACAATAAGGAATATTTTTCAAATGTTGGATGATGACGGGTTAGACGAGGCTTCAAAGGAGGTGCTTAAGCAATTTTTGGGTATCACTGTTTACCGGAAGAAAGGTGGTTACACTTCTTGAAGTCACTTGCAATGCTAGACCTTGCTGTATGACGATTGTCAATAAAAGGTGGGCAAAGATTGTGATGTGAATTTTCTTGATTATTTCAGGTTATCTGATTTTACGGTTGTTTGCCTATGTGATATAATTGTACATTAAAATTATCATAAACATTTTCGTATTCTGGCATTCTCCATGAAATGACGGTTCTTCAGTATTCTCAATACCTTCTTAGCTGCCCTCAAAATCAACCATCATCTACTCACCTTAACATGGGATGAGTTGGCGATGATGTCATTATTCTGTTCAAGACGATGCTTCAAATGTGACCCTTGCCTTCTAACACATAATTCAATCAACTCCTCGCCCACTTGTTCGAACAGAGCACTATTCTACCGCCCTTCTACTAGTCACATATATATATATATATATATATATATATATATATATATTTTAGGAAAGAAATAGATTTGAAGAATCCATAGGAAGTGAGGTACTAAGATGCTAGAATTAGGATGGCCGCTGAAGAGTATGAATCACTGATAGGCTTGCTGCTATCCTTCTAAGATTGATATTGTCCTGGTGATAGAAAAAATTGATATTAGAGAAATCCTCGAATAGATGAGGCCCAAACAAGAGGTTAATGAATATGTTAGATATACACCATAGTGACACTTAACGGGGCTTGAAAGAGATGAATCCTCTGAAATTTAGGTAGACCACATTCTATTCTTTTGCCTCTTGAAGTCAAAGGTATGCCTAGTTATAAGTGTGATTGAGAGAGTTGCAAGGCTGACTTCTTTGATTCTCAAGGCCGCTCTGTTGGAAAGCATCGAAGAGTTATGTATACTGCATTACAGTGTATCATCTGGTGTTTGCGGACTGGATCCACTTGTCCAGTTTTTGAGAATCAATGGGTAAAGTAGTCATTACTGTCTGCATTAGTGCGTAACATCTCAGGACTGCAATATATGCTAAAGGTTTGAGGAAAGCATGGGACAATAACGGTCAGATGATTACCATGCCTAGTGCTGTATGACCACAATTCTCTCAAGCCCTAGTGAATTGCTTTCCCATTTTCCGATCATGGGATTCACTAGTGTCCATACGAGTGAATTTATTGATCGGAGAACTGTTCTCTTTTTACGTTAATTATTCTTCAATCCATCAGTTTTTTAGTTTTGTCTTCCAAAAGGTAGGAAATATTGGAGTTTTGAGTTGAAAATAGTATAGAAAAGAGCTCTTATGATGTTCATAAATGTAGAAATATGTATGTAATTTTGTATCTAGCACTCTGAAGAAGGGTACATTGGTAAGAAATCCCGTCCTCCAGGTAACATGGGTCTAATGTCCTTGCCAGGTCGCACCAGCAGAGATTGAAGGACTGCTTATTTCTCATTTGTTTTATGTGATTCCGTATATACATCTGTTAGAAATAGTTAATTGTAAGTTGAGGTATATTCGCTCTTGCAGGTATCCTGTGCTGAAGCTGGCGAGGTCCCAAAGTTGCCAACGTTGCTTTCCCAATAGTTCACTATCTGAAGAAGATGTGTAGAAATTTATTGCAGAACAGGTATGATTATCAATGGTCAAATAAGTATGATTTCAATTGGTCTTAACTGCTGATGATGTCAAAAGCGAAGGAAATGGTAGCTGAACTTAGGCCTGTCAATCTCAGCCCAACCCGTCAACCCGCCCATGCCCATACTGATTAACCGGGTTCAAACCCGCCGATATACCAAAATGGGCTTCTTGGGCTCGCCCATCTTAACCCATCTCTTATATGGGCGAACATGGGCAGATAAAAGAGTCCCGCCTAACCCGACTTGGACTTGGGTCTGCGTATAATCCTTTCAATTCATCTTCTGCTTTCTCTCTCTCTCTCTCTCTCTCTCTCTCTCTCTCTCTCTCTCTTCCTGTGTCTGTTAGGCGGTGCAACGAGTTCTCGTTCCTTCCTCTCTCTCGCTTTGCTTCCATCGATTTCTAAAAAGTGATTTGATGTTTGTGACTTCAAATCGTCGTTCTCTTCTCTCTCTTTTGTTTCTTGACTATCTATAGAGAAAATGGTCTGACGATCCGTAATCATACTTCACAATCTGGCGATTGGGGGCTACAAATCAAGTTTAGATTTTATCGCGAGGGTCAAAATTCATCTAGAGAAAGAACAGTGCATCGAATTACAGTAAAACGAAGAGATAGTAAGATCGAGTGTTGCATACCTTCTTCTTCTTAAGGGTGAGAATCGAAGGGCTGAAGATTAAATTGATGGAGAAATTGAGCCGAGGGAGTGAAGACAACCATGAAAGCGAGGTGGGTTTCTGCTGCTGCCTGGTTGGATGATAGAAGAAATGGGGATGGCGATGATAAGGATATGCAACCTGCCAATTGCTTCTTCGTCCTCAACGGAGTTTCAGAGAAAGATATCTGATTGAGGGGTTTATGATCCACCCCCACTTGAGAGTGAGTGTATTCTTTGGTCATTTTATTTGTTTTGTTTGAGACAAGAACTGGTTGTGGAGTTGGTGGTGTGGCGGCAGCGGTGGTGGTACGGTGGAAGTAATGAACTGGTGGTGGCAGATATGTTAGTGCTGAACTAATTGTAGCTATAAGTATTTGGTTAGACGGGTTAAATGGGCGGGCATGGGTTAGTATAGAACCATTATTGCCCGCCCATTTGACCCATGCATAGTAAACGGGAAGGGCGGGCTGGGTTCATTTATGTTTGAACTCGTTCATAAATGGGCTCAACCTGCCCAACCCGCCCGTTTGACAGGCCTAGCTGAACTGTTGGGATTCAGTTTAGTGCTTTAGACACATCGAGCATATGGTATGAGAATTAAGGAACTCCTTAATTAAAGGAATAATTTAGAGCCAACTTGACATCCCTTTATTGAACTGCATGAACTCTTTGATCTAGCCTGATTGACCCTTTAAGCTGTTTTTCTATTTATTATTTTCCTAGTTCAGATACCTTCAATTATTCATACCAGTGAATGATTGAAAGGCATGATGTATGTCCCTACTAACATTCTGTTCACTCGTCTCCTGCCTCATCTATTCATCCCTTGACCAGAAGTTACCCTAAATGACTTGCAGACTCCTCCATAATTCCCCCATGGATCTCTAAACAAACAGTCACCATGAACAAAAAGGAGAGCTGGGTGCACTTGAACCATTAACAAATTCCTACCGAACTGGGATCCTAAGGAACTAGTAGCAGATCACTATCGTTCGGGTTATCATCATTTTTGGTTGGAACTCGGATACCAATGCTCCATAGTTATGGACCGGTGATTTTGTATCCGTTTTGTTTAGACAAAATTCTTACCAACCTTCTCAGGACCCACCTTAACAGGGGAGGAGTTGACGATGATGCCATTAATCAGTTCGAGATGATGCTTCAAATTTGACCCTTGCATTCTATCATACAATTCAATCAACTCCTCACTTCACTACTATTCCACTGCCCTTTTAATAGTCACGGATTTTTCTATTATCGGAAAGAAATATAAATGACAGTTCCATAGGAATTAGGTAACTAAGATGCTAGAATTGGATGGCCGCTGAAGAGTAAGGATCACTGATAGGCTGGCAGCTATCCTTCTTAGATTGATATTGTACTGGTGATAGAATTAATTGTATTAGAGAAATCCTCGAATCGATAAGGCCCAAACAAGAGCGTAGTGAATATTCTAGATCGTTGACAGGTCTTGAAAGAGAACTTGACTTTATATGCAGGAACCATAGCACTAACAGCTGCATTTGCAATAAAGGGTATGATGAATTTAAAAATATTACTTTATAATGTTCATGAGAGGATGTCCAGTTGTGCTTGAAATGAATCCTCTCAAATTGGGTATCCTCATTTATTTTTGCCTCTGATCATGATGCCTGTTGCGTGCAGGTCCTTAAGTTAATAGTTTAGCTGGTGGGTAGAAAATAGAAGGGATATCTAGTTATAAGTGTGATTGAGAGAGTTGGTATTACACTTTATTGCCCGGCTGACTTCTTTGATTCTCAAGGCCGCATCAGAGTGTATCATGATGACTGATCCACTGTTCCAGTTTTTGAGACATAATAGGTAAAATAGGCGTTACTGTCTGCAATATATGCTTAAGGATTGTCTTGCTCATTTTCTTGAACTTCCGTCGTGTTTGAGCTGCTTTAACACAGCGGAGTTACTCTCTGGTCTCTTTTATGTGCATAAGTAACTCATTCCGGGTACTGGTATCTTCTTTTGTCCCTTTTGTTACGAGTTATTATTGAGAGAATGATTATAATGATTTATTTTGTAACCGACAAGTGATGAGTCAACTGCCCATACCAAATAGAGAGATTGAAAACTTTACCAATGAAAAGTTAAAATCAGTAATCATTATGCATTTCAGACTTGAGCAGCAGGACAGTGCTTATACCCCTACCCCGCCACCACTAAGACATTCAGGAATTATACAGACAATGTCGACGAGTAACTTTCTTTCGCTAGGTGTTTAGCTTTAATTGCTTTTATCGATCTGTGTTGAGATGTGAATAACAAGGTTATAGTGCAGGCCTGATAATTCGGGTCAACCCGTCGGGTTGCGGGTCGTGTTGACCCAGGACAGGTCGCTAACGGGGTGGCCCGATGATGACCCGAATCATTATACGGGTTGAAATGTCAAACCCGAACCCGACCTGTTTTAATCCGGTAACCCGACATGACCCGGGTAAGCCATTTATCTAACCCGATGTGCCTGGTCCCATATTGCAACACCATCCGTGTGTCCATTTGTTTTTTTTTGGTAATAGTTTTATATGTGGGATATGCAGGTCAATTTCGGGTTACGCGGGTTGACCCGAACGCAACCGGTTTTTATCATGTCGACTTCGTGTCGACCCATTCTTGACCCACACTGTGTTCTGTCGACCCGAACCTGCTTACTTCGTGTCGTGTTCGTGTTGTTGTGTCGTGTCAAATATTGCTTACATGTAAGTGGAAATGGTCAGTCACATTTATTCGTATACAAACGAGATATTTGAAGCCGAGTAAAGCGCTGTGATTTTGGTTGATTTTCTTTATGCTTCATTTATCAAGAGGCTGTAATTTCTTGGAACAGAAATCTGCCAAGTGTTCATTGCCAGCTTTGATTTCTTACTTCATTGAGAATCAACATTTTGCTCCTCGACATTCTGGTTCAGGTGGTATGCTTGTTGCAGGAGTTGAATCCCGGATAGTTGTAATGGATTCTCAGAAGTCCCTTCCACCAAAGCAGTTAGGGGACATATGGTTTCGCGGACACAACATTATGCTAGGTAGAGAATTAATTAATTTCTTTAGTCTTGACATATATGCACGAATCATCTTTATATTAGAAATACGTTCGTTATGCAAGGTAGAGAATTCATTAATTTTTTTACCCAGCCCGGTTTAGGAGAGCATGGGAAGATAATGGTCAGATGATAACCATGCGTAGTGCTCTTCAACCACAGTTCTCTCAGGTCCTAGCGAATTGCTCGTCCATGTTCTGACGAGTGAATCTGATGATCGAATAACTTTTCTCGAATTTAAACGCTAATTATTGTTTGTTCTGAAACATGGGTACACTAGTGTGCGATTTATTAGTTTTTTAGTATTGTCTTCTAAAATATAGGAAATACTGGAGTTTTGAGTTATAAGAGTTTAGAAAAGAGTTCTTATGATGTCCATAAATGTAGAAATATATGTAACATATATAATGAGAATACTAACTATTTCCATTCAAAAGCTTCAGCGCTACCTAGAAAACTTACAATTTTTTCTTGTTTCCTTCTTCTTGTTGTTCCGTGCCAAGTTACACCAGCAGAGCTTGAAGGAACTGGTTATTTCTCACCCTGAAGTATTATAAGCTGTAGTGATCATGTGTTTCCGCAAATATCAGGAATTTTTGGTGGAACCCTACCTCCTCAAAATTCCCTGGTGTGAAAAAAAAAAACCCTCCACCTAGCCAACAAGCATCTGCCCCGTAAACTTAAATCTCAAGGCGGCCTAGGACTCTAACATCTCTGCATTACCAACCAAGCCTTGGTAGCCAAACAAAAAAGCTATCACATCCTCGCTACCATCACCACAACTATAACTTGTACCTGTAAACGGGTGAGCTTACTGCAAGCTCAGTCAAGAATATCAAGGCATCAGTCTAAACTTGTGTTGTTTCATGATACACATATCACATCAGCCTATCATACACGCTCTCAACTGAGAGCGGAGTACCCACCTGCCATTAAGCGACAGTACTTTCTGCACCACGAGGCATAATTTGCGCAAAGTTGTGGTTTCTTGAATACTTATTCTTTTGTATGCTCCCGAATGGTGGTACTTGTTCAGACCTATATGAAAACCAATTTCACTTGTGTAATAAGAGCAAGTGCATTGAGTTAATAAATCATCTGTTGAATATCAGCCAACATGTGAAGATGGTTGAGGGAGGAGTTGCAAAATTAAATAAAACTAAATTCGCAAATTACTGGAAAACTACATGGAAGACAACTTACATTGTGCGCCTGGTAGGGATGGCAACAGGTCGGATCCGGATCGGATCAAGCCAGATCCAACCAGGAGAAATGAGATCTAGATCCGATTCAGATCCTTCCGGATCATCACTGGATTATGATCAGGTCGGATCGGGGTCTCATTCAGCTGATCCAAATCCGATCCGTGGATCCATATAGTAAATAGTCGGATCGAATTCGGATCGGATCCGGCTCGAGTTTGCAATAAAATAGAAAATACAATATAAAAGAAAACACTATTGCATACGCTAAGCCATGTTCGCAAGTTATGAAGCCTAAAAAATAAAAGAAATAGCTCTATAGGTTGGAGTTACTATAATATTCTTCTTGTAAATGTACGTGGTGAGGTAATAGGGGTATATATGTAAAGCACACATATACGTCGGATCGGATCGGGTCGGAACCCGGTGAATCTACCATCAGATCCAAACCCAGATCCAAATCCGTTCGGGTCTGGCTTTCTGGATCCAAATCAGATCCATTTTCAATTGGATCGGATTCGGCTCGGATCGCTCGGAAATCTGATCGAATCGGACCATATCGCCTGGCCCTTTTGGATGGCATAGGAAGGCTCTTTTTCGGCTACGACACAGGTACGTACATTATCAACATCCATCCATTGATTGATCTCAAAAACACGAAGCCTACCATTTTTTTACAAGAAAGCTTATGTTAACTGCCCTCCCCCAAATCAATCATCTACTAACCGTAACGATGCCATTACTCAGTTTGAATCCATGCTTCAATTGCGACCTCTTCCTTCCATCGTCCAGTTTAATCAGCTCCTCACTTGTCTTGTTCGAACTAAACACTACTCCACCGCCCTTTCTTTGTTTTCCAAGTTGGATCTTCTAAGAGCCGAACAACACTACCACAAAATTAGGCCTGATCTTTACACGCTCAGTATAGCCATCAATTGTTTCTGCCGTTTGGGTCGAGTTGCCTTTGGTTGCTCTCTTCTGGGTAAGATTCTCAAACTAGGTTACGAACCAGACGTCGTAACCTTTACTACTCTGATCAATGGTCTTTGTCTTGCTGGTCGGGTAGATGCCGCCATTCAGCTCTTTGACGAATTAGTCCTCAAAGGATATCAACTCAATTTAATCACTTGCAATGCTATCATCAATGGCTTGTGCAAGACTGGTAGAACAGCCAAAGCTATTCGCCTCCTCAGAAGGTTGGAAAGAACTGATGGTTACCAACCTAACATTGTGACTTACACTACTATCATTGATGGCCTCTGTATAGACCAGGAGTTGGACGAGGCTTTCAATATCTTTTCAGAAATGATCGATAAAGGCATTTCCCCAGATGTTGTTACATACACTACCCTCATTCTAGGAGTTTGCAACTTCGGACAGTGGAGCCAAGGCACCAGATTGCTATATGAAATGGTTCACATGAATATCTCGCCTAACATCCAGACGTTCACCATTATGGTCGACTCCCTATGCAAAAAAGGGAGGGTTAAGGAATCTTGGCAAGTGGTTGCCTTCATGCTTAAAATGGGCTGCCGGCCTAATATCATCACATACAGCTCTCTCATGGATGGATATTGTTTGCTAGGACAGGTTGGCAAGGCAAGAAAGTTACTCAATACCATATACGCCAAGGGTTACACTCCTAATGTCGTCAGTTATAGTACTTTGATCAATGGGTACTGCAAGCACAAACAGATTGGTGAAGCTATGACAGTCTTTGAGGAAATGATTCGCAAGCAAGTTCTTCCTGATACTGTTACTCTCATTTGTGGCTTCTGTCAAGCTGGAAGAACTAGAGACGCTCTTCATCTTCTCGACAAGATGAAAGGTCAAGGCATACTTCCCGATTCATTTACATACGCTTCTCTGTTGGATGGCTTTTGCAAAAACCAGCAACTTGACGAGGCGGTTACATTTTTAGAACAACTTGAAAGTGAAGAATTTTGAGCCTAATATTGTGATGTATAGTGCAGTTCTGGATGGTCTGTGCAAAGGTGGAAGACTCATCGCTGCTCAGGATCTCTTCTCGAAACTCTCTGCCAGAGGACCAAAACCCAACGTTCGCACATACACTATCATGATGAATGGACTTTGTATGAAAAGCCTATTCGATGAAGCAAATCAGATGTTACGTGAAATGGAAAAAAAACGGGTGCTTGCCAGATTTTTATTCGTATTCCATTGTTGTTGATGCATATTTAAAGAATAGAGAGATGTTGAAGGCAGTTAAAATTCTTGAGAGGATGCGCAGGAAAGGGATTGCGGTTGGTACAGGCACAATAAGGATTATATTTCAAATGTTGGATGATGACGGGTTAGACGAGACTTCAAAGGAGGTGCTTAAGCAATTTTTGGGTATCACTGTTTACCCGAAAAAAGGTGCTTAAAGTTCTTGAAGTCACTTGCAATGCTACACCTGGCTGTATGACGACTCTTAATAAAAGGTGGGAAAAGATTGTGATGCAAATTCTCTTTATTATATTTGTATCAGGTTATCTGATTTTACGCTTGTTTGCTTATGTGATGTATTTATACATTACAATGTGTTTCAAATACAACTAGTCATTAATTAGCTTAAATATTTTCGCATTCTGGCATTCTACAAATGAAGGTTCGTCGTCATTCTCAATCCCTCCTTAGCTGCCTTAGAAATCAATCATCATTTACTCACCTTAACAGTGTGAGTAAATCAACGCCATTAATCAGTTTTAGACGATGCTCCGAGTGTGACCCTTGGCTACAAGCCTACGATTCAATCAGCTCCTCGCCCTCACTTGTTCAAACAAAGCACTATTCCACCACCCTTTTATTACTCACAGAATTTTCTATTATTTGAAAGATATATATTTGAAAGTTTCATAGGAATTAGGTACGAAGATGCCAGAATAAGGATGAGTGCTGAAGAGCAAGGATCACCGATTAGCTGGCTGCTATCCTTTTAAGATTGATATTGTTTTGGTGATGGAAATAATAGATATTGGAGAAATTCTTGAACAGATAGGCCCAGACAAGAGCTTGGTGAATATTTTAGATGGGTCTTGAAAGAGAACTTGACGTTGTATGCACGAGCCTGTAGCACCTAACATCTGCATTTTCGTTAGAGGGTATAATGAATTTCGAGATATTACTCGATAATGTTCATGAGAGGAAGTCCAGTTTTTGCTTGAGATGAATCCTTTCAAATTTAGGTAGATCACATTCTGTTTTGTTCTTTTGTTTTGTTTTTTTTTTTGTTTTTTTTTTGTGTGTTTTTTTGTTTTTTTTGTTTTGTTTTGTTTTTTTTGTTTTTTTTTTTTGTTTTTTTGTTTTTTTTTTGCCTCTCATCACGTTGCTTTATGCGCGCAGTTCCTGAATTTAATGGCTGCAGACTAGAAAATAAAAGGTACACTGTATTAGAGCATATCATCTGGGGTTTGCGGAATGGATCCACTGTCTGCTGGGAGAACATAATGCTACTTCTCAGGACTGCAATGTATGCTTAAGGTTTGTCTTACTCACTTTCTTGAACTTCTGTTTTGTTAGAGCTGTTTTAATTCTTGAATGCTACTTAACTGGTACTGTTACTCTCTTTTGTCTTTTATCTGCATTAGCAACTTATTCTGGGTACTGGTATCTTCTTTTGTCCTTTTTGCTACGAGTTATTATTGAGAGAATAATTATTATGGTTTATTACAGAGAACCGGCACACCCTCTGAGGACTTCCACTGCCTGGAAAAATTTAAATCTTTATCCGGAAGGTCATAACCAACACCCTCCCCACCAAACTAAACCATTGCCTCAAGACTACCACATATCTCCCTCCTTTGCAACCTCTGCCCAAATCAGTACACCCCCCCCCCCCCCCCCCCCCCCCCCCCCCCCCCCCCCCCCCCCCACCACACACCCATTCTTAATAGGGGTATTTGTGTGTTAATTCTTAATTTTGGATTATATTTACCTATCATAAACTGTGAGGGGTTATATTGTAGTTACTTAAACGTTAGTATTGTCTTTTCATAAACTAAAGGGGGTTAAAGTGTTGTTTCCTAAAGTTGGGTGTAAAACCCACCTGTAACATCTCTCTCACTCTAACAGATCGGGAGAACAAAATTCACTGTTAGAATACACACAAAAATACATATCATAGCAAATCGGTGCTACTTCAATGGTAGGGTGTTTGAAGTCCCTAGACGAGATCTTGAGTTCAAACCCGGCTATATGATGTAATTCTAAAACATTACATATCATCTATATTATAAAATAGCATGGTTTAACAAACTTTTGAACTTTCAACCCTTAGATTAAATCAACTCCATCCCCACCATTAGATTTCAACCTACTTATTATATCTCTAACTACCACTCTCTTTGGACATGCCTAACTACCCACTCTTCTTGGACATGCCTAACTAATATGAGAGAGATTTTTCTCAATTACATCCCTAACTTGGAAGTTTTTTTATTTATTTTTTCACCACATTTGTAAATATAATTTTTAAATAACACCTCTAAATTCATTTTTAGAAAAACACCTCTAAATAAAAAAAAATTCATTTTAGGGATAGTGCCCTCGGGCACGGGTAATACTCTAGTACAAAATAAATAAAGAACATATAAAATTCCCTTAAAGAAAACAACAAGAACATGTAAAACTTAATTTTCGGTCCAGCTACTTTTAGAGATGCCTACCTCTGTTTCTTCATTTGTCACTATTCGGTCACTTTAATCCTTTGATTTGATTAGCAAAATGTTACAAGAATTTGATAATCTTTTGTATGGTCTCCCCTTAACCTCCACAACGCCATCCACGAATTCAACCCACGTTCTACGCCTATCAACACCTATATCAACTCACCACCTTCTCCCTCGTCAATTCCATCTCACCCTCTGTGTTCAGAAGAACAAAAGAACCCAGTGCCCTGTTTTTGCAGAACCACCACGAACATCACCACCACCACTGTCCCTGCAGTTTCCGGCGAAAACCACCAGAACAAGCTCGCCTCCTTCCTCTCTCATCTCTCACGAACCAGCAAGGACCAACAGAGCCATCGTCGGCTCTGTTTCTGCGCCGACCCGAATTGCAGACCCGGACCCGACGCCCAAACCCGTTAATTCCCCGGCCATTCTCCGTCCGACCACCAAGGCAGCAACCGTGACGGCAGTAACAACGACGGTCGTCTTCTTCGATTTCGACTTCGCCTCCTCCAATCGGTAAACACCAAGACCCCAACCTTTGAATTCTTTTTCCATTCAATGCATCATTTAGCCTTTATAGCTCTGTAAACATTGATCCTGTATACTAATCTTGGTCGTTTTGGTGAGAATCACGTTTATGTGAATCGTGGGTTTGGGTCACTGTAAATGACTTGGGATTGGGGGTAGTTTTGTATCATCTGAAATCTGTGGGAATGTTTGTGCACTTTCAGAAACTTTAGGGGAGGCCTTAGTTATTTATTATAAACTGTTTTCTTTATTTGGATATTTTATATCTATAATTAGTGTTTGTTTATTAAATAGTAATTCTAATTAATTAGTTTTTTTAAACATGAAAATAAATATAAGTTTTTATTGTATAATTTTATAAATAGTTTTACTAATAAAAATAAATATTACTACTAAAGGTTGTGTTCTTAAGATTTAGTTAACTCTACTGTTTATCTTTAGATTTCCTTATATAAATAAATATTTACTCTTTTAATAAGTAAAGTTAATTTTTATTTAGTACTAATATCAATTTTGAATAGTATATTCTTTTCTAAATAACTAGTTGTAATAGATTTTTATAATATAATTAATTAGTTCAAAGCTTGTTTCTATTGTTTTAGTTTTATAATTTTTCTTAATATCGTAACATTATAAATTAATACTCTTTTTAATATTAGAGTTCCATAATGTAATTGGGGTAATAAAAAGAATATTAATATTACAGTTACTAATGCATTTGGTGCAGTTGTGTTTTTGATCTGGAATTATAAAGCTTCAGACCTTGGATGTTGGGGATCGTTAGAATCTGCTGTTAAGTTTGAACGCGTGTCTGCTCAATTAGTCCTGTAGCAGTAGGTGTGACAGACTTGGAGCTTTATTACAAGAGTTGAAGTTAATTTTTACCACACATGTGATTTTGGGTCCATTCTCTAAGAGAGAGGGGGGGGGGGGGGGGGGGGGGGGTGAATGCGGCATTGACTTGATCGAGGCTTGATTTGAGGTGTTGGTAGTGTAAAAATGGCCCAAGTAAAATAGTTTTCCTGAAAAAAACAAAAAAAGATATCCCAAGAACCGCTGTTGTAGAAGTTGGCGGCAATGGTGGTGTTCATTCGGATCTTCTGAGCGTACATCCTCTGCAGCGGAATATCCGAACCGTCCATGTTCATAGCCGCACCAGATCGTAAAACCTGTTCTGCTTCCCCCAGCTAACAGATTACAAGTAACGTCACTAACTTAGATGACTAACGGCAACAGATAGACGCATAAGTAGAGAACACGACGATTTCCTCCATAACGATCATCCCCCAAGGTGCTTCACTTCCGAATCAACCGTGGTTGTGGTTACTACGGCAACGAAGCTTTCAGTCTCCGCCGCAATCCCTCTCGTTAGCCACCACTTCAGGATTCTCAATATCCCTTCCGATTTTCACTCGCAAGCTGAAATTGAACCCTTTTTTCGAAGAATCTGCCTCGATGCGCCCTCCGCACACCACTCTGCAATGGAAGCGCACCGCCACCGTCGTCTGCTCCGCCTCCAACGACCCCTCTCCTTCTCCAGAGATTAGGTAAACTCCCTCTCTCTCATTCAATTTGAGTGTTTATGTTCATGATATGAGAAAACTGACTTAATGCTTGACCCTAATTTTGTGTAGCATTAGTTATTCACTAACTGATTAGTTGGTCCATGAAAGCAAACATGAACCAACTAGTTAAAAGTTAGAACTGTAGTGAAGTGTCTGAGGTTTCGATTGGACATTGAATTTGCAAGGTTCAACATTGTAGTTGAGCTTCCTGTTAATAGCATCCGGGATAAGGTTCAAACAACATGTTCTAACATATTGCATCACAATATTAATGCAGCGCAATCCAAAATCCATCCACTCCATGACTGCGCGGAGAAACTCCCATTCCACCTCACAGTCACTCAACGCTGTTTGTCACAAGGATGGTAATTGTAAACATTTTGGCACTAAATACGTAAATGTAATTATTGGTAAAAAGGGTAGATATTGCATAACTCCAAAATCCGAGGGTAGTAAGTGTAAATTACCGGTTGGAAAAAAAAGTATGAATTACCCATGTGAGTTGTTGTAGTTGCAGGTTTAATCCATCGCTGCCTTTGTCAAAATTTTCTTTTTTTCCCCATACACCAGATCCAACTTTTTTCTTTGTACCGCAACCGCCAACTCCGCTTGCTGGAAAGCCCGGCGACGACGATGATGAGATTATCGTGTAGAGTTGCAGCTTCACGAAATGTTAACATCCGCCCTCCATTCCTCCTTCCTCTTTGCTCTTCCTTCACCACTAATAACATTCATAGTCATTCGATTCATTCTCAATCCCTTGTTCATAATCATGCCTTTTCATTCTAATTTGATTTGATTTCTTGCATTTTCTGGTTATTCTTTTTTTTTCCTTCATCAATTTATTGATGTGGCATGCCACGTCTCATTCGGGGTACATCCGACTACAGGAGTGGGCAATATATAAATATTGGCTTATGAACAAGCAAGCTGGCACTTTCACTCATAATGATGATATTTCGAAAGGGATATTGAAGCTCAAGATTCACAACAGAGCCAAACTAAATCTTTGGAGGATTGTAGCTAGGGTTATGACTTATGCCTGTGTTTCTCCGTCATTGCGGTGTGTGTTTTCCAAACTAAATGATAGTTTTGGTGGTGGTGACAGCGGCGACGGTGGTGAAGAAGAACACCAAAGGTTGATAAAAGAGTTTTATTTTTTTCATCAAGGTTCAAGAGAGAAAATTCTTCATGTGTTCTTTAGGAGGTCGAATTCTAATTTCATGTTTGTATTTAAGCTTCATTTAGTTACTTTCAAGCTGTTGCTTTTTATTGGAATTTCATCTGGAACTGATTTCAAATTCATTTGATTCATAGAATTAAGGTTTTGATTCTTCATCTGCACCTTCACGTTCAACTTGAAATGCATAAATTAAGAGGGTAACAGATATACCTCCCAGTTTGTGGGGTGGGTTAGACCATAATGAACAGTTATCCCACATGTTTGATGAAACAACGCCAGACAAAGAAAGTGACGTTTTAGTTATTGTCAGTGACGGTACTCTTATTTCAATTGATCAAATTCTTGGGTCATAAATTCCATACAATTTGAATTTGAAAATTCTGGAGTTAACCAGATTTATTCATCCCAAAAATGCTTATCAAGATGGAGGATGTCGGTGTGGACGGTGAATAAGAACACCATGAACACGAAGACCCAACAATAAAAGGCTCATAGGTACAACAGAAGGCACTAACAGGGGGTATAGCTATATTTCCGTACAGTGCAGGGGCATCTATATTAAAAGTTAAAACCATAATAGAGTAGTGGAAATTATCTTTACCCTATAAAATTTTTAAGATTTTGAATTAAAATTCAAATAAAAGTTCACACCATTTGGGAAAGGAAAAAAAAAAAAAAAAAAAAAAGATCACATCAAACCCATGCCACAGGTGGTTCGTATACGGTCCAAACTCTTGTCGTTTGTCCATCTACCAGATCCAGAAATTGTCCCTCTATAGCAACAGCAGCCGCCACTCCGCTTGTTGGAAAAGCTCCATTCCTTCCTTCCTTGTTTAAGACGACGATGTGGAGATTATCGCATAGAATTGCTGCTTCAGGAAACGGTAAAATCCGCCCTCTTTGCTACTCTTCTTTTACCCCAATTAATGATAGCAGTAATTCGATTCATTCTCAATCCTTTGTTCAAAATCATTCGATAGCATCATCTTCTCAATACCTTCTTAGCTGCCCTCAAAATCAACCATCATCTACTCACCTTAACATGGGATGAGTTGACGATGATGTCATTATTCTGTTCAAGACGAATGTGACCCTTGCCTTCTAACATATAATTCAATCAACTCCTCGCCACTTGTTCGAACAGAGCACTATTCTACCGCCCTTCTACTAGTCACAGTTTTTTTTTTTTTTTTTTTTTTTTTTTTTTTTTTTTAGGAAAGAAATAGATTTGAAGAATCCATAGGAAGTGAGGTACTAAGATGCTAGAATTAGGATGGCCGCTGAAGAGTATGGATCACTGATAGGCTTGCTGCTATCCTTCTAAGATTGATATTGTCCTGGTGATAGAAAAAATTGATATTAGAGAAATCCTCGAATAGATGAGGCCCAAACAAGAGGTTAATGAATATGTTAGATATACACCATAGTGACACTTAACGGGGCTTGAAAGAGATGAATCCTCTGAAATTTAGGTAGACCACATTCTATTCTTTTGCCTCTTGAAGTCAAAGGTATGCCTAGTTATAAGTGTGATTGAGAGAGTTGGTTATACACTTTATTGCAAGGCTGACTTCTTTGATTCTCAAGGCCGCTCTGTTGGAAAGCATCGAAGAGTTATGTATACTGCATTACAGTGTATCATCTGGTGTTTGCGGACTGGATCCACTTGTCCAGTTTTTGAGAATCAATGGGTAAAGTAGTCATTACTGTCTGCATTAGTGCGTAACGTCTCAGGACTGCAATATATGCTAAAGGTTTGAGGAAAGCATGGGACAATAACGGTCAGATGATTACCATGCCTAGTGCTGTATGACCACAATTCTCTCAAGCCCTAGTGAATTGCTTTCCCATTTTCCGATCATGGGATTCACTAGTGTCCATATGAGTGAATTTATTGATCGGAGAACTGTTCTCTTTTTACGTTAATTATTCTACAATCCATCAGTTTTTTAGTTTTGTCTTCCAAAAGGTAGGAAATATTGGAGTTTTGAGTTGAAAATAGTATAGAAAAGAGCTCTTATGATGTTCATAAATGTAGAAATATGTATGTAATTTTGTATCTAGCACTCTGAAGAAGGGTACATTGGTAAGAAATCCCGTCCTCCAGGTAACATGGGTCTAATGTCCTTGCCAGGTCGCACCAGCAGAGATTGAAGGACTGCTTATTTCTCATTTGTTTTATGTGATTCCGTATATACATCTGTTAGAAATAGTTAATTGTAAGTTGAGGTATATTCGCTCTTGCAGGTATCCTGTGCTGAAGCTGGCGAGGTCCCAAAGTTGCCAACGTTGCTCTCCCAATAGTTCACTATCTGAAGAAGATGTGTAGAAATTTATTGCAGAACAGGTATGATTATCAATGGTCAAATAAGTATGATTTCAATTGGTCTTAACTGCTGATGATGTCAAAAGCGAAGGAAATGGTAGCTGAACTTAGGCCTGTCAATCTCAGCCCAACCCGTCAACCCGCCCATGCCCATACTGATTAACCGGGTTCAAACCCGCCGATATACCAAAATGGGCTTCTTGGGCTCGCCCATCTTAACCCATCTCTTATATGGGCGAACATGGGCAGATAAAAGAGTCCCGCCTAACCCGACTTGGACTTGGGTCTGCGTATAATCCTTTCAATTCATCTTCTGCTTTCTCTCTCTCTCTCTCTCTCTCTCTCTCTCTTCCTGTGTCTGTTAGGCGGTGCAACGAGTTCTCGTTCCTTCCTCTCTCTCGCTTTGCTTCCATCGATTTCTGAAAAGTGATTTCATGTTTGTGACTTCAAATCGTCGTTCTCTTCTCTCTCTTTTGTTTCTTGACTATCTATAGAGAAAATGGTCTGACGATCCGTAATCATACTTCACAATCTGGCGATTGGGGGCTACAAATCAAGTTTAGATTTTATCGCGAGGGTCAAAATTCATCTAGAGAAAGAACAGTGCATCGAATTACAGTGAAACGAAAAGATAGTAAGATCGAGTGTTGCATACCTTCTTCTTCTTAAGGGTGAGAATCGAAGGGCTGAAGATTAAATTGATGGAGAAATTGAGCAGAGGGAGTGAAGACAACCATGAAAGCGAGGTGGGTTTCTGCTGCTGCCTGGTTGGATGATAGAAGGAATGGGGATGGCGATGATAAGGATATGCAACCTGCCAATTGCTTCTTCGTCCTCAACGGAGTTTCAGAGAAAGATATCTGATTGAGGGGAATTGTGCTCTGTTTGGCATCTTTAGGGTTTATTTGTTTTGTTTGAGACAAGAACTGGTTATGGAGTTGGTGGTGTGGCGGCAGCGGTGGTGGTACGGTGGAAGTAATGAACTGGTGGTGGCAGATATGTTAGTGCTGAACTAATTGTAGCTATAAGTATTTGGCTAGACGGGTTAAATGGGCGGGCATGGGTTAGTATAGAACCATTATTGCCCGCCCATTTGACCCATGCATAGCAAACGGGCAGGGCGGGCTGGGTTCATTTATGTTTGAACTCGTTCATAAATGGGCTCAACCTGCCCAACCCGCCCGTTTGACAGGCCTAGCTGAACTGTTGGGATTCAGTTTAGTGCTTTAGATACATCGAGCATATGGTATGAGAATTAAGGAACTCCTTAATTAAAGGAATTATTTAGAGCCAACTTTACATCCCTTTATTGAACTGCATGAACTCTTTGATCTAGCCTGATTGACCCTTTAAGCTGTTTTTCTATTTATTATTTTCCTAGTTCAGATACCTTCAATTATTCATACCAGTGAATGATTGAAAGGCATGATGTATGTCCCTACTAACATTCTGTTCACTCGTCTCCTGCCTCATCTATTCATCCCTTGACCAGAAGTTACCCTAAATGACTTGCAGACTCCTCCATAATTCCCCCATGGATCTCTAAACAAACAGTCACCATGAACAAAAAGGAGAGCTGGGTGCACTTGAACCATTAACAAATTCCTACCGAACTGGGATCCTAAGGAACTAGTAGCAGATCACTATCGTTCGGGTTATCATCATTTTTGGTTGGAACTCGGATACCAATGCTCCATAGTTATGGACCGGTGATTTTGTATCCGTTTTGTTTAGACAAAATTCTTACCAACCTTCTCAGGACCCACCTTAACAGGGGAGGAGTTGACGATGATGCCATTAATCAGTTCGAGATGATGCTTCAAATTTGACCCTTGCATTCTATCATACAATTCAATCAACTCCTCACTTCACTACTATTCCACTGCCCTTTTAATAGTCACGGATTTTTCTATTATCGGAAAGAAATATAAATGACAGTTCCATAGGAATTAGGTAACTAAGATGCTAGAATTGGATGGCCGCTGAAGAGTAAGGATCACTGATAGGCTGGCAGCTATCCTTCTTAGATTGATATTGTACTGGTGATAGAATTAATTGTATTAGAGAAATCCTCGAATCGATAAGGCCCAAACAAGAGCGTAGTGAATATTCTAGATCGTTGACAGGTCTTGAAAGAGAACTTGACTTTATATGTAGGAACCATAGCACTAACAGCTGCATTTGCAATAAAGGGTATGATGAATTTAAAAATATTACTTTATAATGTTCATGAGAGGATGTCCAGTTGTGCTTGAAATGAATCCTCTCAAATTGGGTATCCTCATTTATTTTTGCCTCTGATCATCATGCCTGTTGCGTGCAGGTCCTTAAGTTAATAGTTTAGCTGGTGGGTAGAAAATAGAAGGGATATCTAGTTATAAGTGTGATTGAGAGAGTTGGTATTACACTTTATTGCCCGGCTGACTTCTTTGATTCTCAAGGCCGCATCAGAGCGTATCATGATGACTGATCCACTGTTCCAGTTTTTGAGACATAATAGGTAAAATAGGCGTTACTGTCTGCAATATATGCTTAAGGATTGTCTTGCTCATTTTCTTGAACTTCCGTCGTGTTTGAGCTGCTTTAACACAGCGGAGTTACTCTCTGGTCTCTTTTATGTGCATAAGTAACTCATTCCGGGTACTGGTATCTTCTTTTGTCCCTTTTGTTACGAGTTATTATTTTGTAACCGACAAGTGATGAGTCAACTGCCCATACCAAATAGAGAGATTGAAAACTTTACCAATGAAAAGTTAAAATCAGTAATCATTATGCATTTCAGACTTGAGCAGCAGGACAATGCTTATACCCCTACCCCGCCACCACTAAGACATTCAGGAATTATACAGACAATGTCGACGAGTAACTTT
Source organism: Linanthus parryae (assembly GCA_023055425.1). Classification (NCBI taxonomy): domain Eukaryota; kingdom Viridiplantae; phylum Streptophyta; class Magnoliopsida; order Ericales; family Polemoniaceae; genus Linanthus; species Linanthus parryae. The sequence goes on along the minus strand of JALGPY010000001.1, from coordinate 176,850,799 downwards.
CTTTCGCTAGGTGTTTAGCTTTAATTGCTTTTATCGATCTGTGTTGAGATGTGAATAACAAGGTTATAGTGCAGGCCTGATAATTCGGGTCAACCCGTCGGGTTGCGGGTCGTGTTGACCCAGGACAGGTCGCTAACGGGGTGGCCCGATGATGACCCGAATCATTATACGGGTTGAAATGTCAAACCCGAACCCGACCTGTTTTAATCCGGTAACCCGACATGACCCGGGTAAGCCATTTATCTAACCCGATGTGCCTGGTCCCATATTGCAACACCATCCGTGTGTCCATTTGTTTTTTTTTTGTAATAGTTTTATATGTGGGATATGCAGGTCAATTTCGGGTTACGCGGGTTGACCCGAACGCAACCGGTTTTTATCATGTCGACTTCGTGTCGACCCATTCTTGACCCACACTGTGTTCTGTCGACCCGAACCTGCTTACTTCGTGTCGTGTTCGTGTTGTTGTGTCGTGTCAAATATTGCTTACATGTAAGTGGAAATGGTCAGTCACATTTATTCGTATACAAATGAGATATTTGAAGCCGAGTAAAGCGCTGTGATTTTGGTTGATTTTCTTTATGCTTCATTTATCAAGAGGCTGTAATTTCTTGGAACAGAAATCTGCCAAGTGTTCATTGCCAGCTTTGATTTCTTACTTCATTGAGAATCAACATTTTGCTCCTCGACATTCTGGTTCAGGTGGTATGCTTGTTGCAGGAGTGGAATCCCGGATAGTTGTAATGGATTCTCAGAAGTCCCTTCCACCAAAGCAGTTAGGGGACATATGGTTTCGCGGACACAACATTATGCTAGGTAGAGAATTAATTAATTTCTTTAGTCTTGACATATATGCACGAATCATCTTTATATTAGAATTACGTTCGTTATGCAAGGTAGAGAATTCATTAATTTTTTTACCCAGCCCGGTTTAGGAGAGCATGGGAAGATAATGGTCAGATGATAACCATGCGTAGTGCTCTTCAACCACAGTTCTCTCAGGTCCTAGCGAATTGCTCGTCCATGTTCTGACGAGTGAATCTGATGATCGAATAACTTTTCTCGAATTTAAACGCTAATTATTGTTTGTTCTGAAACATGGGTACACTAGTGTGCGATTTATTAGTTTTTTAGTATTGTCTTCTAAAATATAGGAAATACTGGAGTTTTGAGTTATACTACCTCTGTTTCTTCTCTTTCACCTTACTTTCCTAAAACGGAAGTTTCTTCTCTTTCACCTTACTTTCCTATTTTGGTAACATTTTGATGTTAAATGTCTAAACTAACCTTTACTACTTAACTCACACAAATAAACCATCCCTCCCCTCTCTTCACACGTCTGCTATCAACATAGAGAGAGAAAGAAAGATGCAGAGATAGAAAAGCTTCTCCCCTACCCATATGAACTTCAAATCCAGATCTACTTTAGTTCGTCAATCATTGTGTTCTCTCGTGTTGATTTTCTATCTGGGATCTTCGTCCTCTTCACATCAAGACCACGGTTGCATATGTTTTTGAACCGTTCCTCGATTTTAGGGTTTGGAGTATGGTTGTGATGAGGCGGTGGCAAGGTGGAATAGGAAGAGGCGTTCGTCTCCGTCGATCCAGTCGTTGGCTCCTTTCCGGCGGCTGGATTTGTGGTGGTGGAGGAAGCCAGAAGAAGAAATTATGAGGCGGAGATGGCGGTAGTTACAACTTGTTCTAGTTCTTATTTTTCTTCTTCTTCGGGCTCCTCTACTTTTTTTTCTTCCTCGTGTAATCTGCAATTTTTCGTAACAATTTCATAAAAAACCATTTTTTGCTTAGATCTGTTTTTCCTTACAGATCTGTTAAATTTGATTAGTAAATTTTGTGATGTTATTGTTGTTCATGGTGTTTGGTGGTGTTGCTGCTACTGTTAGAGGTGCTGGTCAGTGGTGGTGATGTTACTGCGGGAGAGAGATGAATGGCTGTAATTAGAGGTGGTGAGTAGGGGCAAAATAGTCAAAGGCACAGGTTTATTAAAACCTGTGCCCATTTTCTCTCACTTGAAAGAAGAGAAACAGAGGTAGTAAGAGTTTAGAAAAGAGTTCTTATGATGTCCATAAATGTAGAAATATATATAACATATATAATGAGAATACTAACTATTTCCATTCAAAAGCTTCAGCGCTACCTAGAAAACTTACAATTTTTTCTTGTTTCCTTCTTCTTGTTGTTCCGTGCCAAGTTACACCAGCAGAGCTTGAAGGAACTGGTTATTTCTCACCCTGAAATATTATAAGCTGTCGTGATCATGTGTTTCCGCAAATATCAGGAATTTTTGGTGGAACCCTACCTCCTCAAAATTCCCTGGTGTGAAAAAAAAAACCCCTCCACCTAGCCAACAAGCATCTGCCCCGTAAACTTAAATCTCAAGGCGGCCTAGGACTCTAACATCTCTGCATTACCAACCAAGCCTTGGTAGCCAAACAAAAAAGCTATCACATCCTCGCTACCATCACCACAACTATAACTTGTACCTGTAAACGGGTGAGCTTACTGCAAGCTCAGTCAAGAATATCAAGGCATCAGTCTAAACTTGTGTTGTTTCATGATACACATATCACATCAACATGCTAATGCAGTTTAAAATAGACATGTATGTCAAGTCATTTATATGTAAGTTTTTCATCGTTTCATTATCTTCATATGGAACCTGGGGTGCTCACATATGCGCTTGCAGCCAGGAGTGAGTCAGCCTATCATACACGCTCTCAACTGAGAGCGGAGTACCCACCTGCCATTAAGCGACAGTACTTTCTGCACCACGAGGCATAATTTGCGCAAAGTTGTGGTTTCTTGAATACTTATTCTTTTGTATGCTCCCGAATGGTGGTACTTGTAATACCCCAATTTTATACAAGAAGATAAGTTAATAATTTTGATAGAGTTTGGGGATATGATTGTGATTTACAAAAGTTCTAAATGAAGTAATTAAATAATAAGATTGAAACTGTAAGTTTTGAGACATTATAAAGTAGATGGATAAAATTTGAGGGGTTGTAATTGTAGTTTTCACATATATAAAGTTGTTAATTTAAAGAGTAGGGAGATAATTATGGTTTAGAAAAGCTAAAACTAATTGAGGAGGTAATTGTAATTTCATAAAATATAAACTAGTTAACTAAATGTTGATTGGGGGTACAATTGTAGTTTTCAGAAGTTATAAATTAATAGTTGGGGAGGTAAATGTAGTTCAGAAAAGTTTGAAACTAAACTAAATAAAAGTCTGGGGAGGTTAGTGTATTTTAGACAACTAAAAGTGTGCAAATATTTTTACATGTAAGGGGTTGTAGTTGTCTTTTATCAAAGTTAAAGTATGCAATTATTTTCTTGTACATAATACGTATGAAATACTTATAGCTATTCGTATTTTATCCTACCTGACCCGTATAAAAGTATAACCCGGTATAATAATACGTTTAACCCGTATCTTATTTTGACCCGACCCAAAATCCGTATTTTCAATTAATTATTACTATTATTTTATTTTTATTTTTTTTCTCTTCCTTCCCCATCTTCTCTTATTTTTCTCTCTTCTCTCTCTCTTTTTCCTTCACCAGACAACTCCCTCTCCATCCCTCCTCCTACTCCCCTATTAAATTCACCCCCTTCCTCCTATTCTTATATTAATTAAATTGATCCTCCTCCTTCCTCCATCACATCTCTCCCTCCCTACCTCTCTACCAATTAAATACATTCTTCTCCTCCCTCTCTTCTATCCTCCATCACCCTCACCATCTCTCTCTTGTTTTTTTTTTCCTCCCCTCTCACGGCAGAAACACACACCCTCATTCTTAATTTTTTTCACTACTCTCACTAAACACATCTCTCTCTCTCTCTCTCGACACCCACACACCCTCACAAAACATCACCCTCAAATAACACCTCCCCCTAATGCTACTCCCTCATCTATATTAACCCCTCAATTTCATTCTCCAAAACAACAACAAACAACACCATCATCTTCTTCCTCTTCCCCCCTTCGGCAAAACAACCACACCCAACAACAAACACAAAAACCACCACCACCTCCAAAACCATCAACATCACCTTCTTCTTTTGCCTTTGGCAACAAACACAAAAACCACCTCCACTGCAACCGCCATCACCATCACAAACAACACCACCAGTGCCACCACTCTTCTCTTCTCTTCACCATCATAACAGCCCCCACCATCACCACCAATTATGTCTCTCCTTCTTCCTCAATATACAGAAGCAACAAACAACAACATCAAACATCAACACCCAACAACACCCCCACTGCCGACACCACCACCTCCACCATTATCACACCATTATCACCACCAGCCCTATTCCTCCCTCTCAATCTCCTTCCCCTCTGTTTCTCCCTCTCTCTGTTCGACTGAAACACCCACAACAGCAGCAACAAACGCCAACAATCACCACCCCCGACATCAGCTCCGCCACTTCCGCCATCACCATCGGCGCTTCCATCACCGCCGTCCATCTCTCACCCCTCTCTGCCTCTGTTTCTCTCTGTCGATCTCTCCCTCTCCTTCTCTTCTCTCTGATTCTCCGGCGAAAAGCAAGCAGCAGCAGCAGTGGCGTAGCACCACCGCCACTGCCGACCCAGGACCGACGGAAAACACCCCCTCTGCCCCGATCTCTCCTCTCTCTCTCACCATCTCTCTCTCTCTGACTCTCCCTGTTCCCCGAAACCAGAAACAGAGGAAGCCGCGGCGGCCTGAGCCACCGCCGAAGCCGACCCGAAGGCCAGACCCGACGGCAACCCGACGGGAAATCCGACGGGACGCCTCCGCCTCCCTCTCAGCCACTTTCCGGCGACACCCACACCCCTAGGGGTCCGACCAAGCTCAGGGGATCTCGATTCCGGCGACCCATCCACCGGAGTGCCATGATTTCCGGCGAAGCTTCAACCCAACGCCGCCGATTGAGTTCTCATTGATTCGGTATCCGATTTTGATAAATTTTGGCTTGAATCACATCATCTTAACTCGAATTTCAGTTTTCTATCATCGAAACCTTATGGGTAACAAAGATTAATCAGTTTATGAATTTGGATTGGTGGAAATGTGAGGAATAAGATGAAGGGGGGGACTTCTTGTCATTTTCAGAAACTATGGGGGGAGGTATTCGTCTTTTACCTAAACTATATTGATTATATAATAATATTTGTTTATACTTAATGTCAACTAATTAGCTATTTTGATAATTAGAAGAAAAAAAATTATATATTTTAATAAAATAAAAACTTAAGTTTCTATAAAATGAAAATTACTTATAGTTAATATTGTAATTCATTTTCTTGAAGATATAGTCAACAAAAGATAAATTTTGTATAATCAATAAAGAAGAAAATGTTTTAACTAAATATAACTCTAATTTATAGCAAGTTTCTAAATATTTCATGATTATTTCATAGTCTCGTAAAATTAGATATTGTTTTCATGAAATGAAGCAAATTAGAAATAATTTCTTTTGAACCTTACTTTTACAAATGCAAGAATTATTGTTTCACGTGATTTTGATATTAAACAAAAATTTTGGGGGTGCTAGTAGACAAATCCGAAAGTAATAAAGTAAGAGGGTGATTGATTATGTTATTCACAAATGTATTGGGGATCTAGTTGTAAATTACACAAACCGAATTTTTAATAAACTTAATATTAGTTTAGTATTTATAATTACATATTTATAACCCAATTATCTAAATAAGTAAATACTTTTGTATAATATTTTAAGAAAAGAATATTTATGAAAGCCTGGCTATGATAGTATCATCTTTTGATGGATTATGATATGTATATTTCTTAAATGAGATTTTGTAAGCTCCTAAGTGGTAATTTTATTTTATAAATAGTTACTCTAGTAAGACTAATTAAAGATAGTATTTGTATGACTTGGAATTATAGCCAAAATTAAGTAGCTATATTTTGTTCCTTGGAAATCTATGGACTAGAAACGTATTTTAAGAGGAAAAAAATTATTGGAATTTCCTGAGTATTGAACTAATCTAAATAAGGACATGGTTAATATTTTGAAATAAATACATTTTCACTATATTGAAGTCTATTAAGTATACCTTATTGAATATTATTATCATAAATTTTATAATTTGAGGAGGTTATGGTTGATTAAATATTTTGGCAAAGTAAAAGCATTAACACTATCATTGAAAGCTATATTCGGATTAGTCTTGTGAATTTATATATATAAACTAGCATTACTAAATGTCTCTAACGAATATTGACCCATTTGTGAAATTTTAAATCCCACGTTGAATACTTTTAAACATATATTTACGAGAACATCAATTTTCACAAGGAACATTAAATTTGTTTCAAAAATATTTTAGCAATCAATCGGGGAGTAAGGGTTGTATTGAAATAAAGAAGGGAATCATCCAAGAATTACACCATGCATCGCATAATTGCATTTCACATGCTAGATGCATTTTGAAATTAATTTAGAAATTATAAATTGTAGGCCAAGGTTTTGTAGACGACGAGTTGTTATTGAGTACGAGTGCTAAGACTCCGTTGCCATAGAAATATCGGCCTCCTTATCATCGGTAAGTTCATATGTGCAATACCTGAACTATCAAAATGTGATTTTGTGTGCGTTACAAATTGTCTTAACTTGCGATACTTGAGATTTATCAAACGTTGTGATCTACATTTTGAAAAATTCCCTTTAAAACATTTCGATTGAAAACCGGGAATTTATGTCCAAATATTATGGTTGTGGAATGACATGTTGGAAATCAAATGATGTTCTTGAGAAATGATGATTTGGAACCAGTTGTGATTATTATGAAACGTCAAATGAATAATGCACAATAACATAATTGGGGCGATGTACAGAGGATGTGTGTGGAGGCTACGGCCGGAGGCGCATGTGAGTCGATCCTCCTTGGGTGCTAATCCTACGAGGTTACATACCCTACCCCGTGGTTAGCCTACGTGCACCCGGGTTTTATTTATATGTGAAAACTATGGAGTACTACTTATACCAGTACGGGTCATTACGGTATAGGGGTGTCGACACTTAAGGTCTCATAGTTATGATTACGAGCGGGGATTGACGTAGGGGCTCCCACAACGCTCGGGTGAATTGGGAATCACGTTATCCCGAGAGGCACCCTATTGTGATATATATATATATTGCATCTTGACCCCTCTGTGGACATTCGTTACCCGCTGGGCTCTAATACGCCTCAGCCAAATTAATGACGAGAACGGAAGAATTGAGTTATGATAACAACTACTGTGGATTTCTGCTATATATCACGTGTCTATAAATGCTTTGTGCCAAAAACTCGTTTTACTTATTGCAGTATGAATTTACTCAGTTTTTACTGATTAAATGTTTTCCTGCGGTCGGCTTGTGCTATTTCAAAACCCGCAGGTTACGAGTAAGGTGGGGGACGCTCACAACGCCGCTGGCTAGGATATTGAGCTGCTTAGTATTTCACCTAGTAATTGTCATTTTTGTAAATAATTGTATTTATACCATTCAGACAATGTCACTGTTTTTATGAATGTATAATAAGTTATATTTGGATTATCGATGGTTGTACTAACTGTGAACCGACGATCCTTATCCGTTCCCATTGAGGCTCATCACCTCGGGCGGAGACATCTCTACCAAACATGCGGTTCGGCCGGCCGTGTGGTTTGGTGGGGTGTTGCAGTACTTGTTCAGACCTATATGAAAACCAATTTCACTTGTGTAATAAGAGCAAGTGCATTGAGTTAATAAATCATCTGTTGAATATCAGCCAACATGTGAAGATGGTTGAGGGAGGAGTTGCAAAATTAAATAAAACTAAATTCGCAAATTACTGGAAAACTACATGGAAGACAACTTACATTGCGCGCCTGGTAGGGATGGCAACAGGTCGGATCCGGATCTGATCAAGCCAGATCCAACCAGGAGAAATGAGATCTAGATCCGATTCAGATCCTTCCGGATCATCACTGGATTATGATCAGGTCGGATCGGGGTCTCATTCAGCTGATCCAAATCCGATCCGTGGATCCATATAGTATATAGTCGGATTGAATTCGGATCGGATCCGGCTCGAGTTTGCAATAAAATAGAAAATACAATATAAAAGAAAACACTATTGCATACGCTAAGCCATGTTTGTAAGTTATGAAGCCTAAAAAATAAAAGAAATAGCTCTATAGGTTGGAGTTACTATAATATTCTTCTTGTAAATGTACGTGGTGAGGTAATAGGGGTATATATGTAAAGCACACATATACGTCGGATCGGATCGGGTCGGAACCCGGTGAATCTACCATCAGATCCAAACCCAGATCCAAAATCCGTTCGGGTCTGGCTTTCTGGATCCAAATCAGATCCATTTTCAATTGGATCGGATTCGGCTCGGATCGCTCGGAAATCAGATCGAATCGGACCATATCGCCTGGCCCTTTTGGATGGCATAGGAAGGCTCTTTTTCGGCTACGACACAGGTACGTACATTATCAACATCCATCCATTGATTGATCTCAAAAACACGAAGCCTACCATTTTTTTACAAGAAAGCTTATGTTATTTCATGTGGTCTCCAGGAGTCATTTCTGGCTCTCTTCTTTACATCAAAGAGGACTTCAAGAGTGTTGAGAAAAGCACAGTCCTGCAGGTTAAAAGAAGACACATCATTATGCTCCTCTACGAAATTTCCATTTTCTCGATACGGACAAAAAATATTATTACGTGTTGAATTAATTACAAGAAATAATTGTGAGCAAGTATTCTTACAGACGACATACTCCGTACCAAAGCTCAGCTTGCATGCTCGTGAACCTGGAAAAATATTCTCCACGTGCTAGACCTCCTAATGAAAAGCGCAAGATGGGATACACCAAAGGAAAATCAATCGAAGGTTTTTTAGAACAAATGGATCCCCTCCTTTGAGGCTACCTTCTCCAATTTCCTTTGTATAACTTGACCCTTCCCTTAAAGTCTCCCACCTCTATCCCGTGGTGGCCCAAACCATCACCGAAATATCCAAGCCCTGAGCACACCCGTTCCCCCTGTCTTATCGCGAAGGATCTTATCAATAAGACTACATCCCTCCCACTCCAAAGACAAGCTAATTTTGCCCTATACAAAAAATGGCCCTAATCGACCAAATCAAGATACCATTTAGGCATAAGAAACTCCACAATTACCCTCGGCCCAAGACTTTCTCGTTGAATCCTTCACACTGGAAAACCCAATCAAGCTTCATTGTTGGGGGTAATATTGTCATTTCACTAGTGACACAAGTGTCTGTCAGTTACGGGGTGGTGTGGTGAAATGCTCAAAACACGGGGCTGTGGTGAGTGTCTTTTTGCCGAAACAGAGGGGGTGCAAAGTGTCTTTAACCCATTCAAGAAAGGTAGTGGAATGCAAAGTTGAAATACCCAGTCGGTTCAGTGTCCGTGAGTTCCAGGGGTTTCTCCTTGAACCGCAGCCGCCAGTAGAGTAGACTAGAGTACTACCAAAAGCCTCGACGGCGACGATGATGAGATTATCGGCTAGAGTTGCAACTTCAGGAAATGGTAACATCCGCACTGTTCCTCTTTGCTATTCTTCTTTTACCACAAATAATAATAGCAGCACTAATTCTACTCACCATAGCGATGCTATTACTCAGTTTGAATCCATGCTTCAATTGCGACCTCTTCCTTCCATCATCCAGTTTAATCAGCTCCTCGCTTGTCTTGTTCGAACTAAACACTACTCCACCGCCCTTTCTCTGTTCACCAAGTTGGATCTGTTAGAACAACATTATTACCACAAGATTAGGCCTGATCTTTACACGCTCAGTATAGCCATCAATTGTTTCTGCCGTTTGGATCGAGTTGCCTTTGGTTGCTCTCTCCTGGGTAAGATTCTCAAACTAGGTTACGAACCAGACGTCGTAACCTTTACTACTCTGATCAATGGTCTTTGTCTTGCTGGTCGGGTAGATGCCGCCATTCAGCTCTTTGACGAATTAGTCCTCAAAGGATATCAACTCAATTTAATCACTTGCAATGCTATCATCAATGGCTTGTGCAAGACCGGTAGAACAACCCAAGCTATTCGCCTCCTCCGAAGGTTGGAAAGGACTGATGGTGTTGATCCTAACATTGTGACTTACACTACTATCATTGATGGCCTCTGTATAGACCAGCACTTAGACGAGGCATTCACTATCTTTTCGGAAATGATTGATAAAGGTATTTCCCCAGATGTTGTTACATACACTACCCTCATACTGGGAGTCTGCAACTTCGGACAGTGGAGCCATGGTTCCAGATTGCTCTATGAAATGGTTCACATGAATGTCTCGCCTAACATCCAGACGTTCACCATTATGGTCGACTCCCTTTGCAAAAAAGGGAGGGTCAAGGAATCTTGGCAAGTGGTTGCTTTCATGCTTAAAATGGGCTGCCGACCGGATATCATCACATACAATTCTCTGATGGATGGATACTGTTTGCTAGGACAGGTTGGAATGGCAAGAAAGTTACTTAATACTATTGTCACCAAGGGTTATACTCCTAACGTCGTCAGTTACAGTACTTTGATCAATGGGTACTGCAAGCACAAACAGATTGATGAAGCTATGACCGTGTTTGAGGAAATGACTGGCAAGCAAGTTCTCCCTAATACAGTTACCTACACTACTCTCATTGGTAGCTTCTGTCAAGCTGGAAGAATTAAGGACGCACTTCATCTTCTCGGCAAGATGAAAGGTCAAGGCATATTTCCCAATGCATTCACATACGCTACCCTGTTGGATGGTTTTTGCAAAAACCAGAAACTTGATGAGGCAGTTACATTTTTGGAACAACTTGAAAGTGAAGAAGAATTGGAGCCTAATATCATGATGTATAGTGCAGTTCTCGATGGTTTGTGCAAACGTGGAAGACTTGTCGCTGCTCGGGAGCTCTTCTCGAAACTCTCTGCCACAGGACCAAAACCCAATGTTCATACATACAATATCATGATGAATGGGCTTTGTAAGAAAAGCCTATTTGATGAAGCAAATAAGATGTTACATGAAATGGAAGAAAATGGGTGCTCGCCAGATTTTTATTCGTATTCCACCGTTGCTAATGCACATTTTAAGAATAGTGAAATGTTGAAGGCAGTTAAAGTTCTTCAGAGGATGCGTAGCAGAGGAATAGCGGTTGGAACAGGCACAATAAGGTATATATTTCAAATGTTGGATGATGATAGGTTAGACGAGTCTTCAAAAGAGATCCTTAAGCAGTTTTTGGGTATCACTGTTTACCCGGAAAAAGGTGCTTAAAGTTCTTGAAGTCACTTGCAATGCTAGACCTGGCTGTATGTCGACGGTTAATAAAAGGTGGGCAAAGATTGTGATGCGAATTCTCTTGATTATTTTTATATCAGCTTATCCCATTTTACGTTTGTTTGCTTATGTGATGCATTTGTACATTATGATGTGTTTCAAAAAAAGCAAGACATAAATTAGCATAAACATTTATGTGCTCCGGCATTCTACATGAAATGAAGGTTCTTTGGCATTCTCAATCCCTTCTTTTTTTCCCTCAAAATCAATCATCATCTACTCACCTTAACAGGGCAGGAGTTGAAAGTGATGCCATTATTCAGTTCGAGACAGATGTGCTTCAGATTTGACCCTTGCCTTCTATCATGCAATTAAATCAACTCCTCACCTCACTTGTTTGAACAAAGAACTAATCCACCGCCCTTTTTTGCGAAGAAATAGATTTGAAGATCTATAGGATTTAGGATGGCTGCTGAAGAGTAAGGATCACTGATAGGCTGGCAGCTATCCTTCTAAGATTGATATTATCCTGGTGATAAAAATAATTGATATTAGAGAAATCATCGAATAGATAGGGCCCAAACAAGAGCTTAGTGAATATTTTAGATATACACCCTAGTGACGTTTAAGTGTACTCCATTCGAGCGTATCATCTGGGTTTTGTGGAATAAATCCACTGTTCCAGTTTTTGAGACATAAAATAGGCGTTGTTGTTTGCTGAGAGAACAGAATGCCAAAACTAACTATTTTCACTCAAAAGCTTCAGCACTAACAAATCTTGTACGCCTATGTTGCAAATTATAATTTGACGTATGCTCGCTCGTGCAGGTATCCTGAGTCTGAAGCTGGCGAGGTCCCAGTTGCCTACTTGTTCGCTCTCCCAATAAATAGTTCACTATCTGAAGAAGATGGGCAGAAATTTATTGCAGAACAGGTATGATTATCAATGGCAAAATAAGCATGATTTCAGCTGGTCTTAACTGCTTATGATGTCAAAAATGAAGGAAATTGGATGATGTAGCTGAACTTGTTTTGATTCAATTGAGTGCTTTAGGCACATCGAGCAGATACCCCAATCACCCAACTTAAAATAACTTTATTGAACCGCGTTAGCTCTTTGATGTAGCCGGATAGATCCTTCAAACTTGCTTTTTATTTATTATTTGCCTAGTTCATATACCTTCAGTTCTTAATATCAGTTAATGATTGACACAAATGATGTATGGCCCTACAAACCATCCTGTTTGTTCATTCTCTTCTGCAATGGCTTTCAACTACCTACCAACCAGTGATCTCAAACTGGGCTTCCAAGGAACTATTTGCAGATCACCATTGACCTCCATCATGTAGTTTAAACTGCCTTAGGATCTTTCGGGTTACCATTATGTTTGGTTTGGAACTCGGATCCCAATACTCCATATTTATGGACCGGTGATTTTGTATCAGTTTTGTTAGACAAAATTCTTACCAAGCTGACTTCTTTTATTTCCATAGTTGAAGAATGGTAAAATGTTGAAGGCAGTTAAAGTTATTGAGAGGATGCTGAACAGAGGGATGGCGGTTGGTACAGGCACAAAAAGGTATACATTTCAAATGTTGGATGATGATGGGTTAGACGAGACTTCCAAGGAGGTGCTTAAGCACTTTTTGGGTATCACTGTTTACCGGAAAGAAGGTGGTTACACTTCTTGAAGTCACTTGCAATGCTAGACCTGGCTGTATCAATAAAAGGTGGGCAAAGATTGTGATACGAATCCTATCTTGATTATATTTATATAGCATATGTGGTATATTTGTACATAACATAAATTATCATAAACATTTCCTCATTCTAGCATTCTACATGAAATGAAGGTTCTTTGGCATTCTTGATCCCTTCTTAGCTTTTACTCAAAAAAAAAAATAAAAAATAAAATAAAAAAAATAATAATAAAGAATCCCTTCTTAGTTGCCCTCAAAATCAATCATCATCTACTCACCTTAAAAGGGGATCGGTTCCACCAAAACAGTTAGGGGAAATATGGGATCGCGGACCTAACATTATGCAATGTAAAGAATTAATTAATTTCTGTAGTCTGACAGATATGCATGAATAATCTTTATATTACAAATACGTTCATTAGTAATTGAAATAAAAAGAAATCAGATGATGACATAACACTGCTGACTGTACCCTGCCCAGTTGATTACCATGCCTAGTGCTCTACTACCACAATTCTCTCAGGCCCTAGGGAATTGCTTTCACTAGCGTCCAGTGTGAATCTGATGATCGAGAACTGCTCTCTATTTTCCGTTAATTATTCTACAATTCGACAGATTTTTAGTTTTTTGTTCTAATTTATAGGAAATACTGGAGTTTTGAGTTGTAAGAGTACAGAAAATATTCTTATGATGCCCATAAATTCGCAGTCCCATGAGCAAGAAGTTGATCTATGTAGAGCTATCACGTCAATTTTGTAATTTCATCTGGATGCTGGATGCATGAGATATATAAGATCTCAGTTCATTGGCTCTTAACTTGAGATAGCAAGATGGTCTGAGATTCTATTTAGAAAAGCTAACAACCTATGGTAGGGTCTAATAAGACCATATGCTTGACGTCAACCAACTCATTTTCCTTTATCTTTTATGTAGCCATACATTAGATTGAGAATCTGTTAGATTTCATTTTTCAGGTTAAGTAGAGAAAATGTTTTCTTAGCTTAATGCTTCTTTCTTTCTTTCTTTCTTTCTTTCTTTCTTTCTTTCTTTCTTTCTTTCTTTCTTTCTTTCTTTCTTTCTTTCTTTCTTTCTTTCTTTCTTTCTTTCTTTCTTTCTTTCTTTCTTCTTTCTTTCTTTCTTTCTTTCTTTCTTTCTTTCTTTCTTTCTTTCTTTCTTTCTTTCTTTCTTTCTTTCTTTCTTTCTTTCTTTCTTTCTTTCTTTCTTTCTTTCTTTCTTTCTTTCTTTCTTTCTTCTTTTCTTTCTTTCTTTCTTTCTTTCTTTCTTTCTTTCTTTCTTTCTTTCTTTCTTTCTTTCTTTCTTTCTTTCTTTCTTTCTTTCTTTCTTTCTTTCTTTCTTTCTTTCTTTCTTTCTTTCTTTCTTTCTTTCTTTCTTTCTTTCTTTCTTTCTTTCTTTCTTTCTTTCTTTCCTTTCTTTCT